>CM061090.1:20980000-22210000 GCA_030770545.1 Macropodus opercularis
AAGATTTGCAAACCCAGGGAGGGTTTGCATTAGGGTCAGGTCAACAGATGGTGCGAAAGTTGTCGTTTTTTTTTTCCCGCGGGCAATAAGCAGAAGGTGGAGGCAGCGACAGCGGTGGAGGTCCCTCCCCCCACTGACGGGAACAGTCAGAGTGCCAGCTCACCCCTTTCAGCAGCTTCAGTGGTACAGCCCCACCTTGATCCAGTAAAGCACATGTTGGGTGATGGGTGGACGTGAATCAGAGAGGCCAGAGAGAGTGAGAGAAGAGAGTCACTGGAAGAAGGTTCAGTCACACAGAGAAACCGAAGGACTACTGATGTATGGACTGAAATGTGCCCTTTGACCACCTTTACTGTAACTGGCTATAGAAGAGGAAATAGGCCATTCTTTTTGTGCTTTTAACACAAATAAGAATGACAATTAAGAATAACCATTTTTAAGGTAAGAAAGATATTGTCACTAAGTTTGTTTTCTCAAAATGAGTTTTCTAAATTGAATTTTAAATATTTAACATCTGGACAAATCATATTGTAATATTATACCTATTGTATTATTACTGTCTTTATCAAAAGAAAGTACTGTGTGTCTGTCCAGTGGTTGACTGATTTAGTCTAAAGTCTATGTGGTTTAGTTTCAACACACCAGAAGCATGACACTAAAGCTGGCGCTGCATTGTATGTCTATACAGTACATCATTTTAATCCCCATGTCATCATTAATTACCAACACAGGGACTCCCTCACCTGCCGCGTCATTCTCGCCGCTACTGCGCCTGTGAGTTGTTGTTGACCACGGGTTTTGAAATAGCTGCAGTTCGAGTGATCCACCATCTGTCCCTAGAGTTTACTCAATTTGGAACACCCCACACAGGAGCCAGCCGCGGTCACGTATACAGTATGTTGTGTATCGTTTCGCAAACGCATGCTGAGTGAGGAGGGCCAGTATGGCCAAACTGCAGTACTTCCCTCTCTTAAGCTTGGGTGTTGGCACAGAATGAGCTGGTGATGAGCTGGTTGTACTGGCTACTATTCGTAGTGGGCATTACTGTGTATCTATAGTATAAGCGATCGTGTGCCACAAGTGAGATACAGTGAGTTTTGAAAAAATGTTTCATGTATGTCCACCATGGTTGAGTACATTCAGGTAAGAAAGCCTAAAAATCGACATTTTAGCAGTTGTTACAGAAGGGAATTAGTCTTGCCGCTGAGCTAGCAGCCAATCTGTGGTGGTGTCTATTACTGGAAATCCTGTCCCTAAATCAAATGTGATGACATAAGCAGGGCCGTGTGTATCCAAAAGATTTTGGGTGCATTTGTGCACAGTTATGAGACTGTAAACTCCAGCATGTTTTGAATTTATTTAACTTGAAGACCAATAACTGTCCAAATGAAAATAAATCACAAAACAAGTCTGTGCAGTCACCAATTTAAATACATAAATATCAAACATCTCCCATGACAGCATATAGTGCTTGTCGGGATTTGTAACGTTGTGTAATTTTGCCAGCATGATTCAGCAGAGGGAAATCAACTTTATCTGCTCACAGTCCACCCCTGTGCTTTCAACGGCCACGGCTGCTGCTGTACTCTGTGGTTGACACAGACCAGCTGTTTCAGTGTGTTGGACTAGGCCCTCCTTGGATCATGTTAGACCATGTGGCCCTTCACTGACGCAACGTGACAGGGGCTTTAGCCTTGCAAATTGGCTATTAATAGTGCTGGAAGGACTGTGTTGCTAATGGTTGGGAGATGTGCTGGACCTGAGGGTCAACAAAGATGGTTGCAGAGGGGGTTCACTGCTTGTGGTATGGTGTATTCCTGTGCAAAAGGGAACCAAAGACCACAGGTTTTGAACTTGAGAAAAGAAATGTTTATCTGATTTCTTTTGGTGTTGAAGAACATATGACACCTGAGTAGAATTATATGTTTACTAATTTTAGTTTGAATATTTATGTGTCTTTCAGATGTTGTTCATACCCAAGGTCCACTAGATGGAAGCTTATATGCCCGGATTCGTAAGAAAGACTCCCTGGAGGGAGTTGTCACCATCAACGGCCTCCCAGCGCTTGAAAACCCCCTGACCAATCCGGAGAATTCATTGCAGCACACCAACCATCCTCTCCAAACCACTGACCAGACCCTTCCTGTAACAGGCCACACCTCTCTCTCTGCCGTGGACCACACCCTGTCTGTGAGCAGCGATTCGGGCAACTCCACCGCATCCATCAAGACTGATCGTACTGATGAGCACAGTCAGTCTGTCCTGAGCGCTGCAAACCACAACAACCCAGCAGCAGTTCACCCATCACTCAGTCCACAGGAGAAGAGAGAGCTTGATCAACTTCTGAGTGGCCTTGAGGCCCCAAATCACCAACGCCAAGCTTACCTGTCTACATCCACCAGTCCAGGGGGAGGGATCCGACACCTGGTTCCAGCACAGGTGCACGTCAATGGGGGTCACACACAGTTAGTTGGTGCCCCCTCAACAGATGAGAGGGAGACAGATATTCTTGACGACGAACTGCCCAATAGCCAAGAGGGCAACAGTGTGGACAGCTTGGGCACAATTTCTTCTCTAGAAGGTCAGGCAACACCAGCTGACCTCTATTACCAATCACAGACACCTGTCAGCGGGCAGAACAACGGTTCATACCTTGAGAGTGGTGTTCTTATAGAACTGACCGAGATGCCAGTTCACGGAGTACGAACGCCCACGATGCAAGAGAGGTCTGTGGACTCTGCATCACCACAGGGGGGATACAACAACTACCAGAACGGAGGAGGAATCTATCACTCGCAATCATTTGGGAACGCCCCAGCCAGCAGCCCTGAAACAAATCCTAAACTGATGCCCAGAGCCCCTGAGAGAAGCACCAGTAGCCGAGAAGCAGTTCAAAGAGGTCTCAATGCTTGGCACCAATATAGCCTTGCAGATGATCCATTTGGCCCTCCTCTTCAGTCCACTCATAGCTTGCCGCACTTCCCCACCTCAGCCTCACAGCGGGACATAGAGCAATCTATTGAGGCCCTCAACATGCTCATGCTCGACCTGGACCCAATCAACTCCCACATGTCCAAGTCCCATAGTGCTCCCCCTGGGGAGAACAGCCTCAATTCATCACAGGTTCCCTTTTCACAGACCCTGGCCAGGCCCTCATACCAAGCAGATTCTGCCATACATGGCTACAGCAGTTCTGGGTCAGTCAACAATGCCTTTTATCAGCCCCTACGATCAGCTGGTAGAGTGTCAACGTTGCCCAACCAGAGCCCAGTCATAGAGTCTCCAGCACACTCTCCCCAGAGACCCAATGCCAGCTACCACCACCAAACCACCCCGACTCACACTCCGGAGCCCTACCTTCACATGCGCCAAGGCCAGCACCACTACCCCACCGATTTATCTTCCAATTTCAACCAGCAGGCACCACTGAAGCCTGCAAACTCATACCCAGTCAGCGGATTGTCCACCTCTCCAGACCTGCAGGGTTCACCTTACCCAGGCTACAGTGCTTCCTCTTCTCCTCTCCCCACCCTCACCCCTCAGCCAAAGGACACATCTTCTTCCTCTTTGGCCAGAGAACAAGACAATGAGGAGGAGACGCTTAACCTGGAAGGCTTGGTCGCCCATCGCATTGCTGGTAAGACTTGTGGGAAGAGCAGAGTGAGTGTTACAGCCATACGCATTCATAGCTTGAAGCAGAAAACAGCACATGAGCAGCACAGCTTCCAGCATGTCTGTTACAAGTTCATCATGGGGTGCCGTACCAGAGCAATGACCTCTCCTTTTAAAATTAGCTCTGTAGCCAAATACAGCAGAACTGGTGAGAGTGGAGATGGGAAAAGAGTAAGAATAGCCTACCATTCATGGGCCTCAGCTTCCATGCATTGTCTACATTCATATTTACATTCGAAATCATGTGGAAGCTCCCTGGCGTCTCCCAGTGGGACAAATTTGAAAGCTCGTCATTTTCAGGTTTCTGACATTGTGTCATTCTGACACCACTGCTAAACTGTTTGTGAACATTAATGTAAAATCAAACAATTACATTTCATCTCGTGATAAAAATCACTTCATTTTCTTTTCACCTGCATAGACTTATCCCTGTTATGATTTTTTTTTCTTCTTCTCTGTTCAATTCACCCTTCTGTATGGACAACCCTTCCAAACATTGCTTCTCCCTCTGCTCCTCTTTCTCCGTGCTCTTCTTCTCCACCTTCATCCTCCACCTCCTGCCTCCCCCCCACCACCCTGACCTCCCTCCCCCCCACGGAACAGAGTACAACGCTCGTATTCGGGGCATCAGTGAAAGCATGACATCGCAACAATCTGACCGCCATCGCTCCTATTCCTTCTCTGGTTTGTTTCCCTCACTTTTAGTTTCATGCATTTTTTGGCTTTGTTTTGATTCTTTTGTTACACTTTGTTTTGACTTTTCATTCATTCCTGTTTCTCCTCTGTTTCCTCTATATTCCTTTCCTGCAGTGCACCTAAAACCTCTTCCTCTTCTTTTCTGGCTTTTTTAGTGAAAACAGGGTGAAAGGGGACATTAAACGCTCATTTATTTTGATATATGCATATAAACATGCTTTTAGGCATCTTACAGCTTTTTAAATGAAAACCACAGCTTTTCTTGTACCGCTTGATTCCCCTCTTTTAAGGGATGCATTTCCCCATAGTACATGTCTATAGTATTGCAGATACTATGTATGTATGTATGTTTCGGGGCGCTTTAGGAGTCCGCTCCAGGGGAATGACCCCAGAAGTGACACAGGAGACGGGGCGACGTCGAACCACCAGTGAGGGACAGTACCAGAGCAGCCATGATAACACACCAACAGTGCATTCACCTGACTTTGCAAACAATCTGGCACTCAACCCCGGGGGAAGACCCAGAGAGGTGCAGTATAGCATCCAACCATGAGGCACCAATCACATTTTATTGTAAAAACAATTCACTACTTGTGTCTGCCTTGTCTCAGGGTCCTATGCATAGCTACCGGGAAGCATTTGAGGACGATGAAGCGGACGGCTTTACCAGCAGTCCCACGTTTGGAGGTGGTGGTGAGCATTCTCCCCCGACTCCAGGCTTCCCTGTGTCACCCCAGACTCCTTACTTCAACCTGTGTAGGTCAACTCTGCCTGCAGACAGAGGCTCTTGAGTCTTTTAAACACTCTCTTTCAACCTTAACCACTCTTGTTTGTAAAATGATTTAATAGCAAAGCCGAAAAAAATGCATAATTGCAGCAAGAAATATATATTATATAGATATTATTCTTTCTTTTATTGTTTGTTTTCATGTTTGATATTAAAAACAAACAAGGTAATAAAATATGAAGTACATGGATACATAAGTTCACACCAAATAAATAACAGTAACGCTATGAAAAGCAGAATCAGTAGCAGACTACTTCACAAAATTAGAAAAATTACAGCAAACTAATACATTAATAATAATAAATACTAGCACTGCAAATATATTAAAGCAAGTCAGGTCTCAGTAGCATACAAAACTGAGCTTCTCCTCACAGTCATACGCCTCCCACATCATTTGTCTTGCATCTGCTTTTCCATTACTATCAGCAGATGTGCTCAACCCGGTATCAGCCACGATGTTCCCCTCATAACTTTGCTTAACTGCCACATTGCCCACTTGGATGAGAGCAGAGCCTCCGTTGTAACTCTGCGCTCCTTGCGTTACGTTAAAGGCACCACAATGCAGTTTGACATCAGGACACGTAGGCTCTCCACCTTGTCCCCAGGCCTCATAATTCAGCGGCTTCCCGTCTATCCACAGCCAGTGACCCTGTAAAAAGCGCAGCCCCATCCAGACGTGCTCTGTAGTGGTCCATTTGTTCAGCTCCTGCTGGATGAGTAGCATCTCTGTCTCTGATGCCACGCTGGCCAAGTTGTGGTGGTTCTCTCTGCAGTGCTGCAAAGCTTCCTCCCATGTCAGTGTCTCTCTGACAACCACTACCTGGTAGCAGAAGAACGGCAGCGACAGGCCTGGAGCTGCATTGTTCCAGAAGCTGTTTTGGATCAAACCGACATTTTTGCCTTGCTGGTTATCAGGCTGCCCCTGCGCCCAAAAGAATTGGGATACTTCCCCACCTCCCGACCACATCCACATGTCTGTCTTTGCGGAGCTTCTTACCAGTCCTATCCAGATGTAGGCGGAGGTATTATCAGCGAGCTGCTGGAGCTCGGCAGTGTCTTCTTCATTACTGACAGGAGCCAGGTCCGTGTAATAATTCTCACAGTACTTCTGAGCGTCTGGCCAGGTCTTTCCATTTGTAATATAAACATACTTCCCTAAAGTTGCATGCAGGCTCAACAGGGTAAGGAGCAGGATGCAGGCCAAAGCGTGATCCATCGCAAAAACAGGACTATCAGACAGGAGGGAAGCAAAGAGGTTTGATGTAAATGCTGCCTTCAGTGTCTCTTTGTAGTGTTTGTCTTGGAACTATTTGCATACAGTCAGGCTGGCTGGCTTTTTTTTTTACCAAAGCATCGGATGTGAAAAGAATTGACTGGACTGTGAATTTGCATCGGTCAAGAATAAATACATAAAGTTGACACATTAAAAAATAGAATAAAGTAAATGTTTCTATGGACCAAATAGAGTAAAAGCAGAACACACACACACACACACACACACACACAGATGAAGCTTCCGTCTCGTGACATTCAAAACTAATTATCTTCAAGTAGTACATATCTGCTGCATGACTTGTGTTTGTAAATCATATATTTGCATGACAAGGGAAAATAGACGTATTCTTATATATTAATCTCATTAAAATGTGTGTTCCCCTAAAGACAAAGCAGCACATATTAGTGGCGACGTAATCATTTTTAAATATCTTCTTCAAGCTTCTTCTTATGCTTTGTTGTTGTTGTTTAGAATGTTGTATGTTGTAACACTGCAGAGCTCCCATTTTCTTGTGCAGGACATACTTAATGAAAGATGCAAAGTTTCGGACTAGCCTTGCGCGACTCTTAAGCCTCATTTACTAGATGATTGTAGCACCAACAACTATACACATGCGCCGCCACAAGTAAAACAAGAAATATCAAAATACTTTCCTCCAGATTTCAAGACCCCTTTGCGGCGTCAGGTATGCTTTTCTGTTTTTTAATCAGGCCCCTCCTTCTGCAGTCAGTGTTGAACACACAGCCCTCGCAGTAAGAAGTTACTCATATCTGTCATCCATCTCCATACCACACTCACAGGGCATCAGCCTGAATCTCCTCTCATGCAAATGATTTGAATTCTGCAGGAACCAAAACTTAAGGGTTCATTTCCAAAGATGCAGGATGTTCATCACGTTCGAACAGGCAGTTTTTCTAATGGATCTACAGTCAGGGAAAAAAATTTTTTGAACCCCAGCAATAACAATAACAAAAAAGTACAGAAAAATGCATTTCAAAATAAGTTATAAATTAATTTGCATTTTCATGAATGAAATCAGTATTTTATCCCTTTGCAAAACCTTTGTTGGCAAGCACAGAGGTTAGCTGTTTCTTGTAGTTGGCCACAAGGTTAGCTCACATCTCAGGGGGGATTTTGGCCCATTCCTCTTTGCAGATCCTCTCCAAGTCATTAATGTTTCGTGGCTGATGTTTGGCAACTCAAACCTTCAGCTCCCTCCACAGATTTTCTATGGGATTAAGGTCTGGAGACTGACTAGGCCACTCCATGACCTTAATATGCTTCTTCTTGATCCAATCCTTTGTTGCCTTGGCCGTGTGTTCTGGATCATTGTCATGCTGGACCCAACCACGACCCATTTCAATGCCCTGACTGAGGGAAGGAGGTTCTCACCCAACACTTGACGGTACAGGGCCTCATCCATCCTCCCTTTGATGCGGTGCAATTGTCCTGTCCCCTTGGCAGAAAAAAACCCCAAAGCATAACGTTTCCTCCATATGTGACGGTGGGGACGGTGTTTTTGGAGTCATAGGAGCGTTCCTCCTCCTCCAAACACGGCGAGTTGAGTTGACACACAGAGCTAGATTTTGGTCTCAGCTGACCACAACACTTTCACCCAGTCTTCCTCTGAATCAGTCAGTGGCAAACTTCAAACGGGCCTGATCATTTCTTTGTTAGTGGGCAAACTTACAAAATCAGCTGGGGTTCAAATAACTTTTCCCTGACTGTATGTCACTAAATATAGTATGTTTATTGTATTATATTTTCGATAGACATTAATTTACTATTTCTTATTATTGTTTATTTAAATTTTGCTTCTGCATAATTAGAAGGAAACAACTCTCATCTCATCTACTGTAAATGCCAACATTAGGACTGTATCACATTCCAAGAAGCTACAAATCAGCTTTAAATTTTTATTCCGGACGGCTCGCTGATTTTAAGCTTCAGCATCATCACGTGTGTGCGTACAGAGTAACGTATCATGTATACATACTGTATGTTTTTCATATGATAACAAATAAGATGTAAAAGACCAAAACATGAATCCGTTTTTTTCTGATGTCTGATCTAAATGCCACTTTCTGTGTTTAGCTCGCTCTCCTCCAGGTTTGACAAAGACTCCTCTTTCAACGCTGGGACTGAAGCCCCATCATCAGTCTGGATCAGGTCAGTTTGCATTAGTTTACTTTAAGTTGGTAGTTGTTGGTGTAGAAGAGATTCAGGTTTTGTGCATTTCAAAGGTGCAGTGCTGGGTCAAACACTCGCTGGTGTCTACTGCCCTCTAGTGCCTTAAGCATTCCTTGCTCTAGAAATGCTCCTGCTCAACGCTAATAGCTAACACACCCTGCAGTTCTTGCTTTGTGCTCAAGCTTGTCTCCTTTGTCTCCTCCTCACACTCCTTCTTCCTCTTCCCCTCCTCCTTCTCGCTGTCAGACCCTAATTCTAATGATGGAGAGCAAGGTAAGAGCAGTTCTCTGGCAATATACTGACGCCATCTAAAACAGTGTTTGCAAAATGGGATAAATGCGTCATTTGACTCTGCGTGACTTGATGCAGATTGTTTCTTTACGAGTTGATCATTTCTGATCTGCAGACAACAGCAGTTTCATGGACTCCAGAGCACAACCATTCAATGCTCCTTTATCCTCCAGTAGTCCAGTTCACAACGTTGATGGGTAAGCACATGATTTACCTTGATTACCTCGACCTTGTCTAATAATTAAAATATAATATTACTAATAATTGTTTATATTCTTGTTGTGTTTGTCTCCAGGAGGAGGACTGGTTCTTCAGATGGTGCCTCTCCAGACGGCTCCCAGGTCAACATCATGGGTGTCCATACCATCCCTGGCAGTCCCAACACCCTCCACCGCACAGTGGCCACCAACACGCCACCAAGCCCCGCCCTGCAGAGACGCCTGGGTCAAGCCAGCCCCTCACTGGCCAGACACCCACCTCCTTCCGGCATCCCCTCCAGTCCTCTGATTGGCCGAAACCCTAAAACAGCTACCGCCGGTGTGCCTCCCAGCCCTATGATGGGACGTCGCGCAGCAGCAAGCGGCCACAGCACACCTGATGAGCTAGGGGCAGCATCCCGCCAGAGTAGCGCCCAGCCGCCTTCCACGCCCGCCTTCCCTGTCTCCCCACAGCTGCCAGAAAAGAGGCACATGTCCAGCGGAGACGCAGAGAGAACGGACAACAAGAACCTGACACCCACCCCGGCCAGTGGAAGCAGCACCCCCAACCTGTCTGGCACCCACACACTCCCCGACGTCTCCAAGTCCATTTATGGTGAGACAAAAACACGTTTAAACGCACATATCCTCTCCGTCGTGTGGAGGTTTTATTCGTGTTGTCTTTTCACCTCCAAGCCGACGGTTATCCCGACATTAAGATGAATGTCAAGTTTGTTCAAGACACCTCCAAGTACTGGTACAAGCCAGACATCTCCAGAGAGCAAGGTGAGAGTCCGATGTATCCATCCGTGAGAAATAACAGCACAGACGTCCTCTAAGTCACATTTTTGCCAATTTCATTTATTTAAATTAATTTATAAAACTCTTTCAGCCATCAATCTGCTGAAGGACAGGGAGCCCGGGGCCTTCGTCATAAGGGACAGCCATTCTTTCCGTGGCGCCTACGGTCTAGCCATGAAGGTTGCGTGCCCCCCACCAACTGTCCAACAGAACAAAAAAGGTAAACAGGCACTTAGCCTTTATTATAGCAAAGCATCTGGGTTGTGTTAATGTAAACACTGAAGTTACATACGCACCTTCTTCCCAGTTGGAGACTTAACTAATGAGCTGGTGAGACACTTTCTGATTGAGACGAGCGCTAAAGGCGTCCGTCTGAAGGGCTGTCCCAACGAACCGTACTTTGGTAAGTTTGACACTTGCTTTTGCTGTTTGTATCAGAGTGCGATATGTGTTTAGCGATATATGATTGTGTGTATATGTAGGTTGTCTGTCTGCTCTGGTGTACCAACACTCGATGACTCCACTGGCTCTGCCCTGTAAGCTGATGATCCCCACCAAAGGTCAGCCTTGCCCTTTCTGTTTTTTGGACGTCAACCATGCTTTTTTTCTATAACATGTGAATTTTATATGCTTAATATATGAACAGCTGCACAGTAAGTGTGTTCTATTTCATTTGTGACTTGCAGACCCCAACGAAGAGGCACTGGAACTCGCGACGCCTACCGATCCAGTTGTTGAGCTTCTGAAGCAGGGAGCAGGTGAGCAAGTTGAGGAAGTTAAACATCGTATATGCTTCATGGGGACGGTTTTCACATTGTAGATTCTCACATCATTAGCTGGTCAATTTATTTCCCATCATTCTCTCATTATTTCGTTCGGTTTGGAAACAAGGAAAAACAGTCTGATTCATTAATTTACTCATTCTGTGTTAGTTTTTAGCGTCTTACATCTGTGTAAGGCAAACATTTGATGTTGGGTTCAATTTTTGAATACAATCTGCAAATGAATTGATACAAAACTGCATCAGGAAGAAGACGACTTCCTGTCAAGTTCAAACAAGTTTGCAGTTAACTAAAACCTTTAAAACACATGTGATAACGACAATATCTGGCTTTTGCTAAATCACATACACGTCATTAAAAGGTCAGCTCACAAATTGTCCCCCTTACCTTACAGTTCAGAAGGTTCCTGAGGAAGCCCATGGTAAATACTGGTTTACATTGCACTGCTCTGCTCCATTATGCACTTTGATTGAATATGAATATCACGAATGAGTATAATGATTAAGCAAAGCGAGCAAAAATACATTTCTAATATTTTATCCTCCATAAGAAAAAAGTTTTAAATGCATGATCAGCATAATATAAATGAAAGCAGTAAAAACTGTGCAGTGCATGACAGATTTAAACACGCAGCCATTGTGAGCATGTGCAGCAACTTCTCACTGCAACCTCCAAACTGCATGCACCTGCTTATCTCCGTTTCTGTTCCCTAACCGTGACCGTGTGTTATTTTGCAGCGTGCAATGTCTTCTACATCAACTCTGTGGACATGGAGTCCCTCACTGGGCCTCAGGCCATCGCCAAGGCCATCAGTCAAACGCTGGCGACCAATCCTCTGCCAGACGCAACCACCGTCCACTTTAAGGTGTCTGCACAAGGCATCACGCTCACCGACAGTCAGAGGAAGTGAGTCGTTACAGTCATATGAGTCCTAACAGTTGGGAGGAAAATGACTGATAGTATGTAGTAATCAACTCATTTGTTAATTTCCTCTGCTGCAGAATTTTCTTCAGGCGACATTATCCCATTACCACGGTAACCTACTGTGACCTTGATCCCCAGGACAGGAAGTAAGAATCTTCCACACTCACTTTCTAGTGTATATCTCAGCAGAATGAGATTTTTATTAAACATAATTTCTTCTGTCTTCTTTTCTAAGATGGGGCAAAGAAGGAGGCGGCTCAGTGAGGTAAGTTTACGCACAAGTATTGTACAGACAGTGATAAAGATCAGTTTTACTCTACTGCGACAACACTTCCTGGTTGCTTTAATGGGTATTTAACTTTTTAAATTCCAGACTGTTTGGATTTGTTGCGAGGAAACAAGGAAGCACAACAGACAATGTCAGCCACTTGTTCGCTGAGTTGGACCCAGATCAGCCTGCCTCCGCCATCGTCAACTTCGTCTCAAAAATGATGAAGCGATGAAACCCCCCCGCCTCGATGTCCCAACGGCTGTGGTCGTTCCGAGGTCGTCTTTTCTTCGTCTGTGTCTTTTTCTGCAGGACTCGACGGCGTCCCTTTTTGCTCTTGGTTTGGTTCTGTTTCCTTTCTCTCTTTTCGTCTCTTCGCCTTGCTGGTTTGCCTTGGTCTTTTTTTGGAAGGATTTGAAGAAGAGCCAAAGTGGCGCTAGAGGATGTGTGGTGTGGAGCTGTGAACGTGACAAACACAGAGGCCATCGAAGGGAGAAAATTCACAGGGTAGCCTGTCCTAGAAGATTTGTAGAAGGAAATGTTCGCTAATGACTGAAGAATAAGTGCTATGTTCAGTTGTGAGGACTTTGTATGTTTCAGGGTTTTCCGTTGTCTTTTTTTGTTGATTGATTTACCAAAGGTAGTTGCAATACAAGTGCAAGAATGATGTAGCTCTTAAGCCATTATTATTTCCTCTTGTCAAAAGAAGAAGTGTTGAACAAAAAAAAAAAAAGAAACACAATTTCTCCTTGAACTCGTCTTCAGGAAAAAAGTTGGCCTTGATGGCTTTTAGCAAAACAGAGTCTGAAGACCTTATGCATGTTAGCTTGATCTTTAAGCTTGGTTCTTCTACCTTCTACAAAATGTTATCGTAAATCCTTAGAGTGGCCATTTCGAGGTCTGTTGTGTGTTGGAAAGGGCTCTGCAGTAAAACGACTGATCTTAAACTGCGCACAGCAGACCGGACTCAAAAACCGGCCGCACTAAGGTCCACCTCTACCACTCTGTGTCAGTGCAGCCACACTCGCATCACATCCGCCTTCGGTCCAAGCCTGACCGCTGTCACTCACTCTCTCCAACCTCGCTTCACTCTTGGATCAATCTCACCTGAAATCAGCAAGGTTACGCTGAGGATGACTGTTTGTCCACAAGATGGCGCCACCCCATTGAGGCTTGGTCCCCTTTAGTGACACAGACTTACCCATCACCCAACTGCTTAAAGTAGTGAATCTGTTGATAGATGCTGCCACTGAAACACACTGGAAGTCACCAGGGACTGGCCCCAAGGACCTGGACCTATGCACTGCTCTTTATGCATGTTATTTTCCCAAATTGCACCCCTCCCTCATAACTACATTCAACATCACTGAAATCATTCTATGGTGTGTGCTAAAATGACTTAAAACCTTTAGACAAGTACACTGAGGTTGTATGACTTGTCAAAGACTGCATGAAATAGAAAACAAACATTTTTGTACTCCTCAGAAGACGTAGACAACCCATTGTTGAAGTAGTCACATGATGATGAGATGCTATATTTTTACTTCTTTTCCTTTTTTTTTCCACTTTGATCCATCTGAACCAGGGTTACCTTTCACTGTAACAAGGGCAGTCCAGTCTTTTTCTTCTTGTTTTCACAGTGTTGTCAACATTTACATTTAGATATATTTTAGGGCAAAGACAAAAAAAGCTACAACAACAAAACAAAAAGATTAAAAAAACACTAAAGGTTTCCACACTGTGCGCAAAAGCCTACTTGTTGAACACACGCTCAACCATCCACAATAAGCTAAGGAAAGTGATATTGATATAATTGTACATAGATATACTACTTTAAAAGGACATAGCGAAAAAGTATTTATTTTTGTTGCTTTGGTCCCTCATGATTACTCATATATACATATATTGTACAGTCTAGATAAAGAAGATTACCTAATGCATTGAGAAAAAATATATACTTATTTTGGCTAATGATTTCAAAGTCTGAGGATTTTGAAATGTGTTTGAATATATGATGTACATTACTTTGTACATGTATATGTTTTTTGGCTCGTCATTTATCTTTTTTCTCTGTGTTGTTTTGTTTGTTTGTTTGTTTGTTAGTTTTTTTAGGGGCATGAATGAGATATAAACGCATGGACAGAAGCATCTGATCGTCTTTTCCGCAGCGGGAAAACATTCGTAGAAGCAGATGCGTTGTAGCTGATAGATTTCAAGGTAAAGACATGCAGATTTTGCCAAAAGATTTAATAAAAAGGGAAGCACGACAAAGCTCAGAGGCCGACTTCAAATGCAATATGTAAAGAGCTGTATGCACCCATGACGGTTACAAATTATAATTTAGCCAAAGATTCAAACACTTTGCGTCTAAGCTGACTTGGCTGCATGTTGCTTTTTCTGTTCAGCTGCTTTCCATTTTATTTAATTTTATTTGTGTGTGTGTGTGTGTGTGTGTTTCACACGTCATAACTACACACACCAGGAGACGCAGAGCTGGGTGTTACAGGTTAACATGCCGCACACAGGGGCCCTTGCATTGCTACAGTGAGACGACCAGCTCTTTGGTTTTGTTTTGACGGGTGTCTACAACAAGCGCGTTCACCTCCATCGCTTCGCTCAAGAGAGAACGGGCCTGATGTGCCCGAATTGGAAGTGTGCAAACAAAGCACTTATATTCACAAAACCGAGAGGAGTGACATACGTTTCCATATGGGTGTCAGCGCTGGAGGTAAATAAAACGAGATGTGTCTCACCATGACGCTCCACAGCTGCATCTTTGTCAGACTGCCCCCTCCCGTGATTTATTTATTCTTATTTATTCTTTTATTGCTTTCCCATGATTATAAAACTTCTGTTCCACTGTCTGCGTTTTCATATTATCGCTCTCCGTTTTTGTTTTTATGGTCAGTGGTAACGAATGGAGGAATGTATGGTGGCGCTTTATTGAAAGCGAAGAGGTACAGTGCACTTACATGGACTACTAACAAGCTTAAATTTATTCTTTTGGTCATTTGGAGAATAAACAATTCAAAAAAATGTTCTCTAAATTAAAAAAACGCATTGTACCTATTGGCTTTGAGTCAAGAGTTACTCTGTTGTTTTATTGAAAAAGAAGTGATCTCTGTGACCCCTATGTACTGATGGGAATTGTACTGTATGAATGTGCTAATACAGATGTACAGAAGGGTCTCAGATATTGTTTGCGCTTATCATTTACATTATATTGTCATGGCTTACCTGTTCCTAAAGAGAAAAAAAACATTAAAGCAATACAAATCAGTTACATTAAAGCCGTGCGGTGGTTTTTGTTTCTCAGTAAATGGGTGTAGAGCATTTTTAGTTCAGGCTGCTGGATAAATCATTTTGATCGTTTCCTTTTGTTTGCCACGAAACTACATAATCACTGAGTTTATCTGTCAGGTGTGGAGCTGCTCTCATTCATTTTAACCTTGAAACGGGGGGACGTTCATTGAAGGAGCCTCTAAAAGCACCTTCACTTCCTGCCATGTTATTTTACAGTCAAACTACTGCCTGTGTTTAAACGAGCTCCTCCACCTCCGTGGGATAGTTTAGTGACACCTGTTTAATGTCTAATTCTTCATGATTTGCATTTTAACACAACAGGGGCCCAGGTGAAAACAGACGGAAGCCATGATGCATTGTGACTCAACACGGTAGGCAAATGAAAAACCTTTCAGTTCCAACTGCTTTGTGCACAGCTGAACTCAACCAAGCAAAGAAACTATTCATCCTGTATTTCAACTTGTTATTCAGAATTTTCTCTGCTCACAACTCATCTCAAGCGATGTGTTTATTTGTTTACAGTAGCCTTTTGCCCCCACAACTAAACTCCACGATTCATAATCGTGCAGCATGTACTGAAATCAGATTCAACCACAAGCAGAAAATAAAACACTCCAGAAATCCACTGTTGCATGAAGGCAAACAAATGGATAACAGGTGTGTGTTTGTGGCAGAGCCGCTGAGCTACTTGCTATCGAGTCAACAAGGCACCTCTCCAAAGCAGCAGCAGCCTGATCTGTTTGTTTGGCCCGAGCGTTCCTCATCAGAGCTGGAACCGTGAGAGATGGAGGCAGGCAATAAAGAAATAGAATCAAAACTCTGTGAGGCTCTCACGGCTGCAGACAGTGTTCAAACTCACAAATATGCATGACACAATTCCCTGTTGACAAATTAGGTTGGTGCTGTTGCTCTACGCTCCGCCGCGGCACGTTACGAGCTACAAGGGAGGCACACACAGTCCCGTGTGCATCACGGGTCTCTCTCCGGAGCTCGGCAGTGCAGATACAATAGCCTGTGGTCCGAGAGCTCCTTCATCGTTTGTGTTTTAATCTGTCTGGTTTGATTTGACATTGGCAGCTTTTATTTTGAAGCAGTTTTGCATTTTGATGACTTTGATAAAAACACAGCTGAAGTTCAAACATGAGATAAGCAGCAGAACGACGGCTGGAAGATCAGCTGTTGGATTGGAGTAATGCACAGAGCGAAGGCTTGGTGTGGCGAAGGTGTTTAAAACCAAAGAAGAAGAAACTGGTGACCTTTGTCCTGCCAAGGTTCAAATGCCCTTGACATTCTCTGTCAGCGAAAACTACTACTGTCCTGCTACTTGTCTTCAAAAAAGACCCTGTATGCCATCCGACAGAGGCATCTCACCCAGGTATGACCTTCCCACGCAGACACAGTCGTTTTGGAAAAATCTGGACTGTAAATATTCAAACAAGGGAAAATTCCCACTCTGCTCTTATCAAATGGAAAAAATCAACCTGCTTGTTTTGGTTTGCACTCCACCTCCTCCTCGTTCTCCTCGCTTTTCCTCGTGTCCCAAAGCGAACTCGTATTTTCTTAGATAAAAAAACTGATTACACCTGATTTAATCTTCTGCGGCTGCTCGGCAGGTGCAAACCACAGGCGCCGTTACAGGCGGGCACTAAAATCCATTTTACCGCCTCCACATCTCCGTGACATAATGATATTGTTGGCTTTCCAGCAGATGATGAAGCTCTCTACAAATCACGAAGAGCTGGTCTGTGAAGCTGGAGAGCTGCTTCTGCTACTGATAACGCTCCCGCTCCTAGCTCTTGATGGTTTCCTTAAGATAACGCCGCTCAGTTCAGGCTAATTTGAGGTGGAAACGGAACACTGGCTTTCTCCCCACATCCACATGTGCGAATGCGCAGCTGTGAAGCAGGCCAGCTGTTCTCCCACTGAAGCAGCAGCAGAACACGCTTTGGTAGCCTCTCATCAAGTCCCTGGAGCAGCTCGTTGATTCCCTTTGAGCTCCAAGTCAGTGTGACATCTCTCCGGACCAGTGACAGCGCTCACATCTGCCTCACAAATGCAGGGTCTCTGCTACGTATGGTAGGTGGTAAAGGTTTAAGTGTAGTGAACTTAGTGATTGAATTTGAATTGACGTTGAAGAAAATTAAGTTGCTTGTGTTAATGAATGCAACATCATGCAAGTAATATAAAACAAACAAAGTGAATCACTTTGCAGGTCAAACTTTTCTTTAATTTCATATGTTCATTTCTCTCTTTTTATTATATTTATTACTTATTCTGGGTGCCCTCAGGTCAGACTTAAAGAGCCAGTACCTTCAAGAGAATCCAGCCTAATCTGACGCATATGCTTTTATTAAAAGTGATATTATACATGTGACATGTATAAACAAGGCTCTTCTACCGAGATCTTATTTCTGGAATTTTTTCCAAGGCACAAAAGGAAAAGAAGCCGCCTTTAAACTGAAGACTCATCTGGCTGGAAACTGCCTTTTGAGGCAGAGTGGGAGTGATTTCTCCTTCGTGGTTGCCCAGTATCAAAATGTTGATGTAGCCGACAGACACACGTTTGGATCGGTGCACTCCAGTCAGTGTCTTTCCAAAGTTAATAATTTCTTTGCCTTTTAGTGATAATTACCAGCATGAATGAACATGACCACCACCATTTATTTCCTGTGTTTAAGGCAGCACCGATTCCATTACACAACCATTATTTAGTCTATGAATTCTGCCAATGGCAATAAAAATCGAGACGATCTCCTCCACGGTGGAACTAACACCGCTCTGCACAGTCATTCAGAGATGGAGCCGCCAGACAACCGCACACACTGTCCATCTTAATGCCTTTTAATTTTAGCTTCACTTTCACATTTTTCACTTTAAGTCAGTTTGCCTGGGGATTCAGAGGCGAACGTGTACACGTTCACACATCCTGGCTTCTACATATGCTGCATGTGTCTTACTCTGCCCACTGCAAATGTCCCCCACCTTATAAATCTGCCCAGCATAGCAACAATTCCTTCATGGCAGCAGGACTTCTGCACTAATGGGATTTTTTTCAGCGTATATAATCTTTCATGGGGGGTATGTGGCTTTTTAATGGATAATACTTTCTTTCTGTCGTTTCTGCAGAATGTTACCTTTTGCTCTCTCGTCTCACCTGTGCCCCGAGCTGCAGAAACCAGTAACTGATACCAATTACTTGAGATTTCTTACAATAGAGCAGCGCTCTAGCTATGTCTAGTGACAAGGTAACAATATAGCACCACGCATAACACTGCGATCCTATTTCGGCATGATAGTTTCTACTGTCACTTGCTGTTTTGACTCAAGATCAAAAATGTATGGCTTGGAGCAGGGATCAGACTTAGACATTCGTCTCGTGAGATGGTACGAACATGCACGCACACCTAGAACAGTATTGGATTGCTGTCTTGATGTCATGATCTGCATGATGTGGAAAGGTGATCGGGCACGGAGGTGCCAGAGACAGGCTTTGCGGTTCAGGACTGTCAGCAACTGATGTCTGTGAGGCAGACACAGTCAATCGTCATCATCTCTGAATCACATCCCTGAATAAAATGACGAGGTTATGCCTGACGCTCTTGTTTTATTGCAGGTGACGTGTGTGGGGCACTCAGCCGCGGGGGAAACCAGACAAAGAAGCTCATTTCCTCTCAAAATGCAACATACAATATAACAACAAGTATAAAAACAGAAGGTTTGAACATATTTACATTCATAGTTGATACTAGTGAAATGAAATTTGGTCTTATCTTAGAATTATGATTAAAAAAGATTATAAAATATTCAAGGTTTACAGTCAGAATTCTGAGATTAACCTCAGAATGTATTGTATGTTGTTGTTACATGTTGATTTCTAATCAAATATCTCGTTTGGTGGCTAATGATAAGCTATGTTGGCCTTTACCTTATGCACCAGAGGCCTCTGGTCTGCTTAAAGTGATGGTTCCCAACCTGTGTGCTGAAATGTTCAGGTGTGCTGTGGAAGATGGTCCAATTTCACAACATGGTTCCAACATGGTTCCATGTAAACTTAAACGCCATCTCCAGACAAAACACCTGACCTTCAAAACACTGACTATTTTGTGGAGAAAGTTGGAAAAACAGGCAACGGTACAAAGAAAAAGCACCTGGAGAAGAAGTCTTGAAGCTACCAAGTTGCTGAACTCATCGCTAAAGCCAAACGCTCACACACCGTAGCAGAGACATTGATACTGGCTGCCTGCAAAATTATCTTAAAACAGATGCTCAGCGCTAGCGTTGTAAAAAAAAAATAGCCCAACAACCTCTATCAAGTTAAAAGAAACTAGGTTTGCATTATTATTCAAAAACTTCGAGGGGTCAAAACGACCCCACTGTAAAATGGGCGGCGCCAAAGCTCAAAAACACACACAAGGGTTTGTGGGTGTTACATCCAAGCAATGAACACGTGTGGGTCTTCCGATGAACAAGTTCATCTAGATAAAGCGTGTTGTGATGGATCGTCTGTCTGAGGCCGTTTTATCCAACCCTTGTGTGGTTTTTGAGCTTTGAGCGCCCCCTATTTTTCATTTTGACTCCTTAAAAGCCGCACAAGAGTTAAAGTGTTGTATCCAGCCATGTATTTATCTGACTTGTGATTTAAGATTCTTTTCAAAAGACTTTTTTCAAAATAACTTGATACTTGAGGTGAATGGCACAGACACACCACAAAAACATCATATTTCTTGAATAATAAAACTTATTTTCATCTGAGGAAAGCAGTGTCTGCGAGCCAGCAAAGCTCAGCACCTGGCAGAGTAATCGATGAATCACGGGTCATCAACCCTGTCAACCCCTCAAAGATGCAAAATCCCACTGTAGCCTGGAAACAGTCTGCTGGTCTGCTCTGTTTGACCAGTTGAAAATGCATCTTCCTGGAAACCTTTGTGTAGCGTAAGTCCAACGGCATCGACCATACAACTGCTCCAGCTCCTGGAGGTTCGCTGTGAAACACCATCATGCAGCAAATAAAGAGTGTGCCTGTTCAGCAGAATTTAACTGAAGGGATAAAGGTGACAAGAAGAAACACGTGAGGCGCTGGAGACTTTGCTCAGATCAAGATCAGAGAATTTGCAGCTGTCTCAAGCCTCATCAACTGGACCTGGGCTGAATTTACTGAGTTTTTTTGCCTTGAGGGGCTTAAACTGTGTAGCTGGCAAAATCCAGATTTTTACCTTACATCAGAAATGGAGAGGAGTCACCTGTTCATTTACACATCAACCGTTTCCTAAAGCAAGGTTCTGATGCGGGATTAAGCACTTAGCAGCTCGCCTACAGTAGCGACGTCTTCCTGCAGTGAGCCCCACGTTAAAATTGAAGAGTGAGGTCAAGAGGTTAGGTACTGGACGGCTGCTTCAAGTCAGTGCTGGTAAAAAAAAAAAAGCTGGTAACTTTTATGTATTTTATGTATAAGCCCAAATAATAATGAATAATCCTCTGAGTCTAAAGTTACTCGCTTGACTCGCTTCAAAAAGATGCTCTGTCAGCGATTTCTGTCAGAACAGGTAAATACACGTATGTACTATGCAAACGCTGAGCACTCTCGCTCCGCCGTGCTCTTTGCATTATGTGATTGCGCTCAACCACATACTGTAGGTAGTGTCACTTGTGCATGCAGGTTGTTGGAAATGTACACAAAAGAGTCAGATGTGGGTCACATGAAAACGCTGGCATCAACACGAAACACAGTAGATCCTGGACGGCCCGCGCTGATGACACGAGCTCGCTGTGGCTGTTTTGTCACCTGAGCCTCTTGTAGAAAAAACGGATGATTGATTCTTTGATGACAGTCCATATATGCACATCTGTGCACTTTGAGGCCCAGGTTTCAGTCCTTACACACGGTCTATTAAGGAACGACAGTCTGTCCCGCAGCTGTTTGTGCGCAGTTACTCTCCGCATGTCACACTATACAAATCTAGAGCGTACAGCAACAATGGCTGCGCCGCAGATCATTTCCCATGGAAGCGGTGGGAAACTTATAGAAACCAGACGCATTCTTGCAACTTCAAGCATCAGCCAAAAGAAACGTTGATCACATCGTGTCGTGTGCCTTCGTTTGACGTTTCTGTGGCCAGGAGGCAGCAAAACCCTGCAAAGTGTTTAGAAAGTTTACTGCCATTAGATGTGAACACACTTAACAGATTAGCAACCTCCTAGTAAAAATCACGAAACAAGAGGGAGGAAGCCAGTCTCCACGTGGGCACAAAGTGTCTATTTAGTTCTATCTTGTGGTTTATTATTATCTGACCTGCCTAAAATTCCTAAAAATTTTAGCCATCCATCCATCTTCAGCCTCAATATCCAGGGCCGGGTTGCGGTGGCAGCAGTATAAGCAAACAACCGCAGACTTCTCTCTGCCTGGACGCTTCCTCTCGCTCTTCCGGGGGTGGAGCACCTCTCCAGCGAGATGTCCAGATACCAAGCATGTATTAATTATTTGGACACTGTCATTATGTCCAGTATGTCCAGTGATGTTCAGAAATGTGGTCCGCTGCTGAGTGATGATCCCTAAATACACGTCACCACATGTGCAGCAGATTAAAAAGCAACGGTAGCTTCCTTTAATGGTTTCTCCAAGCTTTTATGGAGTCAAACGTTGGTGCCGTGAATGCATCATGTGTAAAGTCAAATGCTCTTAGCGATAAAAAATAAATAAAATCTGATTTTATCATCACATCACGACGATTCCTGATCTTGGAGAGGCTTCCGACAACATTAAATAACATCTCTTGAATAATGAACGCAATTTTCCCTCTTTCTCCCGCGCTGCTGTGCAGGGTTGATATGGTGTTATGCATGTCTAAAAACTCGCAACCCTCCCACACAACCATCTGCTATCACACCGTGCGTTGGGAAGTATTTATCATGCACTCACGCAATCAGATCCCTCTGATGCTGCAGAAGTTTGTTCCGCTAACTTTTCCAGGGAATAGAGCAGAATGGCTTTTTTTCATGCAGTCCTCTTTATAGTCGTGAACAGTATATAAAATAAGAATTATGATGCTGCAGCGTGCATGTTAGCAAACCTCCCCTCCTCCCTTGCTTTGATCTGCTCTAAGAGGATCTGTGGGCCTGGATTTGGCATGGCAGCTGTACAAGGCACCAAGCTTCCAAGCACCTCGTATCTGTTTGCTTTGGATACTCGTGTTGTTGCGAACCTCCTGCAAGAGGATAATATTTCAGTGTAATTAATCGCAGCCTGTTCTGTCTTTTGGCCATGGAAGGAAGGTGGTTTTTAAGAACAGAGAGATGGAAATTTTGCTTCCGCGCTGGCTATGGCCGGATTGGATGTGATGGATGGAAGTGGCAAGGATAGCATCCCTTGACCACAAAAACTCGGGGTCTGATGGTTGCGGTGGCGAAGATTAGCACTGCTGAAGTACCATTATGCAAAAGCCTGAACCCCTGCCAGCTCATCTCGCCTACCTGCTAAACGCAAAACTGTACTGCAAAATATTAAAAAAAACGTCCTTTAAGTAATTCTTTGGCAACGACTCGACTCTTGACTAATTTGGTGTACATAGTTTCCAACTTCTTGCTTAGTTTCTACTGAGTCAGAATAAAGGTTCCTGTGTGAGGCTAGAAAGTGAATGAAGTCCGACAAATCAAACTTTATTTAACGAATGAACCAAACACACACGACAAAGCCTCAAACATGTCATATCCTCTTGTATCCATGTCTGCTGCCTTATCTGACGCAACTGGGCTCATTACGTGAATCAGCATCAGGAGGAGTACAAGCAGTGCTCTTCACATAATCTGCAAGAAATGCTGCTCTCTCAATCCTGCCAGATTTGAACACTCTGTCATTTTATTAGTTTACCACTAAGTGCAGATGTTTCGCACAGCTTTTAATGATGCAGATGGAAACTTCACTGTGTTTGGTTAATTTGTCTTGAAAATACAAAATCTTTGCAAGTGTGGACAGATTTCACCGTATCCACTGTATTCCAGCAAGTGGACGGAGCTAGTTTTACCTATTCAAACCACGAAATAAAGAAGAATAGCTCTTTACACAATAGTCAAAACATGACACAGGTCCGGCCAACGACAAGAGCAGCTCTGTGTGTGTAGCGCACGAAGAGGCACATCCCTCTGACAGATTTCCATCAACTCCAGAGAGTGATTGTATGAGTCGCGTCTGCGCCAAGAAGAGTGACTCAGGCTGCACTTGACTTGTTAAAAAATGAAGGCTGTGGTGGGAATTAAGATGTGTCGCTGACAGCTTACAGAAAGGTTTCTTTTGCTTTGTCTGTCATTTCCGACGGACGCAGATCGTACGGCAGTTGGGCTCCTGACGGACACAGGAAGCAAAGTTTTTCCTTGAAAAAATTAGGCATTAAGTCGTTGCAGGCCGGGTGGACTGGAGGTGTGGAGGTAAAAATGTAATAAAAAACGATCTAGAAATAACGTAGCAGTTAAGTTTTAAAGCAACAGCGTGACATCCAAGGAGATATGTCACTTACTGTACTTGCATTTTCTGACCCCTAGTCTTTTTATTGTAGCTATATTTATCGCAGCCTCACTTTGGCCACGCCCACCTAGGCGGCCACTTCCTGAATGCCCTCCGATGCTGCAACCCCTGTTATGGACAACCGCTTCCATTCCACCTGGAGTCACACATGCTGGCTGTTTGTTCCCTTACTTGTTTGTTGTTGTAATCAGTCTGGTACAGAACTCGTTGATCTCAGGGCTCCACATAGAAACGCAGGTTTTCTTTGTTTTGTTTTGTTTGTCTTGTTATACAAGAGACACGGCTCCTCATGCACATCATTGTGATTTTCATCAGTACTATCTCAGCGTCTTCGTGTCCAAAGATGCGACACTGACCAGCTCAGCACTTCTGATATGAATCTGCATGCTCGCTGAAACCTTTCCCACCGCGTGTCCCTTTGTCATGCTGGTCTCCTTCACCTTTCACACAAGATCCTCAAGGACACTGGCTTGAATTGTTGAGATGACTTAGCTGATGTAAGCTGTGCCAACAAACAAACCGTGGATTGTGCTCCGACAAAGTGCAGCACAAAGCGACAGATCATCACAGGGTCAATAATTAACATCTGAGGGTGTAAAACCACAGTCTACCAGTGTTTATACAAGCCCACACCCACATGAGTCGTTTCTTGTTGTAAATAATACATTTTGTGTTTATGCATGCATGTGAAGTTAAGGTTTATGTAAGGAGGAAAGTGTGCACAAGGCTATGTCAGGGCAAAGACATTGGTTTTTCATCTTCCCCCAAAGCATGATTTTCACTCTGAGGTACATTCTTTTCTTTGAGTCAAGCCAAGGGACATGCAGCCTATATAATACCATACTATAGTCAAACCAGATGAAATTAGGGGTGTTGCTTTATGAGCGTTCAAAGCTGACATATTTACTACTTGATTGAAGGTTGCAGGGAGGTGTGTGAGCATTCCCTCGTCAGCAAATTTCAATGAATGATCCAACTATTTTGTACCAAATTACTCGAGCTTAATCGAGGCAGGAACCAACCTGATTAACCCTGGTTACGCATTTGTTTTATTGTGCTGCATGGAGGACACAAAGGTATCTACATTGTCAAGATACAGCCTCTAGATATTTATGGCTGAGGTTGTAGCAACAATTAAGGATGGTCTACGGCACATTCTTTGAGTTTTTACCCCTCCAAATTTGGCAGCTAGTTTCAGATACGCTGATTTTAAATGTAGGTTCTTTTCGAGATTTAACCCATGTTTGGCAGAAATAACCTTAAGCAAGCACTTCCTGCTGCTGTGGGCTGGACCTCCACAGCATCTATACTGGTTTGAGGTCAGGGCTCTGGCTGGGCATTTACAAAATGTGGATTTTGTGTCTCCAAATTCATTGTGTAGTGATTTACTGTAACATTTAGAGGCATTGTTCTGCTGCATCACCATTCGCACTGAGCTTCAGCCTGCAGACAGCCACCCCGACATTATCCTGTCGGACACCTTGATAAACTTGGTCATTCGTTTCCACAATGATAAGCTGTCCAGGTCCACAGGCAGCAAAACAGCCCCAAGTCGTTACGCTCCTTCCACCGAGCTTAACCACTTGGATGATGTTTTGTGAACTCTTTCCAAAAATACTCTCGTATTGTATTGTGATCAGTTTGGCAAACTATACCACTCACTCTCATTTCCTACTGCTTTGTCCTCGTAAGGGTCACGGACATGCTGCAAGCCTTTCCCAGCGGTCACTGGGGCGAGAGGCGGGGTTAGCACTGGACGGGTCGCCAGTCCATCACAGGGCCACACATAGAGACAACCACTCGCTCTTGAGTCACTCCAGTCAACCTAACGCAACTGTGGGAGGAATCTGGAGAACCTGGAAAAAACCCACACAGACACAAGGAGGACATGCAAACACAGAAAGGCACCTGGAATTGAACCCACGAGCTTCTTGCTGTGTACTGCAACTTGCTTCTTATATGGCCTTCAGTTGTGAGTTGTCTAAGGTGCACCCTGCTGAGGCAGAGGCAGACACATCCACATGCCCAAATGGGAGAGCAGAGGTGGGATTTCATGCCGTTTGAAACCCACTCACCCACATTTTGTTGGCAGTTGCGTGTGACTACTCTTATTTATGTGTTTTTCATGTGTTTGTTTCTGTGAGCCATGTCAAAATGATGATGTTAACTCGAGGAAACACTTGTCTGGCATTAGTTATGCTGAAACCCTGACACACAGCGATGCACGAGGAACGTGGGCAAAGTCACAAGACGTTAGTTTAGCCTCTCCAAGTCACGGTGACCCCAAAAACCATAGCGGGACTTCTTCTGGGAAAGACCCTTTACGAATACCTAACCATCACTCATTGAGTTGTGCACCGACGCCAGTGAGAAAGCAACAAAGCAGAGGACAGCGTGACCACAGCTCCAAACCGTTCAGGCCCACAACAAGGGCTGAAGCCTCAGAGCAGTAAATCTAAATGATTCCTGGGAGAGCGTCCGCTCGCCAAATTCAGCCATATTTTCTTAGGAGATCTTGTGCATAACACGCTGCAGACAAGTAGAAACAGCGTATTCGGAGAAAGTATTTCCATATGAGTAATAGCAGTTAAAAGTATGCCAGATCCCCGGCTTCCAAGAAATGTTTTGCTGTGTCCAACTTTGCGCTCTGCAGGTGCTATGGCGGGGTCACAGTGCACTATGGCCCAACGATGTATTTAATTACAATTTACTGAGGTTCAGTGTACACTTTGAATAAAAACACGTTAGATTTAAGACTATGTTTTTGTATCTGGGATATTGTAAGTACACACATTTTTTAAGAGAGGTAAACGGTGGTGTAAATCCAGCTACCGCAGTCTAAGTGAGAGATCACCTGGTGCAAACTGTCTTTGCTGCGAGTCATTTAAATGCAGCTCACTTTACAAAAAGCAAACGATTTGCCGACAGATTTGAATATTCAGATTTTGCAAATCCACAGAAAAAGCACTTGCTCCTTGAATAGAATTGGCATGGTACAAGCCTTGCCAACATCTGGATTCAATGAACCGCCTTTGTCCAATCCACCGTTGCCAGGGCCACACAGATGTGCTGACAGGGTTTTAGCCAATCTGCCATCTCACGTACTGCTGCCTATAATCTCCTTTCTACACCAAAGCCTGCAGCCTGCAGGGCTCAGATGGCTTCGGTATCGCTTCTGCTTGTTTTCCTTCCTCTTACCTTGCGCTATAGTTTCAAATGCGGATCACAGCGCCCTGCTGATTTGCGGTCGACATTTCCCAGACGTGCACAGTGGGTAATTTGGTGTCGCTGGCTGCAGCTGCGATGTCATGGAAACTAAAGTCCACTGTCATCTTAACAAGTTTGTGAATCAGAGCCTTCGCAGCCAGACTGTTTACAGTAAAAGTCAATTTTTTGTGGAAAATATTGACGCACATGATTTGTTTTCCAACTTCACAGTGGCTTGTCAACAACACATTGTTGTTGTTGTTTTCTGATTCTCATTCTGTCGTTGATGTGGCAATGCTGCGCTCCCACATGTGGAACAAGTCTCTTTTCTTGGGACTTTCCCCTGATTAAACTTTATGAAGGTGCTTTTATGTTTGATCACTGCTCATGCCCAGTTCTGTATCGAACACCACTGCTGCTGTCAGAAGTAGCTCCTGTGCCACAACAAAAATCTGTTTATAAAGACTTGCCTGTAAAGAATACAGTGTAACTTCGTCGGTTTCTCTTTGTTGAGGGAATTAGTCTCATCTCCCTCAACTTCTGAAAACGAAGTGCTCAGTGTGTTCTGGGAAGTGACGGTGTGCGGGGGCGGACAAGCTGCCTCAGCATATTTGCCGCGGTTGACTCTGCTTTGTCGCTTACAGTAAGCTCTGACTGTGTCATGTGGCACACACCGGTCGCAGAAACTAGTCATCTTATCTACATTAGGCTGAATCCAGCTTGAGTCACAACCAGCAGCGACGAGTCAGGACACGGTACAAATGCACTGTTTGTAGTGTGAGCACTTCACTTGTACAGTAGATTCATTTTGATCCATTTTTAAGCAGCCTGTGCATCTTTCTTTTCCCATCTATTATGTCATCTTAAGTGTCTAAGTGTTATTATCAGAGACAGAACCACAGAGACGGGTTCATTTGGATGCAACAGTTTTGGTCCATTTATGTTTATATTTTATATAATTTTATATAAACAGCTGAAAGGCATACTCCTGGTCAGATAAACGTATAGCCATAGAAATAACCACACACATGCTGCCTGACCCACTTCTCTCCACTAGTATCGCAAATGAAAAGCCGCTATAATAAAACAGCTGGATAATATTTCCCTTACGTTTCTGACTCTGACTCCTCTTGTGAGTTTCAAGCGTAGACAACCTTGAGCTTCTGTTACATATTCTCATTATGATCAGGATCTGACCTCTGAGAGTGCCACTCCAGGGCCTTGATTCTCTTGACCTTGAAAAGGTTTTGGAAAGTCTTGAATCTATGTTTTGGGTCTTGCTGTAGGCCCAAGGCTCAGCCAAAAGTTTGGCAGCAGATTTCACTACATTATCTTTCAAAAAGTAAACATAACTTTCCTTCTTGAGCCCATGCACCCAAACAAGGTTAACAGTGCCTGATGCAGAAAAACAGACCCACATCATTATCCCCCCACCACCACGTTCAACTGTGAGATAGGGTTGAAGGTCTCTTCCTTCCTGTGCCAGACACAAGCAGCATCCATGTGCCCACAGTCCGGGTTTCTTCTCATCGGACCAAAGGACCATGTTCAAAACTCAACTCCATATTACAGATGTTCACAGACGAACATCAGTATGTCTTTAATGTGCTGCTGTGTGAGCAAGCGTTTATCTTGGAGACATTGTTAGGAAGAACCCTCACAACAGTTTCTCTTTATACATCAAGTCCAGATAAAGCCCGTTCAGCATCAGTCATCTTGGCAGAGATCTGGGGATTTTTTTTGACATCTCTACTTTCCTCTCCAAAGGTTTTGAAATCTTGGACTTTTGACCACACCCTGTTTTATTTCTAACAGAATTTGTCTCCTCTTTAAAGTCCTGCTGTGTGTGCGTGAATATGCCAACTAACTTAACGCTGAATGTTTTACTGGTGAATGTTCTGTGATGAAAACATTGTGACGAACACATGGGAAATGCTTAATTATTTGAGGGCTAATAATCTGGTCTTCAATTGTATGGACATATATGATAAAGGCCTCATGCTTTCAGCGTTTAAAGTCTGTATACATGATACACATTTTATTCACCAGCACTTGTCAGTGTTGTTCTGTAACTCTCTAAAAAAGTTTGGAATCTACTCGAAACCTTGCGCCAAAACACCAGAAATTATTACAATGAAGCAATCTTTGGTTGTCCTAATGCACAAATTACCACCAAGGCCACTTCAAACTTTACAAAAAGTCTTGCAGGGGAGGTGTTCAAGGTATCACTTTCACAAGTATGACTTCATTGTCTGGCATACTTTTTTCTCCCGTGACTCTCTCCTCTAAAGCAGCATGTTAGCCTGAGGTCCTGGGGCTGGAGAGAAATACGACACTGGAGCGCTGTTTCCCATAGATTGTATCGCAGCTTTGAATAATTTTTGTGCTGAGTTGCCTCTTTTCTCAGCTTTTGATCATTTTCTTCGTTCGAGACGTTCGCTCGAGTTGGCTCTATTATCTATTCCAGAACAAGTGCAGAAGCAGCTTCAGTGTCTTTTGACAGATAACAAAGTAGGTCAAAGAATGAAAGCCAAGCTGCTGACAGAAGCAAGGGAACAATGGCGGCGAAAGAGGAGGGAATCACAGATAACAGAGCCAAACGATAGATGACTTATATAAATATGAATTTATGAAGTGAATTACATCCCAAACGTCTTGAGGATCCACAAACACAAATATTCCACCCGAATATTTTGAAGCTAACTTTATACATGCCTGTTTTTCAACTGACCCACATTTTTGGCTACAGCTCAAGTCGCAAAAGAAAAGACAGACAGGGGTTAGGAATCTGGGAGACACAGAGAGAAAAAGAGCTGCTGATGGAGGAGGTGTGTGTCGATAAGATTTGTGCGTCTGTCTCTGTCTGCGCTGTTCCTCTTTAGCCTGAGGGCTTCCAAAATCCAAGTTTTGGTGGGTGGTAGTCTGTCACAAACCTCTTTATACATCTCTTTAGTTGCCACACACATGCTTTACTTTTTCTTTTTTCCCGTGCTGCTGCTATAGGAGTTTGGAGGCGAACCAGCCCTGCAGGGTACGGGGTGTCCAAGCATGTGCAGCATGACATCATTTGGCTGGTGATGTGTATTTTAATTCACATTACCTTTTTATTCCTGTTTCTGACTTAACTGGCAACAGGTCTCCTGAACTATACCCAGAAGGATGTCAAAAAGATTAAAATCAAACAAATGAAGTGTTTTTGCTTGTTTTCACAGGAAGGTCAAAGGTCAGAGTAAGGGCTTGCAGACAGGAACTGAGGAGTCGGATGTGAACCTGCACTTAAACTTAAAATAAACAGACCTCGCGTGGATTAAAAGTAGCAAACAATAACAACAATTAATTGAGCAGATGTATCCAAAACTCCATGACAATGATTTTTTGAAGACTATGTTTCCAATTATTTAGACAGTTGAATGTCGGTGGCCCAGTTAGGCAACAAAACGCTGTGGTCAACCGTTGTCTACTCTGGAATGGTAAACCTCCATCGCCTGCCTCAACGCTCAACTGACACAAAGCTCGAGGTGTAACAATAATTTAGCAATATTTTATCCAGAGCCAGTTGGTGCAGGTTGTTTAGTTCAGTGTGTACCTTCCCGTGGTTCAGCTTGTTCCATAAATATAATTAAATTACCTTGATTAGCTCTAATACGATCATCATCTTGGGATGTGCATCCTTCCCAACCTACCGCATTGTTAGTTTTGTTGCACATACAAAACACAAAACATCTTACTTTTGACAGTAATGCCTGCATTCCTTCCCCATAATACAGTATCATACAATCGTTTTGTTTTGATTAGGTTTTATAAATCACTTTGCATAATATACAATAATTCTGCGTGACCTCCCTGTTCGTCGTCAGCCCTGAGCCAGTTGGTGACAAGTGTAATTTGTCTCGTATTAAGTGCGGCGAAGCTAACGGGAGAGTCAGGGAGAAGTTAAGAAAGCACAGGCTGTCACTCAGTCTGGTGAAGCTCTCCAACAAGCCAAAGCAAATGAAACTAGCTCCACCCAGAAGGCTTTGGCAGTGCGTCAGCTGTGTTTGCTGAGCGATGGCAAATGTAATAGAAAAAAACTAAAAGAGTCAAGTTATGCCAAAGTTGGATTTACCAACTGATAGCCAACAAACTACTGAAATTTAAATATGGCTACTCTGACACCTCTAACAGTGAGTGTTCTGCTGAAAAAAGCTTTCGAACACTGAACTCTCCCATAGCACTGAAACCTCAGCACATATTTAAACCCAGGCTTAATTAAGCAGGGAAGTCCCTTGCACCTCTATCCACACCATCTGTGCTTCATATGGCCCATATACACAAACTCACACCCAAACTGTACAGGAAGCCCAAACAATACAACTGTGGCTATTGTGGGGTTGCCAATATGCCTCTGATCCATAAATTATCAACTTGTAAATAGTAAATAGAGGATGGCAAGACGATGCTTCAGATGACGCTTTTTGCCAAGCTTTTTGATTGGCAGATGCATGGTTTCAATCTGAATGGCACTCTTTCTTCAACACTGCAGGTAAATCAGGGGAACTGAAGAGGGCGACTCTGGACGGACCTCTCTGACATGCGTGACGTCATGCGACACCTGATATGGTGCAAAGGTTGAGGCAAAGACTCGATTCGAAGGAGGTGGGGGGTGTCCGAAAGCGGATGCAGCGAATGAACCAAACCTTTGATCAGGGAGGAATTTTAAAAGGTCAGTTTCATCCGAAAATGGCTTTCTGCAAGTCTGAATGAGATTCAATGTAACTGCAACATCGGGATGAAGAATTACAGAATGTAAACAAAGAAGTAAATAAAGCCAAATAATCAAAACAGTTCTATAGAGAAGTAACAGCCTGCTCCGAGAGGACAAACACAACCAGGGTCAAAGGCATTAAATAACCTCATGTTGTACTCCAACAGGACTCTGTTTACTAAGAACAAAACATACTGATCGTCTACATTCCTCTCAGATATATTTCTATGTGCCAAAAACATCAAGTGCATTATGAATGTTTTGTACTTAGTTACGCTCCATGAGAGATGAGCACTTATCTCACTGGACACTGACCTCGCTGCTTCATAAAATAAGGTCACTCTGAGTCCAGTTTGCCTCAATCAGGACCTTTTTTATTTTTTTTAATAGCGAGCCACTGCAGATCATTGAAGAGTACATTTGTTATGGTTGAGACAGCATCACACAAATATTTAAAGTTACAGTTCTTTGGCAAACAAGAGGAACCCAAAGATATCTGAGGGGAATTATAAAGCTTTCTTGTTTCTCATGCAGGAACCCACCCTTTACTTTGGAAGAGTCTTCGCTTTTCTTCAACAATAAGTGCATTTGGTGCTATTATGCAGTCAGGTTTCGCCAAATAGTTTCTAACAATGAACAGATATTAGGGAGTTGAGTATGGTGGTGTTTTATGTCTATCCATCTGGCTCCACAGGGGAACAGCTAAAGCGTTGTTTGTGGTCAGCCTAGGAATCTGAGGGTTATGTCGAGCTAGTTGTTCGATTTTGAATCCAACCCAAAATCCATCTGGGGTACAGCAAAGTTGGCTATGAGAAATCCAAATCCAGGAGGTACACTTTAACCAGAAAGGAAAAATTCTCCATAAATCACGTTTTGAACCAATATGGGTAACTGATACTGTAAATCTCTAACCATCTGATCCTCAGCACTTCATATGAAAACTATTAATAAAGGTCATGTTTGTACTTTCTCCCAGGTTCGTTCTACTATAATGGTACCATTTGTAAAACCTGGACGCTTCCTCTAAATTATTAAAAAGGAATTCCAACACCAGCCACATGGTTTGGAAATTTGATCCCTCAAACACAAACTAAACAATTAATTCTTTAATGTCAATAATCTGAGAATACAGTATGACCACTGTGCAGCGAGAGAGAGGGAGGGGAGAGAAAGAGAGAGGGTCTTATTCTGTCGCCTTCAGCAGCATCGTCTCCTATCTGGCAGATCTGGAGGCATGCCAGCACCCGCCCTGTGAAATCAGCATCGCGGCGCACAGAGTTGACAAGTGCGCCTCCCCCTCCAAAAGTTGTTTGACATACCCATCGTTATAGGCTTCGCCTCTGGCAGTTTCTTTTTTAAAAGGCAAGCTCAAAGCCACAGATTATACATTCTGCTCACAAACCGTGCGGGGAAAATAACCTACGGAGAGCGCGACAGCGGGAGCAAAGAGTCGCTTTGGAGACGGAGAGCTTGCGCGTAAACGGCACCGGGCATCACTGAAGCGAGATACGTGGTGCCTGGATATTTTTATTTGCTTTTTTAATATATTGCTAACTGCAAGGTTGACGGATAGCGCAGAGGGAGAAGACGAGTGTTTGTGGATTGCAGGGATTGGATGCGGTAACACTTGGGGCTTGAGCGCGCAAAGCACCTGTGGATGCGGCAACAAACCTCCCTCTGATGTGTGGACTCAAAACCGGTTACAAAGCAAGGATTCAACGCGAGATTTAGTTTAGTAGTTAATTCTTCAGAATTCGTCCATTAAGCCACTCGATTTAGAGGAGACGCGCGCCATGCTGCTGAGAGTTTCTTTCCTCGTGGTTTCCTTGCTGACCATGACCGGCTGCGGCTCGTCGTACGTGCCGTGCGAGCCGTGCGACCAGAAGGCCCTGTCCATGTGTCCGCCGGAGCCGGTGGGATGCCGCCAGCTGGTGAAGGAGCCCGGCTGCGGCTGCTGCCTGACGTGCGCGCTCGAAGAGGGCCAGCCGTGCGGCGTGTACACGGGGCCGTGCACGCGCGGGCTCCGCTGCCTGCCCAAGAACGACGAGGAGAAGCCGCTGCACGCGCTCCTGCACGGCCGGGGGGTGTGCAGGAACGAGAAGTTGTATAAATTGCTGCACCCGTCAAAAGGTAGGCATGTGGAGAGATGACTGATCCAGATCACAGAGGCCGAACGAGTCTTAAACAGGTCACTGACTTTAACTAATTAACCGAATGAAATCAGCCATTCACTGATGGAAACGTCATTTCGACTCGTTATAATAGACGCAGCTCTTCTCTTATAATTTCTCTTAATTCGCTCTACTGATATCTTCCAGTAAATCTATAGTTTATATATATATATATCACCTCTGATGGGGTTTCTGTTGCATCTGCTTTACAGAAATCATGCGTCAGCGGAAGATCTAAAGGGCGCTGGTGCATATACTGCAAATAGCAAACAGCTGGATAAAGATGTTACTCCTCCCTTGTCATTGCAGGAATTTTAATGAAGTCCACAAGTGACACACAGACTCAGCCAGTGATGCAAAGCTGAATGAACACAGTCACCTAATGACTGGAATCTCTGGTCTAAAATAAATGTGCGTTTGCAAACGTACAGAACATACGAGAGAGGGTGAATTGGCTCAGTTCATAGCCCCGTCTCCGTCATTAGCGAGGCACACGACCCAAAAGCCCCCCTGACCCCGTGAACTCTGTCGACATTCGGTGCAGAAAGGCCCTCGTGGGGGCCGCGAGCTGTAAATCAGCAGGTTTCGTGTGAGCGGTTCATCGCCTCGGGGCCCCCTCGGCCGACATAAAACGAGAGAGAAGATTACAGGTGGTGCAGCGAGAGGCTCCGTTCTGGCTGCTTTGAATGGCAGCTCAGGGACAGTCGCTGTGTCTGCTAGCGGAGCACTGTGGAGAGCTTTGTGGCTAATGCTGGCTTGTGGCCCTCAGACTGACTCTCGTTAACGTGTGAGGTCATATCTTTCCACCGTTAGCTTCCTCCGCGCTTAGTTTTCTTTTGTTGCTTCCTCGCTACCTCTCCTCGTACACCACCTGCCCCGTTCCAGACACCTATTGCTGCTTTTTGTCTCCAGCTCTTTATTCTCTCCCACCACACTGCCTCTTCTCCTCTTTCCCTCTTCATCTTTTCCACGCTATTCTTCTTCTCCCCCTGGTTATCTCCTCTTCTCTTTTCCTCCCTTTTCCCACACCATCCTCTGCTCCCTCCCACTCTTATTTGTTAGTCCCACCCAGGTCTCCTTCATCTCTCTCCCAGCTCCGCTCTCCCTCCCTTCCCTGCGCCCCTCTCTCCGTCTCGGCACTGCAGGCAGTGATTCAGCAGAATGCTGGCTGAGCGTGGGCTACTGATCCCCCGTCTGTTTGCCCATCAGCCAGCCCTCTCTGTTAACTCCTCCTGGGAGCTGTGGACATGTAGATGAAACAAAACCAACATGCATGCTGGGAAACACACACACACACACGCAAAAGGTTAAATCTGCATTTTTAAGACAAGTGTGCACCACTTTGTTAATGCACAACTATGCTAGAAACCAATAGTAGGAGCTGTCATTCCAAGAGGGAGAAAGAAAAAAAAAAGATGAAAGCCACGATCAGTCAGCACAGGTCAGATTAGACAAACTGGAGGATTAGCAAGTGAAGACTTGATTGGATGCACACTGGCTGCGGCTCTGCGTCGGCTTTCTCAAGAAAAAAACGTGTCAGCAGGAAACTGGAGGGAATCTCTTACTTTTTCCAAGAATCTGTCATCACGTGGCTGAATGACATCACTTTTGAGCTTCACCATCGTCATCATCACTGGGGTGGGGGTGAGAGTTTAAGCACAATTTGCAGCGAGGCAGTGACCTTGTTTCACCGCCCACTTAGTCGAGTAGCTTAGCGATCACGTCAGCGCGGGAACGGAGGGGGTTATATGCCGAGTTTGCAATCTGCCAAAATGAAAAGGAAACAAGTGCGTGACACAGCAGTGGAAATGGGCCAATTGTGGCTTAGGACACATACAAGGCTAATGCATGTTTAAGGCTATAAATGAAGGGAAATGTCACTTTGGGATAGAGAGCTGCAGCTGCTGTGGTCATGGCGACTGGTTCTGCCGCTGCAACTGTGTGCGACTCCCCGAAACTTTTGCAAAGAGCTGTATTTTTGCACAGATGAAAGATGGACGTACATGACGGCTCCTGTGGGGGGTGGGACCCAAAATGGGCTGCGGCTGTTTCTGGTGGCTTGCCACATGACAAGTGTAATAGCATGTTTTCATGAGCCTGGGTGCCAGGGTGAGACTAAATATCTCATTTAGGTCACTGGCTATAACAGTTTTAAAACCCCTGGTCTGCATATACCCCAAACTGGCAACCTAACCTGCCATAAATGTAGGCTGTGTTGTCCCACATCTCAACGCATCCAGTCTGAAGCTGGCCCGTAGCCACTGACTTGGCTAAATAAGCATTTAGCTGGTGCCGTGAAGTAATCACATCGTGTTGCGACTTTTTCAAATGTAACCCCCCTCCTCCCGTCCCGTGTCCTTGTGAGTTTAGCTTGGCTTTTTAATTTTAGACTCTCAAATAGATGTGTTACCAGGTGAGGCTTTTGATTTGGTCCCTTCTTCAAACACACAAGAGAAAAAAGCCCTGTTCCCACAGGACTAATACTACGCCTGTGGACATTAAGTTGTTTGTAATAATTGGGCTGTTTTAATCCTGCCATGTCTGTAATTTGTAAAGTTCTCGTAGTTACAGTAACTTACTGACCATCCTGTGGTGGAGACAGCGCTCTGATAATAGTAATCCTGCGTGAATGAAGCTACAGCTGCATTTTTTCAGTAGCCGATCTTGCTCTTTGTTTTTCTGAATTGCTCTTGTTTACTGTAATCGCCATGCGTTCACGAAAATGGTGTTTTGCAGACGTTTCATGTAAAGGGAAATGCTCTCAGCTCTCAGCTCTCAGCTCTCCCTCTCCGTGTTTGTCCTGTCTAGACGAATCACACGATGATGCCCTGCTACCCGTCCACGAGTCCAAGCTGCCCCAAACCAAGGTGGCCTTATATGGAAGAGACTACATCAGCAGCCAGAAAGCTCTGGCCAGGAAGCACGCCAACGACCGCAAGAATCAACTGGCCAGGCGGGGACCGGTCCCCAACAAGGACTCGTCGTTGCTAAACCCGGATAAACTGGAGCATGAGTTCGTAAGTGGCCTAGGGATGACAAGATTACGTACGCAAATGAAAACCTGACTCAGCTTCAGTGATCGTCACTTGGATCAATTTTCAAAACCATTTTTGGCCAGTGTTACAAAATGAACAGACTAGTGCTTTCCGTTCTCAAATCATGTGTCCTACTGGTTCAGCCTTTTTTTTTTGCCTTCCACACTGGAAAATTACCAGGGTTGACAAGTCAGCCAAGATGCCCTGCAGGGCCGTTTTCCTACGTGACATCACGGTGTGAAAACACATGTAGAGTTCTCATTAGCAGTCGTATTTCCCACTTTGCTGGTCTTTATTTCTTTGGTGGTTCACAAGCTGAACTTAGCTTAACTTAACACTCACACCCGTGTCTCTGTGTGTGTAGGGGCCGTGCAGGAGAAGACTGGATAATCTCATTCAAAACATGAAGGACACGTCTCGCGTCATGGCGCTGTCTCTCTACGTCCCCAACTGTGACAAGAAGGGCTTTTTCAAGCGCAAACAGGTTTGAATCACGTCGTTTATAGAAAACATCAGTTTCAACTCTCTAAATATCCAATAAAGCTCCTCATCCTCCTCTGACTGTTCTTTGCCTGCAGTGTAAGCCGTCTCGCGGCCGGAAGAGAGGCATCTGCTGGTGCGTAGACCGGTTCGGCACAAGAATCCCTGGCGTGAACTACGCCGGAGGAGACCTGCAATGCAAAGATCTCAACAACAGCAGCAACAACAACGAATGAGAGCGGAATCGACGACGGTACTCGCTGAGCCCTGTTCTTCACAAAACCTGGCAATCAAGCTAGCATACGTAATGACAATTCCATATGGAAAACATGGCACTAATGCTTCTATATAAATATATGTGTATATGGTAAAGTGTGATGGACTGCATCATAGTTTCGTTTTGTTTTGTTTTGTTTTGTTTCTTTCTCAAAGGGAAGCCAATCTGAAAAGCTTGCTTAGATAAAAATCTGCACATGTAGGCCTTAACTTTGGCTCCCCTTGTCTGTGTACAACGTCTGAGGTTGCCTCATTTGTTTATATCCATAGATAATAGAGAATTATATATATTTGTATAATATTGATTACATGTTGTGTAGTGAGACTGAGGGGCGAGTTATATATTGCTAAATGTACTCCAAGAATTCTAAGACAAGACATATTTCAAATGTGGCTGAAAGTACAAGGTCAATAGAAAATGTTGTCCAAAATGTGAGTCAGTTCTCATTTAAATTAGAAATGTTTTAGTGAGTGTAGATCATGTGAATGATTTAGTCCTGCCCTCAACCTACTGCTTCTGAATATTATCTGATGTGTAGGGGAAAAGAGCCAAGCAGGAAAAGGGGAGACAGGTTCTGCAGGGTTCCTGTCAGGCTGCGTATATCATCATCATCATCATCCTCCTCATCATCATCAGATGGCTGAAAACCAACTCAGGAGCAGTCGGGAGACGTGCAGAATCAGCTGAAAGTAATTTCATACACCATTTCCATTTCAGCACGATAGCTATCATTATGTCCTCAGAGTAGACTCGGAGAACTGTTGGCCCGCCGTCATACAGTGGAGCCAAATCGGGAGACTCGCAGCTACACACTGAATCCAGTAGTGTGAAATACACCGATCTGGCGTCTTACAGAGGTTGAGATGAGAAGCGTGATCGGTCCACTAAACATGAAGCTAAAACCAGTGTCTGATTAGCTTAGCTCAGCATAAAAACTGGAACCTGCCTCTGCCTAAATGTAAAAACGCATTAGTTTGGCGAATGAGTCTAATATGCTGTGTTATTTATGCATGCTCCAGTGCCCCATGGTTGCCCCAGCAGTTTTACTTGCCATGGCATAAATGCTCACAAGGCCTGCCTACCCGGGGAAGGTACTGTCCTTCGCAGTCCGCACACAAATCGTATGCAAAGGCCTGCGTTGTTTATTTTTCCACATGCGAGGTCCCCACTGCCCCTGCACAGGCAAATCTGCCGGGCCTGCTCTCAGGGGTTTATCGGCCCCCTTTACCCTGCGAAGACCAAGGTCGCCAGGTTTGTATGTAAATTCAAGTGCCTTCTGCTCGATGCCACTTTGAATTCCCATTTGCATGCGAATCCAGGGCGTTGTTGGAAACGTAACGCTCCGGCACTTAAGAAGAAAACGATTTCACGTGTGGACGTGGTCTGACAAAAATGTCATGCTTTTTCAGTTTCTAGTGGATAGAGATCATTGTCATCTTCCAGTCAAGAGCAGTTGAGTGGAGGATGACGCGAGGACAAAGGTTTTTGTTTTATACCTCCTGTTTTGTTTTTGTTTTATTATGAGCCTTATTATTTTGGGAATCGCTATATTCAAATTGTGATATTCGGAAACCTTTGACAGGGGCTCGTCAGCCTATTCTCTCGTGTTGTTGATTCTAGCACATATAAAAACACAACACAGTGACATCTTGAACATGTCTGAATCTTGTTTGAAAAATCTTAATGTGAACATAATAGTGACATATTTATCAGGCGTGTAATTGACGTACTCATTTTTTTGTAATGACAAATCTCTATTTAATAAAGTTTCTGTAGCTGCACTTTTGTCGTGAATGTGTAAACTGCGCCATGATACTGAACTGATGAGTCAGCGGGACTGTTTTTGCGGCTGCTATCTCTGTGACCTTCTGTTAAAGTTCTGTTAAAGACACTGAGCGTTTCCATCTGCTGTCAAAACACTGCAGTGACATCACTGATTGGGGCGTGGCCAGATGTGTACCATGATAAAAAGAAAGCCTTGCCGCTGCAGTTTTACCAGCCAAATCTGCTACAATACAAGGTACAAAATGAAAAACCAAAGGCTATTCATAAAAATAAAATTGTTTTGTCACTGGACGGCAGCAAACATTGGATGTGAACACAAAGCATCTTTGCTTTTAGCTTTACTTTGGTCACCACCGCCACCAAGGGATTTATGTCAAACTTAAAGGACGACTACACTTTTCAAATTACGTTTTCATGGTTATAGTTTAAGTAGTGCATGAGGGGAAATAAAACAACACCCCCATCTACCGCCCCTGTGTTAATATAAATCTCCACTTCAGTTTTGATGATGTCATTTGGAGGAGTTCTGGACGAGTAGCATGTACTAGTATGAGCAGTCGGTTTGCTAGAACCTCTATTAGCACCACTGCTTGCTTAGACTACAGAGGTTACAAGTCAAGCCTTGGTGTCATTAAATTTAAAAGAGTGCATCCACATTACAGCTGGAAACTGAAAAACACCAGATACCAGTCAATTGAAATATGCAACTTTTCTTTTTCACAAGAAGAGTTGCAACAGTCTAACAAAAACACAGGCACAAACTGATTTAGCTACCATTTTAATAGCGATATCTACTCAGCACTAGGCAGGTCTGAACATCACGTTCGGCCTACATATACTACATTTCATCTTAATACTGTGTATTATTGTCGGGTGCGGCCCAAGCCTACACCAGGATGCAGGACAACCGTCTAAGAGCTAGTACACAAAAACACCTAAACACATCCGATATGCTGAAGGCTTTTCATTTGTCAACGCATACTGTAAAAAAAAAAAAAACACTGCCAACAGAGCAAAGTTGAAATTAGGAAAGCAAAGTCAGTGGCATTCCAGCTGACACCTAACCGAACATCTATGACAAACTCTTATCTTTTGGTCTCCCTCTAAAAATAATCGGCAGGCACATGCTACGCAGCAAGCTGAATTCTATCACTTTATCCTTTTTGGTGGTTAAGACTGCAAACGTTGTTGAATGAACTACAGGCACAGACTCACAGAGATAGTATATAGTATATAGCTTACTCAGATGCTCTTTGTTCCCAAGTACTTTACAGTTAGTTTTTTTTTTTTTCACTCTAAATTTGAGCCATGTCAGGCAGCTCCAACTCCAACTCTGTGAGATACTGGCTGCAGTTGGGGTCTCCCCTCACAGTGGGGGCTGATGGGATGGGCCGGCCGGTGTGAGGGTTGACGCACCAACACTCGCCCCTCTGACCGTGGAGCGACATCTTGCACTGAAACATAAAATATAGTCATTTAAAGTATCATTATTATTATTACTGAGCTCAGTATGCAACTCTGAAATCACCTTTACTACTTATAAAAGGGGAAAAACGTGACAGCAAATGTTTTTATTCACCTGTTTAAGGTTATACTGCCCCCTCTTGTCGCAGTTGGGGATGTGCAGGGCGTACAGGTCCTCCAGGGGACCTCTGTTATCTCTGAAGGGCATCTTGGATATTCGCTCCAGTACCTGGTCAAGCTCCTGCTGACACTGAGTCTTAGAAACACAGCAACAACAAAAACCCCATAAATAGTCATGTGCGCAGGCCCGTAGCGCTGCATCTGTGTGTGTCTGTTTGCTGTGACCTGCTGTACTGTACATATGTGGTGGGCCTGCAGGATCTGCAATTACATTTTATGTAGTTTGTTCATTCTAAATGAAAAAAGTCATAAATTTGAGTGTTTGGTAATGTCGCTTCACGCTGAGCAAAGATTCAGATGTGTTTGCAGGCAAATCAGCACATTTTTGACACGGAACATAAAAATTCACATAAAAAACACACAATAAAGCTAAAAGGTTTTCTATAATGAGCAAATGAATCATCACTCTTGCCAGTAATGAATAATCACTCTTGCCAGTGACCTCAGGGTTACCTCACAGCTCAGTGAAGCCAAATGTCTTGTTGAGATTGTTAATGTTTAGAGGTTCTGGTAAAGCAAAAATCTGTAATTGATTTTTATGATGATCCCAGTTATATGATATAGAGCATGTCAGGTGCATTTAATGTCAACAAATACTTGCCCTTAAATAAAAAACACTGTAGTTATTGGAACAGTTGCAGGGAATAAAAGTGAGACGGGGAAAACATGTTTCTTGTGCCATAATAAGCTTCAAATTATCATTTGCGCTGCGCCTTTTAGCTTTAAAATGTATTTATCTACACTTTTGTGTCATCTTGAAATAAAAACGACACAAGCGCCAGAGGGAGGCAGCGCTGTGCTCTCTGGTTCCTTCACTGCTTTTGTCTGAGGAGCAGGTTCTTCACAGGAGCGAAGAAGATTTTGAAACAAACTCAACTGAAATGATTCCACAGTATTTTCAATTTAATCATGTAGTCTAGCAAGAAGTGTAGCAACATAAAATGGACTTATTTTAGCAGTAATGGGTTATTTGCAGTTAGCTTTTGGGCTCCTTCATGTTTGGGTTTTGAACTGTACAGAAAAACAAGTTTAAAGTTTAAAAGGCTCAACATGTAATCCATAAAGTAACAATAGATAGATAGATAGATAGATAGATAGACAGACAGACAGACAGACAGACAGACAGACAGATAAAAAACCTTATTTTCATTTCCGTCAAGGTTTTAAAAACCCTTTCCTTGTTCCTCACCTGTTTAGGCCGAGTAGGTTTCACCTCTTCCACCTTGTTGGTCTTCATCTTGGTCTTCATCTCCTGCCGGTGCTGACGTACGGCGCTCTCCTTGGGTCCCAGCCAGGCGGCTTCTTTGCTGGGCTTTCGGACGGCCGGGATCTCGCTCACGCCCTGCTCGGGCAGCGGCTCCACAGCCTCTCCTGTCATAAAATACGTATAACAACCGCAATATTATACTGTGTCAAACATTACCCAACGAGAAGGACTGACAACAGAAACGCAGGTTAAAGAATAAACTCAACAGGCTCAAAAATACACTGAATGACATATTGGCTGCTAAATGCATATAATGCATCAGTGTGGTAATGGATTGAGCTTTTTAGAGACTGCAAGTGGGGAGAAATAAGCTCTGAACTGCACAGATCATTTTTCAGAGTGACAAAGTGTGTGGGCTGTTCTTCTAAAAAGGCTTTTGGAAATAGCTCGGTGGACTTCTACCAGCTGTAGAGGTGACCCCGACTGTGCCGTCTGGGCTCTTTGAGGGGAGCAGAAAGACAAATGGTTCCGTTTCATTCGGCTTTTTCTAGCAAACAGACCTATTTTGTTTTCGGATCATGCGAGAGCCATACAGTGGATGATTTCTAATGCCTGTCTCTGCCGCTGTGATTGACGGTGGTTGGCCTCAGGAGGCAAGCTGCCAACTATAAAAAGGTCACCTGGGCACCTCCAGGACATAAAAGCTGGCACATGAGCTTGACAGTTGGCCTCCACGCTGCATCTTTGTCTTATTCTTTTTGGCACAATCTCTGCTTCCACACAGCATGAAGTTCACAACCGTTTTCACTCCCTAACATTTATTTGATTTAGGCTCACATTTTGTGCGAGGCTATTTGTTTTACATGTAAAACATTTCTGCATCGTCAGAACCGAGTTTTGGTGGGTTTCTTAATTTTGTTTTTCGCTAAAGATAATGTTGCCTTTGAGTGTCCAACCGCTGCAGTGCTCTGAAATACATCAGCGCAATCAGTGAGTCACCAAAAATCTTTTCCTTTCTCAGAGAGCGAAGGAACCACATGCAGCTCCGTTAACAAGCTTGTGGGCTTAGAAATGTTGGCCACGGCTGAACTTTAGTCACAGTCAGGTTTCCATGGTTCCTTTTTTTCCACCTTATGTGATTCAGTTTCATGAGCAGATGTTAAAGCGGTGATAAATGAGCACAAGCGTTGATAAAATCAGACGTTTGAAGCTTTACAGTCCTCTGCAGTGAACAATTAAACGACTGCACAATGAAGTCAAGCAGCCATATTTGTCACAGAGTAGCAGATAAAAGTCAGCAGGACAAATTCCATACCTGTGCAGCAATAAATAAAGAGAGGCCAGCTGATTTTAATATGAGACAATGACACTTCAGCAACGGCATCAAAGCGCTCCCTGCCCTTAACGTACAACAAACGTATTCAGGCTCGCGTCAAACAGCCGAGTCCCTGTGGATCCATCCAGCGATTCCTCCAAGCAAATTTCATTGACTCGAACCGTACCCTCTCTCCTTGGAGTTGTTAAACATCAACCTAAAAAAAAAATCCCTCTCTCTTCAAACAGATGGAGCAAACAATGTGAGAGGCCATCAGGTCCAACCCAACATGTTGTTTCTGACAACAGAGCATACTTAGGTTTGATGGGGAGGGAGTGGAAGAGGAGCGTCGTGAAGAGAAATATTCAAATAGTGGATAGATGTGGTACAAGACAGACCTTGTTTTTGACATTTTGCAGGGTCGGTATTTTACCTGAAGAAGGGAAAAATAATCACAGACACTAGAGAAGGTCAAATAATCGTCCAGTGAGTGAATAGTTCAGGGTTCATGAGGGCCAAACTGTTAGGCACACACTTGTGGAAAGGTGCACGGAGGACAGAGAATGAAAGTGAAGGCATTTCTGGTGGTGGTGGTAAAACAGAGAGGCTTTCTCTGTTCTCTGCAAGAGGTAAATTTGACATCCGCTTGTAGAATATGATTACAAAAGGCGAAAGGGAGAACGGGGGAAAGGAAATTCCAAACGAAGCAATAACAAGGTGCTGGCGCCTTTTGCCATCAGATAGATCTGGTGTTGTTGGACTCGAGATCCCCCTATGACGCTCCGCCGCGCTCTCGCTGCCTCGTCTTTGAAGACTTGAGTTTCTCCGCTAAGAACGGGGCAAAAGTCAACTGGAATCAGGGGTGGGCTCGCATGTGAGTGTCCACACACATGTTGTGCAGATAAACACGCTCAGATAGGCGGGTGGGGCGCCTTGTGTTTTGCTGTCTTACATAATCTCTACAGTATCTGAGGACAGCTCAGATGTTCACTGATGCACACACACATTCTCTTCCTTGACTCAAACGCGGAGGGTCAGGACCCCACTTTTGGGGGGCAGTAGGCCTCAGTAGTACCAGTGGTTCCACAGCGGTGGGCTGGGGATCAGCAGTGTCAACAGAGCAGCAGGCCTACTGTCCAGTCTACTGCTTGAAGTAATCCTCACACAATGGGCAGAGAGGCTTCCTTTCTATATATGATCCACGTCGAATATCCACATGGCACGAAGGCCATACTTGTCATGTGCGCAGCGTCTCTTTACACTAAAGCTAGTGCACGGTCTGGCAAAACACTCCTCGATCCCGCTCTGAAATAGGTCGCGATGAGAGCTACAGTCCGTCATCCGTTACAAGGCCTGGTATTCAACTCAATCTCTGTACAGATATGTTTACCTCCGAGGCTTTTGGCCTGCGACAGTCGTGTAAATGCAGGTTTCGGACAGGCTCTGGCACGTACGTACACACACTGCGGCATCCAAGACCAGGCATCTCACTCACTACCAGCACCGCTGGGCGAGCGTTTCCATCCATGGTGCAAGCTGCTAATAAACAGCTCCTTGCACAAAAGCCCGGTACCACTAATGATGTGGGAACAATGCATATTAGCACATGTTGCACCATGTATATGGTGCATGGTATGAAGTCCTGTGTTCTGCAGACGTCTTTGTAATAGAAGCCAGTCAACAGAAGTGCGTGGTCTAATTTTGTAAAGCAAGAGCCGGGTGTTTTTCTTGCGAGTATTTGGTTTGTGCCGTTCTTTACTGCACCATCGGGGAGCAACAAAACTCTCCACCATGAAATTTTGTAAAGACGTTCATGGTTCCCAAAGGATGTATCCTATTTACATTGGGGATCCCTTGACATTTTATTTAGTTCTACCAGGAGGTTGACTATGGATTCCAATGACTTTCAACATTCATCATATTCATTATAATATATGTTTTGTGAGGCCCTGGGTTTACCTCTTACACTGCTGTGCTTTGGAGAACACGAGGACCTATGAGACTGCGTGATAGGAACTGAAGGGAACATGTTTGTTCATGTGTTTTTATCATCATCGAATCTGGATGAAATCAGATGAAAGCATCTTTGCCCACTTCTCTAATTTGCAAGTCCAGTGCAGGTTACAAAATATTGTAACATTAACCATATAAACATAAGCATAATGGTCTTTTATCTGTTGGACTGTGAGGACAAACGACACAATGAAAACCTCTAATTTATACAATGAATACCCTGTAACGTATGTAAAGTCAAATATAATACAATTCTGAATCATTTCAAGCAAAAACAACAAGGTGTAGCAGTTGTATATATATCCTGCAGGACTGCTGCAGTATATATATCTGCAGGACCTTATCGAACTGATGAACAGGTCAAAAAAATGTACCTGGCCACTGGGTCAAAGCCTATGAAGAGATGCTCCAGGAGCCACCATACAGCAGAAGACGATGTGCAGTACACGGAAATGGCCATTGAATAGCTGTCTACTACACGTGAAAGGGTTAAATCACCCTTGATCAAATACGACGGTGGGAAGTTATTTTGGATCCAGATAAGCATGGGGAGATTCTTGGCCTCGGTACATATAAAGTTGATGCCTGGGGGGAAGATGGCACAAATGCAACGGTTTTTGGAGAAGCCTGGGGTTGAGGGGGATTATGTGGGAGCTATTTCAGTCCTGCGGGCCTCGTCTGGACACCCCCGCAGGTACACAGGAATGCCCCTTGTTAGCTAACAATGTTATTTCAGTGAGCAGATGGCACAGGAGTCCCCTCACACACACACAAACACACGCCTCTTTCCACTTCGGTTTCCAACAGTAGTGCTCCACATCTGCTTTTCCTTCCTCATTGTCAACACGTAAGCTGCCTCCGCGTGAGTTTGGACAACATTAATAACCCATAAGGGAACCTCACAACCGCCGAAACAATACGCAGCAGCGCATTCGTATCGCTTTTTCCCATGCAAGCGACATTTCAACGAGCAAATATGCGCCTTGCCTGGACTTCGTTAATCAACTCGTACTCTTATGAGGTCATATATGGTATGATCCCAGTCAAAACAATCCAATCGGATTAAAGGAACCTTTATTTGGGTCCAGGTTTCTGTGGGAACAGAATATCAAATAATACTGTGTATAAACAGAGAGGCTAGTGGGAAAATGATGAATGTTGGTTTTGAATCTTGAACTCTTCGTGTTGTAAGCAGGAAATTAAACGAAGAATATACCTTTACATACAGTATCTAAAGGCTGTAATGAAAACCCCACACACTCATTACTTCAGCACTTTAATTATTCTGAGAGAAAAATCGATTTAACCACAACATCCATTTAATATCATTACCTTCAGATGTCAGCCTCACTAGATCCATTAAAGTATATTGTGTACTTGATGAAATCGTGTAAATAATATCTTGCTTGCATAAAAAGTAATGACTGCATTATAGTGTGTAAATAGAAAAGGACTGGGCTCGATGGGGAATGGTGACTGACATGTTTCCCTTCTTTTAGTCTCGTGTTAATGCTTTTTTGGACCGTTAATACAAATATAATTTTATTCAGTTTACACAAATAAAACAAATGTTCCCCAGTTCTTGCTCCAGCAGATGCGAGATGCTAAGGGCACAAGGGGAAGTACAGTGAGAGTACACATGATGGTTTTAGTCTAACTCAGCTGCAACTTAACCAACATTTTGACTTGTTTTCAATCCAAACTTTTGAGCTGAAGCTGGTGGGTCCACGTGCCTGCATGATGCTTACCTAGAAGTGCTACTCCTCCTCCCCCGCCTGCAGATACTGTCATCATCAGAGAGTTTTATAATACTATGCAAATGAAGCATGCAATGATCTACAATGACAAAATCCATCTGCAGCTGCGACATCGGATATTTGCAAGCCTCAGCTTCTCATATGTGAACATTTGAAACATTTGATGCTTTGTTTTGTTACGCATAATTGGAAATGTAATATTTGCAGATCTGAAGACGTCAGCTTGGACAGTTTGAATTGAGGTCTGACAGATGCTGATTTAGTGTTTGCTCTGTGGAGGCATTTCTAAAAGATTTGTGAAGCAATATCTTGCTCCAACTGGTTTATTAAGACACAGACCAATCACTACATGTTTTAACTGAGATTTATTCTGAGCCTAATTAGATGTTTACCACAATTTGTATGCTAAACTAATTAGAAATCTCACAATCCCATTGTTTCCTGTCTTTCTTTCTTCTCTCTTCCCAGGTTCTTTTGCTCCCTAACCTTTAGCCTCTTTGCTTTCAGATCAAACCTGTGTGAGTGTCGTTGCTCTTTCTTGCTTGTCAGGCTTAATTGATGAGGGATCGGAATAAGGTAAGGCAGAAAACCACAACACAAAAAAACACCCAAATCAAGCAGCTGCAATATTTCATCTTTTTTTTTTTGCCCATAGTGTCAAATCAGCCCATGAGTCACAGATCTCCTGGCTCAAAATGAACACAGACACTTCATTACTGTATAGTATCCATCGTTAATAAACAGATTAATTCCTGGAACTACGATGATGCGGTGGATAGCAGCCAGAATGTTAATGTTTGCTCGCCATCCTCCAGCAGCCCCTGTGAGCTGATTTCTATCTGAGATTTCATTACTTCCTCTTTTTTTTCCTGTGTATCTGCGTAGAATTTATTACAGGAAATCAAGTTTGTGTACGCTCAAACTGGGCCAAATGAAAGCGGGAGACTGACAGTAACCATCTGTAACACCAACATAACTGTGCAATGTCAAGAGCTGAGAGGCAGAAATAAGGCGCGAGTGGACGTGCAGCCTGAGAACTTATTCTGAAGTTGAAGCATGTTGTTCAACGGAATCAACAATTTGATGAAATCTGAAAGTTTTGAGGCCAACCCAGTTGCGTTTCAGCGGAAAGTGCGCTTTCCTTTCATTTCCCTGACCCTGAACATCAACAGGATCATCAATGTGCTGTCAGAAATCGCTCTTCCGTCAAAAACAACTCTGCATTCCGCCTTTAAAGACAGTTTCCAAGTTGTCAAACCGCATCCTAGGCCTTTCAACACACACAGACACCTAACCCTAACTCTAACTGATACCTAACAAGCTTTCAACCAAGCCTTTACATGATGTGTCCAAGTATTTTGTTCTCCTTTCGCTTATATAACTCGGCAACTCATGCCTGTTTTTGTTTGAAAATGACTGGAGATATAAACTTTTCAAAATAAAGCTTACATAAATGTGGATTTAAGTCACTTCATCAGGGTCACTTTCATGAAGTCATTTTATCACGGCTGATGGATAAATCATAAATGTGCCGTGGAGTATTTTGACCTTTTGTTAGCGTGCTCAGAGAGTCCTTACAGGCCCAACGCTGTCTCCGGTAGTTTCTCTACGTTCTAGCAGCTCGGTGCCAAAATAAACGTGTCAGCCTGGAGGTAAACTCTGACAAAGCATGGATTTGGAAATGAGTAGAAATCACACCCTGGCTGGCTCCGCTGGACACTCACCGTCTGTTTGCAGCCTCGGTATCAGCCAATTAATGAGGGTGTTTACTTTTCTTCTTCACTGTGACCCGACTTTGTTCAAACACAAACCACATGAGCCTTGCTCGCTGCAGGCCGCACGGGGCTTCGTTGTGCTCCTCCTGTTCATGCGTGCAGCTCATTTTCCAGGTAGACAACCCAGTTAATAGCCTCCCTGTCATCAGCACTTTCATAGCAACTTCTGGTCAAAACCTAAAGTCCACTTTTCCAATCAATGCTCCATTGCCTCCACATTCCTCCTGCTCTCTCTCTATGTCTCTCTCTCTCCCTCTCTCTCTATGTCTGCTGCTTTCTCTCCACTCCCCTGTGGAAATGTCAACATCAATACTACAATGTTTTCTGTAACCATCCTGCCCAGTACAACTTCTAGGAATTTTGCAGGCCTTTACCGTATTCTCTTTTAAACTGTGATTTAAAGGCAGATCCGTTTGGGAGCAACGTTAGGAGGGACCAGCTGTTTGGAGCCCAGCTAAGCTTCACTTGCTCCTTTTGTCCCTCTCTCCTCATGCACACCACTTTAAGCAGGTCCGTGCAGCACAGGAGCGTGAGAAAAGCTCACGCACCAAGCGAAGAAATAGGCGAAATTACCACTAGAAGATATTCAGCAGTATACTGAAGAAACCATTAGGTGTGGCTCTACAAACGGCGAGATTATTTCACATCCGTCGGTTAATCCGGACTCCAAAAGCTGTGAGATCAATGCCAATGGTGTCACACACCTCAAAGGGGGAATAATATCCCATTTAATAGCCGCATCTGAGAATTATCAGGCACCAAAGTGCAAAATGGTCACTAGAACTTTTACACCGAATTGCGCTCAGCCTTCATGACAATGCACTATTTCTACACTACTCCACAGACTGCAGTCTAGACAGTGTCATTAAAAATTGATATTAGAAAACCACGTTTCCAGTAAACCGACTGACCGCTGGTTTGCTCCCGGTGCTCCTGGCTGTAAGTGGCCGTCTCAGTGTCCACTTTGCGCCTGCACTGACCCTGGCCCTGCACCAGTTGCTCCAGGGGAAGCTCCGAGTCGGGTGTCGGGTAGCATCGCAGACCGTTTGAGCACCTCGGGGTGTAGACGCCGCACATCTCGCCCTCCTCCCGGGCGCACACGGGGCAGCACCCGCAGCCCGGTTCGCGCACTATCTCCGCGCAAGTCTCCATGAGATTTGGGCACAGCGCCTGGCGCTCCGCGGTGCAGCTCGGGCAGCGGAACACCATCTCGGCCAGGGAGGCACCGGCGAGAGACGCGGAGAGGATCAGCAAGCTGCAGCCCGCGTACGACAGCATTGTTAAAGGCAGGAGGGTTTGGGTCATTATCATGGGGCGATGGAAGGCAATCCCAAGTGAAAAAATGGGGAAGAAATGTGCATGCGAACAGGTGAAGCCGGGGGCTGGGAGGTCTGCTGGGTCCTACAAATTCCCAGGTTTGCTCTCGGGGGCCACTTATGGGTGTTAATTTGGGAAAGCAGGAAGACGTTGGTTTTGATTTAAGGATGATCTTTTTGCTGCCTAGAATGTTTGGAGGTAGTAGAAATAAATGTTTTTATTTTGTTTTGTTTCATTTCCGAGAATCTTGCAGTCGGTTTGATGCATTTCAGCCCATTTAGTGTCTTAAGCGGGATCTGTTTGACAAAATATCAAATATCATAATACACACACTTGATATGTGAAGATGTCTCCGTTTTGATCAAATTATTAGACCAGTTGAAAGGAAATGCCTTTTTTTAGGCGGTTTTCCTGTGAAGTGACAGCCAACAAATAATCAAGCAGTTTTCCACATTTACTGCTCTGCAATATGTTGCAACACCTCCTCCTGTACTGTCATTATGAGATGAGTTTAACATCCCACTACAGCAGGCCACATGCCCAGCTAGTCCGCTGACCTCTTTATGATCACACCAAGGGGGAAACACTTCCCAAAGGTGACTCCAAATGAAATAGTTTGTGCAGTTTTATAAACAACATTCCTAAAAATTAGGGGGGGGGGGGCTCAACAGTGCCGTGAATTGTGACTCCCTGGCTCCCTGGAAGAGTGCGCGCTACTATATGTGGCTTGTTTGTTTCAATCAGCACAGCCCAACTCCCAGAATGCATAAACAAACAAACAAACAAACAAAGGACTATGTGCAGAGCATTCCTTACATGGACAGACCTCCCCGCTGCGGCAGACGTGGCCATTGACAGTCAATTAAAAGTCTGCAGCTGCTACCAATGTATATACCTGTGTACAGTAATGCCACTGTGCACGTATACGGCAAAGTTTCCTATCGATCAGTGAAGCCAAGTTTTGAGGTGTCATGCTTGCCCACCGAACAGGCTCCTATTAACTCTGTCCAGCGGGAAAGACTAATCGGTGTTTATCCAAGGGCCAGAAATAGAAGTGGCGCGTGTAACCTAACTCCGCAGATATAAATGCAGATTATTTCGTTTTGTGGGTGCCCCCTGATTTAATACTATTTGCCCCCATTCATGATGGGCATCCTAGCTCACCTAAGGAGCAGAGGGAGGGAGAAAGGGCACATTTCAAGCTGTGTTGTGTCACTGGGGTGTGAGGCAGGAGGATACCCAGAGGGCTGTTTGCACATAGAACCTCATATGTCATTTTATAAAACCGTGGATGGAAAAGCAGCGAGGTATTTTACAAACACAAGCCTAGGGGGCGAGGATTTGTGTCTGGGATGGCCACTAGCTAATAGGTCTAACTGGCCGCAGTATCTGGCCATGTGTGTATAGCAGTCACCACTAAGGTCAGTTACTTAAATTCCTCCACATGGAATTGTTTAGCAAACACAAACTGGACACACTACATATTGATAGAGGAAGGTATGGGATCACTGATGGGTGGAGGATGCATACTGTACAAGTGTCTCAGTGCAGGGACGGTTTTAGCTCCTTAATAAAGTCCACATTTAAAGTACAACACTTCATTATAGCCCTTGTGTTGTTTTATATAGTCCTCTAATTAATACTTAATGCTGTAGAAAATGTAAGGACATTTTAAATCACCATCACTGTATTTACAATTCATAATCAATAATACAGTATAACAGCTGTAAATAAACATTAACATATTATTTGCAGGAGGGTTTGAAACCATATGTGTGTACAGCTAGTCACACACGCCCATTAATCTGTTTATACACCAGTAATGATGCCTCATTACTGTATGTGGTAATGACAGATATATTTAAATGATTATCCATCTGACCATATCTTCAATCTCTTGTGCTATAAATAATCTACTGTTGCCCATTAGAGTCACAGAATATAAACGTTGTTCTGTGCTGCTGATAGCATCTGTAGTATTTTTGGAATTGCTCCATATGACTGAACCACTAAAACCACTACAAACACGGAGTTAATCGCTAGAAAGCAACAGATTAGATTTACATCTTAGATTTCTCCTTCCGTGAAAGACTCAGTCCAAAATAACCTCTCAGAATGGGTCGGATATTTTTATCCTAATCAATCCAGAGGTGACACAAACCACCAACAAGGCAATTCATGTTACGCTACACTGCACTGGGCTAATCTTGAACTGCTAAGCTTCACAACAGGCCTCAACAATGGCAGCAGCATTACGGCATTTTGTTAAACTTACAGCACAGGAGTTAGTAGTTTTAAACCGAATGAAACTGTCGTAAAGCCAAAATGCAGATTGGAAACGCAATGGGTCCCTGAAAAAAATCCTTAGTGCACAGTTGTGTGTTTGTGTTGAATGTAGCTGATCAAATTATATTTAAGCTTTCCTCAGAAGGGTTGGAAAACAAATAGATCGTGATTACCAGGTCACATTTACTGTGCAGCAGATTGTGTGTTTATTTTGCAACCGAGTCAGAACAGTCCATTGTCAGCAACGGACTGTAGATTAGAGGGTTTGTAGTTGAACTTAGAGTTGATTGAGAAGGAGCTTCGGAGAATCAGAAACCTGCCAAAACCAGCTTTGTGCCAAATGTGCATGAGACTCTCTTTAGCTGGTCCCATGTGCAACATCTCACCGAATGGAAATGTTTACCAAATTACAGTACATAAATCCTTACATGGAAATGTTTGCATCACATGTCCCAAGTGGAAAAAAAACTGCTTCTGTGTGCCCATGTTTTTCTTACTTTTTAAAAAATATCTGTGTGTGAGTGTGTTTGTGTGCTGCCTAGCAACGAGTGATGCATGTGTACTGTAAATTAGGGACGTTTTTGATATTTTTTTTACTCATGTAAATCTTTGTCAAGTATTTGTTATGAAGCCAAAGTGTCACATATACTGTATATCCCCCAGTGAAGCTAAATAAATAGCTGCTGAAAGCAGTTTTCTTAATGTTGCCAATAAAACAGATTTAGAGCCTTCATTAAAAGGCTCTCATCTTGAGCATACTGATGACTAAGCTGATGTCATTGTTATATTGACTTTACATGTGCTTTGTTATATCTAAAGCACTTTTGAGCCCACCCCTGTTTTAGCACCAAAACTTAATAGACATTACTTGCAATGCATTTAGATCAAATCCTCTTTTCAGTGTAGCTGCCCTCATCATTCTGACCGCGTTTAATCTGTTTTACTCACAAATGGGTGCGCTCTCTGCAGACAGGCAAAGTAACCAGACGTATCACCTAACACACTCCATGGCCAATCAGCTATTCAGCTCCGTTTTTTATTGGTGCTATGATTCGGATATGGTTTGACCAACAACCAGATGTGGTGTGAGTCTCAGTTGGGTAGATCTGACAGCTGGCATTTGTTAAAACCTCAGCTACCGTGAATGACATGCCCAACTGCTCAGGTCTTGAAATCTGGGAGGCATGAAGGGTCTAATGCCGACCTTTAAACACTTCCATCCATGATAGTGGTAAAATACGGATGGAAGTTGGGCCTTATCATGGCTTTTGATTAAAAATCTAACAATCCAACTATTAGCTACTTGCTTTTTAAAGATACATGTCTAAATGTCTGGATGGAAAATGCCTTAACAGGTCATTTTTCCTTTGGGTTCATGTAAATAGTAATACAAAAAACTGTGGCTTCACACCCACCATACTGCAGCAAACTGCGGATTTACATTCAAAGTTACAGTGCGGCTAAAAATCCAGATACTTGCACTATATTTTCCCTGAATGTGGTAGATTATTATCATTCACCGAATTATCATTATAAAGTTACCTTACTACACCTCCCTTACGTTACATATTGCAATAATTTCTATACACAATACTCACCTTTTATGCTTTCACACTCTTTTGACGTTTGATGTCTAGGCTTAAAATCAAGTGAAAAAGAAAGTGAAATAATTTTAGAAAAATTACAGGTAGACAATTCGTTGTATGACCTAGTGCTGCAAAAGCGTTCATTGTGTTGATATGACTGTGTATCCGTGCAGCGTATGCTGTTTTTTTTTTTTTTTGCTAGACTGCCCCATCTAGTGTCGACATGTACTTACAACAAGCTCTAACATTTAAATATTAAAGATTTAAATGTATCTAACTTTTTAATGCTACACTTTCATAACTATGATACCAGATTTGACAAGCCGGTCTGTTGAGTCGGGAAACTAAATATAATATATAATAAATATAATAAAATATGTGTTGGCATTGATATTTTTTATTCCTTTAACAACTGTGATAACAACAACTTGGAGGCGCAAATGAGCGAAAGGAAAAAGCTACTGATGGTTTATAGCAGGCAACTAATTCATTTCAGGAGTTTTCTTTTGGATTAAATTTGCTTTTTGGACATTCGGGGCCACCGTAGCCAGTTTGCACAGCTGGTCATGTGATCAAAAAAAATGTCAACATCATTGCAAGACCAATGTATTATTACAAATAAAACGTCGTTTTCGTCGGGAACAGCGTTTAAGGTTTTTTAGTAATTAGTTCTCGGGGTACGTGGTTAATGTTAGCTGTCAATTATTTGGCTGTCATCGCAGAGGTAAGTCGTTTTAGCTTTTTCGCAGCACGTAACAGTAACGTGCAGCTTCACTTGCTAATTCTTGCTAACAGTGCTACTCTTCACTGTCACTAACTGCTATTGTGTAATTTATTATCACACAGCAGCTTTGTGCTTCGTAATAGTTGTTTGTTGTATTGGAATAAGTAACTGGAGGCTAGCGACGTCTCTTTTGGTAGTTAATGGTAGTTTTTGTTGACGTACAGCGATGCTAACATTTAACCTTGTTTCTAATCGTGACAGGATGGCTGTTTCTCACGCTGGCCAGTCCTCCCTTGTACACAGCTTAGCCACACTCCTGCGACATGATGGTAGGTTACAGTGTGCTTTTAGACTCACGCTCACTCCTGTAGAGTAATAGCAGACCCGTCAAGTGTGTCAGAGACGTAACTTGACGTTAACACAATGTGAGCAACAGGCTGAACCGATACTATTCTCTTTGTATTCATAAATAACATGACGTGGCCAAAATGTCACATTTATTTGTCCACTTGGTGCATAAGATACTATTTTCCAGGGTCGCTTTGTTGTCGTCTTTTCATATTGAATGTTGATAGATTTCTTATCCTTCAGTGAAAGCCCGTTCCTCGTCCTTTCAGGTGACTTGGTGCTGGATGGCAGCAGTACCTTGACTTTGCCAGCAGCCAGCCTGCAGCAGCTCAACAGGCTGTTTGAGCAGCACTTGCTCTCCAGGAGCCAGCAGCATGGCTTCCTGGCCCTTCCTTCCCATCCTGCCGACACAGATTCCCTGTTGCAGCTGCAGTTCCTGTTTGACATTTTGCAAAAGACAATTTCCCTCAAGGTGTGCTAGCATCTCCAAAATTGAGTCAACTAGTTTCCATGTCCAATTATAACTCCAATACAACTTCAATAATATCTTGCTGTTGTCATTGCCATCACTCTGGCAAAGACAACATCACTTCTGTGCTGAGATAAGAATCATTTCTAGAATGACTGTGACTCAGAATGGTCCTTTTAGGAACTAATGTTTGTCTTCAGCTCATTAACACACAGGAGGTGAGGCTCCAGTCTGTGGTGAAAATCTTCCCATTCAAATCTCTGAAGTGCTTGGAGGTAATGTTTTCATTTGATCAAATTCTCTTACGTCAGTTCTAGTACTACTTCTTCCGATGTATCTTATTGATTACTCTAAATGATTCTGTACTTCATAGCTGAAGCGGATTCCCCCACACTGTCTTGAGGGCCTTAGAGGAGTCTACTCGCAGTTAGAGGTCTTCATCTGCTCAAAAAGTCTCTGCTCCCTGGAGGTACTTCCACTATCATATATCCTTTACTGTTACACAAACAGGGTCTGCAGTGTTATGATTTGTGTTTCTGACTTGTTTACTAGGAGCTGCTTTCTCTTTGTGGGGGTGACCTGAGCTCTGCACTGCCCTGGCTGGAGCTGCACACACTTAACTTCAGCTACAACTCCATTGTAGCCCTTGACCAGTCATTAGTGAGCCATACACATACAGATGCAGCATTTCCATTAGCTACTATTATTTATTTAAGTTCCAAATGTCTCCTGGAATGTTTCTTTCATAGAGTTTACTGAACATCCTGAAATCTTTGGATGTAAGCCATAACAAGATCCAGGACTGTGCTGATTTTCTAAAGGTAGGATATATACCAAAGTAGTACCAAAGTTTGTCTTAGTATAATCAATGAAACCTTTCTTTCCTGCAAATTCTTTTGTAATTTTTTATAAATTTATAAACAAATATATATTTTTTTAAATTTGTGATGCAGACACCAACACTTTGTATTCTTGCATAGTAGCATTATAAAACAAGCCTTCCTCAACGATCTCAACAGCTTTTAATTCAAATTGTTTTATTTCCACTCTGATTTCTCTCAGCCCTTAAGTGAACTGGAACATTTGAATATAGGGTACAACTGCCTCCAGAGGGTGCCAACGTTGGGCCAGAGCGCAAAGGCCAAACTTGTCATGCTCATCCTCAGGAATAATGAACTGGAGACAATAAATGGTAGATGATCACATCTTGGTCTTTAAATGCAAAAAATAATACCTGCTCATATAAGAAATAACACTTAGCCATAAGTTCCAAATGCTGAAAGAGGAGTGAGGAAAACACTGTTGCAGATGCAAAACCTTAAACTCTTTCTGACCTCCAGCTGTGACCCTCACTTTCTGCTGTTGGTCTTGACTATTATTTATGATAACACAACATTAAATAACCTTGCTGTTGCCTATGTTATGTCTGTTAAGATGGTGAAGGAGCATTCATATCACATTAAATGAGATCAGACACTTAATTTTTTTATTGCATATACATCTACTTGTGTCTTTACGTCATTTATATATTTGAATTCATATGTTTTTATTATTTTGTTGCTTTCCCACCAAACAGGTGTAGAGCAGCTGTCATCCCTCCAGCACTTGGACCTGTCCTATAACCTCCTCCTGGAGCATTCCCAACTGGCTCCTCTCTCCCTTCTGCACTCCCTTAAGACGGTAAGAACACAACTCCACTAACACACAGTACATCCACGAAAGCTCGCTACTATAGTTTAGTGGATATATTTATTTTCTTCTGTTATATGTGTCACATAGTTTGCTTTCAAATGTATTATCTATTATCTTTTAGCTTAACCTTGAGGGCAACCCACTGTACTTTCACAAGACCCACCGCACGAGCACCGTACATCATCTCTCTCCAAAGGCCGCTGGTCTTAAAGTGAGTTATACAGTTATTTATTAATTATCACTAGACCTAAACTTAAACTATTCATCCCCTAAAATTCAAGGATTTATGCAAAGGCGGCCTGTTTATGGACTAGAATAATGTGCATTTGTAACTGCTGTGCACAAACACAGTGTCACAGTGTAGTGTCTGGATTTAGGCATCTAACCTGACCCATTAAGGTTGGAAATTAAGTAGTTTGAAAAATATTCCAAAGGAAAGTGGTTATGTGACCAACATTGTCTGAATTTTTCACACCTAATCCACCCATAATAAAATTTGTAATGGTCTTAAAAATAAAATAAAGCCTATAGAAATGTCCTGGCTATCAAAATACCAATGTAGCCCTATAAAGTGTAAATTGTGTGCAGTTTACATGTAATATGACTCCAGAGAAAAGTGGGTTTGAACCAGAGTTATAGAAATGTCTCATGGGGATCACACAGGAAGCAGATCACTATTCCTAATCAGACTGCACATTAATGATGTACTGTATACAGTATATTAGTGCTTTCCTGCTGTCGTAGGACCAGTAAAATGGGCAGACAGGCACACAATAAAAATGCTGAGTATGGATACATGACTACAAATGGCATAATAACAGCTACAATAAAATATTGCAACAGGTCACATAATGCCCTGGACTCGAAAACATAAAATTGAAGTGTGAGCTGTTAAATTTCCAAAGTAGGCCGTGCTCTGCTGTTAAAGTTATAACAGCTCTGGGCTCATGTGTTTTGCATCAACAAAGTTATGTATGTCTTGATTTTTACGTGAAAGCACAGCCTCTACAGAACGCATAAAACCGTTTCCGGTGTGGCATGTGGGAACTGCAAGGTGTTTTTACACAACTGGCTGCACGAAAGACTACCGCTGGCTTGTGGTCTCCTGCCATGATCGTCAACAGGCCATAGTGGTTGAGATTTGACTTCAGAAAATGGAAATCAACCGTTTTTGTTTCGTTTTCTTTCAGGTCAAGCTTGATGGTATCCCGCTTTCCTCATCTGAGTTATCGGTAGGTTTCTCTTTCAATGTATTGACAGTCTTGCATGTTTTCAAAATCACTTATTATTAAACCCCATTTGCAGGTTCTGCCAAAACAAGGACGCCCGAGTGTCCAGGTCAAGACAGTTGCCATGCCTCCAGAACGGAGCAATTTAGAAGTGTCCAGTGGTGCCGGCGAACTTAGTGACAGCCAGTCATATGGAGAAGTAGGAATCTCGCACATTAACAGGAAAAAAGTCAAGGTATCGTAAAGCCATTTGTTTAAAGTCACAGATCCTTATTCTCAAATAATCTTTTTTGACTGAGAAACTCAAACTAGATATTTTTTTTTCTCCTTAAACCATTTTATGTTTCAGAGTAAAGTGAAAGTGCGCAGAGCCAGCATATCCGAGCCCAGCGAATCAGATTATGAGCCTAGACTTTCCTCTACGCCGAGTGGGTTTCTTTGTATCATGTCAACTGTCATTTTCTCCTCAATGTTTTCATCTTACTGCTTACTTTTAATGTTGGTGACCAGAATTATATGTAACATTATTACAGTGTATTATATAAATACAAAGAATAGTCTGTAAACGTCTGCTGTTCATTGGTCTTGTAGGCTTCGTTCTTCCTCACCAGCAGGAGATTGAGCGCATGTCCAACTTCAGAGATCAGCTTGGGGAGGATTGGCTGAGGTACCAGCACCATCTAGATGGAAATTCCAAATCCAGTGTCAGCACCAACCAGCCAACCCTTCACCATCAAACCCTCCTGAATGGCCTCACCACCACTGTGGCATGTCCTTCCAGTAGTCCTGAGCAGCAGCCTTCTCCACCATGTCCGGTTACACCTGAGGTCTTCTCACCACCATGTCTCGCATCAGAGCCCAAGGCTGAGATATCTGATATGCACAGGGACACAGAATCCACCCTACAGTGGCCTAGTCACATCCAACATACAGAGTCCACATTGGATTACAGCATGGTGGAAGGTGAGGTGGTAAACCAGGGAGCCGTGAGCTCTCCGTCACCGAGTCCAGAGTCCCAGGCACTGGATAAACAACAGAGAATAGAGATTAAGGAGGAAGATGAGGAGGAGGAGGACCTGAGAGGTATGTTTTATTTAAATCTGCACACAAAGTTGTCTGGTAGTTTGTGGTATGCTCGTCTTCAGATGTTCACTCTTTATTTACTCTCTGTTCTTCTCTGTTTTGTTTTGCTCGTTAGTGGACCTGTGTCACCCTCTACTTGTGGCTGTCTTATCTGAAAAAGAGGAAGAAGGTGACAGAGGCCAGGTAGCGGAAGGGAAAACAAAAGAAGTGTTCCTGTGCGTAAAACAGGGCCTTGTGTTAGAGGTGGACATGCAGCGAGGTCACGAAAGATGCCGGCTGGAGCTGGACAGCTTGGCTCGGGTGGAGACCACAGAGGCCTTATGGACACGTGTGGTAAGAGGAGCAAGAACAGGGTGGGAAAAAAACATGAAAATAAACTACTTAGCAAAACAAATTTTAGGAGTTAATCCTCCTTAAAGGATTGGTTCAGTCTTTTATGTCTTTAAGCAACAGGTTTGAACACTGAAAGCCATTGTTCTTGCTGTAGTCATTCATCCTGTTCATACTGGTCTTGAAAAGATTCCTTTCAATTAAGGTGATGGGGGATAAAATCCCAAATACTCAGACAGTGTAGTGTTCCACTGCTGAGTTACATTGAACCTTTCTTTACTTCTGCTCTGTTTTTTGTCAAATAAAAGTCATAATAATATTTAGATGGATTTTTACACCATTAATTATATATTTATTACATAAGGTAGGTGGAAGATGACTTTGTTCGCTTTATCTCAGGACACAGAACAGATGCTTCCAGCTGTGGAGCTTCAGTTTGACTACGTCAGCAGGGAGAAGAGGAGGAAACGCTACGTCTTCCTGGATGATGACCCACAGGAGGCACTTCAGGTTAATGACACACACAGACACACACACACACACACACACTCTGTTATGTTGTTACAAACACATATTCTGTTTTGGTGGCAGGACATTATTTAAAGATTCTTAGTAGATCACTGACTTCACACAACATATTGCCACCTCTGCCACAACTTTTCTTTTCCATCATCCCATCATGTTTATCGCAGTACGTTGTATATGACTTTAATCTACTCATATTGTTCAACTTCAACTCTGATCCGGACATACTTTTCCCCAAGAGGGATTTCTTTCAGATTTGTTACAATCAGTCAGGGACTTAAGATCAATTATGTTCTAAAGACACACACGTACTGGAGTGACAGGTATAAGCCTCTGGTGCACACCTTGAACTCTACCACAGCTTCTCCTTGAAGCAGACGCATTGTCCTCCTCTTTACAGAAACACCCACACGTCCTGCAGTAGCTCCACTGATTCCTTTTGAGAAGCTTGGTGCAAGTATTTATATAGTTTACATATGAAATGGTGTTCTAACTATTTGTTGGCTAGGTCCTGACCGATGTGCTGTCCCGTGTGGTGGAGGAAAATCGACAGCGTACCTCAGAGCTGTACCCCAGCTGTGTTCGCCTGCAGTGCCTCCGTTGCAGGTTAGAGTTCACAAGACCGTTAGGTGGCAGCGAAGGCGAAGCAGGAGTGAGGACTAGGAGGAGAGGAGCTGCGATGCTGCCAAAGTCCGAGGGAGAACTGGACGAGCCAGAGGTGACAGAACTTGAACATCAAAGAGGTGAGGATCCCTATACAGTGTGCAACAAGTCATTCTTAGCCCTGTATGTGCTGAACCTTTCTAAAATATGATTTAATCCAAAAATCATCACAGAGTTTTTGTTTATTTTTTGTCAGTGCCAGGTGTATTTATGGCCACTAGAGATAAGATAAGAGAAAAGACACAAGACAAGGTCACAGGTTTCATCTGGCACTTTCACGTCACAGCAGTTCATCGCTGCTCCTCAGCTATCAGACTGCTGTTGGTTTTCTGCACACGCTTGCATATTTTCCCAAAACAAGGGTTTGCGTTCAGATTTACCAGAGGAAAATATTCCGGGATATTATCACCAAGTGGCCCTTTTTGCTCCCATCTCTGTAATCAGCAAGAGACAGATAATGCTCTTTGCCCCAGCAGCCACCTCGCAGCAATTTGACCAAACCCAACATTAAAACCTGCAGCAGCATGCAAAGACGGTACACAGGCCTTGTTTGTCTTACTTAGCTCTGTGGTTAGGGTGTATTCTGCTGCTCAGCTTAAGTTTAATTCAGTAAATACCTTCTTAATACACACAAGCCTGAACTTACACATTTGTTTGCCTGTGGATTATATTTGTACATACCCTGCAGAAAGAAAAATATGTGCTCCTTCAAGTGAAACTTGGGCCTTTCTGTTTTCTAACAGTTTCATTATTTGGTCATTTTAAACATGAAGGTGTTAAGTAGAGATAGACATGGTTCAAAATGCAGCCATTATACTTTTGGTTTTGAATGCCCTGGGAACTTTTCCCCATCATGCAGGTGCACTTTCCTTGTAGATTGAGACACGAGTGCTGTGTTTCCTCTTCTTACTTCGAAACCTTAGATGATAAAACCGCTATGCTACAGTTTGTGCCATGTCAATTACCGTTTAAACACATCAATCAACAAACAAATCGTTAAGGCAGTCTGCCAAATTGCAGACAAAGGCTTAACCCTCACAGGTTTAATGGTAGGTGTAAGGACCCATTTAGGCCATAAGGGGGAGCATGTCTTTTTTTCCCCTTAGTGATATTGTTACACTGTTGTATATTTTGCAGCATTTTGGACTGAAGTGTATGTTTCTTTTCTTTTACAGGAAACTCTTATCTTTGTCCAGAATGTGGTAGTGACCATGTGGTGCAGTTAGCTGGCCAGAAACCCCCCTGCTGCAGCACGCCCCTGCAACATTCATCAGTGCCCAAGAGTGAGAACGACGAGCTAGACGCAAACCCGAGCATTTACATTACCAATAAGCCAAACAAGGTAATTCTGATCACTAGCACTCCTCTGTTTCTGTATGGCTTTTGCTTAACCTTTCTGTTTTGTTGTATGCTGTGCAGGATGACTACACAGATGGCAGTATTAGCAGCAGCCCTATTATGGCAACTCCCCTCTCTTCAGAAAATCCTACCTTCTTTACTGCCTTGGGAAGTTCCTTCATCTTCGACGATTGTCCTGATGATACCCGCAGCCTTCCCGGCAACACAGAACACCAGAGCCAAGAGGATCTGGCTGGAAGCTACAACTATACTGCTACCAACTATTCTGTACCATCTGACCTTCAAGCACAGCCGACAGGAAAATCCGCACTAAATGGTGGGTTTCGGTACAGATTATATAGGAATGTTTTGATAAGGCTTTTCTGATGATGTTGACACACTTGTAACTGCTGCTTTAGCTCCTGAAAAGGCTCATATACTTCCTCAGACCGCTACAAAAAGTGATTGATATTTTCAATTCTCAATGATTCAATGACAAGCAGCAGTTAATGGATCACATTAATAGAAGATTGAGACATCCATCACAATATTGTGATGATTGTATATTGGAAAAAGTCCAAACCACAATAGAATGAAAATTCGTTTTTCGTTACCATTTATTTAAATTTAAACCTTCACATGGTCATTGTTAAACATATCAACTGTGGCATGTGGTATAAACCATTTACAGCTTCGCTGGCTTTTCCTAAAGATCTACTTAAGTTCTAATTGAAAATGAACAGGGATGGGAAGTCTTTGGATCTTGTGGACATTGTGGGGCACAGAAATCCCTCGTAGAGCTTGGTGTCTCTTTGACAGCATCCGATTTCCCCAACATCTGTCTGCCATTTTGAGATGAACCATGTGGTAACAAGACAGATTGGAGTCATTACTGGAAGTGATGGGAGAGGAATGAAAGCTTGCGAGAGGGAGGGTTGAGTCGTAATAATAGCTTTCTGTGTCTCCTCTCTCTTTTCTTTTAACTCTACAGTAGTTGCAGTGCCAGCACCGTGTAATCTGTAGTTCTGAAACCACAATCTCACATTGGAGACGACTCGTACCCTTCCCAAAACGCTGACTGACACTGAGTAGTATCTTCTTTTTGGTCACAGTGCATCCATTGTTGTGGTGCAAAACCCTAATTTTCCTCTCTCTGAATAAGAGCTTTGTTTCTAAAGATAATCTAGCATGTGTCTGTACTTGTATGTGTGACCACACACTGTTTGAACCAACGTCATCTTAGGTTCAAAGGTCTTTTTAATCCGTTTGTGGTTTTTTGTCAAATGAAAGACGTCGGGTTGGTTTTGGCCTCTGCAGGTCTGCGCCTTGTCGTTCTTGATTAGCTGTAACCATTCATCACTGTTAAAACAACCTCTATTGCTGTTCATTTGTGGATTTATTGCTGCTACAGTAAATACCTTTCTGCGTGAGGGTTGTTGGCTAATGTTGCGGTCTGCTGCAGTAAAATTTGGCTAAGCCTTCACAAAACGCCAGAAAGAAGTCTTCAAAAACGGTGCCAGGAAAATATGACTCGGCTTAATACATGATATCGTTTGGGAATAAATAAAAATAGTTATTCATTTTGAGTATTTCAATTTCAATTTAGGGAGATTTGTTCGCAGTAGTGATGGAAATACAAGTAATAATAGCGCTACATTTTAACTTTAAGCTTGTAACTGCCCTCCAGCAGCAACTGGACTTTGATTTGGTTTTCTAAAACTACAACTGTCGACTTTGTTTGTAGATGACTTGGACCTACTGTCCGAGGACTACGAAGCAGTGGATCACCGGCTGAAGCTTTTCCTGGATGTGGAGGTCTTTGAAGAGGAAGAGGAGCTTCACTCTTTCATTAAGGTACTTGCAGTAATAATATGGCACGAATGCATCAAAGCAAGCGAAGGATAATCTTGCGTTTACTCCTCATAAGAAGCAGCAATTGGTCATGTTTTACAAGAGCCTATTGTAAGTACTAAAGCTTTAAAGGCAGATGTTGTTATTTCTGGACAGAGGCAGGCTCGTTTTTTTATTATGTGTTTAACCCTCAAAACCTTTTGTGGTTGTGTATTAGTTTACGTGCACATTGGCTGTGCTTGCACCGTAAACAGTGTCATCACCTTCTGTTAGGCACTATGCTGAACTTTTGCATGGACATATGCAGCAACACATGTTTTTAACTGCTCTCTTTTTAAACCAGTGTGAAGCCGAAAAATAGAATTGGACAAATCGCGTTAAAACCAAAATTCTCATAAATTTGTGTTGAAATGAGTGATGTCTAGAAATTAAGCTGATTTAAAGTATAGGGTTTACAAAGCTAATACTAAGGCAGGCAACACTATTAATACCAGACTGTGGTTTGAACAGAAAGTCTCTAGCAGTGGCAGCCTGTGACTGATTAACCCAAATGTTGCAGTACAGTGTTTTTGTGTTGCTGTTATTGTTTCTATGTGATGGTGGTTTGCTTGTCTCCCTAATGGCCAAGAGATTCCTTCTTAATTAGCAGTGACAGCTTTGAGACCGGCAACACTTGCGGTTTCATCTCTGTTATCCAAAATGAATGCAGTGATCTCCAGACAGTCCATCCAAACCTGCTCTTCTTCTCCTTCTTATGCTTTCTTGATTAGTTTTGTGCCCCCCTGCTGTCGCTGGATGTTCTGCGAGTCCTTTTTTACTAGGCAGTACTTCCAGTGAGCTTGTCAGATCACCAGCTTTTGCTTTTTTCTGTTAAACACCTGGACAAACAAAGAGCAGATCTTCGTTAAGTTGCTCTCTAATTCACTTAAGATTTTGAATCTTATTTTGGTCCACAGCTTATACTTTCAAAGTTCCACCAAGTGGCGAGAAACTAAAATATGGTTCATGTGTTCACGAGGACTGCATAGTAATCTTTTTTTTTTTTTGTTCCCTCAGATGTCAGCTGTCAAGTTTGGGGAGCCAGGGGAGGTTCCTAGTCTCTTGGTGGTGTCAGACAAGCGAATCTATTTTCTGGAAATAACATCTGAGATGCAGTAAGTACAGCGGTTTTCTGTCAAACCTTACTTGTGTGTTGATGGAGATTATTACATAGATTGATCAAATGTTTATTAAAAGCTGCTATTGTGGACAGGGATTCAAAAGAGGGCGCCACTCTGCTGTTACCACTACGACTTTAAATGTTGCTGTGCAGCCCTGCGCTCTTTATTCAGGATGTGCACGATATTGCATAACCTGTCCATGTTTCTGGGTCACATCTTGAGAACACATTGACCTCATAGTCTCTGTTACTTTAAGACCTTTCCTTATTTTTAGTATTTGCTGTCATATAAGTAAGTTATTTTTTTTATTTATGGTTTTTCTAAACCCAGTGTGGAGACTGTGTGATCACAAAATGACTACAAATGAGTTTTGATATTTTTTACAGTCAACCCAATTGTACATACTTTCACTATGAAAGCAGTCAAACCTTTGCTGGGGATTTGACCTTTAAGTTTAATCCCTTTATAAATGAGGTATTACGTAAGGCTTTAGTGTGGTTGTGCTGAATAAACTTTGGCTTTAACAAACACATGCTAAAGTGTTGTTCTGGCAGTGACATTTCCAAGAGTCAGAGATCAAGTAAACCATTTTATCCATCTCATCACGGTGCATTCTAACGCCTCGCGTGTTTCCCTCGCAGCAGAGGCCAGCTCTCTGACTGGCTGCAGAAGAGCAACAGCCACCCAATCATTGAGCTCAGCTACCTGGAGGTGGGACTGGGCTCTCAGAGCATCCACATGCAGTTTGGAGATGGGGGTGTGGCCTACACCCTTCTCGTGAGGGACAGTTCACGCTGCAAACGCTTCTTTGGCCTGTTGACAGGTGAAGGACAAACACTGGCAAACACAAGCATATTTGTAAATAGTTTCTGTTTAATATATGGAAAAACACATAGTTTTATTTTGTGACTATAGCCACAGAGGGAAACTCAGTAAGTCTGATCTCTCTGTACTTACTGGTTACACTGGTTTCATCTGTTTCCTGAGGACACTTTGAGGGAAAATGCCACAAAATAAACCATGGACTAAATTCGATTAAAACAAGTTGTGGAGGACTGTTTAGTCCCTGGGGCAGGTATTGGAACAGCATGTTCCACTCGTCGCATTGTGCCACAGACCAAGAAAGAAACCCAGCCTGCTCCCCTCATAGACTAATACTATACCAAGTTTGTGTCCCGCCTCCCAACTTACTATTTCACACAGACACACCGAGTACGTCCTGCCCAGACCAACTGCCCAGAGAGGAAAACCTTTTATTACACAAGGGCTCCTGCTCAGGTCTGGAATGTCTGGAACAATAAGGAAAATTAAGTTGACAGCATCCAGCCCCTGAATGTTTGGGGTAATAAACAAAACAATATCACTGTCTCATATGGAAAAGTATCAATGCTCAAATGTTCCCCTTTTTCTTGATTCATATTACTAAATTTCCCATTACAACATACCAAATACAGATAGATAGATAGATAGATTCTTTATTGTCGCTGTCACTTGTACAGTGAAATTTAAAAAAGTGCTCTCCAGTCATTTAGCAGGTGCTTTCCATACAGTGCATCATTCATACGAGGTAAAAAAACTAAAACAATAAATAGGAGTAAAAAAAAAAAACATCTAAAAACCCACACAAACATCGTACATTGCATTGGTCCAGACTTGAGTTTTGCATTATTATTTAGCAGCATTCAGAGCGGATATTAACGTGGGATAACAACTGTGCTTGAGTCTGTTAGTCCTAGTCTTGCATAGTCTATACCGTCTGCCTGAGGGCAGCAGTTCAAACAGGGAGTGGCCTGGGTGAGAAGTGTCTTTCACAATGTCCTGTGCTTTCCTGAGGCAGCGGGAGCTGTGTAGGTTTTCCAATGTGGGGAGAGGGCAGCCAACAATCTTCTGAATACAGGCAGAAAAAAAGTCAAATTCCTTAAACAGACAAGCTTGTTTAAAGGTCAGTCCACATTTTTCCACAACTCTCTGGCTTCAAAGGGGAACCAGGAAGCTTATTTCAGGCCTTTTGGACACAGGTGTATCCTTGCATGCTGCATTAAAATCAGATGTTTCTGCTGTAGACATCAGTGTCGAAGCACCAAATATGTACACAATAAACCCTTCTAGGCAGCGATAAGTGCACGTATTATACCAGTCCTGCTTTCTCTGATGCCAAATTAACCCCAAAGCAGCTGTTCTGATATATTGTCAGCAGAAGTACAGAAAAGCTTAACAATAGCAAACCCAGTCTGTCATCCAAGCTGGCTTCGATCATGTGGACAAAATGCGAAAAGAAAGCCACAAGTGGAATGACGAAGTACTCGCTGGCTGGATAAGAGAAGGGATGTGGTTATAACCGGGACAGATTTCTGGAGCTTGGAGCTGCCTGCTCCAGCCGAGCCTGACGCGACTAAATTGAAACACGAGAGATAACACGAGACCCCTGGAATCCGCTGCCTAAAGAGACAAAAACAGTCCTGTTAGGCATTTGCGATGCTGATGTGCTGTTTTTGTTGGCCAGTTGTTTTCAGGTTCTGTTGTTGAGCTCAGTGTGCGTTAGAGGATTTCGAGACAATTAGGTGTAGGCTGTAGTTTAAGGTGATATTCATCTTTTCCTCTGTCTGAAGAAACTAGAAATCAAAAATCCAATCTCCACCTGTTTCCTGTCTCCGCTGTCCAAGATATCAACCAGTGGTGTGGTGTTTGGTTCCATGTGAAAATCGTCAGGGGCATTGGTGTTGGTGTTGGAGGCAGCCAAGGAGTCTGAGACTGAAACTAGAGGAAGTGTGAATATTGACATTAGCCAGAGCACCAGCCAGAGTCTATCCACTGCAAACACGCTCGACCTGTCACCTCTTGTATGGCAACTCGCTGAAACCGTCCGCATTGACACGTTCCTTAATTGCGTAGTCTCGCACTAACTGTTTCTCCTCAACCGCGTTTAAGGGTTCTGCCAGCGCCTCGAGTCCAGCAGAGTCCAGCCATCTGCTGTCTTCAAAATATTTTGAAGCAAACTGAAGCTCATCGCTGGTTTTGCTTTCAAAGGGAAACGATTCAGAGAGTGGAAATGAATCTGATTAACCCTGCCTTTTTTTAATGTTGTGCAGAGAACTTTAAAAACATCAGAGACACGACAGAGAGCAGGGCAGGGATTGAAAGTCATGCTGATGAACTCCAGAACCCCTGCATTTCAGCAATTTAGCTGTTTCTAGGAAGCCATGGCGTAACCTCGCCTTTGTCCTTGCACACACCTATAGACTCCCTTTTATTTTTTCTGACGCAATTGGGAAAACATGATATTGACTCATTTTCAAGGGTGTCGATGGAGCAGGGATAGTTGTCCTGATCTCATTTTCCTTCGCTGGTCACCTGGCATTGTCCTCTTTCTCTGTCTGCGAGCCTTTAAATCTGTCTGAGGTCCTGTCCATTCACACTGCGATGCTACACTGCAGATATCCTGTCCACATTGTATTGTTGTCACACTCGATGTCACGCCACAATTCGTGAATGCGAGCGTGACCCAGCGCATTGTGTTCCCGGCAGTTTCTCACCCATTGATTCTATGGAGCAGAAATCCCACACCTGCAACCTGAGACCTTTTGGCTTTCGTATTGTAGTTATTGTAGGACAGGAGAAGAAGACGACTCAGATTGAGTTTGTCTTTTGTGTGTAGACTTCTTGGAAGTATCATTTTAGGCTACTGTGCCCCTTCTCTGTCTTTACCACTTTGTTTCAGACTCAGATAGTTTTCACCTGCTTTCTTCATTCCCTGTCCGTGACTGGATTAATATGTTTCTGTTTCGACAGCATCTCAAAATTCCCATGAAAGTGAGCAAAGAGATGCTTTCATCCACCGTAATTCAACAAGTGTTCAACATTGCATGTTTGAACAGTTATACACAGCTGTTCACCGTTCCCAGAACTGTAAACTTAGGTGTTGCTCATATGCGATGCATCATTTTTACAATCAGCCTTGCAAATTTGGACTGAGTACTGAGCATAAAAGAATCATGTGGTGGATTTTTCATAGGAAAATAAGATTTCAGATTTTATCCACTTTCCCTCCTCACGGTCTTTGCTTTTAAATGTTTTGTGTGTGTAGTAGTAGATATGATAAGTGTGAGTTTTAGGGCTGCAGAAGTGTGTATTTGTGCATTTCCTTGGTTCTTAAAGACAAATGAGTGTGTGGTTCTGCGATGGGATGTGGTTCAGTTTGTAGTGGAGTCATCCATAAAGTGTATCGGTCACACATTGAGGTGTCCTTGGGCTAGCAGAACCATTGTGTATCCATATTGTCCAATAACAATTACAATAACAGCAATGTGTAAAACTACTGTATATACCTGACTACTCTCGCTTATTTCTTCTTAGGAATTGTGCGTGAGATGGCGCACAAGTCTGACAGCATGCTGAAGTCCATCTCCACCTCCAGGCTCACCTCTGAGCACCACCTCTGGTACGTGCCACCCGACCTCCAAGCACCACTGGTTGTCACCGGATGTCACAACATGGCAGACATATTGGATTTTGTTTGTGCATGTCATGAGCGATGTGGTTTAAACAGTGCCGTGTGCTTTCGTGCGCGGTCGGAGAGGTGTTAAAGGGAGTCGCGTTTGTAGAAGTTACAACACTGCACATTTGTGACACATCTTTACTTCATTACAATCAGCTCCATTTTGTAAAACTGAGCCACTAAATTAGCTGGTAAACCACATGTTGATTTGCAACATGTGTCGCGCTAGAAGTCGTGAGGCATGTGGTGTTGTTTGTTATCATTTTGTGTTGCACTTTTACACCTTCTTAGTTTGTAGTTTCCTCTACTACCCTCTGAGGGGAAAAAAATCTGTTCAGCCTTAATACAAGTATGATTCCAGGAAGGATAGAGGCTAAAACGGTTCAGGAACAAGGACAAAATGTGCAAAACAACATGTGAAAAATCAAAACATTTCAGTTACACAGATGAGATTTGTTGCAGCCTGGACAATCTGGCCAACGCTCTATCCACCTAAATAAATAGCACTTCCCCTTCAGCCCTGAACCAAAAGTTTGTTCATTCACGCATGTAAAGACTTTATCACGAAGTGTATATTTGTGGCTCAACAATCGGTACGAACGGCAAGAACAAATGAAAGTAGCCTTTTCGTGTGTCGTGAGCTTCCAGTGAGTACACAGTCTAAATCTTATCACCTGTTACCATATCAGATATCTCTGCGAAACTCACCTCGTGATGTTGAAGTGACGACAGGAGATTGTGTGTGCTAATACATGTGCTTGAAATATTATGCCAACACTTGATTTCTTTTGATCTAGGCATCTAGTGTGTGAAGACATCCAAGCAGATGTGGAGGATGGCCAGCTGCAGTTTTTCTACATTCTGGCCTTCGTTCTGAAAGGTGACACATCCACCTCCTCGTGAACTTTATTATTCAGTCCCATTTTAGATTCGTATTCGGTCCAAACGTCATGGCGATATCTCATTCTGGGCTGTGGAGAGGAGTCTGCTTTCACCTGCATTTATCACAGTGAAATACCTATTTCTGTCCCAGAGAAACGCAAATGAAAAACATACAAAAACGGTTTATAACAGGAAGATGCAAATACGAGGGGGAGGATGTAATGTGCGGGGAGCAGCTGAGGTGAGGCGCCTCTCCGGGGGCCGCGTCATCAACCTCTGCCACAGAACGAGGCAGATCTTCTGTCCTCTGTTTTGACTGGCCCGGCTGCTCGTATCTCGGTGCACGCGAGGTGGCATTACATGTCAGACAACACGCCGCCATCTTTACCTGCACTGCAGCAGACGCGTTTAAGGCCAAGGTCGCTTCAGGCTACACACAGCAGTGCACATCGAAGTGCTATACCTTTAGCGTGCCTAGATCTGCCTCACTCCTCTGAATACAGATACCGTCTTGATGCCGTGTTGTTCTCATTGTCATATTCTCCCCTCAGAGGACATTTGGATGCCGTTAACAGTCCTGGCAACCAGGGAGACTCTCTATCTGCTCAAAGAAAATCACCAGTGGAGGAAGACGGTGGATGAAAACAAAGAAGACAGCGGCGGGAGCGTTGCTGTCGTAGAAACGCTGCCGATCAGCTGCGTGAGCTCAGTCCTCCTGTGGCCTTGGGATCAGTGCAGAATCGATATCAAGCTGTACGACGAGGTCGGTGCATTTTCTGCAGAACAGAGAAGTGGAATAACACATCGTCTTCATTTTGCTGAATAGATGAAAATCTCATCAGCAGTTAGCACAACAGGCTGCAAATGTTTGATTTCAACTATCAGAGTAAAACCGCTAAAATGGGTGTTTGCACTGAAGTTTGGCTCATTTGTCAGTTTTCAGTTCAGCTCAGCCCAAACTGTTTGTCTCATCCCATCGTCTCTGCTCCGTCTTTCCTCTGTCCCAGCTGTGAGCTCCTGAATAAAATCAAAAACTGTAAAAACTGATATTTATCAAGCCACGTTATACGCTGATGCATCCCACATGTGCATATCTTCATTACCACGCTGACTGATTCGGCTAATTGCTCCTCCTTTCACCACATTCTGTAAACACGACCACACAATTTGTTTACTTATTGCTACAAAAAAGAATTTGACTGAAATCGAACACAATCAAGTTCTGTTTGATGTTAGAACATAATCCCGGGCTTGATCAATATATTGTAAACTACAGCGTGCTCATTTAGGAGGTCACTAAGGGGCTACACAGTGTTGGCCAAAATTCACATTGTATTGTTTCAGAGTGTTGTTACAACTGTGATATCGTTTTTTATACACACAAACCCTGCTTTTGTGTTTTGTATTCTCGTTTGGGGGCAGCCTGTAGCAGTTTGCGGTTTAGTCGTGTTGAATTTTCTTGTGATTAACTGCTTTAATTTTCATAGCTTTCTGGTGTTGTGTTTTCTCCTGCAGACTGTGAAACAGGAGAAGACGTGGTGTGTGCGCTCCGAGAGCGGCGAGCTGCTCCAGGGTCTGCTGGCCTGGGTCAGAGCGCAGTGGGAGGCCATGTTCGGAGTAAAACTGCACACAAGCCTACAAGACAAAGTGGCATAATGGGGAAGGGGGCAAAGTTACCGTGTGTGTGTTGGTACTGTTTAGTGAGCGTGAGTGAGTGCATCTTTATTTTTCTCTCTACAGTCTGCTCTCAGTCTGGTCCCATTATGCTCTTTGCTTTCATCCTCTTTTAAGCCAAGAACTTGGAAATGATTGCACTCATTCATGTGGTACACAAGTCTGTGAAAACACCCCTTGCATAATATTTCCTCCAGATACCATCCTCCTGAACCTTTCTCCAGCTGAAGTGGAGTGTGCCTTGTTTATTTTCCCAGCTGCCATGTTTTTTTATGGAAATGCACCTTAAATGACTGTAGCACCAAGCTGATATGACGCAGATTAGAGCCTTAGAGGCTTTAAGTTAGGAAGAACAAATTGGGTTGAAGGGTTTGTAAAGGATCTGAACCCAGAACTTGTTTTTGCCCACTTGTTGAGAGAGTCCGTCCTTCATGAGACTGGGGGTGGTCCTGAGAGGCCACTAACCACCACTTCACACCCATAACACCCCCCACCCCCACCCCAGTTAAGGACCCATGAAGTGACTTTTCATTGTCTTTATGGGTGAACTTTATAGGCCCCAGTAGCTCAGATCTGCTGAAACTTCTCAAAGATGAACAGTTTGAAGTCCTTTTCTTTAAAACCAGTGGGACCAGTTTTGTTTGTTCATTTGTCCTTTGGGTGTATTTTAGTATTTTTATTTGTTTGTTTCAGATTAACTTTATTGAAACAATACACAGTGCAAGCAAATCCTGTTGGGCAGACATTTTGCACTCAGCAACATCTGAGGTGAGAACTTACAGATTAGTTAAAGAAAATACCGAGCCAAATAACTCACTTTATTTATCCTGTCTTTCATCATTATTTCCTCATCATTTAAGACAGAGAAGCATCTTTTATTTTTATATAAAGAAATGTAAGATGCGTAGAATTAAATTAAAATAAATCTCTTTTGTCTTGAAACAAAACTGATATTAGTGTACAGTTTTTGTCTTAATACTTTTATGTGTAGTCGTGAAAAAGTGTCTAAATGAAACTTAAACAAGTTTTATGTAATTTAACAAAAGGATGTGTTACATTATGTAACACATCCATGTACATGTAATTTACTCTTAATCCATTGCAGCATTATTATGCAACCTCAGAAATGGACTGTTTCCATTATTGTAGCAAAGGCTTAAGAGGAGGATAAAAACAAAGCCCAGTGGACTAGAATTATTGTGTTCATAAACTCTTAATTACTAGAGCCAGTCACAGTTTGTTTAGCTGTTTTGTTTTCTTGCAAACAGTCCGTCCATCTTCGAAGCAGAAACACAGCCGTGGTTGGTAACACTTCAGTTCAAAGACAGATGATGAAGTGTATTGTTTCCAAAAAGGGATAAATATTCATGAAAATTGTCAAACTGTGAAGACAATGGCTTTGTTTCTTAAAACCTTTAAATAGAGTTTGTTATTTGAGGTTTATTTCATTGAGATGTTTCCTTGATAACAAGATCAAAGACTAATCGCTAAAATACATTGACTTCACCCTAAAATCATAAAATTTGCCTCTGGTGACCAGAACCAAATGAAAAACATTAACAGGAAAATAGATAAGAGACCTGAGAAAGAGCAACACAAACAGGAAATACAGTAGCTGTGGAGTGTACAGAGCACTTCATGTAATGTGTACCGGTCACATACATCTAGATTACGATCGGGAGGACAAACTGTCCTCCCGATCCCTGGAGCCTGATCCTCTCTCACATCTCATGCACTACCGCAAACCAGAGCTGGTGTTAGGAAAACGGAATGGAACTGCTCCCACAGTTTGCTTTTCCTAATTGAACCGAAAGCATCTTTAATCTGCAGCCATTTCTTCCTCAGTGTCAGCTTAATCACTGCATTGCTTCAGTTGAAAGCAGCAGTGGGGACAGAACGCTAAAAGGCTGCAGAAGAAGTCATGGATGTTTGACTGTTGGATCAGACTTAAGGACTTTTGGTTACACAGTGTTCTTTTTGACCACTCAGCACCAAACCGCCAATCCCACCCCTCTGAACGAAGACGGATTTCGTGTCCAGGCTCGAGTGTGTGAAAGGTATGTTAACCAATTTCACAGTGTAAATATTTCTTTAGCCACCAGTGATGTACATGTGCTGTGCACATGCTTGCTGGAGACCCGGATCACCTCCAATTGCACCCACATGGCTGACAAGCCCTGATGCCCAAACCAGTGAGCAGCAGCGGGTTTACGCACAAATGATTACTTACGAATGGCTCGGTGCACGGTGGCTTTAATGTCCTACCACTAAGCCAGAGTCACGAAACTTTTCACGTGGCACTTTTATCTCTTGACGACAAGTTCAGAGGTTGTCTGCAGGTGTCGAAACGTCACCCGTGGAGCTGATGTGTTCCAGCAGCCTGGAAATACGATTTCATCAAAAGATCCAATCCAAAGAACCAAAAAAACAAAAAATTAAAGGATGTGTGGAGAGAAAAAAAAATCACAAAACTTTCAAATTAAGAACTCATGAGTTACAGCTGCTGTTTCCCCTAGTGGGGATTTTTTGGATTTTATATACCCCATATCCAACAATAAGTAAGTAATTACGTACTTGCAGCGGAATCAAAAACTTACTCTTACCATGGGAATGCATACCATGTGCATTCCTCTTTAATGGAGAAGTCTTGGTTTGTTTTAGTAGCTACACGGTTGTACTCATCTTCCTTTAAGTGTTACATTTATTACCCCAAATAAGAAAAATACACAAAACCATCTTCTCATTTAAGCATATTGTATGTAATTAATTCTATTTTATTGATCTGAACCGCCATCTGGGATCATTTTGCTCACTCTCACATGCCTATTTTAAGCCGTGCATTAAAATTCTTTAGGAATAAACTTCAAGTGACGAAATATTTAATCATTTTGTTTTTGGCCTACGATATGGTAAAACTAATGAGACTAGAAAGTCAGCCTTGAAATATTTATGATTCATTCACGAACAATTGGACTCCATGTATTTGTGTTGTTGCAGTGGTTTATGCATTGAGAGCAAAAAAAGCCTGACAGTAAATTGTAACCACAACATGAGCGTGTTTAGTAGAGGAGGGCAAAAAGCAAAACTGCTTCTGCCAAGCAGTCTATAAATTTGCTGCAGGGGGCCAGGAAGGAATCCCGACCCCCCCATACACCACACCCTCACTTCCATTTTGTATTAAAAGGCATAATATCGGGCGCATTGTCTGGCTCCTGTCAGGTTTTGGGGCCCGCGACTGTCGCACCTTTCACCAACGTCAGTTCAACATTCACGCGTAAAAGCGAAACTATGACCGGGACAGCAAGTCTCTACTCACCCTTGTCTTTGAAGAAAGGTGCAGGTCAGTGAGTTCCTGCATCATTTGGACCACATTTGAGAGCCAAAGGAAAGTAGGGAGGATAGTTAGTATGAAAGGAAGCTGGGATGTAGCCACGACGATTTGGCCGAACGCACGCATCTGGCCTGACTCGACTTCCCACAGCTTCCTCCAAACATTTCAGGTCCTCTGGTAAATCAGGAGCACTACAGCTGCGCCGTGCATGAGAGTAAGAACTCTCGTGTTTTGCTGAACGCTCGAGTCAACTAAATTCTTGGATGGTGGGCCTCTTCTTCTGAAAGCTACAGTCACGCAGCTCTCCGTCAGGCCGGTGGGCTGCCAAACTGTGGTCCAGGGGACAGCGGAGGGCCGCACTTTGTGTGCTCTGTAGCATAAACAGAAAAGAACACCTCTCACTTGGAGGTTCTTTGAACATGAAAATGCAACATACTTGACTTATTTGGCTTCCGATCTGTCAGGTTGTGAAATGCGTCCACTGAGACGATTGGCCCCTGAGCAGAAGCAGGTAAAACGTCGCACTGGCATTATTAGCGTTTTTAATCATGTTATGCCTTATTGTGGCTTTTCTCTCTTTTTCATCTTGAATGTCTTTTTATCCTTTCTTTTAAAGATTGCGTTGTCTTGACTCAATGCATTGACCTCCTGGGCCCAGAGGTCTGTTTTTATTGCAGCCCACCACTGTGGCGTGTTTAATGTCGAATGTATGTCTACATATAGACTTTCTGCAGTAAAACACGTCCCACTGTGCTTCATGGTATTTTTTTTTTTTTGGCCTATGAAATTCCTCAACAGTCCCCATGGAGACGTGAGCTTTAACTGTGAAACTCCGACAGAATAATCATATTATAAAAGTCCTTTTTTCGTGAGTGTCGAACGGTAGTCAGAGTCGTGGAGCTCGGGTTTCACACGAGGGGCCTCCTCTTCTTCAATGGGGCCGAGTTACGTGGAGGAGGTGCGGGAGGAGGAGGAGGAGGAGGAGGGGAGCAGGAGCCTGCGGGACGCAGAAGCCTTTCTTTTGTCCTCTTGCTTGGGACCCCGACACATGGGGTCAACGCGGACTGTATGGGTTCATACTGACTGGCTGCCTCGGACGGACGCGGACGCGGACGCACGCAGATGCCGATGAGAGCGCGCGTTAATTAGGAAAACCTGGTCGAGCAATTAAGCCCGAGGAGAGAAGACGCGCGGATTGGAGCGCAGAAGGTGGGTGATGGCTGTAAGAAAAGTTTGTCAGGACAGTTTAATCTGGTTTTCACGGCTTACGTTGACCTCAGTGGAGCATTTTGACAACTAAGAAGTTTCTCTTACGAGTCGGGTTCAGTGTGAATTTACAAAGCGCGGCGCGCGTCACGACTTTTGGATCCGTGCTTGCCGGAGAGCGGTGAGTCGCCCTATTTTTGTCATCTCCAAGCCAACAGGGGGAAGTTTGATCCAGGAAGACTTTGTCCACGTTACCGCTACGCGCGTCTCCAAATGTTGTGAGGTCATATGTTTTGGTAACTGTTCCAAAGGAACTATTTTAATACCACCGGGGGTTTTAAATGTTCCACGTCAGTTTGGCTAAATGAACTCACGCGGGCTACAAGCGTTACAGAGCGTTTTCCCCCTTTGTGTTCTTTCAACGTTATTCGCTCTCTAATAGTGGTTTTACATTACTGACCATTGTGTCTCTGGCTCTTTTTAAATGATGGCTTCATCGTCTAATTCATCGGATTTTTGTTTCCCCACTAAAGCTTGGCAGCACTTTGTTTTCCTCCAGGAATGCCGCAATTTCCAAAACAGTTCCGTCTGACTAAGCAGAGCGTTTTCATAGCCTTGCAAAGTTCTTCTGAGGATCATTTAAACCTCCTTTCAACTCCATTTTACTGCTTATTTGAAACAGACAAGTGAATGCATCTTGCGGATCAGGACGTTTCCCTGAAATTCAAACATTTCTTTTTATCCATTCTCACTAAACAGGAGAGCACTGATTGACATTTATAGATTGGTCTGTTGCTGCTCGGGCTGCACAGAGCTTTCATGTGCCCTCAGTCTGCTCCCTGAACCCTAAAATCCAGCTTTCTGCTTTTGGTTAGCCAGGAATGTTAACTCTCCTTTGCTTTGTCCAAACCTCTCCACCCCCCCCACCGCTATCTCCTCCTGAAGCAGAAAAGCCATTAAATCAGATGAGCTAGGTTTAGTCCACACGAGCAAATAGGCTACTGTTTAAAGGTATTGTCGGCTTTTCAGAGGGCAGCCTTGGAAAAATATTTGCATTGACTTGGGCAAATAGACTTTGCTGATGAGCTGCGGATCTTCTCCATTTGTGTCGTTTTATCTAGAGAGGAGGAGGAGGAGGAGAGCAGTGAAGGTATTTAACAGCAAAGGTTTTCATCTCAGCAAGTCGAGCCCAACACATGACTGTTGGCTTTAACCTCTGACAACAAGCCGTCGACCCTCAGCTGAAGTTAAAACCATCTTCGAAGCAGAAACACCTGCTGTGCTAAGGTTATGGCAGGATCAGGAAAGCTACACCGTGACACACTTAAAGCCACCAAACAATAAAATGTTGGGATATTTGACCGTTTAAAAGTCTGTAGGTAAACGTGTTAACGATTCAAGGTGACCACAGTGCAGAGATTGTGTTGTTTAAAGGTTGATAACGTAGCTCACACAGATGTTGAACCTGTGAAGGTTGGACTGAAATGTCTCTAGTTTTGCAGTTCAGTAGGTTGTATTATACTGATGCATAAAGACAATCAGTGCTCAGGCTGCCGCTAAGATTCTTTCCAGCAGAAGATGCTTTTCGCCCTCAGTGATAAATGGAACGATGTTTTAAATGATAGGGACAGTCTGCTCATTGAATGAAGCTTGTAAAAACATCCCATAATTGGGTTTCCAGCTGCTGTATCTCTGACCTTTGCCACAGAGGTGTGGGTGTGTGGGGGTTGTAATCGCAGGGTAGGGGTAAAACAGAAGTCACGGTGCAGCTGCGCTTGTTTCTTCACCTCCAGTGTCGCTAACGTGTCTGTCGAACACCTCCACCGTTCCCCTGACGGTTCGCAGACGCTAGCGGGGAATTTGAAGATGGACCCGATGAAGACGCGTTAACTTCAGTTTTACGGCTTCGGCGTTGGCGGCGAACCTTTCTGGTCAAGCTCAGGCAGGCCGTCCTCCTCCCAAGCTGGCACGTTTGGATGCTAAGGAGCTGACGAGTAACCTGGCGAGTGAGGCTGAGGCATTGTGCACTAATCTGGCGTCGCATGCCTACAGATGCTCGTAATGGCTAAAGCCTTGTCATGTTGTAATGAGTCATGAAAATCTGGGGATTTTCTTTGCTACACCCTGTGGAAAGATGGATTCCCGTTTTGTTTGGTTTGAAAGAAACAGCCTTGACATAAAAACTTGTTAAGCTGCCACACAAATCTGATGATCTGAGTTTTTTTTTTCTTGTTAAGCTTCAGGAAAAAGGTTAAATTGAGTTGGGAATATTCAGTTAGCCGCTTGCTTACTGAGCTGAAAATGGACCAGATCGGATGCTTTCTTCGTGCTAAGGTGTCAGATTGTGGTTTTAAAAGACTCCTTCTGGCAGCGTGACAGGAAATGAATTCCTCGCTGCATTCACTGCTTCAGTATCCTGCAGCCCAAAGGCCCAGCAGGCCTCCTCGCCGCTAGCTGCGACCTGCCTGCTCGGCCTTTGATGTCTGATTAAGCAGCTCAGGCTTGGCTTGGCTGGATGAATGCGCGTTTACCAGACTGCTACCAGGACTAGTGGGCTCAGACCAGCAGGGCTGATTGTGTAGCTTATACATGGATACCTGCAAGCTTGAGAGATCCGAGTGTGATTAAACACAACTGCAAGGACGTTGTAGCACCTCCGGTCATGAACATTTGCTTTTTCACCTAGAGCTGAGTTAGCTCCCTGGTCACCTTGGCGCCATGAGTTGGAGCTTTTTAACTCGTCTGCTGGATGAGATCTCCAACCACTCCACCTTCGTGGGGAAGATCTGGCTGACGGTGCTCATTATCTTCCGCATCGTGCTGACCGCTGTCGGGGGTGAGACCATCTACTACGATGAGCAGAGTAAATTTGTGTGCAACACGCAGCAGCCCGGGTGCGAGAACGTGTGCTACGACGCGTTTGCGCCGCTCTCGCACGTCCGCTTCTGGATCTTTCAGGTGAGCCACGTGTCTGAGTTGAACATTTGGTGCCTAAACCCTAGATGGGTTTAGCTAATGTGCATGTTTTTTCCCCAGGTGATCATGATCACCACTCCCACCATCATGTACCTGGGCTTCGCCATCCACAAGATCGCCCGCATGGAGGACAGCGAGTACCGACCGAGCCAGAAGCGGAAGAAGAGGATGCCCATCATCCACCGGGGGACAGCTCGGGACTACGAGGAGGCAGAGGACAACGGAGAGGAAGACCCGATGATCACTGAAGAGATTGAATCAGACAAGCCTGACAAAGCAGACAAAAGTATGGCTGCAATGTGTCCCCCACTAAATGAGTTTAATCTACGTGGCTTCCTAACCGATGTTTATTCCAGGCACCGAGAAGAAGCATGATGGCCGTCGGCGGATCCTGCGTGATGGCCTGATGAAGGCCTACGTTTCCCAGCTTCTGTTCCGCTCCGGCTTCGAGGTCGCCTTCCTTGTTGGTCAGTACTTCCTCTATGGTTTCGAGGTGATACCCTCCTACATCTGCACACGCTCGCCCTGCCCGCACACGGTGGACTGCTTTGTGTCCCGCCCCACGGAGAAGACGGTCTTCCTGCGGGTGATGTACGTGGTGTCTTTCCTGTGTCTGCTTCTCACCATGCTGGAGCTCGTCCACCTGGGGGTCGGTTGCATCCGGGACACCTTCCGCAGACGGGCCGCCCGCAACTCGCGCGGCCCGCCGCCACGCTCCACACGTGCCTTGCCGACGGCGCCACCCGGGTACCATTCTTCCGTGAAGAAAGAGAAACTGAAAAGGGAGCTTAGAGATTCGCCGATTGCAGACTCTGGAAGGGAGAGCTTTGGGGACGAGGGACCCTCCAGCACAGAGCTGGAGCGGTTGAGGAGGCACCTGAAGCTGGCGCAGCAGCACCTTGACTTGGCCTACCAGGCGGATGAAGGCAGCCCCTCACGGAGCAGCAGCCCGGAGGTCAACACTTCTGCACAAACGGCTGCTGAACAGAACCGCCTCAACTTTGCCCAGGAGAAGCAGGGAGAGGCGAGTGACAAAGGTAAACGGAGACACTTTAAAGCCCACTCATAAAAATGTCAGTTGCGTTCTTTTCCAAAGTGGCTGCAGATTTATCATACCTGCTTTTTCTATATGTTGAATGAGGACTGACGGTTAACAAGGCAAGCTTTAATTGAACATGTGCTGAATACTGTATTTTGTCTCTGTCTTGCAGGGATGCATGCCTGAGCGTGTTTCCTGCCTCAGACGTCTGTGCTTCATTCCTACTGGCCTTAAACGCACGGGGGAAGCACATATGGGAATGCAGTCAGACCACTGAGGGAGACCAAAGTGTGTGTGTGTGCGCGTGTGTGTGTGTGACAAATGAGCCTTTCAGTATTAAAGGTCAACTCAAAACAGAGAGAAGGGGGGGGGGGAAGCTGACCAAGCTGCATTTTGACAAAATGGTTTCATCTCCGCGACTGTAAACTTGAAAGCCTGCCACATCTCAAGTTCGTGCTTGCCGACCGGAATCCAAACCCTGTGCCTTCAGCTACAGCCTCGTCAACACCCCGGTCCTTCACCCACCGAGCGTTTGGCGTGGCGACGCAATAATCCTTGTCCGTTTCACATCTTGTAGAGATTAGTGGGCTTTAGGCTTTTTCTTACAAATAGAAAGGTTCTCATTTTAATAAGTGTTGCGGACTGTTAACATCGCAGTTGGTTGAGGCTTGTTGGCCTCTGAATCTCCAAAAAACACAGCCTTGGGTGCTGCAGCAACCTGTTCTAGATCTAGATTTGATAGTTTGGGTTTGTAGGTTTAATAGCCAGGAGCCACACAGTTTCCAAAATGTTTGTTTTTGCTTCAATCTTCCATTCGGCCAAAAGTTTACCTGGGAAATGCTTGAATCCTTTATCAGCAGGAAATGTGACAAAATGTCATATTTTGAACAGTAAAAACATACTCCAATTATTTTACCTGTAACTTTTACTATGTCTGGACCAAAGCTCAAAATTGTGTTGGCACCACAAAGGCCACCTGTTTCATGACTTCTGAGAAGTAGGCACTTGGATGTTGGTAAATGCTTTTCTTCTTTAAATTATGTAATATATATATATATATATATATATATATATAAAAGTGATTTAGTGTTTGTCATTTCAGAATAGCTTAATTTCACTGTTGGAAGGGTTTTGCTGACCAGCTGGTAACATCTGTCTCCTAGGCTACTGTTTTCAAACTCCATCCTCGTCTGTTTGATTTACATTCTCCTTTGATGAGACAGAGTTTCCATCCTTGACCTGCACTGCCACTCGTGCTGAAACACGGACGCTTTCATGTGTTTCGGGGGGGAAGAAAACTTCACCGTAGCTGAGGAAAGGATGACTGCTGACGCACAGCCCGGTGCCATGTAAACAAATGCAATCTTCCATTCATCAAGTTTGTTTTCAACTTCAGTGTTCACACAGAGGTCATGCTTCTTCATTTGTTAGTCAGTTTTATCGTCTGTGCCTGGAAAAAAAAAACACTTTGATGCTGTATTTTTGTAATCCTCTCCCTTTGCTACTTATTGCAAGGTACGACATTCCATTTTGAATATGGTACTTTTCCAGTGCTTTATACTTTTTTTTTTTTTCTATTGCAAATTTTGTAGTGTTTGTAACTGTAGAGATTATTTTGTCTTCAGAGTAAATAAATATATTTGAACAAGGTGTTGCTGCATTTAGCTTTTCAGCTTTTTAGCAGAATTTTCAATATTTAGCTTTTCAGCTTTTTAGCAGAATTTTCAATATTTATATCACCAATCGTGTGAAAATGAGGCAGTGTTATGCTGCCCTCTAATGGGGACATTAACTACTATGGAGACAGACGTTTCTGGATTTAATTTTATTTAGATGACTCCCTTGCTAAATTATAACCAAATACTACTTTTTAATTCCCTTCCCTTACCTTTTATGAAAAGTTTCCTCCCCCGTAGTCTCTGAGGCTAAATTAGGCCAATTTAAATATCTGCGCCACATAAAACCAAGGATGTCTGCATGGCTACATTTAAACGACAACAAAAAGGAAAGTTAAGTTTCTTACTGCCTATTAAACTATAGCAGCTTTTATGCGTGCATTGGAAAAGCATCAAAGTTTATTTTAAAATCAGTTGGTGTGCATAGTTTGTTTGACCGTGCTGTTGATGGACATTGTTTTCCTGCAAAGAAACGGAGGAGCCAAGTAGAAAACTGTTAATAATTAACTTCACAGATGGAGCACAGACGTTACAACTTCGTTGTCATGCACTGGCTTTTGTATAAACACTTAAGTATTTTTATTCTTTTGTATAGTTTATTATTTCAGAAACGAGGAGTAAAACAATTAAACAATGTAGCCAATTTGCTGTAGTGAGGCACTAGAGAACAATATCTAATTCCAGTAAACGTCTTAAATCTTAAAACCAGAGCCTAACGATCTATTCAGACCACGTCCTGTAAGCATAAACATACGCAATGATTTGTCATTTGTATGAACTGGCCATTTTCAGATGCAGGTGCACTCTTCAGGTATGATATTAGGCAGAGTCTCATACTTGAACGAGTACCCGCCGTCAGACGTTGTGGTGATCCTCAGTGACTTCATAGTGCCTGGCACCGGAGCGCAGCACTGGGTGATCCCCAGGATAGAGGCCGTCCGATCCCAGGCCGAGCAGTTCCCGTGACAGTAGTAGAAAGTCAGAACCTTTGGATGAATGATCCAGTTGTCCCAACCCAGCTCCTCAAAGCTGATTTCGATCTGCGCCCGGTGGCAGTCGCTGTGACGAGGCCTGTCCACAGAGGGCCGCTGGAGCAGGTTGATAGCAGAGGGAGACCAGGGGATGGTTACAGGTGCGTGGCGGGCTGAGCGGCCAGAACCGCGCACAGGCTGAGCGTGGACGTGTAGAAAGGGCATCTTGTCCGGCTCACTGGGGTGGCACTGACAGCTCAGACAGCGCACCTGGAGCAGAAAAGGGCCTTTCGCCAGGGAGGACAGCAAATTCTGGTCCAGGTAGTAGGTGGTCCATCCGTCTGAGCCCCTCTTCGATGGACCTTCAGCTCCCTGGAGAAACTGCTGCACTGAAGTGAGTATAAACAACGGAGCAGACGTGTTTTCCGAGGCGTCTTTGCCTGCATAGAACCAGAAGTGTGCAGACGTGGCCACAGTGTCATGGTTCTTCACAGAAGGCTGGAAGTAATATGTAAAGTGGTTTGTGGCGGCTCCTCCAGGAGCTGAGTCAGATCTGGCACAGGAAGAGTCTGCCGAAGAGAAACGTTTGTGAACTTTATTGCTTTTTTATTGGACCATTTGGGGCTTCCACTAAGTCCCGCTGTTTACTAGAGCAGGCTCGACGCTACCAAACAGGAAGTGATAACATTACAAAATCCTGCTTTTACCTCTGCATACTGTCCAGCACAATATAAAACATTAAGATATCTTATCTTAGCAAAACACAGAAGTCACTCTCATGGGTTGGAGTACTATGTCTACTACTACTGTTATTCCTCCTTATAGTTTTGAACTGTTAGCTCCACCTCATCATTTCATTTTAGAAATGAGAGACAAAAACAACAAGCTTCCTACCAAAGCTGGGGAAGAGAATAATTTCAGAGGTCTCCTGGGCCGGGCTGGTTCGACGGTTGACCCATGCTGTCCTGCTGGTCCGAAGCGCCCTCTGATGCATGCGCCTAGTTGGTGGCTGTGCCGCGTCCCCGCCAGGAAGCTGCAGTGAGGTCACCGGGGGCTCCTCCAGCCCCAGGCCATCCAGAACCCGCGTTCTGAACCAGGACAACACCGCCTCCCTGGACAGCTCCTCTCCCTCGCAGGTTTCAATCAGACTGTGGACCCACAGAGAACTCAGGATGAGGAGAGCCCAGGATGCCATGATCATAGTGTGCGACAGCCAGGTGACGGCAAAAGGTGGAGAACTGGCTATTTCCAGGCTCTTTCTATGAAAATCAGACGCCAATTAGCGCAGGGAGACTGGGATTATGGTCTGTGACTTCTCTTATTCTCCCAGATATGTGCGTGAGTCTGCAGCTGTCTGGGTCTGAGCTACGTCCGTGGGCAGAAACACTAATGCGAGATAGCAAAGAATGGCCTTGACGGTTGGGATATTGCATTATCAGTTTATTGTAGCGGTTTCACACAGAGTTGAAGGAATGTGTCTCCATGTATTATTTTTTGGTTTATCTTTTGCTTGGTTTCTTTCAGTCATAGCTCAAACAGCGTTCATGTAACACACTTGTCAGCGTGTGTTTAATGCTTACAGTATTTATTGTTTATTAATGTACAGCATGTTTCTATGATCTATTGTAGTTGGCGTCACATAATCTTCTAAACTATTTTGTTGCGTGTGAAGGTGTAACACTTGTACTATACTTTTAGTTTTGTTCTGTTTGAAAGATAACTTATTATTATTACTCTTTTTTTTTGTATTCACATTATCAGCAGCTGAAAACACTTGCGCACATCATTCCTGTTTTCACACTAAACAAAAAAGTTATCTGACTGGCCTTGAATCCTTGAATTAATCTCAGATTTTTTTTTTTTTTCATAATGAGTGTTTCTGTATAACAACGTTTTATCAGCGATTCCAAAAGGCCACAGACCAGATGTTTGAACCAACCAATTTTTATTTATTTTATTAAAACGTAAATGTGCATTTACCAACACTCCTTAGAAGGTTTGAACACGGTTTTTACGAACAGTAAACTACAGAAAAGTTCACACACATATAACAGAGCCTTCACATGCAAAATGTATTGAATTGTTGAATAATGATGGAACCATACTTATAGAACATTTTACTGTTTGCAAACAGCCATGACATAAGCGAGATGACTTTAAAACTGTTTCGTATGGAAACAGGTGGAATGCTGATCCTGACAACATGAAACAAGCAGACATTTGACTTATGCTACTTCTGTCAATGTGTTAATCCTGAACATTGGCCTTGTCTCACACGAGAGTGGTGCCACAGTGTGTTTACCAGCAGAGGGCATGAAAGTAATGCATCAGCCATTAGTCTGCTTCATGCTTATTACTGGCAAAAACAAATAACACCATGGCGTATTTTAGTCACACACTTGCTTCTGGTTGCTTCTGGGTGGGGAAAGAAATTTACTTCTCTTGCATTTGTTTCGTTTATATTTTATATTTTGTGCTTGCAAGCAAATAACTTAGACGTCTCAGGTGATTTAGTACATTTTGACACACAAATAACTTAAAATAAAAACAATTCTGTGCTGTAGCTGATTTATTGCATTTTGTTAGTAATTATTTATTGAAGCATTTCTATATATTGGTAAAAATACCCTACCCATAAAAAAAAAAACACAAATAACTGCTAGTAATAGGTAAATGCCTGATAACAAGGCCAAATTTTGAGTTTGGTTCTGCAAGGCTCTGTCTCTATAAAAGATAACTGGATAAATGTAGGTCATCTGACAGCTTTGTACCTTATATCAATTGTCCTCCTTCTAGCTGACAAGGCTCGATTAAACACAACATGAAATAACGTCGAAACCAGCACTGGTTTGTATTATTTATACTTGGATTACTATTTTATACAGAATTCATTGCTTTTTTTTGATGGTACTGTCAGTGAATGGAGGCAAAATAATAAAAAAAAAATCTTCCCAAACCTGTCACCACAGCAACAGCTCCTCAAAGTCAAAGCTGCTAAAACCAGGGTAAAGTCAGAGTGACCTGAAGCATGTCTGGGCTCTTTCAAGTTCAGTCATCCATTAACCCAGCTCTACATAAAGTGGCACTTTTTCTCAGAGAGGCGGATCAAAGCGCTTGACAAATTTGACCTTGTTCTCTCCTCAGGGCGTCGCTCATGGCAACCAACATGAGCTGGAAGAAGCTGCTCCATTTGACATGTCCGTCTTAATCCGTCTGCATTTTCCTGTGTAGTCTGTATGTACATTTTTGGGAGCCGTGCTTTCCTGTCCACTCTTTTAAACTGACCTTGTTGATCTTGATTAAATACCAACCAGCCAGTGAGCTCTGATTGATAATAGAATATTAATATTCAGATATGAGAGGATTTGAACAGACCAATGTTTACCATTAAGTCAGTAAATGCGACGGTCAGCCGCATTTTAATCACAGTCTCATGTTACCTGGGTTCTAAATTGAAGATTAGGATCATTTAATGGTATATCAACATTTAACAAAATATGTAGTTCATGTATAAACCCTGGACTTTTTTTTGGGGTCTACTGCAATTGTTCCAAGCTGTTATGTTGTATTGTTATATCACTGCCCTACAGTTGCATGAATCACTAAGTCCTGTCTTTATTCTTAGACGTTCTTTTTATAGCAACTCCAACTGTCACACGCGTGCTGTCTCTGCCTATCTCACACACACACACACACACACACACACACACTCACACATTTTCTGGTTGATAACATTATCTAAAAGTCTTGGACTGTGGGAGCGTTGGTGTGTGTGTGTCTAGGTCACACACAGCAGCCAGAGAAATGTGACCTCTCTGTGGTGCTGCAGCTGTCGTCCCCAACCTGAAGGAGCTGAGGGTGAAGCTTTGACATGGGGGAGACTGAAGAGAGAAAGAGGAGACGGCCAACAAGCTCTTTCTCTACTAACTTGCCTAATAGGGTTGAAACAGTTTTTTTTTTCTAGGTAGAAATCTGGTGTGAAAACACACTAGACCTTTGAGCTGAAGTGGTGTGACATGTAGGAAAAAGGATCTCTCTCTGTCTCACCTCTCCTCACTGGGGTTAACACTGTTGAAAGGGACCATGGTGGCGACTGTTAATGCTACATGATCTGGGGTGGACTTACACCTTCTGCTTGGTAAAGGACACGGAGACACGGGCAAGCAAACGATTTGAGATCAAATATTCTGCTCCATGGATCCTGTCACCTCAACCTGGACTTCGTGGGAATGTCCAAATGAATTCCTCTCAGCTTCAAAAGCTAACGTGAGGTAAGGACGATTTCTCTCTCACTGCATGCACACAAGCCCATTTTAGGCAAGTTTGTAGTATGAGCTGGTAGTAGTAGTTAAAAACTGGTAAGCAGAAAATGAACATAAAAATCATAATGTGTTTTAAATAAATGTTTAGCCCTCTCGTTACACACGGACGTGACTATGGCAACTTTATTTTAGGAAGTAATAAACTGTCTGATGCCATCAGGAAAACGACAGCATAGGTAGGAGAGTGGAAGCAAATCGTGTCTGTGTGCGTCACTCTTTGTAAGGCCAACAAACCAATCAGCCACCAAAAACCATTAGAAAATACAATGTTATTACACTAAGAACTTAATCATGTGATGTAGATTTGAAATCCTTGTGACTTGATGAATTGGAAGAGATGGATTTAATAAAAGAGTGAATCTGATATGCTGTGTCTTTATATCACTTCTGGACTGACCTTCTGGATCCTCCTCAGCCGCCTATTGCACATTGTACAAATGTTCCACAGGCTGTTTTGGGTAGGACGCACATAGTATGAAAAAAAAAAAAAAAACAGCTGTCATTTCTGGAGTGCACCTACAGAACCAATCTCATTTACTGGAATGCAGACTGTCTGATGACGCGGGTCTGATTCGTACTTTCTTGTCTCTTGCAGTCCCACGTGCAGCAGCCCAGGTGAAACATCCCAAGTGCTCCCAGTGATGGAGACTTTCAATAACGGCCACTCGCTGGAATAGCCAAATCAGTTTCCATAAAAACGTACGCTCTGTAAAGAAGCGTGAAATAAATCAAAAATGGCAGACGGCTCTGGAGCCAACATCCCTTCCAAAAGGGCCAACGCGATCAAGAGCCAGGTCGTTCCAGAAACCGGCACTGCAGTGCAGGAACACACGCCGCCAGCTTTTACCCGTAAACTTCGCAAGGCGGCAGTAGGCGCCGGCTGTGATATCCGACTGAGGGTGTCTGTGGCGGGATTTCCGAAACCTTCGCTGACTTGGTACCACAATGATCAGCACCTTCCCGCATCGGAAGCCCAGGATTCAGGGGGACTATGGATACGGGACTGCCACACGAGTGATGCTGGCTTGTACACCTGTGTGGCAACCAATGAGCTTGGAGAGACGAGCTGCAGTGCAGTTTTGGCCATTATGGACCTTGGTGAAGGTAATTCGCAGTCACTGAAAGCTTTTCACAAGAGAGAGGCCTCATTACAAGTTGAAACCTCGAATCGTTCACGGGCAAATGTTTACGCCTCTAGCACTAAGCCAAGCTTTGGTCTTGGTCTTGTTGATCTTACTTGAAACTTCAGCTATTGTTTTTGATTCTGCTACATTCTGCAGAATAGCGTAAAAGTTATTCCAGCCCATCAGTCGGTTTGTGTTGCTACGCTAATATTAGTGAAAAGAATCTGTAACTGTGTTGCAGCCATTGTCGATGCACCGTCTGCATAAGTTCACACAGCAAAGCACGTGAGACACGGATCGGTTTGAACGGCTTCAGAAGGAACAGTCCCATATTCAACATCGTCTTACGTCTCTCAGGGTCTAAGCTGATCTTTTGCCTTTTCAGTGTAATATAAATAAGCAGCTATTTATGGCAGCTGAACGAGTAAACTAACAAGTCAGCGCGTCCATAACTTTGAGCAGTTCGAAGGTGAAAATGCCCTCAGTTGTCTTGCTCAAGGACACATCAGCATGATAGCCCAGACCAGTCCTTTGCGTCAAAGCTGATTCTGTTCTCAGTGAGGTAACTGGCTGCGTATGATCGGTCTTTCTGCTGGTGGAGAAAGTTGACAGTTGAGCTCACATGTCAGCAGCTCTCACACTATGAGCTGGCACGGACGGTCCATCTGGCAAATCACTCAGCACCTCTGTGTCCCTCCCCCACTTCTGATCGCCCGGCATCGGTTTCTGTGCGGTGACGTCTGTTTGCTTCTGCTCTTCGTTGTTCTCTTCTCATCTCCGTCTCACTGTCTTCGTTTCGGCTGGACTGAATCGGAGATGATTGCAAACATAGCTTTTATTATTTGGTTTATTTTACTTTATTAAGTCTGTTGAATCAGTGGTTGTTTTTAGCCTAACCCCCTTGACCTCGGATATATGAAGACACTGCTTACAAAAGAAAATGGGATTTAGATTTGAAAACATTTCACTTGATTCTTGACTAGCTTGTAGACTCTGTTTTTGCTTTTTGGCTGCCTTTTGCTACATCATCTGTCATCACGTGCCCTCGTTTTTTTGATCGGTTTTCTAGCTCTAAGCTCTCTTGCTGTGTGCTTGACCGCTGCCTCCCTCTTACATCCCCTCCTCTCTCTCTCTCTCTCTCTCCTTGAGGTTATTTATGGTTTGGTATGTGCAGTACCAGCCAGAGGGCTCGTGCTCGAGTGATGTGTGGATGCCGCCAGCCCCCCCTTCTCAGATTGCACCAGCAGACATCACAGATAATTATAGCATCGCCGCGGTCAAGACGCGGCGCTGTCATACTTAATCACGGTCAGCGTGATCAAAGAGACAAAGGGGGTTTGCCGGTGTGTGTGTGGGTTTGGGGGGGGTCTGTGAATGTGTGTTCCTATTGGTGTCTATTGGTGCATGTGTGTGATTAGTGGTAAAGGCTGTTCTGGCTGCTTTTGATTAATACTCAGCCTAGCCTGTCACTTTAAGATGTCACTGTGACATGTGAGATCAGACCAAACAGAAACCAGTAGTGCAGGTTATAAGTCTAGACTCCTGTTTTGACGTCACATATGGAAGCTTTACATTAACAGCACATGGTTTAGCTACATGTACATACATGACAATTTATGGAACTGTTACTAAGCAACGTGAATGACCTGCTTGTGACTGCAGTCACTCATAAGGTAACATTTGAAGGACATTGTTTCAAGTTCTGAAGCTGAAGGGGCCACAAGAGAAACCTGGGCATTAACTGCATGGTTATACCACAATAGAATAGTCCACGTCGTGTTCTTTGGCCTTATAACTAGAATATTTTTGAAGAAGACTTGATTTTGAAAAGACAAGTCAAACAAAAGTCAAACTGACAAAAATGACATATGCCACATTCACGTGGCATGAACTGTGCATCTGGAATTAGAGATGCTGAGTTTGTTTAGAAGTAGTCATTTCCTGAAGATGCCGTTTGGAACTACTCGAAACACTACACAACATAATAAATGCCAGAACATCTGTTACATCATCTGCGAGACTTTTCTAAAGTAGAGCGACACGCTGACAGAAAAAGCTTCGGTCTTTCTGTAGAAGCTCTAATAATACTTGCCACAAGAATGTGGTCGGCATTCACTCATAAGACGTGACGTAACACTGAGACATTCATTAGATATGTGCATATTCATATTTAGATCACAACCAATTCCACACATGCAAGACACCAGTATAAACACTGTGCATGTATCTATTTACACACACACAAACTGTTATTCACTCACAAGGCTACGGAGTTATTTTCAACCCAAGGTTTACGAGTGCGTGGCTCTCCGAAAAGCATCCGTCTCTGCTGAACTGTCCCTGTCATTGTGTCGTCCCCTAATATATGTGCAGTTGTAGCACATCATTAAGGTTTTATTAAACATGTCTGCCATGTGCCAGAGGTTCAAATCTCCCGTAGTCCAAGTAGGGCAACTCACTGAGGACGGCAAAGGTCGTTCAGTTTCTGTGTAGCGGTGCGTTTAATCTCCTGCTATAACGGGGTAGCAGGCCTTCAGAAAGGGGGTGCACAGGCAAAGCACACAATCTAAAGGGGTCGTACTCCGGAGGGCTGGAAATAGATGACCTGAGTGAGCAGTCAAAGTTAGAGAGGACTGGACGTAGACGGGAAGGAAGACGGACATGGGTTGAAGAAGACGGAGCATTTTCTCTGCAGAGGAGGCCATCGTAAAGCCATCGTTACCTCAGATGAGTCATTTCGAAGAAGCTAATTAGTTTTTAGTGATGGGTCTCCAAGGAAAAGACTTAAGGGCAGCAGCTATCTAGGTTTTTAGAGGGCTATAAACAAGGACCATGTTGAGGAAGGAGCTGCTCGATGCACGGAAAGCTCTGAGGAGCGTCACGGAGGGTGAAGGTGGGCCTAGAAGCAAAAAGCAGCGAGGTGAGTGGGAGCTGGTATCGAAACAAAATACTGCACGAGAGGAAACGCATCCTCAGCTGAGCCGAACAGATGCTACAGTATGTAAATGAAAACAACACAATACACTCGAGGCTGCTATTGTTGATGCTTAATTGGAATCACTTTGTCTTCCTTGTGTCCTCGTGGATGAAGCCTTTTTACAGCAGGTTTATTTTTGCAGCTCGTGCTTGGCATAGTAGAAATATGCATATGGTTGTCTATAAATACTTATATTACACATGATACCTCCCTAAATATGATTCATTCAATCCTTTTGAGGAAAAATGCTAAGATTAAACACGTCATCTGTAGCAAGCATCATCTGTTTTACTGTAGAGCTTGAGCCACATGTGAAATGATTAAAAAAGGCAGGTTTTGTCACATTGTCAGCTCAGTCAGCGCCTGTTACAGACCATAACACTCCTGCTCTTACTGGTCCTTGTTGTCTCATTCCCCTTGTCCGACTTTTGACAGCTCACGTTAGCATCCTGGCACACGCTGCCTTCTTGATGATTTCACATTCTCTAAATGTTATGTTAAGTGGATTAAAGGCACAGTACAATGAATTAGGTTCTCCGTTCTCTCGAGGCAGCTGGGCCAATTCACAGTTGTTTCCCTGGCGTTTGGTTTGGCGAGACGCGTGTTTGTGTTCCATCCCATTGGTACGCAGTCATTCACAGGAACCCTCTGGGATTTGGTCTGGATTAAGTGGTAGGATCGCGTTGCGGTGTGACTGTCAACGCTGGCCGCTGGCGTTTGGGATTTTCCGAACCGCCTCGAACTCAGTCTACATACCAGCGCTCAGATTTTCTTCTGTCGAGTTTGTGTTGGCACACGAAGAACTGTCACTTCATTGGAAGTTTTCCTCCTTTGTCCAGGCTGTGCAGAAGTAATGACACTGACTTGAGTGCAGATACTGTATGTCAATAACAATTTCTACATTCATTTCTTTAGTTAGAATCTTTCATTACTGATGCATATGACACAGACTTTTATTTAGCTGTTGCAGTCATTTTGATGCCATATTAAAAATCTGGACCCATTTTGACCATGAGATTAAAACATTTTCTTTCTGTTTGCTTGTGTGCACATAATTAGTTTTAGCTATAAGGTACTGTATCCACTACTGTATCTACTCTAGCTGTGTCAATCTGTCTGCGTTTTTTTTTTTTTGTTGTGTTTTGTAGTCAAGTAAAATGAAAGAGATGTAAACGTTCTGACTTGGCATGACAACACTGGAAGAACAGTAACAGTGCGATAACAGCGCAGCGTAAGAGCAGCAGAATCAGTTTTCCATTGCGGAGAGATTATGCCAGACTTGCTGCTGATAAAGCCGTATGCCTGGAAGACATCCATCAAGCCAGCTCCACAGAAAGCAACCTCCGTCACAAAATCAATGCCTTTCCGTGAAGCCTGCTTACTCGCTTGTTGTTTTAAGCTAATTAAACTCTAGCACCCTCCAAATTGTACCTGTCCAGAGTCTTTTTATTGCTCGTTCGCGTTTTGTGATCCAACCATTGGTGTTCAAATTGCAGAAAACATGCATCTGTACAGTAGATTAGGCTGATTCAACAGATGCTTAAAGCTTTCTTCTAAAATAAATAAGTAAATGTAAGTGTTTTGTTAGCTCAGGCATGTCGTGATATGAGTCAATAATGAGGATTAGCTTATGCCCAGATGCTGCATGTTCGCAGTGTGTCCTTAAATCATCATACAAGCCAGATCCTGGGTAAGATAAATGACATGCACCAATGAAATCCAATTGTCTTTTCTAAATGGCTCGTGCTCTGTGATTTTCCCAGCCAGGGATGGTTGAAGCGGCGTCGGTGCTGCTTTTAAAAAACAAAAACGCACAACCTCGTGAGAGATATTTCCAAGCAGCATGAAATGTAAGCTTGCCTGCTATGAGATGATGGTCGAGGAATCTTTTGTTGTGATGGGCGTATTTATCCGGGGGGCGTTTGAACGGTTACTCGGGGGTGTTTCCCATATCACACATAAAGCACTGGTATCGATTTGTTGCACTTTATGCTAGACCCAGCGCCTCACGCTGGTGATAGATGGAGGAGGTGTGCGAGGCGGCTGAAGGCTGAATAGAGGGAGGTTTGTTAAAATACCAATGTCAGACTATAATCCACTGCATCTAGGTTTGCCCAAAGTGAGAAACTAACATTAACATTTAGACCAGGCTTAAAGCGGGACGGCGGTCTAAGCTGATTTGGGGATGAGCACTCTGGGTTCTGGGTAACTCGATCTGGCTCGGACACTAATTATCCTTAGATTTGTTTGATGGAGAAGGTGTTGGAGCCCAGATGTGTCTGAAGGAACAATTAATGTGTGTCAGGCCGTGTTAGAGGCAAGCAGAGAGAAAGAGAAGGAAGGTAGATCGTTACATATTCTTGTCTCGTTCTTTCTCGCAGTTTAGGCATCCAAGAGGAGAGGGTTTCATGATACTCTGTGCCTGCTTCGCTCAAGCTTCTGCATTTTTTTTTTTATTAAACCACAATCATGTCAAGTCAATTTATTTTCATACTGGACTAAAGCACTACATGTAGTTTTAATTCTGTTGCTCCTATTGTGACGTCCTTTTCTTCTTCTGGGCTTTGGGGGAGTTGAAATTGGTATATTGCAGTATTTCCTGTTATCACATGATAGATTATGCTATTAATGTGTGATGATGCTCGAAGTAAGTAACTCGAAGCACACGCGGTAAGCGAGAAAGGAAGCCAGTGGTGACCTTGACCCTGTCGCTGATTAATGCTAACAGATATGGAATATACTGTAGATAAATAATGGATGGCTCCTGGGTTTAGATGAGGACTACTGCCTTCCTTAGGAATGAAAACAACGAAGGAGAACGGGTTTGAGAAGCAGAAGGTCTCAGAATTTGGCTTCCTTTGTATTCACGATACGATACGTTTTAATAATTTTGAGAAAATTAAGATCTACTTCAATTTTCCTTTTACCCTCTGTCACTTCAGTCCAGCTAGTTCACCCCTTCATCATGTCACATGTTCTTCTCCTTCTGGTTTTCTCACTTTCTCCCCTGCTTTGCCTTCTCCCCCGCGCATCTTTCTTACCTCACCATTCCCGTCCCTTGCTCCCGCCTCCGCTCTCCACTCTTTGTCTGCTTCCCTCCCTCTTTCTTCTCTCTCTAAATCCTTCTCTTTGTCGTTCTCATCTTCCATTCCTGCTGGGGGGCGTGAACAAGCTCTGCTAGAACCAGTTGTTTTCCTTCTCGTTTCCACCCCCTCCTCCTCTTATTCTCCACTCTCGTCACTGCAATCAAGACCAACACACCCCTTCTGCTCAGACCTCCAACCCCCCCTACCTCCTCTTGCTCTGAGTGCGCTCTTGATTGAGGCAGAGTGAGCTGGCAGTGGGGGGAGCTGGACAAACCAGCTGAGAATTGTCCCTCTGAAGGCAGCCTCTACGTCAGAGAGGGACGCTGTTCACATCAGCGGATACACATTCAGACACAAAGACACCTGGCTTCATCCTCTCTCTCTTCCTCCCCATCTTTGCTGCCAGGCTCGAGAGTAAACACACCCACGCACGCAGGACGCTGAATCCCGTTCTGAATTTGATCTTTTCTTTTTTTGTTGTTGCTGTCGATGCCACACCCTGGGGTTTTTCTGGTTGTGAGGATGTTTTTGTGAGCTCATGCCACAGGTAATCGTGTACGTTTAACAGGAAGCGCAGCCTAAAGATGAAGAAGATCTGGTCCAAGAAGAAATTTCAGGTGAGTGTGCTTCTTTACGGAAAGAACACATTTATTGATGCTGTTACTAAGCTTAACAGTACATGTGCCTTTCGCATGCTTTACATGAAAATGTGTTAGTTTTTTACAAATCGCAATGTAATGCCACACCCTTTATGAAAATGAAACCTAATTGTGTTAGTTTGTAAACAATAACAGTGGTGAAATAAACATTTTATTCACGCTAGTATTCAAATCAGCTGTGGTAAAAAAAGCTGAAAGAGTCAAAGTACGGGGGAAGTGTGACGTTTAATGTATCTATTGTAGTATGTGTTTTCAATGAAAGATAAGTCAGGAATATCTAACAACAAAAGCCCGGCCAGGAAAAGTGCACTTGATGAATAAACTGATTTCCTTTCGCCCATCACGCTCACAGTAAATACTGAAGGCACAGTAACGCGCGCTGACGCTATCAAACAGTCCAGGTTTCTGCTGTAGTCTGTCCCATTGTGCTCAGCGTCTTGAAATATGTAGCTCGCCTTGGCAGTTGTGACAGTTTTGTTATTTAATAAGTAATTCATATAACAGGTTCCCCATATTCAGAGCAGGTGAAAAGTGTGTCAGTAGGCTACCCTCCATGGAGACATGGGAATCAGGGCAGCCAGTCACAAGGGCCGTGAAGTGAGCGAAGCACCTGATACAGCTGTTTTCTGATGGTTGAGTCGCCTAATTTGCCTTTTGCATCAAGCCCTGAGACATTTTCTTTTGCTTCCAGTGGCAAATTTTGTTAGAATAATGGAGGCAGGATTTGGGTTAAACCCAGAGAATATATATTTGAAGTATTTGCCAAATCTAGCTTTTTCAAGTGGATGCTGGTTGTGGCTGGGTTTTGCTGATATGATTGTCTTGAGGCCACGGCAGTGGAGACCACCACACCAAAGGAAGCTTCTAGTGGAGTCTGTCAAACAGCAGCTGCCGCTGGGCAACGCTTAATCAAATTGCCTGGCACGAACACATTAACCAATAGGGACAGCACAGCAAACAAAGAAGGGGAAACGAGCGTGAAATGAGTCACTTTTGCTACTTTTGCTTTCCACTGGCTGCAACGCTGTGAGTCATTCTGAGGAGCTCTCCTTGGTGCTGATTGACAGTGTCCAAGAGGCACTTTTACCAACTGCTTTATCAGCAGGGACAAGTGTTTCTTAGTTCATTTTATTTGTTTCATCTTAGAAAGCCATCCTAATATGGCATTGCGTTGAATTCCTTCTTAGCTAAATTAAACCACTGTTAAATGCAAGACTTTAAAAATCTGCGGATGGCAAATGGGTTCAAAGTAAGAATGAGACAACTGCAGATGTGAATATGACAATTTTGCCATGTTTGCAACTAATGCAAGAGTATTTATTTTTCTACATTCACACGTGTGAGTGATTTGGAAACATTTGTGAATGAGCCTCTGGAAGGAGCTTTCAAAATCATACTCCTGTACTTTTGCTTTATTACTGTGTAGAGCTTAACTACAGCTTGAAGGTCCGTTAACCAGCTTTTATGAAGCTTGCAGCCTGACGTAAAAATACCCAAACCTGTTTCCTTCACTAAGTAAAGCTGCAAAACAACCTTTGACTCGGGATAATGGGATAATTACACCTTTTATAATATTATAATACTTTTGGCTTAAAGGGGCATTTTGTCTGTTTGCCCTCCCGTCTTGTGTGTAAATAAGACCTGTTGGCTGTTCGCTGTGCATAATGCGATCTGCTTTCTTATCTTGTTTCAGAGAACTGGCCATTCTACGCGGACATTTGGCAGATTCACCCATGGTGTGTTGTCAGTGTGAGCTTTAAACCAAAATCTCTGTCGTACTCATGTTGTTGTGTTGATTTTTTTTTCCCCTTGAAAAGTGAAGCTGCTGTGCCCTTATGATTTTTTCAGGCCTTTACTTCGATTTGTTTATCTTGTAACTCCCTGATATGAAAATTGCTGTTGTGCTACATCTGTATTGCCGTAGTGTATTTGTCTTACTGCTTGAGAGGGTTTTATTATTGTACATCCACCCCCATACGGCATTTTTTTTGTAATCACACTGTTGCTGCTCTGCATAAACTTTTACTTGAATAATGTAATGTCTTCATGGTTTGTGGTGTAATATTTGTCAGTGTTGATTTCAGAGGCTGCTAACATAACATTTACACTGAATTCAAGTTGTAACACACATTCCATTGTGCAGTTGAGCTCCCGAGCTCCCGCCGAAGGTTATTTACCTGTGTTCTGTATACAGTTGAATGGCTCTACATACCCACACCCCTACATACCAACACAAGCTGTTAACAGTGTAATGACTTAATGTTTATTGTCCGTGTTACACTGGCTCTCTTATCATTAGGCAGAGGTCTGGAATTATCTAATCAGGATCTGGCTTGATGTGAGGTGCAATGAGGTGCAACCAGATTTGTGGTTGTCGCCCTCTCCCTTCGCGAGCTCTCTAACCAGTAAACATATCTGTCAGCCGCCCAGCAGTTTGGCTGGTGATTTTAGACTCTAATGGGTACGAAGAGGATTGGTCGTGTGGGTGAGAGAGATGCTGGTTTCCATAGTAACGGTGCTCTCCCGTCTGCCCTCTCTTGCTGCCACTATGGAAGCGAAGTTTTCCGCTCCTGCCGAAAGCAAAGCTATGGTAAACCTGCCCGTCTTGATTCATCTCCTGTCTTTTTTTTCCTCCTCTTCCCATATCCTCCTGTCTGACTTCATCTCTCTTTCCCACTGATGTAATGTGATCTCAGCCACAGAGATGTGGTTCTAGGCAGTTTATTATGACCCTGTCTGTGCTTCGTTTCTCTCAGTCCTTCTCTTTTTATTGTGTTTCCTTGTTCATAATATCTTAGGCATGTCTGTGCTGCCATCGCCTCATATTCTTCTCTTTTTGTTTATTAATAATCGTCTTCAAATCAACACACAGAGTCCTGGCCTCCCTTTTTATTTCTTGTGGATGCATATAACATATACATGATCTAAGATTTTCAGTCCCAATTATTAATAATAAATGTTCCTTAGTATTAGTGTCATAATTTTGACTTGGCTTAACATGAAAGCCTTTAAAAGGAGAGCAGAGATAAGTACAGTAGGTGAAGGAATGAAACTTAGACTGGTATGCTCGCCTCATCCTCTCATTTTGTCACCTAACGAAGTCAAGGGAGTCGCATCTCACCCCCTCCTCTCAGCCTTTCAGCCATATATTTTCATAAGCCACAGCAGGCTTATGTCACGCTTGAGCTTTAGCCCATTTATTTCACTCTAGGGGCTCTATGTGGCAAGGGCCCATCACACTCTCCTGCTAAGCAAATGTGAAATGTCATTTTCATCATAGCTCAGTTGTTTTTGGTCTCTTTTTCTTTATTTATCTCATTTATTTCTTTATTAATTGTCTTAATTTACTTTTCTTTATTTTAGACTCTGAGACCACAGAGGATGAGACCACAGAACCTCAGATGGAAACCAAAGAAGGGAGGCACCAAGATAAGGCTGGACGGAGAGGACCTTCAGGTATTTAGGCGTAAATCTCTCATTTAATGTGCACGTTCTGCACTCCTTAGCCATTTTAACAAGTTGTTTAATTTTTTAGATACTTTTATAGCAGAGCATGTTATAAAAGATACTGATACAGTAAAATGAGACTGTGGAGTGCAGCAGGCACATCTTCAGTTCAGCTCTTTTATGAGGCTGAAGTCAAGATGATTTACCGCAGCTCAATATTGCTGCCAAAAACACACTTCTCCAAATCAAAATTGAGATGCAATGCGGATCAATAGATGTAATGGCGGGTTGTTATCATCTTGGCCTGAGACGTGTTGGATAAAATCCGATACGGCAGAATGCATTAATCCCTGATGGTGTGATGCAACGGTGTGACACACTGCCCTAGTTTCCAGCAAGGAACCTGTGTTTGGATCTCACCGTGTCGCACGGCAGGAATAAACAGGGCAGAAACCGAGATAGATTCTGCTAAATAAATGATCATGAAGCTAATGGCATGGATTACTTGACTGTGACTACGTAATATGACTTTGTACCTGAACTGAGTTCGCCTGCTGAGACTGAGCTACACTGTATTGCTACAGATATTTAACCTTTACTTAGAGCTCTAAGAACATGATAAACTGATCATTAAGTAAAGAAAGATTTATTGTATTGTATCACAGGTATTTGTGTGGATGGACATTAGTCACATTTAAAACTTGTACATCAAATACAAATTCATTGTGTTGTTGTTCCATCATCAGTTAGTTTGGTATAGTGGACATCAGACAGTAACATGTTTCCTTAGGTGACTGATAGTTCTTGAAAGCTACTGGAATCAGTAAATGTGTGGCAGTATTGCTTGCTGGCGAGTTTAATTGGTCGGAAAAGCAACATTTACTGCTGATCAGCTATTCAGTCAATCAAACATTTTGAGTTACCCTGATCTTAGCACTTCAGCCGACTGACTGAAGAGGGACCCACTAACTCTTGATCTGTTAATATACATAATGGCTTTCAGTTTTTCAAATTTTTTACTGTTGCATAGATGAAATTCCCTAAAGTTCCTGGCTGAGCGCGTCTTTGTTTGCTAGGTGGTGATGGCGTGTTGGCGCCATAGAACCTTCATGCCCTATTCCTAACCAAGCAACAGCATGTCTGAATATAGATCAGAAATATTGACACTCTTCTCCTCTACCAGAAGAAATTTGATATTCTTCCCTCACTCGTACACTTTCTAAGCTTCGTGTTAGTGGGCTGATTACGCCCTCCTCGCTTCCCTCAGGAGACACGCACCAAAAAATAAAAAAAGAATGTCAAAGGAGGGAGGGATGAGTTGCTACATGTTTTGTTGTTTAAATAAAAACCTAATCCTAGCTTCTACTATTCACTAGAATGACTTATTGAACTCAAACAAGATGCATTTCTTACTAGATTATATGTTTGCGCAGGAGTTCAGTATCAGTCCTGACAGAAAAGTAGAAGCAATTTTCGTTTTAATTACGTCTATTGCGGCGAAAACACTATTAGCCTGAACAAAGAATAAAACAGAAAAAAAACAAACAATTTAAGGCCTTGAAGCCTGTCGTATTTTTCCTCGGAAACAAAACGTAGACTGGTGTGTGATGGTAGAGCTGAGTCAGTCGTCATTTATGATTGCAGTCGGAGCCTGTTGTTTTATATCCTCGACTCTCATGCAGTTTCCAGGCCTCCGTCGTTAACACGAGATGCTGACTCTCGTTTCTTTGTGCTGCCAAAGCGTTCCTGTCCCTGTTGCTCATCACTAAAATGTCAATCATTACTTGATTTGCGATGGGGGAGGGTCTGCTTAAGTGAAATATACACTGTAACGCAGCTGTGTTTCCTGTTTTCAAGCAATCAGTAGATGGTCTTGCACTTACTTTCTATAAATTAAGCATCCTTTCATTTTGTATAGCAGTATCTATTTTAATTGCATGTAATAGTGTATTAAATACCCAGGAATACGAAGCATACGCCTTAATTATTAAAGCTTTTGTATTTATTCCATGATTTGGAAAAACTACAGTCATAGCTTAAGAGTGAACATTAACATTTAAACCACCTTTATGTTGAAGGTTTAATTCCTTTAATGATTCGTGATACATTAATCCACAGTTAATTTGAAATGACATACTTTCATTCACATTACTGAAAAAATTTTATGTGTGAGCTATTCAAGCTAATTTTTTTTTCCTCTTCTGTCATGAACATCCAACAGGAATCTGTAAAAAATTACCAAACAAAAATGCGATTTCATCTTGTGTGACTTCTCTATATTCAAGCATCTGTTTGCTTGTCTCTCCAGCTGAGGGAGGGAGGATGATGGACTATAATCCAGATGCTTCCGATCGCAGAGCTACCCTCCCCGGCGCCTATGACCCCGTGGTGGAGCGAGAGCTGCACGCTCTGGGCTCCCGACCTCCGGGGCCCCACCTTGACCCCACAAACCCAGCCAGGCAAGCTCTCGGCGGGGGTTCCGCTGAAGGGGCCCCCCCTGTCCGCCATCTGGGTGTGGAACCTCTGGTCCGGGCGTCTCACGCTAACCTGGCCCGGCCTATTCAGGGGTCAGAGGAAAGTGTTTCTGTAGGCAGCGACTACTATGGGAGCATGTTCAGCCTCTACAGAGGGAGAACATTTTCTATGCCATTATAGCACATGGCCTTTTATTTCACGGACTTACAAAAAAAAGACTGGCTACAAATCCGAAATTGCAACAAAACCTGATCCACAACAGAACATCCTACATAGACTCAAGTCAGAGACATTGCATCTCATCAAAGTTATATTTTGTTTGACTCCTATTTCATATATTCAGGCTTTTTTCCATTCAGTGCTGTTACTTCCCATTTTATTTTTGATGTCACACTTTCCTTTGACTCAGTGTTTTCATGGTTTTGAATGCGGTTTGAGTTCAATCTAACAAGGGTCTTTCCTTTTAGCCATTAGAGTTGATGCCGTCTGCTAATGTGTATTGTTCAGCACTTCTGATTACTCTTTTTAAGCAATGCATGTTTTATAGAGCAGCTCCTCACTAAATTAAATCCATTGAAATGAATCTTTATAGTTTGCTGTGGCATGTATGTGTTGCTGGCTTTGATTCAAGCTAATATTAGCATGAATGTCTCCACAGACAAATGATCATGTAATTCAGACATTTTGTTAAGGCATAATGTTTATGTATTTAAAGCAGGGAAACCTATTCCGTGCAAATTGTAAATGAGCAATTTTGGTTGATTTAGTTGAAACTTTCCTCGTGTACAATTATTACACACATCTCCTCAGTTTAGAATGTGTTTAGAAGTCCTTCAGGAGGCCTAAATGTTTTGTTTCCTTTTGCTACCATTTAATTCCACACTGATTTGTTGCTCTTTGAAAATGAGACTCAAAGAATCCACACAACACAAGAAACTCACCAGTGAATATAAAAACGAGATAAAATGACCCAAGTGGACATTCACACATTCAGAGCAACACCACCAGATCACTAACTTCACACCTCCATGTCCCCTCAATCCTCACATCTGTAGGACTCAAACAGCTGCTGAGTCACAGGGACTCTCCTCATGTGTCCCCCTGCCTTCTCCCCAGCCAACTCTCACTACACACAAAAACGGCATCAGTATCCCAAAGCAAGGCCTGCATAAAACTGAACCCTCAGAACCTCAGTCCAATAGTGTCGTCATGACACCCAAACTGGCTCCTGCTGGGCCCAAAATTTTTGACAAAGTTCGAGCTTTTGAGGAACGAAGGGCCAGCATCGATCCACCAGGAGGCATCGGAAATGTATCCTTTGAATCAGACAACAGTAGAAAGAAGGCAGGAGGCCTCAGCAAGGAGGGGGACCGAAATGTGCAGGACGCAGCCCTGAAGCGAGCAGTGTTCAAGCAACGAGCTTCTTCCTTAGAGGACAAGATGAGTTACTATCAGAGGGTCCAGAACTACCAGAACAAGTTCACAGAAGAGCTGCAGAGGATCAAGAAACTCGTGGGGAAGCCAAGTTTGAAGAAGGCCTATTCTACTGAGCAGCTGCCTCAAAGCGAACGACTGACCGCAGGGAAGCTAGAGCCCATTCCTCCCCAAGTTGTTAAAAAGTTGGAGGCAAGGGAACAAGCCCTGCAGAAGACAAAGGTCGTGGAGAGGGAAGAGGGCAGGAGCGTGCAGGATTCTCCACTGCCCCAAAGCAAAAATCTGGGTGATCAAAGAAGCTGCCCTGGGAAGGATAGGATGACACGGGCAGATTCACGGGGGAAGCCAGTGGACAGTTCATCACACGAAAGCACAGGAAAAATCTCTGTTGCCATGGAGACAGCACCAGTTCACCAGTTACCAGGGCAACCACTGCCAACAGCCACAAGAAGAAGCCTTTTCAGGTTTGAAGATTGTCTTTACTGTTGAATATGTCAGAATTTAAAAAAAAAAAATATGTGTAACCTTAGTGTTTCATTTGTATGATTAGTAATCTGCGACACAGTTAGAAAATAAATAACTGTTGTGTGTGATTTTACATCTAATAGTTATTCTTCACTTCTTGTGAGTGTTACATAACCGTTTTGTGGTCTTCACACACAGGGAAACCCAACAAAGCTCTCCAGCAACTGACAAAGACACACTTGTTGCCACGTCGTGCAAATCCTTATCCTCATCCAGAAGGCTGGAGACGGCTTCAAAGGGAGACACCACGATGGATGACAAAGCAGGCCGTAGATCATCTAGCCCCAATGGGAAGCGGTCATCCCCAGTCAATGTGAGGGAAAAGGGGGCCCAGTTTCCACCCAAGCCCCCTCGTCTCACCCCGTCGCCCACGCCCTCCATCAGCCCTCTCCTGAAGAGGAGGAAGGCAGACGTGGGGCGAACGTCTCCAGCCATGAGAGTGAACATCCCCACTATCCTGGTGGAGGATGAGCCTATGGAGGCAGAGTGTCTCGCAAACAGACACAGTGAGGAAAACAAGACGAGGAGGAAAGAGGGGAGAGTTCACAAGAGCAAGAAGGAGCGTTCTGCCCCCCCAAGGTCTCCAGAAGAAGGTAAGAAAACATTTGTTTTCTAAGTGTCTTAAAAATAGTAAAAATCTGAGAAATGCAACATGTATCTGTGAAAACCTGGAAAATGCTGGAAAACCAGTCGCTGCAATGTTTCTGCAGTGTCGCTGCTCCTGGTAGAACCCGTGGGGTCCAAAAAAGGAAAATAGACTCGTCACAGAGTTCATGCACTTCCCCATTTTCCAACCAGTTTTGTTGTTTTTCCAGGGGGCTCTTCTGATGACTCCTACCTGTCTGCTGATGAGGGGTCAGGTGAGGGTCCTAGATTTGAGAGGCCTCTTGAGGACGTCACAGCACCCAACAACTCAGAGGTCACACTGAAATGTGTCATCGCTGGAACCCCGCCTCCTACAGGTACGGCTTTATAATTGTAATTTATTTAGTGAGTTAATAAAATGTTAATTTTTTAAAATCAAAGCATTTAACAATTAGATGATTTTGTACACAGAATAACCTTCTTGCTTTGTAAATATGAGAGAATCTTCAGCCCTCATTCTCTCACCTCCTCTACACAGTTTGCCTTTCTTTAGATAACACACCACTGCTCATACTGGGACATAATCTCCTTTTAAAAAAATCTGCCTTCTTCATTACACATCTTTGCGAGGTGGAGGTGCTATATTTATTCCGTCAGTGGGTGGTTGTATTGGGTGTTTGTCATCTGTGGGAATGTGTTTTTCTCTACCTTCTCAGTGACTTGGAGAAAGAATAATGTGGAGATTCGGAGCGATGCATTCCACGTGGTGAAGGCTGAGGGCGAGAAGCACAGTCTGGTGATAAAGCGGACGAGGCCGAGCAGCGCAGGCTCGTACTGCGTCACAGCCGTCAATACGGCGGGCCGAGCGTCCTGCAGCGCCACCCTCTGCGTCCAGTCAGGTGAGTCCGGTCCAGAGGTGAATGATTATTCATTACAGTGACGCATTGAAAAGAAGACAGAGACATGATGCAATGGAATACACGAACATGTTGAGTCACACTCAAACTCGCTTTAATCCACTGCCAACCCTCCTCCGCCTGACATTCTGTCTTAATGGCTACAAAGGCCCGCTGGAGCTCAGCATCCTGACCGGGGCGCCTCGCAGCATTAGTTGCCATGGCAACCCATTAATTCTTCAAGGCACTGAACTCCCCTGGGTGACGTTTCAAATCGCAGACCTGTCCCGTTACACAAAGGTCTCCTGAGTCTTAAAGGCAGCGGTAGCATTTAAACTCAGAACAAAACGGAGTTTTGCTTCTGGAAAAGGTTTCTGTTACAAATGTGCCTGCACGTGCGCGTGTGTGTGTGTTTATACTGTATCGTGTGTCAGCATGCGTGTTGATTCAGTTCATGTAAATGCAACGCTCTGCCTCTGTTTTTGTCACCACACTCCGGCGCTGCCTCACCAGCAGCACGGGGCCAACGTTGCCATATTAGGCCAATGCAGTCTAACGTGCGGGAGTATTTTTAGCCGCCCTCTTGTTCTCTCGGGTAATTGCAGTCTGCTTCATGTCCCTGTATGAGATTACCGCTGCAATCGTGGAGTTTTTCATGTCTCCGGAGCTCGCTCTGCAGGGCTTGGAGTTGGAGCTGTCAAAATGTGGTGGGAGATTATGTGAGTCATTTTAGCCGGTTTAGCTGAGCAGAGTAGGTTTTGGCAGTGTAAGCCAAAACAGTGGGAGGGGATATAGGCTACAAATGTCAGCGCTTGATATGGGTGCAGATTTTTTGGAATACAAATCACCAAAACTCAAATAAATCTACACAATATTAAAACATGTCTAACTGTACAGTAGAGTAATTGTCAAGATCAGGAATGTGAGTGAATATGGACGTGACAGTGACTGGAAACAGAGCTTGAGACTGAAAAGGAAGGTTAGCTGGCGCCGATAGTGCTGCTGTTGTGTAAGAGTTGGCAGGATGGAGTAAATAGTCCCAGGAGTTCTCCCCTGGTGCACAGACGCCGCTCAGAGATGTGACTCTAGGTAGGTTAATATGCTGTTTTATCTTTTTAATGCCAGTGTGATGACAGCTTACCACTATAGCCAAACACGTGCGCATAACAACTGACCGTAAATTGTGCCGTGAAATCTCAATGTTAGTTTTTTTTGATCAGAAGTGAGTTAATGCTTAAAGCTGCACACGTCCACTCTTCCTTTGATTTATTTCACTTGCAGCTCAAAGCAGATAACTTTCCCTCTTTTCTTTCTAGACTGTTGAGATGCTGTAGTTTAGTTAAAGGAATCTACTCGGCTGTTACTGTCCTTCTGGACACGTCTTAATTGTGTTGGTGTGTGAGCTCTATCCAGATAAGTGGAAGTCAAGAGTCCAAACACTGTCTGCCCTGGAGCTCCACGGGAATAAACGCATGATTGGGTCAGGAATTAAAGGGATTAATTCATTATCTGTTCAGTCGCAACAGCTCTCCCAGCTCTGTGCATGTATATGTGTGGGTGCATGTGGCTTACGCATCTCTAGCCCAGTGCTCTATGTTGCCAACTGCGCATTTTGGCAAAGAGTCATCTCCAGAAAAGCGAGCAAAGACTGTAAACATCAGAGCTCTGACAGATTGTTCCCACCTCACAAACCACCCTGGTGCCATGTTAACCATATTTCAAAGAGATTTGCACTTAATCACTTAAATTAATAAGTGTGCAAATCGGAGTAGACTTTTTCTTGACCCTAAGGGAAAGTGAATTAGACGGAGCAGTGGCGGACATGAAATCCTTTTAAAAGAAGCCACTCAGCTGTTTTTTTTTTTTTTTAAAGAACCGACCCACACACAATGTGGGGAATCAACTGTGTCGTTGGACGTTAGTAGTCCTGCCCAGTCCGATGAGGAGTATCTGAGCCCTCAGGAGGAGGCCATGGAGGTCGGGGACTTGCCTGCTCTCAGTAAAAGTTTCCTCTTCAAAGAGCCTCCCTCATTTCAGGTACAAGCAGATTGAAATGAAAATTAAACGATGTACTTCATAGGCAAGATAAGATGACACCTTATTCCTTTATGTTTGTCCTTTTAAGGTGGCACCGTGTGATCAGGCTGTAACTGAAGGGCAAGATGTCATCATCTTAGTGAAGATTGGAGGACAGCCCAGACCTGTGGTTTACTGGTAAGACTACTTTTTTGGAAACCGTTACTGCCAACAAATTGTGCTTGGGGCACCTGAAGTGATTACCTCAGTCAAGGGCAGTAGTACAAACGATAGCGACAGCCACTTCTTATTGCCCCAGGTTGAAGGACAGAGTCATGGTGAAGACGGCGGGGCGCTTCCGTGTGCGAGAGACGGAAGACGGCGGCAGTGAAGTGAGAATCAGCTCAGCTCAGAGGTCGGACGCAGGCATTTATTTCTGCAAGATCGTCAACGAGTACGGAACCAAGCAGGCAGAGTGCAGACTGGATGTCCAAGGTGAGTAATAAAGAACTGACTGTGTCTTTTTTAATTATTAATATCTCCTAACATGTCCTTTTTCTATGTTGCAGCACAAACAGCGCTGAAAATCACAAGGGAAGTAACAGACGCGGCAGTAAGGGCTGGAGAGTCTGCCATGTTTGAATGTCACATTACGGGGCCTTCGGATGTTGATGTGGACTGGCTGTCCAACGGGAAGCTCGTCCAACCAGCACTGCTCAACTGCAAGATGCACTTTGATGGCAAGAGGTGGGTTATTAACCTGGATTGCTGAATTATTAAAAATGGACGGGACTGGAACCTGGTTGCTGAAAATTGTTGCATTGCTAATAACTGCATGATTTGACAAAGCTGCTCCGTTTCTCATACAGGTGTCGTCTGCTGCTGAATTCAGTACATGAGGACGATAGCGGGACATACACTTGCAAACTGAGCACTGCTAAAGGTGAACTACATATTTATGTTTTATTTCTATCTATTTTATGTATTTAGGTTTTTAGGCATTCAGGTTTTCATTTCATAGAATTCTCGTCAAAAAGGAATGAACTGCATTATTGCCTTTACAGAGGAGTTGACCTCAAGCGCAAACTTGAGGGTCACTCCATCCAAGGAGCCTTTGTTCACCCGTAAACTGGACGTCCTGGAGGTCACGGAAGGTCGCGCCGCCCGGTTTGACTGTAAGGTGAGCGGTTCACCTGCCCCAAGAGTTACATGGATGCATTTTGGTAAGACTCTCAGCGCTGTGTCGTCTGATCTTTGGCGCATGCGGATTTTCAGATAACTAACAGCTGTGATCGCTTCACAGGAAATGCATTGACGTCTTTCTCCTTTTTCTTTTTGCAGAGACAAGAGTCGAAGAGAGCGATAACATTCGGTTGCTTCAAGAGGGGGGGCGTCACTCGCTCGTCATCACTCATGTGAGCAGTGAGACAGAAGGCTTCTACACAGCAATCGCTCAAAACATTTATGGAAAGTCTGAATGCACCGCTGAGCTCTACATGCAGGAGCCCCGAGCTGCCATCTCGTCTCACATGTAAGAGATTTCATTCGTATGGAAAACATCTCTGTGAGTCAAAGTGTCATTTTGACGACAACATTTAAATAAAGGAAAAATGCTTCGGCACAAAGTGAAGCCCTCAAAAGGAGCAAGTGGTGTTATTTCATTGTGTCTTTTCAGATTTTAAACGTTTCCTCTTTCTTCCTCCAGGGTGAAGTTAGAAAAGATGCCGTCGATTCCGGAGGAGCCTGAACAGCTCGAGTGCGAGGTGGAGAGGAGGACCATGCCAGACTTTGTCAAACCTCTGGCAGATGTGGAAGTGGTCGAAGGAAAAGAAGTAGTGCTGAAATGCAAAGTGGCGGGCCTTCCCTACCCAACCATCGCCTGGTACCACAACGGCAAGCGCATCGAGAGCAGCGAGGAGCGCAAAATGACCCAGCGTAAGTTAAAAACCCAGGTCGCACAGCTGAGCCGTTCCACAATAACCGTGCCCCAAATAAGAAACACGTGTCTGTCCTTCAGACAGGGATGTCTACAGTCTGCTCGTTCGCAGCGCTTGCCACGCTCACGGTGGCGTCTACAAGGCGGTCATATCCAACAAAGTGGGCAAAGCTGCCTGCTATGCACATCTATACGTAACAGGTAAAGCTGAGGCCTTCAATGCTCGTTAACCTGGGAGAAGATCTATATATTCATGGATTTAATCATCTGAAAACAGATGTGGTTCCTGACCCCCCTGATGGTCCTCCAGTGATTGAGGCTATTACTGGGAAAACTATAAGCCTCAGCTGGAAGAGACCAAGGAGGCTTGATCCTTCATTTGGTACGGTTCATCCCTGGAAACTCACAAACTCACACATTTTGTTACCAAATTAAAAGACTGTAATTTACAGATGACGCTACGGCTCATGTATTTGTTAGTTACTTGCCCTTAATTTTGTGTTTTTACATTTCATCAGCTCAGGTTTGAAAACAAAACAAAGCCAATTTCTCTCTGCTCTGCACGGTGAGTTATTACCGCCAAGACAAATCTTTTTTGTGTTTTCAGACGCCAGCTCTTTGCTGTATACGGTTCAGCAGCAGCCTCTTGGCTCAATTCAGTGGTCTGTGGTGGCGTCTAACCTGAGGGACACCAACTACACAGTCACCTCCCTGTCCAAGGGGGTCCGCTACGCTTTCAGGGTCTTAGCGTCCACAGGCAAGACGCTGAGCAAACCATCACCATCCACTGATCTAGTTCAGCTGCTGGACAGAGGTATGAAGCTTGCAGAGGGCTCACATTGTGACTGGTGACTGTGTTTATACTTTATATGTGCGTTCTTTGTTTTTCAGGACCCTATTTGAGGAAGGCGCCGGTTATTTTGGACAAACCAGACGTTGTTTATGTGATTGAGAACCGGCCTGCGAGCATCACCATTACTCTAAATCACGTCCATGCAGTTATCACCTGGAAAAGGTGTTTATCTTTGATAACAAATTAACAGGTGCACATATAAATAATGTTGTGCAAAGATTGGTTATTTGTCGAATATTTATAAAAGGATTTTACAGGATTAAAAATCTCGCTGTGCTTAAGGTTTTTGTTTAATGAATTGATGAGCTGTGAATCTTCGTGTAGATCCAGAACTACTGTGCAGTGGTTCAGTTGCAGTTGACGCAGAAAAGCTTCGTTCTGGTACCTGGTTCGCCGTAGCTGCTAGCTCTGATATATCCCGACTCTGTGTTTACCAGGAGGGGGGTGGTGCTGGTCAACAAACCAGGAATGTATGAAATGAGCATGCCAGACGATGACCAGCACAACCTGAAGCTTCAGCGGGTCAAGAGCACAGACCTCGGGCAGCTGGTGGTCACTGCCAGCAACCAGTTTGGCAGCGACCTCTGCACACTTCAGCTGGCCATGGCAGGTCAGTGCGGCTCAGCCAGAGCAGAACATGACACGTTCACTCCTGGCAAATGCCTACATAATAAAAAGAACCTACTCGAAATTTGACTTGAGCTACTGCATAGATATTTTTGAAATAAATGATCAAAGATCGTGATTTTTTTAAATTTCTAAACATTTCTAAAAAGGTTCATTGATATCATTTTGGGATTTTTAGACATATATACTATTGTTTTCGTCTCTTCTTTTTCATAGTGGCGCCTAAGTTTGAAACCATCATGGAGGACGTGGATGTGTACACTGGGGAGACGTGTCGTCTTGCTGTTGTGGTTGAAGGGAAACCTGACCCAGATATTCTGTGGTATAAGGTGCGGGGTTGGAGAAAATGATCAGCCCTTTAGAGAAAATTAGCCATTAGCAATATTACTGCTCTATTCCAACAGCGCTGTAATAACTAATTGGTCTGTTGCAGGACGACATGCTCCTTTCTGAAAGCAGCCACTTCACATTTGTGTACGATGACCCAGAATATTCCCTTGTAGTCCTCAACACCGGCCCTGAACTCGCCGGCGTTTACACCTGCACCGCTAAGAATCTGGCTGGCTCCAACTCCTGCAAGGCTGAGCTCACAGTCCACACAGGTCTGCAACAATGCCACACACACACACACAACTGCTGTGAGATGCATTCAGTTAAAAGCGGTTGTAGTTCTGTAAAACCAAAATGAGAATTTAGTCTACGTTTCCGAATATTGATTCCCTGTTGCATGAAACACCGGTAATAATCTCGCAGTGGGGAAATTGTGCCTCTAAATCTAAACCATATGGGCGGGACCACAAGAAGTCTACACTATGAAACCATCTGTCACTGTGCTGGCACACGTGTACACGCACACCAAATAAACATGCTTATGTCGGTGTTCCTTGTAGAGCAAAAAGAAGTGTCCGAGCCAATGGAGGATGAGAGAACCATCCTGAGGAAGATGAGGCGTTTGACGGATTACTATGATATCCACAAAGAGATAGGGAGGTGAGTGTGTGATGGCCACACAGCCAACGGTGCCTCGCATCCCTCCACAGGCAGCGAGGGACTGGGGTGTGAGAGGGGGAGAGCGTGGGGAGTCGCACCTGCTTAACAACAGTAGACAGAAGCGAAGGATGAGTCACCAGCTTGAGCAGAGTGAATACATTAGCCGACAGATGATTTGTTGTGGTCTGCCTTGGTGGAGACAGGCATTTACTGTGAATTGTAGAGCAATCTAAGCGGCAAAGCAGGCAGATGGGAAAATCTGTTTCCCAACATGTGATGTGCTTTGGTTATTAAACAGAGCGGCAGAAAAACGGCAAATGGAATTCAAGAGCCTAATGCATCCTCCCCAGCCCTACATGGAAAATGAAAATGAATGAAACGATGTCAGAGCTGCCCCCTTTGTCTCTCTATCCAGCTGGAGTATTACTACAGTATGTCCGGTCAAGACTAGTGAACGTATTGTAAACCTTCTTAATTAGTGCTCAGCCATCCGTTGGTTAAAATGGGAATTCAGATTTCTGCTCACTCTTTAGGAAACAATCACTTGTCCCTTTTCATCACAGCAGTGAGGTCAGGACACGCTGACATTACTAACAGGTGTAGCAGAGCGTAACCTTGACCTCCAATGAGTTTTACCCAGATTTAATGCAAACCAAATTAAACTAAACTAATAAATAAAAAAAACGAATAAACTAACAATTTAAACATTAAGAACCCTGAAAACTGTTGAGTGGCTGTTTGAGCTAATCAGACATACTGTTCATAGCACTGCGTGTCAAAGGAAGGTCAACGATATTTCAACTGGAAAATACATTTGTATGACATTACTATTATATCACATTTGATCCGTAAAACTGTAAAATACCAATATTTGACTAAGCAAAAAGAAATGTATAAAATATGCTGTGTATTAAATCCATGGTGTCGTGATTGTGGGACTGTTGGTGCAGGGGCACCTTCTCCTACGTGAAGAGAGTGACTCGGAAGAAGGGGAAGGCAGACTTTGCAGCCAAGTTCATTTCTGCGCGCGGAAAGAGGAAAGCCTTCGCCCTCAGAGAGATGGACCTGCTGTCGGAGCTCGACAACGAGAGGATTCTCTATTTTCATGACGCGTTTGAGAAGAAGAATGTGCTGGTGCTAATCACAGAGTTGTATCCTTTCAGTGCAGAGCGCGTTCACATATTTATTTTAAAGAAACACGACTTTCTGTGCAATACTGTTTCAAATTTTGTCTCCTTGTTCGCCAAAAATTCGCTTTCACCATCTCAAGGACGCTAAAGATCCAAAGCATTAATCCTAATGTCTTACAAAGTTCCCTGGAGGCATGAATGAAGTGCAGCACAGCTTTTTCCCTCTGACTCATCGACGATGAGAGGAATTAGCAGGAGATAGGATGTGTGGGAGTTTTGCTCATTTATAATTCATTGCTCGAGCACCTACCACTTGGACTGTGCATTCAAGTCACAGCTCTACTGTTCCTCAACTATTGTGTGAAGATGTCACGAGGAGCTGCTGGAAAGAATAGCCAAAAAAACAACAGTCATGGAACTGGAGGTTTGTGTGCTGCTGCTGACTGCACTGCGCTACCATTACATAATCCCCAAAGCTAAGTTAAACACCTAATGTTTCTCCACAGATCCGTTGTGGTGTTCAGCAGGTTCTGGAGGGTCTTCGGTACCTTCACCAAAAGAGCATTGCCCACCTCGATATAAAAGTACAGCATCTGACAATTCTTTATGAATTTCTTTTTAGATTTATTTTATTTACTGACATCGTTATCTTTGGTCCTGTCTAGCCAGAGAATATTTTAATGGCAAGGCCTGGGAGTGACCAGATCCGCATTTGTGACTTTGGCAACGCATTAAAATTAGAGCCTTCAGAGGAGTACTACTGCAAATATGGAACGCCAGAATATGTTGCACCAGAGATTGTTAACCAAACTCCCGTCTCCACGGCAACAGACATATGGTGAGCCACCTGTTCTCCAGCATTCAGAAGTGGCTATGCACTGGAGGACCGACCCCATTATCTGCAGCAAAAAATGCTTTTTGTGCGTTTATATTGTTCCTGGAAAGTCACTTTTCATTCATCTTTCCACAGGCCTGTCGGTGTCATTACTTATCTCTGGTACGTTGTATAGATAATGGAGTTAGCAGTGATAATGAGTCGTTTTCTTTCCTGATGGTTCTGTTTCTTTCATTTCAGTCTGACTGGCGTCTCCCCTTTTGCTGGCGAGAACGACCGAGACACAGCCTTAAACATCCGTAACTACAACGTGGCATTTGAGGAGAGCATGTTCTCTGACCTCTGTAAAGAAGCCAAGGGATTTGTCATCAAGCTTTTGGTAGTGGACAGACTGTAAGCATCTTAATAACTGTCTTCACCTTGGTTACACGCGTTGCATTTAAAAGTGACTAATCTAATATCCTCCTCCGTCTTTTCCATTCTCCTAGGAGGCCCAGTGCAGTTGAGTGCCTCCGTCATCCGTGGTTCAAGGTGAGGTATAATTCAAGAAGTACAACCCGGCCTCAAATATCGCCGTGTGTCAGGAGGAGCGAAATATATTTCTCCCTGAAGGTTAGGGATGACTCGTCTCGTCTTGTCTTTCAGTCACCAATGAACAAGAGCATCAGCACAGCTATGCTGAAACAAGTTCTGTCTAGAAGACGGTGGCAGGTAGGTAAAGCCTTCATTTAAATATCATGGAATGGACATAGTATTTCATAGGCTGTAGTTTACAGTAGTCCTCCATTCACCATGCACTTCTGAGGCCTAGCGGAAACCTCACAGACCTACAGGTTTAATCTTGTAGACATTATTTGTGGATATAGAAATCATACTATAGACATCATGGTCTATTTTGTCAATTTGTGAAGCTACCTTCACCAGTTTAAATGCAAACATTTTGTAAAATAGTTATTCGCTCTATCATTTTGAATACCTCGAAAACAAGAAATAGCACGTCTCATATTATCTTCTGTTATCTATTTCAGCGTTCCCTTATCAACTACAAATCCAAGATGGTGATGAGGTCCATTCCAGAGCTACTGAATGACTCATCCAGCCATGTCTCTATTGCTGTTGCTCGGCATTTAAAAGAAGGATCCCCACCACCTTCCTCTTCTTCTGACTCCGATGCAGATGTGGATGAGCTTCCCTTCATACCCATGCCATTGTCCATGGTCTTTTCTGGTTCCAGGGTCTCCCTTAATGAGATCCCAGGGGATGAAGATGGTGCTGGATGGCCCAGTGTTTCTGCTGACGTGACAAGAAAAAAGGACAATGTGGAGGAGGCAGGTACAACAGGGACAGATAGTAAAAGCACAAAAGATGAAGCAGAAACTCAGAATGAGGACAAAATTCAAAAGAAAAAAAGAATTCCACTTAAAAAAGGATCAAGTGTTGAGTCAGATGAATTTGAGACAAAAGCCAAGCGGGCTACCATGCGGAGAGGCAGTTCTGCTGATTCAGCACTGCTTCTCCACATTGACCCAGAAGAGGGAAATGCTAATAAAGACTCAGACGCAAGCAACAAGAGTCTAAAAAAAGCTGTTTCTCTGGAACTGCCAAATCGCAGCCCGAGCCCTGGGGCAGCAAAATTAAGTCAGGAGGATTATGCCCTAAAACTGGAACTTATGAGACAGCGTCTGCTAAGAGGAGGGAGCAAAGACAAAAAGATGAGCGGCCTGCGAGGGCCCTTGTTTGAAACACTTGGCATGGATGAAGAGAGGCAAACGGGGTCTCTAGATCGCAATGTGAGGAGATCCAGACTGGGGCCATCATCCCTAACCAGAGCAGCTTCTTCTGATAGTCCTGGAGAAGACACGCCAAAGACCAAAGTTTTTCGCAAAAGCTCCTCCTTCACTCAGGGTGATTCTGAACCAATGCCACTGCACCGCAGATTCGGAGCCCCCTTAGAGATTCCAACTGTTTGCAATGATAACACAGACGTAAAGAAGCTCCAGGAGGCAACTTCAATGTCTGCTCTAACAGAACAGACAGGGGAGTCCACATCTGCATCCGCTGCGGAGATGACTTTTAAACTCTCGACAACAGAAGAGAACCCACAGCAGAAACAGACCAGTGTGAATGAGCATGAGGATATGGATGGAATAATAGAAAAAAGCATCACAACACATTTAGTAAAGGCACATAAAGTAGAATCTGAGTCTAGATCACCATCTGCACTTACTCCCAGAATAGTGATACAGGAGGATGATGAAGAGCAGGAAAATCAGGTGTTTCATATTAATGAAAGGGACTTAAAGGCACATAAGGAAACACCAAGAAATAGTCAGAATGAAACTGTCACAAAGTCTCCTTCATCAGCTGAACATCCAGCAGTATTTTCTAGAATAGCAGCTGCAGAAAAGTCTCCTGCTTCTGTTTCCACATCATCCAACCCTGATCTCCCTACCACCCCACGCCAGCCTGTGCTAAGAACAGATATTAAAGACATCGACTCAGAGGAAGTGTTTGAAGCCAGGTTTAAGAAACGGGAATCGTCTCTGACCCGGGGTCTCCGAAAACTGACCAGAAACAAATCAGAGGAGAAATCGCCTGTACTAAACCGGAAAAATGTCGAGGGGGGTGAAGAGGTGTACAGGCCAGGGCCAAGGGGGGCGCCTCTTGAAATGGTATCCAGAGGACTGCAGGAGAAATCCAAATCGGTTCAAGATTTAAGGGAAGTGGATAAGGAAACAGGTCTTGGCTTAATCGGGAGGTTGTCCTTACGGGGAAAGAGATCATCACTGATTGATAAAAAGGGTGAGAAACCGAAAGAGGAAAGGCATCAGGATGCGCAAGATACTGCTGCCAGCAAGAGGGTTTCATGGGGTGTTGGTCGCAGCAAGTCCCTGGATACTGGTACATCGAAGCAGCTGGATGAGAGGGAACAAAGACAAGCTGAGGAGTCATCGGTTTCTGCTATGAGGCGCAAGTTTGAGTCCAAAGTAGCAGGAATATCTGCCAAAATAAGGACCCAGTCTGAGGAGAGGAAGGATAAGGATGCTCAGGGAAGTCACAAGGATTTAAAGAAGGTGACGGATTCCCCTATCCTGGCAATGCGACAGAGGTTTGAGAACAAAGTGGCAGGAATAACCACGAAAATCCGAAGTCAGTCTGAGGAGAGAAAAGGAGATGCAGATGGAGCAAGAACACCCCTGTTCAGCCGCCATCGACATTCCCAGTCTGAGGGGCGTGGACTCAAAGGAATGGGCATTCCCGAGAATCAGTTAGCAAAGCAGACCGCCACCGGTGCGTCCAAGGAATCCGTTGAATCCACTTCTAGTATCCATTCCTCAGAGAGTGACAGGCGATCACGGTGGGACAGGTGGGGTTTGACGAGGGGCAAAAGAGACAAAACGCCATCGCAGTCTGATCTGCCCTCGACTCTAAACAAACAGGAAGGTTTATCAAAGCAGTTTATCCGCTCTGCTTCGGATTTCCCCCCAGTGTTCCACATCAAGCTGAAAGACCACGTTTTACTGGAGGGGGAACCTGTCAGTCTGTGCTGCCTTCCAGCTGGAAGTCCCCATCCAGAAATAACATGGATGAAAGGTATATCACTGTAATTGTTTGGCGTCACTGTGCTAATACAGTCCACAGAACGCACTGCTTAAATGAATGCTCATTCCAGATCGGAAAGCACTGGAGATAGACGACAGAGTCAGCCTGATCTCCCACCCGGATGGGAGGCAGCTTCTCACCGTCCCAAAGTCCACTCGAAGGGACGCAGGAATTTATGAATGCGTAGCTACCAACCCCATAGCTACCACCATCACCTCCTGTACACTGTCTATAGCTTGTAAGTATCTTATTTAGGCTTCGGACTCCATTTGTTATTTTCTAGAACACCTCGTACCACATTACTGGTGATAGTAATGATCGTTCCTTTGCCTTTCGTGGATGTAATAATCCTCCTACTGTGATGGATTGTACATAATTGAATTTTTATTGGAGTGCAAGGGTATGAATATTAATGCAACTGAAATGAAAGATAATGAGAGAAGATGAACTTTACAATAGATAAAAGGAATGGATTTTGGATTATTCTCACATCCATCTTGAAATGAGAACAAATGATTACTGAGAACTGGTAGCCATTGCGCTTTTCAAACTGCCTCTTGATTTACCACGTCAGGCAATTAGAACGTCAGTTCTCAGGTATCCATGCTGCTCTCAAATGCACCAATATTAATGAGACTTTGGTACATGTCGAGCCCAGTTGGTAGTGTTTGAACATTGTTGCTGTGTTAATCAAGCCCAATGATACTGATCATCTTACCCTGGGAGTCTATCAGCAGAATGGTCAATGTCGGTGCCAGTGCACCAGCTTACACCCACACGGACATTATGGTTTGTTTGGTTTAATGACACCGTCATGAACCGTCATGCTTGTTTGGAACGTAGTGCGTGTACAGTAAAGTCCACCCTTTATTAGACATTTTTACCCTTCCTCTTGTTTCGAAGGTGTCCCAAAACGACCAGGAACTCCTGAAGTCCCCCAGACCTACAGCAACACGGCTCTGGTGCTCTGGAAGCCAGCAGATACCAATTCTCCTTGCACCTACACACTGGAAAGAAAAACAGAGGGTGAGTCAGTACAGACATTTGACAAATCACAAAGGTTTTGCATTTAGCAGCAACTTGTAGCATTGTGTAGCAGAGCACTGCATTATATGTAATCCTGTAAAGCTCACGTATCCCAGCTACATGATGAAAAACCAAATCAAACTCAGCTATTCAAGCTCCTTCTTTGCACTGTATGTGGTGAGTGCACAGGGAAATAAATCCACAGACACCACTTTGACAGAGAAGATGAGTCAGCCCACAATAGAACAGCGCCTGTACCAGTGCTGCTGTCAGAGCTTTTTGTCATTATGCACAATGAATCATCTTAATCTCAAAATGTGTTGCAGAGTAGCAGACTCAACATTTGTGAATATTTATTGAACTTCTTGTTCCGTGGACTTAATTCTGGCATGTATCACTTTTAAATTATGATCGACTGTGCTGACACACACACACCCACAAACACACACATATATACATATATACTATATATACAGACAGTCCAATCCTCTGTCAATGTGCTTGTTAAAATAGTTTAGCAACACTGCCATCTAGTGTTTTATTATGTATTATGACATTTTGTCACCAAGTAAGAAAAAAACTGAAGTTAATTGTTTACTATTTGATTTGTTAGGTTTGCTCAAAAAATGTGCATAATCTCAAAAACAGAATTATAAATTAAATAAAGTACACTTTGCTCATCTGCAGGAGAGTCCGCCTGGATGACTGTAGCAAAAGGAATTGTCGACTGTTATTATAACGTCACAGACCTGCCACAAGGCGGAACCTTTAGGTTCCGTGTCTCCTGCGGCAACAAGGCTGGACAGGGACCACACAGCAACTCCTCAGCACCGGTCAGCCTGGAGTCAACAGGTATTTTACAGCTACGCTAACAATAGAGATACTGCTGTTGGATGGCATTTTATGTCCTTGTACCTCCTCTGTCTGTTGTTACAGCTGCAGGAGCACCACCCACTGTAGCCGTGGTAAAAACAGTCTCGTCTCCACCCGAACCAGTCGCCACCACCTCAGTGACTGTGCCTCCACTCAAAACAGCCGAGGACAACGCTCCCAACATAGATGCCCCCATGGCTTCCAGCTCTGTAAAGCATGTGACTTCCCCCGCTGCTTCACCATTACAAGTTACGTCCCAAATGCCTCTCCCAGCCACCTCTCCACCTTCTCTACCCTCCAGCCCTTCAACAATATCTCCATCTTCTCACACAACTGCTGGGGACAGTCAAAAAGCCAGTTCCACTCTTACTTCAGCCACGGTCAAAGCACCTGCACCCTTTGTTCAGCCCAAACCCCAAAGCCCAGTGAATGTAGTGACACCTATGACCCAAACCCCTCCCACATCAACCCCACCTCCTCTTGTAATTCCCCCATCGACACCAACCAAACCAGCGGTTGGTTCTGTGCCCAAATACATCCCCACTACTACAGTCACTGCTCGTGTGGTGCCAACTCCAGTTTCTTTCACCCCGCAAGTGCTCCAGACATCAGGCCTGAGCCCCATTGGAGAAGGAGCCAGTACGCCTACCCGAGGCACCCCATCAGGACGCACTACACCCTCTACTGCCCTAAAACAGGGAGTTCCACAGAAGCCCTACACCTTCCTAGATGAGAAAGTCAGGTGTGACAGATCATAACCAATCTAGATGGTTTACATTGGTGTTTTAGGTTATTTTCTTTCTTGCTATATATATTTCTTTCTATATCACTCTGTTGCCAGGGGCCGATTTGGAGTGATCCGAGAGTGTCGAGAGAACGCCACAGGCAAAATCTACATGGCAAAGATCATTCCCTACAGCCAAGAGAACAAGCAGGAAGTCCTGAAGGAGTACGAGATCCTGAAGTCACTTCACAACGAAAAGGTCATGGCTTTGCACGAAGCCTACGTCACTCCGCGCTATCTGGTGCTGGTCGCAGAGTACTGCACGGGCAAAGAGCTGCTTTACAGCCTCATAGACAGGTAGGTAAAGTAGATCATGTTGTATAGTAATGTTGTAGAGATTATAGACAGATTATAACACATTCGATTCGCTTTAAATGTCGTGGTCAGTTTGAATTTCTCCATAAAACCTCAATGTGTTGTCCACATTAAGGTTCCGCTACTCTGAGGACGACGTGGTGATTTACCTGGTCCAGATCCTCCAGGCAGTAGAGTACCTCCACAACCGCCGCGTCCTCCACCTGGACCTCAAGCCTGACAACATCATGGTGACCAATCTAAACGCCATCAAGATTGTAGACTTTGGAAGTGCTCAGAACTTCAACCCACTCAGCCTCAAACAACAGGACTCTAGAACAGGGACACTGGAGTACATGGGTATGGAAAATAAATCGGTTTACTAATGTCAATGCCATCCTTACAGCCTTCACTCAACACTGAATTTGAGTTTTTCTAAGTAATCCCTCTGTCAAATGTGATCCCAGCTCCTGAGATGGTGAAATGTGACGTGGTCGGTCCACCTGCAGACATTTGGACTGTTGGCGTTGTCACCTACGTCATGTAAGTGACAACAAACAGCCTTTTGCCATTCACTTAGTTTCATTTCACACCACTAATAACTATGTGCTGGTGGATTTGGCTTTTGGTATAATATACTCAATAAACTGTCATCAGTGCTTTATCCCTCTACTGTATCTTCTTATAATGATTTGCTATCAAGAATTAAATATTATGAGGAATTTTAACATTTGGAATGAACCTCCACACCTTTCGTTTTCTGTGTTAACAACCAGGCTAAGTGGTCGACTGCCCTTTGAAGATAAAGACCCTCTACAAGTCGAGTCCAAAATCCTGATGGCAAAGCTTGACCCCACGAAATTATACTCAAATGTGTCTCAAAGTGCCTCTGCCTTTCTAAAGAAGATGCTGAGCAGTTACCCTTGGTGAGTGATTAAGTACAAAAGTCCGTATAGAATATGAAGTGCTTTGGTCTCTTAAGGACGGTCTTGGATTGTCAGGATCCCAGACAACATGAAGCATCTCGTGTCTTTATTCAGGGCGCGTCCAACTACGCGAGACTGCTTCACGCATGCCTGGCTGCAGGACTCCTACCTGATGAAGCTGAGGAGGCAGACTCTCACCTTCACGTCGAGTCGACTCAAAGAGTTCCTGGTGGAACAACAATCCCGTCGCACAGACGGCGCCACCAAGCACAAGGTGCTGCTGCGCACCTACCAGAGCTCACCCCAGTCTTCGGCGTCTGGAACTACACCGCCCGTTTGAGCCGATGGGGAAAATGCAGCACCAGACATGAGCGCGAAGAAGAAACATAATATAGCTTAACTTTTATGTGACTTAATGCTGCATCGAAAAGTCAGCCTGCAAAGTGAAGCCCAGGTAGACACGCAGAGGATGGGCAGAGAGCTGGATGTAGATAAAATATTTAAAAAAAGACATGAGTCTATGTGTTATTTTGGGAGACTTTAACATTCAATACTAATGGGATTCTGAGATGAAACTGAAACACAAAGGACGTGTTTATTGAATAGGTAAAGGACTGCTTACACACCGTTCCACTGAAAGGACGCAGGATGTTCTTTGGTTAGCTTTCATGAATGGCACAATTTCTCACTCACATTGTGAATTTTGGAAATGCGCATTGTTTGATTTCGGTAAACACCGTTCTCCACTCTGCACGATCGGAACATGTTTATCATCATTTTTACAGCATAATCTTATTTCTGTCACTGAATTTACTAGTTATGTACTCATGTGAACGTACCATGATTTAAGCTGCTAACTTATTTATTTTTGTTTTGCATTCATTTACACATTTGAAAACGCAAAACCAAAAAACTTCTTAAAATTGTTTACTTTTTCCATTTTAATTTATTTGCATGTGTGTGTGTGCGTGTCTGCGAGCATTTTTTAAAATTAAAGTAGAGGCTTAAACTATAATAAAAATAAGGAGTGTATTTGTGATTGATGTAAAGACTTAACACAGTAACACTGGACTGTTTTAGGATGAGCTAGGAATTTGTGGTACAGTACAATTTCTTGTTCTGTGATTAAAACTGATCTCTAACTGTAAAAGTATGAACAGCAGTCTGTAATGTAGATATTTTTTAGAAGTCATATACACTGGTAAAATGCAGTGGTTTCTAATTATTCCTATTGGTTCCTGTCATGGTGCTCCATCCATGATCAGCCTGTCAGTGCCTAAATCAAATTAATGTTCAAAATACATATGTTGTAAATGTGTCTCCATCTTAATTCAATTGAACTATTTAAAAGGCAAACAAATTGAAGATAATATTTGGACTTTAGGAGAACAGCCAGAATAATATAGATTCTTACATACATGTACACATTAACTGTATACATGCATACATACATACAGTCCTTGTGATAATAGAACGTCTTGCTCTCAGTGTTCCTTTTTGTATGAATTTGGACGGTTGAAGATTTGTAAATGTACTAATTTGCAGTGTTTATATGTGAAAAAATGTTTTTATGAGATAGTATGTAATAAACTATTGATACAATTGTGAAATTCTGTGGGATTCTGTCTTGCTCTGTCTTGAGTTATCCTCATTTTACAACAGGGATTATTTTCACTCAATTTAAAATCTTATAGAACTGTATATATTACATTATAGGCACATGCTAACATTTTTGTTGACAGATCTACAATGAGTAAAACATTAAACAAGAATTAAGACCTATGGGAGGAACTACGGAGAAAGCGACTGCTGTCCAAAAAAAAATGTTGCAGCACGTTTGAAGTTTGCTAAAGAGCAGCTGGATGTTCCACAGCACTACTGGCAAAATATTCTGTGGACAGATGAAACCAAAATTGAGTTGTTTGGAAAGAACACACAACACTATGTGTGGAGGAAAAATAGCACAGCACACCAACATTAAAACCTCATCCCTACTGTAAAGCATGGTGGAGGGAGCATCATGGGTTGGGGCTGCTTTGCTGCCTCTGGGCCTGGACGGATTGCTGTCATTGGAAATGAAATTGAAATGAATTCCAAGCTTTATCAAGACGTTTTGCAAGAATACTTAAATCCATCTGTCCGACCCACTGAAGCTCCACAGAGGATGGTTGATGCAAAAGGACAATGACCCAAAGCATAGAAGTAAATCTACTAATCTACTAAATATTGCAAATCAGTTTGCAAAAGTGTTATATGTCATTTTACTTTTTATCTTTTGACTAAAAATTTCAACATATTGCTATTTTATTTTGTTATTGTTATTTGCAGAGACAGATCATTTTCGGTCCCGTTTTGGTGTAAATATCATGCAAAATCAAAAGTGGAACATTGAAGTCTGTGTTTTGAACTAGAAAAGAAATGTACGTTAGAGACGAATACGTCACTTGTGTGACGCTCCCTAGCGCTGGGCAGTTTCAAGGGAACCCAAACTGGGCGTTTGTTTGCTTGGACAATAAAACTTTTGCTCACGGGGAAGTTTAAAAACAACGACACGTACACGGCGACAGAAGCAGCGTTTCTACCACGGTGCCACACGCTCCTGTCGGTAAATAAAGTTAAAATACGGCGTCGAGTTGAGGCGCAGTGTTCATGTGTAATAGCCTTCGGTGTTGCAAGACAATCGGTTGTCCAAACTAAAGTTTGCTTTGTTTGCTGTGCGTAACCGCTGTTTCATCTTATCTAACGCAAACACGCAGACCGACGCGTTCTGTCGCTGCATATAACGACGGTCCGTCGGGCGGCCGCCAGTCGGCTGCAGCCTGTTAGCCTGTTAGCTTAGCCAAGTTTTGAGCAACTTTGTTTCGGCCTACTTTAAGGGACCGTCGTCAAACTCGTCGACGCCAGTAGAGGGAGCGTCGTGCGCGGCCGTTCCCTCCCTGCGCCACTTTAAGTGAAATGGGAAGCCTTGAAACCTCCATGTTTGTATCTTGAAATTGCGAGCGGAGTTGAGCACCATATTGAATCAAAGTTGCCAACTGCTTGACAAATGTTTTATAACTCCCAGACTTCAAACTTCAGCGGGTTTCCGAGCGCACCGCGGCGTCGCGACTGTAATGGGCGAGCTGTAGGCGACTTGTTGCGACGTTTCCCGGAGCGCTTCAGCTTTAGTTGTCCTACATGTTAAGTTGGTTTAATGCAGCAGCGGCTCGGCGAACAATCTCTAAGTTTGAAGTGTGAGGTCAGCACTCTGGACCAGACCTGGATGTGATGGACCATCCGTCCTCAGTAATCACCCAAGTCAGCCGCGATGAAGAGGCAAATAAAAGCGCAGCAGAGAGGGGTAAGTGGATTTTTGTTTCCCCGCTTGCGCTCATGTCACAATTTAAAAAAAAAAAAAAAGTTTTGCACTACAGCTCCGCCGTCACTTCTGTAAGTCAGAGTCCACCGTCGTTTTACCCCGAGACCACAGAAACGTCCAGTGACTCCAGAAACTCGTTACGCTTTGCACCGGCGCATGATTCTAAACGCAAAAATAAAGCCGCAAAACTTTCATTTTCTCGCTTGTGCATAGATTATGGCCGCGGCCCTTTGGCCTGTGCTGGAAGTAAAGGAAATGACGTCTTAATGCTTATTTAGGACAGCTGTTATGTTTAGGTAAAAGCATAAAAGACCCACTGTGAAGACTTACGTAATATTATAGGTGGGGGGTGGGGGGGGGGTCATCTGACACCAACGTTTGGGGAAAATGGTAATAAATATAAGTTCTTAATGTTTATGGCATTAGTGTAAAGGGACACAAGTCTGTTATTATGGTTTCTCATTTAAAAAAACTAATAAAGTTTTTATATTTAACGTTTAACATAACACACTAATTACCAGGTCTGTACATCCTTTATTTCTGCAAGGTAGCACCAACTTTATCACTTTATCGTGTTCACTAGCATGGATTGCCATGGTACACAAACCAATGAGATAGCACAGAGTGTAAAATGCAGGTTACTGAACGATCACAGGACCGAGCAGGCTGCACGGTTGACCCTGCTGCACAGACCCAGGGTCTACGTGTGTGTGTGTGCATATGTGGGTAAATGATCTGGGTCTCGTGAAGAGACGTGATTGCAGATAAAGGAATGTTCTGTGTTGTTCACCAGGCTGTACAGGTAATAATCATCTCTCAGAAAGTGCAGGCCGTCCTCATAGCGTTTAACTTCAGGTGTAGTGTAAACAGCTGTAGCTGTGGTCAAACGTGTCTTTAGGCCTAGATGTTAAAGAATCAGCTGAGATGTGAGTGACTGATGGATCAGTGATGTCAAGCAGGGGCCTTCTTAGTAGTGTAACCTATTGCATAACCATGTCCCCACACTGCAAGAATATGACACACACCTACGTTACGTTACGTTTTCAAAATAAAACAAAGATATAGTTCACATATGTTTTCAATGATTTGGTTGCTTAATCAAACCGAAAGGTGCTTTTAGTTTCAGTTTTGCTGAAGCATCAGGTTGCAGGTCAGGCTTAGACGATGCTGCAGTTTTGTGTTTGTGGTTTCGAATGAATTCAGACATGTTACGCCACTGTATTTTAAAGTCTGTTCTTCAGGTCTTTGTCTTGGCATGATGAGCAAGGTGAAGTATCACAATACAGGGGTTAAAGTCCAATATGTTTCAATACCATAATCAAGGTGTTATACAAAGCGTTGTAATGTAATTTTGCAACACAACTTCAAATGCACAAAATTTAAGTGGGAATAAATGACTCTACCCACAGAGCATGTTGCACTCTGGGCTTTGTGCACAACACGAACCGAGCGAGTGTCTGCCACCAGTCTACATGTAAATTAATTCAAACTCGGTGCAGTTTTTCTTTGAGAATCGCACATCACAGTGCGGCACTATTTGCACACTTAATTTTTATGTTTGAATCAGGATAAATACCAAATTTGAAAATGAAGTCTAGAGTTAAATACTTTGTCATTAAAACCACTTGGGATGTGGCAAGTCTGCGTTTCTCAATTCTGCGGTCAGAAAAGCTCAAAGTATTACTTAACATACGTAAAGCTTAACTGAAGATCATAAAGTATTTCTAAATATAATCATAATAACAATTTAAGGTTGTGAAAACATGTACAAAGGCCAGAAAAAAATATTTATATAATATTTGTATATGCATATCTGTGATACTCTACTACTCTAACAGGTGCTTTAATCAAAACTTAAATTCAGCAAATATTTTAACCCTTACCAAGCAGGAAATATGTGTGGAAATATGTTGTTGGTTTCGTTATGGTTCAAGTTATAACATTGAGACTTATAAGGTGTCAGAGCCAGAAATGATGAAGAAGAGGAGTGGAAGGCTTGATTCCAAGAAGCAATTGACAACATCGTGATTGCATTTTGAGTCTATGAATGAGTCATTCCTCACTCCAGAGAATACTTTCCTGTAAGGTTATGAGACAGGAGATAACATGTTGCTGTTATGCATTTCTGACTGATCCACAGGTGAGGTTTAGGAAATGTATACACATCCAGGGAGAGCTGCATTTAATCCTCTTCACCTACTGTAGGAGTTGTATTTACTCTGTCGGCTGTAACTGTGACCTACTGTGATTAAACCACAGCTTTTCACGCCCGACTGCTGCTGGTCTGTTTGTTTTTAGTCTTGTCCCTTTTATCGCTGCACTGTTAAAGCTGCTATTATAAAAATGCATCGCAGCTTTAAATACGTTTCTGCCCCAGGCTGACGAAAGGCGACTTTATATAACGACGTTCACATCAAACAATTGTTTCATCTATGTTTGAAGCCACATGTGACACCACAACTTACAGTACTGCAAAAGAAATTAGAGTGGTGCTGTTGTGATGCGTACACAGTTCATGCTGCAACTGGAGACAAAATGCTGGTTAAACTGCTTTTTACTCAATCTAATTAATTAGTTAATGCAGATTAATTTTGCTGTTGTTGCCCAGTTGTGGTGGGAGTGTGCAATAAAAGTCACAAATATATGAGGCAAAGGGAGACTCGAGGACATAAGGGAGTGCATCAACACACTTGATTATTATTTGGACATTTTGTATTATGCAGCTGTGATGCGCCACTCTAACTAACGTTCTTCTAGAAGTTGGTTCATAGTGCAGGGAACTGAGTCTGTGTTATCTGGCATGTGTTGGGTTCAGTTCCACTTATTCATAACAACACAAACCTACATTGTGTGAATTAGTCACTATGGGAAGAAAACTCGCAGGCTTACCTCCACTGCACCACAGCATGGTAGCATGATAGTACAATAGTACAGTAGCCTCGTCCACTGATACCCTTCTGTTTCCTCTTCCTGTTTTTGGCCCGAGTGCGGCACAGGCCAGTGGAGGGTCAGACGGGGTTTGAATCCACAAACTGGGTAGGAGGGATTGACCGAGAGGCGATGAAAGAAGCGTGAGAGATGCACAACAGAGGTTTGTGCATTGGTAACTCTGTCACGTTTGGGCAGACAGAGGGAAGGGAGTATGGGGCACACAGAGTGAAATAAAGTCTAATGTGAGGCAGAGGAGCGTTATGAGAGATTTATGGGACATGGAAAGAAGTTGCCTGGAGTTTTAACCTTAAAAAGATAAACATTATTGAGAGAGCCACAGTTTTCCTATCTTGGCTGTTCTTAATTAAGCTGAATAAAAGTTACTTTTTACTCCACCTGATGATGTTTTTCCTTCAAGTAGCCACTGACCCTGCTGACGTTTTAAAATGATATCATGGGGATAAAGATGACAAGGTTGTTGCAACACACTGTGCAGGTGATTAAAAATCATCTTTAAGGAGTCTTAACCTTTCAATATTTGTCATTTCTCCTCCCTCCTGTGTTACATTTCAAAGATGGAAGTCATCTTGTTAAAATAGACTGTGTGTATAACAGCTAAACAGGCGAGGTAGTGACTTACAGGTGAGTCCATCCCCTGTCATACCACAGTGATTGACAGAGATGAGGCCGCAAGACCAATCCATGGAAGTGTTTGTTCTGTTGTTAATTAAAAATCTCATCACGTGGTTCATTGTTTGAAGAGTGAACTTAACTAACACAAGGTAGAACCATCTTACACAAACGTGTCCAAAATACGTTTTACAAGATTGCAAGTTGCTTTATAGGGCGATACTGGTGTTAATGGTTAACTTTGAACTTTTTCTGCTGTTATTTGAAATGCACAACATGGGCGCGACAAGTGTTTGTCGTCATTATTGCACAACCTTTGAAATCTTTAAAACAAAAACATCAAAAAGAATAGATGCTTTTAAACAAGATCTAAACACAAAGCAATACTTTCCGTTGCGCTGAATGTGCATTTGAGGCTGTTTGACACCAGAGGCAAGGTTACGCAAGAGCTCCCTGGAGGCGTGTGTCTGCGTTTCAGCACATGACAAAAGTATGAGGAAATATGCTGGATGTACTTAGTGTTTAGAGTCTGTTGGGCGGTGCTGTGTAATAATTTACCGTAGAAATACAATTTACGCGTGTAGAACTTGCATGTGTGTCAAATTCACATTTGGTGCCTATTAGTTTTGTTTTTATTAATGTTGGCGATCAATGTTAAAAAAAGAGCGTCATTATTAAAATAATTTAAACCTGGAATTATGAGTTTTATTCATTATTCTGTAACCAGACATTCTTTGTTTAGAAAAAGGGTCAAATTTCCCAGAACACAGTCATCGTGTAATGATTTAGTTAAAAAAAAATAATCCAAAAACCAGAGATGTTTAGTTTAAAAGTTTTAAATATTTAAAGGACAGAAATACAAAAAATGGACAACAAATCCTCTCGTTGGCGAGACAAACTAGAATCGTAGCGTAATTTAAATCAAGTGCCATTGATTAAAAATCCAACAAGCTTTTAAACAAACTCTACGAGTTGACTCTGATTTATTCACTGAGTAAATATTTTTGGTGACCCCCTCTCTTCTTCCTCTGTAGGCTCTTCTCCCTCTCTGTCCTCCACAAAGCCCCGGAGCAGAGGCCTTTTCTCCAGCCTTTTGTGCTGTCTTTGTCGGGACCAGCCTGATCCGCCACCAGTCAACAACAACGCTCCTCTGCTGGTGGAGGAGAACGGGACCCTGTCCAAGGTGAGTTTGTCTTAGTCTCACTGCATTTAAATGAAGCGTGATGCTTCTACGATAAGAAAGATGAAGTCGGCGCTAAAATCATCCAGATTGTTGTATTTTAAATTCCTGCGCCGTGTGCAGGCTCGGTTTAATGTCATTCTGTGGCGTTTGCAGGTGCAGGTGAAGCCGCTGCTGCCTCCAGTCAAGTCAAAAGATGCTGGAAAAATCTGCGTGGTCATAGATCTGGATGAGACGCTGGTGCACAGCTCTTTCAAGGTACCACTTGCGATAATGAGTGTGTTCTTTGGTTTTGTAGACGCTGCAGACGCTTATATGCAGTTTGATTTTCCATTATCCGGTTGTAGTTGACTCTAGCTGACAAATCTGTCATCACTAAGTGGTTCTGTAACCCAAATAAACACAGCTCCTCCATGTACTGACACTACAGTCTCAAATGCCCATTGCTAGTTTGTTAAAACTGTCCATTTTGTTTCGTCCAACAGCCTGTGAACAATGCAGATTTCATCATTCCTGTGGAAATAGATGGAACAATACACCAGGTAATGCCGCCATCGCACAACAGCAGGATATGAGAGCGTCACACAGTCCATGTTTGAGTTGCTGAATGCAGTTGGTGCTGCTGCCGTTTAAGGGATTTGAAGATACGTCTGCTTGGAGACGGATAACACACCGTGGGTCTGGGCCTGATTCAAGTAATCCAGGATAGGTTTGTTCAGACAAGCACAGCCTATTCCGGGTGACTTGGTTCAGGAACGCTGCCCTCAGCCGCCGACACAGCTGAAAGAGAATATGGATGCGGAACTTCACGGAAAGAAGTCTCACATTTTACATTCAGAGCCAAAGGTCAACGCGTCGGTTATCTTCAGGAGTCTATTTATGCTGTATTATATCTAGAAATCCGTCCTGCAGGGATGACTGTAACACCTGCTGGATGTGTTTGGATACACTAAATATTCAAAGTGCCTCATCAGCATTTACACGCATTACGTGTCACAGGTCCTGGGGCAGTTTAGCTTTGTAGAGACACGTATTTTGAAATGTACAGTATGTGTTGTAGAGAGACCTGGCATAAAGACTCCTGCGTGTTCCAGGTGTATGTCCTGAAGCGGCCTTACGTCGACGAGTTCCTCAAGAGAATGGGAGAACTGTTTGAGTGTGTCCTGTTCACCGCCAGTTTAGCCAAGGTAAGAAATTCGACGCGAACACAATTAGACACGACCTCTGGACAGGTTGCGTGCACCTGTTCTGTCTAGCGTTGATTCGTCTGCCTTTTCTCCAGTACGCAGACCCTGTTTCAGACTTGTTGGATAAGTGGGGTGCTTTCCGCTGCCGTCTCTTCCGGGAGTCCTGCGTCTTCCACCGAGGAAACTACGTCAAGGACCTGAGTCGCCTGGGTCGTGACCTCGACAGAGTCATTATCGTGGACAATTCCCCAGCCTCCTACATCTTCCACCCTGACAATGCAGTGAGTATTCTTAGAAAGCACATGAGGCAATTACTCATCTACTGAAGGAAAAGTACCTTTGACTTATTCATCTTGCTCATCATTCTCCTTTTTTTACTGAACCATCCTGCTTTCACGTTTTTGCAGTAGTAAATAAAACAAATAATTGCTAATAAATTTGTGTTCAGGTGCCTGTGGCCTCATGGTTTGATGACATGTCAGACACTGAGCTGCTGGACCTCATCCCTTTCTTCGAGAGACTGAGCAAAGTGGACAACGTCTACACAGTCCTCAAGCAACAAGGGACCACAAGCTAACAGTGTTCAACATTTCATATCTCAGCTCGGAACAAAACAACCTTACAAAATGGAAATGTCCACACCAGCAAGGCTCCAGCTCCAGCTCTCATTGCCCAGAACACAGACTGTCCCTCATGATGTTCTTGGGCTTCTTCAGTGACTTTGACGGCTTCATCACTGCCATCTTCTGGTCAAACACTGACCAGCCTGAAATTGCCTTACAGCTTCCTCTCTGATCCAACTGAAGTTAAATGAAAGGATGTTTGAATGTTTGGGGACCTTATTAAATATGCAGTACAGTAAAGAAAGCGGAGGTCCATAGCCATGAATTCTCTGGAGACTGTGTACTGGACTTCTTGCTTTGCTTCTCCAGTGTCATCTAACAATTGGATGCAGGACTTGGTAAGCAAGAAAAAGAGTCTTTTGGAAAGGTTTACATGCAAATAAACTTGATTAGTCTTGTCATAGAAAGAGCAGATGGTTTAATAGTACTGTAGGTATTATAAAGGTATAAAGGTTCTTCTTATCTTTATCACACACTTTAGTCACTTATCACACTATTTTGTCTCCAGTTGATCCTGGTGTCATTTTAGAAGTTTTAAATCTGGTATTTTAGCATAACATCAGTGTAGGAATCAGGAAAAAAAAACAGCTGTTCTGTAATGTTAAATAAATTCAGTTAAATTCACAATGGGACAGCACTTTACAAGCCTGTAGCACAGCCCTTCTTTTCACTGCAGTTAAAAAAAAAAAAAGTTGCTTTCTGTGCTCAACAAAAATCAGCAACGCACAGTAAATTTACATTTATTATCAAACACAATCTGTGTTGCCTTTTTCTAGCAATAAGTCGGGGAAATCGACAGCAGTCGATGTCTAATGTAAAATTGGACTTTTCCTTTTGTGAAATCGGTATTTACAACTTGTTTTTTGTGAAGAGTTCTGTTGACAAGCTTCATCACTGGATCAGATGATTACAGCAGTATTTTTTTCCTAAACACTAAACCATCTGCCTGTGACAGACAGCTGCTATGCTATCAGATGTGCCTTTCCAAAGGCTGCTTTAAGACCGCTGGAAACCCATAATGCAAATAGATGCCATAACCAGATGTCGGATATGAGAGAGGACCTTGTTCACTTGTAAAAACCACCTGGAAGTCAGTCATTGTCATACTGCGTTGAAACCGTGACTCCATTGGTGTATGATTAGTATGGTGTTTTCTTTTTAGGCCACATATAAAACTTGAATTTCTCTTTACATACAGACGAATGGCTAAGCAAAGTTAGTTTGGATTATTAGGTTGATTTCAATTCTGTGTTTTGTTTTTGTTTGTTTTTTTCAACCTAAGCGGTACACATGGGCTGGAAACGATTGCAAGACTTGGTTTAAAAGTCTGGGAGTTCATAAGGAAAAGTGGTTCAGTTCAATCTAGAATTAAAGAAAAAAAATCCACCTTGAAACACTTGAACAGGAATTAGTGGCTTCTCTTTGGCAGAGAGTGGGAGAGTATTGTGTTGACTAGTAATTTACCTACATCATGCTTAGAGTTTACTCTAAACATGATAGGCAAACATCTAATTCTGTGTTTTCTTGTTGCCTAGTTGCCGTTTCACAGACTTTTATCATATGTGATGGTGTGTTGTAGTGTGAGATGACTTAAGGGTGGGATTTTCCTTTTAAAATGTCTGTTTTAACAGGTGTGGACATGTGCATTTGGTCCGTACTGCATTATTTTAGCAATACACAGGATATTGGATGCTGAGCTCTCTTCAGCTGGTCAGTGTGAAAGGCTCGGCCTCCTTCAGGCCATTCAGACTCTTGTCTCCTTGATGTGCGTTGACAATGCTATGTGTTGACATTGATGAATGAAACTGTGGATTTGACTCAAAACCTCCAAAGCAGGCTGGTATGGGACTTAACCTGAATGGAGCAGAGGTGACTGGATACAATCCACCGCATTAAGAGCGATTACATTATTTTTTTCCTATGTTTAACAAATTATTTTCAATCAAATTAGCCTTTTTTTTTTCTAAACAGTTACTGATTTTAATTCTTTTTGTTGCTTACCAGTGCTTTTCTGATACGATATTTTTAGTGTGTTTTCCACAGGGGAAACGTTAGTTTTGCTGTTTTGTAAGCAAGGCCCAATATGTTACCTTACATATTAATAGGTAATGTATGAATCACCAAGCCCAGCTATGAGTGTGTGGATATTATCTTACTGTTGTGGGCACATACCAGGGTTAATTATTTTTGAATGGTGCATGTTAATTAAGCCATGAAAATGTCTCCATTACATTAAAGTCAGAGGAACATTGGCCATTTGGTAAGACGTAAAAAGAATCAGGATGGGGCCCATTTGCTGATATTGTACTTCGTACACATTCAATAGATATGTATATTGTGTTTTGCACAGTAATAAAGCAAACAAATTTCATTAATATATGGAATTTTCATGTTACTGTACTCATGAGTCAGTAGATGTAACCTAATTTTTGACCTTTGTTATGTTATCATACCAAATTATATATGGACTGTATGTAATAATGCCATTTCTTCTCATAAAGGCTTAATGAAAAAATGCAGCCTCCGTTCATCCTTAGCAATGGAAAGAGACGTTGGGTTTGTTACATAAAATGCAAAATGTCAGTGCAAGTCAGTAGTAAACTGCTGTTGAGTCTTGCTTTTATAGCTTTATGTGATCCCACACTGAACTATTTAACAGAGGAATGAACAGTCATTTCAATTACATTGCCCTTATATAAATGTCTCTTTTCTGATGTCTGTAGGCCGTTTTTATTTTTAACAATGTAAGCTGGTTATAAGGTTATATAAAAATCTGATTATAGTTATGACCAGTACTTTTGTGTCACTCAACTAAAACGGTACTAACAAAATATTATTGTATTAGCATAAGCTGCTGGAGTTCCTTTGTATTAATAAAGAAGAAAGTAATAATTAAAAGCGCGAACCCAGCAATAAATAAATTGTCCACTCCAGGACGCCGTAATTGCGCTAGCAATTAGCTACTGACTAGTCATTTGTTATAAAAAGCTCTCGCGATGAAACCGTTTCTAATGGAGGAGTATGACACGTAAGGCTAAAATATAACCTCATTCGTGTTCTGTTACTGTATGTTCACAAATGTCTGTTGTGCGGGAAGTATTTGTCAGACACAACAATCTGCTTTTGTTATCTATTACAACGTAGCCGCTAGCTAGACATGTAGCCGAGATTTGAGCTGCACGGCGCGCTGCGGTTTGGTTGCAATCTTCCCCTTGCATTATCTGAACCCAGCCTTTAATATGCTAACAAATAAAAATAAGAACTTTGGGTAAGCAACTAACAACAACTTTTATTAACCAAATAAATGTTTTCTTGGTTTTTAAATCTGTACACTTTAGGGTAGTCTTGGTGGTTTTAGATTTTATTTTGGGGAAATCTTCATTATAGTACAAGTATGCAAAGTCTACATTGTTTAGGTAAATAAATATAATCTACACTGTAAAAAAATGGAATAAATGACCTTAAGAACATCCCTCAAGTTCAAAATGCTATTACTCAGAAGATGATAGAGCAGATCATACCAGTGCATAAAACGTATTTAAGTTCTAGGCATGACTATTTTTCCCTCTTTCTTAATTTCTCGCATGCTTTTCTCTATATTTTATCCATCTACTCTCCCATAACAGTGAGCGTGGCAGTGCTCTTGGCCTTCCCCATGGTAAATTTGACTGTCCCGCTCATGTCAACGCTAGTGTTTTTCAGGGTGAGTTTGTGGACAGTCCCGTGGGTTTCCATGCGTACAGAGGGGCTCGGCTGAAGGTTCTCTCCATTCAAAGTCCAAACAGGAGGTTTGTTTATGGCAACGGACACCTCACACTTGAAGGATGCTGACTCTGGCTCCATGACCTCCACATCTTCTAACTCGCTGACCACCACAAGGGCCTGGGCTGCAGCAACATAATTGGAGGAGGTTCTTATTAAGGTATGAGCAAAATTAAATGTTTGTAACCAGTATTATTTGATTTAGATTATCCAACTTACTTTCAACCATAAGTTTGGCTTTTGATGTGTGCTCCCCAACCTTAATACTGTAGGTACCCTCATCCTCCACAGCCACTTGCTGGATCACCAGTTTATGAGAGCAGCCATCTGCTAAGATCTCCAACCGATCTGACGAAACCAGCTCCTCCTTGCCCTTGTACCAGGTGGCACTGCAGCGAGTGGAGGAAACTGTGCACTCAAGGATCACACGGTGTTTCTCTAGAGCTGTTCGGTCACGCAGGGGTTTAACAATGGAAACGGGAAGCTCTGGTGGAAGAGCCAGGTGAGATTTAAAATATTTTAAGGAGTTTGAACAAATATATTGTAGATTTGAAAAAAGTCCTACCTTCTATTTCGAGGTAAGCCATGGATTCAATTTCCTTGGCTACAAAACGTATTTCTCCAGCATCTTCCGCTTTCACATTGCACATGAGCAGGAAGTGTTTGGTCCCTGTGATTTGTTGACAGTGACAGTCTTTTAGTACTTTTTACAGCTGGAACATGAAGGAAAAACTAAACGCAGATGCCAAAGCGTTCACACTTGCCATAGCACAGTCTAATTAAGCTAAGATTAACTATTTTTCTTTACATATTGAAAGTTTAACAACACAATCAAATTAAGTACCATCATAAAAAAACAAGTTCTGGAGTAATATCATGTAGTTATGTTTATATTTGTGCTATTTAACTAATCGTTTTAAGGGTGGAAATGGTTTTCTTTATTTTATCTGACCTTCAGTGCGCATCTTGATGCTGCTAGTGGGCCGAATTTTGTGGCCATCTTTGTACCACTCCCCAGTCACATCCTCCAAAGACACCTCACACATGAAGACAGCATTCTGGTCCTCTTGGATGTAAAGATCCTCCAGATCTTGCACTAGCTCCAGCTGATGCTCTGTTAGGTAAGTCAGATGATTGACATTAGGGATACCAGATGCCAAAAACAGAAACTATGGAGCTTTACAATTAATCCCCTAGATGGAGATGTAGTACTGTAAATGTCAAATCCAGCTACTGTACTGTCTGCACATCATTCAAGGTGAAATTTGCCATTAAAAGCACTGAAATATAACATGTTATCGAAAATGTATATTGGTATGTATATTCAGCAGTATACGTTTTTATAAAGCTTATTAATTGTAATGCAATCTGTGGTATTTTGTCTGTTCAATTACCATAAACGTCAAGCGAACAGGAAGTAATGATTTCCCCTGTGTCACATGTGTAGGTGCCAGAGTCCAACTTGGAGCATTGCAGGATCTGACAAAATCGCTTTCGACCCATGGAGTAGATCCGACAGTTCTTCCCTGGCTTCAGCTCCAGCCCATTCTGATTCACAGAAGCAAACAGGGAGAGGTAAACCTTTAAACCTTGTAAGTTAAAAGCCTATGACTAATAAATCAGTATAAATCATGCTAAATGTAGTTTAGTGCATTTAGTACCTTGAGCCATCTGACGTCAACATTTTGCCTGGAGAATTCACACTCTAGAGTGGCAGGAAGTTCCTCCTCTACACGGACATCAGCCAGTGGTCTCAGAATAGACACTGGTGTCTCTGTGAGTTCAGTCCATAAGCAAATTTATACGTTCAAGGATCCATTGAATGGTTGCTTTTCTCTTTCCATAATATTTTTTCAATTATATATTTTTAAAATTATGGCTCAGTAGGTACCTTTGACTGTGAGTCTGGCAGTCGTGCGTACTCCTTCAGCTGAGAAAACAATGGTGCCTGTGTCCTCCAGCGTGAGGTTCGACATTGTGAGACCATGGACGTGCCCATTTGTGCTCACACGCCACAGGTTGTTTGGTTTTACCCTGATTCCATCCTTCTGCCAAATTCCCTCCACATCAGTGTGGGAGAGCTCTACCTCAAAAGAGGCAGTCTCTCGTTCAAAGGTTTCTTGATCAGTTAGACCTTTGCGAATGGAGATTTTACGAGCTGGATTCAAACAGAGGAGAGGGAGTAATGCAGTTAGAGACAATTTTGAGGTGTTGAATGAATTAATGAATGAGTTGAAGACATTGTACTACTTACGTTCTACGTTTAGTTTAACTTGCGCTCGGTCGTGCAGAGTCTCGCAGCGGTAGGTTCCTCTGTCTGACAGTGTCAGGTTGTGGATGGTGAGGCTGCGTTTACAGCCATTGTGGGCTAGCGTGTACCGGGGACTGGGCTGGATAACTACTCCCTGTCTCATCCACTGGACCTCACCTGTTTCCAGGCTTATCTCAGTTTCCAAGGTGGCATCGCCAAACTCTTCTGCCATAACAGCGTCCATTTTCTTAGTAAACATTATCTGAGCCTCTGAACATACAGTATCAATAGCAGAAGAAAAGTAGGTTAGTTGACAGCTGCAGTACTGTGTGTAATGCATAATAGCTGTGAACACCATATTCTCTAGTAGATAGTCTTACCCTGAACTTTGAGGCCAGCTTTGCTTATGTGTCCCTCTGCCTCTGCTGTAATCTTTGAACAGTCCAACATCTGGCACTTCTTAATCACCAAAGTGTGACACAGACCATTCTGGGTTGCCTGGAAACGGTCACCTAGGGTGATAGCTTCATTGTCCATCAGCCAGACCAAGTGGACATCCTCAGGTGAAACTACACACTTGAAGGTGGCATCTTCTCCCTCCAAGACCGTAGTGTTATGGAGCTCAGTCAGGAACTCCACCACTCGAGGCACTGAAAGGACAGCAGAAAGTTAGTTATCCTGCTGACTGGGAACAAACACAGCAAGCCAGATATGCACTTATAAAGCATACTTACACTCCACTCTCAATGTAGCTAAGGTGCGGTCATCTCTGGATTCACAGGCGTATTCTCCCGCATCCTCTTGAGTTAAACGGTGAATGGTCAAGCTTCGCTCCACTCCATCTGCTCGAATTGAAAATCTCCTGCTTGGAACCACCTCCTCACCATTCTTTAGCCACTGGACGTCTGCTTTAGGCTTACACACATCACAGCGAAGAGTCACCATGCCATCGGCATGGGCCACTGTGTCCCGAAGCGGTCTCACAAATTTGATTCTCATTTCTAGGAAGAAAAGGCAATACATTGTAGAACCCTGCATTACCGACATCAGTGTTACTGGAAGACGAGGTGAAAATGTAACCTTTCACCAGCAGGCTGAAGTGGATCTGGTCTGTTTTGACATCACAGGTGTACTCGCCAGCATCGGAGCGCCTCAAAGGCTCAATAGTAAGTGTGCGCTTATGGCCTTCCATAAGTGCTTGGAAACGTTCACCTTCCACAGGCGTCCAGTCTTTCATCCAACACACTAGAGCGCTTTCCTTAGACACATACGTCATGAGTGTGACACTTTCTGCTTCATAGCCCGTCAGGACAATGTCATCCTCCTTGTTCACAAATACAACTGGAGGCTCTTTAATGGAAAATAAAAAGAGAAACACGTATGTACTTTTTTTTTTTTTTGATGACCTTCAACTTAAATCTTTCACCGATACTGAATACGATCGTTTCTACCTTGAATCCGTACAACGCTGATCATCTTGTCATCCACAGCATCACACACATATTTTCCAGAATCTGAGGGTTGGATGTTTGAGATGATAATTTTCCTCAGAGTACCATAGCTCTCGATGTGGGCGCGGGGGTCATCAGTGAGCAGTCTGTCATTGCAGTACCACTGGACTGGAGCATTGGCACGGGACACCTCACATGCCAAGATCAGGTCATTACCTGCCACCATGTCCTGGTAGTCAGCGTCAATTGAATTCCCTACAATGGTCACTGGAGGCTCTGAGGCCAAAGGAGTCAGAGGATTGGTCATTAGTTCAAGCATCTTTGAACAAACTCCTTTAACCATTAAAATTTGGTAAATTAATTTTACCTTTTACCGTCACTTGGAAACTGATATTGTCCTCTCCAGCATCCAGGAAGTATTCTCCTGAGTCTCCAAGTTCAGCATTGAGAATGACCAGTGAGCGATAAGTGCCCTCTTCCTCTTCACAAAACCTTTCATTGCCTTCAATGCGAACGCCATCCTTGTACCATTTAGTAACTGCATTGGCTCTGGAGAGCTCACACTCGAGCACAATGTCATCTGCAATTAAGGACCTGAGATGCGTCTTTATCTCTGACTTTCTTAAGATCTTGACTGGAGGCTCTGAGGATGCAGAAACAATTAAAGCTCAATGTGTTTCTAGGGTGGTCTGTGAAATAGTTTTTTTCTGTTTCTTACCTGAAACTTTGACCTGGAAATCTATTCTATCATCAACAGCGTCACATGTGTATTTCCCTGAATCCACTGGTGTAGAAGAGTGGATGGTTAAACAACGGATGAGTCCATCTTCAGTGATGTTTATGTTACTGCTCTCCTCTATTTGGCTGCCATTTAGCAACCATTTGACTTTTGCACTTGGCCGGGACACTTCAGTCTTGAGCACAATTGGTTTGCCATTTAAAATGTCCATTTTGTCAGGTGTGTTTCGGGGGTGAGTAAGCTTCACTGGGGGCTCTGCATACAAAGGAAAATTTTAGAAAACCAATTAAATAGATGAGAAAATTAAAAGTAAAAATTGTTCTGTCACTTTAATAAGTACCCAGTTATATGAAGCATACCGAGTTTTCCTCAAAACACATATTAAAAATAAAAATAAGTTTTGAAACTGAAAACTAAATGTGTGATCTTGAAACTAAAACAGGATACATTTGTTTCTTTTTTTTTTTCTTTGTTTCTTTCTTACCTGTAATTGTCACTAAGAAAGCGACCGAGTCATCTTGAGTGTCACAAACATACTCCCCAGTTTCTTCCACAGTGGTTACGGGTATAATTAGTCTGCGTTGCACTCCATCCACTTCTAGGATTAAATTAGGACCTTCCTCTACTTCTAGGCCATCTCTGTACCAATAGACGGGGGCATCTGAGTGGGAGATATCGCAGCTAAGCTCCAGTCTCTCAGGGGCCAAATGGGTCAATTCCACTTCTGATTCGCAAGGAGCAACTATTCGAATCGGTGGCTCTGAAACACGCAAAGGGATGTAATTATTTTACAAGCATGTGTTTAAAAACCTTATTAAAACAATATTATTTTATGGCAGTATATCTAAATAATAATTAAATCTAAAAGGAGTACACACCTCTGACAGCGAGCTGGAAGAAGACAGAGTCTCCATCCGTTTCACAAACATACTCTCCACTATTTTCGACTGATCCACAGAGGATGGTCAGCCTCCTGTATGGACCCTCTGATATAAGTTGGATGTTGTTACTGTCCTTTATGTCCTGGCCGTCCTTGAGCCACCGCACTTTCCCACTGGAGCGTGACAATTCACATTGCAAGTGTATTTCTTCTGAGATATAGTTTTCCATCACAACATCGTCCTTAGGTTCCACAATCATCACTGGAGGCTCTGCATTATAGGAAGTTCCAATACAGTTTGTGATCAGTGTTGTGTGAAGTATTTTTAAACAGATTAATGCACATTGCATATTGATTTCTTGTGTACTGCACCTTTTATGTTGACGGTGAACTTCATGCTGTTGTTTCCTGCCTGACAGGTGTAGCTGCCAGCGTCTGAGATGTCTGCAGAGCGGATGATTAACCTCCTCATGGACCCCTCTGCCTGCAGAGTGATGTTATCGCTGGGCTGGATCTCACAACCTTCCTTAAACCTGAGAACACACCAAATCAAACACAGCCTTGGATAAGAAACCTAACACAAAGTAAACTATATACTACACTGCATGTGAGCTAGAGAGAACCAAACTAACTTAAAATAAAGGTAAGGTTTTAAAATAAATGCACAGTCTTGCGATACAAAAACTTTCATGGCTATTGAGTCAATATATCCATATATCATGGCTGTTTCTGAATTTTGTATTGTCCTGAGATTCAAGGAAAACAAATAATCAAAATTAAAAAAGTCAAAGGCATCTAAAAAATCAAAGCGTTTATGAGAAGCACAATAACTGTTTTTATTCTGAATTTCTCATTGCCTTACCACACAACTTCAGCATCATCTCTGGAAACATGGCAGAGCAGGACCACTGGATCCAGCTCCATGCTGCTCTTATGCAGCTCCTCCTCTGTGGCTGGACTGAACTCTACTGGAGGACCTGGAAAGAACATATGCTGAATGTCAGCAGTTGGACATCAAGGTACAAGAACTATGAATTAGTGAAATATTCCTATCACAAGATCCAAGGTCAGAGTTTTTTATTTCTATAATTCATCATTCAATTACAATAATTTCAATATAATAAAAGTTTAAAAATGACAGAAGACCATTTGAAATGATAGAAATTGCACCTTTTTAGTGTTTTCTAAACAACAGTCTTAAACAAATGTTACTTAATAAACACAAGATCTGAAATGAATCGTCTTTTCCAAAATACATTATTACCTGCAACATCCACGTTGAATTCTATAACATCCGCTGCACTTTTGCATGTATAAACTCCAGAGTGAGATATATTTGCAGATTGGATCACAATCCTCCTCATGTTTCCATCAGACTGGATGTTGAGGTCATCTGTCACATGGAGCTCTTTGCCGTCTTTAAACCAGGAGACTTTTGCAGAGGAATGGGAAACTTCGCAGTAGAGGACGATGGTGTCGCCAGTGTGAAGCCGTTTCTTTTTGTCACAATCCGACAAAGGAATGAATTTTACCACAGCAGCTGCAAAGGAACAAATGCATAAAACAAATAAACTCTTGGAAAAATGCCATGAGCTGCATTGCATCCTACATTTAACAGCACTTAACAATTTTTACACCTACGTTTAACCTTGAGCACAGCTGAATCCCGGACTCCGTTGGCTATGAACGTGACTTCTGCTGTGTCTTCTGTCAAGTGAGTTTCATGGATAGTCAATGAGTGATGTGTCTGAATGTGTTTTATGGAATACCGTCCGCCATGTTGCAGTTGAGCACTGTTCAGAAACCAAGTTCCAACCATTGCAACAGACAGTTCAATGGAGAAATGAGCATCTTCCTCTTCTTCCACCTCACAGCCTTGAAGGCGGCTGCAAATTTTGGGCCCAGGCACTAAGGAACAAAAATATTACCATATATATCCCTTTATAATTTTCAACGTTGTATCTTAATACTATAGACATCTATTGTTCATAAATAATGTGTTTATTTTTTCTTTGATTACATTTTCTGACCAGAATATGCAGAAAAGCACTTTATCTTGTGACTGTACATAATAACATAGATACAATACATAAAGTAACATGTGTTGTGCTTATTTTTATTTCTCCTTACTCACCCAGATGGAAGACTTTGGGGAACTCAACATGGCCACTTCGGCCATACTTATTGATGCAACAAACTCTGAAGCGGTAGTTGCCTTCACAGGGTACACTGTCACCAGTGACTTCAGCTGAGGTGGCGGTCTCTGAAGAGAAAAACTTGTGCCACTCCTGAGAGCCCACTTCTTGTCTCTCCAGCACAAAGATGGAGCGTGTTGATGTCTGGCTGTTGGGGGAAGGAACCCAGGTAAGGAGAACACTGTTGGGGCGATCTACGTCCATTTTGACTTCCACAGGGCAGATAGGGGGACAGTGTCTGGTGGCTAAAGAAAAGTTGTGAAAGAATAGAAAATAGTTAACCTAAAATATTCATTATTAAACTACGAAGTCCGGAAAACTTGAACACGATTTGGAATGAGTTTCTTCGAAATACACCTTTGACTTTGAGGCGAGATGATGTCTTGGACCTTCCTGTGACGAACGTCACTACTCCTGAGTCTTGATAGGCCACATTGACAAAGACCAGAATATGAGTTTTGCCAAAAGACTTGAGGATCGTCTGGTGCGTCTCGTGTAGCTTCAGGCCATCTTTGAACCAATGGACATCCATTTCGTCTTCCTCCACCTCCACACAGAAGGCTGCATTCTCACCTTCCAGGACCTCCAGCTTCCGGGGAAGTTTACGAACAATGGTACCTGAACAAAGTCATTTTGTTAACTTCTAATTCAACATGCTACATGTTAATACATAACAATAATTATTCTCCCAAATGTCACAAATTATGCTAGTATACCATTTATAAGCTACAATAGTACAGTTTAATTCATTTTAGCAACTTTTCCTTTTTTCTTACTGTCACTTTAATGTTATGATACTGTTTTACTTGTCTGCATTTATCATTGGTGAGTTTCTTACCAAAACGATTCTAATGGTATGATGTAGTTGGTCAAATGCTTCAAAAGGTTGAAATCTTAGGCAGTGCACCACGCATGACTGCATTCAGTATAGCATACCTTTAACTGAGAGCTCTGCAATGCTTTTTGCTCCATCAGGCATCTCGCAGAGATACACTCCATCATCGTCAATCCCAACATCGTGGATGGTGAGTTTTCGCTTGGTTCCTTTCTGCTCCATCCCATATTTACTGCTGGGCATCAGCCTCTGGTCTTCCAGATACCAGGCAGCCGGGACTGACTCATCAGGAACTTCACACTCCAGCACAGCAACATCCCTTTCTTTCACCTCCACATCTTTCAATGGACGCCTGAACCTTACGGCTGGGCCTGAAAAAGTAAAAATGTTATTACTATTACTCTAGGTTACTCATATAGGTAAATAAGGTGGCCAAACGTTTTGGACGATCTCTTAAGGTAATGCACTCCAGTAAGACCCTATCATCACTATGATTTTGTAGCTGGCACTCTGTTATAAACATACAGTATATACAAAACTAATAACCTTCTGATTAAATATTTTATGCCAGAGCATAATTCTCTCCAGTCTGTATTGGATTGTGCAAAATGTATTTGTTTTATACTGTAGGTGTATCTAATAAAATGACCGAATCGCAAGACACACAGAAATATAATACAAAGGTGGTTTTGCGCTTACCTTTGACAGACAGGTGAACAGCACTGAGGGTGTTTCCAAGAGCGTTTGATGCTGCACACACATACAGCCCTGTATCCTGGCTTTTGCAGTACAAAACCTTCAGTGTGTAATAACCCTCTCTGTCCTCAAATATCAGATGACGTCTCCCGGGCTCCAGGGGAACCCCATCCTTCTTCCAGATGATTTCTGGTTTTGGCTTTCCTGTCACAAAGCAGCGAAACTTGGCATGTTTCCCTTCTGCCACTGCAAACTTTTTGACTTGAGCCCTGTTAACAGGTGGATCCTCTGTGCCCCTCAACATACTAAGCCTGCTCCCCCTGTGCTTTGGTGACCAATTGCTGTTTGTTAAACCATTAGAGGACATTTTACTTTCATCTCGCTCCGGTACAGGTTCAACAAGGAGGACCGCACCAGCCAAGGCTTCACCATGGCAGTTTGTGGCCTTGCAGGTGTAGACACCTTTGTCTGGCATGCGCGTCCTGTAGATCTTGAGCTGGAACCAGCCACCATCTTGGTTGCTCACGCTGTAATGTGAACTCTCAAAGATGTCGTTCAGCTTCTTCCCATCTTTCTCCCATGTCACCTGTGGTAGAGGAGTGCCCCACATTTTGCACGAGAAGGCTGCGTCCTCTCCCCGATCCACACGCAGAGAGAGCGGTTTGATTAGAAATCTTGGTTTGTCATCAACCTCTGCTCGTTTTTCACCAAACTTGCTTTTCCACTCTTCATTCATCTGCTCTCTGTTTTCAGTTTTGTTCTCCCCATTTTGCACTACACAGTATCCATTCAAATGTCCTTTGTATTCACCATTTTCTCTTACCATTTGCTTCATGGTATTAACTACAGATTGCTGTTGCCCCCCCTCTTGTGCTTGGGCCTGTCCTTCCACTTTGAGGGAGGCTGCTGCATATGTTTCACCTATGCTATTTCTCGCCTTGCAGATATATTGACCAGCGTCCTGTTGAGTTACTCCATTAATGGTCAGCAGGTAAAATTTCCCCTCTTCAGACAGCTTGTACCGTCCCTCAGACAAAATCTGGACATTTTTACGCTCCCAGATCACATCAGGATGAGGGTCACCACCAATTTGGCACCTCAGTGTGGCATCCGTGCCGCATTCTGCCACAACAGGGCGTGGGTAGCCCAAAACACGGGGAGCACCTCCAAAAATATCCATTAGGATGACGCTTTCTCAGAATCTGAAGATATTTCTTGGGATGTGGAATCACCTCAAAATGATCATCCAATGTGAAGGCGCTATGAGACAAAGATAACATGTGCTTCAGTGGATCAACCGTACAGAAAATGCTGAAGTAGAACAAAGTGAATCGTAAAGCAAAAGCTGAAATGCAGTGACCTCTTTAATAGTGTTGATCATAGTCAACGGTTCCACTCTTAGTTGTCTCACAGCTGGTGCTGTAGCTCATTGAAGAGTGTATTTATAAAGTAGCTGGTCCAAAAAAAGACCCCAAAGAGTGTCCGTGTGTCTCATAGACCACAGTTTCTTTAGTGGCACACCTGCAGTCATGAGCTGGAACCCAACCTATTAATTTATGCATGTGTGTCATATGTATGTTACTTGTATTCCTTTTAATGGATTTGCTTTGTTTGTACTAAAAGAATCTAAATTTCCATTTTCTTTATTTTTTTTTTATAATAATTTTTTAATAAGGTTAAAAACCTTTCTCGTGTTGTTTATTTAACCAAAGTCACTAAGTTTTCGCTTTAAGAATTCAATCCGTCACAGCTGTAAGATGCTATAAACCTTGATAAATCCTTGAACTCATAGTTGAGCTCCGTTGTGTCTCATAAAGAAAGTAGATCATCATATAATACTAACTGGTAAAGGCTAAAACATATACTCCACTTAAGCAGACCTGAATACGAAGAAGCATTAAGACAGTTCGTCAAATATACTGGAAAGCTGGTGGATTTCTAATGTTCTCATTTGTAAAGTGAACGAAACTTACCACTGCTATGTAGAACTGTCTTTACTCTTCAGCTCTTGTTCCCTGTAACTGTGTTGGTTCGTTGTCCATTTGTATTCACTTGACACACTTCCTAGTGACATGGAGTCAAAATAGGTAAAAAAATGTATTCTTCCATTCAAACCTTGTGGCTTGTTGACGGGTGATGACTCGGAGATGTCGTGTTCTGCTGCAGGTGTCAAAGAGGAGAAAATGGCTACAGAATTCAGGCTGAGTGCTTAGGTCATGCGTCGGCCCCTGATACCGTCATTGTCCAACAACTAAAGAGCGTGTGAGAGGGAGAGCATTAAATGCGTTCACAGCTGCTGCCACTGCAAGCCACCCCCTAAAAATACCAACGCCTTCTATGACAGTAGGCCAGATAAAGTTAGGCTCTCCATTCACAGACTGTGGCTCACTAAAGATAGCAAGGAGGCAGTGCTCTGCATTGGATCACTCAGCTCAAAAGATATCCTGAGTTAAACCTCAGAGGTGAAAGGACCCCCCATCCAGCGGAGCTCCTTTTGTCATGAACAATGGTGACGCAGTTGCATAGCATCAGCGTTATGAAATGTCTATGCAAATAATGCAAGATTACCCAGATAATGTATATATATGAATCCTTCATGTGATATATATCCTATAAGGAATGACTCGTTAGGCTGCTATCCATCTCAGAAGAGGTTGTGACCAAACCAATACTGATAAATCACTGAATATACCAGTTGCCAAAGTCTGAGGTTTCAGGAGGATGAGATGCCAAGAATAAATTTAAATATTCTTTAAGCAAGAATATATATTATGACACTTATTGTACGTTTTGTACAATAAGTACTATTGTACTATTGTACTATTTTGATTCTTTTAGAAACGTAATGTATCCTAATGTACACGAATCTAAAAATACTTGATTAACAGCTGATACATACAACAATATTTTAGATTTATTTGTGTTTTTGAAATTGGGTTTTTCATCAGTTAATAGTTGCATTTAGGTCTGCAAGTATCCTACGAGACCTGAACAATCACTAGTACAGCGATTCTCTCTTCTTGTATGGGACCAAACTGTTTGGTGTAGTGAAGCCCATTATGATGCTCATTGGAATTCTCACTCTGAGTGTTAGGAAGCAGTTTTATTTAATATTTATTTATTGAATGCCTCATCAGCATTTCACACTAGGACAAACGTAAGTGTCACTTGTTACTTGAGCCTCTGTGCTTTGTTTGCTCCACAACGTTAGCTTCAAATGCAGTACTTTTTGTTCCTCTTCGTGTTGGTGGGCTGCTTCTTCCACTGTGAGAAAGGCTGCTATGTGGTTCGTATATTGTAGTTTTTTCCTTTAATGGTTTCTGATGTAAGCCAGTTTACTGAGCAGAATACATAGTAAAGATAAATCCAGTCTTTCTGACACTTACCGGAACCATTCAGCTATTTTCTTTTAAAAAGCCTCTCAAACATAACAGGTTAGGTGTTGACGCTTGTCGTCCGCATTCTCAGACAGTAGCTCTCTCAGCTGTCTGTTCAAGTGGTGTGTGTTGGACAGACAAACACACTGATACACACTGTGAACTGTTGTTCGAAATATGTGACCTTCAGTGCAGGTTGCATATCTTCCATCTCTATGTAACGTTCACTGACCTACATTTGGTTTATCCAACACCATTTACTTCTCTTTATACTTTTTTTGTATAAACGCTTTTATATATTATAGTGACAGTATTTGAACATTATCTAACTAACAAATGCTAAATTAATATGAGAGTCATTTAGAGGACCACAGTTGTTGCTCCATTTAAAGCTGCTGATACCTTTGACATTCTCGTTCACGTAGTCATCCTTGCAGCTGTTAGGTCTGTTGACCACACTGAGATTTAAGTACAATGCTGCTCTGTGTTCTTCAATTCAGTTTTAATATCACTTTAAATGAACATTGCATGTTCAGCAAAAATGGCAGTTGGATTTATTTAGAAAGTATAATATGTTGAATATCTGAAGGAAAATCCATCTATTGTCGTTGAATCTGTGTAACTGCTTCTCACAGTGTTGTCCATTAGATGGCGATAAAGATTTATTTAGAACAAATTACTTCTATACAAGACCATGCGAATCGCTTTCTAAATTGGTTCAAATACTGGTTAACTTGTTACTGATGCATTTGATGAAGACGAAGCAGACGTGGAGGAAAAAGTGGATTCACTTCTTGAACTGGAAAAATACACTGAAAGAAAACAATTACTGGATACTGAAAATGAAAGGAAGAGGTGGAGAACTGGCAGAAAACAGATGCAAAAGAGCAGACGTTATCGTCAGGTGGCCTCTGGTCATCCTAACTCCTCCCTGTTCTCCCTGCAGCTCGCTGGGAGTAAAAACATGGCTTTCTGGGAAAGACAGGAGACAAAGGGTAGTAGATATAGACAAGCACCATTTTTTGAAGTTATCATACTTTGTTAATGAGAAAAGAGTTTTAGCTCTGGTTCAGCATTGTCTCAGATGCAGCTCTAGTGCAAGATGGATTTTTTTGTGATAGCTGCTCTTTGATATTACAGATAAGATTTATACCAAACAAAACCAATAATTCATTCATCCTACTGCTTGATGCAGCGGTGCCACAGCAGTTCATTCATGTACAAAAAATCTTTTAAAACCCATAAATGAGCCACTCATTTGCAATGGGTGACATTTGCCATCATTTCAGTCACATGGTCGCTGTTTTGAGTGGACAAAATCATCATGACGGTGCTGCTGCTGCAAATATTCACCTGTATACAAGATATGTATTAATCATAGCTGAAATTAGTCCCACTGATAAGAGAAGAAGAAGACAAAGTGCCTTTATCTGTAACATCGTAGTATTTCTCAAATTCAGTCTGTTGGTCTCAGTATTTCCAAGGCAACGCTTATTAAAGTATTATAAGGTAACAATTTCAAGATTCATATTTTTATTCTGAAAATGTTTCCATGCAGTTCTGATCGCTAATTTAATGATTCGCAAATCCAAGTGCATGGTGTGTGGGCAGCTAAAATAGGGCGTAGCAGGAGGAGCCTACCACCTCCAAACACAGATGGCTCTTATTTCCAGCCTATTGTGTTGGCTTCACCAGCATCATTACTGCGAGGACAACACCGCATACAAGTTTGCCAGGACCTCTACCGCGGTTATGATCAGTAGTAGTACTGTTTTTTCAAATCAAGCCTGGAGATTTAAACAGTCTTGAGTCTGATTTCTGCCAAATGCAGTGGCTAGTTTAAGTATTTAACATTATTACTTTAATAAACTCTCCAGTCTGTGTTTATTTTGACAGTTCTGACAGTGAGTAATGACCTCAGGAGCCCAGTGAAGCAGAAAGCATTTGTTATGAGCAGAACGCAGGCATAACATGCTAGGAGTATTATTAGCATTCCCAAAACACAGTATGTAATGTAAACACCATGTGGGGGTTGAAAGTACATATATATATATATATATATATATATATATAAAACAATACAATATGTGAAAGACTAGTAGTTATCTCTGTTACAAATATGCCTAATAAACTCACTGAAGTATAAAAGTACTGTACGAAGTAGAAGTCTTGGACGTAACAGGCTTAAACAAGATGACCACACAAAATGCTTTAATGATCTAAATTCTGCGTATTTTATTTAAACGCTGTGTTTCAGACCGAAAGCTGTCTGGAATTGTTGGGACAGCTGAAAAAAGGTTGAGTCATCAGAGTCATACCAGCTTTCACTCAGGCGCTGTTCATGTTTATATTGTGTGTACACTCAGACGTGGGTCTTGTGTACTGCTGCACACGGCTGCTACGCTCCTAGATCCCGGATTCAGCCTTTAAGTCAGGTTCATGTTGTATTAGTTTAATAACAATAGTCACGTGTTGGATTTCATAAATATTGCATGACTTACGCTGATCAGAAGCAGATGTGGAGCATCGTGAAAAGGGTCCCTGTGGCTAAAGAGACGCACACACCTGATAGAGGGGAGGAGAGTGCTGGATTGTGAATGACAGTAGTTACACAATTATTACTCTTACGTCTCTCAGCGTTAAGGGTACAATGTATCACAAACATATCATATGTCATATGTATCAACATTTTATATTTTGGATATTATTCTGCATTTAGGAGCAATTAAATCAATTCAATACATTCAATGTAAATGAAAGTCTTTGCTCTGAAGATGGTACATAATGATGTAGCTACACATCAAACTGCATTGTCCAAATCTTCCTGCAAATCTGCATGTTGCACTACATTTCACAAAGCTGTTAATAGTTGCGCTGCACAGATGGCAGTTCATTGACATTTTGTGCCACTTCTGTGAATAATGTGAAGCGTTGCTACTGGAATTCTGCTGCCCTCAATGCAATTTATAGGCTTTAGAGTCACATGGTATACGAAAAGGCTTTAGCAGCAGATGTGGATGCAAATTACATACGATCGCACACACACGCACACACTCGGATAGACGTTACAGCAGATGTGAGGGGTAACGTCACCAAGTCGCCTCTGGCAACCATCTGCCGTACATCTGACCCTTTACGTCAGCTGATCAGTCTTCTCTGACTACTCTATGCTCTGTCCTCCTATCTGAGATTTGTGCTTTGTAGTCATTCAAAAGTCTCAGTAACAGTAGAGACGCACCCCCTGGGCAGTACCCACATTACATGTCATGTGCTCATAAACATGCACGTGCACAGCTGTTCATTGTGAGGTTCGTCTCTAATCACCAGCAGATTATCTAACATGTGTCTGAGAGAGGAGAATGCAGAAAAATATAGTTTCTCAGTTTATAGTTTCAGTCTTACATGCATTACTGTGTACATGTAAGTTATTAAGGGTTCCATAACTCGCGAAGTTCAGGCAGGCAGTCAGACAAACACTTTATTTAAGGAACACATCCTGATGCTGCATTAATGTTACCATGACAACAGATTTGTGAGTTTGTTCTCATGCTGGCCTCCGCATGAACCTTCCTGCTTTCCTGAGTAAAACTAGTCACATTACATGCCTTCCACAATAATAAGAATAACCTTGTTGTGTGGTTTTTGCCCCCATTCAGTTGATCCATATCTTTTAATGCACTGAGCAGGAAAAACAACTGCACTGAAGAATTTCAACAGCACTGTTCAGCCCTTTGCCCAGTGGGCGCTAGTGTTTTACTAGGATTTATAGTTTATGGGCTTCAGGTGGACTGATGAAAATGTTTGATTGTAGCTCAGATTCAGGACTGATCTGATGAGCTGCTTTAAAGTCCATCAACAACTACTATCAAAAAGCCCAACACTGCAAACTGTGCTGACAATTATACTATGAACATAAGAAGAACGTACAACATTGATCTGTTCAGCCAGTGACATTATCGATTAGATCAATTCAACTCTTTAATTTGTTCTCACTTGTCTGTTAGCCTGGTACAGTTTATCAAACCTTCCGTAACTGGAAGTACTGCTGTGAAATTTCTTGGACAAATGGACACAGAGCCCAGGAACAACTGATTAGTGGCTCGGTTTACATTAGTTGATTCATTGACAGTGATGCAGATCTGGGGCTTCTGCCATCAGATGAGACTTGACATCCAGCCAGTGTGCTTGCAGAGTCAGGAAGACAGCCTCTCAAATGGTCCGGTCCACTGCAGGGTGTAGCGTTATGGCCAAGTGGAAGATGTGCGTCGTAGGTTGAGATAGCGACAGCTGAGTGTTCGTTTAGCTGAGTCTTTTACGGGCCATTATTCTAAAAGGCGTAACACATTATCTCACACATTCATTGTCTCGTCTTCTCCACTCTCTTGAGTTTAAATCCTCTTTTCACGTTCAGCTTCATCTTTCCCCTGCCTCTCAGCGTACTGGTTCATTAAACATGAAGTCGGCCCACTTCTCAGGATCCTGCTGCTTCCATGAGGGGAGATAATGATGGCACGAAACTCTGGCTTTCCCCAAGGCGGAACTACACACACACACACACACACAGACAGAGCAATGTTATCATTACTGCTTTTAGCAACACTAGAGGCAAAGCTCACATACGCACACAGACACACAGCATTTTACTTATGCACTCTAACAAAGTGTCCACTCAGCAGAAAAAGAGCAGACATATGATTTACTATGTCGGCGTGTGAGAGCGAGACAGGCCCCAATGCCTAAAAAGGGAGACGGGTTGGAACTGAAATCATTCATCTGTTTCTGAAAACATCCTTTGCCAGGCCTGCGCTATCATTGCCATGGTTACCTTTACACCTGTCATCTGCCGAAATACTGAAATTAGAAAAGTGTAGTCAGGTAGAGAGTTTCCTGAGCAGCATCAGAGTTGAAAATCTCCTCTTTTAAAAATGGGATTCTGATCTTCTGACAATATTAAGATGTGCACACTGCCTGTAATATGTGCGAGCTGATATTACAGTAACCAGATTCATTCTAGCAGCGAGATTATTTATTATTTACATATGAAGGAGGTGATTTTGTAGCTGTTATCGTCAAATGGCAGCCGTTAATTACACGATGATTCGTTTGTTATGTAACATGTTGCACATCCATGCGATATTAAACTGTGGCAGCCTGGTGATTCATCGCACACACGGATAACTAAATGGCAGAAAGTCAGAGCAGGGAATGAACTGTTATGTCATGCGAACGCAGCGCACACGTGTGCTTGTTTGAGAGAACTAGACTGAGGAAAAGAAATCCTTGATTCGCTGACAAGATTTGTGTGTGTGTGTGTGTGTTTGCTGACTGGCAGCTTGCTGTGAAATGTCAGCTGTCCGGGCCAAACGCACACGATGTGCGTCTGCTCTCTGTGTGTAAGAGAGAGGGAGCATTCATTCACAAGTGTATGCAAAGAGTGACAGAGAGGCAGGCAGATGAGCAGATGGGAGGGGATGGAGCGACAGCGGGGAAGGATAACGTCGACACAAAATGTTACAAGATGTAAATCTGTGGCTTGTATTTACAGTAAGAGGTGTGGATACGTATGTACAGTACACTCCTCCCTTTATTGGGTGTACAGTACGTGTGCAGGTGCTTCTAATGTTCTGGGTTCTTGACTAGCTGAAGCTTTGTAGTGACTGGTAGAAAGAAAAATAAATATATTAAAGTAATGTGGGAGACAACTAGAAGAAGGTTCTAGGGTTTGATGATACTAGAATTGAACTCCAGTTGTTGTAACATGCAGTTGTAACCTATAAGACTCAGGTTAGGTCCAGGTTTCTAGGTGCCTTGTCAACATATACACTCAGTCAGACTGCTGTAGGCGGATTTAACCATCTGCCATGTTGCTTCTTTTTGCTAATGATACAGTAGATTCAACTGTACTTCACGAGAAATTCACATGATGTTCAATGCAAGATGCTTTTTCTTCAATCATTCTCTAACCTGTGACACCTCTAACCGCTTGGAGATTAGATTTCGTCGTCTGTTCTCCACGGTGCGGCTTTTGGCCAGGAAATGGATTCACCGGCAACTGGACCTTTCAGATACGGGTGTGTTAAAAAAGACACACACAACAGGAGTATCTGTTTGGGGGTGTGTTAGTGTCAACAGTGACTCTTCCTAACTTACAGAACTTGTGTTAGTGTGTGTATTGATAGAAAGACGCACAAAAAGGAGCTTTATGTCCCTGTACAAGTATTATTGATTCTTTGAAATGATGACCTAATTGTGCTGACTGTGCGTGTTTGTGGTGAAAACACACATCATTGTTCCAGACCACAGTGACTCTCTCTGGCTCGGCTGTTCTTAAGAGGCTAAGATTGGTCTCCCAGGACCGAGAGAAATCCCTGCTTTTGTCCTGATTTAAATCTCTGCTCATGATGTTGTGTGTGTGTGTGGCCAAATTATCCAGCAGAGCTGTAAGGCGAGTTCAAAAGTAGATGCAGGTTTTCTACACAGAAGCTCAGAAATATTTCACTGTGCATGCTGTGTCCCCAGAGGGTTTTGGTGCAAATCCATTTCCATTTCTCTGTGTTGTCGTGTTTGAAGAATCCATCTGCTCTTTCCTTGTTAATATCAACCCCCAAGGGCCCCTTCAGCACAGCTTCCCTCCTTCCTGCACTCCTCTACCAAGGACAGGAGAAACATCTGGTTTGTTGCACTGGTACTAAGAAAGCAAATAAACTTCACTTTTGTCCACTTACTGTACATGACATTTATCCATGAAGCACCAAGCTGGTGTGGAGCTCTGCCATAATTGCTACTTTTCCATGTGTAAATCATATTTACAACTTTTTCCCTCTCGTGTACGATCTTTCACACATTATGTATTCTTGTGTGATCAGTATCCGTCATGAGCTGTTGGTTTACTCCTCCCACGGGAGACCTGTCTAGATTTTGATATTCTTTCATTAAAAATACATGACAGAAAAAGAAGCGCACACCAGACCACACACACACACACAATCATGCCTGGAATGTGGAAAAGACACCTCTACATCTGTACACTGAGAGACCCTGTTGCTAGGCAACACTGGCCTATCACAATGCACTCCCAGAGTTGGATATGGATGCAGGTACTGTACATTTTGGGGCATTGTGTGTGTGTGTGTGTGTGTGTGTGTGACCATGTTTAATGCCTTGAAATATTGAAATCAATAATAAATAAGTACAGGGCTTTTAAGTTTCCAGGGCTGTTTCAGGCTGTTTTTGTTTGTTCTGTGACTGACTCCATTAAGACGCAGCAAACATTACACATTTGAAGCATCCTGTGTGTTACGTAACAATTAAGATAAAAGCAAAGATTACCTTCCTACAACTAATTTACATGCCCAGGTGCCCTGCTGATTAGGTTCTGCAAGGCAAACCAACATAGCCTTTAAATGTGTACTGTGGAAAACACAAAGGCAGAGTAACCATAGTCACATCGATTAATCAATCACTATCAAAAAAGTCACACACCATCAATTTTATATTTTAATTTGACATAATTTTAGCGTTAACAAGAGAAAATAACAGTAAGTGTTGTTATAATGCACTGCAGAGATTAACAGAAAAGAAAAAGTCCTTTCTATTAATGAAGGTTTGAGACAGAATTTGTTCTTTTGTTGTTATCAGAGTTGGACGACACATTCTTGTAGTGGTCACAGTTGACCTCATATTTGTTCATTGTGAATCCTTGTGTGTGTGTGTGTGTCTGTGTTTGTGTGTGCCATCTGTTTCCATCAGGGACGTTTGTGAGGGCCTGAGGTAAAACACCTCCACAGAGGGAACAGCAATAAGCTTCCATTGAGCAATAAAGGCGTCATAGTGAAAACTAAGCAAAGCGGATGTGAGTAAATGAAAGTGAAGGGTTAGTGTGCGGTGATGATCTGACTTATCTTATATTATAGGTTGTCAGGAGAGGTACATGCAGAGAAGTGGAAAGATCTTTCTGTCACATCAGGTCATAACTATCCAACAGTCATAGGCAGAAGGAAATAGTATGAGGAGAAAAAGAACAGAAACAGAAAAAGCCTTTGGTTCTTTTACTTTGACTTTTAAATGAAATAGCTTGTTGTGAGATGCTTGTGTCCATTCAAACCTCAACCATCATGTGCATCGTCCTTTTCCTTCTCTTCTGGTATGTCTGTCTGTTTAGCATCGTCTTCTCTATTGCACATGTAGTTGATGACCTATTACAGTTTATCCTTCAGTGACCATAAGAACCAGCAGATAAAGAATGTTGACGGTAACAATAATAAGAACTCGTTGGCTCCCGCTCTCATTCCTCTAATTGTGGCCGTAATCCACAGGCAGATTAAAGGGCCGTGTCTCTGTACATGTAGTCAGAATGAATGATGCCTGGATCTCCTGTTATCATCACACGGCTTGAAGCTGACAGGAATTCAAATCCAGTTCACTTGACTCCATCAGAAATGTGAACCACTGAGGAGCCCTGTTGCAATTTGTGTTGTTTTAAGCCTGGTTTTATTTATCAGTCAAGTCTCCTCCTGAGAGATTTGACTGGGTCTTAGTAAGATTTAATGGTCAGTTGATATTAGTGGCTCATGTTTGCCTGTGATGATACTCTGACTAGACCACTTAGTGTCACTACATACAGCTTTGTTTTAAATCCAAAGACGCGTTACTCGCTGTCACAAATTATCTTGAATAAAGCCAAATTCTGACTAATTACATTTTAGTATATCTTGACTTTTCTCTAGCTGATGTAAGACTTTGTAAGAAACTGTTGATGTTTTACTGATGCAGTTTATATTAGAAGTAATGTTATAATACAGAAGTGATGGCATTGGCACTGCCAGCAGGCTTATGTCTGGCAACAACATCGCACTGCAGAGACGCTTTCAGGAGGAAAAGCGGAGAAAGCAACCAGCATGAAACAAGGAGTTACACAACATCAGTTCAGTCTTATTTTCAGAGAAACTGTTTTCATTTTCAATGCCATCGCCTTTGGTTTGACGTATGAGACGTCGCACGAGTCTTAAGTTTAAAAATAGTCCAGTGACTACAAGCAGTAGTCGGAGGTTTACATCACACACATCCGCCCGCCAGCCAACAAGGACAATCCCACCTGCTCCCTGCAGGCTTCAATGAACAGGAATGGTTCGGAGGTGTCTGACATTGACTGCATGCAATGACTTTCTCCTCCATCAATCGGTTGTACGCACCCCTCCCCCCTCCGCACAACACTACTACTCACCTGTCGAGTTTGACCCCATGCCACCTCTCCACCCCAAGCTCCTCCAGCTGAGGGCAGGTGTGTCACTTATAGGTATAAATGGACGTGAAGCAACCTGTCTTCCCTGCTCTGGGGAGAGTGGAACACAGAACATCACAGAGCAGAGAGAGCGAAGGAGTAAGGGAGCTGCAATTCAAAAACATTATTGAATTGACTCTCTTGCAATTGCAACCATGGGATTCAAAGTAAGTACAAGACACAAGGCTTGTCATGGGGTGACCTGCTTTTATAGGAGGCTTTAGCTTTAGGTCGGGCTGTTTATTAGGCTACACATTTCTTCAATGGTCGCTGTGCTAAAAGAAGAATAGCAGCATATCAACTGAATAAATGCTAAATGGTATGTTGTGTCTTATTGGACAGATTTGTTCTTTTGATATTTTGATTCAAGGCTGCAGCTAAACGCATAAAGAAACCAACGAACAGAGTTGGGACAGTGGGCCCTTGATGGCTGAAGATGCAGCATCCATAAAGGCTACACCTTAAAAAGTTCCCAATGCATATTTTCAGTTTATTGAGATGCTTGGTTTAATAATCTTAGATGTGAGTGGAGATGGGTTTGGCTATTTCAAGGTAGCCATTCGATGGCAGCTGGACTTTTGAGCTGCTGGTCAGGAAAAGTCCACATGTGACAATAAGCCAGTGAGAAAAACATCTACATTGGGCTCGTTATTAAAAGTCGTGACCCATGCATCAGTGAGAGTTAGACCTGTTAGAGAGGCAGACCAGAAGTAAGGAAGTGCTTAAAAAGAATAGACAGTAATTAATCGTATGTCCATCCTGAGCTGTATTATTTATTTATATTAAAGTCAAGGTTTATTTATAGTAAAGATGTTTTGACTTTCAACATTTAGCTTTTCAGGCAGTTCACTGGATATTTTGGACAAAAATTGGAACGTGACAGTGTATTTGTGTAAAACTTTATCCTCTTTGTGCCTCAACTGTTTGACAAGTGAGTTCTTGAGTTTTCTTTTGCTTTTTGCTATTTAACACTGTAGTGCTTTCATGCCATTGGCAGGCATAGCAGATGTGTGTGTGTAACGTACACGAGTATGCTGCTATTGCTACTGCACGGTAATACAATCATAGTTTTCTGCTCTTACTTGTGCCACAAACCGCAAAGCTTCAGAGATTTCTTTCCCTCGTCTTAATCTGTGGCCTGTTCTGTCTCACGTATCTTCCAGAAGGGGAAGGATGACTACAAACTGGCATCGAAAGGCTCGAAACGTAAAAATAACAAGGACTTCGATGACCTGAAGAAAGAAGTTGACATGGTGAGTACACATACAACGTCTTCGATCCCAATCGCTTGTCGTTTTCGTGAGACGCACCTGTGCTGGATCATGCGTGTTGCAGTCCATCTCACATCAAAGAAGAGAAGTGAATGTCACAAGCGTGTCCTCCCACACGCGTTGTTTTCCTAATAGCCAATGACAGACTCGTTCAAACCGCGTTAACACACACGGCTACCGTAGGTCACTGGCTCTTAGTGAAATAATGATACTAACAGCATCGGACAGCAGTAGAAAATGACGCTTTTGTTTTTTCTCTCTTTCCACAGGACGATCACAAATTGAACCTGGATGATCTTAGCAGAAAACATGGAACTGACATAAATAGGGTGAGCGCTGTGTGTGTATGTGTTTGTTTTAGACTGACTGAGCCTCTTCAGGGTCATAGTACAGGAACTCGTAGGTGCTACTGTGGTGGTAGCTGATGGAAAGAATCTGGATCTCTGCTACTTTACTCTTCGCACTGTTCTTTTATTTTTTTTCTTCCTGTCTTGTGGCCACCCATGTAGACTCCAGGCTTCATCATCCTGAATTTTAATTTATAATAATTTTAGATTAGATTTGCTTATTTTAAAGAAACTGCTTGCTTATAGCTTTAGTAAAAAGTCTGGTTCGTGTTGAAATAACTACTTCTGACAAATTTATAAGAATACACAGGTGGTTAAAGTTGTTAAACGGTCATGGATAAAACCTCATAATTATACACAACCATCCTCTGAGCTGTAAAGCACCATTTTTCGGAGCCATCTATCCAGCACAACCACATGCCAGCGTGTAGTTATAGCTATATATTACCGTAGCTTTATCTTTATTTGTGGCATAAAACAAATTGCATATGTTTTGTTTTACACCAGGACACTTAGTTCGAGGCTGAGGCCCTGTTTGCTATGATTCTGTATTTTTTTTTTCCTTTTGCTTGAATCAAACTTTAATCCATCGTCCCTTGAGACAGGACGCCACCCAGAGGTGTGTTGAAACATGCTGTTTTTTGGTAGCACGCACAGTTAAACCATTTCTTTCTGTGGTTGTTTGCAGGGCCTTTCCTCCATCAAAGCAAAAGACATTTTAGTCCGAGACGGCCCAAATGTCCTCACACCTCCCCCCACCACACCTGAATGGGTCAAGTTCTGCAAACAGGTAAGAGCCATGTGTTGCTAGTGCAACATTTACCACCCAAAACACAAAGTACCTGCGCATTTTAATACTTTCATACGATCATCTTTCCAGATGTTTGGTGGTTTCTGCATGTTGCTGTGGATCGGTGCCATCCTCTGCTTTATCGCTTTTGCTATCCAGATGACATCAGAAGAAGAAAAGCTGTATGATAATGTGAGGAGGCTTTAACAGTGTTCCATTATTTGATCTATAAAATAATATAAAGCTGTAATGCTGTTAAGAACCTAAACAAAGCCTTTTTTCCTCTGCTGATGCAGTTGTACCTAGGTCTTGTGCTTGCTACTGTTGTCTTTGTCACTGGTTGCTTCTCCTACTACCAAGAGGCCAAGAGCTCCAAAATCATGGAGTTCTTTAAGAACATGGTCCCACAGGTACATTCTTCCTTCACTGTGTCCTTATGTCGATGTGACATTCAGAAATAGTGTTATGTAAAGATGAAAAATTAAAATATGTCAATTTCAATCTCATAGCAAGCACTGGTCATCCGTGACGGTGAGAAGAAGAGCATCAACACCGAGGAAGTGGTGGTTGGAGATGTGGTTGAGATAAAAGGTGGAGACAAGATCCCGGCAGATTTGAGAATCATCTCCGCGAGCAACTGCAAGGTTTTTTGAACGAAACTTAATCATGACTTACTCACTTCACACATATCATCTGTCCGTATGTTTTCTTTAAATTGTAGTATAAAGACAGATGGTGATATTGTAACTGTTGCTTTACCTCATTTGAATTTTTGACAGTATTTATGGTAATTAAATGTGAAAATCTCATTCCCGTGTCAGGAGGGTTTACACTGTCTTGAGGGTCCTCACACCATTTAGACTTCTCTTAATGAAGTAGGTCATTCATTCCTAGTCTGTCTTTCCTCCTTCAGGTAGATAACTCCTCACTCACTGGCGAATCAGAGCCCCAGAGTCGTACTCCAGAATTCACCAATGAAAACCCTCTGGAAACCAGAAACATTGCATTCTCCTCCACCAGTTGCGTTGAAGGTAGAAGAAGAACGTCTTTATCTGTTTAGGAAATATTAAGTGTTGTATATTAACTCAAAACTATCCTGGGAGCCAGAATAACAACTATTCGTTAATATAAGACTCAATGATGCTTAAATCTCTCCAGGTACTGCCAGAGGAATCGTCATCAACACTGGAGACAAAACCGTCATAGGTCGTATCGCCACCCTGGCCTCCAGTCTGGACTCTGGCAAAACTCCCATCGCCATCGAGATCGAGCACTTCATCCACATCATCACTGCTGTGGCTGGAGTTCTGGGTATTGTTTTTTTGGTCCTCTCCATTGTCCTTGGATACTCCTGGCTGGAAGCCATTGTCTTTCTCATTAGCATCATCGTCGCTAATGTGCCAGAGGGTCTTCTTCCTACTGTCACTGTGAGTTGTGGCGTCAATCTGCAATGATTTTGTCAACACTAGGTTTCAAGGTCAAGTACCTACAGTACAAATACTTCATTTCTATCACTAGGTGTGTCTGACCCTGACCGCCAAGCGTATGGCCAAGAAGAACTGCCTGGTGAAGAACCTGGAAGCTGTGGAGACTCTGGGCTCCACCTCCACCATCTGCTCAGACAAGACCGGCACCCTGACCCAGAACAGGATGACTGTGGCTCACATGTGGTTCGACAACCAGATCCACGAGGCCGATACCACAGAGGACCAGGACGGCGCCTCTTTTGACAGGGGCTCACCCACCTGGGCTGCTTTGTCAAGAGTTGCTGGACTCTGCAACCGAGCTGTAGCACTAGCAGACCAGGATCACATTCCTATAATGAAGGTGAAGGCTCATTTCAAGATTGGTAAAGGGATAACAACTGAAACTAAACTAACTACTGAACTGAAATGAAAACAGCACAATTGAATTGATTACTTAAATTTCAACAAATGTTTCCATTATTGTACAAATTTGTTATAATCCATCAATCTTACATTTTGAAATCCTGTTACCTCCAGTATAAATGCTGCTGCTGTGCCCTATTGTCCTGTTCATTTTTGCCACATACCATATATTAGAGATAAATAAATAATATGATCTCCCTTGAATTTACAGAGAGAGATGGCAGGTGACGCCTCAGAAACTGCATTGTACAAGTGCATTGAGGTTTGCTGTGGGTCCGTTAGCGAAATGAGAAACAAATCCCCCAAGGTTGCTGAGATCCCTTTTAACTCTACCAACAAATACCAGGTAACCAATCCACACAGTCCACAATGCAAAATATGTCTCACTTACTGTTGTTGGCGAGTCATTGTTTCGGTTTCATATGCAACACCAAGAACTTTTCCAAACAAATCCCTTTTGTCCCACAGCTCTCTATTCACAAGAACTCAACTCCTGGAGAGACCAAGCACCTACTGGTGATGAAAGGTGCCCCAGAGAGGATTCTGGACCGCTGCTCCACCATCATGATTCTCGGCAAACAGCAGCCTCTGGATGATGCGATGAAAGAATGTTTCCAGAATGCCTATATAGAGCTGGGAGGACTTGGAGAGAGAGTCCTTGGTATGATCCAGCTTCAAATCTGCTTATCCTGAATTGTTCGTACAGCAGTAAACTCTGTTAAGTCCCTTGGCTAAATGTGTAACTTTTTTTTACCCTCTTCGTCAGGTTTCTGTCATTACAACCTACCTGACGACCAGTTCCCAGAGGGCTTTGCGTTCGATACAGATGAGGTGAACTTCCCCACTGAGAACCTTTGCTTCATTGGTATCATGTCTATGATCGACCCTCCTCGTGCTGCTGTGCCTGATGCCGTCATCAAATGCAGGAGCGCTGGAATCAAGGTGAGCAACTTCAGTTTTGGCATTATGAAATGTGTTCTATGAAATTAGCCCTTATTTAGGCAGATGGATGGAGAGATTGATAGATTGAAATTGAAATTTGATATAGTATAGTATAGTATCTGTAGTTTGCAGCGGAAACGTAGATTCAACAACAATTCAAGGTCAAGATGTTTAGTATTTTGTCCTCCTTCCTCCAGGTTATCATGGTTACAGGGGATCATCCCATCACAGCCAAAGCCATTGCTAAAGGTGTTGGTATCATCTCTGAGGACAACGAGACAGTTGACGAAATTGCTGCCCGTCTGAACGTACCAGTGTCGGAGGTTAACCCCAGGTTGGTACACACACGGAGGTTTCATTTATCATGTTTTAAGGTACAGCAGAGTTAGTAGTAGAGTTCCTTACTGTAGCTGGCACAGCTATCGAACTGTCTGCCAGACCCGATGAGCAAGATCATATATTTCTGTAGCACTTTTGCTTAGGACACATCTTGTTAACATTGGCCTTTTTCTAAAATTTAAATTTCCAGTTTTATCAGTTAGGATTTACCCAATGTGTTCATTATTACAACCATTGTCCTGACGGTGCTCTGATGTTCCCTCCAGGGATGCCAAGGCCTGTGTTGTCCATGGAGGTGAACTGAAGGACATGACCTTAACGCAGCTAGATGACATCCTGAAAAACCACAGTGAAATTGTTTTTGCCAGGACCTCTCCTCAGCAGAAGTTGATTATTGTAGAAGGTTGCCAGAGACAGGTCAGCATCAAAAGGACTTCAGATATTTGGGATCGCAAGCTCTCAGGAAGGTAAAACAACTTTTATTTTCTGCAGGGAGCCATCGTGGCTGTGACAGGTGATGGCGTGAACGACTCTCCTGCTCTGAAGAAGGCCGACATCGGCGTTGCCATGGGAATCACAGGATCCGACGTGTCCAAGCAGGCAGCTGACATGATCCTCCTGGATGACAACTTTGCCTCCATTGTTACTGGCGTTGAAGAAGGTAAGAGCTACACAGAGGATTTGCCTGTAGGAATGTGGAAATGTCATTTTAATAGTGTGGCCTCACTTTCTCAATTACTTTGTCAGGCCGTCTGATCTTTGACAACCTGAAGAAGTCCATCGTCTACACGCTTTCTAGTAAAATCCCTGAGATGTCGCCCTTCTTCTTCTTTGCAATAGCCAATATCCCTCTGCCTCTGGGAACCATCACTATCCTCTTCATTGACTTGGGAACTGACTTGGTGAATTCTTTGACACACGTGTCATGCTGCTCACATTACAAACCTTTTCTGATTGTCACGACGTCAAACGTGTCCTCTTTGTGCTCTGCTGCGTCCCAGGTGCCTGCTATCTCCCTGGCTTACGAAGCACCAGAGAGCGACATCATGAAAAGACAGCCAAGAAATGCAAAAACAGACAAACTGGTGAATAGTCGGCTCATCAGTGTGGCCTATGGACAACTTGGTAACTTGGTCTTTTTAGTGCCTGAAAAAACATTTTCAAACATATTTTACTAGTATTGTGCCATAAGGCTCCTTTGTTTACCTCCAAAATGGGTGAAGACACAGTCAGTCAGGCAGTGAGCCACGCGGTCATGAACACGTCATGGACATGAACAATATGGGTTCTGCGTTTTACTTAGAAACAGCCTCATGGTCTAATAACAGCGATCACTTTCACACCCTGTGCAGTTCTCCTAAGGTTCTGGAACGTAGTTCGTATTGCAAACAATAACTATTTTTATATCTGTCAAAGTACATTGTTGCCAATGCTTTGTCAGTGTATAGATGAAATTTTAAGAGCTATTAAGTTTGCATGTCAGCATTTTGGCGCAAACACGCTCACAAGAGGTGATGTAGAATGACCTAAAGCCATTCTGAACACAAAGCAATACATCAAATATGTTCTGATGACACTGGAGCAATATTTAATAAACGGACCATTTGCTAACATATTACAAAGGCTTATCAGAATATTCAATATAAAATCAATTAAAGTGATTATAGTTTAAGATGATACAGACCTAAGTTCTGCTTGGTGTCTCCATCTTGTGGTAGAAAACAGCACTGGCACTTGTTAACATAGTTTTATTATTTCTTAGTTACAGTTATGTGTTATTTATGTCTTCTTTCTCATAGTATTCTCATTAGAAGACACAATCCAAATAGTGTGTGACGTTGTAAAGCACTTCTTTGTAAAGCACAATGTCACATCCCACTGGAATGTAATCTTTTGGTTGTTGTTTTTTGGCAGGTACAATTCAGGCCACAAGTGGGTTTTTCACATACTTTGTAATCATGGGTGAGAATGGTTTCCGCCCCTTGCATCTGGTGGGACTCCGAGCGTTCTGGTACGACAAACATTTACACGACCTGGAAGACAGCTACGGACAGGAGTGGGTCAGTAATTCTGATGCTATTAGCAAGGCTCACGCTGCTATGAGGCCTAAATTAATATTGTATTACACGAAGGATTGTTGCTTTTTCAGACACAAGGTTTGGTATATCCCTAAAAGTCTTTACTTAAGTTGTAGCCCTGCGATGGACTGGTGGCCTGTCCAGGGTCAACCCGCCTCTTGCCCACATTGGCTCCACCATGCGATCCTTAAGAGGACAAGCAGTTCTGATGATGGATGGATAGTTGCAAAATGCTGTCTCAAGCATAAAAACATTGTATATACTGTATATACACGCTTTAATAAGACGACTGTGTAGATAAAGTATCCTACTATTTTGATGTAATAGCTACTTCTGCTGTGATAGTCTGTTGATGTATAAATATGTCTTCTTTTCATCTTTTTGTTTTCTGTCCGCCTCATCCATATCTTTACGCCAGCACACTTTGTTTTGACCATGACAACAATTTCCCTCTTCGTGTCGTGGTGGCCCAAAGTTGAATGTGTCTTTAAAGATCATGGAAATTCCCACCCCTTAGCCAGTGTCAATCTGAAATGTGTATGAGTATAAACTTATGCACAGATCAGATTCTAATCTTTATTTTGTATTCCTCAGACATATGAACAAAGAAAGACTTTAGAGTTCACCTGCCACACAGCTTACTTCGTCAGTATTGTGGTCATCCGTTGGTTCACGCTGATCATCGCTAAGACCAGGAGGAACTCCATCATTCACCAAGGAATGAAGTACGTACAACACTGACACACTGGACCTGAACATCACATTTGATGATTCTGCTGTGATGCGATGTATTATCTAAATGGATGATCTGCGTGAAAAACAACAGGATCACTTTAGTTCATTCTAGTGTCAGTGTTTTAGGTTGTGTTAAATTCCTTGTGCAGGAACCACGTCCTCATCTTTGGTCTGTTCGAGGAGACAGCTCTGGCTACTTTCCTGTCATACTGCCCGGGCACTGACGTTGCCCTCAGAATGTACCCTGTCAAGTGAGTAGATTACACACAGGCTCTACATCTGTTCTTAGGTTTTTCCTTGATTTCATTATATTAGGAAATAGTATAAGAATAAAGCAATTGAATGGTCTTAACCTTTTGTTTTCTTTGTGAGTCTTTGTCATCACTTCAGTTTCCATATAAAGATTTAGTTCTGTTGATGTTTGGCTTCAGTAAATCAGCCTGTTCCTCTGTGCATTTCTGCGTTAGGCCGTTTTGGTGGTTCTGCTCCATACCGTTTGCCTTAACCATGTTTGCATATGAAGAAACCAGAAAGTATCTGCTCAGGAAGCATCCAGGCGGTAAGCTCGCCCCGACTCTGCTTACGACACCTCTGTAGTCTGTTTTCTGAGTTTGGAGCTAAATGACGAGGACCAGATTGGTTTGGTTTCCGAACATATGTAATCAAAGAGAAAAATGTGCAGCGTAGCGTAAAATGTTGTAATTCACTCCGTCCTGTTGGTTCGGACTCTCTGTGTGGTGTGACATCATAGTGAAACATAAAATTAGATACATGTTCTTTCTTGTCGCTGGAGGAGCTGAGCAGAGTGACACTAGCTCAGCTGTGTTTGTGTACGTGTGTGTGTGAGAAAGTGCGTGAGTTTGTCTGCTACATCTGAGCCCTGCTTCGTAGAAGATTGGAACACTGGAAACACACCGGATATGGAAATCCATCCATACAGCTACAGGGCTAAGTTAGCAGCAGCTGTTCTTTTTAGCTGCGTTTAGGGCCTTGAGGATTAAAATTGTCACAACCTTCGTGTCCCTGTAGGACACGACACTTGTTGGACGTTATCAAGATAGTCATTACAGCTCTAAACTCTAAAGTCAGGCTTGGATTGTCTTGCACTGCTCATTCTGGTTGCATTTATTTAAAGCAAAATTAATCCAGATGCACCAAGCAGCTCGATAAATCTTTGTATCTAATCTAAGTCCGTTGGTTTCCAGGTTGGTTGGAGCGAGAGACGTATTACTGAGTCAACACAGTCACAGAAGGAGCAGTCAGCCTTTCAGCCAGATTTCCTGCCATGTTAGATATTTGTCTGAGATGTCAGTCACAGCTTCACACAAATCATGGATAAATTAAGTGTCTTGTTTATGTCATTCATAATAAAACATTTTCGTACTATTATAAACTGAACTGTTTGGACTATTATTTATTTATTTCTGCAAAGACACTAAGATCGTTGAAGTAATGGGATGGATGTTTGAGGTTCACAGCAGTTATTTCCCTGTGACTCAGGACCTATGTCAGTGCTCAACATGTGACTGAATGTTTTACTGACTGAGGCGTAAGATGTGAGATGTCCATGTCTGAAGACCCTGCAGGATCAAGCTGTGTAATGTCAACCAGTGTTCTTTAATATATTCAGTTATGTATCTAATAAAATTTGCTCATCATCATTTACATTTGATTTAATTTGCTGTTGTGTGTAAAATGCAAATATCGCGAAAGCACAAAGAAATCCCACAAGTCCTCTGAGCGGTGGTTTATCATTTGGAACTGGATCACCACACATCAAATTTGACTCATTCCGGTCATATTGTGGATGAATAGAACTAATGAAATGCCTGTTCTTTCCTCAAAATATACCAGCTGGATTACAGTAATCCCCTCTGAGAATCCCCCACGTCGCACGGCGGAGGGGTTTGCGTGCCCTGTTGCCCCTCCCACTCCAGTTCTACAGTAAGGTGCCACACTGCCTGAGAGAGAGACGTAGCAAACAGCGTCACAGCAAGGAGAGAGTGATGGAAGAGAGAAAGGCAAAGAGCAGCAGGTGTGGGTTTTTTTCTTGTAAGGACAAGCCGACACGTCGTTGCCGGAACAGGGTGGGACCCAACCTTCTTTGAACTCCTCCTCCCATTTGCTCTAGCCCCTCCCCCCTACTGCCGCTGGCTCGCGTTGCCTCATCTTGTAATCTCTGTTTATCTAGCGCAGTATAGTAGAGACGACCAGGACGGTGATCACGCTTCTGTGAAGACGGGAGCAGCGTCCCTGACCTTCGGGGGTCATTTTCTCATTTGTATGATACCAATACCAAGACCAATACGCCAGAGATTTAGCCACACAGCAGTTCTGTGCAAAGAGAAGTGATAAGTATATTGATATACAAAACAATTTTAAGAAAGCTGCTAAATGTTGTACATGCGGCTGCATGAGGAGGATTCTTCATGACAAAGCTGAGCTAATTTTAAAAGGGCTGAGAGTCAGCTTTGAACAGATGATATGATGAGCACTTACTTACCTACCTACTAATCTTAGTATGATTATGGATTTCCCCTTGTTGTCACTTTATTATTATTTTCTTTATTACACCACCAGTACGCTTACACGCACATCCTCTGACGCAGTCCAGACACTTGTCCCACCCGTTAAGTCACGTCTCTGGTTACGGCCTGTTCCTTGTAATCGGTTCATGCCTGTCACTAGCTCCTCGCCAGGTTGTGCGTCGTATCTTCATGGTCACTTTCCAGCCACCTGTTACCTGAAACCTGCTGCTTGTAAACTTGTTACCTGTAAACCTGTTGCCTGTCGCTGACCTTGGACCGATCGCCTGACCACCGACCTTGTCCCTGTCACCCAACTGTGTTTATGTGCTCCGGACTGACCGTTAACCCGTGTACACTTTCCCTGCGAGCCTTGTGTGTAAATGTTGGCGCCTTTTATTTCTACGGCTGTGTTGATGGACTGTGGCGTGTCTGGTTACCTGTGAGGGTTGTCTCTGTGTTTTTGAGCTTTATGGGACACCCACAGTCACGAGAAACCCCCCCGTCATTGATCATTCAGCCTCCTGTGCTTTCAACACCTGATCTTGTGGTTTACAGCAAACCTAAAGCAAAGCCCAAACATTTCACCTTTTAATTAATCATTGAGCCAAATAAAGCCCTTGCAGCAATGTGCCTTGTCCTTGAACATGCAGAGCATTTTCTCTGACTCTGCGCTACCAGGTCTGCTCCTTTGGCCTTTCTTGAGGTGAGAGGAGAGCGAGGACAGTGTTTCTACTATTCCCTGGAATACACTGAATGTCACATGAATCTGATCGAGCTGTTCAACATGATGTCTGAAGAGTACGCCGCTGCTAAACTAGTTGATCAGGACAATGAAAAGTCAATGAACAGCTCTCATGATCATGTCATTTTCAACCTAGTGGCGTCTTCAGGAACTGCTTTGCGTTTTCAAGGGCACATTGTATTTCACAGACACTGGTTCAGTCATTAATTAAACCCTGTCAGTTACACTTTATGACCTGATGTTAGACTCCAGCTATCAGAAGCGCTTGGGTGGAGATTCCAACTGTAGCCGCAAAGCTGGACCAGTTACGGGTCTTCTCTAGAGGTAAAGTCTAACTATGTCACATATTTCTCTGTCTCTGTCTCACTAGTGTAGCGCTTCTCTATCTCATCGTTTCTCTAAGCTCATTCTCCCATTCGCAGAGATGCTCTGCAGCTTAAGCTGACACACCAGGGGCCGCTTGGGGCTCAGCGTCTTGCCAGGAGCCAGGATTCAAACCACCATCACACCATCAGCGTTGAATCAAGGCCTAATGTGGCAGTTAAGTGACGACCGCTACATCATTTGCTACTAATGTTTCTTCTAATAATGTTACTTTGCTCCTCATACAGTGACATTCCGACATGTCTGACATCCTCATCTCCCACACTGTTTATGTAAGGCAGCTCATTGTTTGGGGTTAAACACAAAGCTATACTCCATGAATTATGGAGCCACTGGGGGTTCAATCGCAGCTCGCGGGTTGCAGTTGAGCGACATCATAGCTCATCATCGACGAAAACAAAAGCTTCCTGAAGTAGAAATCCTTCAGAATAAAGTGTCTGAAAACAGAACCCAGAGCAGATTCTGGTGAGTCACAGCAGTGCATCGGTTCCTGCGGTGCTGCAGCCCATAGAAAGCAGCAGCAGACAGTCGTGTTTGCTGCTCAGCAGCTTGAACATTACCAGGAGATGTTCTTAACATTTCACCCGCTCCTTGAACGTGTATTTTCCCTTTCGCTTCTCCTGATTCACATTCTCTCAGCGCGCAGCCACCCCCATCGTCCCTTTCACTCTCTCCCTGCAGTATCTTTGCATCAACATCCCCTTCTCCTTGTGTAATCTGGTGACTATAAACAGTTAGAAGTTTACTGCAAACACGTCGAGTAACCTCTTCCAGGTGGCGAAAAGGGACGATCTGTCAAAACCGTTGTTCATCTTTCCTCTGTACAGTTTGGCCTCAGAAGGTTGGAGCAACAAGGACAATGAGCACATGTTGTGAACATGTACATTGGTATTCAACACTCTCTCCTCATGCTTACTGCACAGTGACTATTCCACTCAAATGAATGCCAAATTCAAATATATCTATATATACAGTTTATATATATTTTAGTTTTATCAGCTGGCATTCACAATATCCAATAAAACACTGAAGGGCTCCTTCCCACCTCGACCAGCTGCACAGAGGGCAGAAAGGTAAACTGGACAGATGTTTCACATTCTGTTTACTGTCTCACACATTCCTGGTCCTGTTGCTCGTAAGAGGTCACACACAGACTTTGTCACTTTTGATTATTCAGTTCAATCGGATAATACGCCGTAAATTAAAACTAGAACTTTGAGACACAAAGTTAAATATTTTGTTAAAATAATTAACGATGAAAAACGCAATGTTCTTGCTTCAACAGAGTAGCATGGAGTCATTTTAATTCGACTAAAACCTTCTTTGGTAGAGTTAAATGAAATTTAGTTTGTGGTACAGTTAACAAAAATAATTATCCATCAACATCAAAAACATTAATAAAGAGAATGAGAGGTTGTCTGTTTAGAAAATGAAGATCTGTCCAGGGTTTAAACTGGCAGCTGGGACAGACTCCAGCCAGACTGAAGTCAGAAAATGAAAAGACATTTAATCCTTCATTTGGTGACCAAAATACATACAGATATACATGTAAGATCAACACGTCTACAGTGTAAAAATAAAGTTGTGTGAAAGACTCCTTCATGATACGGACCAACATGTCTCCACCAGATTATTGACTTATCGATTATCCATTGTCCACTTTTTCATCTTTATTTGCATTATGGTTGAAAATTAAGAGAATATATGGTTGAGTGAATAATTTTCATGTCGTAAACCTCAGCTCTTTATCTTCAACGCTTGCTTAATGTCAGATAAGAAAAGGAAAAAGTCGAAGCTTTCACACAGTTTCTGCAAACTTATTAATAGTAAATTAACTGCATTTAAATCATGGTTTTTGAATGAAAACATTGAACACGATGGCTCCTCTGGCCTGATCGCCTGCCCCGACTCTCTGCCAAAGCCCATCCTCGTATCAACACACCCCGTCTTCCTGCATAACCCAGTGATTCAGAGCAACCACACGTTTACACACACGCACACACACACCATATCCACAACCCTCAACAGGCCCCCAACAAGGACATTCCCTTTTCTTCCGCACAGGGTTCAGGTAGCAGCATGAGCCCATCTTGGCTTCTGGGATGACATTGTGTTTGAATGTAGCTTTATAAAACATATTTAATACTGTGGAGCGTAATGCAAAGATATAAATAAAAGATGCCGAAGGTGAACTGATGAGATCAAAGCAGGGACCTTGAGCAAAATGTACATCTACCCTCATCCTGTGTTCATCCTCCACCATGACCTCCCTTGCCCTGGTGCAACCCCCCCCCACTTCATTGTCTTTTGCAACACTTCTACTCACCTGTCCAGTTTCCTTCGCTCAGGGCAGCTGAGTCATTTGTGGATATAAAGGGATGCGAATGAGAAGCAACCCATCTCCTGTGTACTGGGGAGTGCAGAAGGCTGAGGCTCAGTGAGCCGACAGAGAGAGGGAGAGCTGCAATTTAGAAATTCAATTTTGGGGTATTTTTGGATTGGATTTTTGCAGTTTGCTTTCCAACCATGGGGCTGAGAGTAAGTATTTATGCAACTTTGAACTGGTTTTACACTCTAATTCAACTCGAGATTTTTGACCTGCTCTTAAAGTGACTAGCAGGTCAGCATCACCCACTTGGCTTCGTAGTCAGGCTGAAACATGGATCCGAATGTCTTACCTGCCCCTGGCATCAGACCAGCCTTCTGATGTCAAGGCTAAAGGAATGGCCCTGTCCATCCATCCAATTATGCTTTGATCCAAAATGTATTTTAAAAACTTACAGACTTTGAATTTGTTCGTTTGCTGTCTTTTACTCTAGTAAATAAATCCATCAGGTTTTTAGTTTGGAGAAATATCTTTAAAACTACTGAACAAACAAAAATGTAAATGTAAATGCAGCTACTGTAAATGAGGAAGGGTTCGTAGGCCTCCTGTTTTCCAGTTTCCACATTTGGAGTTGGAATGACAGGAAGAAAACAATAAAAAAAATTTTTTTGTCATTACTTTTAACATTTTACAGTAACTGTAGCTGTCTCCTCTTAATTCATACTGAGTTTTTGCCATCAGTGCTCATCATCATTTTTAGGGGGTGTAAATGGTAACAGGTAACGTGTCATACAGGATATTTTAGAAAATGTCAGGATGAGTTGGATGGTTCTTTATTGTCGTGACTGATAATTTTGTAAAATAAAGAATGTATCATCTGCATACAGACAGATGTTACATTGTGTATCAGATGTTGGATAACTTTACACTGATTTAGAGACATGAAGCTGTAGCTTAATGAAAATGATACCTGGGGAGAGGGACGCTTTGAGTCTGTCAAGTACACTGGCACGTGAGTCCTTTAGTTGTATTGTTGCAGTTACACTAGTTCTTTGTTTGTAATGTATAAAACATCCCCTGAGTAGCTTCGGTCAAACATAAACAGTTTTGATACAATGAATGAATCGCTTTGATAAAATCCTCACCTGTGAGCCAGTTTTGTGGCAGGCCTTTCCCTCATGGTACTCTAGGGGGCAGTGTTTGCTGACATGTCACATCCGAAAGTAGCTCTAATTTTAAATAAATGCTGTTTTAAGACCTTCTCTTGAGATATTTTTAACAAAGGGTCCGCCTCAACGTGTTTTGTTTTGACATGCAACTGTTTTACAACTTTAGGCCCTCACACACCGGATATTTCGAATGACGACTGCAGCTATGCTAACGTCAGACTGCCAAGCTACATGTTATTAACACATTTCCTCGTTATGATATGTAGGCTGGGTAAACGAATGCTTATATGCATTTTTAATTTTGCATTGCTGAATTATGTCATTTTGGTTCCATACTTGACCCATGATTATGGCCCACTGTGTACCATAATGTCACCAAATATATGTGGGTGACATTGTAAAAACATAAACAGTCCCTTCTATTGTCTTTAGTCTTTGCCTGCAGATCAAAAATAAAGAAGCGGAACAAAATTTTGGATATAGGTCAACAGTGATATTTGACTGCTCTTATTTATGCAACAAAAGCACAAGTCCTTCCCATGTGTTGCTAGTTTTATCAGGAAACTCATCTTTGTCTTATCTTTCTTCAATCCAGAAAAATAAACGTGAGTACAAACTGGCAGATGGTGAAGAGAAGAAAGGCAAGAAAGACAAAGGGAAAAAAGACGTGGAGGATTTGAAGAAAGAAGTTGACCTGGTGAGCAAAGCAGCTTCGATCGTCCCTTATTATTACTTATACTTCACAGAAGCCATTTGACTTGTAAAGTGCTTAAAACCTGTTCTGTCTCTATAGGTTGATCACAAGTTAACCTTGGATGAACTTCAAAGAAAATATGAAACTGATCTTTCTAATGTGAGCATTATTCATGCGTGTGTGTGTGTTTGGGGGGGGGGCATTAAATAAACTTAATGAAACTGTTTCAATGTGAGCACCACACATAAAATTCACTTGATAGAGACTAGGGTACGTGTCCCCCTTCGTCTTTTAGCCTGTAAAAACAGTCAAACCTATTGGCTCTTCCTTGTGTCTCTCTTTAGGGTCTTTCCTCCACCAGAGCAGAAGAGATCCTGGCCCGAGACGGCCCGAACATCCTCACGCCTCCCCCCACCACACCTGAATGGATCAAGTTCTGCAGACAGGTAAAAGTCACTTTTCATCTCATGAAACTTAAGTCAAATAACTCATTTTAGAAAATAGACATACGTATAATGTCACTTTAACGTAGCTTGTGAAACAGCTATTTTGTCTTGTTTCCAGATGTTTGGTGGTTTCTGCATTCTGCTGTGGATCGGTGCCTTCCTTTGCTTCTTTGCTTACAGTATTCAGGTGGCTTCAGAAGATGAACCAGTCAATGATAATGTGAGAAGGATTTTGTAGCAATATACTACTTTTATTTGTGGAATAATGTAAATAAATGACGACCTGAAAACATTATTTTTTCGTCCTGCAGTTGTACCTCGGTATTGTGCTTGCTACTGTTGTCTTCGTCACTGGCTGCTTCTCCTACTACCAAGAGGCCAAGAGCTGCAAGATCATGGACTCGTTCAAAAACCTGGTTCCACAGGTAAATTATTTCTCGTGTTTGTACATTAATTAATCTATCTGACAGATTGACTGTTGATAGGGCATTTGTCCACAAACTGTAAGACTGGTGGTTTACTAAGTCTTAACCATTCCCCTAATAATGTACAAGTCATCTTTACCTTCATAGCAAGCTCTTGTTGTCCGTGATGGAGAGAAGAAGAGCATTAACACTGAGGATGTCGTGCTTGGAGATTTGGTGGAGATAAATAGTGGAGACAGGATCCCTGCTGATCTGAGGATCATCTCTGCTCAAAGCTGCAAGGTGTCTATACTCAAAAGTTATTCTTCTCACTTCTGTTTTTATCATAGAGCTGATGAAATGTCTTTCTGAATATCTTTGACAAGTCATAAGTGCTTTTTTCGGCCAGGTGGACAACTCCTCCCTGACGGGTGAATCTGAGCCTCAGTCTCGCACTCCAGACTTCTCCAACGAAAACCCACTGGAAACTAGGAACATCGCTTTCTCCTCCACCAATTGCGTTGAAGGTAAGTGATGGGAAAAAATGTTTCAGTTTTTTGAACACAAGAATCTAAATGTTCTGATAATTCTTCCAGGTACTGCCAGAGGAATCGTCATCAACACTGGAGACAAAACCGTCATAGGTCGTATCGCCACCCTGGCCTCCAGTTTGGAATCTGGCAAAACTCCCATCGCCATCGAGATCGAGCACTTCATCCACATCATCACTGCTGTGGCCGTCTTCCTGGGTGTTACCTTTCTGATCCTCTCACTCGTACTTGGTTACACCTGGCTTGAAGCCGTCATCTTCCTCATTGGTATCATTGTCGCCAATGTGCCAGAAGGTCTCCTGGCTACCGTCACTGTGAGTCCTGTTGGTTCTTATGTTTAGAATAATAATGTCCAGAATGGTTCTTTAGATCTTAACCAATCCGTGCATTTGCAACCCAGGTGTGTCTGACCCTGACCGCCAAGCGTATGGCCAAGAAGAACTGCCTGGTGAAGAACCTGGAAGCTGTGGAGACTCTGGGCTCCACCTCCACCATCTGCTCAGACAAGACCGGCACCCTGACCCAGAACAGGATGACTGTGGCTCACATGTGGTTCGACAACTACATACAGAAGGCCGACACCACAGAGAACCAGGAGGGAGATGCCTTCGACAGAACCTCCGTCACATGGGCTGCTCTGGCCAGAATTGCCGGACTTTGCAACCGAGCCGTCTTCCTGGCTGATCAGAGCAATATTCCCGTTCTGAAGGTGAGAAGCTAATTGCATGAATATATAGATGTGCCTTCAAAATAGGAGAAATATGGAGTAACTTTAGAAATACTGCACCTGGGTAGACAGGTTTTCAGTGGCTCAGGAGAAGGAGGTTGGTTTCTCCAAACATTTGAGTGAGAGACACTGAACACATGCCTTCTCTAGTTAAGCCTCATTTCTGCATGGGATATTTTTATTTTTCTAAACATGTTAAGCTGAATCCTGTAGTGTTAGATGCAGTTGCTCTCAGGGAGAAAGCTTGGCCTTGTGATTTGAAAACAAAAATCTTTTTCGGTCCAACAAAAGACAAGTGCAGCCAAACTGCACTTAACATAATTAAAGGCTTTTTCAGAAATAAATGGCTGTTGTTATAGCAAGATGTGGCCAGACAGAGCCAGTAATTTATGTCTCACTCAGCTCTGGCGCGAACCATACACAGTATTTCTTAGTCAAAATGCAATGTGAGAAAAGATTAAATATTAAATGCGGCAGGTTATGCCTTGAAGCATCCATTAGTTCTTCGTCTGGAGTGGATCAACTAAAATCCTGTACTTAGTGGAGTCTTGTCGGATGGCACCTGCTTTTGTTACATCAGTTTACATTAGATTAAACTCCAAGTATAATATATTGTAAATAAATAAGAATCAAGATAGGATCTATGGTGTATAAAACCACTCCTGTGTTAATTCTTAGCGAGAGGTGGCAGGCGACGCCTCAGAAGCTGCGCTGCTGAAGTGCATCGAGCTTTGCTGTGGGTCTGTTAGTGACATGAGAGACGCATACCTCAAGATTGCTGAGATCCCCTTCAACTCCACCAACAAATACCAGGTAAGCAATACACACAAGGCCTAGTTTAGTAATCAACACAAGAGGTTTACGTTGCCCTCATGTCACAGCAATGCAAGCTTTTAAACTCTAGTTCCTTCTCTCCCTCAGCTCTCCATCCACAGGAATCCTACTCCTGGAGAGACGATGCACCTTCTTGTGATGAAAGGTGCCCCAGAGAGGATTCTAGACCACTGCGCCACTATCCTGATCCACGGCAAAGAGCAGCCTCTGGATGATGAGATGAAAGAAGCTTTCCATAGCACCTATCTTGAGTTAGGAGGCCTTGGAGAGAGAGTGCTTGGTACGACCCAGCTCACATATATTTCAATTCATCCCTCATTCCTTCAACTGTTTCTAGTAAACTGGGCTAATGACTAATAAGCTTTTTCTCATCTCACTCAGGTTTCTGTCATTACAACCTGCCTGACGACCAGTTCCCAGAAGGCTTTGCTTTTGACGCTGAAGAGGTGAACTTCCCCACTGAGAACCTTTGCTTCATTGGTCTCATGTCGATGATTGACCCTCCACGTGCTGCCGTGCCTGACGCTGTCAGTAAATGCAGGGGCGCGGGAATCAAGGTGAGCAACCGGAGCCACCGCATCTCAGACTCTTGAACTTTCTGTTTCATTGTGTTTACAAAAGACTTGACACCTGACCTCATTGTCTCAGGTTATCATGGTCACAGGTGACCATCCCATCACAGCTAAGGCCATTGCTAAGGGTGTGGGTATCATCTCTGAAGGCAATGAGACCGTTGAAGACATTGCTGCACGTCTGAATATACATGTCTCTGAGGTTGACCCCAGGTTAGTATATTCTAAGTTCTAGTTCTAGTTCATTCTTTGCTTTGCATTTTAAAGACTGTGAGAACTGTTTGCCTTTTGTAAAATAAAATCTCTACTAGTTAACCATCATTAATATAAATGCGCTTTTACTCATGGTAATTTTGACTTTGTTTTGAGTTTAAGGTTAATTATGATCTTTTCCTGTTTTCCTTTTCCCACCATTTTATTTTTGTAATGCCCTGCTTATACTACATCCTCTAAAGGAGGAAGCTGGATTATAGCCATTGTCCTACTGTTGCTGTGATTTCCTCTCCAGGGATGCCAAAGCCTGCGTTGTCCACGGCGGTGATCTGAAAAACATGACCCCGGAGCAGCTTGACGATGTGCTGAAGCACCACACTGAAATTGTCTTTGCCAGAACCTCCCCACAGCAGAAACTGATTATAGTGGAAGGTTGCCAGAGACAGGTCAGCACCACAGAGAATAAAAACATTAACATAGATAATAACTGAGATGTAAAACTTTTCTCCACTCTTTGTTTAATACAAGCCTCAAATTTACACTATTTTCACTTTAGGGAGCCATCGTGGCTGTGACAGGTGATGGCGTGAACGATTCTCCTGCTCTGAAGAAGGCCGACATTGGCGTTGCCATGGGAATCGCTGGATCTGACGTGTCCAAGCAGGCAGCTGACATGATCCTAATGGACGACAACTTTGCCTCCATCGTTACCGGTGTGGAAGAAGGTAAGAGCTACTTATGAGGTAGTCGAATCCATCTCCTCGTCCTTCGTTGGCCAAAGGGTTGCAAACTTAACTGTTTCCTGTTTCCCAAAATGCACCAATGTCAGGACGTCTGATCTTTGACAACTTGAAGAAGTCCATCGCCTACACGCTGACCAGTAAAATCCCCGAGATGTCGCCCTTCCTCTTCTTCGTACTCGCCGGCATGCCCCTCGCACTGGGGACCGTCACCATCCTCTGTATTGATCTGGGAACAGACATGGTGAACCTTTCAGCCGACTGATGCTCAAACAACAGCAATTTGCGTGAACCTCACATTTTATTGTATTTACCTGGTGTCTCCTAGGTGCCTGCTATCTCCCTGGCTTATGAAACGGCCGAGAGTGACATCATGAAGAGACAGCCCAGAAACTCACAGACAGACAAACTGGTGAATGAGCGGCTCATCAGTGTGTCTTATGGACAAATAGGTAACAAATAGTTTTGATCTTACCAGGACACATTACCTCATTTCTGGAAACACACTGCTGTGTCTAATAAAGATCCGCTGATGTGTAACCTCTCTTCTCCTCTGTCAGGTATGATGCAGGCTGTAGGTGGCTTCTTCACATATTTTGTGATCCTGGCTGAAAATGGCTTTTTCCCCCTGGATCTGCTGGGGCTCCGAGTGACGTGGGATGACAAATATGTGAACGACCTGGAAGACAGCTACGGACAGGAATGGGTCAGTAGAGCTAACGATGCTGCGCTGCTAACGCTCCTCTGTCATGATGCGTCATTTCCAACCTGCCAAAAGGAAAACATTTCAATCTGTCTCAATCTTCTCCCCAACAGACATACGAGCGCAGAAAGATTGTAGAGTTCACCTGCCAAACGGCTTTCTTCATCAGCATCGTGATTGTGCAGTGGGCCGACTTGCTCATCTGTAAGACCAGGAGGAACTCCATCATTCAGCAAGGAATGAAGTACGTACACGTAGGGACGCACACTCACTGGCCACTTTATTAGGTGCACCTACCGAAACAGGTTGGAGCTGTAGCAACATAATCTGGTATCGTGTGTGGTGTTTTCACAGAAACCGTGTTCTCATTTTCGGGCTGTTTGTGGAGACAGCTCTGGCTGCTTTCTTGTCATATTGCCCCGGGATGGACGTTGCCCTCAGAATGTACCCTCTCAAGTGAGTATAGAACCTTCTATGCATTGACGTTTACATGGGATCGGTGCTGGTGATGTTTACCTTGTGAATACCACCTAGTGTCACTGGTCATTTCCACGTCAGATGCAGAATGAAGCCCAACACTAACGTATAAAGTCATAAGGGCCTTAAGCTCATTATTTCAGGAAATCTCCTTGTCCCGTCCTCGTTACTGTTTTACTGCTTCCTCAGGTCCTGCATCCACTTTCTTCTCTGCTACCATTTCATCTGCTCCCGGTGCTGCAGTCTCCCCATTTCACTTTCTCCTCTTACTCACCCACCCACTCTCCTTTCTCCCCTTTGGGTGACTGCAAATGTTTAACTAATCAGAGCTTCGGTTTCTTTGTGTCTGCGCGACTGTCTCCTCTCAGACTCTGCCTTTGATTTCCTTATTTCTGTCTCATGTGCACGTGTGAGGATTTTCTTTAGGAATTCTTTTGGTATTTTTGTTCTGCTTGTGATGAGCCACAGTTTATTGCAACAGTTCCAGTACATAAGCTTGAAGCACATACCGAAAATGGATCACACCCACATGGGAAACCAGTAAGCATCAATTATAAAGTAGTAAAAGTTGTTTGGAGTTTCCCTGCAGTTTGGCTCTTTCTGGCACAAATCTGAGCTGACAGATTAAATTCTGAGCTGTGGCTTTTTATATGTTTTCAGAAAACAGCAACCAACTGTAGTGGCATGAAACTCCTTATATCAATATAAACTGAAACTGATGGGGGGGATTTCTCTTCCTCTCTCTGTGTGTCCATCTATACATTAGGCCACTGTGGTGGTTCTGCGCCTTCCCCTACTCTTTCCTCATCTTCCTCTACGACGAAGTCAGAAAATACATCATCAGACGAAGCCCAGGAGGTAAGTCCTCTGCTGACGCTTCTTTTTTTTTCACTTTACAAGATTGAGGAGGTTCGGGATTGTTTAGAAATCTGCAGCTGAAGAAGGAATAACTGTGAAAATAATATGAATAACTTTGAGTTGAGCACTCGTTGCACTACTACAGCTCACACATTTCAAAAACTGTATCACTAATTAGGTCTCCTTTGATTTATAGGTTGGGTGGAACTTGAGACCTACTATTGAGTCAACACAACATTATTTAATGCCATGTTATGTACAGTTGTTAGGACTTTCTAACACATAAAACATGGATAATTTAAATATGAATTAAATATTTTGATGTTAAATATTAACAATAAAGCATTTATTTATCATTGTATACTGAGGCTGCTGGGACTTCCTTAGCACAAACTTTTCTCAGACAGAAAGAAAATAAAAGCATTCTGGAGACATCAAGCCAAAATATGTATAAACACGTTGCAGTCATCAGGTGCAGAACTGGCCTTAATCCCCTCATATTCAAAGAATCATCACATTAAAATACTGAAGTAATCCATCATAAGCCACTAAGAATGACAAAGACACAACAAAGCAGTAACAATTTAAATGTAACAAAGGCTTTGCCAGTCATTTAATAATCATTTAAAAAGGCAACGTCACCAATGACAATGTCATAAGGAAACAAAGAAGGTCAAATGCCCCATTACATTACAAACCAGTGCAGACCGTTTACCATTCAAACAGGTCGTAAAAAGGTCAAAGTGTGTGCTATGCATCCGTTCCCTGACCCCCTCTGCTAAGGCTCCAGCTACCGGGGGGGAGCGAGACCTGAAGTATTTCAATGACTAGTGGTGTAAAACCTGAAGCTGTTGTTTATTTGGCCGTTGGTACGACTGTGATGGCGTGTGCTCAGACAATGTGTTCATCAGGCCAACACCAGCACACACTTGACCTTTGTTCAGTGCTCGTAAGCGGGACGGGAGGGGGGGCGAGCTCTGCTGGGTCTTCACACTCCTACAGCGTGAGCACGGACCAACCTCCAGAACCTGAGTCTGTGCTCACAGTCAACCACGCTGGCCTACGTTTTTACTACACGCTGTAGACTAAACTGTATGTTGTCTTCAAAAACAAAGCTGACATTCCTTGCACTTTCCCATGATGTGTGTAGAACCATGACCTTTAAACAAGTGTTCATTTTTTCATTAAACTCGGTTAGGTGGAATTTTACAGGGCACCTGAAGGGTCATGGGCAGGAGTACCAGCAATTCTGAAGTTATATAGTTAGTCTCTGGTGTTGAGTCACTGAGATAACTCCTGTATTGGCATTTACGAGAAGATAAGAGACCAACCTGGCACCTGGAAACACAGCTGCTGTCTGTGACCATGAATTATCCACAGACTCTTCTATTCCAACTAATGCCAGCAACTTCTTCTTCCTTTTCATCTTCTTCTATATAATAATTTTTATCCAAAGTGAAGTAATCGACCATTTGATAACCCATAAGAGCCCAGACCCATTTCTACTTAAAGGAGAATTATGTGGGATATGAACTAAACAAAATGAACCATGTGCAACACAACTCTGAACAAATTTGTGTCACGGTGGGTTTTTATGCGATAATCCATGATGAGAGCAAACGTTTCAACTAAGCAGTCAGGTTATAACCCCCCTGGCTACGTGTGTAGGTAAACAGTGAGAGTTTCCATAATGATGATTTGTAATGAAGCGAGGGGGGGAGAAATGTCTTGCTCGACCATCTGTGAACTAAGCTTTATGCATAAGATGCAAACATGTGAAGAAGCCTGGCAGTAAAATCTTCCCATCACAGTTTCACTGAGCAGGGTTTAAAAATATCCCAGACAGAATTTTGTAAGACTTCATTTGATCATGAACTGCAGCCAAATATAAAATTAAACATACAGAAAGTGCAAGTGGCTAATAAAATATTCCAGGGCATGAAAGCCATAGCTAGGTCAGTGGAGGATTAGTCCAGAGGGAGGTGGTGTTGCTAAGCACTCTCTCTCTCTCTCTCTCTTTCTGTCTGTCTGTCTGTCTGTCTGTCTGTCTGTCTCTTACTTTCTGTAGCTTGCATGACAAGTAGAAAGTCTTTGTCCATTTAAGCCACCAGTCAGCATTGAAAGAGGGGAATTTAGATACTGGTGCTGGTCTGTGTCTGTGTGGTTGCGTAAAAATGTTTTATTTGTTTTCATCAGCTTTTATTAATGTCATCAAAAGACCACTTTTCACCAAATCGCTCTCACCCATTATGCTGCTGCCCACTGCTAAGACACAGGTCCCGTTGTGTGTGGGTGTGTGTGTGTGTGTGTGTGTGGGTGTGTGTGTGTGTGCGCTCACTGGTAGTTTTCCATGAGGGAAGGCTGTGAGAGCCCCAGAGGCAAGTCTTCACACAGGGGAGGAGTCAGCAAAGGAATTCTGTGTGTGTGTCTGTGTGTGTGTGTGGAGGGGGGTTGGGGGTCGGTGTGTGTGTGTAAGAGACAGAGAGAGTGAATGAACTATTGGGCAATCACAACAGTACATTGTGTGTGTGTGTGTGTGTGGGTTGCGCAATACATAAAAACTTTGCTGAAGTGACGTGGTGGAGAGACTAACGGAGATAAAGAGAGCAAGATGGAGAAAGCGAGTGCGACGTATACAGGACAGAAACTTTGTTCTCTGACACAGGTGTCCTTTACCTTGTCCAAGGGCAAATAAAAGCTTGGCTACCATCACGTGAGGACTCCTCCTCTTCCTCCTCCTGCTAGTTCGTTGAACTCCTCCCTCTCTGGGCACCGCTTGTCTTTCGTCTGACTTTCTCCTCAGCTCCGTTTTTTTCCTCTCACATTGTTCCACGGTGAATGAGAAGGTGAGGAGAGAGAGCTGCTGTCTAGCTCAGGAGGAAAAACAATCCTAACTGTCTGCTGTTTCTTCTGCCTAAGTCAACTTACACCATAGCTGAGCAATGTCTGTTGCAATTATTTCCCCTTTAATGAGCAGCAGGCCGCTGGTGGTTTAGTCATTTGAAACCAAGCTTGGTTTAAACCAGAAAAACCTTTATTTAAATTCCAGTGGCAACGTTTTAAACATCAGCAAATGAATTTCGGGAAAGTGCCTAAAATGTTGCAGATGATGTTTTGGAGAATCTTTGGGTTTGGTAAAAGTTTTTTAGCCCCTGTGAGAACATCTCCATGAACTAAAAGTCAGTTATGACTAACTCTGTGACCTTTGACCCAGTTAGTGAGCATCGACGAAGAGAAGAGAAGAAAGCGGCTTTAATTTGAATGGCAGTTCCGAGCAGAGCTTTTATTCTGAAAAGCCTTTTCCGACACACACTGTCACATTGTTGCAGATTTCTGACTCTGACATGAACAATGCATGACCAGGAGAGGAATGAAATGATTTGTTGATGAGTTATGCCGTTTCCCAGCACATTTGTTCATCACATTTTCTGCTCATTTATTTTGCTGCATTTGCTTTTACTTAATTTGCATTTACGTCTGTTTTGTTTAGCCCCATTTCATTTTTCTAATTGTGTGTTTGCACAGTAATTCGCATCCTGTTTAGTCCCCGCTAAACTCTGAATATACACATTTGCAGCCATTTCGGCTTCAGGTGAACCAATTTTCATTACAACTGGCATAAACGTAACCTTAGTTTTAAGACAGCAATGATGCCACTTTGTTTTAGTGGGCTCAACCAAAATGAGTAAGTAGCAGAGCTCTTACGTTATAATGACAAGGTGCTGTGTATAGTCTAAGCTGTGGAGATTTCTCACCACAGACACTTATGCAACACATTTGTCTTATCAGGACACTGAGTTCAAGACCAGTAACAACTACCTCTATTTGACGCTCACTTCAACACAGTCATTCAATCACACATTTTCAGTTTACAGAACAAATATGTCAGCTTTAAAAGTCGCCTGAACCGAATCACTCCGTCGTTGTTGACATTTTCTCTCGCGGCTGTTTTGCCCTGGTCCTGTCAGTAAACCTTCTTGCGTCCACGCTGGGATTTACACAGTACAGTATGCGTGCGTGAGAGACTGAGTGAGCACAGACAGAGGCTCTTTGTTGCGGTTGCCAAGGTTTCGGATCAGCCAGGCTGACAGTGCCGGCCTATGGTGCCTACAGTTTCTTGCTTTATCCTCTCATCGAGTCTCGGTCCGGTTTTCTGTGCTGCTGTTGTTCTCAATGCATAGTGGCATTTAAACGTCTAACAGTTTGCTACATACAGTACATAATTCCCTTATTACAATATTTACAGTATTATAATCACTTTCTGTAAAGAAGGAGGCAAATCCACACTTGCAGCCAGGTCTATTATTAAAGTTATATATACTATTTACACAACAGGACAAGCTTCAATGTCAGGATCAAGATGAGAGCAGAATATAGACCTAAAAACCAAATGACTATGATGATGGCAGGAATGTTCTGTTCTCACAATATTTTAAAAAGTTGTACAACCTAATGGTTGCAGTTTTGGTCCAGATTCAAATTTAAGCATCTATGCAGCTTTGAACGTGACCAAAAATACAACAATGACATTTTAAAATACAGAATGTCTCACCCTGTTTGTCTCTATTTCCCTTCGTCACTCCTCTAATTGCAGCCATAATCCGTAGGCCGATTAGAAGGACGTTCAGGGTCTGTGTTTGTGTGTGCGTGTGGGGTGTTGGGGTGGGTTGCGTGTGTGTGTGTGGTCTGCATTATGATGCATGGATCTCACAGATTACTCGATGGCTGTCATTAACACAAAGGTTAAAGCTAAAGGATCTAAATCCAGTCGACTCTCTGATGACGTGTACTTATGAGGAAAGTGATCTGGGAGCTTGTGAAGAAACTAAACCAAACCTCTGTGTTTTAACTCCACAACAACGATGCTGATGCTGATACCGGAAACCACGCCTCTGTCTGGGGGGGTATACTGTAGGTTGACCTAGTAGCAAGTGCAAGACAAATGTTAGGGCCTATAAATAGCCGCGTTTTCTGTCTCATTTATGTTCCTCTATTTGTCTCTTCTGCGTGGTCTGACCTGGTTGCCATGCGCCTCGAGATTTACAGTCCTGTCTTTTGTCTGTGAGTAAGGTCATAATTCGCAAAATGTCTTCATAATGTTTAACTTTTGATGTTGAAGTGCTGCGAAAGCCAAAACTGCTGCACAGAGGTGTGAAAGACACGGAGCTGAGGCTCAGAAAGCTGAAATACCACAATACATCGAAGAGCTGCTTAAAGGGCCAGGACATGTGGAGGAGTATGGGTGACCTGGACCACCAAGAGTCATTCATCTCTGTATCCTTTACAGCATTTGTGTCATTTGGTTTATATATAGCCTTATATACACACACACCTACGTGTCATCTGCATATATATGAAAACTGTTGGATTCTCCCTAAATACATTATTTATCAGGACAACAGGAGGAGACAACTCTTAATTCCTCCAGTCAAGTGTCTTCTCTGAAGAGGACCTCGTCTCAAAGTAAGTATACGCTGCATGTCTTTTAGTTAGCGAGTCACATAAATTCTTCGCCGTTAGCAAATTGCAGATGCAAGAAGAGATGTGTAAATACACTGCATGCATTCTCTCGTATCATTAACCTGTGTTCACTCCAGGTGAAGGATGTCGGCGTTTGACCCTCGGAGGAGGGAGAAGACTAAGGTTGGTGTGCTTTCGCTCTTTCACTCCTTTAGTTCAGGCTTGAGACAAACACCTACGCTGGGAATTTTGAGCAGGTGTGTGAAGTCTCCTCTGTGTTTGGCTTTCTGGGCCAAAATTGAAGGCAGAAAGGACGTTTAGTGTCTGCAAGCTAAAATCCAGCTCATAGTGATGCTAACTATATTTTTCTAGTGACTGTATTTTAAGTATTTAGAATGTTTAAGGCAAGTTGCAAAACAAAGGAGGCACAGAACAGAATCACCCCATGTGGTGACGTTCTGTAAGTCCACGGCATAAGACAGCTTCTGTTTCACTTCTCACTATACTTGGCCAGATCTGTATTTTGCCTTCCAAGTTGGCTGCAGCCTTGGCTCCCAGCTCAACGCAGCCAGTGCACTTAGTGCAGAGGGCAGAGGAGCGAGGTGACATCTTGTTGGATGTGATTTCATTCTCAACATGAACAACAAGACACTCGCACTGAAAAGACTTCAGTACGCATGCAAGTGAACTGCACGAGACGTCTCCAGGGATCAGTGATAAAAACTTCAAATTATGCAAACTGATAAGAAAATATTAAGATCGATGAAAGATTTTATACAAGAATACAATGGATTCATTCATCTGTGACAAGACACTGATGTAAACAATACCTGCTCCTTTTCTTTATTGTCAGACAAAGGTACACTTTTAACCATTTAAAGAGTTCACATACGTATCTGGAACTGCAAACTTCGTACACTTATGTGTGTGTGTGGGGGGGGGTGGAATTTGACTTATGACTCTGGTTATTTGCTTCCTCATTCCCATTACTCCCTATGTGAAGTTGCATGTAGCCTTCATGTGACATATTACAGTAGAGTCTGTTTCGTTGGATTTGAAACAGTCTGCGACAGCTGAACTTCCATGTCTTCAAGAATGAGCTTTCACTTTGACAAACAGTCACACGTTGAACAGTTGGAACCTTGTGATGCCTACTGGCGGAGACAATAGGTCGTTGTGTGCGCAGGCTTCTTGGGGGGGAGGCTTATTTTCATCTTTTCACCCCGCGTGAACTTACAGTTCTCCCTCTCCCCTGCATCAATGAAGTGAATAATCAACCACTATAAATGTCCAAGGTCACTGTGTTGAGTGTTGTTCTTAAGTTGAGCGTACGTTTGGTGTTTGTAGTGTTTTTGTGAATGGAGAGATTCCATAATAAAAGCCCGATTCACACATATGCATGTATAGTTCAGTGAACATGAACGTGTCAGTCTGGCAGACAGTGGTGCCTGCATATCAAGACTGGCTTCCATAAAATACTACTAGTTATAAGATGACGGCCCTTTTGGTTTGATTATTAAACATTTTAAATGCTTCTACGTCACAGTTGGTACAAAGTTCATGACAGCTCGATTACTACAAGGGCAGCCTGCAGTGGAGTAAAACATTTACAGTGCGCCTTCATATAGACTTTTGAACTGTATGGACGCTCTAAAAGGAAATGTTGGTTTCTAATCAAACCTTTGACTCAACTTCGCTCAGCCCACTGTTCTAGTTATAATAGGACCCAACACATGTTACAACCGTGTCCTCCCAAGCACTGAGTTTTATTAAGAATGGCTGAGAACTGTTTGGGGATAAACACAAACCTAGACTGATCTGATTGTGGAGCAGAGGCCCCAGCTGCATGAAAACCTCTGAGGGAGCCACTTAGGCTAAATCATGCTTTACAGTTTTGCTTTTTATTGATGCAGGAGTGAAACCGCGGCAGCGTGGGAGGCCGATTTCCCAAAGACATAAACACACTCAAGAGCAAATCCTGCAAAAACAAAGCGTAAACAGAGATTCTCAATGTGTGTGAATGCTAATAATAGTGGGCGTAGTCATGGTAAAGGTAAAGGACCGGGAACACTCATCTATAGCGTATAGACGTGACACGTTGAGGAGCATGTGTTGTTCGTTAGCATCATAATGGATTTCACTGGATTAGTTACTGCACCACAGACTGTTTCCCTTTGGTTTCTGCAGCACTGTGGTGAGCTCCAGTCATTATCTGTGGGAATATGCAGCAGTTTGGGTCACAGCAAAATAGATTAGATCTGATTCTGCTCCCTGAAGCTTTTCCTCGACCTCGCTTCCTTTCTTTTACATTACCACCCTGTTTCTCCTGGATCTGTTTCATCTGTGTGAATAGAATTGGAACAAATTGAATTCAATACTCGGCAGGTCCTCCAGGCTTATGTACTGCTAAAGCAGCAACACAATGAACTGCGCTGACTGTCCAAGAGCTGGAGCTAGAATAGAGGATATATATAAAGTTAGATGAGATTTTTCCACTCTCTTCATCATTTACAAGCCACAATCTCTTTGTTTTTTTTCCCCTCACATGGCTTTGAATGAACATCCCATCCCTCCCTGTGTAGTCTAGTGACTATAAACAGTTGAAAGTTTACTACAAACACGTCCAACAACCCCCTCCAGTCAGCCAGCCAGCCAACAAGAACAATCCCTCCTCCTCTTAACCAGCTCCAAAGAACAGGAAGAGCACTCCTTAGTTTCGTGACAGGCTTCAGGGTCATGAGTGTCGTTTGGCGCAACTAAGGAAGTTGCCAGAGACGTGTGGCTGGGTACGAAATGCTCCACACATCACAATTACATTCTTGTAGCAGCAGCATAAATGACGGCATGTTCAAGGACACAATGTATTTCAGACACCAGTCTTGGCAGTTGTAAATTAAAGTGCTCTGTTAAAAGTTGGGAATTTCACTAGGGTCCGTCTATTAGCTGGACTAATTTGTTTATAGCATTATAGGCTTAGCAGCAGCTGAACCTTCCCCAAATTTGGAAATGAAACCAAAATGTCCTGAGCTTTCTCTTTCGCATTCATCGTTTAGCAGCTGGTAACGGGCCCAATGGATTTTGATCAGCTTTTAAACTTGTATTCATAATTTCACAATCAGCACCAGGTGCTTTCGCAGGACACACTGACCTCGGACAGAGAGGTAACGCTGGCGGCTCAGTGGATTCCTCCCTTTTGCATTTCATGCCTTATCTTTGCTGTGACCAGCAGTTTTGTCCAAATTCTTTCTACTGAGCCCTCACGGAAAAACACATTGTGTGTTAATCAGCACTTGAGCCTGTTTAGTCATCAGGATGCATCATACAACACCAGTCAATCAGTCAGTTGCCAAAAACCAGGCGTTCACCTTTTTGCCACTCACTATATCATTTTGTTTTTGTTTGTTCGGTAAATGAAGCACACGGAGAAGCAGAGCTCACGGGCGTCTGGATTCTCTGCAGATGGAGGCCGTGCAGCTGTGACCACCTACCTGTAACAAGTGAAGGTCAAAATGAAGATTAATGGCCAAGAATGGAGGGAGCACAGAGAGTGAATGAGTAAAAGAAATGAGTGAAAGGAGACGGGAAGCGGCGAGAACAAAACAGGGAAGTTGTGCAAGCTTCACCCCTCCCCTTTCTGCTGCGTGCCTCCTCCTACCCTCCCCCCCACCACCACCAGTGGTGCAACCCCTCCTCTCCCCAATACTCACCTGCTCATGTGTTTTAAACATAACCCCCCTCGCCCTCCCCCCCCTCACCGCCTCACAAGCTCCTCCTCTCAAACCAGGTGAACCAGTTGTGGGGGTATAAAGAGATGTAAACGCGAGGCGACCTATCTTCTCTGCTCTGGGGAGTGTGGAAGACACAGGACGCAACAGGACCGAGAGAGAGAGAGAGAGAGAGAGAGTGTGTGTGAGAGAGAGAGAGAGAGAGGCGGAGTAGGAACGTTGCAATTTAAAAAGACAATTGGATTGACTGTTCTCAGACTTGCATTGCAACCATGGGGCTGGGAGTAAGTATTGCTACCTCCCAACTTTGTCACATGCTTTGACCAGGTTTCTAAGAGTCTTTGGATTCAGATTAAAAATGTCTGTTTAGGTTTTGGTCACAAGCTACTGGTTAGGCTGTAGATTACCTAGCGTACTTTGTACCTTAGATTTGAAAGCTGCAGTGCGGGTGTGATTTTTATAGGAGTTTCGAGAAATTGGGGACTTTTTAAACCGTGTCACATTCTAGATTATCATCAAAGTAGCTCACGACAGGTTTTCCAGCGTGTTTGAACAGCACGCTTCGTATTGCCTTCTGCTCTCGTGCAGCTAAAGAGGAACTACAGGCAGGTCTTCATGCATATTCACTTTGTGTGACTTGTTTTTCAACCCAGAAAGGAAAAGATGAGTACAAACTGGCCCCAACTACAGATGGCGGGGAAAAGAAAGCCAAGAAAGGTAAAGCGAACAAGAAGGATATGGACGATCTGAAGAAAGAGGTGGATCTGGTGAGTAAAGAGACAAAAGTGAAACCTGCCAATAAGTGTTTAAAAGGGGAGAGTACACACAACATGATAAGACTCAAAAAGTGGACGCGACCTCTGTGAACTTTACAAAGGTGTTTTCTCACACACAATAACAGCCTCGCTGAGAGCACGGTAACACTGTTAGTCACTGCCGTTTGTCACAACAATGACACAGGCACAGCTGAGACAAACCTCTACTTTGACCTCATGGCGAGTCACATTCGATGTAGCCGTCTGCCACATATTTCACCGTGATTGCTACTTACACCACCGCATGTCCTGTCACATGTTATTAAGCAGTTCACAGCTATACTTACCTTCTAAGTCATGCTTATCCGTGTTGACTTTCAGCACTGGGATGTTGGGCTGTGACATCTGAGAGAGCTTCTGTTTTTCAGCATACATTTGCCGCTTCTCATCGCACTCTAGACTGACTCATCTCGCTTAGATCAATCAGTACTAGAGCTTCCTTTTATCTTGAACCGCAATCGTGCAGATGCTAAACTTCCATCTTTGCACTCAGCTAGAACGGTTGAACAGTTTCCACTGATGTCAGCTTTTTCTCGGTGTGAATCTGTCGCAGGCTGAGGTCATTTCCCAAGGTCAGCGACGCACTCGTACATTAGGACTAGTGAATAATTTCACACGGCCACGTTGTGTTTAAATGTACAGTGGTGGTATTTTAAATCAGAAACAAGTTTGCGCGTTTTTATCTGTAAACTGAAAAAAGTGTATGAGAGAGGTTTGCTTCAGCCTAAACTGCATTTGTCCATAAATTACACATAAAGTAGCTTTTTCAACCACAGAATGCATTTAACTAGGACGCATCCGTGACCTCAACAAGGTCACTTCACCAGGACTCAGGGTGAAGCCTCATGTTCATCTTAAAGCACTGATTGGTCCCTAGTGAAAGTTCGACTGGTTTGATAAGGCTATAATGAGGATTTAAACTTTCTATAATATTGCCGAGTGATTAAATTGAAGTGTAGCAGCTGAAGAAAGGTCGTCAAGCAAAAGTCTGTTAAGCTTGGTCCAGATGTGTCATTTAAAAATCACTCAGGGACAGTGAGTGTCTCAGTCGTTGTGGCCTTTATTATTGATCTTTCAACTTCCCTGTAATTACTGCATTTCTCTGTCTTGTGTCATTGAGCGTGACCTGTTATGCTGATTAATAATAAGATTCCCATCTGGCTGACATGGCTGAAGTAGATCTCAAAGTCCAGCCACCGCTGAAGGACGTCTCAATGCCACAGCAACTCTATGACTGCTCTACTCTAACTTCCTCACAGTATCGTTTACTGCTATGGAGCGGAAGCTGTCTTTAATATGAGTCCCTACTGCTGCAGTCTATTGTTTCTTCAGAATAACTGGACTAGATTAGCTCATTAGCCAGATTAGTTGAAAATCCCCATGTTTCTGACTGAACTGTTAAACAATAATAACCAGCTGAGCAGTAAAACAGTAATAATGTAGCTGGGCCTCTATGGTCCTGTGAACCTTATTTGTTAATGATTATTGCACCATCGTGCAATTATACAAACTGTGGCTTCAAAGTCCATCTTAAGACAATGGAAATCCCTCCCATAGCAACATAGCAGCCTGTGGTTGCATAAAGCAAATGTGGCGAAAGCAATCAGCGCCCCGGTGTGACGTATAAAAGCGTGTTCGTTGTGGCTGAGAAGCTAGTGCTGGAGTGATAAATTGTTTAAAAAAAGTAACATCAGCGTGAGGAATATGATACCACGTTACTTATGACACGGTATTTGATATGAAGCACTTTGCTTGCTTATAAAACAAAACTGTGACAGGCCAGGGCACAACCATGCACTTCTTTCACCAGTCACTGACTACGTATAAATACAACAAGGCATCCAGTGGTCAAATGAATATTGTGTAAATATATATTTTATGGGATACATCTATATACTCTAAACAGTGGTGGACGACGGTGACGTAAAACCCTAAAAGGTCAGAGTAAACTTACAAAACACACCTTGACGCAATCAGTGAGTGGAGTAAAATGATACTTCATTGACACAAAGCTATTCACGCCATAGTGATAGTGATATGAGCTGATTATTGCTCCTTTAGTGATGCCTTTAGAAATTTGTGTGAGGTCAGTATCACCACAGAAACCAGTGTGGGCAACTTTTACTGTCTTTTTGTGTAAAGATCACAAAACTGGAAGGTGGGAGTCACGCGTTATTGCACACCGTCCAAATTGCATTGGCGAAATGTCTTCATTCATTCCCAGTAGGCGTTCTTTAAAACAAAAACAGTGTAGGCACATGGACGGTTCAGGTTTGCTTGGGTGTTCATTTAATATTTGCATGTTCCTCTCTTTCATTTAAAAATACACACGCAGCTGCTGGATGAATATCACGGTTATAGGCGCCGTGATTAAAATGACCTGAAAACAGCTGCAAAGCAAGAGCTCCAGCAAAATGTCAAACACATGAGCTAGACTCCAGGAAGCAAACACCGCTATATCAGTTGGGTGACACAGATTCAGCTGGACAGGCTGTTTGTTCACAGCAAACTGACTGGATGAGTCCCTCCGTAACACAGCTCATGGCGGCTTTCAGTCACAGGGCTCTAGTTTTACTGGAATGTCTGCTGTGTCTAATCTTAAAATAACACTGTATGTAGCGCCGCGCATCCATAATCCTGATCAGATGGCTGATTTCGCCCTCTCATCTTTATGTTCCCTGTGTTCCTCTGCAGGATATGACAGGACAATTTTAATCCTGGCTGGAGATAATATTGGAGGTTTTAAAATGACAGGGATTTGAGATGGTTTTACGCAATGTCTCTCAAGCGCTTTCTTTTTTTCTCTCTGTCTCCTCACAGGACGATCACAAGTTAACCCTGGACGAGCTTCACCGAAAATACGGAACCGACTTAACCAGGGTGAGCACACGTCGTAGGTTGAGGCCGCCGCCGGTGACTGATATCTGCATCCGAGCACAGAAAGTTGACATAACATTTCCCTCTTACTCTGGATCATCATTTTGTTTTGATTTGTGAACCATAAAAAATACCTGCAATAACAGTGATTCACCGTCACAGAGGATTCAACCAAAGACAACAGGCGAACAGAAAGATTGTAGGAGGCCTAAAGAATGAAAAACGTGAGAGGACGTACACACATTTTGTTCTAACTGACTTCTAGTCTTCCTAATGCTTTGAAAAATCTGAAGGCAGCTCCACAAGGACTGCTCCAGATTATTTCCATCGATGCCGTGAACACTACAGGCCCAGTCAGACTCACAGTTAGACGTGTGTTTATTGTCAAAAGTCCCGATCAGACTGCCCGTTGTAGCCAATAAACATATCGTACTGTTCAGAATAAAGCAGACGTGGCTGATGCTGATTATCTGAGCTGTTTTGCCCAAAACAAAGACTTCATTCAGGTAGAAACAACAACCTTGTTGACCCTACCAACAAGAAAAAGTGCTGCCGCTCACTCCTTGTTCCTCCAACAGTCATCTAACTTTATTTTACTGCTCGTGAAGTTGAAGACCAACGTTCACAATGACTCGATCGTCTTGTCTCGCACTTTTCTTTCTCCCTAGCTAGAGCTTCAGCTGGTTATCGACTAATTACGGAGTTTAACTGATTTGGACTTGTAAAATATCTGAGGCTCGTCTTATTGAGGATGTGGCTTCTTAAGTCGATGCAGTAATTACGGCGTACGTGTTCGCTCAGACAGTCCAGCAGGGACGCTTCACCCCCGTGTTGTCCTTCAATACGCTTTCTCTCCAGTAAATAAGTACAAAGGACAAGAGCAGTGTCAAAAAAACTGGACTCACAGGTTTTTCTATAAAGGTTCTAATTATTTGGTTTACAAAGACATAGACACCCTGTCTCTGTTTCTCTGTCAGTCTGCTGAGCTGGCATGAGGAAACATATAGTATTTCAGACACACACAGGCTTAAATCACGTTCCTCCTTCCTTGTGTCTCTCTTTAGGGTCTTTCCTCCACCAGAGCAAAAGAGATCCTGGCCCGAGACGGCCCGAACGCCCTCACACCTCCTCCCACCACACCTGAATGGATCAAGTTCTGCAGACAGGTAAAGGTCACTCATTGTCTGAAAAACTTCTCGTCTGAGTGAAACATTTCCCATTTAAAACACAAACTTAATTTGAATATTCAAATGATTGGGGAATGTAGATTCGCTCCTTACTGGCCGTACAGTGCTTATTGTTATTTCTTCTTGTTTCCAGCTGTTTGGTGGTTTCTCAATGCTGCTGTGGATCGGTGCAATCCTCTGCTTCCTCGCTTATGGTATCCAGGCTGCCTCAGAAGATGAGCCCGCTAATGACAATGTAAAAAGTTTGTCTTGTTATGCATCATTTATCTACTCGCTAGTTCCCTAGAATAAGCTGACACCTGTGCGCTCTTCCTTTAGTTGTACCTCGGTGTTGTGCTTTCTGCTGTCGTCATCATCACTGGTTGCTTCTCCTACTACCAAGAGGCCAAGAGCTCGAAGATCATGGACTCATTCAAGAACCTGGTCCCACAGGTGACATTCCGTGACACTAAATAGCAAAATCAAATTTAAGCAAACTGATTAAAAAAAGGTTTATCTTTGGTCTTGTAGCAAGCCCTGGTCGTCCGTGACGGCGAGAAGAAGAGCATCAACGCTGAGGAAGTTGTGGTTGGAGATTTAGTGGAGGTGAAAGGTGGAGACAGGATCCCTGCTGATCTGAGGATTATCTCTGCTCACGGCTGCAAGGTCTGCACCTCTTTAACTTAAATCTCCTCTGACAGACATTCTAATGGAGTGAACATTAGACTGGTTTAAGTGTTGACTGTCACATTCTATTGATAAATCGTGGTCAAAGTTGCATCTGATGGAAAATGGTATCAGTTAATGAGTTTACTTTCTTTTATCAATGACTATATTAACTCAAACGTCAACCCTTTTTAATGGATTACATATACTCAGCGGCTCAACACTTAAGCTGCTGACGTCCTACATCTTTCCTCCTTTAGGTGGACAACTCCTCTCTGACTGGTGAATCAGAGCCCCAGACCCGTACTCCAGACTTTTCCAACGACAATCCCCTGGAAACAAGGAACATTGCTTTCTTCTCCACCAACTGTGTTGAAGGTACAGCACACACTGGCGTTTGACAAATAAAAACAGGCGGGACATTTATGGAGATACTTGCACATGCACAAGACAAGTGATATTTTAATGCTCTCTTCAGGTACTGCCAGAGGAATCGTCATCAACACTGGAGACCACACCGTAATGGGTCGTATCGCCACCCTGGCTTCCAGTCTGGAAGGTGGTAAAACTCCCATCGCCATCGAGATCGAGCACTTCATCCACATCATCACAGGTGTGGCCGTCTTCCTCGGCGTCTCCTTCTTCATCCTCTCGCTCATCCTTGGGTACGGGTGGCTGGAGGCCGTCATCTTCCTCATTGGAATCATTGTCGCCAATGTGCCAGAAGGTCTCCTGGCTACCGTCACTGTGAGTCCTGTTGGTTCTTATGTTTAGAATAATAATGTCTAGAATGGTTCTTTAGATCTTAACTAATCCGTGCATTTGCAACCCAGGTGTGTCTGACCCTGACCGCCAAGCGTATGGCCAAGAAGAACTGCCTGGTGAAGAACCTGGAAGCTGTGGAGACTCTGGGCTCCACCTCCACCATCTGCTCAGACAAGACCGGCACCCTGACCCAGAACAGGATGACTGTGGCTCACATGTGGTTCGACAACCAGATCCATGAGGCCGATACCACAGAGAACCAGAGCGGGGCCTCTTTCGACAGGAGCTCACCCACCTGGGCTGCTCTGGCCAGAATTGCCGGACTTTGCAACCGAGCCGTCTTCCTGGCTGATCAGAGCAATATTCCCATCCTGAAGGTGAGAAGTTAATTGCATGCAATATCTTCTTTCACACTGTTCTGTTTACCAAACACCAACATTTTGCTCAAAAGTCACTCATCCTGATTGACTTGAAAGAGTATAAATAATTCACTGGAGGGTGATATCAAAAACACTGGCTTTGAGAACACTGGTAAATTTCACAAATGTATAGCTGGTGTTAAACCAGGAATTGGGTCCGTAGGCCCAGCTCTTGCTCTTACAGTCTTTATTTATTTTTCAGTGAGTACTGCCAAGTATATTGCTTTCAAGGACACTGGTCCACCTTAGCTTTAAGTGTGCGAAGAGTTTTTTTTAATCTTTAGTCATGGGATTCATGATTTGGGTCAATTCACCAATCCAAGTCTGTTTTATTTCTCTGAATTCAGAGAGATGTGGCCGGCGACGCCTCAGAAGCTGCCCTGCTGAAGTGCATAGAGCTGTGCTGTGGGTCTGTTAGTGGCATGAGAGAAAAATATCCCAAGGTTGCTGAGATCCCCTTCAACTCCACCAACAAATACCAGGTGAATTATTTGCACCATGTCCAGTATCAAAAACCAGATGAGTATCAGTAAACACATGATTTAGTGACTAGTTTTTACCGTTTATTAATCTAAACACTCTCTTCCCACAGCTCTCCATTCACAAGAACTCTACACCAGGAGAGTCCAAGCACCTTCTTGTGATGAAAGGAGCCCCAGAGAGAATTCTGGACCGCTGCTCCACCATCCTGATCCAGGGCAAGGAGCAGCCTCTGGATGAAGAGATGAAAGACGCTTTCCAGAACGCTTATGTAGAGCTTGGAGGACTCGGAGAGAGAGTGCTTGGTACACCATTGCTTTCTTGTTCCAGTCTTTATTTATATCATTTAAAAAGTGAAGCCGTCAAGTGACAAGATTTCTGCCTTCCTTAGGTTTCTGCCATTTCAGCCTACCTGACGACCAGTTCCCAGAAGGCTTTGCTTTTGACACTGAAGAGGTGAACTTCCCCACTGAGAACCTTTGCTTCATTGGCCTCATGTCCATGATTGACCCTCCTCGTGCTGCCGTGCCTGACGCTGTTGGCAAATGCAGGAGCGCTGGAATCAAGGTGAGCAACTGTGATCTTTACTGTTATCCAATATGGAGGAGTTTGTTACTATCATGAACATCAACACAATGACCTGCAAAATTATTTTCTTATTGTTCTTTCTCCTAGGTTATCATGGTCACCGGTGATCATCCCATCACAGCTAAGGCCATTGCTAAGGGCGTGGGAATTATCTCTGAAGGCAACGAGACCGTTGAAGACATTGCTGCACGTCTGAACGTACCAGTTTCAGAGGTCAACCCCAGGTTAGTTCTTTTACCAATAATATAGCTGATAATTAAATTTGATTCTAGCAAGAGGTTTTGTTGCATCCCAAATGTTCTACACGCTGGCAAAGATATTAAACATTTTCAGATTATTTATTTTCCTGCAAAGGCAGATGCTGTGTGTTTTCTGTTCTCCCACTTTTTGTAATTTCTCTACATGTTAAGCCCTACTTTCATAAACCACTGTTACTCTAATGCTGCTTTTCGCCCTCTCTCCAGGGATGCCAAAGCCTGCGTTGTCCACGGTGGCGAGCTGAAAGATATGACATCAGAGCATCTTGATGATGTGCTGAAGCACCACACTGAAATTGTCTTTGCCAGAACCTCCCCACAGCAGAAACTGATTATAGTGGAAGGTTGCCAGAGACAGGTCAGCACCACAGAGAACTAAGAGCACAGAAACTAATTTGGATCAGACATTTAAAAGTAAATCTGTCTTGCACATTTGACCGTTTTTATTTATTTATTGCTTTTAGGGAGCCATCGTGGCTGTGACAGGTGATGGTGTGAACGACTCTCCAGCTCTGAAGAAGGCCGACATCGGCGTTGCCATGGGAATCGCCGGATCAGATGTGTCCAAGCAGGCAGCTGACATGATCCTGCTGGATGACAACTTTGCCTCCATCGTTACCGGTGTGGAAGAAGGTAAAACTCAGACTTCCACTGTAAGAATACTGAAATGTAAAAGCACCTTTGAAAATGCTTTTTCAAAACCTTCTTGATAATTTGGATTTTTAAATTCCTCTGTCAGGTCGTCTAATCTTTGACAACTTGAAGAAGTCCATCGCCTACACGCTGACCAGTAACATCCCTGAGATCTCTCCCTTCCTGCTCTTCATCATTGCAAACATCCCTCTGCCTCTGGGAACCGTCACCATCCTGTGTATCGACCTGGGAACTGACATGGTGAGCTCTTCGACCAGCGGTTTCAGAGGACACGTGTCATTAAATTACTTCAGTTTTGGCATTTATTCAGTATTTTCCTTTTGTTTACTTGCTGTTTCCAGGTACCTGCTATTTCACTGGCTTACGAAGAAGCTGAGAGTGACATTATGAAGAGACAGCCCAGAAACCCCAAAACAGATAAACTGGTCAATGAGAGGCTTATCAGTATAGCTTACGGACAGATTGGTAAGTAGAGTTAACAGTCAATAAATTACACTTAGTTAATAAATATCCAATATAATGACTCATTATATTTGTTAAACTACTACTACTGTAAAGGGAGGCAAAAACAATAATCAGAGATTAAGTTGAATCTTTTGTTTTTTAATGACGCTTCCAGCTGTGTCATTGCTAGTGTCACTGCAGTGTAACCTCTCTTCTCCTCTGTCAGGCATGATGCAGGCCACAGCTGGGTTCTTCACATATTTTGTGATCCTTGCTGAAAATGGCTTCCTCCCCATGGATCTGTTGGGGGTCCGAGTGCTGTGGGATGACAAATATGTAAATGACCTAGAAGACAGCTACGGACAGCAGTGGGTCAGTGATGCCAGCTTTTGCCTGTTATACATTAGTTCTGGGACAAAGTCAACGGTTTATTAAGCACAGAGGTGCTAATTTTTTCTCTCTTCTGTATCCAGACGTATGAGCGCAGAAAGATTGTAGAGTTCACCTGCCACACGGCTTTCTTCGTCAGTATTGTGATTGTCCAGTGGGCCGATCTGATCATTTGTAAGACCAGGAGGAACTCCATCATTCAGCAAGGAATGAAGTATGTACACGTAGCTTTACAGCCAATGTTAACATCTTCAGCATAAGCATAAAGCGGCATTTTAATAATTTTGCTCATCTACTTTTATATCACTGCATGAAAGGCGGTTAACTGTGACGCACACGCTTTTTGTTTCCACAGGAACCGTATCCTCATCTTTGGTCTATTTGAGGAGACAGCTCTGGCTGCTTTCCTGTCATACTGCCCGGGCATGGACGTTGCCCTCAGAATGTACCCTCTCAAGTGAGTCAATTACAGACACACTCGTTCTGTTTCTGTTCATCTGTCCAGGCCACCTCAACAGCATAACTTGCTGTGTATGCCTGTGAACAGTCAATGCATGGAATATATTTTCTGTCGGTGTCGCCAGTGTTTTCCTGCTAAACTTCTTTATCCTGTTAAGGTGTTATCTAGAGCGCTCATCTCTACCTCAGAGGCAGAATGAAGCACACGGAGTATGGCACTAATGAGATTGTTGAGGCAGCAGAGAAAAATAGAACGTAGTAAAAGCATGATAAGCTCATTATTTCATGAGTTTCAAATGCATATAGTCTCTGCTGTCTTCTCTCTCCCTTTCACCTTCCTCTAACTCTACTGGCGATTATTGTTGAACTAACCTGTGCCTGTCTCCTCTCACATTTTAAATTCCAAACTCTATTTCTGTTTCCGTCTGTGTTTGTGTTGTTTTCTCTTTACTATTAGCTCTATTGAGATCTACTTTGTGCTGAGATATGACAAATCAGCTTAGCATTATTGATTCTTAGCACTAAACAGATGCATGTGCAACGCAGAACTTAAACTGACTCACCTAAAGAAACCAGTCTCATTTATTCTTCTCCAGAACCTCTGTTTTGCAAACATGTTAACATTTATCTGTCGGCTCTGTGTGTTTTTTTTTTTTTTTTGCTGTTCTTATAAAAGATTATTAAAACACATGTCATGCAAAGGGCGAGAATGCCTATTGACGGCTAATGGAAAGCACTTCAATGATGTCTAATGAAGTCAAAAAATGTTAATTATTGTTAGTTAAATGGTAGTTTGGCCAAAGGTTGGGAAAAATCTTTTGCTTTTGTTGCACATTTTTAATATTTTATAGTTGCAGTGGCCTCTCATCTGTTTCAACCCAACATAAACATCAACTGTAACCTCTGTAACTGTCTCTCCATCTCTCTCCTTAGGCCAAGTTGGTGGTTCTGTGCCTTCCCCTACTCCCTCCTCATCTTCCTGTATGATGAAGCCAGAAGATATATCCTCAGACGAAACCCAGGCGGTAAGTCCTCTGACGCCTTTTGCTTTTTTAAGTGTTGTGTTTTTTGCATCTGGCATTGGTTGTTTGCTTTCGTCCAACGGAGAAGCGAGTGCAGAAAGGTGTGCTGCATCACATCAGTAGCACAAAAGCCAACATGACGTATAATGATAGGATGAGTCACAGGTGTGTTTGCGTTTGGCGCCATCTCTTTTGTCCCCCTTGTCTGTTTATGTGCATATGTTTCTCGTCCCTGCCACAACTGCGACTCTGCTCAAACCGGTGAAGTCACACATGGCAGGGCTCAGTGGGATTTCAACCTTCAACCCTGCCATTGTTAATGCCTCGTTCCACCCATGGAGCTCAGCAGAACCTGCATGCAGAGCTGGCTCCGCTGCAGCTGTGTTTGTGGATATTTGTGTGTGTGTGAGGAAGAGAGTGATTGTGTGTCTGCTACATCTGAGCCCCACAGCACAGATCACTGAATATCCCATTGCCCAACCATTGGGAATAATGTTTTATATTTTATATATGTTTTTAGCACACTTTTACTCCAAAGTAGATTCATGATGTCATGATAGTATTCAAAGTTTAAATATAAATTTAGCTTTGCACTCAGTTGGTCCTACATACAGTTTCACTGAATTGTGCTTACAGGAACCAGTGAACAGGGAAAAGATATATATAGTGTCAGCTGCTCCTTTTAGTCTTTTGTGAGGCCTTGAGCAACAGTGAGACAAAAATGTCACAGGCTTCATATCCCTGCAGGACACACCTCTCAGTGGCATTATCAAGAAAGTCATGGCAGTGTTTGCTCTAAATTTATGATCTGTCTTGCTCATGCATCCCAGTCTGATCTTATTTCTTCTCCTTGAATCGCTGTCAGTCCACGTGAAGGATTATGCCATCTCATAGCCTGAGTGCAAAGTTAAAGGTCACGGCCTTTTTACATCCACCGAGTCCGTCATCCTGTTATAGCCCCTTCTTGAATTTGTCTGTTTAGAGGTGAAACATCCCCCCAAAACTCTAACATCCCTTCATTCTGTCTCCTTTGGTTTTTAGGTTGGGTGGAGCGTGAGACATACTACTGAGTCAACACAACACAGTCACGGAGGGATCCGTGTTCACCGTTATTCACTGCCATGTTACATATTCATCTGAGATGTTAGTCACACCTTCAAAAACACATAACATGGATAAACAGAATTCCTTAATGTTCATGTCATTCACAATAAAACGTTTGTGTACTATTGTAAGCCGAGGCTCTTTGCATGTTTGCTCCCCTGTGCGTGTGCGTGCGATTTGCATGTAAAGGTGAAAACAGCATTATGGGAATTTCGTTTTAAGATCCTGTAGATATGCACCAGTGAGTCAGAGGCGGGGACCCATACAGCGGGATTACTCAGCTCAAAAGTCAGGGTATTGGGTTGAACACGAGGAGTTCAGAGGAGGACAAATTCGTTTTCGTTTAAAATAATGAATTAACGTGAGAATTAATTACATTTTACAAAACCTTTAGTTCTTAATTAAATCGTACAGTAATTTAGGCGTTTGAGTGCTGCTGTTTCATCAGCATCATCTAAAGCCACCTAATTTTCTCCTGACTGACTAATCAATCAATACACTAATCACGTCATGGTTATCTACCACAAAACCTTTCTAAATCTTTGTTCTCCAGGATTTTATCTTTATTTCTCAGCTATTCAGGACGAGCAACTCAGGGTAGTGTGTATGTGTGTATCGATGTGCGTTTGTGTCTATTATCTCAAGAGTCAATGTGCCAAAATGGTGTTTGCAATGGATTGCTCTGTTGACCGCTAATGCAAAGAGGCCCTCAGTGAAAATGAACTGAGACCACTCCAGTGCTATCTACTTTGTGTTTGCTCTGGTCATTATGAACGGCCCTTTCTCACTCAACCTCTTTTATGCGTGTGTGTGTGTGTGTGTGTACGTCACAATAATCTGGATACAGATGGCTGGTTTCACACACACACACACACACACACACACACACACAGCTGGGCAACATTTTAGGTACTTGGCCTAATTACCAAATACTAATACTTATAATATCTTGTTATGAGTTTGCACGCTGCACAACTAGGAAGTTGAATGAATGTTTCATCTTCACAGGTGATTTCTTTTACAGCAGAGGGTGCTAGTGCAAGACAGACAGTGAGAGTCTGAAAAAGAATGGATGGATGTAGCAAAAATAGCAACATTCTGAAAAAGAAGTAGATTCATAAATGCCAGAAAAGTCGGTGAAAGGAATAGAAAAGAGTTAAAGGGGAGGAACAGTAAATGTTGATGCTTGCAGCCTGCATTTCCATAACAAGCGTTTGATGATTTTATGACTTTAAAGCAGCTTTGGTGATATTGTTCCTGATGAATTTTCTGTTCGATGAAGCAATTCAGACAAAATGAATGAAGCGAGGAGAAAGGGGCAGAGCACAGACTAACATTATTGTGCCTTCATCCGTCGTTCACAAGCAATTCCCCCTGAACGTGCCTGTTGCCATGGCAACTCATTTAAGAGCCCTCTCTCTTTTGCTCTCTCTCTCTCTCTCTCTTCAACATCTAAATAAAATCTGGGCTATTTATAGAGCAACACTGGCAAACACGCAAGCTACACTGATAGCACATGCATGGACGTGAATGCCCTCACTGAAGCAAAAATACTGTGTAGAGGCTGTAAATGTACGTGCAGCTACAGCTGGGCTTGCAGAGACATATTTACAGACTCCTCCAAACGATGCTGAGGCTTGCTGCTGCGTGTCCATCTGTGAATTCAGTCCACCTGTGGTTTGGTTAGTTTACTCTTGTTTCATCTGGTAAGTTCAAAATAGACAGAAGAAGGGATAAGTAGAAAATCAAGACATGTACGTGTAGAAAGAATTAGAGATGATCTCCACACGGTGAAATATTCGGATCGCTGTTTGATCTATCCCGGCCTTATCTTGTCAGCTGGTGCAGAGTGTCTCTCTCTAGGCCAATAGATAAGATCTATAAGGATACACAGGGAGCCTGTCAGAGAGTGACACAGTCTACCCGTCAGGATACAATAGCACTGCAATGATGGGCTCATCTTCTCTGCCCAGGTCGACTTCATTGTTGAAGAGGTCGTTTTCAAAATGTGATCTATCACAGGCTGCTGATAGAGCTAAGGCTACAGACAGAACTATCTTAATGCTGAAACTAGAAAATAGGCTGTTTTAAGCACGATGCGTAAGAAGGTACATTCCTTCTTCTGTTTGTCCACCAAAAGCAAAGGACTGTATGTTTCTGGTTTGGGGCTAATATCCAGGGATAAAAGACTAAATCTCTCATTTGTGTTGTGGGATGAAAGGCTTTAAGAGCTCCTGGAAAAGATGCAAATGGCCATAAGGGCATCACTGCGGAGGTATAGTGCGGCTAAGCACGCTAGCATTGCTGCAGTGTTGCAATAAATGCGGTCTCTGCATGGGAAGCAGCCCCCCCACTCCCACCCCACCTCTGTGCTCCACCTTCCAGCTTCCAGCTCTGCAGGGAGGTGTGGGGTCAGGGAGCATCCTGGAGGAAGCAGGGATTCCAAGTGGCAAATATTTGTAGCCCGGTAACAGCATTATATGAAATATGTTGAGGGAAAACAATAGCGATGGGGTCCACTATATAAGGGGATATACTTTGAGGGGGCCCTACAGCTAAAGAGGCTCCCTGTCTGAGGGGGAATCTCAAGAACCATCAAAAGACTACATTTCTAAATTATATTTGGCTTGGTTGACAGTAGAATAAACTGCTGCTGTGAATCCATACCACAGGTGGCATATCTGTATGACAATGACTGTGCTGCACAGATAAATCTGCTTTTGCAGCTCTGGACGCATACGCGAAGGTTTCAGAAGTTGGCTGCTCACTATCAGCACACAACAACCTTGTCAAAGCAGCAGGGGAAAGGAGGCGTCTGTGAAACCCAGCTGTTAGGCACAGTGAGGTGTAGCTGAATCAGGACTCAGGCACTATGGGATGGGTGGTGCCTGAAGGGCAGCAAAGATAAAGTTTGAAGTTCGCCAGCGTTCGATATTAGAAGATTAAAATGGAAAAACAACAATTTGCTGTTTACTGGAGGGAGCAGAATGGGATGAGTGGCCGACCGAAGACTGGTGGATGCAGAAAGTCATTCTGCAAATTGTTGCTTTCACAAATGGGTTTTGGCACAGATGAAAAAAACAACAATTTACAATCAATCATTAATTAATACGTTAGTTTAAATCTCCCCAAAATTAAACGACTATTACGTGTATGTTTATTTTGAATGACATTTATATGTGTTCTTTCCTATTGTAATGCTTGCGGTGTCTTGTAATATTGACATAATTGTTAATAACTCATCTGTGCCATCTGCCTTTTATTAGCGTCTGTGTGTTATTATCTATCCCCGGTTACGATGTGTGTTCTGTGTGTGCTGCATAGCGTGCGGCAAAAAAAATAAAAAATAAATAAAACATTAAAAAAAAACGCCCAATAATGAAGAAGGCCCCGCCTCCATCCGTGGGGTTACCATGGCGAATGGTGTCGACGTCACAATGGAAGAAACGCCGTCTATAAGTATTGGAGGGGCTGCCGTGGCGGCTCGCGAGCTCGGATGTGTGTGCTGGAGGAGTGACACGTGCTGAAGAAAATATATTTTAAAAATTCCAAAAAAAAAAAAACAAAAAAGGAAAAAATCCGAGCACATTCAGGACTTTTATTTTATTTTAGCATTTTTACTGTATATACTTTTAAGGTGGATTTTTGTTTCTCCATCGTTACTTGAAGTGGGAAGGCGTCCACATCTTAATAGCAACCATGGGACGAGGAGTGAGTATAATTCTTTCCCCTGTATGTCTCTCCTGACGCTAATAGGACTAGCTCGCTCAAGTTCGCCATTCAAACAAGTGGTTTGCTAAATCGATGCTGTCGCCGGGTAGAGGAGGGGAATCACATGTGGGAAAGACGAGGCTTATTTCTCTGTCAAAGATGCCCGTTGCTTCACAGCTCACCGAGGACTTCCGCGTTTCGGTCCACGCCGCACAGCGAGACCCCCTCTCATGCCTTCACTCTGACAGAGGAAGCGAAGGGGGGGCTACGCTCCTCGCAAATAAGTTTCCATCGCTCACAAAGATGCTGGTCAGCGCCTTCAAACGACTCGGCGTCCGGTTACATAACGGGATGATCTCAAACGCCTCGACTGTCAAAGTTGTTATTGTTATTTGTCGGAGTGTGTAACCGCGTTAGCTGCGACGTTGCAGCTGTGGAAGTGACCCGTTTGAACTGAGAAAATAACTCCGCGAATGGCTGCGAGGGGTTATTTCACAGTCTATTTCAGTCCAAACGCAGTTCAGCCACCAACCGTACTCTAGGTACTCGCCAGCTGCCAGATATTTGAGGCATTTTTTATTTCACCAGCTATGTTCTCCCTTCAGGAACCGTTAGCTAGTGTTGTTTTTTTTAACCGTTAGCTTCTTTTTGTAGTACTCTCAGGAACAGCTGTGTATTGTGGGTATTCTAGCCCCCCCTCCTTTTTTTTTTTTGCTCTGCTGGAAGAGCTGGAGCTCTGTGACCAGTTCTCTTAAAAACTTATCTAAAAGCACAGCTGGACACCTTTTAGCAAGAACAGCTCGGAGTGTGGCTGCTTGTCAGACTCGCACGCTTTTCGTATGATGCAATGTTCGCTTTTTACGACATGCACACAGTGTGAAACGAAGCACATGGGTGATGTTTCGTTTTCTGTTTCTGTTTTTTTGCACCAGCTATGACGAATTAGCAGTTGGCAGGGTATCGATGTGCATTTAAAGGAAATCAAATGGCACGCGTGGTCTGAAAGCTGTTTTCAAACGGTGTTTGACCATTTGTGCTTCTATTGAGCTTCAGACCCTTCGTTTGTATTGCAATGTTTCCGCTGAGCATATGACATTTTGATATGGCTTCTCGTGTCAAATGAATAATGCTTTCGAGAGCCTCCCACCCTCTACAGTTACCAGCAGCCCGTCTGTTATTGTTCTGCATCACTGTTATTTTTAGGCACAACTCTCTCTCTCATATATATATATATATATATATGAATATACAGGGATAAAATTGACCCCTGTTGTATGAACTATCAGTAGCCACCACACCCTGCAATGCTGCACAACGCAAACCTTCGGTGTAGGTTCGAGCCTGCGAGGATGGAAGAGGTTGACACCGCGAGTAAAATGGAGAGAGAAAGGGACTGAGAGAGATCTGGCGGGATATGTGAAGCAGAACAGCTCATTCAGTCTCTGATCCTTCCTCCTTTTTTCTCCATGACGCGCAGTTACGGGTTTAAAAAATCTGAGCTTGCTCTCCCTTCTCTCAGCTTCTTGGCTGCTGCTGCTGCTCCTGTTTTTTTTTTTTTCCCCCTTCCTCCATATGTGATGAAAGCCATGCCCTGCCCCCATCCAAACTCCCTCCACTTCTCCTCTGCATCTCGTCTCCGCTGCATCTCGTCTCGTCTCCCCTCCTCTGGCACAGACAGATAGCGAGACTTGGACAAGACAGTCGCCACTACAGAGCTTTCTTGGTGCAAAGAGAGAGAGAGAGAGAGAGAGAGGTGGAGGGAAGGATATTGTCGATGAGAAGTTATTTGGTTGTAATGGAAGAGAAATAGGTCAGTGAGATGGAGCACAGGTATGAGAATAAGACCCTCGTCTCTTGTTTTGGCCATGCACTTACTATTCGTGTCTAATATGAGATTACCCTTTTGCTGCCCTTTTCACGCGTTTCTCGGTTTTCTCATCACATCTGCAGCACACTGCAATAAACGGACACAAAGCAAGCGAGCTGAGAGGAGTGAGCGGAGGATTGATTGCAGGAAAGAGGGAGGTGGGGGATGATATTAAGGGGAGCCAAGAGGCACCAGTTGCCGCATAGCCACCATTGAGCAACTTGGCTCCAAGTCATGATGGAAATGAGGGAGAGAAGAGGCTGGGGTGGGGCAGAAAATGGATACACTTCTGAAGTGTAATCTACATCTCTATTTGTTTTGCTGCCATTTGGAAACAGGCAGCTTAAGCTGTAACCTTTCTATTTTTCCGTTTGTGCAACAGAAACTGCAGTCCCACTGACTTGTTAGCAGGCAGAGCAGAAACTGGGAGGCAGCTGTCAAACTCACAGGGTACTGATGGGAGAGGACTCCAGATAAATATTTAATCATCTTAGCTGAGTCAACCTTTTGTGTCCATTAACTCAGAATTATTAGATCAGCTGTGATATTTTTTTTTTTTTCTTGATGAATGCAAGTTTGAGTTCAGTTCACGCTGCTATCTTTTAATGGGTTAGTGAACTGGGAAAGTGTATATTTTGAGCCTCTTATGAGGGATTAAACCAGTAAATGACATCTCTGGTTTTTAGTTCCACTTATTCATGTATTTAGACTCCTTGCCGTTTTAATTAAAAGGACTCTTATTAGGATTTTGCTCACATCCCCAAATATTCAGCGGTCTCTCAAGGGGTGCGATACAACATAGGTCAGCCCACATCGAGTCTGAAATGCTGAAGCTCTGCTGGTTATTTTTTCCTTTTCTCCCCACTGCCCCAACATGTCAGCCCTGATCTCAGCCGAGGGGGCACCCCAACTACCGCTTCACGTCCGTTCCTCACAGTCTGCTTCCCTCTTGTTCTCTCTTTGTACCTGCTGTCCTTCTCTCTGTCACCCTCTCTCCCTCTCTCTCTCTTTGAGGATTTAACATTCTTTCCGCTCGGCAGTCATTGCGTATTAACCGGGGCTTTTGTCACACGCCACCCCTTGTTGTGACAGAACATAGAGTACTCTCTCCCACCTTCTCTCTCTCTCTCTCGCTCTCTCTACTTGTTTTACACTCTCACCATCTTTGACTCTCTTTTTTAATCTGCATCATTGTTGCACCTTGTTGAACTTATCTTATTGCAGTTTCTCTTGCTGTATTTTGCTCTTTTCTCTTCTTCTTCTGGTAATTTTCTCCCTTTCTGGCTCCCTCCCTCCTTTTCTCTCTCCTCCCTTTCTGCAATTCTCTCACACGCCAGCTTGCTCTGTCTTTGCCTCTGTTTGGCTAAGCAGCTTGAGCCCCGCAATTTGCTTCTGCTGGCAGCACTTTGAACTTTCACTGCGTGCCCATTGCTCAGAAGAAAGTGGAACGTTCGCCTTAAAAATAACAAACTTGAGAGTCGACTGTTCTCCTGCCTTTTCTGCTCATGCATCTCCTGCGAAGAAAATATCTATTTGCACGTCAAGATGCTTTATAATCCAGGTCGTACTGTAGCCTAAATCTCTGGGTAGCTTGTGCTCGTTAATATGACACGAGAGACACGTGTAGCATGCTCAGCTTTTCCTTCTCTTGAGGAAATGATGCAACATGCAGCTACGGTGTGTTGACTGGTGGGGCCTGAAAGTGAAAGGGCCATTGATATACACATTTTATTCATTCTAATCCAGAGCAACTGTTTCCCGTTGATCTATTTTTTTTTTTTACTCTACATGGACAATTTTTCATGAAGAGTCCTTGTAAAAAACATTAAGTGTGCAGTGTCGTATGTCACCGCATTGACACCCCATATTACTTCACACTACTCAAGCAACAGTTATGGTAAAAGAATTATACATATTCACAAGCACATTTCCTAAACATGGGGTAGTTTATACAGCCCACTTCAGTGGTGCTGTGCAGGGGTACACACAAAGGGTTCTAACAAGGAAAGCCATTGATTCATTCACTTTTGTTCTACATGGACAAAGCTGAAAGTTGGACAGGACGTGAAGGGAGTGTTAAACATGACCCTGTGTGAATTAAACAAACTTTCTTTTCACTGTTTGAACTGGAAAAGGGGTTGCTGGAGGAAATTAAAGAATAAAGGGGGGCGAGAAATGGAAGAGGGGACGAAGGAGGGAGAGAGCGAGGGGGGAGGGTCCTACAACATGTGACTCTGTCCATTGACACATACTTCGAGAGGTGTGGCAATAGTCGCTGGTAGCAACCGGGCAATGTCCCAGGGGAGTGTGTGTGTGTGTGTGTGTGTGTGTCGGCACAGTTGAATGAACAGCTTGTGTATCTGGCAAAGTACCCTGGCGCTTGGAAAGACTATTCATAGGAATTCAAGTCTCCCTGTAAAAACTGTGGGCTTTAAAATATATGACCGCTTGACCGGACGCGCTCTTCTGATGTATGTTTGAGCTTTTAAGATGTCTTTTCATGCAGGCAAGGAGAGAAAAAGGAAGACGTGGGGTTTAGAAAAAAAATATGGTTGGGCTATTTAGGGCAGAAAGAAGTTCATTCCTATTCAGACAGACTTGATTATATTGTTAAGTCTCTCTGTGTCTTTCTCACGCGTGTTCTCACTTTTGAATCAGACTCTGTTTAGACAGTGAGCTCTTGAACTGGAATAACTGAACTTGTCCTCACCAACTTTTTAATCTGTGTTCTGCATTAAGAACGTTATGAGATTTAACTGCAGGCTGTCAACAATCTCCGAACACCCAAAATGAATCCAAGAAAAAAAAAAGATAGTGTTGCTTGGTCAAACTTTATTGAATTGAAAAAAAGCATGATGTCCAGCAGAGACGCTCAACAAAGCAGCCAGCATGTTGGAGGTCTTTACGGTCACGTGAAAGGACTTCTGAACCTTTTGTTTGTGTGTAGAAGCAGTACAAAGGGCCATTGTTCTGTGTCCAGTGAGTGTTAAGTGTCTGTGTGAGTGAGAGAGGTGGAATTCTAGGACATGACAGTGGACCTGCATCCGTATTCTTTGCTCTGGAGCATTTTTCAACTCATGCCTTCTGTGCCCTCTTCCCACCTTTCTTCTCTCCCTCTGCTTTGATTTTGTTTTCCAGTATGTCCTTCTCCTACGCTCCCATCCTAAAATTGCCTTCCTTTTTCTCGGTGCTATTCATGACCTTGAATGCCGTGACCCAAGGTTGACTTACTTTCTTGTCTACTCTGGAACAACACTGCCTTTGATATGAAACCTTTCCTACAAAGGGTTGGGTTTATGCACGGAACATAGTGAAGTTTAGTAAAGATGTCAAGTTTCTTAAAGTCTGTTTCTTAAGTCCCCGTGATAAACATCACGACTGGTTGATTGTGGTCAAACTCCAGTCTCATTTGGGTCTTGTGCGTTGGGAGGGTCTGAATACTACGACTATGTAGTAATGGTTTATAGGAGAACAGTCTCATTTCACGTTTAATATATTGATCATCTGAACAAACAAGCAGCACAGTGGAACCTGAAGACCAGATGTAGGAGCCCCTGCTTTAGATGCTGATGTATTGGCAGACCCGTACCTGTAGGGGCTAATCAGTGTAATATTATTTCACTCTACTTTGATCAATTTACAAAAATCCAAACAATTAATCAGCTCACTATCAAGACCTGAGAAAAGATCAGGCAGTCATGCTATAGCACACTGTAAACATCCAGGAGATGCTACGTGAAAGAGCAATACGGGCACATGAAGCACACATCGATGTCGGTGATTCATAAGAGCAGTGCGGCCACAAAATCTCAAAAAGAAGTGGTTCAGTTGGGATGTACCCCGTAATGTACAGAATGAGTCAGATGAGTTGGACAAAAAATCCCAGAGAGCTTGTGTGAATGTATAATGGTATCACTCCTCAACTTAAACAAACCACAAGATGTTGATTTGTCTGGTCTTAAAGGTCATGCACACACCAGTGGTAGGAGGTTAGGGTGTTAGTGGCAGTTTGCATTCATCAACTGCAACCTGTAAGAAACAACTGTGAAGTCTGGTTGTTTCACTGTTATTTGCACCAATTTCTTCAGCACAAAAATCCCTGTATTGGTCCAAATGGAAACCAAAAATGAAACCGTATTTAAGAGGCGTTGTTCTCATCTTAGTGTTTATGTAATTGGAGATGCCATGTATTGGTGTTAGGCTGCTACTGGAAACAAAGTATTTTAATTGACATTGTTAAGATGACAAATACTACAAAGTTGTCAGAAGCTGTAACCACTCGCACTCGTAATGGCTGGTGGAGTCAAGTCTTGCCTTTGAAGTCTGGATCAGGCTGTTCAGGCATCACTGTTGGTGAGTTATATGCCTAAAGCCAGATGGACCCTTGGGGGCCCACAAAGGTCCAGAGGCCAAGATCTGGCCACAGTGATCCAGAACCACACTCTGTTTTCCCAGCTTAGCTGGCCAGGGGGTTTAAGGCAACAATAACAACATGTGCTTGGATCACACACTCTGCTCTGGTGGATCCCTGGGAACATTTAAAGGCTAATGCTGTAGAAAAACAATATTGGTTAACATGTTTCCATGAGGGGGGGCTGTGTGCAGGATATCTATCTTTAGTCAGACTGGTGTGAAAGAAGCACATCTGGGTCATTTTGTGTCCACAAAATCGCCTTCTTAAGAGTTTTCAAAATGGCTCCTGTACGCTGTGGTGCTAGATGCCAACAAATGGCCCATTAGCAGTCACTTGGTTCCCCCAACCACCTTCACCTGCCTCTCCAATAACATGCTAACACCTGTGATCCCTGTACTGTGCTGAATTATGGATGTGCCTTAACCGCTGATCAGTGTTGGCTTCTGGTGTTGAGATCTCTTGTTACCTGCCTGAAACACACAGACTCATGTTTCTGCTCCTTTGTTATAAACACACATAAAGAACCTAAACATTTTTACCTGGTAAGCAATGCCGCTGCCGATACTACTGATGTTCCTCCACAGATCTTGGCAGGGTGTCTATGAGCCAAGCCTTTGCTAAATAGTTGTGTATTTTAGGCTTTTTAAATCTCATTCCGCCATCGCCTTCTTCTTCCCCTCGCTCTTTTGTCTGTGACTTTTTCTTCCTCGCTGTCTCACCTTTCTGTCACCGTCTCACACACCACACCCTCTGGCTTACAGCCGTCTCGAAGACACAATCTTCGCTCGGGCCTTTGTTGCTGTCAGCTGTAGTGACTGCTGATAATGAGAGCGGATGTCTGTGGAGGAGACAGCAGAGAGAAAGAGGACAGAGGAGAGGCTGATTGTCACTCTGAGCCAAAGTGCCAGAAGTGATTGTGTGATAGGGGATGTCAAGTGACAAATATAGGACATTGCTCTACCTGAAGTGTTTTGTTTTGTTGTTGTTTTTATTTAGTCGCCACTTGAATGTTTGATCAGATTTGTGTGTGCATGTTTCTATTGGATCCAGATGTGACCTTAAAAATGTTTGCTTGCCTTGAGTTAAGATCAACAATGTCCCTGTGTGTTATTACTGACTCCAGGCTGGTTTATTGCTCCATTCTGGGGTTTGGGTGAGGTACCTAATTGGTGAGGTTATGTTTAGTGAATGAATAAAGCTCTTTATTTAACCCTGAGTTAGTGACGCGATTTATTTCAGAGCGTGGGTGTTAAACAAGTGAAATTAGTATTACCCGGCAGCCTAATCTGTCCTGCCATGTGCTTATCAAAAGCCACATGACACTAGCTCCTCCTTTTTTAGCTTTCATTTTCAGTGGTAGACAGTCAAAATGTCACACTGCTCACATGGCAATGCTTTTTATATGCGTGTGTATTTGTGATAAACCCGCAGTAATTGTAGGTGAGTATTTAGGAGTGACGCCCTGTAATAAAATCTATACAGAAATAGAAAGCGTTGGACTGAAACAGACGGAAGACTGTTTAGAAAACAGCAACCTTCTCGGTAATAAAAAGCCTTTGAAAATTTTCCAAATTCGAAAAAAGCAGTTCCCCCACGGAGGGCTGTTTGCGGTGGCAGATGGCATGTGGAAGATAAATCAAAGATCCAGGACGTTTTTTTTCCCCCATGTCTGTCTGATCGGGCTACTTGTTCAGGCGACTTGTTTTTTTGTTTGTTTCGTGGACTGTAAAAGTTTGTGGCACTTTGTCCTTCCACTTCGGGCCACAGTTATCTCTGTTTTAAGCAGAGCAGTGTTTATTCTTTTTCTAATATGTGGTTTTAACTGCATTGACCCACATGAAGTCTGTGGATGCAGTATGACTAAATGTCTTCTGGCATTTTGAGTCATCAGTAGGCATCAGACATGCTCACATTGCATCAGGAACATGCAAAAAAAAAAAAACTGTCACTGTCAGGTTTATACACCTCTTTTGCATTGAATGTTTTTCCAATGTTACATCAGGTTTACTGAAAATCTGTGTTTCTAAACCTGGGGATTGCTACCCCCACAGAGGGTTTAAATACCCATAGCTATATTTCAAAATATAGGTATTTGTAGTATGTACATATCTTATGTGTTCCATGTTTTAGAATTAGCGGAAAACAAGATAATATTAGTAATTGCTCACAATTTCAGAGTTGAAGATAAAATTTTTTTTTTACCTTCCTGCATCGTGGATGATGGTGTTTCTTAAAGTTACTGAATTGTCGTTGTGTTTTTCTTTCTCTCGTATCATCAGGAAGGACGCGAGCAGTATGAGCTGGCTGCAACCTCAGAGCAGGGTGGCAAGAAGAAGGCGAAGGGGAAGAAAAAGGAGAAGGATATGGATGAACTGAAAAAGGAAGTAGACATGGTGAGTGTCTGGACTTCACCTTTCATCAAGACTTTTTCCTTTGATTGTCTGTGTCCTCTCTTTGTGTCGGCTGTATTTGTTCTGCTTCTATCGCCTTCTCTGTCCTCATAAACTTAACGGTACATTTGATATTTTGTTTCTGCTTGTCTGTGCTTTCTTATCTCGATACGTTCTTTTATTGTCTTTCTATCCCCTTCTTTGCTTTTTCTTTTCATTGTGTTGTTTGTCATCATTGTTGTGTGATTGTTTATGTGCTGGTATTGTAGCTTTTACCTTTTAGAGAGGTACAGTATTCACCATGAAATTAAAGGTCAGCACACAATGCACTGTAAATGTCACTGGGTTTTAGTATATTGACATGCACACGGACACAAAACACTAAAATGTCACTGTCTTTTTTTTCCAGGATGATCACAAGCTGACTCTGGATGAGCTCAATCGCAAATATGGAACAGACCTCACCAACGTAAGTGAGATAGAGATGGAAATGTGTCTAACGTATGTCTATGTCTTTCTCTTGTACAATAATCTTTTGTAGATTTAAAAGTCACTGACTTATATACTTTTCTCCAAACTTTAACATGATGATATAATTTAGAACTTCTATCAGATTGTCTCCATTTTTCACTGAGATCAAATAATTGTCACACTCTAGCGAAACTGCAATTTCTCTCCAGTCTGACAGTTGACATTCAATTGATGAATGGATTGAACAGAAGATTTTGTTTCAAGGGGGACGAAATCTTGTCTCGCATCACGAAAGAGCAGTCATTAAGGGTGTGATCAGCCACTACAGGCTCAGCTCTGTTAGGGTTCATTAAACAAAGACCATTCAACAGCGTGAAGGAGCAGGAGCAGGAGGAGGAGTAGGAGGGAGACAAATGGAGAACGGAGAGAGATCAATATTTTGTTGTTCTAGCTCCAAAATTTTATTGTTGATGGAACATTTTCCATGCTTTAATACAAATAATGGGAAATGATAAATGAATCATGAAATGATTGTTTTACGTGGGGCCATGGAGCCGTGAAAAGCAAAGCTGTGGTGTGCACCTGAAGTCTTTGGTCACCAAGGGCAAGAACACAATAGTCTTATGTCTTTAAGGCATGCGTCCAACCCCCACCCATTAAATCCCACACTCAGCTAGCCCCGTCTCCTCCTGCAAATGTGTCGGTCATGCAGGAAAGATCAAGGAGAATAGTTAATCAGTGTCTCTAAACTGGGGTCTCCAAGCTCTGCGAGTGTGTGCACATGCATGTGTATGCAGCACTTCTAAATAATTTATGTGCTGCAGATGCCCTGATTTCATTCGATTCGATTTTTTTATTGGCCTTTTACTTTACTGTTCTTCACTTTTTCACCTTTCCTTGGTCCTCTATCCTGGGTTTTCCTCCTGCTACCAGGTTATCAAGAGAGGAGTCTTGTTTGTCTGTTGATGCTGTGTTGCTGGGCAACTACTAACACCTACACTCCCCCCGGACTAAAATATGTGTCGATGATTTTGTGTGTGTGTGTTCATTTTAATTGGTAGTCACTTTAATGTCTCCTGAGTTGTTTACCTGTCAAATCTATATATGACCAAATGTAACTAAATTTGTATGTTTTATTTCTACCAGGGTTTGACTAGTGCGAAGGCTGCTGAGATCCTGGCCCGTGATGGACCAAATGCCCTCACTCCTCCTCCCACCACCCCAGAGTGGGTCAAATTCTGCAAACAGGTGCCATCAGCTTTGTTTTACACTGTGCACTATCTATGGGTCATTAGTTAAGTTTTAGACACACAAGCTCACTGTGATTTTTCACTCCTTCAGATGTTTGGTGGTTTCTCCATGCTTCTGTGGACTGGTGCCATCCTCTGTTTCCTGGCCTATGGTATCCAGGCTGCAATGGAGGAGGAGCCTGCAAATGATAATGTAAGAACAGGTCTTATGTAAATATAGTTGCCACAAAAAGTATGTGAACCCTTTTGGGATTTCTGCATAAATTACATAAAATGTGTTCAGATCTTCGTCAAAGTCACAACAATAGAAAAACACATTCTGCTTAAATTAATACTGCACAAACATGATCGTGTTTTTATTGAACATTCACAGTGCAGGGTGGAAAAAGTATGCGAACTCCTCGGCTAATGACGTCTCCAAGAGCTAATTGGAGCCATGAGTCCGGCAACCTGGAGTCCAATCAATGTGATGAGATTGGATGTGTTTGTTAAAGTTGTCCTGTCCTATAAAAACACACACCAGTTTTGAGTTTACTGTTCTGTAGAAGCGTTGATATGAACCATGCCTCACACAAAAGAGCTCTCAGATAACATACGATCAAGAATTGCTGACTTGCATGAAGCTGGAAAGGGTTACAAAAATATCTGTAAAAGCCTTGATGTTCATGTGTCCACGGTCAGACAGACTGTCTACAAATGGAGAAAGCTCAGCACTGTCTCCCTAGGTATGGTTGTCCTGTAAAGATGACTGCAAAAGCAATGAATGCTCAGTGAGGTCAAAAGGAATCCATCAGTGTCAGCTATGAACCTATCTCTGGCACATGCTAACATTTTTGTTGACAAATCTACAAAAAGTAAAATATTAACAACACTGTGTGTGGAGGAAAAAAGGCACAGCACACCAACATTAAAACCTCATCCCCACTGTAAAACATGGTGGAGGGAGCATCATGGTTTGGGGCTTCGCTGCTGTCATTGACAGAAAAATGAATTCCAAGGTTTATCAAGACATTTTGCTGTCCATCAACTGAAGCTCCACAGAGGATGGTGATGCAACAGGACAACGACCCAAAGCATAGAAGTAAATCAACAGAATGGCTTTAACAGGAGAAAATACTCAACCCGATTGAGATGCTGTGGCATGACCTCAAGAGAGCGATTCACACCAGACATCCCCAGAACATTGCTGCACTGAAACAATTTTGTAAAGTAGAATGGTCCAAAATTCCTCCAGACAGTTGTGCAGGTCTGATCTGCAATTACAGGAAACGTCTGGTTGAGGTTATTGCTGCCAAAGGAGGGTCAACCAAAGGTTCACATACTTTTTTAACCCTGCTCTGTGAATGTTTACATGTTATGTTCAATGAAAACATATGATGTGTGTGGGGTGTCCAATCCTGGTCCTCGAGGGCCACTGTCCTGCAGATTTTCGAAGTCTCTCTGCTGATCACCTTGACCAGGTGTGTCAGTTGGCTTCTACAGCTGCTGATTGACTGAACACACCTGATCAATGTAATCAGTAGTAGGGAGAGATGGAAAACCAGCAGGACAGTGGCCCTCGAGGACCAGGATTGGACACCCCTAAGCAGACTGTGTTTTTCTGTTGTTGAGACTTTGATGAAGGTCAGAACACATTTTATGACTAATTTATGCAAAACTCCATGTAGTCCCAAAGGGCTCACATACTTTTTCTTGCAACTATATATATACACAGTGAATTGAAATTTATGTACATGGTTTAGTAGTAGATTGATGTCAAAAATAATCTACGATAAGCTCAATGCTCTTGTTCATAAAATACACTTTTATTAGGGCAATGGGAGAATGAATGAGATGAGCTTCCCTGATCCCAATGGAGTAAAGAAATACCTTATTAGATAAATGTCTTTCAAAATATGTTGACAGCAATAGGCTGTCTTGTAACTCAACTGTTAAAGGCCTTTGAAGCGAAAACAGAATATTAGACGTAAAAATCGAATACTTTACGGAGATATAATTATGTTTTATTCTTCACAGTTGTACCTCGGTGTTGTGCTTTCTGCTGTCGTCATCATCACTGGTTGCTTCTCCTACTACCAAGAGGCCAAGAGCTCAAAGATCATGGACTCTTTCAAGAACCTGGTCCCACAGGTATGTGTCACATGTTAATTGTTTTTCTTCTATGGCTCATTTCTTCAACCACATTAAAATTTGGTTCAGTCCAGTCATTAAGATATAACGAACATTAGACTAAAGTCAGTATTTTACCATGTCAGCTTTATTGTAATACATTAATTCAAGCTCTTATTCACTTTGCCATGCAAAAACAACGTAATAACGTTAATTTATTAATGAAGACCCTTTTCATTATTCTGTAAAAGTTGTATTTTGTATGCAGGTCATCGAAGCGGCTTAAAAAGACAAACAATTAAGCAACTATTCCCTCTTTGTCCTACAATGGTGTCTGTCTGTAATTTCTCACCTTGTAGCAAGCCCTGGTTGTTCGTGACGGTGAGAAGAAGAGCATCAATGCTGAGGAGGTGGTTGTTGGTGATTTAGTGGAGGTGAAAGGTGGAGACAGGATCCCTGCTGATCTGAGGATCATCTCTGCACATGGCTGCAAGGTACTTACTCATGATAACTTGAAAACCATCAAACTCTTCTACATTAAAACAAACAAACAAACCAATTTAAATTATAAAAACGGGTAATTGAAGCTTCATCATATTTAGACAGCACAAACTGCCCTCTTAGATCTTTTTCCATTAAGATCATTGTTTTGTTAGATACTTTTTTTTTCATTCACCTTTCAGTCTCTCATTGTTGCCTCATTTAGCTGATGTTTCATGATGTATATGTTCATCAAAGTTTAGCCGCAGAGAAAACGTTTCTTTTTCTTTCTTTAGACATTTTCTTGCAACATTGAATTTTCTTCTTCTTTTAACATCAGTCACTGTTGATGTTTCATTTCTCAGGTGGACAACTCCTCGCTGACTGGAGAATCAGAGCCCCAGACTCGTACTCCTGACTTCTCCAATGAGAACCCACTGGAGACCAGGAACATCGCTTTCTTCTCCACCAACTGTGTTGAAGGTTTGCTGACAGGATACATCAAAGCTTTTCAGAGACAGGGCTGCATCTGTAGTTCAGAGACTGTGTAGAGAGAGTTTCCTTTTATTAAAAAGTAAAATAACTCTGTCGCCCTTTCCCCAGGAACTGCTCGCGGTATCGTGATCAGCACTGGAGATCGCACTGTCATGGGTCGTATCGCCACGCTAGCCTCTGGACTTGAGGTTGGACGCACTCCCATCTCCATTGAAATCGAGCACTTCATCCACATCATCACAGGTGTGGCCGTCTTCCTCGGCGTCTCCTTCTTTGTCCTCTCACTTATACTTGGATACAGCTGGTTAGAGGCCGTCATCTTCCTCATTGGAATCATTGTCGCCAATGTGCCAGAAGGTCTCCTGGCTACCGTCACTGTGAGTCCTGTTGGTTCTTATGTTTAGAATAATAATGTCTAGAATGGTTCTTTAGATCTTAACCAATCAGTGCATTTGCAACCCAGGTGTGTCTGACCTTGACCGCCAAGCGTATGGCCAAGAAGAACTGCCTGGTGAAGAACCTGGAAGCTGTGGAGACTCTGGGCTCCACCTCCACCATCTGCTCAGACAAGACCGGCACCCTGACCCAGAACAGGATGACTGTGGCTCACATGTGGTTCGACAACCAGATCCACGAGGCCGATACCACAGAGAACCAGAGCGGGGCCTCTTTCGACAGGAGCTCACCCACCTGGGCTGCTCTGGCCAGAATTGCTGGACTTTGCAACCGAGCTGTTTTCCTGGCTGAGCAGAGCAATATTGCCATCCTGAAGGTAGTTTTATACACTTTGCCCTCTTTGCCACCAACAGGGGTTTTACTTCATCGGTTTAGTCCTCAGGGTTTTCACATGAACTATATGTTATTGAGGATCATCACATTGAGGAAAGTCATCAAGTGTCCTTTTCTATAGGTTTTGATGGTGACTATTTAATTGAAATCAATATTTCCTTCAAATCATAGGCTGCTCATTCATAAATTCCCCTATTTGCGGTTTGATGATACTAAAGCTATATTTTTAATTCTCAAAAGTGATTTAATACATCATTTTGTTAAGAAGCGTCTGAGCTTCAGGCTTCTGCACTTGCTTTTCCAGTGGTCTGGCAGTGAGAGGACATGTACTGTCACATTTCACAGCAATCTGTTGACTGAAACAAGACTTAGTCACTGACTGTGAGTCACAGGACTTGTTTTGATTGCAATCGGCGGTGTATAAATAAAACGTACTGCAGTGTGTTGTTCTGTAACCTCAGCAGTCTGTTTACATGACTTTGGGACTCAAATAATGACATTTAATCAAACGGATGGATTATGCTTTGGCTAATGTCTGATGTACAGTTGTCTGTGTCTCCACAAAGTAATATAACAAACTATTTTTGTGCCTGTCTACAGACCTTGCAATTAACTTGTGCTCCAAAATTATGCGTTTTCCATCTGTCAGAAGCATGAGGAATATGCACATTTCCAGAAATATAATTTTGATTAAATGGAGCAGAGTTAGAACATGCATGTGAAGTTAAATTTAACCAAAAAGCAGTAATAAGACTTACAGCAATAATTTAGTTTTATTTAAATGTTGTTTACCACTGTGCTTCTCTCACATCCACCCACCTTGAAAACACATGTAAAGGCAAACGTGCACAGTCCTGTATGTTTTTGGGGTCCTATACTCTGAGAAGCCATAACAACCACAGTCAATAACCTCTTGATGCACGTGTCTTAGTTACCTGTAAATGTGTGGTAGGCATTATGGCTATAAATCATATATTCCATTTGGTTGATATCAAAACCTGGGATTATAATGGTAAATAAACTTTGTTCCCTTTGGTGTCTTGCTTTGTTCTTTTTGCTCTTACTTCCTATTGAAGGTGGGTCAATATTTTACAAAAGACCTGAAAATGTAGCTTACTATAATCAATGTATGCCATCTCTGTCTTCCCACACAGAGAGATGTAGCTGGTGATGCCTCTGAGTCGGCTCTGCTGAAATGTATTGAGCTTTGCTGTGGATCAGTTCAGGAAATGAGAGAGAAAAGCCCCAAGATTGCTGAGATCCCATTTAACTCCACCAACAAATACCAGGTATGACATCTGTAATCATTAGGCTATGGAAATAAGTTGGTTTCATGTGCCCGTGTGGAGAATCATTTGTTGAAATTTATTTTACTTGCTTAGAAATGTTATGGGCTTACTGAAACTATTAATGTTGTGTTATTGTCTAATCATTCTGACAGTAATTCAACAAATTTGGCACCTGACCTTTGGAGGAATCTCAGCATAACAATTACATTTTTGTGTGACCTTTAGGAACATTTTGAGTTTTAGCTAATTAATAAATGCACCGTCCTCATATGATTTGAGGTTTAAAACTGAGCAATTGTATTTTTCTATTTGCTCTTAGCTTTCAATTCACAAGAATTCCTCGGTTGAAGGAGAGTCCAAGCACTTACTGGTGATGAAAGGTGCCCCAGAGAGGATCTTGGACCGCTGCTCCACTATCATGATCCAGGGTAAAGAGCAGCCTCTGGATGATGAGATGAAAGATGCTTTCCAGAATGCCTACCTGGAACTAGGTGGTCTGGGAGAGAGAGTACTGGGTAAGGATGACTGCTTGGGAATCAAATTAATATATTAATAATCCTGACTAAAGGTCAAATAATCACACAAGAAAACACTTGAGTACCTTAATGTGCATGTGTTGCGTCCTGCCCAGGTTTCTGTCATTACAACCTACCTGATGAACAATTTCTGGAGGACTTTGCTTTTGACACTGATGAGGTGAACTTCCCCACTGAGAACCTTTGCTTCATTGGGCTCATGTCCATGATTGACCCTCCTCGTGCTGCTGTGCCTGATGCTGTTGGCAAATGCAGGAGCGCTGGAATCAAGGTATAAAAATAAGTTTGACTCATGTCCGTTAATGTGGTCTTTACTTTCCTTTGTCCCTTTTAACATTTCCCATTTACTAATGTTTTGAGTATGCTTCACTGGAATAATCTGCACAAATATGCCTCTCTTAGGTTATCATGGTAACCGGTGATCATCCAATCACTGCCAAGGCCATTGCTAAGGGTGTGGGTATCATCTCAGAAGGCAACGAAACTGTTGAGGATATTGCGGCGCGTCTGAACATTCCAATCAACGAAGTCAACCCAAGGTACCGGAGATACGAAGAAATCCTTTTGACATAAGCACAGGTGTTACATGTGGCGTACCCCAAAGTCACATTCTGGGACCTTTTTTTTGTTTGGCAAACCCTGACCCTGACTCTCCCTTTAGAATGTCAAGTATCTTCACTAGGTTAAATGTCACTATACTGTAATGTGTATGCAACTGGGTGTGTAAAGAACTGTAACACGTTGGCCATTTCAATCTAATGTCTCTGGACTCCTTTCAGAGATGCCAAGGCCTGTGTCGTCCATGGTGGCGACCTGAAGGATCTGACCGCGGAACAGCTTGATGACATCCTTAAGTACCACACTGAGATTGTTTTCGCCAGAACCTCCCCACAACAAAAGCTGATCATTGTGGAGGGCTGCCAGAGACAGGTAGAACCAAGACAAAAGAAATGAAAATCTGTTATTGTGAGTCACATTGAGGGTGTTGGAGTGTTTATACTCCAATTTTACAGTTTGTCAAACACAGCATGTGACAACATCTTATTATGTAAATGCATGAGTGGATGTTTGATATGCAGTCCAGTAATTCCCATTATGATTATTGCTTTGTTCTGATGACTAAGTTGTAGAATAATCAAATGCAACATCTGTGAAGCTGTGAGCTCACCCACACACACAAATGTTTATGAGTTCATGAGTAGGCAGAGCAAACAGTTTTTAGTGGTGTGTGGATCATGGAGTTATTCCTTTTGTTATATTTTATTAATTGTCTGATTGGGGTTGACGCCTATCAATGTACTTACTAGTAAAACCATTGACATTTAATATTTTTCTGTAGAAAATAAAACATTTCTTTAGAAACCAAGTTTAATTGAGAAATGAATGATGCAAGGGCAGCTGAAAGTGGCAGAACTAATTAACATACGGTCTACTAGTGCTCTTCATCTCAGCTTCCTGGGGGAGAGGTATTCGTGGGGCTATTGAGGACTCAGTGTTAAAACGACATTTTTCACCTAGAGTCACTGTCTGAACTGAGCTCACTCACACACTTACTATCTTAGACCCTGTTTCCTCGGGTTTTGGGCTTGCTTACAGTTTTCACCCTGGACATCACAGGGCCACACATGGATACAGACATCCACTCACCCTCACACCTATGGACCATTTAGCCTATTGCACGTCTTTGGGCTGTGAGTGGAAACTGGAAAATAATTTGAAGGAGCACAGAATGATGAACATGGCAGAAATTGATACTCCCCCTATGTTGAATATATATACAGACTACTGCTAATCAAGAACACAGTTTATTTATTCATGTGGTATCCAAAACATTCCAAGTGTCTTTATCTAAAAGTAATTCAACTTATGAATATTTAAAACTGCTTTACTACTTTCAAGGAAATCCCACAGGTCTTTTAACTGTAGCAGTGTGCAGCAGGTTATCTGATTTTCTTCAGATAAAAACACTTCTGTTCCTACCTCTTATTGATTTTTTTTTTTCTCTCTCTCTTTGTTATCTGTACTGTGCAAGTACCAGTGCCCTGAAATCTTAGAAAAACTGATTTAGATTTTCTATTTGCTCCCATAGTTCTGTAAATACCTTTGTCCATTGTAAGTGTAACTTCATCATTGTCGTGACATTACTCTACACAAAGGGGGTATTGTTGGCATCAACCTTATCTAGAAACGTCCCCTTTTCCCCTGTTTATCTGATTTTAATTTCCACACACAAGCCTTAATGTTGCCCTCAACATTTTCCCCTTTTCTGTCTTCGCAGGGAGCCATCGTGGCTGTGACAGGTGATGGTGTGAATGACTCTCCAGCTCTGAAGAAAGCCGACATTGGTGTTGCCATGGGAATCGCTGGATCTGATGTCTCCAAACAGGCAGCTGACATGATCCTGCTAGACGACAACTTTGCCTCCATAGTTACTGGAGTGGAAGAAGGTAAAGGTTTTCTTCTCATAGTGCTTAATTGCAACTGCAGTTTTTTTTTTTTTTTTTTTATTATAGAGGCATTAAAACATTTATATTTGTCATACTTCAAACAGGCCGTCTGATCTTTGACAACTTGAAGAAGTCCATTGCCTACACTCTGACCAGTAACATCCCTGAGATCACCCCCTTCCTCCTCTTCATCATTGCCAGCATTCCTCTGCCTCTGGGAACCGTCACCATCCTGTGTATCGACCTGGGAACTGACATGGTAAAGACAGCACGCATTGTCTTTAACACATTTTATCTAGAAAGCCTGTGGAGCTAAAATCCAAAATCAGTAAAACAAAATGGATACTGTACAACATGAGTGACTACCGAGTGGTATGTCTATTCATACCTTAAGGAGGAGCAGCAGAATAATCATTTTAATTTCTGGTTTTAAAGCTGTTCTGTTCATTGCTTAGTGTTGTGTTTTATCTCCCAGGTCCCTGCTATCTCCCTGGCTTATGAAGCAGCTGAGAGCGACATCATGAAGAGACAGCCCAGAAACCCCAAAACGGACAAGCTGGTGAATGAGCGGCTCATCAGCATAGCCTATGGACAAATCGGTAAACCCTCGCCTTTGCTTTAAAAAGAGTACAAAGAGGGTTTTGTCTGCGGATGCTTCGTACATTTCTCTAGAAGGGAACCTGATAGCTAGGTAGTCCAGGATAAGTGGAAGAGTGGCATGCACCAAAAATAGACTTGTACTGATAGAGCAGATAGTGTGTGAGTTTGTGTTTGAGTGATGACATCAAAAGCAAGCTGCAATGTTCTTTTTCCCTCTTCGGTAATGAAGCCAAGAATAGGTTGTATCCCTCCTGAATATTCCAGGATTGCCTTATAAGAGCAAATACAAGGAACCCGTCTTTTGGCCTTGATTCATTTCAGGGCAGTCTTTGTCATTTCTGTTGCTCTTTTCCTTTTTTGTTACCAAGTGCTCTTTCACAAAGGAACATAGTTTGAATTTAGGATCTAGAGACACCATAACTTTCAAAACAACAATTTCTTGTGAATTTCTAGACTCTTACCTATCGACTTTTATTCATTCGCTCTTTAACGCAGGTATGATCCAGGCACTGGCAGGTTTCTTCACCTACTTTGTGATTCTGGCTGAAAACGGTTTCTTGCCCTCCACCCTGCTGGGCATCCGGGTGTCCTGGGATAATAAATACATCAATGACCTGGAGGACAGCTACGGGCAGCAGTGGGTCAGTAACACTTACCGGTTAGGCCACAGATAAAGGTTATACTGTCACTGTCGCCACCTGGTCGTAACTTTTCTGAAATGTGTGCCTGCCAGACGTATGAGCAGAGGAAGATCGTGGAGTTCACCTGCCACACAGCCTTCTTCGCCAGCATCGTCATCGTGCAGTGGGCCGATCTGATCATCTGTAAGACCAGGAGGAACTCTGTCTTCCAGCAGGGCATGAAGTGAGTGGAAAAACACCCTAATGTTTGTGATCTCTATTACAACACAGCTCTGAACTGTTCGCCTCTGCCTAACTGAAACAGCTGCCGTATCCAATATCGTGCCCATTAATCCAGCATACTAGCTGCTGAGCTTTCTAGGAGAGACTCCAGTTAAACTTTTGCATTTACGGTATATGGAGCGCTTCTAAGTTATTGTGGTGTGTGTGTGTGTTTCAGGAACAAAATCCTGATCTTCGGGCTTTTTGAGGAGACAGCTCTGGCTGCCTTCCTGTCCTACTGCCCAGGCATGGACGTTGCCCTCAGGATGTACCCTCTCAAGTGAGTAAAGCGCACATGCTTGTCTCAACATCCACCTGGAAGCCATGCGCATATCTAGCTGACTATACCCATTCTTACGCCACATACCACATGTTGCTCATCCAGGCCTGGGGCTCTGAATCAGTTTCTCATCTCCTCTTATGTGTGTTTTTCAGGCCCAACTGGTGGTTCTGCGCCTTCCCCTACTCCCTGCTCATCTTTATCTATGATGAAATCCGTAAGCTGATCCTCAGACGCAGCCCGGGAGGTGAGCCCAGAATCCTTGCCTATGTCTCTCGCCTTCTGCATGCTTGTTTTTCTGCACATTGCCTCTTTCTCCATTCCTACTTCACAGACCCTCTCTCTCTCTGTGAGGTTTTAAATGGGTCATTTTTAAGCTTTTAAAATTCAAATATAATTCTCTGATTCCCAAGAAGTCCCCTTTAAATGCAATTTTGTTTTTCTTGTTTTGTTTCAGGTTGGGTGGAACGGGAGACCTACTATTAAACACCCATCAGTCCCGTCAGCTCGCATCTTCTCCTCCACACCCGTCTTTGCATGAATATTGTCTTGCTGCTCGGAATAAAATTTTAACCTCTGTGGAAAAATAAGAAAAAATTGGAACTTGTTTTTATATTAGGGAATGCTTGATACTACTATTAGACATACTGAGATGGAACGTGCTGATGATGCTGATAATGATAATGCTAGTAATGATATGAACACTGAACAATGACATGACTATGCGTGCCTTGTTTCTGAAACAGGACCAATTTTATACATGTTTTTAACTCTTAAACATTCAATAAAAATGCGCTCGAGTCAGGTCCCACAGAAGTTTCCTGTGCTCATTTGTCATGTTCATAACTCAACAGATCATATTGTTTGCCTTACTATTGGCTTTTCCATTTAAAGTCTCAAATGATCTCATGTAGTATTTGACACACTCACGTGTACCGACATTGTGTCTGGCATTTGTTTTTGCTTCATTTGAAGGAACACGCCACCCTGGCAGAGCTCATGTTTACAAACATAATGAGCCATACGCTGTTTTCCGAAATTGTTTTTCTTTTTTGTTTGCCTTTACATGTTAATAGTAAGAATGCTTTTTATTAAAGTCTATGGAGATGGTTGTTTAAAAATTACTTTAACTCTCAAAACGACTGAAATGATCCATTAGTTAAGGTGAACGGAGCTATGGTTTCCCTCTGGTTAGTAGCACAAACGGACAAATGTTACACTGATGTATGTTTTCTCCCCTTTGTTTTTAGCATGTGGGATCACCGTAATTACAGTTAAGTATAGGAAAATCCATGCTTAGTCTTAATTAATCAATCCTACACAAATACAGAGGATTATGGACCTTATTATGGACTGTGTTCATTTAATGTTCTCTCTTGCCCATTTCTCAAAGAATGCACTGGTAACTCCAAAGTACTAACACACGCGAGGTACTGAGACAAAAACCTTAATGTCGAAATATTGTAGTTAGTAACTGTTCAAATTGAATCAGTGGTGGAAGGTAACAAGTGCATTTACTAGTATTTCCATCTTTTTCCATCTGATTTCTGAGGCAGTCAATTCTACTTGAGCCTCAATACATGTAATAACTATTGTTATTACTTTCAAAACCTGATCATAACGCCTGACGGACAAAGATCACTCCACAGCGTGTAGTCGAAACGCAAGTATGCAGATTGGATGATCATATATTTTGGTGTATAAGGTTGGTTACCAACATCATTACCAGCTGAAACACACGTAATAAATGCAGTGGTGATTATAATCCAGTCATATCATAACCTCAGATTTAACTTTTGCTTTCACTACTTTACTTGAGCAACATATTACCTGCAAGACAATGTGTTACTTTTACTTTAGTAAATGATCTCTGTTCCATTTCCACCACTGTTTCCTCCTGGGTTCATATTTTGTATCCAAAACATTTTTTGGTGCACTTCTAGTATTTTTTTTTTTCTTCTGTTAAATACTTGATTTAGATTTCTATTCAATAAACACGGGATGATTAAATAGTACTTGACTCTGGAAACCTAATCATTACTTGTTGTTTGTGATCAACTCTCCTTGTCAAATAAACTGAACTCAGAGAAATACCTTCTGACATGAGTAACTTCTTCCCTGTAGCGAAGTAAAATCACGACAGCAAATCTAAATCAGAATAATACGACAACATATCCAACAAAGGCATAATAATAATGGACAGCGCAATGATCTGTTTCTACCACAACGTAATCTTCACATAAGTTGCTTTATTTGCCTTTAAATGCCAACATCAAAACCATGCTGCCATCTTGGTGCGCTTGGCCGGGTCAGACTGTGAGCAGGCTTTATATCAGCAGAACAAGGTAAAGTCTTAACAGCCAGCTGCTTTCAGGCAGTTGATATCATTCCTGCTGTGGCTGTGCCTAATGTAGCAATGCATCGTTTTAGTGATGCCCACTAAAAAGGGTTTCAGAAATCGTTCTATCCTCTTAGTGTAATTCTTGGAAAGCCCTCATTTTCCTTATTTTTATACTAATGCAAGTACAGGGTTGACAGTTTGACCGTGGGTTGTATGGTTTTGTTATCATTAATGCTAAAAATATACAGAACCGGTTTTACTTGCAATGAGTAAAAAAAGGCATTTTGAAACAAACTTGTCGTATATATGGGAAAATGAACTTATTGTGTTTCACAGATTGAAAAGGTCACAGTCTGTTCACTCGACAAATGCAAATAACAGCTTTTTAAGTAATTTCACAGTATATATAGCTTGACTGTGCAGATGGTTATCTCTTAATCGCAGGCGTCAACGCATCTGCACGGGAGTTTTAAGAATCACTTACAGTGAACAGCACATACAATAGGATCATCAGCAATAATCTTCTCTGATGGAACTTGCAGACGGGTTCAAACAACTGTAGAATAAAAGGTTTCTTTGAAATGAAATATAAATATTAACTTATAATATTTATGAGGGATCACTGATACTTTCATTTCAAACCTTAGTTGAACTTTGCAGAAGCAGCCAGGCTGCATGGTGTGTTTTAGTTCACCAAAAGGGACGCCACTAATCAAATATCCATTACACTCCAAACTTGGAGATTCACGCAGCTTCCAACGCACTGTCTTCACGAGCACTCATAAACTTTAATAACTACAGAGTAATAAAAAGATCAGCGTCCTCGTATCTTTAGTTGGTACATTCCTTGCCCTCACGCACCCCCCCGGTGAAAGGCGAATGGTTTCTTCTGCGCGCGCTCAGGTGTTCCTGCGTCCTAAATTGATCAGGTCGACGCTAATGGGAGATGCTTTCGCTTACAACCACGGCAAAAGCTTCCAAAGGTCAAATTAAAGAGGGGACGAGAAAAGAAGAGCGAGAATTAAAAGTTAAGACTAGAAGATGAAGCCGGAAGAAAAGCTGAGCTAGCTAGTGGTTAGGTTTAGCCACTGACTGCCCCACAGCTAAACAGACAGGCGGTTGGCAGCTAGCTTAACTTCGAGCTCATGGAAAAGAGTTAAATACGTAAGTCCAAGCGAAGTACATTCAAACATTATTTAAATCAGCGAAAGTAGAGATACGCCATGTCAATGTAGCCAACTAACCACCTAACTTTAAAATTGTTATGTGTTCATGTCTGTATATAAGCACAGTATATATATTACAGGTAAATGAAAATGCTAACTTGTGGTGATTCTGCTGAAGACAACTCAAGGTAAGGCCAGAACATGCAACAATTTATATTACTTTATATTAATAGTACATTATTATCGTAGTACTGCCCTTAATGCTTTTGGTTCAACTCAAGTTATAACCTGAGGATTGAAGCAAAGTCATAGCTAAGGTATCTGCGCAGGTGTCAGTAGCTATGGTAAGTGATTAAAGCACACGACTAGCACCCAGGGAAAACTTCCTGTACTCAGTAAATCCTAATAAATTCAACTTTTTCAGATAAATAAGGCTTCACTGTGGGTTCAACCAGGGTCACATGGCTTACCAAATCACCGCGGATTAGAGACAGTGGGGAGGACAGCACAGTTTATTTGCAGAGCACGTGTTCTACACAAAAGCAGTGAATTGTTTTACATAATGCTTTAGCGCAGCACACAACACAAGGACAATCATATTGGAAAACACGTTAATAGCTTTGCGGACATTAACTATTTCTAAACGCCTAAACATAATTAGAAAAGTGCAGATATAAACACGTAAGTATAATTCTGGTTACATCCTCGGGCTGTAAATTAAGTTAACTGAAATAAAAGACATTTAGTTACGTTCCCCTGCATCGAGTTAGGGTCACCTTTTTAGTTGTCAGTCAGATTACAAAAGGTTTTTTACACAAAGTTAATTTTGTTCTAATGCAATATAAGGCATTCATCGTGTTTGAAGTACGTTGGGTTAGAAGGGTTAAAGCATCAATATAAAGAATTACTGAGGGTTCTAGTAAATGTTCATATAGACAGGACACACACTACCTTTAATATAAACCTATACACACTCACACAAAGGGACAGGGACAGACTGTGAGGCGCCGCAGTGTGTTGTGTGTGTTTCTGTGTCAGTGAACACTTCAGCTCTGTCAAGATATCGCCCGTCTCCCAACTAACCCCAGTGACAGCTCTGGCACTCTGATCTCTAGCCTGCGTGCGCGTGTGAACCCAGTGATTTATAGAGCATGCGCTTGCGTGCGATGTTAACTCAACTCGCATCCCTTCTCTGCGTCTCTGTGGATGGGCTTTTTGCCGAGAGGGTTATTTTGTGGTGACACATGTCATATAAGCTGGCGAGTAAGCATAGAGGGAGAGAGGGAAAGAGGGGAAGCGAGAGAGAATGACAGAAACCGAGAATGATGGTTGTAACCTTATATATTTCATCTCGTTTTTGTTGATGATGTTAGTAAAGCAAACAGTCCTCTGCACAGTGGTGCGTTTCACATGGATACCATATAATGCTGTTTACTTAACACTCATTGTTTGAAAGATAAAATAATTACAGATCTTCTTACTGAAACTCGTGTCAGTGTGCTGCTACAAATAGTTGGCTGTTTCTGTGTCTGAGAGCCCTATAAACACATGTCTTCCACTCCAGCTGGACTTTGTATTGAATTGTCTCAGCATTGTCCTAACCGGCATGCCTTACCAATTCAGCCTGCGTTATATAAAGCTTCTGCCAGCATTCTGGCTTGGAACAGATAATAAGAAGAGCAAGTAAACATGAGAGATTATAAAGGGCATATTAAAAGTTCAGCAGTCTCCAGTGTCATGCAGTGTCTATGCTACCTCACTGAATTCTGAAGTCTTTGTCACGCCATGAGACTTTATGATTACATTATCAGACAAAAGAATACAACTGTGGCTGTAAGGTCAGTTAGTGGTTGTCATGCTTTTGCAAGATGGTGAAAATCAACATAGTAGCATAAAGAAAAGAATTTTTCATGCACACGACAATAACGCAACATTAAACTTTGTAAATTATGTCTTTATTTGTTTCTAACCCCCTGTATTAATGATAATTTTATCATTCAGGCCCAATGTTAACTTAAATTGATTGCTTTGTAATGTCAATTCAGACTAATGTGATTAGTCTGAATTGTGGTTTAGCGTCTGTCTCCTCTGGTGGATACCAGTTCTCGTCCTCCTTCTCTATTGTGTAATGGTATAATCACATAAAGAGGGAACATGTCCCCACTATGATGTGGGATTTGAAACCATTGAACCACCTTAGTATCATCACATCAATTACCATCTCGTCAGCAGATTGCGTAATAGATGTGGGTCAGTTTAGTGAAAACCAGAAGAATAATTTCATGTATGAGGAAGTGAGACCGGGTCTTCACAATTAAAAGCTGGAAGTATCGTCGTATCCACAGGACCTGTTGTCTCTTATACTGTCAGCGCAGCTTGAAACACGTGAAGCAGTAACATGCACAGGATGGCAGGTACAGTAGCTGCACATCCCACCTAATGTGATTAGGCAATGACTGATGCAGGTTCACAACCATATTAACCCATGTAAATGACTTAAAGTATGTTCCAGAGAAACCCACATGTACCCTTCTTTGTTGATTTGCTAATGACAACTGATTTTCTGTCCTGTTTTGTCTCTGGTGCTATTGAGCACCTGCAAAATGTTGCCTGTTGTGATGCAATCACTCTCGGAACAGAAAATCTGGTTGAGATATGGTGGTTGTCATTGTAACTACAGGTGGAGCCATCTAACTGCTGCCGCCTACCATTTCTAAAACGATTCAATGAGTCAGTAAATGTGTCTAAAAGCAAAGGAGAAGCCGTTTGTCCGTGTGTTACTCTTGGTGTGATTCTTGTATGTGTGCGTGCTTGTGACTGCATGGGTTTTTGTGTTGTTCAGTCGAGTCTCCTGAGGCCTAAACCATGTCGTAGAAATGTTCTCCATCTTTCCATCCTTATATACGTGCACCCCCCCCTTCTCTCTCTCGCAGACAGAAGGCAGCCCTCCGGCAGTCCTCCGGCAGAACCTATTTCTCGGGCAACTGCAGATGTCTACTCTTATTGCAGAACACAAATTCTCTCACACGCTGAAAGTTTACAGACAAATACACTGTTTCACCACTGTAACTGTACTTATATACTTTAAGTCTGACTTGGAGCAAACCAGGGAGGCATATATATCTGCTTAGATAGTCTGGGAACCTACACATAGATTAACTAGAGTTTAGTGGTTTCAGTTTTAAGTATAGATGTGTACTTGTCTATGAAAAAACAAACAGAAAACTCCTGTAGTGCTGTTTAGTTGGACCTTTTGTGGCATCGTAACAGTATGGGAACTTCAGATCACTCACCCTAACCCACCAGTTAACATGGTTGGAGAATTGAATGTAATTAATACTTTTTCTTTTCTTTTAGACAACAGAGCAGAGATCTACAAACAGCATTTAAAATATTAATTCCGTTAATATACTAATATTGTCCTACATAACCTCTAAGCCTGTACATTTACTTTTGTTCCGTCATTTGGACCTGCATATATTTCATTTTGTTTCTTATTTCTTCTATTCTTCTTCTTATTTCTTATTTTCTTATTTCAAGAACAAACAAACTACAGAGGGAAATGTTGAGTTGGCGAGGACCTTGCTCCAGCAGGAACATAATGTCATTACAGTAAAAGCATGTTCACTGTGATGTGTTGCACTTCCTAAAAATAGATATTTGCAGCATTATGTATTTTTTATGAGGTAAATTACAGATGTGGAACAAAAGAGTTTGGTGCATCTGATATGAAGAAAAGAGAAAAGCAGATGAAAGACTACATAGTGTGCATGTTTGTGTTCATAAAACGTTGTGTAAGCCGATGGGTGGTTTGATTAGATTAAAGCTAGCTTAGATCTACAGTCTGTTAATTACCTGACTGTGTCTTAGTGTGTGTGTGTGTGGGGGGGGGTTTCAACACAATAACTGGTTGAGTGGGGGGAACGTTTGATTTAAAGTTGAAAGTATGGTTGATTATGGAACCATGCAAACTACACTACTATATAAATAAAAGTTATAAATTTTAGCAGCCTGTTTGCACCTATTTAGTGAATAAATGTTACATAACGGCTTGCGTGGATATTTTTTTTCAGAACATTAATACAGAGCTTTTTGAAGAATAAAAGAGTTTGAGCTTTCCTTCGTTGCAAACCTTTCCAATAAGTCATAAGACATAAGCTGCAATAGCCTCCCATACAAACCACAAAGAGTTAAAACTTAGCATCTCAACTGGAGCCAGGGAAAGAAAGAAAGCAAAGACAGAGAAAGATAGAGAAGATTTGTTGTAGTGAGTCTTTAGTCAAGTGTGTTGAAAAGGTTTCAGGAAGTTTCTTCTCTGCCAACGTCATCGTCTGGCTCATACATTTTCCACTGACTCGGCCAAGTGACACTCTCCTTGCCTCTCTCTTTACACAATCTCACACACGCACGCACACACACATGTGCATTGAGCTAGAGATGGATGGGCTTTAGTACTACATGTGGACAGATGCAGCAGGCTTTTTTACACAATCAAACTAGTCCAATGACCTCTCTGTCCTCTCTGTAGTTCTGACACGCACACACACACACAAAGTTACAAGCCTGCCTTTTGGCTACACTGGGAAGCTGTACAGGCCTGTGGGTGTTTGTGTGTCTTTAAACCAAGCATTTCCCTACCAGAGATGCTAGTGGCAACACAACAATGTGGTCATTATTGGACACGACACAAAGCTAGGAGACGAAGAGCAGGAAAAACCCTAGAAGCAGAGCACACAGAATAAACTTGGCGGCCGTTCCACCCTGTTCAAACATCTCTGTTTAAGAATTTAATACTGAGCTCCACCATGTTGACAGACTTTAACATGAAAACATAGGGTTTAGGTTTATTTCTTTATTGACACGTTGTTTTTGTTTGCTTTTTTTATACTTCACCGCCACACAACAGATGTAACACTGTTAAAACATTTTGTATGTGCTAGCTGGCAATTTTGTGATAGATGGTAAAAAAAAAAAAAAGTAACTGTTTTAAACTACTACATTAGGAACATTACATATCTGAAGGTTTGAAAGTGAAAGTAAATATAGTAAATACATCTTATCTAGTATCTCATCTTATATTGCTACTGGATAGTTATCACTTCTAAGTGGTGTATTTCTATGAAGGGGATTGGGTTCAGCAGTAACAGGAAACAGTTTGTCAGCCTGGCTGCACTTGCCAGCACTCTCTGTATTCCCTGTGGTCTTTGTACTTCGGGGTTCCCCTCTGTAATTACTATGCTAAGTGGCCCCAACAACAACAACAACAGTCCACCGTGGCTTTACATCAATGCTGGAAAGTAACTCAGTAGCCTAGACAGACCTCTTTAACCATCTCTTTTTCTGTAAGAAAAGCTCTCTCTGGGAAAATAAAGCTAGACACATTTTTAATGGTAGCAGACGTTTCTATATAATAATACAATGCACACACATGATTTTGGTCTTGCATGTCATGGCTTCACAGTTTTGTTGTAAACCCTGGTATTGTAAATGTTTTGTGACTGTTCGCCATTGCGGTGATTTCACAAATGCATGATTTGATGAAGATCAGCGTCACATAATAAACCCATGCTACCTAACTGTAAGTTTTGAGAACCTAGTTATTTTTACAGTACCTGCAGTAAATTGTCATTTATATTAAACTTGTATTAAGATTAAGAACAAAATCAAAGAGAGGTTTAGATGGACAAACAGTGGTGATAAATGATTGGTCGTCCATTTTATTGCTGCTGCTGTTTTTACCTTACACTGAATGCAGACACACTGACGTTTTTTTTTGGGACTCACCTATTAATTAGTTCCTGGCCAAAATGCTTTGGGGTTATTTTTGAAATAAAGTTATCATTTGTTACTGCATACTGCATACGTTGTTTGGCATAATTTTATCAAAAATACGCTATAATGTTAATTACACGATAGATCAAAAAAGGACATATAATACATCTAGTTACCAATTTTGTATAAATTCACGTACCTTTCTTTGCAACATTATTGTTGCAGCTGGCTTTAGGGGTAATGTTTTTGGAAAAGCCTTCTTATTCCTGGTAGCAGGCCAGTAAACTCAGTTAAGAGGCCATCGGGGATGAGAAAATACGATTTAACGGTTGTTTAAGCCTGGGTGAGCCCAGATGAAATAAGATTTAAGTGTCATTTCTTGATATCAACCCTGGGGCCAAGAAAGATAACAGATCAAAGATCACAAGTAGCAGGAGACATACATTCATTGAAGAGATCATGGAGGAGAGAAGGCAGGGGGGAAGCCGAGCGAGTGTTGTTTGATTGTGCTGCGTGTTGAGTGTAGATAGTCATATGGTTCGAGTCTGGCTCAGTGGGGATAAGTGAAGATGTAGAGCTGCTAGGGAAGGCTTGAAGCACTGACCCAGTTTTGAGTAGAGCCTCTTTTCCTCTAGTCTGTTTTAAAATAGATTTTCAACAATATTTCCTTTACACAAAGTGTTATTTCTTACATATGTACTAAATGTACTTGAACCAAGAAATACAGTAGTATGTCACACTGACAATATCCTTTTCTTTTTAGTGCACTATAATAATAATAATAAATCAGTATTAAGTTGAATAAATAAAATTGGTTGAATAATGAATAGAGATCCACTCAGAGATAGAGAGCTGCATTAACAACAATGATTAAATTGTTCAGATTAACCTCTAAAGTGTGACTGTACTCCTATAGAAAGATAAAAGAAATGGACCTAAGCGTAGGAAAAATGCAGACATGCATGTTGACAATAAAGTCGTTAAATTTAATAAAATAAAAAAAATGATTGAGTCCAGTCTCCACACGTCACTGAATAGCACTCCAAACAAATGTCTTTCTCTCTTCACTGGTTTATTATCTAAATAGTTTATATTATTTAACTAATTAGTATAGGCTGAGTAGCCGTGCGACAGACTGGGATAGGCTACTGTTCATCCGTGACCCTTATGGGGAAGAAGCGGTAGAAACAAACCCCCCAAATTTAGGCAAAGCTCAGTTTGTCTACATGAGTGGTTTTGGGAACTGTGCAGCAAGAAACAGCTTAACGTTCCTGCAGATTTTCTCAGTTGTTGTTACTTGCCAGTTATTTATTGATTATAACAAAATGCAATTTTAGGTTTGAAATAAATGAGAAGGTGCAAAACTTAAAAAACAAGCACAGATAATTAATTTTTCGGACGGTTGGACAAACCTGTATAAGCAAATATGTTAGGATCCCTGGCCTAACCCCGAACCCTTACCTCCATCCACTCCCACTTCCTGTTTCCCCCTCTGCCAATTTCATCACCTAACCACGCTCCCCTGTGCTTTCCCTTCCATGTTTAGAAGCCCTGCTACATAGTCAGGTCAAAAGCTTGTTTTTGAAGACACGTTATGAAGCCATTTGAGTTGTAGTTCTTTTGCGTTTCTGAGCGTGTGTTCCTGTTCTTTGGAGGAGTTTTTTACTTTTTGCTTCTGTGCCCTCTCTGCCAGGCTCTTTGGGTCCCAAACATACATCTAGTGGCAACTCGTAACAGAATAACCTTTCACTGCTTCCAGCATGTTTCCTCAATACAAAAAATACACATTTTTGAGTAAATTTCTTCAAAGAACATTTTAAATACTCACATATTGTAGCTTCAATTATTGGTTGCACAGCTTTTGCTATTTCGTTTGTCAGTATTTGGCAGCTAATTCTGACGTCTGCCACAATCCCTGTACTGATCAACATCAGTTTTATTTCAGCACATAGTGAACATGTTCAGTTTGGTACATCACCAATCATTCACATAATAAATCCATAATGTATATTAAAATTGTGTCGTCTGTGTGTAGGTGTTAATAGTGTTTGTTTGCCATTGTATCGCACACAGTAATTTTCCCTGTTTGCGTGGTGGTGTGCTCAGCTGGCTCTCTTCCTCACTGCATGTTTCATTTGACACACGTGCATGTGCATTAAGATGGGTGTGTGTTTATTATGTAGTTGAAGGAATGATGGAAATGGATTTATAGGCCAGGTAGCCTTAAGAAGACAAGCAACAAACTAAACCCCACCAAATGTCAGGGGAAAGGGAACATGCGTCATGCATCTTAGGACCGATACAGAAGGTAATAATGAAATAAAGCCAGACAAAGAGATATGACGAAAAAGTGGAACAGAAGAAATTCAATTAAACAGAATGGAAAATGAATTGTTTTATGAAAATTGTCTGTCATGTCTTGAAAAATAGCTTCTAGAGGAAAGGCTGGAGGTGTTTTGAGTGTTACCCTTGCTGTACTTTTAACACAAAACTCTATATTGTATGATAGAGGTCAGGGAATATTAGTGACGTGTTTGCTCAACCAAAACCAGGACGTGTCACTCCTTAACATCTCCTCATGGCAGTAATTTAAAGTTTACCTCATGAGAGCCTTAAGAGAGAAGACAAGGCACATTATTTTGCCTTAATTATGAAATATAGCCCTGTGATGGCCATGACTACAGCCACACATTAATAAGTTAAGTTCTGCACACAAGCACATACATTCAAGGCACATGTTTAGTTCTGTGCCAGGACGTGAAACCTTCCCTTTAGCTGCTGTCACCCACTGTATCTAATATAGAGAAGACTTCATACAGAAGGAATCCAACAATTAGATGAGTTTACCTATTAAAACTATTTCTTATCGCAGTTTAGTTGTAAGTGTAAAATACTGATTAAATCACGACCCATAGCCACAGAAATGTGCAAAAATATTCTATCAGATAATACTGCAGATGTGATACAGTGTGTGTGTGTGTGTGTGTGTGTGTGTGTGTACATACAGGAGGCGTCTGTCATCTTCCCTTACCTACCATTAATTTACAAACTTTCCACAGAATTGCATAGAATTTCAGGACATTGGGCAATGATTCATTTACTAAAGAAGCTCTGTGCATAATATTCACCACGTTTAACCACACAACAAGTCTGTTCGTATGCAACCAACAATCTGAATGCATGAAACCCGAAAGAAAGTCATCCTACATAAGCTTCTGTTTTCATCTGCCCTGTTATTTGAATAGGTCTACATTATAACATTCAGACTGATAAAGATGTCCCCATATCTTCCTTAAGTCAATGAATCAATGTAGCTGCAGTGAACTGAAGATATGGAAACAACTTTCCAATGCCTGGTGGTTAAAACGTGAAAACCCAACTAATGTTACTGTTGCAGCTTTTTGTGGTCGATCAAAGAGTAGAATTTGACATTTTTAAGCTTGTTGCTTTTCTATCTTTAATATTTTTATTTTACAGTAATAGAACAAATATATTTGCAAAGCTGACATTTCAAAAGAAGCTCCGTGTGGATACCTCTTGTAAGTTTTGCATTGCAGGGCTGATGGGTCTGCACCATTTGCATTGCTTGACAAAAATAGGCCATTTATTAAAGTGGGGGAAATGAGGGGAAAGTGGTGCTACAGAATGTGAGGAGAGATGGAGGAGAAGAAGGGGTGGAAGGAAAACCAGGACAGAAAAAGAGGCCAGGAGAGGATGTGTTTTTCTGGTTTGTAATGAAGTGCAAGAGTTTGCACCAAAACTGCATTTTGATTGCAATACTTCACTCTAATAAAAGGATTAATTAAAATGTGCTGGCACTATAATTGCTTTGGGTACTTAGGGTGAAGGAGTCTCTGCTGAACTGTGTTTATAGAAGGGATATTACATATCGCTAATCTTTATCTCGTGGAAGTCTCTAAGACTATGTGCATGTGTTCTTCACTAAAAGCCTTCCTAAGATGCCTTCTGCAGGGATAATGCCTGATATTTCTCTTTCCTCCTGGAAACAGTTGTCAGACTGACAAAGGTTTCAAAAGCATATGTGTGAGGGAGATACAGGGGCTCACTGAGCATTTTTCATTTGCTTAGTGTTTAGTCTGGTTGGTGATTATCATATCCACCATCTGTCACAGAGCATATGAAAAGTCATGGAAGGAACAGTGCTGCCAAGAGGAGAGAGAGACGAGACAAGGGGCAGCAAAGGTGAGACATTAAGGGAGGAAAGGGAGGAAGACGTAGAGGATAAAGAGAGGAAAGGATATCAGGGTAGTAACCTATGTGTCTACCTGTGTTTGTTTATGGATGAGAGCGGCTGCCTGCATGCATTTATGCATGCAAGTGTGTGTTTCTGTGTGCAGCTTGTTGGATGTAGTGGGTACAGCGAGAGCTATTTATAGCGGCTGCCTCACCTAGCTGTTAGCAGTGTGTTTAGGCGAAACCGAGAGGCATCATGGGAGTCCCAGCAGACGGAGCTGTGTCTTACGATGTTATGTCACAAGTCACCCCACCTCTCTCCTGCTGTCTCCCTCTATTCGTCTCCATTCTGGGTAAATTCATGCTGAACAGATTTCCAAATATGCCCTGAAATAGTTGAACACTGGCTTCAGTCAGTGCTTTTAAATAAAAACAAATCATGCCACCATTTAAAAAGCCAGCTATCAGAGACGTTATGTAAATTAGCATGTTACCATGATAAGATGGTGAGTGATGAGGGGAGGAGTAGTACTTTTTATTATTTAATTATTGTTTTCCTGTTTCTACTAAAGAAGTGGTTTTAGGCAGACTGAATTGCCTAAACTACACATACTGCCCTGATTATGACCACATCCTGTGTGTGATGAAGGAGGACTTCACTTCAGGACATTACTCTGTGAACAAGAAAACAGCAGCAACACCTGCACTTTCACCAGCTGGTGCTACTGGATAATTTAATAAAAAAAAGCAGGTCAGCTGTCCAGACTCCTGAACACAATTAGCCATCTTCCCTTCCCATCTACTCATATGTGCTTCTGTATCTAGAGGGAATTCATAGAGGCCAGGATCACACCAAAAAATGAACAGTGTTGTATAAGAATGTCCTAATGCGAGCATCTTCTTATTTGTTGCTGTTATCAGAAGAAACGAACACAGACTTGGTTGGTATTAACTTTGTTTTTTTACATTTAAAACAGGCTCAGCACTGGGTTCATTGTTCACCTGCAAACGTCCGGTTCACTGAAATTAAATTCACTACAAGTTTAAAATACAGCCAGGAAGAGAGATTGAGAATTGAGAAAAATAATAATTTTAACATAGAGGTAACCCAGGTAACATCAAGAAAAACTTGATCAGTTAATCTTTGAGAGGAATTGGCTACAAAAATATTTGTTCTTCTGTAATTGCAAAACAGCAAAGTTAGAATAGTTTATATCCTGAACGTTTTTTTCTAAGGGTATTGTTCATTAACTAAGCCACAGTGCATTACTGTATTTGCAACCACTACCTAACGTGGGTGGAAGTGAAACACAGTTTGTATTCATAGTATTCCAAAGGTTTGTTTATGCTGTGACACCCGTTGAGAATGAGAACTATTTTTAGCGACTGAAAAGCAGTTTGGTTTGGTTCTCTGAATAGATTGAATTCAAAATGACTGGAGCCCCTTTGAAGCTGCCTCAAACAGCCCCAAGAGTGGACACAATGCTTAAAAGGTTTGATAATGAGGGCGATGCTCTGTTGGATTTTCAGAAGGACTGAAGCCGTGTGCTAGCAGATGCTATTTAATCAAATTAAAACCGCATTAACCCAGAAAGAAAAGCGTATTGACAGCATTTTATTGAGTATTGCTGACATTAAAACAATGAATAGGAAAACTTTTAAAAACTTGGATTCCTGCTGAACATAGACCCAGATCAGTTTAATCTGCAGCTGTGGTGGTTCTTCATATTGATCAGGCGAGTCTATGCAAATCATACCAGTAAATATGATTTAGTTTGTTGCCTGATGAATAAGAGTAAGTGAATTTAAAGTAGCTGAACTAGTGAGTATGTATGAGCGTGTGGGTGTGTGTCAGCTTGTATTAAGGAGGACAGGAAGAGCCTTGGGCAGAGAAGCATGTACAGTAAGTATGGTTACAGTGCAGCGTTTAAAGAAATATACTGTGTTTCTAAGGTTAGTTCTGGATATATATATATATAACGCCTTTAATATAACATCAATATTATACGTGGTTGGTTGGGATATTATGAATAATCTAACCAAATACATTCAATCATATCAAGTGCAAGACTTGAATTCTTGCTTAATTAGTGGATTAAAGATGCCAGAATTGTTCACTTCTTCATTTTCTGCCCAGGTTCTGTAATATAAATACCGTTTTGCCTGATTTTGGCACAATGCCATAATCTTTGTTCGTACCAAACTGGCAGAGCACCTTCACATTCGTACTGTATTCTCACTTAAGCAGCCAAATGTCCTGCTGCAAAATCAGCCTGACAGTGCTTCATTGTACCAGTGCAGATCGCAGCAGTAGCCGCATGCACACACACGTAAATGGGTCCCGTTGAAGCTGCAGATGCATCTTTCTTTTTCTTCTGTGAACCAGATTCATGAATAATAAATAACAATGGATGGACAGATGAAGGGAATACGAGCAAGAGAGAGATGCGGTGAAAAAAGGCATCAAAGGGATCAGACGAGGAACCAAGATGTGGAAAGCACCATTAAGACTGTCAGTGACACTGGGAAACTCGACCTCTGGGAAAAGAAGACTGTATTTCTAAGGTGAAGTGAAGGAGGTAGAGGAAAAGATAGCAAGGCTTGAAAAGAAGAGCAAGATGAGCAGCGTGTACTGGGGCAAAAACGAGAGAGGGGGGATGGGGTGGGCAGGAGATGGAGAGAGAGAGGGGGAGGAGAGAACATGATGAATCAATGTGAGGTGAGCAAGGACGCTGCTGGAAACAAGTGAGATGGACTCTGTAGGCTTGGTGTAATTACATCAGGTTTTGGTTCTATAATTGTCCAGAAATTGAGAAAGAATAGCTGCTTAACAATTAAAAGCCTAATTATTTTGGCACATCCTGCGATTATGAACACTCAATTTTCTCCTCAGTCACTCCACCGTTGCCTCATCTACTATAGAACAGAGGGGGAAGCAGAAACAGTAAGTGCCATGTTGAGTCTTTAGCTCTCTCTGTAATGGTCAATAATGGGATTTTTCACACACATACAGACTCTAATTATGAAGAGTGATGTTGGAAGCTAGAGGCTTTCATCATCAGTTTATAGAAGTACAGTTAGAGACAAAGTGTGTGTCTGTGTGTGTGTGTGTGTGTGTGTGCTCCATGATGATACTTAATTAAGTATCATCATGGAGCTAGTTTATTTGTTTTTTACTGTCATTTAGCATATGGTTACACTGCTTTCCTGGGTTTCACCAACCTTCCAAAAAGATGCCAGAAACGCACACACACACACACAAACTCATCTATGCACCAGTCATGGTTTTGGAGAAGCATGAAACAACTTGATTACACTAATAAATACTCTGGTGGCATGAGACAATGAAGAACTGGTAACGTAGCCAGGAAACGGATCCTCCACAACTCGGAGACATCTCGTTCTGTTCATCTTTGTTGTTCTTTGTGCAAACATATAAACACAATTGACTAAAGCTGTGTTCAAACCTTGCTGTTTTCATTTTTAGAGTGTCTGAACTGATTTTAGCATCAACCTCTAGAGAGGTAAAGCAAGGGGAGAAGAATTTGAACTGTAGGAACAATAGCTTGCCTTCCTACGTTTTCCCTCTGTTATTACTGTAAATGACCATAAATTCAGTGAACGGCCATGCAAAATCGATTCATAATTTACAACTGCGTCGGCTGCATAAAGTCATGAGCCTTGCACAACGAGTACGTTATTCCAGAGCGAGAATGAGCTGAGAAAACATAGTAGCAGATGGAGCTGGAGTCTTTTCTACAGTTTGTACTGTGCAGTGTTTTAGAAACATATTCTACATTACAATGCAATTACAATTTATATATATTATATAGTTTATTTGTGGTAATAGTGAGCAAACCATCACTGAAAGAATTTCAGTTGACCACACGGGCAATGTTTAAATCCTGGTTGATGCATTAATAATTATAAACACACTTCATTTTCCAAGGATTTTCAGTCCTGTGATTTATTTCCCATATGCATGAGCAGGGCTAAGTGTGTCTCACTTTAACTTTTGATATGTATATAAGGTGAATGTTGTGTTGTAGTATTTTACTCATTCTTTCTCTCTGGAGTATATGCACATTTAAATCATTTAAATGTGCCTATACGTGTGATGCTGCAGCAGCGTACTGCCGGCTGGATAGAGGAGAACGTGCCTTCCATCTCTCTGCAGAAGCTATTTGGATGCATGTGGGCTGCATTATAAATGCATGAGAAATCTAATGGAAGGTGAAGGCTGCAGCTGAGTCACACAACACAACACGCATGCATACACGGTTGCATGTTTATTTATTTATTTGCTTCAGTGCACTCACACACAGCACATGACAGAATGCCCACAATCCCTGCAAGTATTCTGTGTTTGCATGTGTTGACGTGTTTACTAGCACCGATCAATATACTGATTGTTTGATTCTCTGAGCGATAAATCACTCTGATTACCTCCTGCTGAAGCTCCAAGGACTTATTGATCACACAAAAACAGCAGTATGTGTAGAAACAGGCTGACACACATGACGTCTGATGATATCCCTTAGTTTTAATTCTGCCTGCATTGTGAAAAGATACACCCGACGGTCACGACCACATTCATGATGGTGAGCCTGTCAACAGAAAGTCATTGTTGCCTGCTGCGATTGGAACCACATGCTGGTGGGACGGCGTTGTGTGTGTGTGCATCAACATACACACATACAGCAGAGATCTTTCACCAGAAGTGTAGGATAATCAGCTTGAATTCATCTTTACTGTGTCTGTGTCATGGAGCCTGTTCAAACTCATATTGAAGACACTAAGTTTGCAGTCATGAAATCAGTACTTGACTCCTCATGCTCCTGATGCTGGCAACATGTCAGTGACATGACTGTGCCCAAGTTTCACAGGAAGATCAAAAGAAACGCAGCGTGTGGAAGCCTGCAACAGTGACAAATGATCTCATTGTTCTGATAAGAAGAACGTCTTGCTGAGCCGACGTATTGCAGTATTAGCATGCTGCTAATTTATTGACATGTATTGTATCAGATAGATGAATCTATTAACCAAGGACAGGCTTTTTCTGTAGTTCCTGTGAAGGTTGCACGAAACAAAACGCCATGGCGTCGTGAGTTTGTTTGCTCGCTGTGGCAGGAAGCAGGACCCTAACAGCTACATGCTGACTCAGTGGTGTTTTTTGCGGTCTAATGCTATGACCGAAGGGCCATGTGTGATGTTCACTTTACATGTCAGCCCTTGAAAACAGATGTGTAATGCCATCTGTGGCTTTGGAGGGGTTGTGCTGTCTGAGAAAAATAATCCTGATACCTCAGCCTGAGCTGGAGGCTTAAAACAAAAAGCAAGCACAAACTGAATATGTCTTGGCTACAGCATGAATCTTTTTAATTATTTAAAAAAAATTCTTTTTTGCCTATATTAACCTAAGAATAGCCTTTTCTGTAAACAGTGAGACATCATGTTTTTTTGTCCAGCACCAATTATAGTTGCTACAGTGTCCATAGGCGAACACAGAAGAAAGCACAGCCACATACAAAAATATAAACATCTGCACTATTTCATTCAGCTGTTTTCTGGAAGGTTGGCTCCAAAATTACAGTGTGATGAGCACTCAACAAGTTGATGCTGCAGAGTAAGAAGAGCTGAGCAAGCATCAGTGTGAAATACTGTTGGGCTACGCCTATTAATCGCAAGAGGGGCAATAAAACGACATAATCTAAATGGCCGTATTCAGCAAATGAAATCGGTAGATCGATGGGCACTTTTTACATAAATGCACCCCTACTGTCTCTTGCAGCAGATCCTAGTCCGTAGACACTCTTCCAAACATGCAGAAGCACATAGCCACTGCAGCAACAGTGTGATCTGCAGTCTTCTCTCTCTGCTTCATGTCACTCTGCAGCAGCTCATTATGTTCTTTCATTCATTATGTCACTGCTACTCAGGCCAAGACTTTAATCTTTCACTTGTTCACTCGCTCTTACGCAGACCCTGCCTCACTGTGCCTTCCTCTGCAGCGTGTTATGCTATATGGGTGTGTCGCTCCCTGCGTCTGTCTGCAGTAGAGTAAATTTCCCGTGTGGGCTTCGGATGCGGTGCAGTGACTGCCAGACAGTGATCCATTAGGGCAAGTCGTATAGACATTTAAATAAGGGAGGCTTCCAGCGGCTGGGAGGGTGCTGACACGTTTCATTGGCAACTTCAGATTTCTCCTTGCAAGTTCGACAAATATTAATTTTCAAAGGTTGGAATATTTTAGGTTTGATGTGTTGTTTGACCACATTAACCACAGTCTGGTGCTGAAGTGTGTCTAAATGGCGTTGCAGATATAATTTGTTTCTGGCAGTTAGCACTAATGCAGATTTTCCCCAATTTTGTACTTGGACTTATAGTTTTTGGTCACATGGTTTGCTCAATAGTAATGTTTTGAAACCAGTGTATATCCAATGTGCCCTATACGACATGCTGTGTGTGTGTGTGTGTGTGATTGTTTGCATGGGTGTAATGCTGAGGTCAGACTATTGTGGACAGCTAAGGGGAGGGGGAGCAAGAAGTACACATCACCGAAAGAGGAGTGGTTGATTAGAAAAGGAAGAAAAGTCCATCATCAGCAGGAAAACTCCCGGACTGTCAGTTACGATGCTGCAGTGGGGGGTGGGGGGCGAAGGTGCCTTCCAGGTGTAATCAATTTACTGGCTAATGTCCTGCTGTAAATGGAGAGTTTCCTTCCAAAACAAGATGTCTATCTTTGAAATAAACGCACTCTTGCTAAATGAATCCTGGCATTGAAGTGAAGTACATTGAAGTTAAAGTTGGGACACTGCACCATCATATTTTACAGAACTATCTTGGATCCTGCAGCAAATTTAATCCCATAATGGCCATGTAAGTCCACCATTTAGTTTGTCCCATGCAGGATTTGGCTTTACTGAACAGAGTAAGAAGCGATTCCAAGTGGAAGCATGACTGCACTTGCATCGTTCTCTTCTTTTTGCTTTTCTTTCCACTATTGTTTCATCTCTAACAAGGGTGTTTGTTAGGCTGTGTTAGAGCAAAGACATTTAAGAGGCTAGTGCTGCTTTGCTGCAGAGGATGCCTCTGTGTTCCAGGCTGTTAGCTGGAGCAGATTGATGAAATCATAAATTGGAGCTCCGCCTCACCCTGTCTGGCTTTATGGTTGCAGTAAAACACAGAGCAGCTATTGCTGGGGCGCAGAAGAAGCAAACAAACAAACCTGCAGCAATTCTTGTTTTATTAAATCCACAGGGGATTAAAGAAAATCCAGTTCCACATAGACTAACTGTCTAACTAGAAATGCATACAATTAGCCACTAACAATAAGGCTGTTTCACGTTGTTCCTTTATTTTTTCCCCCTTATCTAATGTAAGCTCAGAGACCATTCCACGCACTGTAGAGCTTCGTGCTGAGTCAGCGGTATGAACCCAGATACATCCCACTCGGTGCATTCTTCAACAGTTGCGAACTTGTGCCGGCCTCTCTTCACTCACATGGTAACGTCAGAAAACACAGAACGCGTTGCTGGTTCCACCGCTGGAGGAGTGTGACCATTCTGGAAAGACCCAGAATCCGACTTGGTGGATGTATATACTTGGTTATTACAGGTTTCGCTTATTTATTTATTTACTCCTGCGTAAGTGTAAACATAACTTAAGAATATCAGTTTTAACATTTACTCAGATTCATTTATTCATATTCAATGCACCTGATGAATGTCAAATTGTTATAATGAATATTTAATAATCAATAAATTGTAGTAAGCAGTTTAAAATACTTTAGACTGAGACCTGTGTAGCCTACACACCACAGTCCCTCTGCGATGTATAGCTTTGCCCACATTCAGGTGGTTCTCAGCCCATAACACAACGCGGCCACTCGACGGAGCAGAAAGCAGCCTCTCCCCAGTGGCTGTCAGCTCATCAGACAGCTCACATCGTTTAACCCGCAAGTATGACATGAAACCCAAAAGCCATGAGGAAAATATGAGGAAAACCCAGCGATGAATGAGCCTAATTTTCAACTTAAAACTATCCACTTCTGTGTTCAACTTTACAATAAAACACATTGCATGTTTTATCTTTAGCTTGTTTAGCTGTCATGTTGTGAGAGTCAGTGTCACCTAAAGCGAGAGAGCTGAGGCTGACAACAGAAAGTTTGAGTGGGCGTAGCTTTAGTGAGTCCGGAAGAGGGAGCAAGTTTGATTGGCACTTGCTTTAATACGTCATAAGCCGGTGTTTCCCAGTTTGATCTATTTTAAGGCTGGTTTTTATAACGTAGGATAATGTATGCACAGATGGAATGTTCCACATAAGACCATTTAGATGTTCCACATTCTGAGGTGGTGCCTGGGTCGCATTAATAAGCAACTAATAGGAATGTTTCAGATAATGAGAGCCTCCGATAGTTGGAATGGACCATTGGGTTTAAAGCCTGAAAAGCCACTCGACAGTGGGACTGATGTGCCCTTCACCATCAAATTATAAAATCAAAAACTATAAAAGACACAAAGAAGCTGTCTTAAACAGGTATAGGTGAAAGGGTCAAGAACCTTTAAAGTTTAAATGATCCTCCTACGATGTAATAATAGAAAATTTGAATGATAATTCAAAACAAATGAGTGGAAAATATAGTAATAGAAGTAACAGCACACGTCACCTAAAGATGACGCGTTTAGATCGTTGTAGTTGTACAATAGTGTTGTAAAGTTGACAAAATTGCCAAAACCCAGCTTGACAGACATGTTTGCCCCTAATTTACAGTATTTGCATTGCACAAAATCAACCTGTTTGTCAAAAGCCTCTCTTCCCATGAAGCCACTTGGATCCTGCTGCATGTTTGCTTTTACAAAACACAGTTTTTGAGGCAAGTGTGATGTCCAGCTGTCTTCCACGTATCTTCCTCCAGACACAGGCCTCATGTTGTCATTCCTGAGTGTTCGAACTCTGATCCCGTGTCACGTGGTTGCGAACAATAGGACTTCTTTCCCAGATTCCTGCCGTCTTAACGTTATGCAATCTCTCAGAGACCACCTTTGGTTAGGACCCCCCGCTTACTCTATCACACACATAGACTCTCTCACGCTCACTGTTCACTTTTGTTTCTCTCTCGCATTCTCTTTAAAAGTGACTAGTGGCTTGAGACACGTGAGGGAAATACAAAATGTTTGCCTGTGTATGTGTGAGATCAGTGGTGCCAGTGACAAAAAGGACTGTTTGTTTTAAATGCCAGGTTTCGCCAGCGTCAGTGTCACTGCAGTCATTAAATGTGACTTCAGAGTGATAGAACATTGTGGGAACTGTTCATTACAATAAAGTGTCTAATGTGTCTTCTGCCTATGATTTAACTGTTGTCTCAGAATATGATTAAACTGCAGCTTGACTTGTTTGGCACATAGCTGCTAACTCCTTATTTAACATCCAGATTTTGGTTTACAACAGTTGTATATGTGTCCAGCAGGGTTAGGGCTGGGTTAGTGAAAACAATTAAATAAATTAGAATAAATAAAAGAAGGGAAAACCAGAAAATGGGTGGAGGCATTAACTGATATTGATTAAATAACTAATTGTTGCAGTTTTAATTTCCTTTATACTACTGTCTACTGACAAGTAGCTCTCAACATGTGATATAATTAATTACTGTGAACAGCATGTGACCTCATCCCCCTCTGGCCCTGGAGCTCCCGCTGGATTTATGATCTGTCCATTTTGGCGCCAGTGCGCTATAGAACAAGCTGGTCTCCGTTCACCGCTCATCATGCATTCATTCAATACTGTCCCATCGCGTCCGCAGACAATTAAAAACGCTTCATAGTCGATGTTGCAGCCACTGGCTTACATGCAAATATTAAGCCTTTTTGGCTCCAAAATAGACTCTACATTACCTGAGCTTGAACTATATGAGACAGATTTGGGCCATTAAGTAGAGCTGTAAATGTAATGGTTCTATAATGGCCCTGGCGCTTCAGTTCACAGGCAGACTGAAGTTCTGATACTGCTGTTACCAGCCTTTCTGAAGGTGTAAAGGCTTCCTGAGGGGAACCAGTGCAGGTATTCTTATTCATTTACTCTTCAGTTGATTAATGGGATTTTAAATTGACTTTACAGCAGTTAAATGGTTGCATAGAATAAACACTCTCTTAAATTGTAACTCTTGGTCATCATTAATCATTATTTATATATATACAGTAGTTTGTTAATCATTATACATTATGTCATTAAAACATACATCTCTAAATGAACCATGGCTGGGTTTTATTTGGGTGCGCATCTCTTATTTTGTCTTGCTTCCTCACACTCTCTCTCCCATATCCTCACAGATGCAGGGAGGGAAAAAATCACAGCATAATTCATTCTGCAGGAAAAAAAATGGTACATTTCTAATGACCCATTAATCCGGGTTTTACATTTCCATGCCCTGCAGGGGAGGATTCATTTAAACACTCATCTCAAAGCAAACTGTAATAAATCAGGCAGGACGGCTACAGGAAATCTCATGAGAGTAGACAGTGCAGACGCAAACGTGACTAAGAGGTTGTTGCTGCAAATTTGTGAAAAAGCACAAATACGAGAGAAGCTCTGGGTCAGCTTGAGCGAATCACCTTGTGCGTGCTCATGTGGCCTGCGAAGGCCTTGTACAGTCGATTATGTAATCTTTTCGTAGCAGAATCCCTGCGTGCATGTCTCAGTATCGTTGGCCTCGATGGGATAGAAACCACTTACATTGGTGATGTTGACGGCATTAGTCCGACCAACAGAGCTACAAGGCAGCAGCCTGCCAATCTGTCTTTTTGAACGAGGATTGAGCTTTTCCAATCTGTCACTCTGTGAATCCCAACCCTCTGCTTTAATGCAGCTTCTCTTTCTCCAGATGTCATTTTAAATGCAGAGGATGCTTCGGTTGTCAAGTTTCCTATGAATGAATGACAGAGGAGAAGAATCAATAGAAAAACAGTGGACATTGATTACAGCTTTGAGCAATACACTGCCTTTGTTGTTTGTGGTGTCATGCTTAATTGAACACTGTAATACATTATTATTTCTTTCACTTTCTTGTCACTCAACAATCCTCAGGAGTCAAAAGGCATTAATCAGATGCTTGATAGTTTCAGCAGATGCTGCCTCCTGGATGTGGTGGCTCTGGCTTTCCAAACAGCGACTGAACATAGCTGCTGGGATTGCGTGACTAGATACAGAAATAGCTTTGCATCCGCTCACAGCTGATTGTGAATAACAGGCCTGAGCTGTTCTCTGGCATCCGCAGAGATGGAGCAACGCTGATCACTGAGGGCCCCTAGTGGTTCGCTAATTGACTTCCCAGAATCACTAGATGTAGCAGTTGTACAGCTGTATTTTGAGAAGACGTAACAGTAACTGTTATCTGCATGCATTTCTGCAATATACAGAACATAAATAGAAGTACACATCAATTTAAAGTGATGGTGATCATTTTACGAATCTTTATTTATTTATTATTATTATTTATTACTTCATTCTTCAAAACTACGTAGAATTTCATTACAATGTAAAGGTGATTGTTACGTAATGACAAATGAAATAATGCAGCTCCGCACATGATGGCGGACGCTGCTGCAAATCTGTGCCTGTCAGTAAAATCGTTGGTCTGTGAGGTCATCTGGAGGAAGCTGTTGGAAACTGCAAGCTCAATGTGGCAGAATGAAGCATTTCATTTACACAGTAGTGACACTATAGGCAACCAACGCTGGGGCTAAAGCCACATTCAGTTTATTAAGATCTGTTATTGTTCTGTAAGAGAGCCTGACAATAATTCATTACATATACACACACTACAGTACATTTGGTGAAGAAGCTGTAGTTCCATTTTACTCACTGACATCAACTCTTTTTGTGCTTTGGTATTTCACATGAAGTTTATTAGTTTACGACAAAATAAAAACATCTTTTTTTTGTTCTCTAGTCCGATTTTGTTCCTAGGTATTTTATTCTTTACTTAGTTATTTTATTTATTGATTTAAGTAATATTAAAACTACTTTCTGTCCCATGTAAACAGAAATATAGTGGGGGTATAGTATAGTAGATACAAGTGAATATGTATTAATAACTTATCATGTGAATAGCCATAACTTTATGCTACTGTACAACTGATGGTCAGATAATGATTGACACTAGTACAAAGTGTGTATTTGTCAAAGTCATAGTCTCAGTCTAGTAGTCTCCTCTTTACTTTTTTCTCCATTGTTATTTAGTATTAATATTGTTACTGTCACTATTAATGTGTGGTATACTACACACAATGTCTTACTTTTTTAATTTGGAATAATATCCTAGTACAGACAAGAAAACATTACGTTTCTTGGCATTTAACAGTTCCTTTTTTCTTTGCTGATACAATAAATATGATATTAGTATATAATTATATTGTTATACAGAAATTGTATTTCCTGAATGCAGCAGCACAGTTGGCCAATTTTATTCAGCCTGTATCTGGAGAATAAATTAAAAAACACACAAACAACTGAACCACTAGAGGGCGATGTTGGTTTGAAAACCACATCTGGTTAAACTTGGCTGACTTGTTTTGGAAAAAATAGAATCCTGAAGACAAATGACCTTAAACTGCACCACTGTGACTGTTCACATTTTTTAATACTGATGAACTGAAATTGTTCTTAATGAGTTTTCTCACTGTGTAGTAGAGATTTGGTTAAAGCTAGGTGACACAATTATGGTCAAACTTTATGTTATATATACTAAATCGATGTTTACCAATCTTTATGAGCCACGGCACAGAACCCCACCAAACAAAAACGCCCCAAACCCTACAAATGAAAATAGAGGAACGTCTTTCTTTGTTTAACGGCTCCAGGGCCGAGCATCTCTTTTCAGATCATTTCTCAGGCAGGCAGCAACAGTGTCTCTGAGTTCAATAACCTGGTTGCGTTAATAGCTTTCTCTAAGTAAAGCTGCCTGTTTCTCCGACTGTTCACGCGTTTCAACAAAATAGTCTGTGCTGTTGTGAAGTTCGGTGTCTTGTCTGGAGATGGTTTAAATTCACGTGGACCCGTGTTGGACACTTCTTCCTCGCACGCCAGTCGTAGTGGCTCGGTGGTTCCCCAGTAAATGTCCGTTCAGTTCACCTTGTTTGCTTTCACTCGAAGCATGACTGCGTCCTCTGAACCGTATTTAGCGCGGTTCGTCCAGCTGGTGGCAGTGGGACGTTCAACTGTCCTCTGTGAAAGCATTTGATTGTTTTGCTTGTCACTACACGCCGCTCACTTAGAGAAATGATCCGGTGGAGTCGGATAATGTTCCACTGCACACCTGATGTTTTCTCACAGCACACTTATGTGCCCTCGGCACACAGGCTGGGAATCACTGTACTGTAAGTGGTTATGAAAGTGAGACATTTTAACTTCACCTCTCATAATATTGTTTGTTTTATATGGACCAAAATATATCTTTCAAAACAAACAAACAAATCACTAACATTTACTATTTAGTACTATCAATCATCCCAAATATTTAAATCTTTCTAGTTAAATATGCACGATCAGCTGGCGTGTCTGTGGGTAATGTGAGGCCACCCTGCTGCCTTTGCCTCTCTCCATGTTGAACAGTCTGGTCAAAGCTTAAACTGATTGTTGGATTTGGGATTGAAAGAAAAGCAGGCCGAACCACACAGGTGATGACCCCGACTTCTTATCTCTCTCTCTTCCTCCATCCCGCCATCCATTCAACTCCCCCTCCAGACATACCCCATTTCATTTTTCATCATTTTCACCCACGCCGCCCTCCCCTCCTGCTCTGTCCGAGATGAAGATTTGGCTCTTGCTCATCCACTCGGCCCCCGCACCACTGCCGTAATTCAATTTTTCCAATCTTTCTAATCTAAAGATTTCGTTTTCATTTTTCTAATACTATCAAGACAAAAGGCAGGGGGCGGGGGAGATGGTGTGGTGGTGGGCACTCAGCTTGCGGACCATTTGTGAATATTACAGGCTTGTTTTATCCCTTGTCTTGATTATTAACAGACTTGTTTGAACACATTTCTGTCCCTCCCTCGTGTCTTCATCTCTGCTTCTCATCATTAAGCCACTTTAGGTGTTGCTCTTTGTTCGTCCCCTGTTCCGTCCTTTTCTTTTGCTGTTTCTTTTCTAACCTCCTTGAGTCAGCTACCAAGTCCTAAATCGTTAGGATTATTTGGCAGTGGGAGGGGCAGCGGAGCATATGGGGAAATCGTTAAATCCATGATGGATTACGACGTCCAGATTGTCATTTTGAATTAAAGAAAATGATAAGGAATATATGAAAAAAGAAATATAAAAACAATCATAAGTAGATTTAGTGCTCAAGGAGAAATAATGACAAGAGGGTGGAGGAGGGGGTTGGAGGGCAACGGTACCGCATTCAATCACTGAATATCAGCTCGGCGTGTCCCCTTAAAACCTTCCCCTGGTAAAACGCAGCCGGGCTTAACTGGGACCTGCATCCACTCAATTTACGCTCTCATCAGGAAAGCACTCGGCAGCCATCGTGTTTGTCAGTTTGCATTATTACTCTCCTCCTTCAACCATCTGAAGAGTTGGAGGAGCGCTACAGCAGCAGATTCTGCTGTGTGGTACTATATATGTCTAGCAAGCAACAAATGGGTGCATACGGTATCTTCACTACATTATGTTTTACATATCATCTCGTTTGTTTTGGGATCATCTTCTATTCGTCATTGAGCTGAGTTCCTAAAATCATCCTACGTACATTACAAATGTAAACCATTATTTAAAAAAATCACCGGAAGAAAATGTGTATAATGTGTGATATACCGAAGAGAATCAGCCGAACCAATCGAACTCTTGCGGCGCATGTGGTAATATTTTGTGTATCTTTTGGGAGTTAAGTTAATTCAAGGACTCTTTACTGAATTACGCTCAACTGATGGGCTTTCTTTGCTGCCAGCTTCAGTCACATACTCCATACTGTACACAACAATATAGTTTCTATCTTTGGATTTATTGATATGATAGACCAATAGTCAGATTGACTTGCAGTAGGACCAAGCTTGTGGTCTGAAGATGGAACGGGGGCGGGTGAGGATGAGGAATGGGAGTAGGGATTAGTAGGAGAAGACTGACTTGTCTTCGGGGAGATTATAGCCTCAGGTCACCAAATGCTTAAATGCAGATTATATTTAGGAATTTATGAAACATTTTTTTAATGCCTGGCATGTGCTCCTGCAGTACTTTGAGTGTAGTGCTGGACGTTCTTTGAAACTTAACCTAGTAAAGATATTACAATTTGTGCTGGTTTAGGGCCCTCACATCTGTCAGCGACGTCACCACATCATCGTCCTATGTGTGATGAAATATCGTATGACACTATATCATTTATATCACACAATCCAAGTCTTAAAAATGATATGCAAGCTATTAACAAGGTTTCTTCATAAATTCACTTTCAGTTACAGACTAACAAGGTTTTCAGCCAACTAACTAGTGGTTGGACCACGTTGCACAAACTCTGAAGCAGAAGCCATCATCTAAGGACCACTGCACTGCAGGGGAAAATAAGTTCTGAACACACACTGCGAGGGCAGGGCCAAAATAAATATGATAAGAAACAAATGATCTTGGTAAACAGAGAAGTTGCACCAAGAATACAAAGTTGTAAGCTAGAGCTTGAACTAAATAACTATCCAGAGAACAGATATACAGGCAGGAACTATGTAAATAAACAGCCCAATGAGGAAATGAGAAACAAACAAACAAACAAACAAACAACAGGGAGTGTGTGAATCATGACTCTTACTAGGTGTAAGCAACAGACATGATGAGACCAAGTAAATTATGTAAAAGAAGAGAAGAGAGTGGCAGCAAAACAAAACAAAAGCACCAAACCGAACATAGTTAAGTCGCCTATATACAGTATGCTGTGTTTTTAGGAAACATCTGTGATCTTGAAACCAGCAATAATTGCACATTTGAAATGGTTCTCAGTAGTTATCGATAAACTTCTTTTGTAGTAGTCTTAGTAGAAACTTTCAGCTTGATACAATACAGATTTGAGATTTCATTTTTGATTAGTTGATTTTGAAATCTCTTATACTTAAGGGGACACTGGTAAATTACTGTGACTTTCACTTTCACTTTATCTTCCAGGTGTTTTCACATTTCATTATGCTCATATATTTTGCGTTATATGATTACAAGGTTTAGACAGAGGGTTTATCTCACCTTGTCAGTCTTTTTGACAAGATCTTAACTCGGACTTTTCTCTCGTTACTCTCCATGTCATTTGATCTGCCGTGAACAGACAGGGGGCAGTAAAAGAACATTTCATGGTAATATGCACAGCCTACCGCTCTGTGTTAAACATTAAGATGCACTGGAGCCATAGGATAAAAGAACAAACCCTGGAGCATATTGTATTATGTCTAATTGATTAGTGGGTGTTGTCGTTTTTGTTTGTTATTAGCAACAAACGTACTGGAAACTATTGAAAAGTGATCTTCGTATCTGCAGTACATGCAAGTGAGTAAGAATTACAGAATGAAGGCATGCAATCATTTGTAAGGAAAAAGAAGAGTTTAACCATACGTCCTAAAGTCTGTCGTGTTTAGTCTAATCTACTTTGCATCAATTCAGCCGCAGGATATGCAAAAGCTTATTGTTTACTGGACGTTTGAAACTTTTACTGAACATGTTTGCTTTTCTGCAGCAAAAGGATTGTGTGTTATATGTAGTTATATTTTCCTTAGGCACAGACAATTTAAACTTCGTTACTTGTGAAATTATTGCTAATTGCAGCTCGGACATAATGACCCATTTGCTTACCTCGCTGCTCAGAATAAGTTTTCCCCCGCTGTAGCCGCCTGTATTGGAAACTTAGAATTCTCCACCGTCTCATAATGTTCGCAGTAATTGTAACAATTGTTGGTGCTGGAGGATGCTTGCATATTAAAAACACACATATGATTCCTGGCATGGCTCATTCTGATTTACCGTGGTACATGCCAAAACGGGAGCTTAACCTTCTTTTAACCCCAATAAAACTCTGTGCTGTTCTCCATCAGCTCCATTTTTTTTTCTACCTCAAAACTGCTTAGCTGCCAATTGACAGATGTCCACAAGTGTCTTTGTCTGTCTGTATGTGTGCGTGCGTATTTTGTGTGCTTTATTTTCCATGCTGTCTTTGCCCAGTCCACCAGCTGACCCACCAGTGAACCTTGACCGTTGCATGTTCAAAGAAACCGCACAAGCTTATTTGTAGTCTGTGTGTGGACAGACGAGCATGGGAGGCCTGAGATTCCTGTTCTCTCTCTCGCTCTCTCTCTCTTCATGCCAGTCATTGAGCATTCAATCATATTTCTCTTTAAGACAGCAATTGTCCGTTTTTATATTATATGATATGTTTCTCCATGATTGTGTGTTTTTCATATTGGTTTAACAAGGCTTAGTAACCTTGCTAGCATGCAGTTCCTTTCCAATGATGCCCAGTGTGTCATTCTGTTATTTATAGTGTATGTATTTTTAAAGGGGGCTTTTCCAGGAGCCCTATCCATTTCTTGATAAATCAAACTCCTTGGCTCACACTGAGGTTTGAACAATAGGAAAACACAGGCACTGAGCATAAGAATCCAGAGCATTTAAACAAACACGCACAAGCATTTCCTTCACATCTCAAGTATTTGCCTCCAGCTCCATGCGTCATTTATCCACAAATAGTCTGAAGATTTCCCTCTGCTTACAGCTGCTTTCAGAAATAGAAAATTGTCTGGAGTTTCCCAGTACTTTTAGAGATGATTAAATAAAACTCTTCAACCAAAAACACAAACTTATTTTCAATTTTCCTTTGCTGTCTGTCTATTTTTGGGTATGATAATCTAGAGATTTACTCAGGCATGGCCAGGTTTGGACACTCCTCCTTACTTTTAAATAGATTTCAACATTGTACATTAATACTGGAGATGAAAGAACATGTCACGTAGAATGGTCTTCAGTCCAAGACGGCCTTGTTAGAAGCTACTGTACTTTATGACGTTTCTTCTTAATGTGCTTTACAACCTCAATGGTTTTGTGCAGAGGAAGGGTATAGTTTCATTAGTGCTAGTACAAATGCTGTACAAATCCACAATATGGCAGGAGATGCTCAAATAAGTAAAGTTACGTCCCCTAGTGTATCATTGCGTTTAGAAATAATCACCAGTCGGTCCAAGCGTTGAATTTATCCCCAAATCCATCAAAAGTTGTAGGAGAACAACAGGCACCAGTGGAAAGCTGTCCGGTGGTCTGAAATACCTAAAATGGAATGGAATGCTTTCTTTTTCTTAAAAGATAATTAGTCATGTTTCTGTTAGGAGTATTATGGAATATGATCCCTCAATTGGATTTAGCTGCTTGCTCAAGGACTCTTCAGCGAAATGAATTCTGTAACTTTTATTGTAGGATGAATTTTGCTCCTTTTTTTGAAAGGATCAAATGCAGCAGTCCTTTAAGTCTGCGTATCAAGAAGGCTCTTATTTTGGTGTTGTGCGTCACCTGAGGTGCTCTGTCATTTAAATTCGATTGCAGCAAACACAACTAATCCACTGTATCGTCATTAAAAATGGGGCCATGATTTCATAATGGCAAGAGAGACTTAAGAGATAAAAAAAAAATGTAAGGGACACAAGAGACAAAGGGGAAGGCAAAAAAAAAAAAAAAGACAGGATGGGGGGAGGATTAAAATGGAACGGCCCCAGGTTTCATCTCCATTTTTTTCTGCTTAAAGGACAAGCTGTGAGGATGAAGGTGTGTGTGTTTGTGCGCGTGCAAATAAGCATATATCATGTACGTGTGTGTATCAGCTGGTGGAACCCCTGGCGTTCCTGAAAGGCTCATATTGACAGATTTAGTACTTGTATTTGACATCAGGCACGTGGTTGACACGCTCTCTCAAATGTATGTGTCCGAGCAAATGCCGAAAGCGTGTCCAGTATATCTACGATATAAGCATGCACTAATGGATGTGGGAGCCCCTGCATCTTCCCTGTGTGAGGCTCTATTGATTTCCACACCAGAAGTCTCTTGTCGCTGCTGGTTGAGTTTTACCATCCCAGGGTGGCTTGTAGCTGCCCCCACAGCATCTGCAACATCACTTGACAGAAAGTAACATCCCTCAAAGCTTCAATTTTAGTGGCTGGGGTTTAACACTGCTACGCAACGTCTAAAAGCCACATCTGATTGAATATTTGTAATGCTCATATTAGCCTTAAGGAGATTTCCCTCCACCGTATAGATGCTTCTGATTTAAAAATACACAGTCCCCTCTCGGCGCAGAAGCGTATTAAACTATATGAATTTCATTTCATTCATTCCTCATTCAGAGGATGTCTTGCAAAGCTTTAGTGTTTGACTTGATTGACTCAGACAGCTGTCTCACATTAGTTTTAGAGACCTATTTGATTAAATGTTTGCACACACAAGGACAGTCCGCTGCTTTATGAAAAGACGTTTTAATTTTATAGAGCTAGAAGAATCCGTTTATCTTCTAAGAGAGACAGCCTTGCTGGTCTTGCTGGTCTGTTGTTCTGCTTGTCCTGCACATCAAGTCCTGGGGAACAGGATGTCTGGTTTCATATAACACTGTGAATCATCCCAAGCTTTTAGGAGCGTTCTGCATAACTGCTGCTTTCAGCCCTCTGCATGTAAACATCCCCACTAGGTGGCACGGTGAGACACGATCACCTGCGGCACCTGTGCGCTCCGCCGCCGCTGTGATGTTCAGCCATTCGTCTTTATCACATGCTTCTCTTCCTCTTCCTGCCTTTGCCCTTTTGACTCCTGTACCGCAGCCTTTTACCCACTTTTTAATTTTTTTTTTTTTGTTTTATCACTCTGGCTGTCTCTCATCCATCCTGTAATTGCCACCTTTATTTCTTTCTCCCCCTCTCACCCCTTTTGCCTTCCCCTTGGTGTGATGAAAAAGTGCAGTCTTGGCATTTCAGTCTCATATCAAATGCTCATATGTGTAAAGGGAAAGCGAGACAAAGATGCCAGCCAGTGTTACGCTCTGTGTATTTGTGTGTGTGTGTGTGTGTGTGTGTGTGTGTGTGTGTGTGTGAGAGAGAGCCAGGAGAACATTGCATTGAAGCACCAGTGAACATCTGGCCCATGTGCCAATGATTGGTTGGGGAAGTTCCTCAGGATATAACACTTGAAAATGTCTTGGCATGTTGACGACAACAGCAGTGCAGTTTGTGGAGTGTGTGTGTGCTTCTGTGTGATGATTGTGTATGAGTGCGGGAACATGCATTTGTGCGTGATTACATTTGTGATGCATGTGAAGGATGATTGTATTACATGTGTGAGACAACTATTAGGTTTGAGTGAGTTTAAGATGTTTTCTTATGATTGTCTGTGTGTGAGTGGTTATTGTACTGTACATGCGTGTGTGTGTGTGTGTGTGTGTGTGTGTGTGTGTGTTGGGAGCTTTTACTTCCAGCCATTAGCTCTAAACCCTTTTTTTGAGCAGGCGCCTGATTCTTCCCTTGATTACTATTTAGACTTCCACTCGTTTACCGTGCACCATCTCTCCTTTGTTTTATCTCTCCATTTATACCTTCTGCTAGCTCGTTATTCCTCTTTCTCTGGAATCATTTTGTTTTCTTTTGCTGCAGATCATAATGGTCCTTCTTAGGTTCATCAAGAGGCCAGTAGAAGTTTGTTTTTACCACTGTAACTTGTCTTTTCTGGTATTTTTTTTGTTTTGATAACCATCCAAACATTTTCTTCTTTCTTTCTTTATATTTCTTTACAGCTTCATCTCCCCTGTGCTACTCTCTCGCTCTGATTGCTTACTGTTGTGTTTGTCTGTGCCCGTAAAGAAGGAAGGGGGCCCTCGTTGGTGACATTCGCCCGGTAGAGGCGGCAGGCGGCGGGCCGTGGAAGATGCGGCAGGGTTGTTAAAAGTGTTGTTAAGAGAGTGGCTGGCAGCTGCTCCTGACAGGTTGGGGATGGAAGGACAGATGGTGTTTGATTAGCGAACAGACCGCTGATGGAAGGAGAGATGAAGGGAGGAATGTAGCAGGGAGGGTAGATGTCAGTTAGGAAGGAAGGTAAAAAGAAGATGGATGAGAAAGGATGATTATGAAGAAGGGATTATGAAATGCAAAACAGATAATCAATGAATAGGAAGAAGGATAGAATGTTCAATGGAATGATGGTTTGTGACATGAGAGATTGGTAAAGGCTAGATGATTGGTTCAGGTCTAAAATGTTATGTAACAGAGAGCAATTAAAGACAGAATGAGATGGATGAGAGCGGGAATTAGTAACAATAAGAAAATAAGGGGAGCGTGACCTGACAGGGAGACGAAGGGATGCAGAACGTGGGGGGAGCAGGGAGGGAAAATGCTGTTGGGGCAGCTCTAAACAACAATTAGCTTTGTTCACCTGGGTGCCATCTTCAAGTGATGCAAGGAAACCTGCAGCGCTGGCTGATTAAAGTCTGTTCAACAAGCAACGGTCGTGGCAGTCAGGGATGTTAGCGAGTCGTAGCTCGGGCTCGGGCTAGACTGCTTATCGTGTCAGGTCAGATGGGGCGATGGAAAAGTTGTATGCTTTCAAAATGTTTGTGTGTCCATCTCAGACACAAGTTATTTCACAGTGTGTGAGCAGTGAATCATCGCTGATGAATGAATGAATAATCTAGACGGCTGCTTTTTCTTTTCAGCCGCGATGATGAAACAGGATAACCTGCTCTTCTGTCTTTAACATTTAACTTATGCAGCCTGAGAAAATACAACTTCAAAAATGACAACATGAGTTTGCGTTTTACCTACGATGCTGCATAACCCTGTTGTGCTTGATATTCAATTCCGGGACTAATGAGCTGATGATGCTGAGGAACCAATGTTCTGTGTGCAGAATTCAGGGGAGTCTTAATGTTCTGCAGTAGGACGGAGGTCGAGTCATGCTGACTGACCTTCTTTCAGACCTGCAGGTCTTCTGAAGAGGTTTGCTCTTGCTTCAAGTCTTCTTCGTATTTGTCCCACTGTGATGAACGTAGTCTGATAGTGTTTTGGGTGTAGCATCTGGAAGATGAATGAAGATTTAAAACTCGTATAATAAATCAGACTCACACCACATTTTAGTTAGTAGCTGTTAACGTACACGGGACAGTTGAAGCTGTTATTATGTGGAGCAGAGATACTCCTGCTTATTTCCCTCTCTCCATACTCCATAATAACAGCGACTATTACCCAAGATGCATTGGTGTCGCACCATCTCTGCAGACGGTAACGGCATTGGTGTGTTTGTGTGTATGATGGGGTGATTGAGAATGAAACAATCAGCAGGCCAACACAAACACAGCTGTTTTATTGTTGGGGCGCTCAGATGTGCTTTCACAGGCAGACGGTGTGTGTGTGTGTGTGTGTGTGTGTGTGTGTGTGTGTGTGCCTGTGTGTGTGTGTGTGTGTGTGTGTGTGTCTGTGCGTGTATGATCATATAAAGCGAACACTGACCCCACCTCCTGTTCAGCTCCGCCTGTTCTAATGAAAATCATTGCCAGTGTGGTCTGATTCGCAAGACACTCCTCATCACTATGTCTCTTTTGTGTTTTGTCGTTTTGATGCAGTTTTAATATGTCAGATGTCTGTCATATACACATTTTTACGCCATTTAGTTTCAGCTCAAGTTTAAGATGTAAACTTATAGCTTACTATTACATGTACAGTATAAACTGCTTTATTTTACTTTTATTAATTGTCAACTTTCATATTATCGTGCAATTGCATTTTTTAATAATACTTTAATATAAAGTGTGTGTGTGTCTACACACATTCCTGTTTTTTTTCTTTAACATTTTCTGTGTGAAAGAGAAAAACGGAGAGGCATATCGAGTTCTGGCATGCTGTCCTGTGCTGGTGATGGTGGGTGGCGTTGTGTGATGCCAGTTAGTGTTTGGCACTAACACATAGAAGGCCTGGTGTGTGTTTATGTGTGTGTTAGTGAGGTACATTATGAGAAAGAAGCAAAGACGACACAGAAGAGGTAAAAAGGGGAGGAGGACCAAGTAATATCACTGATGGAGGAGTGAGAGAAGATAGAGAGAGGAGGGACAGGGGAGTGAGAAGGATGGCAGGGCAATGAGGGCAGACAGGCCTGGTCCCTGTGCCTTTGTATGTGTGTATATGTGAGTCTGTACCTATGTCTTTTTGCGAGTGTGTGTCTGTCCCTGTGTCTTTGTACTGGCTAATCTAGGCGTCAGCAGCTTTTTGAGGCTTTTGTGCTGACAATAATCACACAGCGCTCCTCTTTTCAATTCATCAGCAACAACAACAAGGGATCACATGTCCCCTATACAGAACGCAGAGAGCGAGAAGGGGCGGGGGGTGCAGAGCGAGAGGGGGGGGGGCATGGACAGAGTTATAGTGGCCATCATGTTGCCTAGTTACTGCTTGGGTGGATGGTGATTTTGTGTGTGTGGGCAGGCAAAAAGGTCAACACCCTCTACACCTTGGCTCAGTGCAAACAGAACGGAGAAAAGTACAATCACACATTTACAAATGTAAGCACAGAACCTCTCCTGACGTTTTTTTTTTTTTTTCAAAGAATAATTTATTCATGTTGCAGTGTGATGGATAAACAATGAGTAAACCACTGGTCAAATCTGTAGCAAGCATTAATAATAATAATCGTCATCATCAGAATAACATTAATAGGAATAATTATTTATAAATAACAGTATTGGAGTGATCAAAGTAATTATTACATCTATACAAGCTACAAATATCAGCATTTTGTTGTCTGTTTTTTTTCTGCTGTTAAAACCTTAAACACTTCACACATGACTCAGTTGGCGTAGCTGCCCCTCGTAGCCACCCAGAGCATAGATGGATATGCAACCACAGTGGTCTGCTGTGCATGGCTGGACGTCTGAGTGGTTACACAAACTCTGTAACAGAGACTCAGCGCAATACCAACAAAGGCAGCAAAGTTACTGTAGTTCCGCACTAACCACAGCATGAGGACCCAATGATATGATAAATACAAGCTGAAGAACAGTGAACGTTAGAGGCTATTACACAATTTGTCCACCAGAGAGCACTGATATAATTTTATATTCCTGGTGACTACAGATTGTGTCATAAATCCTAAATTAACTGCATGTAAAGAATTCCTGTTGTGCAAAGAAAAAAAACACACCTGTATATACTAAACCAAAACGTCTGAAAGAGTAGAAATTCAGTATAAAGGTTCTAGATAAAAGGTTCTCACAGCTGTGGATCAATGATTTCAATAATCATATTTATTAAAGAAGGTTTGAACTGCTGGGACTAGTATCCAGAGATTCAAAGAAAAACTAGTAGTACAAGTTTTTTTGTAGATGCTCTGGGTGCCTGAAGGCAACTTGAGCCTGGAGGGGCAGCCAGGGAAGGGATGGGGCAGGGAGAGCCACACAGTCAAAACAAACACCCAGTAAGTCTCAGTACAGTAAGAAGAGGAAGAATAAAAAGAGGAGGGGAGATCAAAAGCTAGGTGTGTTTTTAGGTGATGTTTGGGGAATGCTACTGTGCTTTCCTATTCAAGAGGTGTGTGTGTGTGTGTGTGTGTGCGTCTGCAAGGGTTTACAGGAAGAGAAGCTGTAGTCTTATACAAAGGAGAAAAATACAGAAACATCCATTTCCCCCCCAAAAAACTGTTCATGTAACTTAAAAACATCCACAATAAAAAGCTTTTTTAATATATTATCATCTTTATTTTTAGTTCGCTCGTGATCCCAGACCTCAGGCTGAAGATTGTTCCGTGACCTCCCTCATCCCTGTGTTCCTCCGGAGAGCGAGTTTGGACAATGCGGAGGAGAAAGAAGAGACGGGATTTTGACAAGGAGCTTCTCTGTAAGTGCAAGTTTCAAATTTCGCTGTTTTAATTTATAAAAGTCTTAACAATTTGTTAATTTAACCTTTTGACTCGCAAGTCTGAGCCCTCTGCCTCATTCAAGAGGATTTTTTTTTTTATAAAATATCTTGAGGGTTTGACCTAAAACAACCTCCCACAAACCTCATGGAAACCTTCAAGTATCACTTCGGCCTCTGCGTCTACGTCAGACATCTCTGAAGATGTCTAGCTAGTCTAAGCGCGCCCCTGTGGAGCGTTCTCTCACAGCCTTCTCACAGTCCTGGGAGGCTTGTCCTGTTTCACGTGTTTCCTCCTTAGTCCTAGTCAGTCATGGAGCAGTTCCTGTAGGCAGTTGGGGGACTTGAAGATCTCGGGAACCTCACTGTCAAGTTTGCAGATCACCTTGTAGATGGCCTTCTTCCACGATGGGTCCGCGTCTTTGCCGGCCACTATGGCGTTGAAGAATTCACGAAGCGTCACCTGGGCCACCTCCAGGAATCGATCAGGAACCTTTTGTTGGGAAAGAAAGGAAAGGAAATTTGTAGATCATATGAGCTGAAGGGGAACTTACGTTCACCGTTCCCTTTATTGTTTTAAGCTTACGTTTAATTCAGAACTTATGATCAACACTAACTTCCACAAACTCTTTTAGTTTACTGGATATGATCTCAAGTACTGTATGTTGTTGTACAATTTTTTACACATTTCATTTAATTTAACTTAATTTAAATCACACATTTATTATTGGTTTATTACTAAGTTTTTTTTCCTTTTCTAATCTTTGGTTGTTGGGTTTTACTCTTTCTCTGTCCCCTCTTTTCCACCTGTCCAATCCTGAGCCTAGCAGGCCACCAGTAAACAGGGGTATACTACCAGCTAATTATGCTGGGATAAAACACACCCATTTGTTGCATTCAAAGCTGGAAGAAACTCTCATAGTTTGCATTTAAAGATGATTCTGTGGAATAATTCATTTATTAGGCCCATGAAATGATTAGATGGCTAAATTAAATGCTTTTTAGCATGTGCCAATGTGTCTGTTCAGACAGACAAAAGTAAATGGGTGAGTTTCGGGTGTTGTATATTTCTATTGCTTTACCAAGTTCTTCTTTGGTGATAAACTTCCCCTAAACGCACTTCCCCTTTCCTAACAGCCTCCAGCTGTCTGTGTGCACCTGTGCACGTGTGTGTGTTTGAGTTTAAACACAAAAGAAGGGACTGGGAGGGATCCAATCGTCCTTTCCCTGTGCTGTTTTTACACGGGTGCGTGTGTCTCATAGCAGACAGCGGAACAATGACACACACACACATTTTTCATCCTTTCTTCCTGCCCTTTCTCCCGGGGGCAAGATCATACAAAGACACTAAACAACCTTACTAGGATTCTCTCCCCCCTCCACTCTCTCTTGTTCTTTTTTGTGTGTGTAGGACACGTACGCACGCACAGAGTTGACTCCAGACGAATACACCCCAACAAACTCGCCACTCGCGTAGAGGACGGCAAAGTGCCATCTGGGTGTAACCCCGTCACGCGTGGCAGGACATGCCAAGGTTAGCCGCCACCAGAACGGATGAATCACCCTCACGCACACACGCGGCCTAAATGATTCCCCTGCCTCTAATATACTCGTTCTACCCTCTCTCTCTTTTTAGCTGGTCCCTTGAGATCACAGTTATTTCAATGAGGCCCTCTGTCACTGTCCCGCTATAGACACTACTGTACACACACCGACACACACATGCATGTCCCTTCTCCTCTCCAATCAAAGTCTGAGCTTTCCATGTGACGTACGTATACAGTAATGTCAGTTTACGGCAACACTTTGTATTGGGCCCTAATTTTTTATAACTACAGTATCAAATGAGATGAACAACAATAAGAACATGTCACCATGGTTACAATCAATAGGTCAGAATCAGAGGCCAAAACAAAAGTGGTGGCAACAAAAATGATTGTGTTTGAAAGTGAGAATCCGTGTGCGCACGCGGGATTTGTGCAAGTGTGGGAGGTCATTAAACCTCACAGAGACGCACTGCAACAAACAAGGGCTGAAACATCAGCTTGACCATGGGTCATGTTCAAAAACGTTAATTGTGATTAATCTAACCATTGTTTGTGATGTGTTTCAGTGACTTTAACTGAGCAGGGTCATGGACCTCAGTGTTGTTCAGAGTCATCATTGAGACTACGATACTAGAAAAGGACACTGCTGAGTCACACGGAGGATGAGACGGAGCAGGGATGATTCTGTGTCCGGCGTGTATCACACTAACTGGACAAACGCACAAGCAAACACTTGGGCCCAGATGCCCAGATTTGTCTGGCCATCGTAAATCAGTCAAATAAAGGGATCTAAATTAGGCCATCATCAATACAGATGGGCCTGTCTCCCCTGTGAGCGTGTGTAAGTGTGTGCGGGACCTACTCCTGGCTTGGATCTTGATACGGTGTGTAGTTGCCAGGAGAGAGAGAGTGAGCAAGGAATGGGCAAAAGGGGAAAGAGAAAGAAAGATAAAGAGCGAGAGAGACACTTCATTCCCGGTAAACATAATTTGCGTGATTGCTCCGGTTCGGTGGGTAAATATTGGACGAAGGGAGGCTCAATTATTATCTCTTCGCTCACACACATAGACACAGATGCACACACTCAAACGCACACACCCACAAGAGGACAGGAGCCTGTAAATCTCTAAATCGCTGCCCAACAAAGAGGCCTTCTGGGACGTTCTCCCTCCCTCTTGTTTTTCCTCCTTGTTGCCTGCTATTCGCACATCCTCTCACTTTCCTCCCTCCTTCCACCTTTGGCTCCTCTGTCCCTTGTCTCTGGAAAACGTATTTATTTTTTTTAATCTTCTAATAAATCAGGAGCTCACTCAACTTTTGACATGAGACACGTCATTTGCTGCTATTATGCAGACTATTGTTATTTGCATTTTCAAATGTATTCATCTTTGCTTATTTGTTTCATCTGTAACTCTATCTTACAAGTCTTTTGCATTTTTCACTACGAGAGTTATGGTCCATCTCATTAATGAGATGTAGGACAAATACAATATTAGTCTCAGCAGTTATTAAAATTAAACTACAGGTTTTACATAAATATCTGCATGAGTTTCAAAATCAATTGCGCCTCTTGTACAATCAAGACTATTTAGTACCACAAGCAAAAACAAACCATCACTAGAAGTGTAGCAATAGCACAGCAATAAGCAGTTACAGTAGCAACAGTGACGTGTGCTTGGCCAAGTTCATCCGTTTTTACAGTGCACGCCACAAGCACAAAGGACACTAAACTATTTTTACATAAGTAGGTTACTTTTTTATGGCTTCGTTGCCCCATTTTAGCACATCTACTAGAAGAACCTCCACGTTACAGTACATGACTCATACAGAACATCAACACCGGTAGCAACCTGTGTTATCGCTGGCTTTATTCTGACTGTCTGTGAGTGTGACAGTCACACCTAAAATATGCAGCTTTAACTCTCAGCTCTCAGTCTCTTTTTTACGCACTCAAACCAACAGGATGAATGAATGTCTCCTCCCGTCGTCACAGTGAGATCGATAGGCGTCTGGTGTATTTTCCCTTAGTTGACGCTACCTATTCACCTGTCTACACTGTACGTCTCTCCATCTGCCTGACACTAGCGATGCTTGGCAGATTCTGACGCAGTTTGCTCAAGTGTTTGCACACATGTGCACATTTGTCTTATTTTAACAGCTTTTAATGCGTGCGCGTTGTTATATCATTGATCCGTTTTCAGCTGGCTCGTCCTTAAACGATCTTTTCAGCAGAGCAGCAAGGTGTTGCTCGTTCAATTTCACATGACCCTCACCCCTGTCACACATGCACCCGAACACTCTATTTAGTTGCCATTCATTCTCTGTGGAGCCTTGAGGTCCACAGAGTATTTTTCTATCATTGAGACAATACTGGAACTCTGTCATCTGCTGCTCATTTTGAGGACTGAGCACATGCTGTGTGTAGTTAGTGTGTGTGGATCTACTGTATGTGTCTATGTGGACGTATGTAGTTTGAGTTAAGCAGCTAAATTCGGTACGTACGATATGATTTGTAGGCTCCATCCATTTAAAAGTGTAAATGCAGACTGTATGTACATCTCACCCACATAAAGGTCTCTTCTCTTTATCTTTTCTGAAGCACCTGCTCACATTTTCTGTGTATTGTGTGTGACTTTAACTTGTCTCCTCTAGCACAAGTATATAAATAAATAACACATGGGACATGGTTTACATCCTGACTGAAAATAGCCCTGATATGGCTGTGATCACCAATGAGACGCAAGACTGTAAAAGAAAGCTCCCTTCGAATACCTCAAGGACTTGGAATGAGACTGAGATCTAATCAGATTAAAACAGCCTGGGTTTGAGGTTTAATGACTTTTTCAAGGTTGCGACAGAATAACAATAGATATTTAGGAAAGGTCAGGCGCTGCTGCTTTTAATTTGTCATTTCTCTAGCCAGGGAATTCACTTCGAGTCCTCTGTGGTACTGCTGCTCTGTACACACATAAATAGCACAGACTGGTAAGGTGCTCTTTGACATAGTCACCCACATTTGCACCAGGCAGACAATTGCCACTTCTAAGTCAGGCAGGAAACGCAGCGATGGGAATATCACAGTTTTGCACTGTTGACGTCTTCTCCGGGGAAACTGTTTAAAAAAATACAGCTCGTACAGTTTAGAGAAAAATAAATCAATTGTTTGACGTCAGATAAATCACTCTAACTCTTACTCTACTCTAACTAAATATCTTTGCCTTGACGTTGCAGGAGTCTTGTTTTCGACCGTATGTAACTTGAAGTGTGGATTTTCAGTCATGGACACTGAAGGTTCCTCCAGGACATCAGCAATATGTTTCCTTTCTCTGCTGTTCTTTTGTCAATCAGTCACTGATCTCACTGTCACCAGGACAATAGCAATAAAGTTTCTCTTTGTTCAAACTGCATGTGACTGAGAGGAAGGGTCTGCGTCCTGAGATTGCGTCTGTGTGTGTCTTTGTGTCACTGCACATCGCAGTTTGTGTATGTCCGTTCATACACTAGCAGTGCTTCCTTGGATGATGTCTGTGTGTGTGTGTGTTTAGTGCTTCCCTGTTAGTGTGTGTGTGTGTGTGTGTGTTACCCATAGAGGACAATAGTGTGGTTCATCTGACTGAGTGGCTGCAGACCACTAGTATCACATGACGGAGGCTGAAGGCCACATCTTTGTTACCAGGCCTATTGTTAAAGCCAAGGAGACAGCTGGGGCAAGGGAAGGGAATCACTGCATGAGCAACACACACACACACACACACACACACACTGCACCCTCGTGACTCCAATCAGGCTCAGTGACAAAGATGATGCCTTCTTCTTCTCAACTGGAGTGCTAAGGAACACGCGCACTCTCCTACACACTGCAAGGCAGATAGCTATAATTATAGTGACAGAAACTGGCAGGTGGCATTGTCTGCACCGTGCTGCTCACTGTGAAGCAGTGAGAGACACAGAGTTAAAGCTTATGTTAGTGTAATGACTTGAAGTGCCAGCAACAAAGAGTGTGTCAACGCGCGTTATGAGCTTGCGTGTCTGTGTATTTAACCTAGTTTCCTACAAAAAAGTTAAACAATTGTGGACAATGTAATGATACCTGTCAACTGCTTTTCATACACTCTGCACGACTAAGTTGTTCAGTTTTTCATAATTTATTAGTAGTTATTTTACTATTGTTACTGAATTTCAAGTAGGTTTTGATCAGAATTGGTTTTCTGAAGCCACCTATTTGTCTTTGTTAATCTAAAATTTAGTATATTTTTAATATAATTCTAAGCAGAGCATTGAATGGATATTTTTCAAAATTGATGCCAGAATGTCATTAATATTGTCAAAGTAAAGACACTTGAATGTCCAGGAAGCTAAACGGCTGCAGGCGCACTGTAACGTTCCTAGTGACTTTCTTACCATGTTTCGTTTTCTTCACTGCCAACTGCTTAAAGGCCTAGAATATCAATAATAGCCAAAGTCTGTAAAACCAACATAACATGAAGTCTGTGTTGAGCAAATTCATACTATAAGAACTGAACTGTTACCATGAGGTAACAGAAGGACAGAGGAGACCTAAGTATAAATACAAACCGATAAAAGGCTGCATCAGGATTCTGTTATGTGTTTTGATTCATTACATTACATCAGTGCAAACTATATACTATTATAACTATAAGCCGATCTTCAGCACAGAGGCCTTCATATAAAGCTGCAGAGAATTTTCTATGACATAAGAGAATTCGATAGAAAGCCCACTTTGAGAATCGATTCCTGAGAGTCGAACTCTTTTTTTTTTTTCTTTTTTCAATGGACTCACATGAAGAGGAAGCGGAAAAGATGAGTGAATAGATGAATGAGAGGAGTGAAAAGATGACAACGAACCTAAAACGGTGGAGAAAGACATGAGAAGTTTAGCCTTTCATGAAGTGCACAGCTTATGAAACCAGATAGCCCTGAAATGTGAGTGTGTGACCACTCCGTGGCCTCCAGGTGTGTGTGTGTGTATGCGTGCAATTCAAAGTCAAAGGGTCGATTTTGGTAGCAACCACACCCACCCTTCAAGGGAGGGTATCGCTGCGCTTTCAGAAGTACATGAATGAGCATCTCTATGTGCTGTAGGTGTGCGTGGGGCACAGCTGTGCCGTTGTCTGGTGCTGACAAAGCCAGCAAGGATCCTTGAACTGGGAAGATGAGAGCAACCTCTAAAAGGCTCGATAAAAACATCTTATTGTCTCTGCTCACACACAAACTTCATCTTTTTTGCTCCCCCAGTGTCTACTCTTCCATTTCACGTTCATATTTAGTCTCTGTGTGTGTGTGTGTGTGTGTGTGTGTGTGTGTGTGTGTGTGCGCGCACCAGAGCACATGCACACTCTTCCTAAGTGACCAAAGCATAGGTGTACTTCAAATATTGCACCGAACTTCAACACACACGCTCAGGCGAGTTAAGGGTGCCATGCCCAGTACTGCTGGCAGACTTACCCAACGACTCATCAATCTGTTCTCAATATAAAAAAGAGAAAATCTCTTGGCAGAAGGTGGAAGCTGACACCTTTCCCTGAGTGTCCTGGCAAAGGAAATCCGTCTTTTTGTTTTCCCTCTTTCTTTTTGTTTTTTGAACATGAGACTATTCCCTGTTTCCTTTCCATTTCTCCAGCCTTTCTCCTTTCTTTGCCTTCCTCATTAGTCGGTGGGCAGAGCCGCAATTAGTACAAAATTGTTACAGTGACAAGGGAGCGGAGGGGAGGGGAAGGAGAGACAGCAAGGCTGGAGAGGAAGAGGGAGAGAGAGAGAGAGAGGTAAACAAGAAAGAGTTGAAAGAACGTGGCTGGAGAGAGGGGAAGAGGAGGTAATTAATGAAGCTGCTGTAATTACTGGAGCCTGTTTACGCCAGCGTTAGACGACAACAAGCACACAAAAACTCACAAATTACACTCACCTTTCCACAACAGTTATGCTCTGTGACTGGTTAAAATGTGAGCCATGTACGTCGACTAATGGCATTTTAGCTCTGTGATTTATTATTCTTTTTTTATTTAGCCCATCAAACCTAAAACACTTAAACCTAGTGGTGACTAAGATTAACTTGCAAATGCAAACGATTTAACCTTTAACCCAGGCCGACTTTGACTACATAAATAACAAAAGACATTTAAATGAATACAAAAGTGGTTGGGGAATGGGGATAATGAGATAATGGTGCAAGACGAGCAGAAAAGGTAGATGAGTTGGAAAGCCAAGGAAGAGTAGCTGAACTGGTGGGACAAGGACTGGAAGAGAGGAGAAAGCGGTAAAGGTAGGAGACGGAAAGGAAGGAAGGGACAAGGGCAAATGAAAGAGATTAAGAAGAAGAGGATAAGGAGACGAGGTGATGAAGAGAACGCGTCGACAGAGGACAGATTCAGCAGGAAGGTAGAGGAGGCAAGGAAGGAGGGGAAGGAGGGGAGAGGGGTGTGATGAGGGACAAACCAAGGTGGAACTCTGATGATGCTAAATTTGGCAAAAGGAGAAGACTTCTGCGTTTGTGTGTGTGTCGGGAGACTTGCTGAATCGGCCGTGGTTCCAGTTTCATGCCTCTGAGTTTGACAGAGGGGGAGCGAGGCGGAGAGAGAGAGGGTCCCCAGCCAGTAATGTTCCCTCAGGGCGAACGGACAAAGGGATGGAGGGAGGGAAGGAAGGAAGGAGGGGGGAGGCAGGCAGGAAAGGGGACAAAGTAGGAGGAGAGAATTTATACGTAGCGCTGCAAACACTCGTACGGAGGACCTGCTTGGTATTTTCCTAGAATTCTTATCAGCAACTCCTGATTATGTTTATGGCTTCTAGAGTCATCCCTTAAGTCGTTTAACTGTGTCAGTGTGTCTGATTCCTGAATGGCTCTTTACTATTAGTTCCGGCCGCATCGTAACATGTAGCATCAAAAGGTAGAACCATGAGCCACACGCCAGCTCCTGGTAATAATACGAGCTTTGCCCCCAGCGCCCAAAAATAACTCCACTGATGACGAGCAAGAACAAACACACGCAGAAATGATTTGCATGTGAGTGTCTCTTTCCTGTACAGACTCTTTACATACACACCTGTGAAAAGCTACCTGACTCTTGTTAAGTGAAATATGCAAAGCTACAAGCTACAGCAGGGGAAAATACTTGAAGCCTTGAAGTCAGCGTGTGGATATTTATGTGTCTCTAAAATCTTATTTATAGTACATAAGCATGCAGCAATCTTTGTCTCACTCAGCAAAAAGAAAGGCGTGTGTGTGTGTAAGCAGTGAGGTGTGTGCTAATGGACGTCTAAATGCTGCTGATGTTACACTGGATAGTTTAAGGGCCCTCAGGTCCCCTTAGACCAATATTGGGAGAGAAAAAAGTGAGGGAGCGAATGTGACTTCTGCAAATCGCTTTGACAAGGACACCCGCGCCTCAAGCGGCGTCCTCTTTCGCCTCATCGAACACACACACACACACACAAACACACACACACATACTGCGACATCCACACCTCAGCAGAATCGTGAGGTGACTGTTGCGCTCTGAACAGCTGACTTGGTAGAGGGCATCTGTGTGAGATGTGCTGAATCCAGGCTTAATTCTTTTTTGAAAAGTGGAGTAAGAAACGGTTTGGTAAAGATGGAAGCTCATTTTGTGAAACGATGGGCAGAATACTGACAAAAGGAAACTTGCCAAAGACGAAGCATTTTGCAAAAAACCTGAATCAGTCACCGAAGTAAAGGGCAATTAATCCGTCATTGTTGATTCCAGCAAGTGTTAACATTTGTAAAATTCTTACTCGAATAAAATAAAAAAAGTCCTTTATTTTATACCTTCTAAAACTGAAGGTGTATAATAATTTCAACCACTTATTTAGTAAAGGTTCAAATATAAAAGTCTGAACTCTGGAGCTGCATTACTTGTTATTGCTGTTGCTCTAAACTTATTTTCTGCCTCCACCTGTTAGAAAGCCCCTCTTTGGCTAAGCTTACCTCAAAGTCGTTGGCCTTGTTGTAGTGCATGTTGAGCGCCCTGAAGAGCTCGGCGTCGCGGCCCACCGTGAGCTCCTCCGCCGCGGTCACGCCCTCATTGATGGCCTGCCGGGCGAACTTCTCCATCTGGATGTAGTAAAACTCCCGGAAGTTGCTGAACCACTTGATCAGCTGGGAGGTGATGCAGCGATTAAACTAGAACAGCACAGAAACAGGGAGATGTCAGTGAAGCCTGCACAGAGCTCGGGAAGAACAAAACGTATCTACCACTACTGTGCTTTTATCCTATTCATAATAGTAAATGTTTTCTGTGTTACTGCTTTACCTGTTGGTATGTGATCAAACTTGACTTTAATCGCACAGCAGGAAACATAAAACATGAGGTTTGGTTTGTTTCTTTTTCTGGGCTGGACGCTGTATTTTGAGAAGCGCATTAACTATAAACTTCTCTTGATTGAAGATCTGTGTGTTTTAATATGGCCTGTTTGTTTCTAAGCTAGCAGGCAGCTAAAAACACAGAAGGGAGGACAAGACAAACTTTGATTATCTTCAGTAGGAAGTTTTTTTTTGGCCGTTCACTGCAGTGACTGTGACGGGCTGCTGTAGATATGTCCTCCATCATATTAATAGTAGTCATTTGTAATTAAATGGCCAATCAAACCAGTTTGTACATAATTCATGTGTATAACTGCACAAGACAATAAGCAACCAAAACCACTCCTCCAATTAACTTCAGCTAACGCACACAACCCCACGCAGGGTTGAGCTGTGTAAAAAATTCCATTTATCCACCTCATTAGTCACTAAAACACAGTCTAAACCTTAAGGGAAGTAGGAACCTTCTTAATCAAACAAGACCGGCCCAAATATTATTGTATCGTGTCTCATGGACACAGTTCCAGCCCTGCAGACCTTAACAGTACACTGCACAATATGTTTGCTTAGAAATCACACACAAGTGCAGAAATAACAGAAAACACACTTTAAGGTAAAGCTGTTAATTAGAATATAAACACACACGGTTCACTATTAAAACAGTATTGGTCGTTTTTTATTTCCCACATGAATGCCCAAATTCCTTTTAGTAGTATTTTTCTAGAATAACCTAACCATTGTGTGTATTATGTGACTTGTTCATGCACGTGGGTGGACGTAACAAAATAAAGAAAAATATTAATACGTTCAAAATATTTATTGTTAAATGTAAGGGGTGTAAATCATTCAAAGACTAGTCAGTGTTACTGGTCAAATATGTCTTTTGAGGTTTCATCTTTTCCTTATAATAAATAAAAGTGTTACAGCCCAGCCTAGTGAAAGTGTGTGTGCAATGTGTGTTTGAGTGTGTGCGTTGAAGAGGAAAAACGGCTTTGACACGGAGATTACGCTCTGTATTGTTACAAGACATTGTCTCACAGGAACAAGGGATGAGTGAGAGAGATAGGGCCAAAGAAAGAGGGAAGCCGTGTGTGTGTGTGTGTGTGTGTGTGTGTGAGAGAGAGATGAATAGAGCGAGGGAGTGCGGAGGAAGGAATGCAGTACAAGAGAGACGAGCAAAGGATGACAGAGGGAAAGAGATATTTTTTCAGGAGAGCGGTCAGAAGTGGTGACATAATGGAGCATAATTGTGGGTGTTAGTGTGTGTGTGTGTGCGTGTGTGTGCAACAGGAGGAAAGGGAGTTGGTTTTACAAAGCGTAATGCCAGAAGGGGGAAACGTGTGTGTGTGCGTCTGTGTAGTGGGGGCGTTTTGACCCACGAAAGGAACGTGTTAACTCAGCAATTAACACAAAAACATGCACAGTTGGATACACAAGTTAATGCTCTCTCTCTCTCTGTCTGTCTACTTTCTGCTGGGTTAAATACTTGTGTGTAAATCCTCCTGCATGGGTTGGTTGAAAGAAAATACTATGTAATACTGTACAACAGCAGAGCATGACTTCATCGCTTGTGCTGATCTTTTCCATTTGTGTTGGGTTGAATTTCATGGTATTCTAAGCGCTGCACGGTAGTCATTAAGCCTTACTTAAGTCAGGAGTAACAACAGCTGACTGATTCACCTGTGAGGAGGTTTTCAGCAGAAACAACCACGAAAGCCAAGATGGATGTGGAGACAAGATTTCATGCAAAGGAATGTTTGGATCAGTGCTGTCCAACAACTTGTGTAGTTATGTATTGAATGTTTGGTTTACTGCCAATCTTGCAGTAAACCAAAGGGAGGACATTTCCTGCCATAGTGACCCACAGTAGTTCATGTTGTCACTTCCATCACAATATATGCAACTTGCAAATTGAAGCAAATTTCCCTCGTGCAACCTAAACCACAGGTAAACTAACATGTTGCATCAGGAGCAGGCTCTTCACTGTCTGATGATGCCTTACTTTTCAGAAATTCAAATGGCAACAGGGCCTTTCAGTCGCTAAAGTTCGGTTTTGCAAATGATTCTTGTCAGCGATGATTAGTATTACACAGCTGGTGACAGAACTAGAAGACTAAAAGTAGCAGTGGAGCTTTTTCCTCATGTACATTTAGGACAACACACGGCTGTTGCTCACTGTATGTCCTCCTGCAATGGCTGTCAGGTGGAATGAGCGCACGGAACATGCGTACACCCAACTGTCCCACCACCTGCTCTGTGCTCACCCGCCCACCGCCCTGTCCAGCTCATCACCATCAGCACAAACAGGCCAGAGACAAAAGATTGAAAGAGAATGGAAGAGGTGGTGGTGGTGGGGGCGTTGGGCAAAATGCTGAGCTCGAGGAATGCCATTTTCTGTTTACCACGAAAGAGAGAGTGTCAGAGAAAGTGTCAGGGTGCCCCAGCGCCCCCTCTCCTTTCCTTGATGGTGGGTGTTGGCAGCGCCCCCAGGCCACGTTGGAAGGGCAAACGCACACATCCTTAAAGGATCTGCCACTTCAACCACTTTTGTCGTAGCTCGGCACATTTTACACAGGACAGAGTGAATTTGCACAATCAACATAAATCTGGGAGTTGTAACATCGTCGCTTTCCTCTGATTCCCGGGGAAATAGCCGTTATAGTAACTTTTTGAAATTGTGGTTTCAGGCATTTTTGCTTTACTAGACAGTATATGCGGTGACTAAAGCTGTTTGTTTAAGAGAGAGCAGTGTGAAAAACCCTCAGTCAGTCAGTGTCAAGCCAGCGAATGTTTGGCATTACATGAAACTAGAAATAGGTTTTAACACTGCACATTATTCTGAACGTCGTATTTAGATGGATGAACCATATTAATTATTACAAAGCTTCACGTGACCGCTATCGTTTGTATTGTATTGTATACATCATAACACAGTTATTATCTGCCTCCACACTGCATGTAGTGCCTCAAGTTCATAAGTTCAGCACCAGTGGACGGACTGTTGTTGGTTCATATCCTGATGCAGCCAAATTGGCTGTGTAACTCTAATTGACAAGACGGGTGAAAGGCGCGCTTGACGCTTAATTGATTCCTGTGGAGACTCTAGCATCGCGATCCCCTCTCAAGGCGAGAGGCTGAGAAATGTGCCACTGCTTTGAGTGTGTGCTCGCGAGGGAGTGTGTATGTAAACGCTGGGAGTGTGTGTTTGCGTGTGTGAGTTGGAAGAAGCTCCCTGAGCAGGCGAGCATCTAATTAATCCTAACTCATCCAGTCTTAACGAGGTCTTAATTACTCTCACTGACTCTCTCAAGACAAGACGGCAGCGACCTCAGCGTCTCAGGCTAACATACAGTATACGATTGTCTGGTCAGAAGGGAAGAGCTTTCACACTGCAATTAAAATCCTGTGTGTGCCTGTGTGTGTGTTTATATGTGTGCTTGCTCATCTGTGCCTAAAACAGTTGTCAGCTCAACCCACTTCCCACACCGAGCGAGACGGTCATTGTGCTTAAGAGGCTCATCTTTAAGAACCAGTTTCCCATAGACAGTGTCCATTCAAGTCCAATTAGGGGAAGCCATTCAGGGCCCTAATTCCCTTACAGTGAATCTGCCTGATCCTCCTAACACATGCTACTTATTGTTCCCTGGGAAGGAGGGGGAGGAGGGGGAGGAAGAGAGAGAGAGTGACAAAGAGAAAAGGACATTGACCTGGATTTTGGAAAATATGGTAATGATGAAGGTAATGAATGCAGTGGGACAATACAGCAGGACACACTCATCCACAGGCAGACAGCAACAGGGTGCTCCTCCACACACACACACACACACACACACACACACACACACACACACACACACACACACACACACACTGAAGCCTTGAAAAGAACAGCCTTGTTCATCAAAAATAGGATTATCTGCTATTCATTTTCCTATTATGCCGAAAAAAATAATATCTTCTTATTCCCTTATCTGAATATTCTGGATTAACTCGGATTACAGTTAAATTAAAATTAAGTGAAACCATCATTTGCATAAAATAGAAATAAAGACACACTGTAGATACTATATGTTTTTTTCTTGCTGTGAACTTGCCCCATTAATATCTAAGTTCTCAGTGATAAAGAGCTTCTTTATAGCCCATTACTTGTGAAAATGCATCAGTGATGCTCTGCCTCTGCATTTATACTATGAACATGCTGAACATGGTAGATTCTTAGGAGCATCCTTCTTCCCACAATACTCATTATATGATGCACGTTATGTGACGGGAAACACACATTTGCTAAGTAATCAAGTGTCCTAACAGTTTGGATCAGGCTTCCTCTGTCTATAACGCGTCAGTCAATGACAGATCTTTTTTGTCAGTTCAATCCCAGTGTCTGTGGTTCTGACCACAGTTAGAGGGAGGCTGTAATACAGTCCATCTGCTGAGTGAAGCGGCCAAAGCACCGCAAACATGTCACATTCTAATGTTTGTTGACATGAAGAGAGTAAATTAATATCGGCTTGGTCATAAACCAACACATTGGAGTCCAGATTACTTTTACAAGCTAATATAAATAGCCACAAAACAAACGTCTGCATAGAGCCTATGTGTGAACCTATTAGTGGTAATTTATTCATTCAAATTAGTAAAAACTGCTCGTATCTGTGCACAGCTGCTGAATTTACTAATTCAGCTGTGATATGCAAAGATGAAGATGTCACCAATCGCACCGCAAGCCCTAACTTGGCCCAGTGGCTCCCGTCTCCATCGCTTACTGGACTCCCAGTTAATGACCAATCTCATTCACTCTGGGCGCAGGTAGGCTTAGCAACCTCGTGTTTGCCTAGCAACCTGATGTCCCAGCGACCCTTGTTACCATGGCAGCCAATGAGGATGTGGCACTGCCACGAGGAAGTGGTCACCACAGATATGAGCCAAAGGGCAGCTGGTGAGTGAGTGTGTGCGTGTGGGTGCTCATTTGAATAAAGCGTCCTGAATCCGTCGAGGAGCCGTATGCTCTTTTGCAAAACATGTAGCAGCCTGTAAACACAAAACAATCAGCGCCTTTGTTTTAAAGCTGTTGTTCTCTTGTCATCCTGTACATTTGTTTGTCCCCCCCAAAAAAAATGTCCCCGCAAAACTACGCAGCAACACACAAACACTACAAATCTTCTTTCCTAAATCATTTTTCTTGTTGTGACACGTGCTCTTTGTAGTTTGAGCATTTTTCTTATTCCTTTTTTTATTGACCATGTTTATTCTTGTTTTGACGTCCATGTGTTTCGGATGTAGAAGGTGTACATCGAGGTGACGGCACTGCACCATGTGTGTGAGAGAGAAAGTGGGCGTTCACCCCCCCTCTTTTCCCCAGACTGATTAAGCCCAGAAGCTTTAATTATGCTACAAATATATGACAGACTGAAGCACCCATCTGCACTATAGAGTCTCTCACACACGTACAGAATAACGGAACCACACACAGAAGTGAATTCTATCAGACAATAGAATATCCAAACGTCACACCCAGATGGGTGTGAGACTAACAGTGAAAGTTGGTGAGGAGAGGAATTAAGAAAACAATAAAGTGCTTCATAAAGAAGAATTTCCAAAACCAAAATTTGATGTAGTTTTAAATATAACAAAGCTTCAAATCTTTGTTATCTAAACGCACTGTATGCCCTAACCCTAATGTTAACCTTCACCTGTGAACCAAATCGAGTAACATTTTGTGCTCTGAACCATCTTGTATTTATTCATGTGCTGCCTTTCAGGTGCGCCTGCATAAAGTTCACCACTTCTTTCATACATCCTTGCTAAAATCCTCTTTATCATCTCCAGTTTCTGAAGAAACAAATACGCTAAAGCTAGAGTCAAAACAAAAAGACCTCTAAAGTCAAAGTCGAAGTAGCACAGAAGAGTAGCTTCTAAGTACGACAGGGCACGGAATAGAAAAGTAGAATTGATGTGATGTGAGGTTCACAAAAGACAAGAAATGAGAGAGATCCATGGGAGGAAAGAGGAAAAGCAGGGCAAGGTCTTACCTTGACATCAGAGAAATACATTTTGAGCATGTTGGAGGAAGGGTAACGGGTGTAGAAGAACATCAGCTTGGCTTTTTTCAGGTGGTTGGGAGACAGGCCTTCTTGAATCTGAATAATAAAACGTTAAGGAGCCAAGTAGCAACTGTGGCAATGCAATCTATTGAGGGACTCAATTGAATGAAATCGTCAAATCGTGCAAGGAATAAGTAGATACTGTATACAGCAAAAGCAGAGAGACTTTGTTCCCTTGATTACTCTATAAATTGTTATTTAAAAGCAACTAACAGAAGCTTGCTCAAAGGTTAGAGTGGCACCGTGAACTCAGATTCTTTAGGCATGTTTTTCTTTCTTGTAAAAATTTGCAGATTTCTGAGAACAGCACACAAGCAGCCTTTCACAGCAAGTAGTGACCTCAGGTAAAAGTCAGGAGGGCGACGGCAGAACTGCACAACCACAGAAAATCCACACACGACAGGAGAAACGCACATCTCTGATAGGCGCTAAGGCAAACACGAGCACCCGCTGGCTTTGGATCAGATCCCACTTTCAGTCCCGCATCTCACCAGCGCGGCCGTCCCAGTGTCTGCCCCACTCAACCGGGAAAAAAATAATAACTGTGGATGCCCTGGTTGCATGGGGTGCTGTGTGTGTGTGTGTGTGTGTGTGTGTGTGTGTGTGTGTGTGTTGCAACAGCTGTGCCCCACCATGCTGCCATTTCCCCAACACATTAACAGCCCTATAATCTATCAGAGAAGATGAGGCAATCAATGGAACCCCCTGCAAGGTCAATTAGCACACAGACAAACACACACACACACACTGGTACAGCAACCCCAGGGGCTCTATAAGGCTGGAAAGAAGGAGAGCCAGATCAGCAATTGGGAAAAGAGGGAGATGAAGGGAGTGAATAAAGTGCTCAGAGCCAGAGCACGAGACGAATTCAGAGGGTATTTTAATTGGTAGTTATTAATAATTACATTACTACTTTGCTGTTGTCGTAGAACTTTAATCAGCTGCAAACTAACACAATGTAAAACAACAACAGTTGCCTCAATAACAGAAGCCAGTCGAATCGTCATCCATCATTCATTTAGCTGCTGCTACGCCGGGTCACCGGACAACAACACCATCACCTAGTTCACATTCATGCCCAGCTGTCACCGTGTCTGCGCGTTTCAGGCAGGTGATGCATTATGTTCGCAGTTTGCGGCTTGCCTCGGCCCACGAGCACAAAATAAACGCACACTAAATCGCACAAACATGACTCGGCGTAAACACTGTGAAGCAATATCGTTATGAATAGAAAGCAAATGCCGCGTGTGTGTTTGTGTAATTGTAGTTAGTGAGTCGATGAATAAACAATGCAATGGGATGTTCTCTTTTCCCCCCCTCATCTTTGTCTTCCCTTTCTTGCCTGTTGGTCTGGATATTCATCCTGACGCATCTGTGAATATGCGTGTGTTGCGCAGGGCTCACTGTATCAGCTGTAACTTGACCTTGCTGCCAGGTGTGTGTGTGTGTGTGTGTGTGTGTGTGTAAATGGGGGATAGATTCAGAGAAGAGGGGGGAGGGGGATCAATTCATAAGTGAATGGGAGACATCTGCTCAGCTCTGTACTAATGATTAAAGACACAAGACCTGAGAGAGAGTGTGTGTAACTGTGCGACGCAGGTGAATTGTATTGAGTGATTGATGGACTATAGTCATGCGTTTAGAATTGCAAACACGTGGCTACTAGACCATTTCGCTTTTTAGCGCTTCCTGTTCCTGCTGTGTTGCTGTGTTGCTGCGCAGGACTGCACGTTGAGCTGTGACTTAACTGTGACGATCCAGTGGAAGATACTGGAGTTATAAGGAGCATGTTTATGGGCAGTTATTTGCGGTGGACATCTGAGACGCGAAATTAAATACCAACGCTACGACGTCTACAGTCCCATGTCTGTGCGCTCAGATTTATTACAACTGGGCACTGAAGGTTTTACTTTTATTGCCTCTGTTGTTGTTATTACAGTAAGCAGCTCGCTGTTGGCTTTACAACACCTGAACACTCAAAAGCGCTAAACAGGTTTTGATTTGTGAAGATTCACATTTGACTCACAAGATTTTGGTGCACGATTATTATGATTATTTAGAGTTTATAATGGGTCAAATATCAATTGCTGGACAACATATTCAGCATACATAGTTTGGATATGAACATAGATACAATTACAGTATTAATACTTAGTGTAGTCACCTTAGGCCTACGAGGTCAATAAAAAAAATCCATAGATCGTAACGTAATTTTATATTACTCAAGTGCTTTTAATTTAATCTGTCCACTAATCAATTAATTAATTTAAAGTATGTGTAATGGTAATTTGTTCAGACGTGGTATAATATTTGACTAAACCTAAAAACATCTTTACTATTAAATGAATGACTTAATTTGGAATGATTTCTTTCTTCTTTCTTAATGAAATTCAAATATCTGGTATAAAACAAAAGAATTCACTAGGACATACAAAAGAAACACTGTGATTGAAATACTAATTTCAAAGATTGTTTTTTCTTAGAAATGAATAAAAAGGCATTTTGGTATGGAAAGGCTCCGCAGGATCAAGAGATGCGTCACATATTTCTTTTTTTAATTAAAGCAACATCTAAATTGTCTTTGAAGACGACGCTGAGATCAAATCCTCATCACAGCTGTAAGGAGTTGCTATTTGTCAGGTTCAAAGTCTTATTCTCCTTTTCGCTTTGTTCTTCAAACATGCGTGTGTGCGCGTGTGTGGCCGGGAGAAACCCTCCATATAAAAGGTTAGGGAGGAAAACATGGAACGACTACCTGCCAACACCTGTCCACACGCGCACGCTATGAAAGTGTGTCTGCGTGCACGCGCACGGTGAAAGGAAGCAAAACACACACAGCTGCCAAGCAACTGAGAGCGAAGGCCAACAAACGAAAGCAAGTAGGAGTGATTGACAATGAGGGGGAGAGAGGCAACTAAACTCAACTGCAGACCAGTGTGTACATTTTAGGTGTCACACTTTCCCCCACGCACACACAAACCCTGAAACCCACACGTTTAGAGAGCTCCCATCAATGAGACCAAGCATTCACCTGTTCCTCTCCCGTGCTCTTTGAAATATGATTAGCTTTGAGCTCCTGTGTACAAGGTATTGCCCTACACCCACCCACCCACACGGGCGCATAAACACACACAGACATGCACACGGACACGGCGAAATATGATTTGCTTTGAGCGTTTATGTACAAAGTCTCAGTGATGAAAGAGAACCTAACGGCACAAGAGCGTCTCAGACAGTGGCAACAGAGCGTGTTTGTGTTGAAGAGGGAGCTCACAAGCCTTTCTCAGCACCTTTAAACACTACAACCTGCTGCACAGACTTAAAAGAGCCTGCGAGAGCAGCGTGCGACCTGTTTAATCTTCCCCCTCTTGCAAGACCCGGCGCGCCTCGTTTCATCTTCCTCACTCAGCGAGGGAACAAGCAGGTTAGCTCAGGAACCAATTAATGCAAATGAATTGATATTAAGAGTTTCTGTGATTCCTTCCTGCCGCTGTGGCCCTGTAAGATGCCTCAGTGCGTTTGGCAATTAAATTTTTTTCTTTCAATGTACTTAGTAACATAGTAAATGCTTAATTTATCTAATACTATTATCCCCTATATATTTTCCACCTGTTAGCAGCCTCAACTTTAGGATGTGAGGTATGTAGGACACTGCCTGATTCTATTCTTGAGTCCTTAATCAAACCCAACCTAAGACTGATAACAATCACTGACACAGACACACACTTGAGTGGAAAACGTCAAAGCCAGAAGGATACAGTGCTGCTGGAGTAGGGCGATATGTCGGACATGTCTTGGAGGTCTCCACACTCTGACTTGATCAGGGACAGCGACAGACCCTCTGGCCCGTGTTGGCTTGGTGAGCTCTGCCTGTGATGGTGATGACTGAGGTGGCCACCTCCTAGACTTGCCATTTTGGTTCTGAGGCTGACAGTTTCCCGCGTCATGTCCATGGAATCAGGGGAGGAGCGATGGTGGTCCTTGGGCCCTGGGGGGTAGCCGGCTCCACCACCGTGGGATCCTAGGGGACTCTGAAAGGGATAACCCATGAGGGGAAGAGGAAATGGGTGACGAAAGGATGGAGGACTAAACCCAAGGGAGGCTGTGAGAGGGGAAGGATGGAGCGAGGGATGGTGAGGAGGAGGAGGAGGAGGAGGAAGCGAGGGGTGGTTGTTCTCTGCTCCACCTCCTCCACCACTTTTGCGCACCACTAACGGCAGAGCCTCTGTTTGGTCATTGGGCGTTGGAACGCCACTCAGTCGGCCACTGAGAGCACCAAATGAATCCAGCGGGCTCGGGACAATTACGTCACCGAAACAGTGCAGCCTTTGGTTGGAGGAGTGGTAGTTAGAGGTGGGACTGCCGTCGCCATTTAGACTAAGAGCTAGGGCACCGCTGCTGAAGCGTGAGTCCGGGGTGAGCGAGGGGAGTGGGCCGAAAGGCGGAGGACAGGAAGAGGATGAGTTGGAGGAGGAGGAGGGGGCGGCTGGTGTGCTGCTGTGGCAGCCGTGATGGTGAGTGACAGCCTGCTTGGGTGAGGAGAAGCCCTTGACGACAGTGTCTACAACTTGCGACACGGCGCAGTTAAGTTCCTGCTTCAGCGTCTCCGCTAACTGCCGTCCACCTGCTCCTCCTCCTCTTCTCTTCACCCCCCTAGCTCCACTCCTCTCCTCCTCCTCTCTGCCATCCACATCTTCCTCCATATCTCCATCTATCAAGGCCTGTTCTCGGAGAAGGGCACGGGCCCGGTCCAGGAACAGGCCCGGGTCCAGCTCAGAAAGGTCGTCGTGTCGCCCTCTGTCTCTGTGCCTCTCTTCAAGGCCATCGGAACGGATACTGTCCTCTGACAAATTTCCGTCCTCCTCTCTCTCCCCACCTCGATCGCCCTCAGCGTTCTCCTCTTCTTCTTCAGTCTCTGAGTCGTAAATCTGGTAGAACTTCTCCTGCAGTTGACGCAGCTGTTTCTGATCAGAGAACAGAGAAAGTTACAGAAAGTGTCTTGTGGCCCTGAATGTCACCTGCATTAAAATAGTATGGTACGCCTCACACCAACCTGCATGTCTTCCAGTTGCAGTTTGAGCTGTCTTCTCTCTTCCTGCCTCTGCTCTTGCCGTGAGCACACCAGCTGGGTGAAGCTGTGCTGCTGTTGTGGCAGGCGCTGTTTTCGCTTGTTCTCCCTGTAAACCTCACTAACGCCGACCGCGCCACCCCGCGAGCCAGGAGAGCTCAAGAGGGACGGGCAGTCGCTCCGACTGTGGTTGTGGCCATTGCTCTCTCCCCTGTGGTCATTACTGCTGTTGCTGTTGTTGCTGCTGTTCTCGTTCTCACGGCCGCTCTCTTGGTTGTGGTCACCGGCATTGGGCCGGACCAGCGGTGAGTGGCTCATGCCACGGATGATGTTTTCCACGCGGGCACGCTTGGCGCGAAGGTGCTCGTCCGACAGCCTGTCCAAGTCGAAGGAAGAGAGCGAGAGGGGCTGAGAGGGAGCGTGGGAACTGAGGCTCGAAGGAGGCAGTGGCCGTCCGAAGGAGGAGGACGACGGCGGAGGTGGAAGTGGAGGCCCGGGAGACAGGCAGTCAGACGGGCTGTCGCGTGAGGAGTTGCTGCAGGCGTCCTCAGCCTGGATCTCTGAGCCCCCGCTGGACAGGGCACCACTTCCCTATGATAGAGCATTGTTTAATAAAGACTTACGCTGAATTGAGTGGATAGTTTGAAATACCTGTTTGTGTGTGTTTGCGTGTACCTGAAAGCCTGAGTCACTCCCCCCATTCTTTCCCATGTTACTCTTCAGCAGCTGAGAGATGATTGTTGCGCCAGGGAACGGCATTATGGCATCCTCGTACGAGTTGGCGCGCTTCAGAAGTTTCCTCAGAACGTTAGACTTCTCCCCGTCCCCGTTGGTTCCCCCGTGGCCATGACTGACCAACGAGCAGTCGCCGTCCTGATCGGGGCCGTGCGATTGGTTCATGCTGTCAAGCAGGGTCTCTCTGGCACGGGCGAATATTGCGCTACCCACAGTCCTTTTCACCCCGATATCAACACGTCTGCGCTTGGTCTGTCTGGTTAGGAGGGTGGTGCTGTCATGATCAGGCATCACGTAGGGCAGCTAATCGGACATGACCAGTGGTCCACACAGACGCATGCAACCAGGTGTTACCTGTGCAGACAAACAGGAGTTCTTGTCATGCATTCAAGCGAATTCTTATGTTGACTGGTAATGAAAATGCATTTTTATACAAAATCAGATAAGCATAAATATGATATTTTTTGAAGGCTTAGATTTCTACAGTAGTGTAACTACACTGTGCTGTGAAACAGCATCACTTGGGATCCTCAAAAGTACAATTCAGAAGCAGACACCTTTATTTATTGAGAACTGACAACAGTGCGTCTGTGAGGAACCACAGACTTTAAAATAGTTCAAGGAGATATTCCCACAGAGAAGTAACACCTGCCTGTTTTAACCAAAATAATTTCCCATTTCCTCCTCCTCCCCTGTGGGGTAACCTTGATTTCTGCGTCTTGTGAGGAGCTGCGAACAATCGACAGGTTCACTTATTGTCAGGGGGATTTCACTAAACTCCCAGTCGAGAAGAATTTTTCCACCTTTTTGTATTGGTTTTCCCTTTTCATCGCTTCTCAGGATTTGAAAGGAGTTTATACTTATCTTACACCCTTTCAAATTGATTGAATTCTGGACATTTTATTTTCTACAAATTCTGCCAACTGGAGTTTTAACACGTCCTCCTGATTGAGTGTATATACACTCAAAGGTTCTTTGCAGTAAAGATGAACATGCACATCTTATGCAAGTACATATGTACATGTGTAAGTAAGAGAGGGTTGTTTTTCCGTTTCCACTGCCACAAGAGTGGGAAGTGCTGAAGAGCTGATTCATTCTCCCTTAGAACTACTATTAAAAGTGGATCACATTTATTGCAATACTTCCTGTAACCATTAACCATTTTAATATACATGCATTTGTACAAACATGAGCAGAGACCCAATTTCATAGGAAATACTGAAACAACGCTGTCATTTTTAGACTTCATTCGCACACACGTCGCAGTGTTTTCCATGTTACCTGTTTGCATGCTTTGCATGTAATTTCAGGGTCAAGCCTATGGAAATGTTTCACAAATTGAAGCTGCTTCCTACAACAGTTCACAGGAGCTGAGCAGTTCTCGCTTCGTTGTTAGAATAATACTAAACGCTAACTGTAGCACAGCCGTTGGATTAAAAACAAACTAAATGTGGACGTGCGTAAACGCGCATTCGGAGTAAATCAAGGACAAATGAGATGCTCTTGCAACGGCCAACAACAGCTGACACTGTGACCAGACAATGCGATATGAAATATTTTCCAAGGGTTAATTTGAATGTGCTTTCAAGTTGAGAAGAAGAAAAACAACCATTCCTCTGCACAGTGCCCTGCCGTGACCCAGATACACTTACACGGACAGTCCCTGCATGTATACACACATTGCTCTTGTTTGCATTATTGGTTCATCAGCATTACGCTGGGCAGAGGTCTGACACACGCACACAGACGGGTGGTAGAAAGAGGGAGCGACAAATAGGTTCAAAGAGCTGGAACATTAGTGCCTGAGGTCAAAATGAAGGCGTTTTGTAAAAACCCGCCACTGATTCCTGTTTAACGCAGAGTAAGAGTGAAAATCAACCTTTTCTGCTTGAACAGACGTCTTAACCGCAACAAGCCAAAGACAGACGCAGCACAAATGCGTGTTGTGCCTTGAGAACTTCACACGAGTTTCAGCAGAAATCCTTCAGTGACAGGTGGGCACTGAAAGGAGATGTGAGAGAGCGAGTGTGTGTCTGCAAGTGTGGTTTCTGCATTACAACAGAAAGTTTTGTATGAAAATCTGAAATGGGAAGTAAATTACATGTGCTTTTTCTTTTCACTTTTTCAAGTAATTTGTCCTAGTGTCACGACAATAGTGTTGCCAGCAAACGTTTTTTTGTAACCATGTTATTATATGAATGCCATCTAGTTGTTTGTCTAATATAAATACTCCCAAATCATAAGAACAGCGTCAAAAGTCGATTTACTTTGCGCACCCAATTTCCGCAGGCTACGTTTATTGCGTCAGAAAAACCAAACAGCGGGTTTGTGATGTTAAAATGCAGTGGAAGGCTGGAGCGTGAGGCGGACCCTCGCTCGACCTCTGCCTCCAGATGGATCTCTGAACGGACCGCGGACTGACAGGACGCAAGCGGAGACTCGCGCACGGTCGTAAAAGACGGCAGATCCAGGGAACCTGTCACACGACAAGCATCATTAGTCCGCGATCATCTGTTGACGTTTTGCTTTTTGAGTATGAATCTTTTGAATTGTTTTCAAAGTTGTTTTGCGCTCGGGAAAAAAGTCAACTCGCTGGTAAAACGACACTGAAGCGTCAGGAATCTGCCTTTAATTGTTCTAAATTATGACTTAATCTTTAAGACACCTCGGCCAGCGTTATTCATTTATTTTCAGAGGCAGACAGCTGTGTTTAACGACCTGTCAATTATACATTTCAAAACATCCTGAAATCTCAAAGCAGCGGCAGGTGCGCAAATCCGTGTAAGTTGAACTGCGCGGTGCTCGCAACCGAAGTTCAGCAGGACAGCAAGCGGAGAACAAGTCCGCATTTTACGCGGAAACGCAACAGCCCATACAAGTCACAAGCAGCGTGAGACTGACGCGCACGAAGAAGTGCGTCCGCCTCTGATGAAGCTAAACGGGTTGGATCCGCGATCCGTCCCGAGGATGGACCGGCACAGCGATCACTGAAAGTTTAGTCCCACCGAATACAAACACAAAGCGCTCGGTCAAATCACAAGCGCGGAGACGCACAGACACGCACACTACACTAAAACGCGTGAAACAAATGATCCATGTTTGTACTTACTTCTCTCTAACGTTTCTTCAAGTCGCTCCGTCGAAGAAAGGGCGAGCACAAGAGGCAGATCCGGACTTGCCGTTGAGATCAATGCCGTAATTTACTACGGCAAAGTGGAGACGTATGCAGAGCGTGCGTGTGCGCGGGCGCGCGTGTGTGCGGGAGGGAGGGAGAAAGGGGGAGAGAGAGTGGAAAATCTCACTGGGAAAGAGAGAGAAGGACAGAGAGACACCCAGAGACAGCCTGCTCTTGCGCGCCGCTCTCCCCCCGGAATGGGACGCGTTTAGTATCAAGCGCACCCGGACCGTCCGACACTCTCGGCTCGTCGCGAATCCCGAGTTTCTCCCTCTGCCCGACTGCAAGACTCTCAGTAAGAAACAAGAAGAGACGCACATGAAGGATACGTGAAGACGGTGCGTCACCGGCCCCGGAGTGAGGTAACGACTCCACCTGACCAATAAGGAAGAGGAACAGGGGACGGTGGATTTTATTTATAAGGAGCCCCTCGATAACAGCGCAGAGAGGACAGAGGAGCAGCGGAGGCTGCGGAGGGTAAACTGAAAGTCAGTTTTACCAAGATTGTCAGTTGCGGAGAGGCCGCACAAAAACCTGTCAGTAAATCAATACTTTAGCAACTCACTCTGAGCGCCTACTTTTTTCATACGCTCTCTGGGTTTAAACGTTTTTTCTCGATTTCATGTTTGATAGCGTTTCCTCCTCTTTTTAATAGAAGGACGGTCATACCCCGGTGTGTGATGCAGATATGTCAGATTAAGGTTGCAGATGTATCATGTTGCCTTTCTTTCTGCGTTGTTATCCAATAAATTCAACTTTGATGTGACAATTTCAGTGTAAACCACCGAATTTGTTTTTCCGCGTGCGTTTACTCTGTTGTTCATGGACGAGAGAAAAAAAAAACAGGCTTTGTTTTATTGAGCAGCTGCTTTTTTTTTCCTTATCGGTGATGTCCTGTTTAAATCAGATTTTTAAAGACGAACGCTCAGTCTTTACGCAGTTTCAACTGTGTGCGCGCGCAATCGGACAGAGCCGTCGACTCCGCGCGTTCATAGTTCATCAAATAAACTTGGTCAAAACGCAGAGAGGTAACACGACATTCAGTTTTCTCCGAAGCTTGGGGCTTTGTTAACCCTGCGCATCTGAGCCGTGATCTGCTCGTGGACACTTCATCGCAGCTCGCGATTGTTTTGCGCTGATTGGGTCTCTGCTTTCCCATAAGTCCAGCTCACGGCCCAACCTTGTAATGACACCGAGAGCAGGCAATGGAAATATTAAATAAATGGCTGACAGTTTATTTCCACGCTTATTTTAAAAGGTGGCGCGCAGAGGCCTTCCAGGAATCGTGCCATCACTTCTTGCACCGAATTTTGTTCAGCTAAAATAAATCAAATGAAACATGAAGTCATCATTAAAAACAGCTGCGTTCACACCACGTTCCTATAGTATCGGCTCACTGATGACTCGTTAACCTCTTTCTCTTTTCAGGTAACAAAGATTGTTTTCGGATAATTCAAACGGGTTAATAAAAAAAATACACAGCCACACAGTATAAGAAGTTAAAAGGTGGTTTAGGAAAGTTAATGGGAATAATCAGCAGAACATCATCATACAACAAGTGGCCATTTCTGTCTCAAAATCTGCGCAGTGAATGTGAAACTCAGCGAGAGAGAACAAAAACAAAGACGCTACAGCATAAACCAGGAAGAATTAACATTTTGTATGATTTGTTGATTAGTTATTAGATACATTAGACTCGATAGCTGCTGCTATTTATGTGGCGTTATGCCAGTGCGGGTCTGCGTGCGCCGCCACAAGGGAAGCGTATTTTTCACACACAAATGAAAGAAAACACGTGTTATTCAAATGTATTTGCAATGATTTTTTCCCCACCTCGTCTTGTTTTAAACGATTTATTTCAAATCGATACGAAATTCCTTCACTGCTGATAAATGTCAGCGGAGGCTGGAGGAGCGGTAACAGCGCTGTGCCACCGGGCACCGCGTCCTCTCTTCATTACGCACGCAAATAATAGGCATTTTACAAACTTATACAATTATTTAAAGCACGCTGCGGCAGTGTCACGTGCTTTCATTTGTAGAGAAGCACGAACAACAGCACCGAGATATGTTTTTCCCTGAGGTGACAGAGGTGTGTTCCGTGCTACCCTGCCTGTACATGGCAGAACAGCCTAAGAGGCCCCGGTTTTTTTTTAATGACAACTGAACTTCACCTCAGCCCCTCACACATAATAAAGCCTCATAAATGCACTGACCTATTTGAGCGATGGCGCCCTGGGTGATGCCGTTTGGTACATTTTGACTGGGACGTGCATGTTTCCTTTGTATACCTACGTGCAGCGGCTGCACGGGAGCAGACAGCTGCAGGATGGAGGATGAAGAAAATGCGCACGATTAGAGGACACAGGAAAAAAAACCCAACTTTGACTAAATGAGTGTTGCTCTTGAGCTTATTGCTGAAAAAAATATATATATTCTGCGAGACTGAAACAGGAGGACGTGGGAGAGTAGAGATTTCCAAAAATGCTGCTAAATTTAAAACACTAGAAAAAGGCAAAAGGTCACAACCTGACTCCCACTTAAAGACCAATGCAGAATTAAATGAAATCTCAAAAGACAGTGTAAATAATACTCACAATTAAGTACTTTCACTTACTTGACACTGTAACAAAGGAGAGCAGAAAATATGTGACGCAATTGTTTTCACAGTCAGGAGTAAAAAATAAATGTTTTAATGTTTAACTAATTGAACCCTTTGTGTTTGCTTGCTTGATGTGGCGATGAACCTCACTGGCGTTTGTGCCCGAGAGAATGTTGCTTTGTCAATGAGACCCGCAGCCACGCACACACACGCTTATGTTTGGTGTCAGTGAAACAGGTAGAAGAAGCTGCATGAACTGTGTTCGAAAGAGGACAGTGTAGGATTCACGGTCAGTCACCCTGAACCGTCCGTACAGTTTACCCAAAGCAGCTGAACGCCAACATCCCAGAGTGACCTTACAACCCAAATACCCAGAGTGAGCTTTTTAATCAACCCTCCACTGCTGATAGGATTTAACACAAGAGCCAAAATGACGAACAGTACAATACACTTCCCGTTTAGCTGATGCTTGGATACACAGCTACATGCAACTATTTTCTCAGTAATCTCAAACAAGCAAAAGAATGACAATAACCCCTGACTTTGAACCTGGGAATGAACGTCCAAGTAGAAAGATGTCAATAAAGTTTTCTCCAGTGGCACTGAAAGCCCCAATCATCCATCATCTCCTGCTGTTATCACGATTCATTTACCACAGGTACAGATTTGACAAGAAAGCTTCTACATTTCTTTGCTTTGCAAAACAGGAACCAGTTTTATGTCACAAGTCTTAAACAGTTTCCTTCCACTTCCACCTTTCTGTTTCAGCCAGAGCCTGATGAAGACACGCACACAGCGTCAGTGACGCAAGTCCTCACAGGCCGGTCTGCTACAGTGGTTTAGTCTTAAGTTGTCTCAGTGTCTCACTAGAATCTGTAACCGCCAAAGTCTAAAAATCGAAAGAAAAAGTTTAGCACAAAAATATACTTCAAAAATACAAGCAAATAAAAAGTTTTACATTCAGAGAAATGCAAACTTGAAGTTCAGTCGAATCTTTTGTGGGGTGTCATGCGGAGACTCCTGGCTCATCCAGATAGACTTTTAGTGGCCTCAGCTGATTTGGGGAAAATAGCCTTTTCTTCCTAATAATGCATCAGGGTCATCCAAAGTTCACTCTGCTAAAAGGTTGCAGTGCCACATCAGGGCTCCTTACTGTACCTGTGGATGGACATGTGCGCACACTCACTGAGAAGTGTCTTTTTTTTTAAGAGAAGGTGAAATCTCTGTGGATCATCATCATGCTGAAAATCATGAGAATAATGAAAATAGGAGAGGCAGAGAGAGGGAATAATGGCAGCCTGCTGCTGATGGAGCTGTGAAGGTAAAGACAGATGGATGCAGAGGTGTTTCTGTCTTTTCCTCCACCCCCCTCTCCACTCGTTTGTCTCCCCCTTTCCCTCTTTCTCCTCTTTCTCTTTTTCGTCCACCCTCTCTCCATCAAGATGCCATTATTCAGGACATTAGTGAAGAAGAGCTAAAAGCTCTCACTGTCGAGGAGGGTCCCAGGGTCCTTTCTGAGAGCTGTGACGCAAAACCACACATGTACACACACACACACACACACGTGCGCAGACTTTGACTACAGAAGTACCATATAGTATAGGTGAAGAGGTAAGAGGTGGTAAAAAGGTCTTATTGCAGACATTACCAGGTAGCCAGGCTTCTCTACTCTCCTCTGTGGCCAACAAAATGGACATTAGCTGACACAAAGGAACGTGAACAGTGCTCAATAAAGCAACACATGGTGTGTGGCGCTGGGCAGGCACCGTGTCCTCGTGGGTTTATTTATACTTTGTGAACTTTGATACACATCATCTTGTCTCTTCGCTTGCTTTTCTCTACTTTCCTTTCTCCCGCAGCTCTCACAGTGCCTTGAATAATCTGTGAAAAGATGCTCAAAATTGCTGCATATTGTGCGAACAAATTAGGTGAGGGCATTGATGTGTGCTATGCTCTGGATAATGTAACAATTGGCAAGAGGTTACTGGAACCATGCTGTATGTTTCGTGAAACGAGCCACAGTCCTGCTGCTTTTAATCAAGGCTGAATCTGGTTTTTAAGAATCGTCCAGTTAGAGATCGCACAAAATACCTGAGTGTGTCTTGGTGCTGGGAAAACCTTGGCCTAGGACACACTGTTCCCGTGTTCAAACAATGACGCTAAATGTGTATTTAGTCTACACATGTGTTGTCATTCAACCAGGATTACTTAAAATGACAAAAACAACTGAACGCAGTGTTTTAGCACCAACTTTTTCGGACTCTACAGTTGTTACAGTGCACACCAGTCAGGTGCTCAGTAAAGTGAAAGGAAAATTAGTATGAGCAGCTCAGTTTGTATTTAATCCTGTTCACTGAAGCCGATGCTCATCTACCACTGACGCTTGGAACAGAAGTGAATGAGCAGTGGTAACAGTCCAAACATTGATTTGTCATCTATTTTAGCAAATTATTCATCGTTATGAACAACCATTCAGTGCAGAGGCCGCGTTTGCCTGCAAACCTGCGTAATACTGTGATAATAACCTGATCGTGCTCTTACAAAAACTCGGAGGCTTCTAAAAGTTCATTTTCACCATTAATTTACAAACTTGGCTCTTTAACTTTCCCATTTGCTGAGCTCAGGGACTTGGAGGATTTTCATAATTCATCATCGTCCTTTCCTCTCTTTTTCCCCCTCCCATCATAATTACTGTAGTACAAAACCATCAAAATTATTCATCTGTTCCTTTTTTCAATTTACTATTCTTTCTTTCGGTTCCTGTAATTCATTTGTGTGTTTCTTTCTTTTTATCAGACCTATGGAGCTCTACGCTGCTCATGTATTTATTCATGCTTTTCTGCCTCTGATGGGCAACATGGATGAAGCTGAATAGAGGCAGTGTGTATGTGCGTTTGCTTGTGTGTGTGCACGTCTAGCTCTGTTGTAGACCTCCTCCATTGTGCTGATTCTGAGAGAAGGTCTTAATCTAGCCACTGCCATTACTGCTGCTGAGACCTCCACCTCCCCTTTTGCCCTGATGTTGTGCCCAGACACGAAGGCCCTTCAGTGGGCCGGCTGGCAAGCCGGATCAGGGTCTTGGGTCTGGCGTTTGGCCTGGATCCCTCGTCCTCATCCTCCCGTACCGATGCCCCCTGCAGCCTCACAATGAATCCTCCGTCCTGGCCCGAGTTGGCCCAGAAGCCGCCTTCTTGGCTCGGGGCCTGGATGGGTGGAGAGGGGGAAGAAAGCCTGTAGCTGGTTGTGCAGTGGAGTGAGGAGAGGTGGAGAGGGTAACAATGCTATCAGAGAGCTGGCGTCCGTCTCCTAGATGCACACACACAAACACATGCTGCTGTGTTTGTCTTTATTTATCACAGCGCGTCACACATAGATGACAACAAAGGAAGAAAGGGAGTGAACAGAAAAGGAAAAAGAGAAAAGTAGAGAAGAAGAAACACAAATGGTAAAAAGACAAGAGAGGAGGACTTTACTACAGAACTTCAAGTGAATTAAAAGAAGGATAAAACAAGCAGGGACGTGAAGAAGCTGTAATAGGAGAGCTGAACCTGTTGGCGAAGCCTCTGTGACATTGTTGGGCCTTCTGGATCCCCATGGAAACAAAAATCAACGTTTGCTTGAAATGCTTTTATTAACACCTTGTAGCCGAGCCAAAAAGGGACAACGAGGGACGAAGAGATGCCGGATGAATATTCCTAACGCAAATAATACAAACAAACAAAGGATAAAAAGCCTGAGAAGGGGGCAAAGCAAACTTAGTCAAACCAGAACTGTGGGGTTTTTCATCCTCTCCTTTATCTCTGCGTCAACTCGTTGACCCGTGTCGTTTTGTACACGATGTGACAGGCAGGCGGTCGCAGGGCGGGCTTTCAGGACGTTTTTGAGTAGCCATCACTTTGGGGATCAAACTCTGCACAGTGTAATAATGTTGCCATATTTGTGTGGGGTATTATAATGATAGCCTTTGGCACATTAATATAAGCTTTGCACAGGGAACGTAGCTTAAACAAACAGATGGAGTTTGTTGACTTTTTTATTTATTAAAAATCACAAAAGATAAAAACTAATTAACCTTTTGCCCTAATTGTTGTCTGGGTACATTGTTTTGCAGAAAAGCTACAGAAAGTTAAAGGCATTAGAAAAAAAGCAAAAAAGCAAAAACAGGCCCAGCAAATGAAAGGTGAGCAGAACGCCTCTGTTCCCCATCACACACTGTAAACAAGCTGAGAAGAATCAAGCAACAGGAAAGTAGGACATCAGCATGTGCGTGTGACAACAATCTGACTCTCTCTCTCTCACACACACACACACAGACACACACACACACACGTACAGGACTCTGGCAGCATGATGACAATCAATTAAAGCTTCCTCTTCTCCTCTCTTTTAATTGAAATTGAATTGCAGAGTTTTACCTCCCGCCTTAAAACGAGCATGTAAGGAAGCGCCCGAGGCCGAACTAAAGCCAGACCATCCTCCCATTTACCCAAAGAAGATCTTTATAAGTATAAAATAACAAGTAATGGGGTTGTTAGGGTATGAAACGCAGAGCAGACACACATTCACAAAGATAATTGCTCAGTGTAGCTGAAGTAAACATGTCTAGGAGGAATCCTTTTAAGATCGTGACTTTAATGATGACATTTAATGCCTGTATAATGTGTATTATCCAGGTACATGAGATTTATTGTGCATTGTAAATACATGTATTTAATCTGAATTAATGTCATTGCAGTGCGACAGGTATGAGGTTGCTGTCATTTATAAGATGAGATGAGATGAGATGTGAGAGAGATGTGATGAGATGAGATGAGATGAGATAATTCTTTATTGATCCCACATTGCTGAAATTCAATTGTTACCACAGCTACAAACAATTAGTAAGATATGAAAGCATGAAAGTGGAGTGTGTGCAAAGAAAATTATACATTGTACAGATTCAAAATACTATACACAAATGTCCAAATAAACTAGAGCAGATCATCTGCATGGGGGCTGTTAGACTGATGGTTGTTCAGTCTAACAGTGAGAAGAAAGCATCTGTGGTATCGCTCCTTCCTACACTGACTCTGGATCAGTCTCCACTGAAGGAGCTGCTCAGAGCCTCCGCTGCAGTGGGTGAGAAGTATCGTCCATGATGGACGTCAGCTTGGCCAACATCCTCCTCCAGAGTCCAGTGGAGCCCAGGACAGAACCTCCTGACCAGCTGCTGGCCCAGCAGACCACAGCGTAGTGAGAGCAGAGGCCACAGAGTCACAGAGTGTCCTCACCAGAGGCTGCTCACTGCAGAGGAGTCAGTCTGCTCAGCAGGTGGAGGTCGTCTTTGGCCCTTCTTGAACAGGGCGTCACTGTTATGAGTCCAGTCCAGTTCACGGTTGAGGTGAACACCCAGGTACTTAAAACTGTCCACTATCTCCATGTCTGAGCCCTGGATGCTCACCGGTGTGTGATGTGGTGGTTTCCTCTGGAAGTCAGTCACCATCTCCTTCGTCTTACCGGTGTTTAAGCAACAGTGGTTTCTCTCACACCAGTCCACAAAGTCCACGATGACTGACCCGTGTCCAGCTCGTTCCCTGGTTAGATAACGTAAGAAAACCCGCTGAGGTGTCACTGATTTTGACGTTCAGTTCATACACTGTCTGTAAACAAGTCGGCCTGTCAGGAGACACGCTGAGACACCTCCACGGTAACTTTACTTCTAAAGAGTCGAGTAGTCGCGTAGTTTGCTGGTCAGTTGTGCAGTTATTAACAGCCTTGAAACCGTTGTACTGATGACCAGCTACACTGTGTTGGTCATAGAATCACATTCAAATATTAATCTCTGTGCTTTAAATGTTTCACTTATTCAGTCTTTGCTGGACATTATGGTCTGCTGAGGCCTGTGCATTACAAGATAAGAGTGTATCTTGTTGTGCTGTGGGTTAATTCTTTGTTTTATACACCTCAGCCAATGTTTAAATAATTATTTCAAGCTGTCACATGAAGCTCAGTGGGCGAAGAGTAGCGGATTATATTTTAATGTGACTGTTGTTATAGTTACTCTGGTCTCTGCTTAGACAACATGCTAAGCCAGTAAGTAAGGTGTGTATGCAGCTAGTTTTCAGTTTACAGTTTTTATCCAAATGAATCCAAATGATTTGTCTTGTCCTATTTTTCTCACATCGATCTCTTTCATTAGTCACATTTTCACTGGTTGCTTGAGGCTGTGAGGTGATGGGGCTGTCATTGGGTTTTCAGTGGACACTGTGCCACTCCCAACAGGACACGCACTGTAGGCACTGATGGAAAGTATAACGTAGGGATGAAGGGGGAAAAAGCTCAGTGGATGGATGCATAACTAATGCCAGCAATGGGTAAAACAGACAAAGAGCAAGAAGAAGGAAAAAAGTGGCGCATAAAGACACCAAAAACTGAAGTACTGTGAGTTAGGAGTAGGAATAAAGAGAGAGAAGCAGACAAATGAAAGACAGAGACCTGTGCCAAGCTGTGATTTCCCACTAAGAGTTAGCGCTTCATCTGCCGGTGAACCCAGCCCTTCAGGAGAACAAAGCCGACTCAAACTGCACTCGTTTATCTGCCCATTTTTCATCTCTTCTTTTTTCCACATGCAAGAGAGCTCTCCCCTCCCTCCCTCTTTCTCTCTGACACAGTGGGATAACCCTCACCCTCGCAACCTCGCACCTCCCCTACCGCTTCACACACACACACACACACACACAGTACCCAAAAGTAGTCTTTGCCAGACACTGACACACACATTTAGACCCACATGGACAAAAGCACACTTATCTGTGATGTTCCTAGGACATCCACTTTTCGTCAGCGTGCCACGATTTCCCCCTTTTCACGGATTACTTTTGGGAAATATTTCAACTTCCACATCTTCTCACCCCTCCTGCCTGTACACCTCCGTCCTCCCCTCTCCCTGGTGCAGGTCAAGAGGCAGTGTGCTGACTCTGCCACCTGCTGTCTGATAGCACATAAACAAACCCAACACTTATTTCCTCCTGAGCCGTACCCTGCAATCACAGCACCAGTAAAACCTCACACTCCATTTACCTTCAGCGCAGGTGACTGGGTGGGCACTGTGTGTTTGCCTGTGTGTGTGTGTGTCAGACAGACAGACAGAGAGAGAGAGAGTGGACTTTAAAGGAGGTTAAAAAAGAGAGGAGAGCAGAGTGGAACAGGAAAGACAGCTAAAGGTAAAAAGAGAGAAAGTAAATGGCTGAAAGCATGTGGACACATTTACCGTATGTGTTTCTACAGGGAGAGATTTTAACGCTACACCATATGATCACCTGAACCTGAACGTGTTGTTTGGATTGTCGCTGACGTTCCTTTAGCGAGGTTCTAAAACCACGAGAGCAGCCATGAATCAAGCCGACGTGTGTTTAGGTGTAACACAGAGCATGAAGACACGGTGAAGGGGGATCCTGCTGCAGACGGACCGACACGGCTTGACCTGCTGCTCACCCCTGCATCTTGTTTGTCTACTGGTTTATTTGCTGGGAACAACAACAACAACAACACCAACCAGCCTCTGTAATTATTCCTTAGTGCTGCTTCACTTGCTGTAATTATACACCCATACAGTGTGTGTTACATGCATGCACACGTGCGCTGTCGTGACTGCGTATATGTTTGCGTTGTGTGTTTTCGTGTCAACAACGGTTACACACCCAAACTGGCCGGAGAGAGAGATGGAGCGACAATAAGCTGAGGTCTTTGTTGCTAAATGACAGTGATTCACCACCAGGCCACCCATTTGCACTACTCATTTGCCTGCGTGCGTTAGTGTGCGCACACACAAAAAGAGCGAGTTAGTGTGTTAAATAAAGATGAGAGGGTGTAACCGACGTGGAGGAAGAGACAGAGCAGGACAATGTAGTAGAAAGTGTGTGTGTGTGTGTGTGTGTCCGTGTCCTTTTCGCTCTGTGTCATCGAGAACTGGCAGCAAACCAAGCTCTGTGTCGGTTTGTGTGTGTGTGTGTGTATTTGTGTACAGAAGCGTCTGTATTTTCTGTCTCACGTTGCGCCTTTGTAAGCCGCCGTTAGCGCGCCCTCTCCTTTTCGCTCCTCTCACGCAGCCGTTTTTCACTTTTTGCTTCGTCTGATTTGGCGGATAACCACTCTCGCTGGCAACGTTTAAACTCCACCTCTGGGCTCTTTCAGGAAATGTGTTGGTGTGTTTTTTTTTCCTCTAATTTCACTTAAATTGAAGGTTTACTGTGTCTTTTTAAGTGTTGCTGTGTAATTATGTGCCTCTCAAAACAACTTTAGCTTATTTTATGTGAGATTTAGGACGATGCTTTTAAACATCTGCTTTAAATGACCACCAATATCACTTCGATGCACAATTTTGGTTATTTTTCTCGCAAATTAAACATATATGCTTTTATTTTTTCATCAGTGACCAACATTTCCTTCTGTGGTAGCTAAGATGACCTTTTTATGTAACGCTATGTGTTTTGAGGGACTATTTCCTGGGAAAGACTTCCTGTTATTATCCCTGTGATTATCAGGTGTTTCCCTGAAAATACCATAATACGGCAGTGAAATATAAACATAAAGGCTCGATACAACAAAAATACAAAGAGACCTAAAAACACTTTGTACTAACTCTTTCATTCATCACAGAGAAATGAGAGAGTAAAACCAAGAAGTTCTTAAGAAAACTGGTTTTTAGAGGTTTAGTAAGTCTAAAGAATTTCCTAAAAGGTGTCACAAGAGCCTTTTTTTGCTGTTTCCTCAGGTAAATCTTGCTGAGGTGCATCTTTGCCCTCTCCAGCTGAATCTTATGCATTATTGATGTCTGAACATGGTCTCTAAGGATGTGCAATTCATTATTAATGGCTGACAATCTCACTTTCTCTTCCAGGATCCCCTTCTGTCTCCCGCTCTTCCTTCTCATCGTGCCTGCTTCGGTCTGTCTGCCCCAGCTTCCGTCTGGAGAAAAGCTAATAACAGGTGTGCCTCATTCCCTCTTCGTGATGTCTCCTCCCCCTCCAATCTTCAATCTGTCTGTGATTTCTTCCGTTTTTTTTACCACCTGGGTAAGGTGGCACTTTGGCAACCTGCTAAACATGTGTGTGTTTGTGTTAATGATTTATGAAGGCTTTTGTAACTCCTTGAGACAATTAACTGTATATGCGCACACCAGTAACTCACACATCATCTGTCTTGTGTGTTTGCTCACACCTGCTGTTTTTACGACACATCTGTCCAGCACACATCTGCAGTCATCTTAAACTATCAGAGATTGTATCCCATCATGCACATTTTTTAACCTTTGCCTGCTTCATTTTAATATGAATCAAGACGAGAAGTAGCAATGACAACATCTTTATCCACCAAAACTGCACGAGTTGTGTGAAACATCCTGATCCCAGTAAAACACGTGTAACGGGCTCCAAATAAAATAAAATAGATGTTTACAGTATGTTAGACCTATTAACAAGCATCTGTCAATCTCAGTCTGACTGGTTCATACTGTGATGCAGATCAGTGATGTCAAGCTGTGAAAGTACAAGTTAAAAATAAACATGAAAAATGCTAAATTCACGAAGAAGATGCTAAGAGCAGAAAGTGTGTGTGACAGAAAACAGATGGGTCTGTGGTCTTTAGCACATGAGTGTGCTCAGGTGCAAATCTGTGTGTGTGTGTGTGTTGGATCCTCATCTTCTAGAGAGATGAGGGTCTCCAATTACGGATGTTGCCACAGAACAATAAGACAACACTATAAATGATCTACCAGTGAAGCATAAACTCTTCCTTAGACCTACATGTTCTACCATCCAACCATTAGGGGCCTGTCTGTTGACTGGTGAAATCTCATCTCGCATCCAGTTACAGAGCAAGTTTCTGTTTTGCCCTGAATATTTCCTGAACTCTTTTCCTGATTTGTTTGCCGGAGTTAGTTAGTTATAACATCTACAGTGCTGTGCAAAGGTTTTAGGCAGGTGTGGAAAAATGCTGTGAACGAAGAAAGCTTTCAGAAATATAAACAATGATGATTGTTCATTTTTGTCAATTTACAAAATGCAAATTGAGCAAACAAAAGAAAAACCTAAATCAAATCAATATTTGGTGTTACTACGTCAGTACTGGAAGTGATGCTTGGCCCCCACAGAGCCCTGGTCTCAGCATCATGTGTGTCTGGGATCACATGAAGAGACAGAAGGATGTAGAAACCCTACGTCCACAGAAGATCTGTGGTTAGTTCTCTAGATGTTGGAACAACCTACAGCCCAGTTCCTTCAAACACTAAGTGAACCTGGAAGAACTGCTGCTGTTTGAAGGCAAAGGGTGGACACAGCAAACATTGATGTGATTTAGATTTCTCTGTTGTTCATTCACTGCATTTTGTTCATTTATGAAAACAAATGTTTAAAATTTCTATTATACTTTATTTACAGCATTTTTTCACGCCTGCCTAAAACCTTTGCACAGTACTGTGGTTTCAAGGCTTTCAAGTTTTTGAATACTTTGGAGGCGTGTTATTACATAATAAAAAAGTCTTCTTTCAGTAGATGTGCAGCTTTCAGTGATAACTGACTCAGTGTTTCCTCATCTGTGCGTTAATTTGTTTCAAGCCAACACTGAACACCTCCTGCTTCTTAGCAGATTCTTGTAATAAAACACACTTCTTAGGTTTTAATTAGTTTCTCGATCTGCTTTTTTATCCTTGTGAACTTCATAAATGCCACATATTCAGCAAATAACAATTACACTTAATTAAGATGATTAAAAACTCCCATCTAATCCGTCAACACGCTGTGTTTATATCCTGCACTGTACTGGTGTGTATGTGCGTCTCTCCTCTTCACGCTTCGCAAATCAAGATCGCTGTATAATGGCTGCGTAACGAGCACGTCTTTAAGATACACAGAAGCACATCCACACGCGTATACATATTCACAAACAAACATATCCTCAAGACAGACGAGGCTTATCAATAGCTGTTAATTAAAATTCTTGCCCATATTAATGAAAGACACTCAAAGTGCGCTCGTGTTCCCAGCTTGTTTGTTTGCTTAAATGAAAAGATTTCACCTTGCGACAGTGCTGGTTGTTAGAAGTGCTTGTGTGAGCAAAATATCTGTATGTACAGTATCCTGTGTGTTTACCTCAAAGTAAATGAGAAATGATAAACAAATTTAACAAGATGAGGGGAAGATCAGTGCTGAGGGCGAATGATCAGAGGGAAAGAGACGCCGGGATGGTGGCATGTTTCTGATATTTCTGCCAGCATCTTTTTAATATAGCGGTTTGTAATTTATGTTCCCCGTCTTTTAAATTAAACATACATGAATGCGATTATTGCCATTTCTTCTTTCTTTGGAATACCGAAGCACCAAGGCCAGTTCAATGTTAGGTTGAAAAGAGCCACTGATGAAATGAAATTCTGCCTCTCAATACAGATTACGACCCTTCGTTTCATGTACATTCCTCACACATTAAAAACCTTGTCTCCGGAAAATATCTGAATCAATTTAAAGTGACTATTGGTATCTATTAATATTGCCCATGCCTCACAAAATACCACTACCAATACCTTGTAGGCTGCAAAAGCCACCAGTAACCTAAGTAATATTTCATTGACCGCCACACATTTTTTAATTATGTCTTCTGTGTACACTCTTATTAAATATAATTTAGCCACCGGCTTGGAATAATCCAAAAGCAGAAGAAGAAGACAAACCTGTATGTGGCAAAGTGTCCATTGTCTATACTTTCCTAGAACCTGGGCGACAGAATTTTATTTTAAAATTAAAAAAATTCATCCACAGCACGATGTCTGACGTACAATTTTCAAAACGAGCTCAAATAACAATACAATACACAATAATAAAGCCAATATTTACAACTTCTGTGATTCTTGACTTCTTGCTGTTCTGCTTCCATGAGCCCCTTTCCTTTTTTTGTCCTTTTGCTCCAGATTAATACCCTTATCCACCCTCCCACCTTGCTTTATATCCCCTGCCTTTCCTTCCATTTCCCTTCCACCATGCTCTATCTGAGGGGCATATGTCAAGAGGAAGCAAGCATCTGCTCCTTGAGAGGGATTCTGTGTCTGTGGCTCTGCCATTCTGTGCCAGCAGTCCGTCAGTCACACGGCGGCAGTATGGCCATGCACTGTTTGGCGAGGAAGCGGGACATGGACCTAGAGGGAGGCTCTGCTTGATTTCATTTGGGTGTCTGTATCTTTGTGTGAGTTTCTGTGTAGCAGAGCTCACAGAGCTGCACCTGGCAGCGAGGAAAAAAATCACTATGAAGGACAGATAAGACAAGAAGTGAAAATGATCAAGGAATAAAGGCAAAGGGGAACAAAGGATGCAAGTGTGAGTGTTGGAGGGGAGGATGAATTATAAACCGGCATATGAAGGCAAACTCTTAAAAGTGAAGGCCAAATGAAGCAGTGTGTTGAAGAGCCAAGTGGGAAGCAGGTGGGAAGACTTGAAAACGTATAGAAGAAGCTGGTAGTTTGTTTTTTTGTCTGGATGTAGAGGTGTGAAGAAGCATCCATTCAAACATACCATTTCTTTACCTATTCAAAATATCTCTGCCTTTGTACAGGCAGGATTCATAGCCATCCACTATCCTGTTTGTTATAGTGCTAGTATAGGCTCCGACATAGCCATTGTTCCTCAGATGGTCATCCAAGTATTTATAATTATAACTGGATATTATTTTTAGGATGAGGCACTTACAGTACATCATGTATTATAGCGTAGCCACGATTACTGGACTGATTTGAGCTTCGGTTCGTGTTTTCTGCTCTTCACCATTTACTGGCCTGTGATTCCTGTCACCTGCTGGACTGGCAACACATGCGACACTAAATGAAAAGATCGAAGTAACAAGCAGCTATGAACGCCTACATTAGATTCTGTATGCAGGTCGAACGTGAGCAGCACCCGAGGGAGCACGTGGCATCGTTCCGGACACAGCTTCTGTAGTTAGCTCATCCTTTTTCATAACCACAATGTCTCAAATGAAGGCTACTGAAACGTGTTACATGTAACCAGGTTCGATGTAGTCAGAGTAATAACACTTAGAAGATTCCTCTTGGCTGCCGTCCAAGACAGCTTCTTAATCACAGATTAACTTTTGGAGAAAATGAACTGTAATCAAATAATTAACGCAGGAGAGAGATCTCTTGTAGGTTAAGTGCAGAAGCGGGCCTGCAGCTGCTTGGCCGGGCGGCTGCAGAGAGAGGCCTGGTCTTCCTAATGCGGAGCCTTCATACTGATCAGGGAATTCAACAAAATAGATATTTAATAATGAATGCCTCATCCAAATCCCTATCATCTGTTTGACAGAGACGTATGAGCTTCCTGTGAATGAGAAACTCCCGAGCAAATATACTGTGTGTTATGCATTAGCGCATTCATGTGAATTTTCTTTGTGTAACTTTTGATAATTAAAGAAAATGTCGAAGTAATTTCTGCGGGGTGGTGTGAGCATGGGCTCAGGTAAGGGTCAGCAGGATTGTGCTCAGTTCATGTTTGTGTTTTGAGTCTTCCTGTGTCGTCAGTTCACCTTCTAATGACCCGTTTCACTCCAGGAGCTTTAAGCACGAAAAGCGAGGATGAACGACTGGTTCATCAGACGTCTTGATTAATTAGAATGACTTAGTAAGTGGAGCTGTGCTACGGAGGAACAGGGAAGGTCTAGGGAGCGTTGTTGTGTGTCTGTTCCTGCTCATTGGGTGCTTGTGTGGCTTCTGTGGTTCTCAAATTGAAAATTGCAGCTTGCGTAATGCAAATTTGTTCAAAAAAAACCAATGCATGTATGTGAAAACGTCTTTGCATTGTGTTTAGTTCAACCCTAGAGGTTCATACAGACTTTTGACGTTGTCTCATGGTTGTAATAAAAATTATTAATGTTTAAAATAGTCACTAAACCGCAAATAATACTTTAGTTTATAAATGTAATTTTTACTTTGATTTTCTTTTATTTTTGTGCCATTGTTGTTTTCCTTTTCGTGATATTTTCATTCTTTTACATAAACACTAATAAAACACTGATTTATAGTTTTATGAAAAATATAAATAAAAAAAACAGAAATAATGAGCACTAAGCTTATTCAAATTACAAATACTGCCACACACCTACACACAGGGCATGCACTTTTAAGACCTCTTCGCTCTCCAATTTAGTGCAAGAATAAACAACAGCGGGGAAAAAGAAAAGAGTAAATGTGTCATTAATAAAAAAAGGAAGATGATCTAATTGTGTTGCATGCTCTGGAAAAATCAAAAATCCATTAGAGAGGGAGAAAAGGACGATGAACATGGCTTTTTTTGAACAGCAGATGATGTCTCACAAAAGAAGAAAACCAGGAGCGCTTTTACCTTCAATTTGGCCCTATATCCTCGATTTAAGATGGTCTCCTCGTGCGCGTCTGTGTGTGTTTGTGTTTGCATGGGTGTGTATGTTATTGTTGTGCTCTGCTTAATGCATGCCAATGAGTCACGCAAGAGCCAACTTTATCTAATTTCCATAAATGGCCATATAGTTCAGGAAGGTTACGTACCCGCACACACACACACACACACACACACGAGAAAGAGGATAAGGAGATGGTAATTGAGAGAAATTAGAAGAAATGATAGAAAGGACTGGTTGAAGTAAAGAGGAATGAGAGAGAGACAGGATGGACTCTGGGGTGAAACAATTAGCTCAGTCATTTCATGTTTGCTCTGCTTTACCAGCTCAGAAAGGTCAACGCGCTCCTACAAAGGAGGAGCCATTTTCCCTGCAGGGTCTGGTCAGGGACAGCGTATCTTGAAGACTTTTTGTCAGTAATGTGGCAGAGAGCAGAGCAGAGACCAGGTAAAAGTCAGGTGAGTTCAGTCAAGGCTTATGTTTAAACCTTTGTTCTGCTCCTCAGGGACAATAATCATTCATTCCTCTTAATTATTACATCTGTGTCTCATAATCAGGACTTTATGTTGACCTAACCCACAGGCAGAAGGATCTTTTGATTATTGCTATTAGTTTTTTTATTCTTTGGATATATAAAAACAGGTGATTCTGTTAGAGAATACTTCTTCTAGGTCTTCTCCTTGATACATACATTGTGCTGCTAGTACTCTGATTAGTGAGCTTCTATTAATGGTTGATGTTTTTACATGGATCTGTTAAGTTCCATCACTGTGACGCACATCGTCAGTATTTCATGATAAGTTTAATTTGTTCATCATCAGCGTGTGTGAGAAATGTGCTTTGATGCCGTCACAAAGATCTTTCCATTTTTCCTCTTATTGCAGGTGAGGTGAATTTGTTTCTCTCTGTAAAGCTTTCACCAACAACTGTGTTTGATTTGCCTTCGTTTTTTATATTTTGGTTTTGATCATAGCATGAAACCTGGTCAGGTGGGTCTCAGAGGTGGGTCATTACTATATCTGTGTGTGTGTGTGTGTGTGTGCTTGGGTTTGGCAGTAAGTGTTGTCTCTTTGAGGCCATCTGGAGTCGGCACATGTGGGAAAACCACGCGTTAGCTATGAGTGTCTTTTTGACATGCCAGCACATTTATCACATCAAACTTTGAGTTCAACTGGGAGACAAAGACAACAACTGAGTTAATAATGTCAATCAATTACATTTCTCTTGTCAATATTTTCTACAGAGGCACAGTTGTACTAAGAGGGATCAAAGTGCACAGGCAGAGAATGTGGCATTTTAGCAGATGGGGCCTTTTTTTTAAAATAAACCTGGTAGTGATCTGTTCGTTCCTGGGAAGTCGGTCTAAACAGGTGACTGACTACACAATAATGCTCCAGTCTCTCAGTGTTCATGCACGAGCTTGTGCTGAGGATGTAAAGATGGTCATGGTTACAGACAGAAGGACCTTTTAGACGACGTGGACACCTTAAGGTTACCTGTGGATGAACACACAGAGACGCAGATCAGCATATTAAGACCATCATTCTTTACAGAAGCCACGTCTTATTTAACCCAGTGCTCTTCCTGACAACACACGCGACAACCCGACTGTGATCAAGAGGACGGTGTTCTGCTCCGCACAGCGATCGCTCTCCCTCTTTCACCTTTTCTGTGCTCGTCTTTCATCTTTCTCTTTCATCCCTCGCTCAGTCCCACAGGGCGTTGGACCTGAGCAGCTGAGCTCTGGCTGCGACTCCAGTTGGACACACACAATTAGCATTTGCGCACATGCCCGGCCGCACACACACATTTTACCCATACTTCATACATCGCTACATTGCCTCAGATTAATTTTCTTGTCTCATTTGTTTGAATCAAGACCCTTAAGAGTGCATACAGACGCTGACCTTGAGACACACAAGATTAGACACTTGAACTCCAACTGCAGAGAGATGCATCCTCTGAGTGGGGGAACCTTGTGGAAAAGCGACAACATACTTTTCTAAGAGATGGGAAGCAGGCACTTGAGGGCAAATTAAATCTCTCCAAGGATGCTGTTGGGGCATTGAGAAAAGATTGGCATTTTGTGTCTACATGTACTGAACTGGCTTCAAATCTTCGATTTTAAACGTGCTTTTTGTTTATAGACATTGATTTATTTATACAAATTTAAAAACAAATTCAAAAAGTGGAGAAACTTGCTTCAGGTGACTCAGGTAACACAAGATGTTCAAACTGGATCATTTGTTGGTTTGTCAATGCAGGAAGAGATGAAGAGGTTTTCTCAGTTCGTCGTACTGAAATCGCTTCAGTCAGAAGAAAGTCTCGTCCGTGTCGTCGAGCTCACAGCTGTTCTCCAAGTTTTTTGTTTTCCAATTGCACTGTAACTGTTTAGGTCATTACCTTGTCTTTCATGTCGTTTTGAATTATTTTTCATAATGTGAACTCGCTGTGAATTCTGAGCAGGCTTTTTTCTCTCTTATTTATTTTTTGAGCCTGTAAAAAGGTGCATTGCTATTGCTCATAAATACTGGAACACACTTTAAACATCTTGTTTGGAAAACACAACTGTCCAACAAACAGTCTAACTTAAGAGAAATGTCACCTTGAAAGAATTATTCCCATTTCAGGGAATGAATGACACGTCCTCGTAGCTTCCAGTCAGGTTTCATGGTTTTGTTCTTAAATGTTAATTTAAAGGTTGAATTTGTTTTTGTGTTGAAGTAGTTGATTTTATATCTAAAGTAGAGATGAGTTAACACAATGAGCTGCATCACTCCCTGCTCAGGACGTGATTTGATTCCAAGTACATCAACGATTATTTTATTTTATTTCACTTCCTCATTTTATTTCATTTCACTTCGTCCACCTGCCTCCAGACAAATCATACTTAGCAGCATCTCATGACAGAAGTTGAATTACAAACGATTTGGTTTTGGAGATTTGTCTATCAGCAGGAAAGCTTAATGTGGCAGGGTAACATAAACATAAATCATTCCTCATTGATGTGCGGTTTGAAACATTATATAGAGGGGTGCAGTGTCTGTGGACTAACAGCAGCCATAGTGGACTTTGTTTGGCCAGAGCCAGGTGAGAGTCTGCGTTTCTGTCCCTTTTATGACATCGTAAAGAGGAGAAAACCTGAAAATAGGCGTTTCTGAACTCATTGGCACCTGTTTACATTCATCCAGTTTGCTGAAATGCTCACCCCAAAGGTGGCTACAATATTATTGTGTTGATTTGCTGCTCTTCAATTCTAAACGTTTAGATCATTACCCTGTTGTGTCTCCACAATTCTGCCAGGATGACTAGATGATTAGCAATGTTCATTTTGCTTTTTTGTTCAGTAATGAAATACTGTTTAAGCAAGAAGTAATAAAAAAGTAATTTTTTTTGTCTATATTATATATCAGTAGGGATGTCAGGGACAACTGACTCTCTCTTACACACACACACATTGGTACAAAGATGAAAGAACCAATCATCCAAAACTTTCTCCAAAACCACGGGTTGTATTGCAGAGGGGCTGGGGGGGATGAAAGGGGAGGGAAAGTACAAATGAAAGAGAAAGGCAGAGTGGTGTGTCGACTGACTGGCAGGGCAGATCGCATGCCAAGCTGCTGTCACCTGCACTTAGCACAGCGTTGTCCTCCCTTTCCAGTGTGTTCATGTCTATGTGGATGTTGCGTAGCGTGTTAGGAGGACAGTGTTTTTAAATATTAGGTATTTGTGCACATATTTAGACATTAAAAATGGTTAATGGAGCTCAAACCAAACACCAGTCAGATAATGATGTGTCCAAAGTTTCCTCCCTGTCTCCCCACTTAGTTTTTGTACCCGTCTACTTGCTTCAACGCCCAGGGCCTGTCACTCAGAGATGAGTAAAGCTAACTCCCACACACACAGACACACACGCACACGAGCAGACACACTAACTACCGCACGGTGGGTGACGCTGTACAAGTGACTGCGGGTGCCCACATCAGAATGCAGGTTGGAGGTTTGACATTCCTGGAGGCTGTGTCCGTCTAGCCAGGTAGGGGGAGGACAGCCAATAGCGCGCGCACACACACACACACACACACACACACACTTCTGACTATCTGATGAGCCTAATGCTGATCCTAGTCAATAGTGAGGAAAAACACATGGCTTTTAAACATTCCACCTCTTACCAGGCCTTTGTGTGTGTGTGTGTAATGTACGTGTTGTGTAGTTCTGGTCGTACTGGAGCGTTTGTGTTTGTGCTTTTCCTTGATGCTTGTCTGTGTGTTTGTGTGTGTCCTGTAACAGTAATGAAGGCAGTCTGAGAGATTATCACAGTTGGGTGCTTGCAGACCTCAAGGTTAAAGGAGCACAAAGGCACAGCAGAAACAGTGTGTGTCTATAGTCATGCATGCACACCTTCGTATATGTGCAGATATACATATGCCTGCGTGTGTATCATTTAAGGACACGATAACGGGAGCGATGGTTGGTTTGCACGGTCAAGACAGCAAAGCATGAAACAGGTCACACATTTCTGTCTATGTACAGAGATTTGACTTTTAAAGGAGTAGTGCAACCTTTTTGGATCACTCCTTCCGTATTTGATGTTACCACCACTACGTTAAAAATATTATCCTTGTGAAACTGTGAATCCTTTCAGACTGTAGAGCGGTTTCTAAACAGGCATGTCCATCCAATAATACATCATTTAGATCTCAAAGTACGAAGCTTAAACTTAATCATTTTGGATTATGGCCTCCCTAAAGCGAAAGGAAGAGGACACTTTTTATGGTTTTTAAGAAGCCTTTTATCTGTGCTGGAAGTGTTTCCTTTGGCGTTTACGACTGTTTAGTCAACCTTGCCAAATGGCCTCTGAAGTTTTTAATGTCGCTCATTCAATTAAAGTTCGAGGGAGAGCTGAACCTGGGGGGGCAATAAGTCACATATTGGTATTATCCTGCGCTGCTAATTACTGAAGCAATGAACTTTAATTAATATCTGGGCGTCCGTGTGCGTCTGCTCAAGTATGCAAATGTGCGCGTGTGAAGGTGGGCGAGCGGACGCCTGTGTGCTTCTTTGCGCACTTGTGGCCAACTCTCCTTTATCGCGAGCCATCTCCCTTCGACACGCGTACATGCGCACGCTTGTAGAGGCGAGGCGGCGGCTGACATTTTGCAGAGTGTCTCGGTTCACGTGAGGAACGCTGACACCGTGAACCAAGGAAGGGGAGCGGGGCTGTAAGCATTAGCATAATTATCTCAGTTATCAGAAGCGACAGAAATGACAACGACAAAAGACGCCGTGCTCCCGTCTGTCTTTCCTCTGTCTTAAAAGGGAAACCGTGGTCAGCAAGCGGCTCTGGAAAACACAGATTTACATGCGTTTCATCTGGTTGCTTTGGAATAATCATGTTTAGTCCATCACAGCAAATCCTGGAAATACTCAAATAAGGATGTTTTACTTCCAAACAGACATTTAAGATGCTAAAATAACAATTACTGTGCTCTGTCAAGCGTGTGCAATTAAAAGTAAAAAGTATAACCAGGTGACAATAAAATGAATTGTGCGTGCGTGTGTGTGTTATGTGAGTCCGTGCTGCCTACTGGGCTTTGCTTTGAGCAAGCGGTGCCCTTCACTTCCCTTTGCCCAGAGCTTTACTATGACCACAACTGCTGTGAGGCAGACAGAGAAACTCTCCTAACTAAAACAACTGTCCTGATGAGAACAGTGGATTCTTAGACGTGTTTGAATGCTTTGATTTTCATTGTCCTTGATGAACTGGGGAGAAAAAAATGCGTTTTGGTGGCTTCCTTAAACATCTTGTCACCTTCATCTTGGAAAGACGTGTCCATCGTCACTTCTAAACTTTTATTCTTTCAAAAGAAATTGTTTATTTTTTCTCTCCACCATTCAGCTTAGTTTAAGATTAATGGTGGTTGTTAAAGTGTTAATTTAACTTAGGATTTCAGCGTTCATTTGTTTTTTCCACCGTCCTCCAAACACATCCTTTATCACTGCATTCATTCCTGCTGCGAGCCTCCCTGTGGTAGTTTTCCTCCTCACTTTCACTCTCTCACCTGTGCTTTTCTCTTCCCTCTCTGTCTCCTTCCATCTTTATGCTCCTCTACATGATTGTTTCAAAGAGCAGTGGTGTAATTTAGATCACACTGCTAAACACAATCTGTCAGAGAGAGCAGAAATTAGATAGATAGATAGATAGATAGATAGATAGATAGATAGATAGATAGATAGATAGATAGATAGACAGATAGATAGATAGATAGATAGATAGATAGATAGATAGATAGACAGATAGATAGATAGATGTCTTTTTTAATGTAATAATCAGTTGTTTGTCTTAGCCACACACACACACACACACACACACCCACACACACACACACACACACACACACACAGCAGCAGCAGCTACCATTGATTCAACCAATTCAATACACTCACAGACCGTGCTGGCTTGAAGCAGGAGGACAGAGCCTGTGGCAAGGTGATTGAGGGAGCACGGTGTGTGTATGTGTGTGTGTGTGTGTGTGTGAGTGCGTGTGTGTGTCTGTGTGTTTGATGAATGAAATTAGGAACAACCAGAACTTACTGAAACAGACTTGATACACATCAAAGAAACATACTGTAGATGTTACAGTACTCACATATGAACGAGCGTTACGTTGTGTGTGCGTGAGCCCTGGTTTTTGTGAAGAAATGCGTGTTAGTTCACATGTCAAACGCTCAAAAACATGCACTGCTCGTTTTATTTTTATGTTTTGTTCATATCCTTACGGATGCAGCTGCAGTAAGATCCACACCTGCCCTGACCTCTGACCTCGGAAGTTTAAAAAAAAAAAAAAGTACAGGTTATTCTGCTTCTTTCTCTAACCCTGAACAGGAATTAGTGCAGGATGTTGGTCGCTATCATATTCCGCACATGTTTTCATATACTGCTGAGTAGAATAAGAAATTTAAGACGAGTTTGTGGTAGATTTTTGCTTGTCATTTGTAGCTATCATCATTTCAGATGGGGCAAGTCTGTTTGGCAGCAGAAGAGACTTTGCGTCCTTTCACCTGCTTGCACAATTTTCCTAACTGTGTCCTGAACTTCATCTGTCTGAATATCAGAACAATACCTCTATATAAAGGCCCTTGCCCATGGGGCCAACCGACCTCTACATACAGCAGGTTTTAGGACAGCCCTTGTGTTTCCTGTGCTGAAGCTATGGGGCTTGGCTATAGCATTAGTGTGGCGACTTTGTGCATTGTAGGTTTGAGTGCATTGGAGTCAACACACCCACATACTGTAGGTGTGGTGTTCATTCTTCTGTTAAACATCAGGAAAAGTAAATCTGTCAGCGGCCATTATGCACATGTACTGTGAGGAAATCACCAGGTCAGTGTGTCCGTGACAGCTCTAAACTGAAGTGTTTTAACTATGTTGATGTGGAAAACGTCTTAAAATAAGAATACACCCCAAACCTACTGGGCTTGTCCAGTCATATAGAACTGCAGCGCTACGTCTACTGCACATTCCAAATGTGTCACGTTTAGGCAAAAGAGAGAAAAACCGGCTTTTAATCTGCTCGATAAGCTCAGAGAAAATGATTTCTGACAACGGGCCAAAGGATAACCAGGGTTCAGCCTTTCTGAGCAGCCCCACTGGAAGCTCACCAGGAGTTTCCTGTGTCATTAGTCACTGACGCACATGATCTTCCTCAAATTAAAAATGGAAAATAGGCGCACCTCGTTGTGAAGCTGCGCCCGGCGTTTCAATGTGGGCCATAAATAAAACGAGCAGCACAACTTTCACATGTTTAAAAATAAAAGGAAGCCACTATAAAGGTTTGAAGATAAGCACATCAGTACTGACCTCGATTCAGCAAAACTAAATAAATCATTATTAACTTTATCAGAAACTTGCACCTGGCCTCAAGTGACTATATATTTTTAAAAATAAGGTTTGGTTGTGATTGGTGGCGTCTGTCTTCAGTAGGAATGTTATTGTTAAAGACAGTCACGCAGTTAATTATGTGGTTAGTTATGTGCAGAAATTAACATACGTCACACGAGTGTTCGATAAATGTGCCATTTCCTGCGGAACCTTTTCTATGTAGGCTCCTTTTTAGAACCTACTGGTTCAATAATGACGCTGAGCATCACCCAGGACAAAGTCCTTTTCGAATGGAGAGTCAAGGGCAGACTGTGGCTCATCAAGCTTTTTTTTATCTGCCATAGAACGATGTGTTGGGATGCATCAAGGCTTTGTTTTAATAAAATATGCATCTCCCCATAAGTCAGTTTGCTCACTCTGTGGTTTTAGACAGTTTAAACATCCGGTGTTAGTCCTCCTGTCTCTGTTTGCGCCATGTGCGCGTTGGAGCCTTTCCTTTGCCTTCGATTGACCAGCGGTTGTGTGTGTTTTAGCCATTTACAGGATAAAGTTCACACACTGAGCTGTGTTTGATGCCTGATTGATCCAAACAGCCTGATTAGCCTCCCTGCATCTTGGAAATGACCGGGTTCACATAATATGTGTTTGTGTCTTTCAATGACTTGGATGCTCTGTTGGAGAAGATCAGCTTGTGTTAAAGGACTTTTGAAGGACGGAAGTTGCTTCATTTGTTTTGTCGTTACTACTTCAGTTTACAATGTTTGTGTTTCTAACAATATCAGGTTACGCTTAAGGTTAAATTCTGTGGTACAATTTTATTGATACAGTGTTTTCCTATTAATCTTCTGGCATTTTACCCATCTTTTTATCGTTGTGTTTGTATTGTCCAGCTTCTTCCTTATTTCTTCCACAGCCTTTCCATTCTATCCACTCTCCTCTGTTGGCTGCTCTAAATCTCCTCTCAAATGCTGTTAAACTTTAGAAAGCTAGCAGCTGGTCCTTTCTCCTTCTTTAACCTCTGTCAACCCTTTGGAAGCATAAGTGTGAGTGCGTGTGCGTCATTCTGCGTGTGTCTGCCCAAGGCACTGAGGCAAATGGCGAGGTCCATCGACATAGGGTACATGCAAACGAGAACACACACATGCGCGCAAGCACGCACGCACACACACTAAAGACTTGGTTAACTTTGTGATAAATCTGCCCAGGCCCTGTCACTGAGTTCATTGAAGGTTTTCGCTCTCATCTTTGGCACCTGCTTACAGGAGTGAAGCAGCGGCTGCAGCTGATGAAGCAGAAAAACACTGAGCTTTTTCTTCTGCTTGTCTGATCAGCAGGGTGGCACTGAGACACCTGGAAGGACTCCAAAGGGAAACGCACACACACACACACACACTCCCTTAGTGTCTGCTAGAATGAGTGAGTAATGTGTAATGAAGAGGAAAAGCCACATCTGCACATTGCTTCTCTGTTCTTAGTGGAAGACAAAGAGGAAGACAGAATAATGAAGACGTGCGGCAGCCATTAACATCTCAGTTAGCAAGGGAAAGACAAAAAAAACGGAAAGAATTCATTCTTGTTGTGGTTTAAGTCAATGACCACAGCATCGCTTCACCGAGTAACAGCTCACATACTATAAATGTAAACATTTGATTTTGATTTTGGAAGTTCAAGTCCTCAAACCTATTTCACCATAGTTGCATTTTAGGAGAATGTGCAGATTTATTTAATTCCTCCAAGGGACTGTGTGCTATTTGGGTTACGAACATTAACTGTAAGATATTCAGAAACATTCAAAAGACAAACACCCAAAACAAATCCTCAAAAACATAATGTCAGATTATACATTTCTGAGAGATCAGGAAAAAGTCATAAGATTATAAAGAACAGATTTAGAAGGTTTAAAGGGAAGAGGTGGAGAGACCAAGGGAGAAAGAGCGATGGAGAGAGAGAAAGAGGGGATAATAAAGAAAGACATCTGTAGCAGTTGTAAGAACATGGATTTACTGTCTTAATACAGTTACATCTCTCCCAAGGGGACAGAAGAATTAGATATGGTCATTTCATCAGAAAAGGGGCGCGGACGGGTGAAGGATTAAGAAAAGACTGAAAGAGGAGAGTAAAAAATAGACGATAAGAAACAGAGATGGATGAGGGGATTGAAGGATAGACCGGAGGAAGAGGTGGAAATCATTCCGGCTCTTCGCTTTTATGGAATTGAACTAAATCTTTACAATCAGCGCTGCTGAAGGGTTGGTTTCACGTTCACAGTGCATTTGTATCAGGAGAATGTGAGAGTCTGACTGAGTCCTGAAAACACGTCGCCCTCGTTTTCAGAACCGCTGGCACTCAGAAGCTCAAAAGAACCCAAATGGCCCTGTGAATTGTGAGAAGAGAGACATGAAAAACCACGAGACTTCCTTCCAGCCGGGGTCAGTGCCACACCAGCTGTCTCCGCACAGGGGACCGGCACACACACACACACACAAAGCTGACCACAAGAGACGATTCAGCAGCATTCACATTTGAGTTATACATGATAAATGTTAACATTTACATTAAATATGATAAAAATGAAGCTGAAAGGAAGCTTGTATTCATTGTGCAGGCAAACCAGCTTCATTAGTCCTGCTTAGTTATGCTTCATTTTATTCTTCTATTCAAGGCTATGGTGGTGGGTTTTCTCTCCACCTTAGCCATTGTTCGAGTCAACAATGAAAAAAAACTAGTAAAAAACTGACAAGGTGAAAAAAAAGAGCAAAAGAAACGAAGAAAAACGGACTGAAAAGGAAAAGCGAAGGACTGAGAGAGTGAGACAGTTGAGGAAGGAGAAGAGAGGCCAAGGCTCAGCACCCTCAGACATATGGCTGTCTCCTTCTTGATTACACTTCAGCTGGCTGGAAGATTACCAGCTCTGTGTGTGTGTGTGTCTGTGTGTGTGTGCGCACACACACTCCTCCTGCATACACTTGCGTATGTAAGTGTGTGTCTAAGAGCTCACACTGAAGCCTGCTAAAGATTACTCGATACTACTTTACTTGTAAGCGCTCACATGTGTGTGTTCAAGGCACTTGTGATTACAGAGCTCTGTTGGAGTGTGTGCTTGCACAGACCAACTTTCGTGTGTGTGTTGTCATGCTTCATGATGTCAGCCAGATTATTAGACGCTGTATATTTGCTTCTGTAGACGATTAAGTGTGCGACTTTGTGCAGATGTGTGTGCTCACACTTCTTCAGCCGGTCTTCTCTGGATTACTGGCATATTGAGTAGAGAGTGTGTGTGTGTGTTAACACCAAGATTACTCCAAGTCAAATAGATTGAGCCCCTGGATCACAGAGAAGATGAGAAGTGAGATCAGATAGCCTTTGGGTTTCTTTAAGCTATAACACTTATTTGGTTTGGTTATTTATTGTATTCATACAGTACATGCATACAGTACATTTGTGTATTTATATTTGAACTGAATTTAGTGTACTGTGTTGGTGCGTGTGTGTGGTCTCATCTGGCTGGGGTTTTCTTGGAAGGAAACACGTCCATATGCTACAAGAAGGCTGCCTGTGACCTCACACCAGGATCCTGCTGTAATCTGCCACTATCTGCAAGGAGGGTGAGAGACATAGGCAGACAGGGGAAGAGCGAGAGGAATAAAATGAAGTGGTGGGCAGAAATGTGGAGGAAATGAGAGTGGGAGGGAGAGATGCCAAGACAGAGGGAAAGAAAAACATTGAGAGGAAACTGTAGATGATACAGACAGTAAACCTCAGTACAGCAGTTTTGCCTCAAAGCCACATGGTACAGTTTCAGAAGGTGTCTTGACTCATGTGACATGATGGAAAAGGGGAAAAGGACCGAACAATCTAGAGACTGCAGTTGTCCAGCATGTTGCAGGGATTTATTATTATTAATTTATTATTATTATTTTCTTTTGGAACATGCTTATTTTTGTTAGAAACACTTTGCTTTAAACCTGGTTAAACCGAGGTCAATTGCATTATTTGCCTTCTCACCTGGCTCTTTTGTGTCGATCTTACTTTTGCTGCATGCTGCAGGTACAAGTAAAGTGTAAAATGATGTGAGTCCTGTTTGGTTGAACTGGTCTGCTTATCTTCCCTTGAACTTCTACGTTACAACGATCACGGGGTCAACGGTAGAAGTATGGCATCCACATTACAAACGTCACCGTCCTTTACTAGAAATGCTCATTTACGATCATGCTTTGTTAGCGTGGGGGAACATTGTGCAACCAATTAATGCAGTTTATTCATTTTTCTTGATTCAGTGCTAGCACTAGAACTGTCCATGGTGCTGATTTTAGCATTCCCATGGGATTATGCCACCGTGCGTTTGTGCTCTTTGGTGCTTACAACTAAAGTAAAGGGAATTAAATATTATCCTATTAGCCTGTAAAACCCTAAAGTTTGTTTTTTGTTTTAACTTTAATTGTTTGTATTTCTCTCTGTGTATGACATGTGTCCATTTCTACATAGGACACATCTGCCTTGTTTCAACGTGAGCAGGAGGCAGGTATTGGATGTTTAATCCAGGCAGACAGTTGTTGATGTTGTGTTGTTTTCTCTCTTCTCTCTCCCTTCACCCCAACCAGTCAAGGCAGATGGCCGTCCACACTGAGCCTGGGTCTGCTGGAGGTTTCTTCCTCTATAAAGAGGGAGTTTTCCTCCACTGTTCCTATTAAAATGTACAATTTATTGATTGGCTACAATTAAAAGCTGTTCTATGTGGGTTTTGTTGTGCAGGGTCTTAAACCTTTCTTGTAAAGTACCTTGAGATAATTGCTGTTGTGAATTGGTACTACATAAATAAAATTAAATTGAAGTTTGTTTGTGCATTTTGAGCGTTCAGAGCCATTATCAACTAAAGAAACTCTGTCTCGCAGAAGACACATGTAGCCTGGGGCGATGAAAGAAGGATAATAAATGAAAATGAGTGTGTGTGTGTGTGTGCGTGCATCTGTTTTCCCAGGTCAGATCATTCCCCTACAATCCAAAGGTTTCTTTCTTATGCACATATTTATAAATACTCGACATGTATGTGCTCCAGCACCATTATCACATGTTGCCGATGGCATTGTTGTGCCTGAGGAACGCGACGCTGTCTGTTGTGCTTCATATTCACTGAATGACAGTTTAGCTGTCTGGAATCACTACATAAGGAGCAAGGCCTTTAGTTTACAGCATGCGTCCATAAGCAGCGGCGAAATTCAGTTTTTATTTGATTCACATTTATACAGTTATTGACTTTTTGACTCTGCAATATTTCGTTACTATGAAGTATTTTACTTCATAGTAACACATTGTGGCTCAAATAACAATATATTTCAGCTCAGGCAAAGAATAGTCCTACAATTAATGGACTTAATAATTTCCTACCACAACTGGACACTAGCTTTAAACAACCAGCACTCAAACAGGAGTAAATAGAGTTTCCTCCCAGTTTCAGCTGCAGATGATTGCAGCAGCAGGAAGTGTGCGTTAATGTAGCTCACTGAAATGCTGTGAATGAGTGATGTTTTTAATTGTTTTGGACAACATGCAATGTTAGTTTTTGGCCAGAACAACGTTTATTTTGGTCTTTTTCTTTTGGCAATGGGAAAAGTATAAAATATTGCCAGACTTATCCTTTAATGTGTGTATTACTGGAACAGAGATCAGTCACCCAGCTTCTCTTGATCATGACTTTTTAATCAATAATTATACAAACACAATATGGTGATTTCAGCTCATTCAGTTAAACCGGGGGCATCATCAGAACATTTTGAGCCGCCTGACACCAGTTCTGACACAGAAAATATCTATAATCCTGGGACAGAGTCAGAGGCCAGCTTGTGGAGCACTGCCTCCCTGAAGCATTTAACCCCCGTCCTCCATCACTGCGTTGATTTGCTCTCTCTTCAACCATTAATACCTCGACTCACAAACCTCCCATCCAACCCCCAGACCACTGATCTGGCTAAGGAGCCAAAATCGCCTCCACAAATAAAAGCCGTGACATCAGCTGGGCAGACAGATAGGGAGAGTAAAATATCCTGTGGCTTTTAAAAGACTTGGCCTGGATGTACGTGTGTGTGTGTGTGTGTGTGTGTGTGTGTGTGTGTCAGACAGAAAAAGGCCAAGCGTCTGTGTGCGTTGCCATGAAATTCTTAGCAAAATATTTGCACAGTGGCCGTGAATGAGTGCGATAACCTCAGAGATTGAACTCGGTCCCCTCTGTGAACACAGTGGCAGGGCTCGCTCTGTCCTTCTCTCACCACCTTGGTATCAATTGCTTTTATTCACTCTCTTATATGTTCATTTTTATAAAATCATAGCACGCTTTTCTCTGCTCACCACCCGTCGTGACCAATCGCTTATGATTAGCCCACATTGAGCTACTTGCCACGTGTGCGTGTTAGCGTGAGTGTTGAAAGTGGAAAAGCCTTGCTGTCGTGTTCGACTTGCAGAACAGCGTGTCTTCCAGAGTGCACGTCAATGCGACAGAGGGACAGAGGTAGAAAGAGGGAAAGAGGAGAGACAAAGGGATTTATGGGTAATGGGTGGCAAGGTAACAAGCAAGGTATCGCCAGAGGAGTGGATGTGAGGAACGGATTGAGGGATTGCATGGAGAGAGACAACTCTTGGCAGAGTGCGGTGATAATCCGATTCCTCTGTGAATGATTAGCATATATGCAAAGCACTTCAATTCTATCAGCTAACACTGAGAGGCCGAGATAACTAACGCAGGACGTGCTCCTCCCTCCACCTCTGTCTCTATCGCTTTGTGACTTCCGTCATTTGGTGGCTTTCTACACACCTGTGTAGGAAAGCTTCCATTGCTTTGTTACACAACATCTCACCCTATGGAAACACCCACGTCTTGGTTTGTAGTCAGTCATGACTCCTGTGACACATTTAAGCGGCTGCGCTTGCACATGTGCTTCAGGAGGCGTGAAAGGTGAAACTCTATAGTTATGTTTAGGCAGAGTGGTGATGAAACACGTTGGAGCTCTTCAAATTCCATTCACATGCAAACACACACACACACGTAGTGTAGTATTCATCCATGCCCACACAGTCTGCTCATTAGCACACACTTGTGACTCATGCCTGTGTTTTAGGGGAAGAAAGTGAAAGAGGGGGTTTACTGGACTTTATGAAATGAAACTTCTACTATAATTAGAATTACTGACAAACGCTGGTGTATTTCTAAAGATAAGAATTTTACATTTACAATAAATAAATGAAATATAACAAAACTGCAAAATGCTCGTTATTGCATTAATAAGCACAACCCTATAATGTCACAGGATACTAGGAGCATAAAAAGGTCATTACAAATCATATATTCAAGTTGTATTATTGCTGTTATTGGACTATTACATAAGTAAACACTTAGTCCATCTTATGGGCTATTTATATTTTCTCTTTGACTTTCTTTCTTCTTTCGCTTTCCTTGCCTCTTCTGTCTAGGATAGCATCTGTTTGTCTTCAGTGTTGAGGCACTGGGCCCCCCATCGCTCCTGGCCTTCCAGACTGACACTTCCCTTCCATCTTTTATTCAGCTGCAGCCCAGCCAAGGGCTTCTCCAGACGGGCCGTGCCTTCAGGCGAGCCTTGGGCCGCGATGCCCGACAAGGCCTCCCGAGTGGAGCTCTGCTTTGCACCCCTGCCCCTGGACAGACACATACACACTTAAACACATCATTCAGGCTGGGATATGCTATGCCCACTCACATAAGCATGCAACACACACTGGAGCCAACATAACAAACAGAGCAAAGTATCATTCATATTGATCACGTCACCTTTTGTTTTTATTCATACACCTAGTTATTCATTTATCGTTGCTCTTTTATTCATTTGCTCACGGGTGACTAGAGGGAGAGGGCTTCATGACAACGCTGAGGACGTGGAATGACAACCACTCAAGCTGAAAAGATGTCATTTCATGGATTTGTCTGTGCTAATATGCGTGAGTGATATCTTGGAGCATCTACTGTAAATGTCCTTAGGCTGCGTGCACGAGGATCCAAATGGCCTCATAAGTAACGAGTGTGTGGTTTTTTTTAGGGTCAAAGCCGAGCCAGGCATAGGTTAAGGTCAGAGCGTGGTCTGTACTGATGAAGGCAAGCGCACACATAGCATAGTGTGTATCTGATATGCTTTGACATGTTTTCCTTTTCCCGTCTCTCTGAGGGTCCGCGAACGAAAGCAGATACATCCTTGCATTTGTTTGAGTGCAAGACAGGCGAAGCTGCTTAGCCCTGGAGCGGCTCCAGACAGGAAAACTTCAGCCACAGTGTTGAGAAGTGCTTCCAGGTTAATGTGAGGTCAGAGGAGGGACAACAGGAAGTGTTAAGCTGACAGCTGCATCCATCTATCTTGCTGACGCATACACACATGTACGAGGAGAAACACATTTGTACACACGTACGCAAGTACACGGAGCACACACTTTTGCGGTGCCCAGGGACAGCGAGGAGCCTCCTGGTCTATCACATGCGTCCTGTTTTCACTGCGTGGCACAGAAACAGAGAAGAGAGGAGGGAGCAGGGAGACAACTAGTGAGTTAGCAAGAGAAGAGGAAAGAAGGAAGGGAGAGCCAGGAAATGTAACAGAAGGGATACAACGTTAAGAATGATGTATGGGAGGACGTTTCTACATTAAAATAAGCTCTCGATGGATAAATGTCTGTGTTTTCATACCTTAAGTGTGTTTACGTGTGACTGCCTGAGCCGTCTTGAGGGTAGGCACAGCAAAGCGACAGCCATTGTGTTCAAGCGAGCATATGGTTTCTGACACGTCTCTTTCTAGTGCCATACTGTCTGTCTATACAGCATAATGGCAGCCAAGACAACAGTCCTTTCTACTGCGACTGAAGGCCCGTTTGAAGGAAAACATGGAAGAGCATTAGTGGAAGTTTATTCCCCGGCTTATCATTTTGGACTCCACGGACGAAGACGGTTTTAAAAAGTGGATTCACTTTAAAGGAAAAAAAAAAGTTTGTGTCTCCAACTTACTTTTTCTTGATTTCTATTTATGCTTGCTGGAACAATATGATTCTCGGTGGGAACGGGAGATCGGGGGAATAATGCCTTCCAAGTGACTTGGAAAGTCAAATGAAAAGGAGGAGAGTTTCCTTTCTTATTGTTTTATGGGGGATCGAATGGAAAATCCTGGAAAATGCTATTGTTTCAAAAGGACTCTGCAAGGATCCATAGAGGATCCTGTTCATTTGGTCTGTCACTTAGAAAATGACCCTTACCCCACTATCGCTTGCTTTTGTGGTTTAAATATGGCTTCCATCTTTAGAATAACACTAATAACTCCTTGTGGAGCCATACAACTTAAAATCCATGCATTTTCTTGTCCAAGTCAGTGTCAGAGTTCAAGCTGCAAGTACCGCAAAAAAACATGTTTTCGCCGTCTGTTGAATCAAGTGATTCTAAAAGCATAAAAAATTTGCCTTGGCCTGTCTCTTTTTCGATGCATTTGAACTTTCGTCACGTTCCCTTTTACAAACACTCTTCAGTAAACACTGGAGAAGAACTGATAACTTCGTATCGCCAACAGTGGCTTAAAAGCACAAAATGACACACAGCAGCTGCTAAGACAGGAGAAAGGAAGGACATGAAAAATAGGATAAAAGACGAGGGGAACAAGCACACGTCCCCAAGGACGGGTAGAACAAACAAATGGGTTAATCTCCTGGTACGAGGAGGAGAGAGGCATGATCGCAGAAGAAACATTGTTTGATCGCGGTACTTTTTAAAAGGTGACACTCTTGATGCGACAAAAAATGTCCCTATAGAGCAAACACAAGCGCACGCACTGAAATTAAAGATATTTGGGAGGCCACTACGGATGTGACAGTGACCAACTGGCTAAGGAACAAGAGCGGTTATGATGATAGTAAACCTGAGGGAGGAAAAGGGAAGAATGGACGTGCAAACAACGCGTGACAACAGGAAGCTGGAGTCAGAAGGAGGCAGACAGGAAGACAGAGAGAGCTCTCAGGATGTAGTGTGTGTCTTGGAGATGCTCAGGCTGGATGATTGTTTGGAGATGGTCTCTGGAGAGATTCCATAAGGGATCAGTGGAAAAGAAATGAAGTGGAGATAAGCATGCTTGCCTCAAGACATTTCCCTGGTTGAATCACTAAAGTGTGAACATAAACACCATTTATCCAGGGTCAGTCATTCCATGGATCACTCTATCAGATGACAGAACAATACTCTTCAAAAGATTCTAACTCTAATTTTTAACAATTCATCAAGCAAAACGCTTTTCCCCTACTATGTGTTCTGTATTTATTTTGTAGCCAGCTCTAATCTGTGTATAAACGAAGGTTGAGAACGACGTGAGACAGACAAAACAAACACCTGGTCGCCTGACAGTTCGGCTTCCCCTGCCTTTGTGCAAGATGCTCCTCCAGTTGGAGGCTATGCCACCTCTTGACTTCATTTTTTAGCCCTTTGTCAAAAAACAGGATCCAGCAGTGTAAAGGAGAAAGAGGAGCAGGGAGAGAAAGACATGGCGGTACAGGGGAAAGAGACAGATGAGAGAGGCCTTTGTTCTTCCTGCTGTGAATCAGAGAGCGATTTATCATCAGAAGAAATGCATGTGCTGAGATTGACATCTTCTTGACCCTCAAATACGCAAAAATTCACACAGTCCTCTCGCTTTCATGTTAAGAAACACAAATGTCAGTTGTGCTGTCAAGGGCAAGTGTATCTGTCCCTTTATTATGACTAACCAAAGCGCACACATGCTGCACCTTGGCTTTGTCTTTGCCCCATTACCTGCTGTTTTCTCCTGATCTCTCTCCCTTTCCATCAATCACTCCATCTCTTGCTTTCAACTCTGCCTCCATCCATCCACTCTTCCTTTCTTTTGTCTCCCTCCTTCTCTCGTTCCCTTTATCAATCAGTGGGTACAGTGTTAATGTTTTGACAAGGGCATGGCCATAGCTTAGCCTATACATCATTACTGTCGGCCGTAGCCTTAATACGGTTCTTAAAAAGTGAGCATAGACTATTTATATATATTGTTAACAATTTATATATATATTGTTTAACAAGTATAGTTGCCATATTGATATTGAAAGTGCAGCGATAAAAGTCATGGCCAAAGCTTCTGATTATTTTAATCTTGTGATTAAGGTATTCGTTGAATGTCTTGATAACACATTTATTGATTTAAATTAATGATATGTTAGAAAATTAAGATTCAAAAGCCCAAGGTTGTTCTTGAGCTTGTTTTTGTGATGGCCAAAGGCCAAAGACACTTTAAACACAAACTGACTCACTTACAGTACTTGACTTTTCAAATGTATTTATATTGTTGATAATGTACTGAAAACCAATTTAAAGCCCATTGGATAAAACTGAAAAGTGATAATTGATAGTGCTAAATTTCACCCATAGAGCTCAATGTGCTTTCACCCAGGAGTTGATCTTTAGTTGAACTTTTGAGGACCAAATGAAAGCTGCTGCACGTTCTGTGTTGCGTTGAAAATGTGACGGATGGGGTCAAAAAATGGGGTCAAATAAAACTTGCACTTGTTTATAGATTTGTCCTTGTAATAGAATTTATGTCATAATGATTTGTACTTAACTGGGCTGTGCCAATACTCATACAAAGCAGAAAACTACACACAACTGTGGCTCTCAGTTGATGCCAGAATCTGATTGGCTAATGAAACCCGATCACAAGGCAGGTTGTCATCAGCAGTGCCATGCTCTTACCTGCTATGACTCAGTGTACTGCTTCGTCAGATCGTAATAAATCGTTTTCTTTCAGTGAGCATATTCGGTTTAACAATACAATTAACTAGCGGTAACGCTACGACCCTTTTGTACGTATGTGTGAATCAGAGGCCAAACGTGTGCTCCAGCACCATCCAGCTGTAATGCGACTGCATATTTAACTCAAAACCCAACAGGTAAACGTTTCTGAGCTAACGAGAGACACTTCATTCATAAAGTCAGACTTAACTCATTTAAGTAAAACAACTATTAGTTACATTTTGCAAATAGTTTTTCTTCGTCAACGAGTTTTGACACATTTTACAGACTCCAAAGTCACAAAACCCGCTTAAAGTGTAACGAGACAGACAGAGAAGGAATTGAAGTACTTATCACCCTCTTCCTCTCGAGAGCTCTCTCTTCCGCAACTCTCTCATCCCTCCTTCACGCCCCTTCCTCACCCCTGATCTCCTCCTGTCCTCCCTCCTCTCCTCGCCCTGCTCCTTCCTTCCCATCAACCATCTCACCCCTCACCTCCTTAATCTTTCCCTCTCTCTCCTCTCATTTCCTCCGTCACCTTTGTGGCCCCGACAGTTTTCTGAGGATGCTCTAACGCACACACAGACACGCACGCACCCCCCCCCCACACACACACACACACACTTGCACCTGCAGTATTCATATGCAAACACACATTATTCACAGGGCTCTGCGTGTATACGTGCAAACACAAAAGTATGTGGATTCCTGTTTGCAAGAAAACACACTTAAGCATTTAAAAGCACACACACACACACGCACACAAGGTAATGGAGGATGATTAGGGGCAAAAGAGGGGTGGTGGCTAAGACATGACCTCCTGACTCAAGTAACCACTCAGAGCGCTGCGTTCAAATGAACTACTCCAACCTTTCCACAAGAGCTTGATTGCCTCCTGGAGGAGCTGTACATGTATGTGTGCATCTGTGTGGGTGTGTGTACGTGTACACGGGCAAAGGTGACGAAGAAAGGGAGAAAGACAGGGAGAAACGAGAGGCAGAGAGAGGAGTCTTCTTCCACCACGCCCCCCCCCCCTCCCCTCCACCAAAGTACAGTACTTTGCAGAAATCCTTGATAGAAGCGATCGGCCAAATAAGCCCTTTACTAGAAGAGACCACTTGAAGAAAAATACAGAAATTGATTAGAAATTGAATCAGTGCGCGTGTAGCAGTGTTTGTGTGTCACCGAGGGACAAGGTAGTAGAGTTTGGCTGCGTGTTTCAAGACTGTCACATTCTCTAAGGAGCAAAGTTCAAACATAGAAAATCAAATACAATTCTGTTGTTAGTTATAGCTACAATGCAGTCATAGAAAAATACCCACTTTTGCCTGAATCAAATACCCAGAGTGAGTGTTCCTGCGCGACAGTATAGACTCAAACAAAGCTGTGTTTCTCCTTTCACTTGAAGGGTTATCATTAACACTGGAACAAGAGTGATTTGGAATTCAAGTGTATCCAATTCAGCTGCGGATCAAGGTTTTACTGAAACACTCCTGCAAAATGATGTAAAAGGAGGAGGACAGGAAGCTATTGGGACCTTCAAGGTAGCCGCTGGTTCCTATTCTTTTGAGCACAGCATAAAAATAAGTGTGCAGAGACTTGAAGCTTGCTTGAGATGACTAATTCGGCACAGTGCTCTTTACCGTTGTGTCAAAGTTGTGCAACTATTTTTAAAAAGTTTTCTTTAGTTTAGTGTGTTTTTGTCCTTTTATTGTCTCAGAGATAAAATGTTTGACTTCTCTGTAACAACTGAATTCTTTTAGCAGCTCCAGTTTAAAGGAGAACGTGTTTAAAGGAGAAGTTTTCTTATTTTATCGCCAAAGAGAAGAATGAAGCTCACAGTCTTCGGCCGACGTGTCTCCTCTGAGGCATTTGTGGTGTGGCGCTCGATCAAAGAAATGAATGTAATATTTAAATGAAGAATTCAAATCTTTTGCGTTTAACAGCATCCCACAAAGGTAAATTAAACATGTTTAACTTTTTCATTAAAATTTTCTATAATCGGAATAATCTTATATTCATATGAAACTGCTTGCAGTAGAGAACAGAGAGGCAGGGTTAGGTGGAGCGCGGCATATTGATTTGGCATCTTACGATAGTCCTAACATTTATTATTTACCTTATTGAGCCTCATCTTCAGTAAAAGCCAACGTAACATGTTTACGCTGACATGTTTTATTAGTAATGTCACAAAATCTGCTGGGAGCAGATATTTGAAGACTCATCATAAAAGGTTTTGTTTAAATTGACGTACTTTGACAAACATTGTATTGTGACTCATTAAAAACATAAGGGAGAGAAGAGTCAAAGAAACAAATAGTTGACAAGAAAGAAGTGGGAGGTTGAGGAGGAGGGACAAGGTGAGGAGAGAGGAGGCGAGGGAGGAGGATGGCAAGAGAGATAGAGGAGAGATAATAGGAGCGATAGCACGATGGACGCCTGAAGGACGCGTGTACTTCAATAACAGATACCATCGGAGAAGATGCTATCGCTCCTGCTATCGCTCAGCACCACACACTGTTAATGGACAGCAAATGGAGCGCGTGCCTTTTCTATATGCATGTATAGAAATGATTGCTGTCACGGCGGTGTCGTACACAGCTTGTCCACGTTGACTCGCGAGCCTCTTCTGCCTCACCATTTCACTTTTTATTCACCCCACATCTGTCTTTTTCCTGCCGAACCCGCTTTCAAGCCATTATGTGGCTATTATATCACAAATGACTCATTCAAGAGAACAAGAGAATGAGTGAGAGAGGGAGAGGGGGAGAATTATCTAATTGAATGAAATCATTTCTCCAAGTTGGCAAACTGGTTCAAGTGCTATTAAGTTGTTCACGGGCTTGCATTAGCTCCGTGTCTCGCTCTGAAAATGTTGGTGGTTGTGGGTAACAAAAGAAAATTGTTACTGGCTGGAAGTGTTTGGGGGCTCGTCAGAGCCTTTCACACTGAGGTGCACACACAAACACAAGCACGTACACACGCACTCAGGCACATCCATCAGCCAATCATGTGGACAGATGGGTCGTCAGCTCTCTAATTGTGTGATTGGCTGAAATCAGCAGCAGAAGATGCACCGGACGGTTGAATGACACATTAGGTTTTTTCCATGTAAACAGGGGAAGTGTGTGCGTGTGTGTGTGTGTGTTTACATATATATGAGTCGTGGAGGTTTTCGCTTACATGTAGCAGGTTATATTATTAAGACAGGAATGAGAAAGGCTTCTTCTCTCTACCACAAAGTCATGTACAGCAGTAGATAATAGATATGTTGGCTGACTGACTCGTGCTCATGTGCTTGTGTGTGTGTGTGTGTGTGTGTGCGTGCGCGCTTGTGTTTTTGTCCTTTGTCCTTCCAGAGATCGGTCCAAAACACATTAGAGCACATCTGTCCACTCCATACCCACTCCTCACCCTCCTCATCCCTATTCTGAAGAGCTCTCTCCCCCCTTACCCATCCATCCGTCCATCCATCTATTCGGCGAAACAATGTCTTCAGTGAATTAATCTGTGTAATTTCTCTTTACGTTTTTTAAAGCACATGCATCACATGACACGTTTGCACATTCGCCGGTCTTCCACTTCCTTTCCTCTTCATTAGTCCTGCTATATTCAGAATGATAGTCTGATGCCTGGTTGTGACATGATGGGACACTGAGTGATGACTGGCTGCCAAACGTTGCCTTTATTCACTGTGGACACGAGCCAAATGTGCTGTTGTGTGTGATATTCCGTGTGACTAGTTCACCACACTGCGCGGAACACGTCAAACAAAGAGGTACTAAAAACAAAGACGGCAGAAGTTTTATAATGAAGACGACTGAACATTACTTTGGACCTTTTATTCTCTCGATCCTTTGTGAGAGACACATCCGTGCATGTAAGACTATGATACGTTGTAAAAACTCTACCCCGGTGACCTCTCGATCTAACATGACACAGACCTTTCAGCTTGTTCACACACACCAATACCTCTTGCTTGTGTTTATTGATTTGCTACTCAACATCCTCATCTACTACAAGTACTATTAACTGGAGGGATTACTTAGTTATCCAGTCGATGTCTGCAGAAACACACTCTCGTGAACTCAATCTGTATGTGTGCATGTCCACACGTGCACAGACTTCCACGTCTAATCACTGTGGTTCTGCTTTTTCCACTAATTCCACTCTCTGGCTCTCTCTCCCTCACTGTGTCTTTATTTCAAATGTTCAATTTATACTCCGATTCGTCTAATTCAATGTGTTTCTGTCGATCTTTCTTTCTCTTTCTCGCTCCCTGTGTAGCCTCATAATTAAAGTGCACTGATATATAATTACTGTGCATATTTACCTCAAGTCCCATTTCGGTGAATAGAAGGCCTCTCCCCCTCTTTTGTGGCTCTGCATTATCAAATGTTATTATTTGCATCCCGTTCAGCTTCTCAGCCATCCACTCATTAAGTCTGCGGCTTTGAGAAAATTAACGACCTCGTATGCAAATTGAAAAAGAAAAAAAAAAAGGCTTGCTACTAAAGCATGGGCAGTATGTCTGAGTGTGGGACTTCATGGAATCACAACTGTGTGGGTCTTCACGTGTGTGTGACAGCATCTTTATTTTTTTTTTCCCTCCCCTCCACCCATAAACACAATGTCACCGCTCCGTCGTCTTGTGCCTGTGGCAGCATTCAAGGAAACTTCAAGCTCATTTCAAATTCACAATAGTGACTAGTGAATATCCCAGTGGTAGAGACATAGAAAGGTGCTGACCTTGGTTTGGTCCTAAACAGACATAGCTGCGCCTTTATACAAATTGTTGCAGTTTAATAAAAAGTCAGCAATGACAGAAAAAAAACTAATTAAAATTTTTTTTATCCTTGCAAGATTCAATTAAGGGAAGATGTACAACTTTAAATAGTTGAATCCAGATATTTTATGATGTTTCTTTACAAATTCCTTAATTGCTCTTCGATCACTTTGAAAGAAATTCATGTTTAGACGGAGGTCATCTTTTATCATACGCCCGTCTGATGCCACGAGAAACAGGAAAATTATGTCTCGTGTGTTTCTACCAAAGAGAGACTCACACAAAGTTAAAGAAAACAGGAGGATTTTAAGTTCTTATTTGTATTTGTTCACAGCGGCTCGGTGTCGTCCTTCCCTCTGAATGAAAACATGCCCAAATACAAAGGTAAATACAAGTTGGTGTTCATTCTTTTACATCACTGTATAAGCATAGTTTGTGCTTTCCCTCAACATTTTCTACCCTCACAAAAACAAAATTATGACTCTTACTTGATTACTCTATTTAAATGTTTGTCATATTTAACATGGCTCAATCAAAGCGTCCATGGAGTTCATGCTTTGAGGAGCACAATGACCTGCAAAAGTCGGCACAGCTCCACTACAGGGCTGCAATAGAGTAGTATTTTTTAATTAAACTCTTCTACCATTTTATCTACAAAATCAAAATACCATAGCAAAAAGTACAAACGTAGGCAAACTAAAACTTTAACTCTAAGGCTGCATTTTAGTCATTTGTCACCTATGTTTTTAGATTCTTGGCTCGTTAGCCTCCACCTGGACAGTGGAGCTGCAGGAGTTTACCAGATTCATACCTAGGACTAAAGTTGTTTCACAAAGTTAACTTCCCTGTTTTTGGACTATGAGGAAAATCATTACTCTGTAAGGCCAAACACAATTGTCACATAGTGATATAATTTAACACTTACTCACTATCTTGGCTGCTCTCTGTGAGGGTCGCAAGCTTGCTGGAGTCTATCCCAGCTTAACATCAGCTAACCCTTCTTACCTTCCTTCCAACTGGAAAGGAAAGTGAGGTGGGGTTCACCCTGGACAGGTCGCAGTCCATTACAGGGCCTGGGTGACCCAGGTGCCTTTCTGTGTGGAGTTTGCATGTTGGGTTTCCTGGAATCGAACCCAGGACCTTCTTGCACCTATGTCTATTTCTAACAATGGTCATTTGTAAGATTCGTAAAGCACTGGCTTAAGTTGGTTCCGCTGTGGACACTGGTTAAGGTGGATGTAAACTGTGAAACCTACACTATATTGCCAAAGGTATTGGCTCAGCTGCCCTGACTCCATATGAACTTAGTGACGTCTCGTTCCTAATCCATAGGGTTCAATGTGACGTCGCTCCACCCATTGCAGCTAGAGGACAAGCACTGATCTTGGACCAGAAGGCCTGGCTCTCAGTCTCTGCTCTAATTCACCCAAAGCTGTTCTATCGGGTTGAGGTCAGGACTCTGTGCAGGCCAGTCAAGTTCACCCACACCAGACTCTGTCATCCATGTCTTTATGGACCTTGCTTTGTGCACTGACTCCTATTATTTGGATGGGTGAGCCAATACTTTTGGCAATATAGTGTATGTACGCGTTGAGACTGTGTGTGTTTGTTTTTTTAATGACTCTCTGATGTCATCATCAGAGCCAAATAAAAATCTTGGCGTATGCCTCTGTGATTTGATTCAAATCATTTATTATCTGCCATTTTTTTTGATGGTGTACTTGTATAATATAATGTTTGGCCAACGTCAACACGCAAAGTTTGTCGAGGTTTATATCGTCATGCACCGATTTTTAAGCCTTTACAATGTGTAAACATATCACTTCTACCGTACCCTATAACTGTACAGCACAAATGCTTGACGCTGTACTTGGAACATCAAAATACCCCTGGAGGTCAGTGAGATACTTCATTGTCCAAGGTACAATATAGTACAATGCTGCTATACCTGACTCTGTATTGGAGCATTTATTGATCCAGGTGATGGAATGGGAGAAAAAGAAGGTGTCAAAACATCAGAAAGCAAGTGAAGGCAGATCAGACACTTTTTATAAATGTACTGTAGTAAGTGAGGCAAAGTCTATTAAGTTTGTAAAATGCAGTGTATGTTCTGTACCTGGTTACATTTATTGTAAATATTTGCAATGAAACTCTCCAAAGACTGAATTTAGTAAGTGCTATTTACCACGTTTCAGGAGTGATCAAACAAGACCCTGTCACTCACCCTGTAATAAACATAAGGAGACGTGCGTTTTGGTTTTGAATAACTCAATGAATGTATTTGTGATATATCTTCAGCATTGGAACAAGCAGATGCAAAATATGTATGAAAACTAACTTTGAAGGTGAAATTTAAGAGGAACATTGAGTTTGAAGAGGGTTAAGAGTGTAGGTGCTGCTGTCTCAGGGCCAACAGGTGGCGACTACTCTCGACCCTGCACCACATCAGACTTTTCACGCACACAGTCACAAAATCACCCGCACAAACTCTTGACCCTGCAGATATACCTGTTCCACCACACGTACACACCCGTACAGACTGCTCTTGACCCCGCAGTGAATTGAGGCAAGCTGGTGCTTTCTGCCAGCCGGGCTAAATCACCTCCGCAAGTTGGAAGGAAGGTAAGAAGGGTTAGTGTGAAGCCACTGAAGGAAACAGGAGAGTAGCGAGACAGAAAAAGAAAGTGCAGGTCCATAAAATGAAAGACAAGAATGAAAGAAAGCAAAGAGAATCTCTGCAAATTAACACATTATCCAAAGAAGCAGGAATACGATGAGTGTTTGGTTTGTTTGGAGAAGGCACAGACAGACGGGCAGACTGCATACATCTCCATACTGATTATGCCGTGTCTATTGTCCGAAGGCTTGCTAATTATTGCAATGCACAGTGCTCTGCTCTTCAAAAACCATTATGAAGCTCGCAAAAGAAGTCTGACCTCCTTCTGCCTGGCAGACTTTTTGGTTCGTACAATGAAAGGGGGTCGAGAGGAGAAGATGGAGAGCAGGAAAGCAGGAGGAAGGGGGCAGAAGGGGGTCTAACGTGGCCTCCAAGAAATAGGTTGAAGAAGAAAGATGACAGGTTCTGCAAAATGCTGCTTTGATTAACAATACATGAGGACTGATGAGCAAGGAGAAACATTATTTTTAAGTCAGCGCAAATTGTAAGAGATTGGCTCCTTATTTTAAAGTGTCATGTCAGTGCAACAGAAAGATTTACAGTGTGCTAGTGTGGCTCATGGCCAGGAGAACATTGCAGCCACAGTGGAGCACGTGAATGTCTCGCTGGAAAGGTGTGCAGAAAACAGCTGGCGTCTTTTTCACTGCAAAAAACTTAATTTATTTAAGCCTTAAACATCAAGCCAGCACCATGAATGCTGCTAAATTGCTGACATTACCATGTGTCACCACCTGTGACGTTCTGCTTTTTTTTACATGACATGGTTGTTTTAAAAAAAATGCCATAATGCCATTTTATTACTTCCCACTTTAGCGCTACTCTACTATTGTTGCAGGATTAAAATAAAATGGTTCACATTGGAAGGTTTCATTTCATTAGTTTATTTTTCACTGTGGCATTGACATTTGTAATTAGATTTGAGGAATTTTAGTTTCATTTCTGTACTAACTACCAGAATTCTGGTGTCAAGACATCCTGAATGCTTTTATTGATAAGAAAATGTCATGGCTGGTTTGAATTCACGATCTTACATACAGTATCACTTGACATGTGTTTGTTTGTCCGCTTTTATAATATGCAGCATGTGACATTTTAAATATATTTAATATCACACTAATCCTGGGTGTAATTCAAACAGAGTATGTTGCTGATCCCTCTCATACTGTACACACATATATTTCTACCTCGCACCATCACTCAGGAGCCTCTACACCAAAAACCAAACGACTTCACAATGCAATTAATTAGATTATTCCACTAATGCATCCATTTGGTGTATCAATTGTACCCCCCTCACATAATAATAGCATATTTAAAAGAGCAGGTAGGGACATGGCTGTTAAAGGGCTGGTGTCTTTTCGTTGTTCATTTATGACATCTACTTATTTTTCTCGCCTTTGGGAGCATCTTAATTAGGATGTTTTTCAAATTAAATGTGTCTTATTGTTCTAAGCAATCAAGGAGGTCACAGCCAAAGAACAACGTCGCACAGCAGCACTCATCAGTTTTTCTCATTTGCATTTGACTTCACAATGGTTTCACGGATTGATTTTGTTTATTTTGTCGTGCATTAAAACGTGAGTAAAACAGGACAATCTCAGACTGCGTCTGTATGCTGGTGCCCTCTGTAGTAATGAACTAGCACAGTGTAAACAGATCAGAGCAGAAAAACTGGAATCTGACATACTGTTGAGCGTTTGTATTAAAAAATGAACTACGCGGCTAAACCCCCTTACAATACAAACACAGACACATCAAAAACAGCCCATTTAGACCAATGTCACTACTACATATTGTTCTGTACCAAGGCTAATGCAGTATGTGTCTGTGCATGAGAGACGCCACGAGGGGAGGGGGGATAATAGTAATGCTGGTAATGGATGTGAAGGGCTTAAAATTGGATGTTATTAGGACTACAAGGCTTACTCCGTACTTTACATAGACACAATAGAGTGGAAGACGGGTCAGCTGGAGTTTGGGGGTGAAAGTCTGTGGAAGTCTGTTTTTGTTTTTTCCTCCCACAGGGCCACAGTAGGGGAACTCAGAAATGTATTTTACATCTATATGTGAATGAACTATTTTGTATCTCTGTTCTCCCAGTGTACTGGCTCTGTGCTTTGTTTCAACACTGCAGCAACAACACGAGATTCAAAGATGATGTTGACCTTGAAAAACACTGGAAATACGCAAAGAAAATCTGAATCATAAGGAGAATAAACGCACTTTCAGCTGAAAGCTACTTCAGATTTGCTGTGTTAGACTTTAGACCCTTTGCATACGTTTTGTGATGTTGAGCAGCTTGACTTCCGGGTTTGGCGTTTTGGTTTGAAAGAGTTCCTGCGGCGAATCCTAGCATCCCAGCAGCGTGAAAGAGGTTTTTCCGGTTGTTGTCCTTTGTAGATTTTGACATTATCATTACATTATGAGTTTTTTCAACCTTTAACCTGTTTTGTGTTCCTGGTTTCAGTATTTAAACCCTCCTTGATTTCTGTCTCGTGCCCAGAAAGTCAGGCTGCTGCCCCAGGAATCTGTTTGTTGTGAGTACTTTGAATCCTGAAGACTATGTTTGTTATCTAGCCATGTTAAGCCATGAAATTTGAAATGATATGAAATGTGAAGACAAGAAACAAAGAGTCACGCATTGGATTAACAAACTTTAATTCTTGGAACGCAGCGGTTCAGTTGCCCTCCCGCTTGTGTTCTGGACACGTTTGTATTTTGGGTTTGTGGTGTTCTTTTCTCAGCCTGGTTCACGGACGGCGAGGAATTCCCTCCGATACAGTCAGTTGTTGTGCTGCGAAAAGAAACCTGGTCATGTTCACTCAGACTTCTAGATAGTACCCACCTGTGGCCATCGCCTTAAACAATTTTGTCGTTTCCTGGAAATCTCCAATATCAACAATAACCTCTATAGCTAACATTTTGTCTCTGTTTCAGATGGCTGCGTGCCTTTACCACCTCTCACTGCCGTGTGTCATTCCTTCCCCTAGGAGGTGTAACTCCGGACCTGAACCCAGACTTCCCTGGCTAACTCGATACAGCGGTGAGTCTGGTCTTAGCCATGCCTTCATCACTCAGTGTGAAGTAATGTTTGCGATATAGCCTTCTATTTTCCCCTCCGAATCTGTAAAGGTAGCTTATGTTATAGCTTTATTAGGTGGCCAGGCAACCGTGTGGGGCACGGCGGCCTGGAGACGCAGAGAACACTTTTGTCAATGTTTTAAGGACTTCAGGGACCAGTTGTCCGGCGTGTTCCAGCCTGTAAGGCCCCTTACCGAAGACCGACTGTCAGCTGGGCAGACAAAGACTGTTGGAAGGAGAGTGAATCCGCCGTAGGTGCCAAGGTCTGTGCTTCTGCGGTGGTGAGAAGGGACACTCAGTAGGTTCTACGGACGTACTACAGAGCCGGACTCGTGAAGTCTTCCGCTGCTCGCCCTCTGACTTTAATGACTATTGGCCTGCCCCCCCACATTAAGACTATTCACGTGCTGATTGACTCAGGGGCAGATGCCAATTTTGTCGCTGCTTCTCTGGTCCAAGTACTGAAAGGCTAAAACAGCCTCTGCAGGTGCACTCTCTGAATGATACTGTTCTGCACTCAGTCCATTATGTTACATTACCTGTCCTTTTATGTTTCAAGATCTCAAGATGGCGCAGCAGACGGCTCTGTGTTTTGGTGCGCTCTACTGTTACTGGTTATCTGTTTTAATTCGGCTTACTGCCACAGTTACGGAAGCTCCTACTCCAGGGAAGAGCTCATGATCATCAGAGCATCACCCCCTGTGAACCTTTTTCCAACTTTTCTGGCTTCTACCGCGGACTTACTGGCCATATTAGTCAAGGAGGTGCATAACATAGGGTAGCAGACTATGTACAGCGTTGCCGGGGATATTCCTCTCCAATGTGTGGTCACTTTGCAACAAAATGGAAGATCTGCCTCTGCTGTTGACCAAAAACAGAGGCTTCTCTGCATTCAGTGTTTTACAGAAACGTTATACTGAACTTTATGGTACACCTGGGCGGATTCCAACTTTACAGACCGGACAGACACAGAGCTTTCCGGCAAAACAAAAGGAGGTGGAATCTTTTTTAACAACAGCTGGTGTAACAATGTATCTGTGCTGTCTCAGCACTGTTCCCCGGACCTGTATCACCTGCAAGCTTTTTTTATTCTCCCCATGAGTTCTCCTCATCTATTCTAGTCTCTGTTTACATCCCGCCGCAAGGCAACGAGAACGGACAAACATGTAGAGGTTATACTTCTTAAGGCAGCTCCCTGTGAAGATGTGGATAAACTTCTACACTACCATAATCAAATCAATCCTCACATCCTCCATCAGTCTGGTTTGCTGCAGCCACAGCCAAGGCCAAGCTGTAGCGCATCATCCACCCTGCCGAGAAGGTGATCGGCTGCCAACTCCCATATCTCCAGGAGCTGCACATCTCCAGCACTCGTAGACGGGCGACCAGGATCACAGATGATTCCTCTCACTGTGGACATGGACACTTTCAGCCCCTTCCCTCTGACAAGAGACTCGGAGCTATCAATCAGAACCAGGACTTTTTGGTTTTTCAGTTTCTTCCCTACAGCAGTCAGCCTACTGAACAGTAGCCCCACACCCCCTAATCATTCGCTCTTCCCAAACTCATGGACAATTACTCTTTCACTTGTTTTGCACTCTGCTATTTACACAATCACTTGTTTAGTGCTCTTTTATTAATCTGTATTCTAATTTATCTCATTCATGTGCATTGAACACAGTGTGTATTGAATTCAAAATTCCAAGTACCTGGCAATACACACTTTACTGATTCTGATAACAACCAGGATCACACGATTTTTCACGTCATTGATGGTACGGAACCTCCCCTGGTCTTGGGGATCTTATGGCTGCAGGCGCACAACCCCCACCTGCATTGGTCCTCAGGGAGGTTTTTGGGTTGGGGACCAGCCCGCATGACCACCTGCTTGTGCTCCACTCGACCACCCTGCCCTGTCGTCGATGGGGAGAAGTATTTCCTGGACTTAGCCAAGGTTCCCCAGCAGTACAGGGATTTGTGCGAGGTGTTCAAGAAGGCCCGGGCGGTGAGGAGAGACCATCAACCTGTTGCCAGGCACAACTCCTTCCGGGGGCAGACTGTTTTCTCTGTCGGATCCAGAGTGAGTGGCCATGCATGGACTACCGGGGTCTTAGCAACACCATTAAGAACCGTCACCCCCTTTCTTTAATATCTTTCACTTTCGAGTTGCTCAAGGGAGCTGACATCTTTTACTTTTCTTTACTAAATGAGACCTTCATAATGTTTACCACCTGGTCAGAGTTAGGGAACGGGACGAGTGGAAGACTGCTTTTAACACTCCAGCGGGGCACTATGAGTATCTGGTCCTGCCTTTTGGCCTGACCAATGCCCCCACCATCTTCCAAAACCTGGTCAATCCTGTTTTAGGAGAAATGCTGAATAGGCTTGGCTTTGTGTCTCATGACGACATTCTCATCTTCTCCCAAAGAGACCGAACACATAACTCATGCATGTTAGAGCAGTATTGCAAAGACTCCTTCAGAATCAGCTTGGGCAAATAGTCATGCACCCTTGTAAAGTACAGGCAGTGAAAGAGTGGTCCCCAGAAGAGGAAGCAGCTCCAAGGCTTCTTGGGGTTTTTAAATTCTTATTAAAGGTTACAGTATTATTGCTACCCCTGTGCATCGACTTACTTGCTCTAAATCTAGGTTTACCTGGCCCCGGGACACAGAGGAGGCCTTCCGGAAGCTCAAGGAGTTGTTCACGTCGGCCCCCATCCTGACCCTTTCCTGATCCAGAACTTCCCTTTCATTGTGAAAGTGGATGTGTCAGACTGTAGGCTGGGGCTGTTTTGTCACAGTGCACGAGTGTGGACTCCAAATTACATACATGTGCTTTTTTTTCCAAGAAACTCTCTGACTCTGAATGGGACTACGGCGTGGGAAACAGGGAGCTGTTGGCAATTAAGTTGGCACTGGAGGAATGGCATCACTTGCTGGAGGGGACTTAGCACCAGTTCATTGTTAGATTCATAACAATCTAGAATATCTCAAGACTACTAAACGGTTAAACTCTCGACAGGCCTGATGGGCCATTTTATTTGAAAGGTTCTTGTTCTTTGTCGAGGTTCAAAGAATAGTAAGGCAGACGCCCTGTCCAGGATTCACACCATGGACGACAACCGAGAGAGAGAGAAAATTATATTGCATAGTTCAGTCCGGTTGGGTGCTGCTCACCTGGCCCTGGAAGAGCAGGTTATATTAGAGCCAACCAGGGCTGCTCGGCCCTGACCACCTTAGATAATTCAACTATGTCATGAATCCAGGTGCCATGCACACCTTGAAGATGCTCCTTCAGCGATTCTGGTGCCTCTTGGTGTAGGCGGATGTCAAGGCGTACGTGGCAGCGTGCCCCACCTGTGTCAGGGCTAAAGCACATGATCAGGCCCCAGCCAGTCTTCCTACATTTCTTTGTACTTCATTACTGGTCTGCAATGCTCTAAAGGTAACATGGCTGTTTTAACGATTGTGGACTGGTTCTCCGCCCAAACTCCCCTCCATGTGTTCAGGTTGCACGAGATCCCTGATGACATTGTCGATCGGAGACCGGAGACCCCAATTCAGAGCAAAAGTCTTAGCAAAAGAGTTTTGTATTTGGGCATAAAGGTTAATTTACCCTCAAGGTTTCACCCTCAGTCGAACGGGTAGACTGAAAGACTCAACCAGGAGTTGGAGGTTAGCCTCCGAAAACTGTTCTCCGAGAACCCTACCTCATGGGCAGATAACCTAACCTGGGCAGAGTATGCCCATAATTCCCTGGTCTCCTCCTCCACTGGTTTGTCTCCCTTTTGCACAGTCTGTTGGCTTCAGCCCCGCTTGTTCGAGCCACAGTGGGACAAAGCAGCGGTGCGATGTGCCGTTTGGCTTGGAGGCGGGCTAGACGAGCGTTGGTCGCCTCGATATCCTCCTATGAACACCACACGAGGAATTCCCTCCGATACGTCAGTTGTCGTGCTGTAGAAAGAAACCCGGTCATGGCCACCTGTGGCCGTCGCCTTAAACAACTCCCTCAGTCGCTTCGTGGAACTCTGTACTGTATACCTCTGAACTCAATTATGATCTATATTTCAATAACAAATATATTTTTACAATTTCTCACACTACATTTCCTGGAATTTGGGCTTTTTTGTTTGCATACGCCTGTCTGTCTTTAAAGAGACTGGGACTGAGAAAATCAGTTGCTACAGCTAATTCTGTGCAAAACAATGAGAATGATGAAGGAGTCGTTGAAGGAAAAAGGTAATGGTGGTTCATTGAGAGCAAAGCTGCAGCAGGCATGATTGGGATGTTAAAAACACATTGGTAGGACAGTGATGAGAGGGGAGGACTTGGGGAGGGAAGTAATCAAAGTGCAAGCGAAAGATTGGAAGATGCCAACAAAGGGAAGAGAAGGGAGGAGGAGAAGAGAAAAGTGACAAAAGAAACAAGTGAACACACAACCGCAAAGGTGACAGAAGTAGGTGGAGAATGAAATACAGACAAACTTTTGTTAAAAAGATTTGAATAAACTGCAAAGCACACACACTAGTTGTAAAACCTCTTCAGATCAGGGCACGGTCACTCCTTTGGAATAAATGAATAGTAATTGATTGGAGCAAGAACACCACATTATGCCCAGTGTGGCTCCTTCACCACCCACTAATCTACCGAGGAGGGTATGAACGCCTTATACGTAGGTGTGTGTTTTTTGTGTCTTAAGTATCAGTCTCCAGTCTGTTAGCAGAGTGAATAGAAGTTGTTTGACAGGCAGATATTAGGCCGTCATGGCCAGCATGAATAAAAGAGACTCAGATAGCAAGAAACATAAAACAGTCATTAATGTACGCACCCCGCTCTCCTCTAGAGGAGACAAAGACACACGTGTTCGTACTGGCACGCTTATAGCCAAAGGCACAGACTGACAGACAGACTCAGACTGCGGCCCGAGGTGACCAGGGCATCTTTTCCATAAACTGAAAAAGGATAATAGCATGGATTAAAAACATAGCAAATTATAGGACAGCAATCAAAGCTAATATAGACAGTGCACAGTCAGTTCACAGGCACCTGAATATACGTTTTTAGAAAACAGCACAGAACTGATGGACTGGACCATGTGAGGAAGGGAAACCAAGAATGAGCACATACATCTTTATTAGTCAGTTTAATGATGGAAATACAGAAACATTTTAAAGCTGTAAAAAAATGCATCTTTACTGGCCACTGAGGAAACATTGAACAATATACTTCAGGGAAATGTTCTTTGAGTAAAAACACAGCATATAAAATTGTAATCGTTTTGAGTCAATCTAATGATTTTTATTACAATTTTATTCTTGGTCTCCAACATCTGTGGATGGAAATATTGATTTCTTTAACTGTTAACGGTTTCACAATACTCATTAAGTTTCATTATTGCTTAATCTGCCTGTCTTGTCCTAGGAAGGTAGTTTAAAGTGTCCTATACAGCTGTTGCATCACGTCGCCTTAATCGGGCGAGGCAGATGGCTACTCACCCTGAGCCTGGCCCGACTGGAGGGCTTCCTCTCCACTGTTGTCTGGTGCTTTTGATTTGCTAGGTTCTACATAATTCTATAAATTAAACTGAATTAAAATCCACAACAAAACAGATACAACTGAAGAGTTTATGATAATCGTCATAGTGCTTTTGTCACAAAGAAACATGTAATTCTTCAATCTGCAATAGCTGCTACTCATTAATATGTCTTGAGGCATCTGTCAAAGCATCATAAACCATGACCAGCAACATGCAGGGAAACCGTTTTATTCTGAACAGGACTGAAGGTTGTGAGAGAGTGTGAGCACAGGGGCGAGTGATAAATATATGCATGCCTGTATATCACTATATATAGTATTAGTATATCGCTAATACAGTAAGTGATATTTACATGCAGCATGGACCGCTAGTGTTAACCTGTAGGTGAAAAGGAGAGAGAGAATGGAAATAGGAGAAATGGATAATCGGGAGTAGAAGAAAGGAAGCAAATGAAAGATGAGTAGTGTGTTTATGAATTAGTGTCATGATAGTATCACTGAATGTCCTTTCAGGAGACCCGTAGTCCCCTTCCAAACCTAGAGGCTGGACCAGAGGAGTGAAATGAATGTGTGTGTGTGTGTGTGTGTGTGTTTATGTCCAGCTAGGTGTTTACTGTCTATTGCCATATTGGGGAGAATCCAACTGGCAATGGAAAGATGGCAGCCTGAGCAGGCGAACACATACATCAAGAGTGTAAATCAGAGGAAATAATGAGATTTCTAGAGGTCTGTTTGAAATATATCTATCTGTAGACGCTTCAAGTGTGTGTGAAGCCTGGAACCGTCTTGATTTGACCTTCTGAATGCACCTATTCACTTAGTGGTTTTCTGCATTTCCTCAGACTCTTGATGTTAAAAACTTTACAGATCTCGCTTCTTTTCAGAGTGTTCAACACTGTAACTTGATTGTAATGTCGCAAATCCAGGAACGGAACCTCCTTTGAATGTGAACTCCTGCAAAACCCCACAAAGAAAATGACTTTTACTCACACTAACAGTTTAAAAATGTGCTTTCTAGAGAATTAAAACTAATGTTGTAAGCTCTGGTAGTCAATTTGTGCAAATCAAACTCGGGTTTTGGCTAGTAATCCATGCTGCGGTGAGACGGCTGGGTACAGTGCAGGTGCCTGCAAACACTTTGGCAGCACATAAACATACAGCACCGTAAAATGTATTTCCCTGAATCAAAACAGGCGACGCTTTAACAGACGGCTGATTATGGCAGAAAGCCTTTCATTTCATCTGCACATCAGAACTGAAACCGTACACGATGGTGGCTGGTATTAATACAAACCTTCTGGGAGTTGGTTTACAGATGCAAACTGTCTGCTAATTAAACTGAGAGTAGGGAATTATATAAACTGTATTTACACAGTATTTGTCATTTTTGTCCGTTTTAATTGGGGGGAGCTTTTATTCTAAAGCTTCTTCTCTTATAAAGTTAGAACGATTATTTAGAAAAGTTATCTGTATTGAGTTTAAACTTACTGTAATCTCACCTCACGCTTATATCACCTACCTAGAGTTGTACCATCTGCATAAATGAAAACAATGTTTATTTTTTTATTTCAGTATGCTTTAAACTAAGATCAACTAATTGAATAAAGATTAATGGGTAGCGTGCACATTACTGCCTAGACCTTTCTAGGAAAGAGAAATAGCCTACAAACTGTAAAAAGATATCTTGATACCGCGTAGCGTCCATCAACGGTCCCTTTTACACCCCCACATTAAGCCCTATTAGTGTGCGTGCCCTCCAAAACACTGCCCTCTTCACACCACACACATATACTGTATATCTGTCTATCTTTGAATAAGAGCCTATCTGGAGTGGACTGCGGGGTACTTAAGGCTATCTGCAGCTAATTCAAGATATGTGAAATTGAAGGGAGATATGACATGAGTGCAGCGAGGTGGCAGGAGGGAATGAGAAAAGGCAGAGATGAACGGGAAAAACACATGGAAAGACAGAAAAGCGGACAGAGAGATAGAGATGTGGGGAAAAAAGAGAAAGAGACATCTTGGAAAGGCTTTCAGGTAAACGTAGAAATGATAAATAGAACCACACACAAGGACAGAAAATGTATATGGTGTGGTCAAGAGTGTGTGCGTGCGTGCGCTTGTTTGTATGCGCTCGAGCCCACGTGTGAGAATGTGTGTGTGACTTTGAGGTGCAGTCCTTGGCACACAGATGCCCCTCCATTATCTGCCTGTCTTCGTCCGCTCAACCTACTCTGCCTCGGGCTGCTCTCTACTTTAAAGAGCTGTCCAACGGACACACACGCACGCACACACACACACACACACTTCCTCACTCCACGTTCCAGTGGGGCAGGGTGGTTTGGCATGGAAGGGCTTGGCTAACAGCTTGCAAGAGTAAGGTGACATTTCTCTGTATGCAGAGCTGTGTGTGTGTGCGCGCTACTAAAACAGCAGGTGCTTTTCTGGAAGTTGTGAGCTGGTTTGTGGTGTTTTCTCCGTCTTTCTACATTTGTGTCTGTGTTTCTGTAACAGTTCGTATCAAGGTTTGTGTTTGTTTGTGTAGCTGTATATTTACACCTGTAGGCATGAATGGAATAAATGTGATTTACGGTAACTTTAAATGCGGCACAAAATTTCAAAAAGGGGTCAAAAAAGTTGCGATAATACTATTATTATACTGTATAACTGTATCTACATATCTGGGCATCAGCAGCAGAAGAACAGGAAGCCAAGGTTGCAGGTTCCATGGACTCAACAAAACGGTACAAGACAAGATTGGAAGTTGTGTCCCCATCGTGCCATGTGTTCAGGCTGCTTCTGGTAGTGTAGTTGTGTCGGTGCACTTTGGACGCAATAATACTACCAACTAAGGAATGAGGATGCCACAGTCTAACTCAGTAGCTTGACCAGATTCATGTGACTATTTAAAATTTAAAATCTTTTCTCTTGAACTCTGCAAGAGCAGATGTAGGTTATGTGAGTAGAAGAGGACTTGCTCCATATATTGCGGATCTGCGCTGGGCAGATTACAATGCAATGAATGAAAAACGCTGTGTGTGTATGTGCAAATGAGTGCGTGGCCCTATCGAACGATCAACAGTTCACTTTGAAGACACAGCAGATAAGGGTGGAGATAGCCTCACCTTGAGACGCACACTGTATCTAAACATAATGTAACACACATGACAGGCGCGCGCACATTCCGGTGGCTGCTCTCCCTCCGTGACCCGAGGCTCTTACGCGCTTTCCTTTTTTAATAACTTCAGAGTGACAAAAAGGCTGTTACTTAGTGGCGGATGCACCGAATAGATTAATTAGAAACACAAAGAGCCTTCAACCTCTGGCTCCTCTCCAGCTTCTGATCTTCGATGAGAAAGGAGCAGGTTAACTTCGCCATTCACAGACTGTGGGCACCAGTGAGAATCGAAAGCGCCTCAGTTTGAAATGAGACAGAGCAAACAAATAAATTTACAGTTAATAAGAAGCTGCGTAACATGGTTTGTCACCAAGTGACACATTTTAACTGAAAACACACGAATAGAATACGCCATAATAATACAGCGATAAATCCCCCCAGGTGAGACGTACATAGAGAGTCATATAAAGATATAATTCAGCTTGGAGTGTGTCAGAGAATGCGTTTTCTTGTAGACAATACAACAGAGAGGTCAGAACTTGTAAAGGTCTGTTGAAAGGTGAGTTTCTTTTAAACTTCTTGTGGCATTAAAATCTGCTCCTGAAAGCACCGTGACACACTTTGACTTTGAAAAGTTTGTGTGAAAATAAATACAAAAGCCATAGAACCAGTGCAACAAAAGACGCAATGAATGAGCAACCATTGTACAGCTTCCCGTTGCCTCAGGTCATTTCATTTGATCCGCATCTCGTGATGCTTTTATTTTGCTGAAAGCTGTAAAAGGAAAAGTCAAGTTCCAAAGCTGTTCAGTTTTCTTTATATTCTCCATTCTCGCAAGTGAATTTGGCTGCTAAAACCCGCCTCCTCTGTCTTGCATGCGCCACGTTATTTGTTTTTATTTGGTATAATAATTATCTGTGTGGGCACATACTGCAATAGTGTGTGTCTTGGTAAGCATGTGTGTCTTTGTGTGCGGTGATTATGTGAGCTATTAGCTGCTAAGTGGACTACGGTGTCTGGCAGCGTGCCCAGTCTGTTCCCTCAGGAGCCAACAAGCACGTCTTAAGACTGCGAGAAGGAGCAGAGCTCTGTCAATGTTTGGATTCTCCTCTGTGGGTGTGTGTGTGTCTGCTCTTTAGAGATTTGGGGAGGGATTTTTTTCTCATAAGACATATTTGTGCTGCTTGCTGAATATCACTTTTTGCCACCGATCATGTTCATTGGTGTCTCGTTTTTTTCAAGGACGGAGCAGCGCATTTTTCTACTTTATTCACTGATGCCCTGCAGATTGTTGTGATTTGTTGCTAATCATTGCTTGTGGACTGTGTTTTCATTGGGCACGAGATGCGTAAACTGAGAGATGAAAAGCATTTCTTTTACTACGAACCTTTCACTGAGATGTGTGAAAATAGAAAATACTGAACAAATACTGATATTTGCTCCTTTTTTTGTCCCCTTAATTCGCCAAATGCATGAAGTTTGTCTCATATTAAATAATATCGAAGCTACCTACTGTAAATAAAGGGAGGCCCTACTCACCCCACACATCAGGCCATTTAAAACCAAGCTAATGACTCAACCAGATCTGTTCAGCCTTCAGTTTAAGTTGTCAACCTACAATCAGCGTCAGTAATATGTAAGAAAGAGCATTACTTTAAAACACACACACAGCACACACACTAATCTGTGCACACAGAAATTCATGGATGCTAAAGGAGAGTCGAGGAGTGACCTTGGTCCAGCCTGGGGGGCTTCAGCAGATGGAGAGAGGGGCAGAGGACTCTGGCACGATAGTCTGTACCACGCTCATACTGTACACACACTCGTGGACAAATGCTCAAGCTGGTAGGGTGACATTGTGTGTGTGTGTTCGCCTTTCACTCAGACACAACAGCTTCATTTGGGAAGGAAATGTACACAGGAACATCCCTGTGTTGATGACGATCTGTGTTAGAGGTAGATTTTCGGGATCATATGTAGGAAAACATGCCGAGAACTTGTTAAAAACAAGTACAAGTAAGAAGTTGAGGCATTTATGAGCCTATAGACATATTGTTCGTCTCACTTCCTGTGTGCACTAAAAGGCACTCACATGCAAAAATCTGTTGTTGTTTTCTTGTTTATTTCCTTTAACAGATGTACATCAGAGCAAAAATAAAGGCAGCAATTTGCAACTCGCTTGGTGACAGAAGAATTCATAAAAGGCCATTTGGTCTCACTAATTTGCAATATTTATGTGGGACATTTTCTTAGCAGCCCAAATGAGGGGTGGGGGGAGTATGCGGCTACATATGTCCCTCCAGATTGGGACAGTGCGTTAAAAAAAGCAGCAGCTAACAAGACAAGGAGGAAGGCACTGTGCTGGAGAGGAGAGAGAGATGGAAGGATGGGGGAGGAGGGAACATTTGTGAGGCTACGACTCTTTGGAAGGGAAGTGCTGCGTGCCCACCTGTCCGCAAGCCTGCCAGCTGTAACACACACACAAATGTACACTTGCATATGGGTAGCGATGCACACACACAACATGTTTACACATAAAGACGCCCACGAGAACGCATGAAAACACATTTATTAAGTTTAACCGATCGGGTTTGAAGGTGGTGGTGAGAATTGCGGCTCACGATTGTGTTTAACCATCAGTGCTTTCCATAATGGCGCCGTAATCTCGCATAAACATATGTGCATTTCAGCGTTTGACCCCGTTAGGCATCCTTGACCTTTTGCGCCTTCGAGTGGCCTCCTGTTGTAACACATTCGACTCTGTATTTAATGTTAAAAGACCTGAACTGGCCTGGAGAGAGACCTTGCAACAGAACGGGCGCACGTCAACTTCCATTATCCTACGGAGATGCATGCACTTGATGTTAAAGTGAGTTTTTGTATGTTAAAGGGGTCTAATTGCTGCCACGTGCTTCAAAGTAAGAGCAGAGCAGAAAAAGGAAGTCACGCAGCATTTACCATTAGCAGAGGGGTAAATGATGTAAATATGGGTCATTATGGAGACGTTCATCCCATTAGAATGTGTGGGGAACACAAAGGATCTTCCATGTACACATGCATTGCATTAACATACCCCCATAGGTGCACGCACACACACATACGCGCATACACCCCCCCAACAACACACGCACAAACTCCGGGATGTTGAGAGCGCCAGCGCGGCGGAGTTAGCCAGCAGTGTATCTGTGCAGAGATGTCTTCCAGATGAATAGGTGGTAATGAGCGTGTAGTGGAACTGATTCTCTCCCGTCACCCCCCTCCACCGCCTCCCTCCTCCACCCCCTCGTCCCACACCCCAAACCCAGTTCTCCCTCCTTTTCTCAGGGCTCAGGTGCGCAGCACATGGCACCTCTCCCTCGTTTTCCTCCGTTGTTTTCTCACTGACTTGCCGTGTTTGTCACTACTGAAACTCCTGAGCTTATTTCACATCTCGTCCTTTTTTGTTGTTCATCTTCCGCATCCTCTAGCAACTAAACATCAGCAGGCACTAAATAGCTGTAACTTGTTACCAGTGCACACACATTGAAGCCCACATCCCGTGAAGACAGTGCTGTCAAACATGCTGTCCACTCGTGTTTGCATAAAAGGCGGCAATTTCAAAAATATCCCCCAAAATCTATTCATAGCATTTAAGGGATATTTCAGCTGTCCCTATTCAACTACCCCAGCTCCTTTCATGGGCCTCAGCATTCAGAAATAATGACGAGGCATAAATAATGACATCTTCAACCATGACAACAGCTCCTGTAAAGGAGCAATCAAAGTTTGCCTGCACAGAATAGGTCAGTAGACTCTGATGTGTGTAAAAACGTTGGTGATTACAGCCTCTATGATTTTTTCCTGAGGTGCTAAAAGACAGTGAACATGAAAAGACGCCAAGGTTCACCAACTGTAATTTTAATAAAGGTTGATTATGATGGTTAAATATTTGTTACTTTTTGGTCGGTAATTTGTTCAGTTCTTCACAGTTCTCTTCCGTAAGGATCCATATGCTCCCTCTCTCATCGCTTCACACACACACACAGTCTCGTTCAGGGCAGGTCCTGGGGGATGGAGGCACTTGAAGGAGTGACTGCCTAATGAGGGAGAAAATCTGTTTTACCGTGGGACAGGAGGCACAGGAGCAATCAAAACAGACTGTATTTACATTACACATGCACTAATTAAAGATATAATTGACATCAACAAGGAAACCTCAGTGCGCCCCATTTAATCATTACACATTTATTGCTACTTGGTCTCATCAACGTCACTTGGAAACAGAACCTTTGCTGTGAAAATTAGATCCTGATATCGCTGTGGTTCAGCTGTTAATGAAGTGACAAAACATATACAATAAAATAAATGAACTTTTAAGAGGTGATGCATGACTACAAGTCCACACAGGGCTAATAAAAGTGTTCAGCTTAGATGTTTCTTCCAGGCAGAATGTCTACAGCTCTGTTTTCACAAGAGAGGAGGAGAATTAACATGCACACACACACACACACACACTACATCAAACGCTCACAGGTGTAGTTATCCAGGGATTATGTGGGAGTGTGTTCTCTGATAAAGAATCTCTGTTTGAGTTTGGGATCTGTGTAGGATTCGGTGTGTGATCAGCACAGCTGGCCTCTGGGAAAAAGAGAGAGAGAGAAACAGACGGGTCAAGCTGTGGAGATTAATACAGAGACGTTGATCTACTTAAAAGAGGCGAGAGAAACGTGAGATGACGCCTCGCTGTGAATCCATTTCCTTGTGACTTAGCGTTTCAACAGAGGTGTTTCTCTGTCTCACTTCAACCCCCCCCCCCAAAAAAAAAAGTCAAACGGGGGGAGAAAAAAGAGGGATTTGTTAATCACGGGATGGACGGATACTGTGGCCGTGTGAGTGTGTGCTGATGGAGGAGGGGGTCTGTGTTTGGGTTTGGGATCAGAGTGGAGACCAATGTGTGAACAGCACTCTATAAAGCACACAGATTATCAGGTCAACACACACAGAGACATACTTACTGAACTGAACAAAAGAGGACCCACTGAACGCTGCAAGCACACACACACACACACACAGAGATGCCATGTGATAAGCGCTCTCAGGCAGGACAAATAAAACACACTCCAGGAGAGCCGGGCTGAAAGACAAGAGAGAATTGAGGAATAACTATTTTTATTCACTAAAGATAAATTGTGAGCACTTTTAACTGCTCTTTGAATTATTTCAACAAAAGGAAATGTAAATCGTGGCCATGACCAACCCCCTTTTTCTCCTCTGGATCATTTGTACATGTGTCATATTAAACACAATGAATACTTATGTAGAAACGCATAAAGACAGAGTACTAAAAAAAAAAGTTGTGTGTGTTTAACTTTATTCTTGTGTCATTCGCTTACAAAGATTTTAACTGAACTTTGCCACCTTTAAACATTAGGTTTTATTCTGTGAGGTAAAAGTGATGATGGAGTGCAGGAGAGGACGTGGTGGGTTGTCTGACTGAACATGTCTCCACCTACTGGTCAAATGTAGCAACGACAGCTCACTTCAAATAATTCAACAGGCTCATCCAGTGATCAAGAGATGGGTGTAAAATACTCTGAGGCTGCAGTTTACACAAAAATAACCTCAGCGAGAGTAAACAGGTGTCCGTTTACTTTGTGCAAAGATAAAGTGGGCATGTAAATATTCCCAAATCGCTCAAATGCTTTTTAAATACCTTTCAAAATAAATATGCAGTACAAACTACTATCAGTGAGTTGCCCACTTCATTTTAACATATTCTTTAGAACATTGTCCAACTACTCGACAGAAACCGATGATGATGAATAATTGTGATGCACAGCCAGAAAGTTTGAGTTTTATCGATGTCATCCAGGTTTTTTCAATTTCCCAGTTAAACTTTTAAAACATAGTTCATGGCTGTGTTTCCTTAACAGTTCAAGATGATTGATAACAGTGACTGAATATTATAACTTAAGTCATTATTTTAGTACAAATTTACTTCTTGGATAACCACAAACATTCCTACATTTGTTTAAGTGTGTAAACAGTAACAGGGTCACAGTCTGGTATTAGCAGACCAGCGATCTATGGGTTTGCCTGTGTATTGTGGTACAGGGTGATGATTGATGTGTGTGTCCTGGGTGTGTGCATAGTTTAGACTATTCTGGTACAATGCTAAGGAAAGGTGCACTGGAAAAAAAAAACTATTTTAAGTACTCAGGTGTGTCAGGATGCTCCGTGAAACAAAAACTGCTTGTTTGGTTTTAAATGTACAAAATAAATCGCATTACCTGTACGTGCGTGCGTGCAAGTGTGTGTGTTGCAGAGACAGATGGATGTGATGCTGGCACAGAATCAGAGAGAACATCAACAAAGAGATCTGAACACATGCACACACCCACTCACATATGCACAAACACACACACGGAGCTCTATTGTGCTTATTTGTGCTACTGCCCAGTTTGGTATTTATATGCTAAATCCTTTTAGAGCTGAGGTGTGTGTGTGTGTGTGTTTGTGTGTGTGTGTGCGTGCGTAGCTACCTGAGGCATTCACCAGACTTTTTGTCATCCCGTTATGTCAAACCTGCAGCTCTGTGATGACAAGTAGGCACAGAGAGATTCCCCTCTGTGAAGCCCTCTCATTCACAGACACACACACACACAAAATAAAAACATGGCATGTGTTTGTACTTTTATTGTGCGCATTTGTGTGCATTTTCAAAATGACCCAACAATCCAAGCAGGTTTTCTTGCTGGCTCTCTCAGACTCAGCAGAGGACAGAAGCAACAGCTGCAATTAGCCCTTTGTGGCTAAAACCAGTCTGATTAGACGTCTCGTTAGGCATCGTTAAGGCTTTTACAAACGGGGCGCATAGATAATGAGCCTGCCCACCGAACAACCAAGATACTAATCACAGGATAAAACGCCTACACGTTTAATTGGAGGCGGGAGCACAGAAGAGGAGAAAGGCAACACTTTTACAGCAAGAGAGGAGCCAGAGGATGCAGAGATGGAGAAGTACAAGGACTGAGTGGACGGGAAAGTGAAAGCGAGAAGAACAGAGGACGGAAAGAATGACTCATTCATCACATAATCATTCTGTATTTCCATGTCTTCCTTGTCTCTGTTAATAAATGCACCGCTGTTCGTGCTGACTGGCAGGAAGATTGTTGTTTACCCCGTTAACTAATACACTGTAATCTCCAGTTAACTCTGGGTCATGCCGGAGCTTGTGCAGGGTCAGCTCCCTCCCTGCACTGTTGCCCAGGGGAATTTCTCACAGCTATTCACTGTGCCAGGTCAGAATTTCACAGTGCTCCACGTTCTCCATCCGCCAACACGACTAGTCCGCATATACACAGAGATGGTCTGATCTCAGGTCAGCACTTCAGCTTTGCAGCAGCATATGGACTAATGCAAATGGACTTGCAGTAATAGTGTGAACTCGACACATGTGGTCACCTTTGTCACCGTCTCCTTGTGCTGTTATTACAAGGCCTACGCGGCGCGCGCACACACACACACAGCCACTGAAGTAGGGTACACACTAAAAGCATTAGCATATTTTCAGATTAAAAACAATGTGAAGTTGTAAGCACAGGACAGACATATGCAAATGACTCTGCAGCAATTTACCCAAACAAAGCTGGCACCACTGTCACGTGAAGTGAGGGGAACAGGGTGGTGACAAAGCTAACGGACACTTTAACCAAAGCTTCGGTGTGTGTGTGTCTGTGTGTCTATTTATAATTCCCCCTCCTTTGTATATGGGAAGGCACCTCTGTAAACACCTTTATACACATAAATAACAATTCAACTTACTACTCATCACCATCAAAAAAATCCATAAAAATAAGAATAATGGCAGGGAAATTATGTTTACAGCAATATTGAGATACAATAAAAAAGGAATTTGTAGAAATAAAAAAATAACAAAACCTGGCTGAAAACGAGATGGAGAGACTACAGTTGACTTGGCAAGAAAGGTGAGAACACTGGGAAAGGCTAAACATGAAAAAGGGAGAGTTAGAAGGTCAGCCAGCAGCTCAAATGGAAGACATTTACAGCTCCAATAAGACCGTATGTACACACAGGCGCGCAAATACAAAAATATCCGAGTCAGTGTCTTTGCTGGAATAATTGCACAAGCGAGCACATCTGGTGCACTTTGAGACTGAGTTCTGGCTGGATGTGGAGATGGTAATGGCGAAGCGTGTGTGTTTGGGTACGGGGGCTGAGTGCGTCCACTCCAAATGCCACTGTGGGGCTTCACAGGGTTTTGGATCCTCTCATTGTCGCTCACAGGAGAAGAGAAAAAAAAGCTTTTTATGTCACAGCTGCATTGATAATATAAATAAAAAGAACATTTGTGGGTTACAGATTTAGTTCTGTTCTATCTTATCATACTAGCTTCAAGTGCTGGATTCTCTCCTGCTTTATGGGGAGTTTAACGCAAGGTGTGTTGCATTCAAAGAGCAAAAACGGACAGTGTGATCGCCACCTTGCCTCTGAAAAACGCTAATGAAATGCAAAAAGACGCCAAAGTGGCTACTACAAAATGTCCAGTTGTCATGGTGACAGAGGCACTCGAACAGCACCTCGCACTGAAAGGAAGGTCATTGTAAACACAGCAGAGTCAAATTGGCAGACATGCCACAACTCTCTCTGTCACTGTCTCTCATGGCTGCGAGACAAAGGAGGTCCCTGCCAGTCAGAGAGCGGCTGAATAAAAAGCAGGAGCACAAACGGACGACAGGATCAGTGATATCATAAATAGTTCCTTTTATTTGTTTAGGGTTGAAAAGTTGGCCCACGCTTCTTGTTCCTGTATTTGTTCCTGTAAAATCATTTTCTCTGGTCATTGTCTTCATCTGCCCTTCGATTTCAGTAAGCAATTATTTAAGCTATTATGTAACAATATTTGAAAAATTTTTATGCCGCATATTGTCCATGTGTGCCGTTGACATGATCACAGCAGCTCAGTAAGGGATTTCCTCTACTTTTCACAATAGTTTACTTGACCAAGAATCTAACTGGGTTGTGGTAGTCAGATGTCAAAGTTAAGGTGACCTCATGCCTGGTCCTTTTTTTGTCTGAACTCTAAAGTATGAATAAGCAATATTATTTACCCTCCTAACAGTGAATTGAATTTCATAAAACAACAGAACAGTAATCTGAGGAGTTGCAACAAATATTGTACAAGCAAACTTAAATTGACTTAATTGATGTTTTACGGGTGCTGGGCTATAGTCATTTAGTAATGAAACGCGATGGGCCACAGGCTGCTGGTCTGACTGTGGCAACTGGCCCAAAGCCACTGAACAGAGTCCTGGTTTTGAGGGCCCCCCTCCTCTGGAGAGGCCTGGCGGGCATCTTAAAGTGCAGTCATTAGGCAGCCACTTGTGTAGGTGTTCTTGCAAGAAATCTTGTCAGGCACATACCTGCTGTCTAATTAGGCAGGCAGCGCACACACTTGCTCAAGGGGAAGAAACAACAAGCAGTCAGTAGATACGCAATGTAGTGATTAAGTCCACTGCTCAGTGTGTGTGTGTGTGTGTGTGTGTGTGTGTGTGTGTGTGCTAATAATGACCTGAGGCTCAACCTGCTGTTGAGAACAGTAACTTGTGACTCAATGCCTTTGCTCACCCTGTAACATCTGTCTCTGACCGAAGGCTGAAATGCAGTCAAGCTGAACAGGCCTTTGCTCAAAGAGGGTGTGTGTGTGTGTGTCTGTGTGTGTGTGGGTACTGAGGCGAGCATAGCAAGGACTAAGGCGCGAGGAGTTGATCATCGTCGTGGAAACCTCTGAGGGAAAAAGGCCTGGAAGCCCCTTCTGTCAGCTGGGCTCTGCAATGCTTCCCCTTGACTGCCCACACACACACACACACACACACACACACACACACACATTCACAATGACACTCACAATCACAATCATGCACACACACACACACAAGGTCCCTCCGGAGCAGCAGATTAAGGTCTGACTGAGTGTGAGCAGAACAATACCCCAGTGTGTGTTTGTGGAGCCGTGGCTAATTGTGTTCATTTGCTGCTCAAGTTGAGACCACTAGGACACTGGAGGGGTGTGTGTGTCTGTTTGTGTGTGTGAGAGAGAGAGAAAACAAGGATGAGAACAAGAAAGAGTGATAGAGGGAGGATGGAACAAGGACAGATGAGCAACTGTGCAAGTGTGTGTGTGCTGTACGTGTTGGCAAGAGGAAGGGAAGTGTCGTGTGAGGCCATGCAGGTAATCCTCATTACCATGTGGAAGTGTTCATTTGCGAGGTGTGTGTTTGAGGTGAGGCGAGTGTTTAAGAGAGCGCTAATTTCTCTCCGTACATCTGCCCGGCCTTGTGCGCATTACACACTAAGATGCACTCATTTAGGTTCTTGGAAACACACATTTACAAACACATGCTCGCTGGGCGTTCACATGGATTCACAGCCCACTTATGCACCACTTTTATTAAATTAAACCCTTTTTTGCCTTAATCTTTGAGCAACACTTACTCCTGCCAACAAACAGAAAAGTTAGTTCATTCTGTGAGCCAGTTAAGATGGTTAGTGCAGGACAAGTAAGGCCACAACAAAGACAGTACAGCCACATAAACATCGTTGGAAAAGTACAAAAAAAGTGTCTAAGTGAAGTCTAAAGGTAGACAAACAGCAGCATAAAATACCAAAGATGGGAAACAGTGGCAGGTCTTCCACAACATAAAGACCTAGGATGTGTTACAGGTTGTGTCTTGGTGGATACAATCTGTGTCCGCTGCCCATATTAACATCATTAAATTAAATATACTTTAGACAGAGTCGGTTCCTCTAGTTACTGTATATTTACAATCTATAAAAAAGCACAATCTGTGACGTGAACCTTACTGCCAGTAGGAATAAATACACATTTATCTGTAAATGTAAATCTGAAAATCAGCACCATGGACAGATCCACAGGATGCAGGGTTGTCTGCTTTATTGGAAATCTTTGACTGACAATACTTAATAAGTTATCAGTATAGTGTCACCATAGTGACACAGTTAGCAGTTAAGCCAGATGATTCTTTACTATCTTGAATGAATGCTAATGTAGTTAGTGATTAGTGTGACTGTGTGGCTTTCTCTATTTTTTTCGTTTGGTATTAATATCTAATGTAACTATAAACGTAGCATATTAAGTCTACAGTAGCTCATCTACCATCTACCTACTTGTTGTCATCAGTGGGTGCCCTCATAACATACACCGTCCATACATGCGTTAGTTTTAAACTCCCAGTTCACTGCTGATATCCTAATTTGATGTTGAATTTCAACAAAGGCACTTGGCCTTTGGATGGGTCAAGCGTGAAATTTTAGGCCTGATTTCGAGCTCGGACCAATAACGGGATTGTTTTGCCTTTTTCATGGGAGAACGTGGTGTAGCTGTTTGTCTTTAAAAACAGAACAATAGAGGGCGATTGTTGGTACAGTAGTCCCAGTGAGACAAAATATGAAACAGAGGCAAATCAATGGGAAATAATGTCATCTTAGAAGGTCATACCTGGACCTTTTGGCTCTGTCAATACCAACACACACTATAATTACAACAACATAGTAAAATGCACACAAGCCCTCTGACATCTTTATAACATTTCTAATGACAAAATGACACACACACACTGACACGCTAAGCGTGCAATAATAAACTTATACACACTTGCACTTTGTCTCTCTGTGCCTCCCTCACATGTAAGCTCTGCAGGCTACTAAACGGTATTAAACCTCCCTGCCTGGCCACACTGTGATTTCCCCGACACTAAGTGTCCCTCTCTCCTCCCTGCCCGGGGCGAGTGAAGGAGAAAATAAACAACTAAAGAGACAAACAGCGAGAGCCACTTAGAGCCACTTAAAGCCAAGGCTCCTTCCCACAGCGAAGCACTTCCCTAGGGCTACTGATGTCTGGCCGCCACGGTGGGAGACAGAGAGGCAGAGAGGCAGTGAGGGAATATGAGTCAGAGAAAGAAATGAAAGGGAAAGGAGCAGACAGAAAGGTCTTTAAACACGAAGGAAAAGTTTCACTGCCAGCTGAGAAACGAGGGAGAGAAAAAAAGTAGAAAGCCAACGAGCTCAAAGTGATAATCTGTTACTTTGTTTGTTAGGGCCAGTGAGTGTGATGAGCGGTGGCAGCTACCTGCAGAGAGGAGACCCTGACTACACCCTCACACTCAGCAAAGATAAAAACAGTGAACATATATGGTAAAGCCCACGAGTGTCCACTCAGTATTACTATACGGAAAGAACATTACCTGGAACATTACTCCAAGTCAGAGACCAACGGCAGGATGTGTGCGTCCGCGTTCTCAACACATACGCTAACCCTGTAGCTCCATTTGTGGTAGAATCATAACCAAGGCACCTTGACGCTTTACTTGCATCATTTGTGACCATCTGGCATCATCATGCTCTTGTATTTGAACGCATTAACAAAGGTTGTGTTGACTTATGAACGTTTCATCATACTAAACTCCAACTTCTTAATATGAAGTATCCAGACTCATTTTTTTCATCTCCGTCTTTTCCATTTGATGCCTTTTCCCCTCATCTTATTTCCTCTGCACTCAGCCTTGTTCTCTGCACTCAGGCTTACTCTATTTCTTTCCTCTCCCTCCTCTTTTTGTCCCCCCTGACTGTGAACCCAAAGGTCACCTCTCCCCTGAGAGCCCTGTTTACCTGAACCTCTCCCCTCTTTTTGACATTCACCTACTTGGAGGCAGAAGGAGAGAAAAGGAAGTACAAATGTAGCTGTTCTTAGCTTTGGAGGCCCGTTGCTCTACACAACCTTTCCAGGCACAGACAAATGAAATGGCAGTTTTCATCAGAAAGCTTTAATCAGAGGCACACGTGCATCTTGTGTCCTAAAAGCCCTTTTCTTTGGCTGCACCTCCTTCTCTTCTTCTAAACATTCATCAGTAATGTTGACCACCCATAAAAGCCTAAAACCAGAATTTTGAGTCCTACATTTCAGTAAATTACATAAAACTGAAACAACAACTCAATGTCACTGTTGGACTGAGCAGAACCATTACACCTTCATCTCAGAACTGAGTGTACGATGAGAACCCATGTGCTTTTGGTTTGTATGTATATTGAGCATTATCCATGCTGATGGTGACCCAGATCCCCACAGAGCCTCCCACCCCTCAGGCCCTCCCCTCCCAGGGTGAGGGGCAGCAGGATGGGGTCAAACAGGCAAATCTGCCCGCCTGCTCCACAGAGGCCTGCCCAGGGCCATTAGTATCCATTACCAGGAGGCATGGATACACCACCACCTGTGGAACTTGATTTTCAGAACACACACACAAACATTTGCATGAGCAGACGTGCACACATGTGCCACACGTGTGTGTAGATATGTACAAATCCAGACGCTGACAAACACACCTGACAGTGAATCAGGCCTCCGGCGGCTCACGACAGAGGTCCTTACTTCAAACAGACATTCTCAGAGGGGATGACCTTCTGAGAGTCTGTGGGGTGTGTGTGTGTGTGTGTGTGTGTGTGTGTGTGTGTGTGCGCGTGTGTGTGGGCGATGAAGGTCTGAGTTCTGTGCAGTACAGTCATGCTCACGCAAACACACACAATCGCCACAGACACACTTCCCTCTGAACAGGTGTGAGCTAAATGGTTATGAATGGGCTGCCGGACGATCCAACACAAGTTTTATGGCTGTTAATGTCATTTTAATAGAAACATCAGGTGAAGCAGGTCGACCCATCTGTCTGAGAGAGAGCTGGAAGTGATGGGGATATATAACATGTGACAAGAAGACAAAAGATTGAGACATGACTTCATCCTTGGTTTGTCTTCATTCAGTTTTTGGCTCTTGCAGCTGGTGTGTGTCTGCGTGCGCGTGTGTGTGTGTGCGTCTGGCATGTCAGCTGCGGCTGGCTAACAAGCTGCACCTTAAACAGCCCATTATCTAGAGCATGGCAACTGGCCCATACCTGCAAGGTGTGAGTCCTGCGTGTGTGTGTGTGTGTGTGTGTGTGTGAGATTCAGAGCGTGGCAGCTGTGTCATACCTGCGAGCGTCTTCAGGACACTCTCCTCATCCGTAATGGAGCAGAAGAGCGGGAAGAGATGAAGGTGAACCGATATCTTCTGCCCCGCTCGCCTCTTTTTTCTCTCTGTGTATCCCTCCCACATGTGAGTAGAGGCGGGGAGGACATATTCTCTTGCCTCCTTGGAGGGCAGAGAGGACACAAGGAGCCAGAGGCCTTATAGACACACACCCTTATGCTGTGAATGCAGATAATTAGCTGTTTAATGAGATAAGCACTATTTACATTACACAACCAGTGTAACATTAACTGAGTTAAGTCTTAAATTAAACCCTAAAAATCCCACATCATACCCCAAACTAGCTTCCTTACACAGCTCTATGCTTGGTTTCAGCTCGTTTCACTCTGACTCACTCTGGATAAAAAGGTTTTAAGGTTTAGAGACAAACAGAAAGACACAAACCACTTCTGTGGTTCAGAGAAGGAAATAAACGGATAAATTATTAGTGAATCATCACTGAGACATACTAAATTAGACATACTGCTCAAAAGCATCAAAGTATACAGCATCAAATAGGTGAGATGTGCTGCTGCTGGCAGTGTTCTGGGGCTACTAATGAAAAGCTTTGTGAATAGTAATGAACGCTGCCCTATTAGAGGCAGGTGGTGCTCCTTGCCGTTCAGCTGTGTTGGATTTGCCCTCCTCTCCCATCTCTCTCTTTCCTTCTCCGCTGTTCTCTCGCTGTGACCAGAAGAGGTCCTTCTGCACCGGTGCCCCTCCATCCAACCTTCCAAGCAGAAAACCTGCACAAACACCCGCACGCGCACAGACGGACTCTCCTCCCCACCTACCCACACAGACGCGCACACACATCTACCTTCTACCCCCCGCCACACGAGTACGCACTGACCACCGGCCACACCAGCGAAGACCTTAGGGCTCAGCCATCTGCTGCCCACCCAGCGCATCTCCCCCCTCTGTAGTACCCACCTTTCCAACATATGCAGCCCTTGCCCTGGGTAAGGTGGCAGGGGCACTGGCCCTGGCCCTGGCCAAGAGATAGGGGTGAAGGAGCACATATGTAGCCCAGACGGTGTGTGCGTGTGGGGAGGGGGTGAGACACAGCGACAAATCAAGGGTTAGATAGCGCTCTCCTTGAATCTCCACGTCTCTTTCTCGCTCTGCCTCACCCATATGGCCTGTTCCTTGCACATTCACACTAGCTCGGTGACCACCAAGGTTGCACCCCGCAAAGGGCTAGTGAGGCCCCAAGCAAGGCAACTGAGAGTGAACAGAGAGAGTGAGACGTGGGGGTGGTGAGATTGGCAACGTCCTCTTTTCTATCCTTCACTTCCTGTCTGTATCTCTTCCCTCTGTTAAATTTTGCCTGAGGGCACTCTCAGCCACAAAAGGCAGAAAAAAACGAGTGTAGCACTTTCATCCTCCTGTCATCCTTCCCATCCATCTACCCGCCCTCTGTCTCTTTTGGATAAGGTGTGTGTGTGTGTGTGTGTGTGTGTGGGTGTGTGTGTGTGTGTGTGTGCGTCTGACAGCAGAGGTGGACGTTTTGTTTCAATGCTAACAATAATTACATTGACTATTCCAAAGTCGTCCATATTTCATGAGCGTTCTTTTGCATGCACAGGCTATTCCCCACTCTGCTATTCTCTTTAGTCTTCCTGTGTCTCTTTACACATTCCAGGAAAACCAGTGCTCGTGTCATTATCATGCTGAGTTAGAAATCCAACAGGGAATTGGGCCAAAAATATACTGGAAAGTTCACAAGTAGTGGTGACAGTACAGTAGTAGTTACTGTCAGCTTCTGCAGCTGTTAATAAAGTTTGTGTTCGTTATGAGGTCTGTAATAGAGGCAATTCAGCTGTAACAATGGGTGTTTTAGTGTCATGTTTATTATCATTTTTACTATATCCTGTGTTGTGTTGTGGACAATAAATATGGACAAAACACACAGTTGCTTGCACAAGGAGCAGTAAATATCTCCAGTGTATCTTACTCAAAAGTCAAGATTGGTCTTCTGCTGGATTGATCTGATATTGACTTTTACTGTACTTAATTCAATCCAAAACAGTAAGTCTTTAATTAAGCCATTAATTCTTCAGCAGTTGTTTCATTTAGTTGGATACGTAAGAGCAGTGAAACAATCTTCCTTCTCTGCGTCAGAAAAGAAACTGGTCTTCTGTTGACAGTTTAGGTTGTTATGCACGTGCACAAAAAACATAAGCAGGAGATAAGTAATTGTGTGTGTATGTCTGTGTGTGTTTGTGTGTGTGCGTGCGTGTGTGTGTGCGTGTGCGCGCGCATGCTGCGTCTGATGGATCAGTGATTAAATAAATCATGGTAACCTTTCCTCTAACCTTTCCCCCCCTCCCCAGTCCCAGTCTGACCTTACAAGACCCACGCACATTAAAGACTCCTCTTTTCTCCTTCATCTCTCCCCTCTTCCTCGCTCCCCCCCTCCACTGTCTTTATCTCTTTTACATACCTCAAATCCTCGCTTTTGTTTTCTGCCTTGTTCTTTGTTTTCTCTTTGCTCCTGCAGCATCATATTAGGTGCAATATATTCCACGTGAAGAGTGAGTTTTTGCATGGTGCGTCACCTTTAAGAGCTGCTGCGGCAAAGACTCACCAGACGTTTTGGCCAGGTCACAAGTTTCAAGCGTTACATGATTTCGAATTTTAAAGAGTCCAGGCTTTCTTTCTCTCCTTTCTCTTTCTCCCTGGTGTAAAGTAATGAATCTAATGTACAGCAAGAGCTTTTAAAGGTACAGGAAAAAACAAATGTTAATATAATAATAATAAAGTTTTAATCTAATGCATTTTACAGTAAGGAGCAACCATCTTACTTGTTTCTGATATCTCCTACAGTACTTCCTGCCATCAATCCAAGCCCTGAACCCCCATGAGCCAGAAAACAGTTCTGATCCCTTCTTTTAGCATTAATCTGTGCGTGTGTGTGTGTGTGTGTGTGTGGGTGTGTGTGATCTTTAAGATCTGCAGGTTCAAACGACTACTCCCACCACGCCTTGCCACTGAACTCACCAAGAGGTCGCTGAGACACCAGCTAGTGTGTTTACGTGTGTGCGTGCGCAGGTGTGTGTTTGTGTGTGTGTGCATGAGAGAGCTGACTCCCTGGTCTTCTGCTCTAATACCCTGAGGACCTTTGGTTCCTTAACTGTGGGAGGCGCTGAGCAACCAACCCACACGCACGCATCTTCAGAGGATATCAAAGATTAGACATCAATCATTCCCCACCTCTTGAAGTCTTAAAGAACGAGCCCCTTGCGCGAAAGGTCAGCGCTTGCCTGGAGAGCTACCAAGAAATCGATTTGCACCGATGAGGGTGAAAACAACGAAGAAGAGGATGATCATGGTTATAAGTTGAAGAAGAGCACATCTAATCACGCTAATCTTTAAATAAAGCAGGATCAGGGGAAATCGCCTCTTCTGGCCGCGTTCTGTGTATAGATTTTAAAGCATAGGATCCAAAGTGACTAGTATAATACTGCTACTCACACAGCAGCACCGGTTTGGAAGAATGATAGAACAACTTCTCGTTTGCCGGTTTGAACTTTAGCGCAGTTCTGTTGTGCCGAACTTCGCTTGGCCCGGAGTGTTGAGTAACTGATTGTGATAGAAGCATGGAGGCTTATCTCTGAACACTTGGTGTTTGGATACGTATGATGTCAGACCAGCCCTCATAATGCTTTTTAGGCTGTGTGTACAGATAAGCTTTGGGATCTGGAGAAGGTAGAGACGTATGCAGGTAGCAAACAAGACACAATTGAAATTGGAGCAAGAGAAAGGGCCTCGTTTCTGTTTGTGTGTGCGCGCGTGTGATGTTCTACTCCCAGCCTACTTTAGCTCAGCATACTCCCTGAGCAGTGACCGGAGCAGTAAGCCCTCATCCAAGCACTTGGAAACTGGAACGAGGCGAGGAGAACGAGAGGATGGATGGGAAAGAAAGAGAGCGGTGCGATGGGGGAGAAAAAGGATGGAGCGCAAAGAAAGGGAGGACAGGAGAAGAGCTCAGGCAGAGACAGACAGACAGAGCTGTAGCTCATGGAACGGCACAAAACGGAAAGAACTGACGAACGAATGGAACCAAACGAAAGGAGGAGAAGTGTTGGATTGAGGGATGAGAGGGAAGGCGAGGCCACCTCTTCTTCTCCCTCTCCTCTCCTCGTCCCTCCTCTCCTCCCCGTGAGAATGCCGCATGCGCGTGTTCATGTGTGTGTTTTCTTCCTCGTCAGATCTGCCGCGCTTTCATTCGCACACAAAGACAGGACGTAGACGTACCTGGCACCGGGGGACGTGAAGGAGCTGGCACAGGTGTGTGTGTGTAAGAGAGAGAGAGAGAGAGTGATAACGCAACACTGGCTCACCAGAAAAAGATGACTGTGAGAGGGTGGCCTCCCTGCCTGAGGTGTCCCACTTTACACTGACACACACACTTAACCTGCTGATCACCAGCATAGGCTCACTTTCTTCTTTCTTGCTCTATTTCCTGCCGTTTCACACAGTCACTTAATTAAGTGTTTCTTGTATGAAGGGCTACGATTCAAGGATAGTGTGCAACTTGGCTTTTTGTTGATCTGCAGCCTCAAGCTCTGGTGTGAACATCAGTCCTATTTAGATGATGTACACAGAAACAACGGATTTGTAACGAAACAAACTGCGAAGTATAAACTGCTTCATTTTTCATTCAGTATAGTTGTATACGAGTTTAATAAACAACCCAACAAACAACATGAAGAGACAGAGGAGAGGGAAAATGTCCCATAGACCCAGGCTCAGTCTGGGCGTACACCTGCCTCCGCGGGTTGTACGGGGAAAGCAAAGAATGCAAAAAATAAAAAGACAAAAAAGGCAAATAGTATATAGTAGCCCTGTACAGCTCAGAACTCAGTCTGATACTTGTGTCTTCAGGAAACACCAGTGAGCCTGTTCCACCGGCAGCCGTACAGCACTAGAACATATGTCACACTGACTCCACCATGTGTAAAGGTTTAAAGGCCATATCAGGCTGACCACCTGTTGGAGGGGGCCAGCGTCTGTGGGCTGTCAACAACACTGGCGTGGAAAGAGCCAGGTGAGAGACTAGACGATGCCACTGCTCCCTTTATGACATCACAAAGGGGAGATATCCTGAAAATAAATCATTGAGGGTGAGGTGCTCTTCTCAAATCTTCTCTAATCTTTCTCTATATAAATATGTGAAATCTGTGTTAATACGGGACCTTTAACACTTTGGATCTTCATCTGCTTTTCTTCACTATACGTTTGATTCACGAGTCCCGTTTATTGTTATTCCATAAAGCCTGAAGTGGGCAACGTTGAGCGTTTCGGGGCCGAGCAGAGCACGAGAGGGAAGGGCTTGGCAGAGGACCGTGGATTAATTATGATTTGTCCTAGTGATATTTAAAGGTGCACATTGTTTCCAGTAATCTGGTTTGTGACATTAACGTGCTGGTTCTAAATAGAATGGTCACACGCTTTTCTATTGTGCTGCACCATTAAGTATAAATGACTGGTTATGGTTTAGTAAGATTTCTGACTATCTGTGCTTATGACTTATTTTCTTTTTTTTTAATGAGAGTTGAGTTAATCGTTGGGGGGGGGGGATTGGCTAACAAGTGAAATTGCTGCCCAACAGCTGCAGGAAAATGAGTTTTGACGCCAGAGTGAAAATGTTTCCATACTGAAGAAATTAGAGGGGTCTGCAATGCGACACAAACAAACAATAAACAAGGAAGCAAACAAACGGACGTGTGCGCCACACACACACACACACACACACAGCAATCCACTATGCTGCAATTAGCTTGTTTTAAAGGAAACAAATAACAGTAATTTCAACAGAACAGCATCCATAACAATTCACCTCTGGAGGGGATCAGCTATTTGAACGGACTCACACACACACACTGGAGTATAGGACACATGCGAAAATAGGGAAACGCAGACATGCACAAGCATGCACACACAGACATGCAAAGAACGCACAGACAGACACATACATAGACGCACATGTGTGGTAACACACACACACACACACACACACACACACACACACACACACACCTCCATTAAGTGTACTTGAGAGCAGCGGAGTGGGTCAGCTCACTGTCTGAGTTATTACGCTACTTTGTTCTGCCTCAGTGGGAAGGCTGCACCCCGCACACACACGCGCGCACACACGAACACACAACGAATTATTATCACCCATCAACACTCAAGGTGCAAATATAAAAGGGTCGGTTTGATAATGGATTGAAAGAGACGAATAAAAGAATGGGTAAAAAGGATGGACGGATAAATGGAGAGAAAGTGTCTGTCGCCGTTTCTTTGCGTGTGAGTGGAAGTTTGCAGCTGGTTGGGAGACCGGCCTCTGCCTCTCCCTCTTTATACCTCCCCACCTCTCCGTCCATCTGTCCATCCCGTCCTCTCCGTCTGGGCGCGCAACAATGGCATGAAACATCTGTGGCTACCAGGTAATTACGGCTGAGCCAAAACAGCGGGCAGTGCTTCGCTGACGAGCTCCGGTACCCCGCAATTAGCCCTACATCTCCATCTCCCCTCACTCTGTCGCTCCCCTGATGACCAGCATATTATCTCTGTGAAGAGATCTGGGAGACAGACAGACGAGTGATCTCAGGGGGGACGGCAGCAGGAGGTGAGGGCAGACAATCCGAGCAACCCGTGTCGAACTCGTTCATTTAGTCGCACGCGTTTGAAATGATAAGAAAGCTGTGACACTGCTCAAATTCACATGACCGTAACCATTTGATAGTAACATCTGAATTCACCCTTCATCTGTCCTGTATCTCACATCACTATCGGCATGAGGAAGCTGAAGTGGGACAGTATTGGGGACAGGGACTGGGTCCAGCTGCGCGCACTGAAGCTCGTCGGTTTACCAATTCAAATTCAAGTCCCAGCTTATTTGCTGTTTCCGTGGGGGCCGCTTCCCTCGTCTTCTCACATTTACCATCCACTGTGTCTGCATTACATGTGTTTGATTGCAAGGTACGCGAGTGTTTGTGTGCGCACACACTTACATGTGTCAGTGTGTGTCCGTGTTAGCGCCGTTTGTGCGACTGTTTGCTTGTGCAAGAGCGTATGTGTGTTTGTGACTGTGGGTGCATTTTATCATGTGTACTTTTTTTTTTTGTTTCTCTTCCTAGTCCAGGAGTCCCCATCAGGACCCCTAGGCGTCCCTGTGCCTGTCTGCCAAAAACGTCTGCATCTCCTGGAACCCCTCGAGGCAGGGGACAGCCAAATGTCACTTGGACCCTCTACAGAGTGGTGAGAAGAGGACAGTAAGAGGCGAACCGGAGGGGGTGATGGGGGAGGAGGGGGGGGGGGGGGGGGGAGCGGAACGCGATGGAGGCGAAAGTTTAAAAAGTGGAAATGAGAGGAAGGAATGTCGGGAGAATCAGGAGTCGTGTTGCTTACGTGTTGTCCGCTCGCTGCAAACCATTCATGCTCCTCCTCAACAGTTCCACCGAGTTTGCAGAGTGACATCCTGCCTCCCAGGCCGACTGGCACACAGTGAAATGTAAAAATGCAGAACCCTGACAAATCTCTCTTACTGGTGCATGTTAATGCTGCACCTCTGCTGCTATAACATGTTATAACATGTTATATCATGTTGTATCTGCTTTGTGGACAATGACATCCACAGTAATGCAGATAAGGATTTCAGCACTTTTTTGGTTGTCATGAAAACAAACTCTGTTTTTCTTTTAATTGGTTTGTGGAGTGAATTTCATGCAAAAGGCGGTGAAACACACATCTAAACGGATTTCACTCAGGTTTCAATTCACTAGAACCCTGACAAATTGTCACATTGATGGAAAAATGGATTTTCCCTGTTTCTTTCTCTTACTCACCTTCACCATTCATCTCTGCCAGCTCTCGCTGTATGTATAGTCCGGTATACGTCTGTGTTCTTGTTCCTTGTCCTTGCACGGAGGACAAACAGGAGACAAGAACAAGACGTCGGCCTCTTTCCACACACAGAACATCTATTCATACAGCAAAGCAGGAAGATATAAATCCAGCCATTTTAATAGGAAGCTGTGCTCAACTGAATGCGTCAGTGTTTGTGTGTGAAGGGTACAGAGGGTAAATGAAGGAGTAGGAGGGAATAAAAACATGTCTTATTTTGGGTCACAGCTGCTAAGATGAAAACACACACACACTTGTAACCTTCTGCTTAACCCTAATTCCCAATAGTGGCCCACACACACACACACACACGGTGTCTACTTCACAAGTCCCCTGAGTGTCCTGTCACACTGGGGGACATGCTGTATTGAACAGGAATGTACACGGAACATGTGCATGAAGGGGAACAATGGAGTGGCCTTCTTGCTTTTATTGCTGGTCATCACTGATTATGGGTTATTATAGGCTTATAGAGAGAAAGATTTTTAAATAATTTATTATCTACAAAAACCTAAAGTCTTTATCTAAAGCTAATTTTACAGGTTTGCATACACTTGTGTTCTGGTTTTATTTAAATGTATTTAAATAGTTTTAGTTCCAGATTGCAATGTATTTAGTAGCTAAAGTAACTGTTAAAATGCTGGAATAATGCTGCTTTAGAAAGGCAGGTAACTTAGAATTAGCAGTAACATGGGGTGTGCAATTAAACCAGTTGTCATTCATTTACAGTCCGGTGCGTAATTCAAGCAGTTGTGCACATGAGAAAAGAATGAATTGGCTGTAACTAGTAGCTAGCTCTCTAAACAGCACCTACACTGCAATTACGGATGAGAGATAGGTGTGTGTGTGAGTGTGTGTATACATTCACTGAGGTAATGGCTGTGTGGATGCGACAGTCTAAATTTGTACATCTGTAACATTTTATCCTGGTTCGCCTCACTCAGCCAGTGTCACACAGAAAAACATATGAGCTCACAAACGAAAAAGGCGGAATTAGACCGTCAGATAAAGCAACGCAACACAGAGAGAAGGCAGAAAGACAACCAGCCATGTCCACATGGTTTTCCAAATTCAAAACAGAAAATAACACAACAATAAACTCTTTTAGGGTGTGTAGCTGCAAGATCAGAAAGAGAGACACAAAATTGACTTCAGGTGTTAGCTATGAAAACAGCTTACACCTGGTGAGTGCACAGGAATATGAGCAATATGTTTTTTTTCCAACATATACATACATGCAAACATATACATAAATAATTTGGACTTTGGCCTTCACACAAATCAGTAAAAGTGCTCGATAAACACTTGAGAACATTTATACTGAGGCGTAAGGCAAATAAGCACATGCACAACTCACAGAATAGCTATTTGTTCAGTTAGTCAAGTCTATTATTAGGAGAGCATCACCTACGGACCTCGAAATACACCAACTATATATACTCATTCACAGCAAAGTGTTTTTTGGGGCACTGCTTGAATAGTGTAGTCCAAGTAGTCTGAAATATTAATAAATATGAAGAAAACGTGTGCAGTTTATTAAAGTTTATGTGGCCCCTTTTAGCATAGATATTATAATCTATTTACAAAAGCAACAGTGGGGGGTTATTATTACATGCTCACTTGTCGCCCCCTTGTGGTTACGCCATGCCATTACATGGATTTATTGTACGCTGAGAAAGTTAAATAAACGGGTTAGTAATTAAGAAAAGGAACAGTACTCTTCAAAAAAACGTAGTCTTCAAACTCGTGTGTATTTCACAGACAGACAGTTGATTTGATTGTTTGCTGGACAAGCGAAAAAACATTTACAGACAGAAGTGGTTGCAGTTCGCACTGGACTGACTTGAACCGCGACCTGCCGCGGCTCTGAGCGTTAAACGTGTTTGGATGGTTTCGCTGTGAGATCGTTTGTTTCCTTATTGGAGGCGGGCGGTAGGCGAGCGTAAGTTTGGGATTTGACCCTCGCAGGGTTCGGTTGCGTTCCACCAAAACAGGAAGTTTTCAGAGTTTGTTCGCTAGCTCAGCAGCCTGTTGGCTACGCAGGAGAACTGCATGGCTTTGTTAATATTGTAGCTTTGTGGACAACCTGTCGGCGTCACGACTAACGTCCGGTTTGTTCGTGTGCAGCTGTACGTACGTGTGTTCATCGGCTTGTGTTTGTGGTGTGTAGCTTAAATGGATTGTGCGACATATAAAGATTAGCCGACTAGCTGCGGAGCTAACGTCCTGGTAGTTTGTGTCCCTCCTGCGCGATCGGCTGGAGGGTTCGGCCGTTGAGCTTGGTGTCATGCTTTCGTCTTTCACTCTTTAGAAAATCAGTCGGACCGCGCCGTAACATGACGTCATGGAGGAGCGCAAGCTGAAGAGAAAAAGCACCCGGAGCTCCACGAACACGGCGGCTCCCACCGGTGGCTCTAGCCGGAAGAACAACGCTTTCTCCGGCGGACGGCACCTCGCTTACAGCCACAGCGCGGGCGCCCACTCCAGCCAGAAGAGCAAGGCCAGGAGGTAGCGGGTGTACAGCTGCGACCGTCTAAACCATTTGCTTAAAGAAATCCAGGGTGAACACTCTTTTCTTGTAGGTCGGATAAATCCAGGTATCAGCTGGGTAAAGCAAGCCAGAGCCAAGGTCAGTCAGCTCCTGTGGTCCAGCACTCGTTTCTGACTGACGTGTCAGACGTGCAAGAGATGGAGAATGGCCTGCTCAGCCTTCTCAATGACTTCCACTCAGGGAAACTACAAGCGTTTGGTAATGTGGACCTCTAAACAGTCTTTTTTTGTTCTGGAGCCACTGTAAAATGTTCTAATCCCGATATAACTGTGCGTGTTTGGTTGTTTTGTTTTGTTTCTCAGGCAACGAGTGCTCCATCGACCAGATGGAGCACGTGAGAGAGATGCAGGAGAAGCTGGCGCGTTTGCACTTTGACCTCTACGGAGAGGTGGATGAAATGCCGGAGGACCAGAGAAAGACGGCCTGTGACACCAACATGGACAAACTACTTCTCAACGTAAGTCTGTTGTTCATGTGCAGTCAAATGCTCAGACAGTTTGTAAAGAACTGCAGCTCGTTACATCATCGCGGTTCTTAATAAAGCTGTTCATTAAGGCGGAGAAGCTATTCTGGAAAATCGCTCTTTAAAGTAATGCAAGATTATCACACTGACTACTAACATGTTTAATGCGATTAAATATTCTTTTGTTTTTACAGCTTGAGGAGCTGAGTTCATCTATGTATCCTTTTAAAGTTTGACACAAGTCATCAGGGATAATACTAAATAGTTAAACTGTCATGTGGGGGGAGGGCACTGATGTTCTTCTTGATGTTCTTCAGATCTTCAGATTTGTATATTTCTTTCTTGACTCTGTTTCTCCAGTCAGAAGCTGAATCTAGCCGACACCCAGGAGGCCCCAAGAACTGCCACTGTCTGATTTTTCTCTTCTGACCTTCACTTGTCACCTGTTTGGCTTCTTGCCACCTAGAACGGCTGTTATGCACATTCAAGATGGACCTCAAGCAAGATTGTTAGTTCAATTTAAGTATTAGAGCAAAAATGACACCAATGTTTTCACCAGCGCCCCCTTCTGCACAGGGGATTAAATATTTTGTGAGGTGCAAGCTAACAGATTGATCATTTACTGCTTACAGTGTAGTAACAGTGAGTGCTAATTACAGTTAAATCGTCTGTGTGAGCCAATACAAATCTAAAACCACAGCCAAACAATAACCTGCATCACTTACTGAATTTGCTTATAGTGGGAGCGACCTGGTATTTTCACCAACACATCATTCAGTGTTGATATTTGCACATATCCATGCAACATGCACGTGCGTTGGTTTGACACTGGATCAGACACAACAATACAAATGTTGACATCACAATCATGCCTTAACTTTTTTTGCCTTATTGAATGAATTTTCTTAAATGACTTCCATAGACCATTTAGATTTTAGCCTTGGATTCCGTCTTTTAAAATCATAGTTTGACGCCGCTTTGATTGTGTTTCAATACGTTTGTCACCACGTATTATAACCACTGTTGTGAGGTGTGGTGTTATTTTAATATTTTATTATTTTTTAAAAACCGGTGAGTTTAATATTGACATTAATAAATGTGTTGTCTGACTCTAAGATAATTTGAAGCTTTTTGACTGAAAATCGTTGTTGATATAGGCAGTAATGTATATATGGAGAATGGAAAAAGCAAACACTGCTAAATTTTTAGTATAAGCTCCTTATAAAAACATATTTAGGGAATTTTAAAAACATAATGTATTAGCAGACCTATTTGGTTTATTTGGAAATTGTGTGTAAGATAAGTACAAACGCCACGCGCGGCAGGGAAGCCGTGTGAAGGAATGCGATCATCCTTTTGTTGACGCGTCTCTACGGTTACAGCAGCTGCGCTACTGGTCCTTCCCTCGGACGTCATGTAAAATCTCACTGCAGCAGCTGAAGCGAGGTGTTTAACATGGAGACGAGCCTGAAGTCGACCCCCAACTCGGCGAAGCGGTGGCAGCTCCGCGGGACGGACTACGAAGCGCGCTCCGAAACCCGCTTCAGCACTTGGACGCCTCTGAACAACAGAACAGGCAACTTGCAGGTCAGAGGAACAGGAAACAAACCGAGCTGACGCTGCTGGAACACGGAGCTAATTAGTTTTTGTTAAGAACCGCTAAGGCAGGTGGGACGGTGTGGGTAACAGTTGGATAACAAATGGATCAACTTCGGGTCACTCTATAACGCGCGTTCCTGTAAAGATATAAAAATATTTTTACGTACGTGAATAGAGAAACTAAAAATGAAAAGATTTCTTTGAGTTCTATCTTCATGTGCTTCCAGTTATATGAGGAGAGGATGAACCTTGTGTTCCACTGGTTTGATCTGTGGTCTGACAAGCAGAGGAAATGTTTTCTACGCTCTCTGCTCACACGCTGCACCAACTCACAACTCAAGTAAGGCCATCGTTTAAGTTGCATGAATATTCATCTCCTGCTCAATTCATTCTCGCAGACGTAGAGGCTTTGAAATGAAAACTCTGACGATTTGAGCAGGTTCTGCCGGGATGTGCTAACTGAGACAGTTCCTGTGACTCAAGTGGACTTCACTGGTGTCCTGCCTCGGTTCCTGTCCCTGTATGTGATGTCATTTCTGACCCCTCGTGACCTCAGCAATGCTGCCCAAGTGAGCTGGTACTGGAGGGTCCTAGCTGAACAGGTGAGATCCTGATTCAAAAACACATTTAGGTTGAGGCCGTTGAGCAAATGATTGAAACTATGTTCTGGTGCCACCTTCAGGACTGTCTGTGGGCAGGCAGGTGCATCAGGAGAGGCTGGTTCCTTCCTTACACTCCCACAGAAAAAGAGTTTGGAGCGTGGAAGAACCATTATGTCTCCTGCGTCTCCACACTGGACTGGCTCACTCCACGAGAGGCAGCCGAGCAGTATGGGACCCTTAACCAACAAACCACAGGGGTTACAGAAGAGGAGGAAGAGAGGAGGAAGGAGAGGAGGATCAGGCAGATGATTAGAGACAAACTGCAGGAGGAGAAAAGTGAGTGGGAGGAACACTGATATATGAAAAGATAAATTATACAGTATCAATATTTCCTTCAGTGACCAGTGCATCTGTTATTATTGCAGGACGTTCTATGACAACGAGGAGAGCCTGGGGAAGCTACGCAAAGCCATCAGCAGGCGGAAGTACGCAAACGCTCAGCTCTTGGCCTTCTGTCTCCTGGTCCTCAAGCGTCCGTCTCAGCCTGGACAAGGGACAGTCCATGAGAGCATCTGGCTGCATGGAGGAAGTGCAGGCCTCCACTTCACTCAGGTGATGTCTATACAACAAAATGTATTGCAATGTAAGTCTACTGTGCCTAAGTACAATAATGGCTCCACGGTTGGCAATAATGAAAAAAGTTCTGTCGCGAACAGACAACACACAGTCCCACCCGTTAACCGCACCAGTCCTGCCCTCTTATTGCTAATCTCCAACAGACTTCCTGCCTATGAGGTAAGATTAAAACATAATAATGTAAAGAGGACAGAGAGGATGAAAAGAAATGTAAATGTAAAAAGCTGCACTGTGTAAATACAATGTCTCACTGTCTGTTCTGTCCAGTTGGTGCTGGGCGGTGTAGAGGCCGGGGTGGTCGTGGTTCTGTATGACCACAGAGGGTCTCTCTCTGCACTGCTAGCCCAGGTGAAGACGGCTCTATCTGGGCAGAGTGCTCAGAGGCTGGGCCTGCTAGCTCCAGGAGGGACAGAGGAAGTCCACCTGCTTCACAGTGAGAATTGGTTCACTGTAAATCTTCATTTTGCGTCATATTTCCTTTAAGTAAAATGTCATTGCTAAAGCGCGTTCTGCTTCTACCTCTTCAGGAAGTAGCCTGTCAGAGGCGACTCTGCTGACCCCTGACCTGAGAGACTTTTGGGAAAAACTGTGTGGTTGTGTTGTGCCAGCTGAAGGAGGAGGAGGGATTGACATCTTCTGCCCGCTGGCTACATCTGGTAGTTAGCCAGTGTAATTGCAGTTTTTGCAGTGCTTCTCTTGCTGTCTCAGTAACTGTGAGTTCTGTGCTTCTTCCCTGTCTCACACAGCATCAGGAGTTGCTCTAATCCAGAACCTTTCCACTCTAACTGGACTGGAGGTTCGGGCTCCAATGGGTTTTGCCGCAGGTGGCTTCCAGAACAGTGAGTAAGCATTTTGTGATCTTAAATCTAAAATTAAACCAGACCCAACGTTTATAGGTTAACTGTCAGACATGTTTCTGTGTCTTGCTGCCACTAGTCCTGAGCGAGTGGTCTGATGGCAGAGTGCGGCCTGGGCTATCGAGCCAGGAACCAGCAGCAGCCCCAGCTCTCCAGTACATCTGTGAGAATGTGTTGCTGGGCTGGTGCCGACAGGCTCAGTGGATGGAGGAAGCTCTGCAGAGCATGAGAGCCTGCTTAGAACCGCAGCTACAGCGAGTCGGTCTGCAAGCCAGAGGCCGAGCTGTGGGTGGGTTTCACACACACGTATCTGCACTGGAAATGTTCAAGCACAGCAGGTACAAACATGCATTAGTCTGTTTACAGGTCTTTTTCTGTGTGAGAGGATCTGCTTGGAGGAGCTCACAGTGTCCAAAGAGCTAAGTGACGCTTTGACTGAGGGAATCACAGCTCTCAGCAAACAGGAAGAGGTGAGAATGACTGCATATTAGTTTTTATAATGCGCAGGGGCCAAAAAGCACAAAGTACGAGTTTAATGTTTCATTGTTATTGTTTTTCAGACCAGACCTTTAGAGTTTCTTGTCGCCTTTTTGACTAAATGGATTGAGGAGAAGGAGGGAGAAGAAAGTCACTTAGAGAATAAAAGCAGCAGCGAAGCAAACGACAGGTCACAGAGCTGCTCCAGTTGGATACCCGAGCTGCCACAGGTGCGTGTATTTCCAATTTGTCACTAAAGATTGAGGAAGGACACACACAACTCACTTTTTTCTTTCTGTCTGTAGATAGTGTTGGACTGGAGAGGCACTATTGCCAGAAGCCTACACCACAGCGAATGTTTGTATTTGGGTCGTCTCGGTGCTGTGTTGAAGGTACTGCTTCAATATTTAGCTGTTTGCCAATTCAAACAAAAAGACATGTTACAGTATAACACGTTTAGGTACTGAGACGCCGGCCAGTTCAGCAAAACTAAAATATTTAATCGATGCGTGTCCCTGCTTGGTGCTGAAGCTGTACCAGGAGCCTCTCAGAGCAGCGATGAACTCCAACAGAGCCATTCTCAGCTACGCAGACATCCAGGTCATCTTCAGCCCTGTCATTCAAATACTGGAGCTCAACAGGTACACACAGACACACACATGCGCACTTGTATGACCTTTGACCTTGTAGACGTGACGTGGTCACAGCGTGTTTGGTGCAGGGTGTTTCAGGTGGACCTACAGGCCAGGCTGCAGCAGTGGAGTGCAGAGCAGTGTATTGGAGATGTGTTGGGAAAACTGTGTTCCAGTCTCAGGGTCTACACCAACTATCTTAACAACTACACCACTGCTCTCCGTACCGTCGACAAGGTAACGTCAACAATGTGTTTTGTAATACATTCATACTAGAGGATGCTTAATATAACAACATAATCCTTCTGTAATTATGGACACTGTGATTTCCCTCAATTCCCTCCTCTCCTACAAGGACGAGGTTCCGATAACTTCTTTATGAATAAAGAATCCTGTGTATTGGTAGCAGCTAAGTCTAGAACCTCAAACTTGAACAGATCAGTGTGTGTGTGGGGGGGGGTGTGTGTGTCTCAGTGCAGGGAAACAAAACCTTCATTCAGGGCTTTCCTGAAGACAGTAGACAGAACTCTTGCAACACACATGCTGAGGTAAGTTGAACAGCACAACCTTACACGTGGGCCTAGACCAGACGAGTTCTAATGCGCTGAGTGACACGTGACTTTGTGAAGCCTACAGGAGCTGCTGCTGTGTCCAGTGTGGAGGATACACGAGTATGTGGCTCTGCTGCAGGCTCTGTGTTTGCACACGCTGCCCGCCCACCCTGACCACACACACCTCTCCTCTGCCCTGAACAGCCTGCTGCGCTACAGAGAGTTCATAGAAAAGGTGCAACACTCAAACAGAGATGAAGGTAATTTCTTGCCGCACGTTGCTGTAAATAAATAAAATAGATTATTGTTATTTGCTGTGTTTCAGTTAAAGCGCAACTCACAACGAGACACACTGATGGCAGAAACACAGCAGATGATCCAAGGCTGTCCAGTAAAAACGCACACACACACACACACTGTTCATTCTATTTTCTCATCCATTAAACATGTTACATGACAAAGTGTGTGTGTGTGTGACTCAGAGGCTCAGTGAAGGAAGCAGACAGCTGATATTTACGCAGGATGCAGCTTTGCTTAGGAGTCCCGATGAACAGATTCCTGACTCCCTCAGGTAAAAGCTTAAATGAATAATAATAAATACAATTGTGCGTTAAAAATGAAATAATAATCAGCATTCTGTGTGCATGTGCGTGATAAGGACCTATGAGCACGTATCTGACGTAGGCCTCTTCCTCTTCAACGACGCTTTGGTGTTGACACGGCGCAGTGTGCTTCACACACCCTTCACGTTGGCTCATCACAGCACACACACCTTCTTGGCCTCTGTAGCGCTCTCCAGCCTGACTGTCAGAGAGATCACACACACGCGCTGTGAGTTTTCCGCACAACACACATTCAGTGACATCACATAGTTTTTCCTTTTCTTGAATTCTGATTCTGATTAGAGATTGTCTTCTTCTGTAGATGTGTGCCACGCCTTTGTGTTGGAAGGTCCATTACGTTCCTGGGTCTGCGCCACAGAAAAGGGTGAGGAGAGGGATCACTTCCTGTCTGTGCTGCGATCGGCGATAGACGCTGCTCTGACGGTGCGTCAGTGATGGGACCGTGGCAAAACAAGCAAATATTCTGGCATCATGAAATCAGAGTAGAAATCATTATCTAATGACACACTGTTTTTTTAACTTAATGAATAGTTGTGGGTTTTATTTGAATTGATCTCTCATGAAAGGTTAGTCCCTGTTTAACTGCACCCTTGCTTGTGCAAGCATGATGATTTGTATTATGTGAAGCTTCATTTCATTTCAATAACTTTAATAAACAGACTCTGAGGAAGAAATGATCACACACTTAAAACCTGATTATTCCAGTAGTATTTCCCAAAACGTGACACCAAGAACAGATGAACCACCTGTTCAACCTGTTTCCTTGTAAAGAAGTTGTAAGTGTTTTGTTTTTTTTTGTAAACATTGCTGTGTTTCAGTCCATAATCTTTTATTATTATCAGCTGTGTGCTGACATGGACTGTACTAAAGACTGCACACTGTACATTTGTCTCATTAACATATTCAGCGTCATTGTGAAGTATTGTTGATATTTTGAATGATGAAATCTGTTTTCTCTCGTGTTCAAAGTATAAAAAAGTCTTTATTGATGGGTAGGTAATACAAATATCAGCTAATAATCACTTTGAGCTCTACATACATCACATCAATTTGACACTTATGTACAGTATTGCCACTTATTTAAAAAAAGCATGTTCCAACACAAGTAAAGTCAGCACGATACAAATAAATGTTTATGTTCTGTGTTTCTATTGTTGCTCTTGATCACAGTAACATTCTCACACATTGATTTACTTAAAGGATCTACTTTCTACAATGTTCTGTTTTTCTATACACATTAAACAATGTGACACAATAGAAGAGCACCACAGATGGGGGTTATGTTGTAGCGGACCAGTTGCTTTTTATCATTAAATATTAATTTGCTGAACACTGCGTTTTTGACATTGTGTTTAATGAAGTAGTTTTTAGCGTAAGTGAAGCACCATCTGACCCAAATCATTAGAAAAGTCTTTTAACTTTTGACATCACAGTCTGCGGTTCACTAGGTTTGGGTTGTTGTTGTTGTTGTGTCCTGCAGGCGTATGTGGAAACGGACTCTTATTCTGAAGTCCCACGTTTGCTGCTGCTGGACCGTTCCCTCCTTTCAAGGAGCTGTAGCCCTTCGGTTTGGGGATTCTCGTAGGTCCCGGTCGTCGGAATGCTTCTAGGGGTATCTGTTGAATAAGCAAACACAGGAAGTAATACACCAAAGAAAATGGCACAGTCTGCAAAAATAAGAACAATGCACTACTGGCAATGACCACTAGATGATATCATATCATACATATTGGGCAGTGGATGACCTCTGCGCTCAGGCTTTGTCAAAGATGAAGCCTTTCCAGTTTTTGATGGTCAGTGCACTGTGTAATAGTCACAGTCTATACATAATATGAATCTTTACCTACAATTTTGTGTTTTATGTCTTTATTCAGGTTCTACCTTACTGGACACGAATAGCACAATTTTATAGACATAATTAAACTTGCGCCATATGGGCAGCTTGTAATGGGAGGGTTTGTCCTTCTCATTGTTTTCCTTGTACAGTTCATCCTAAACCTCAAAACAGTGTCTTTGTTGCTTTAGAAACCAGTGTTTGTCTGTTTCTGTGGCGCTGGTCTGCGAGGGAGAAATGGAAATATCGTGGGAAACATCATATTACTCAGATTCTTAAACAACTCACTGCTCCGCTTACTGTGCAACCGCTTTTTAATCAGCGTGTTTACATGCGCAGCTACGTGCCAGATTCTGAGGTACATCGCTTTTGGATTGATGTTTGTACAGTAGAAGCCATATCCTGTTTACAGCAGCTCTGATAAGATGGTTCCAGAGTTATGAGTAACCTCAGAAGCAGTTCGTAGACACGCACTCGTTTGTATTGTTTTGTCTGCTTCTCGTAAATTCATTGGCAGGATCCAGAGAAAACGGCTCATACCTGAACTTATAAGAGCAGTTATTGAGATGTGTGTGTACACTAACTCTTACATATAAGATCTGAATTAATTAGAGTCAGGCACTGAGACTGACTCTTTCATCGCTCTGTCTTCAGGTTCATCACGACACTGACTTTATTCCTAAACACCCGACTTCAGACGATGCTCAGATGCTTGGTGTGCGGCTTGAGGTTTCAAGGATTAACAAAAACGGTCAGTGAACTGCACGGTTAAATATTCATGCAAGGTATGGATTTCAGAGCAGCTAATGAGCCAGAAAATCTGCACAGGCCCCACGTCACGGGCGCGTCGTTGATTTTACATGGAAAGAAACCTTAATGTGCGGCTTTGTTCTCTCGTGTATCAGCGGTGCAGCAGGAGTTCAACTAAGTACTTCCTCTGCCCGGCGCTCTGCATTGCTGGCACGCCTGTCTCCATGACAACCAAACACAAGGTTTGTTTTGGTGCTCGCGCTGCTGTGGGAGAGTGGCTACTTTAACGGCGTCTCCACTCGCACTCACACGCAGTATGGAGGCTTTTGTTTAGAGAAAGCCCACATACCTCTGTTTATTGTGCCTCTCTGGTTTTATTGTGCCTGTGGGTCAAGGTGAGCAAATTCCTCTGTGATTATTATCATCAGGGACTCACACAAGGAAGTTCATTCTCGACTGCAGTGTGATACACACCTTGTCTTTCTGGCATGCGCTGGCGTAAATAAACTTTCTTGATATCGTATCTTCGTATCAGTATCTGACTTTTTTTAAATGGCGGCAGGCTGGTGAGGAATGTTTGGTTTTGGCTTTGACGTAGACATTCATCCCAGCGATCCTGCTGTTAATCAGTGTGTTTAGTGCGAGTACATCGTCTTCTTGCGAGCCAGCGGCAGCAACTGCGGCCTTATCAATGAAACACCGTTTGGTGTCATCTGATACTTGTTTCATCAGTCTGGCAGGGACTCGCTGAGCGGATCTGTCTGTCTTGGCTGAACCACATGAGCTCAGTTTATGAATCAGCTCAGTCTGAAGTGAGTCAAGGGGTAATTGAGGTCACAGACAGCCGTTCCAGCTGCTGGGTGCTTCTCAAGTAGTGCTCTAATGAATAGCATCTTGTTTAGCCCCCATCATTTCATTCCACCCAAACGGTCCTCGGTGCAGTGTCTCCAGCTGTGCTCTTACATTCTCAGTCAATACATTCATTCAACATTTGATTCAATTTTTGAATCTGTGCTTTATATTGTGCATTTAGTACTCGAGTATATGGCTTAAAGTCCTGTATGTGCAATAGCTACTATTTACCCCTAATGTGTAATCTGAACTGCCATGGATTTGACATGTGTTGAGCAGCTCTTAAAGAGGGAAAATGAGAAAATTAAGCAAAACAAACACAATATATTCAAAAACCCAAATGCTATTTGGTGTGAGGAGTTCGGCGTCAGGGTGAGCTGTGATGGTAAGAGAAGAATAATTATCCTCAATCCTAATTAGGGAGCACTGGTGACAGTTTTGGGTCACATGTCCTATGACATTCATAGCCAATAAAGTCTGCGTGTCCACAGGCATGGTGGACTGAGCCATGGAACAAATTAATGACAAGTTTGGAGAGAGCACATTGGCTGCATCATAAGTTAAACAGGGTTTATTTATAATTCGCCGTGGCACTGCCTGTCGTACTTAATGTACTGTGTAGATGTTCAGACGTGCACTTTGCTCTTACAACGTGTTTGATTCTCTCTACTACTGACTACTGCAAGAAAGTCCCTCCCACTTTGGTAATTATTTCTTTTCAGCATGTTCTTTTACATGAGGTTTTTTATTCATACATGACTGAGTGTACCGCAATAAATACAGTAACATCATCCCTTGATTCTCCGCCCTGCTCTACCACACACGCTCCATTCACTTATCGTACGTATGTGGCTAACGTTTCCACTGTGGGCACGTGAAACCACATGTATAAGAAGGAATATACATGAACACTTCATGGGAAAAAGCAGAATAAAACAGAAATGCATGATTTGGCCACACGTTACGCTATAGACAAATATGCAGCTCTTTCTCATATCTAACTATCGTTTTGATGGGAACTTTGATGTCCTGATGTGCTTTAAAGGTACAGTATTCAGGAATTTCTTTGTCCAAATTCGGCTCATCGTGTTTCTTGCTCTCGGACTCCTCAGCGTGGTGGAAAGTGAATGTATACGATTTGGTGCTAATTTACTCTGTTACTAAGGATCCTTGTGAAAGACCCAAGTGTGTTTGACAGATTTGAAATAATAATAATCATATTCAATACAAAGGTATGTGTAAAGCATCTCCAACCTGTTGGCTGTGAATAACTTTACAGTGCACATTCACTGAATGCTTGTTAATTTTCCTTAACTACACTTTACCTGTGTACGATCTTTTTTGAATGAAGGTACAGAACCATCAGGAGGCTTCTGGAGTATCAATGCATGAAACAAGCAGTAGTTTCCACGTCATTTAAGAGCAATGTGTGTGTAAAAATACACCGATGTGTTTCTAATGTTAATGGTTACTGTGCATGCACCAAATAAAAGGAAATGAGACAACTGATTTCGATCTATTCACAGTTCCCTCTTATTATTTTTAATTTTACACATTCAAAACATGCTGAATGGTCTTTGTAAGCAAGGGATGACAAACTAAAACATAACACTTGTTGTTGCACACTTTAATTCCCAAGAAATCAAACAACTTAAATCATAATGCAGTATGTGTAATATGAAGTATAAAAACTGGTATGATACATCAGTGTGAATAGTCTGACTATACGGCAAATGAGCCACTTAGTACAATACAGTAAGTGCACATAAGTTAAAACCTGATGTTATGTCCAATGAAATCAAATTTTTAGTGCTTTTTTTTCCTCATGCAGGCAAACAATGTTTGAACTTAATCACACAAAACCAAGCAAACTAACCGACATTAAAATGAAAACGTTCAAACCCAGATCAAAGATGATAATTCAAGCAAAACAGACATGTACATGTGCCAGGGTGTATTACGTGGGTATAAGGGTCTAGGGATGCTGGAGCTCATGGGCTGGGCTTAGTAAGAAAGGAAGGGATGGAGGATTTCAGGGGTTATCTGCTCAGTCGTAGGCATTACTTACTGTAATTTGTGACGGCCGTTGGATTGGGGTGGAGGTGGGCTTAATCATGATGCTACTTGTAATTTTGCTGCTGCTTTTGACAGTAGGAGAGGTGCAGTTTGCTAGCACCTGAGTCCTTTGCTCCTGGAGCACAGGCGTGTGGCACGGACTCAGCGTTTGGGACGGGGTGCTGATGCTCTGGATGAAGGGGCTCCCTAAGTGAATGTGGATTTTGTTGTCCTCAGTGGTGATGACGTTTGGCCCTGAGCTGTTGGACCTCTGGACCTGCCAGTTGCTCTGCCTCTCGGGGGTCACGCGGAAGACGGCGTGCCCTCCAACCACCTCCACTGGTTCAGTAGCGAGGGAGCGGTCAGGAGTGCCTGTTGTGACGGATACAATTTGTATGGGCGATAAAGCTCTGTCTGGCGTGACAGAGCCACAGGATTCTGGGCTCAGTGCTCTGGAGTAAGCCGCCATAGAGAAAGGTGAGAGGGCCCTATCTGGAGAACAGAGCTCGTCGGACACCGGGGAACCTTTGAATTTAGTCGTTGGGGAAATGGATTTAGCAGTAGGGGATATGGAAGCATTCTGGATGATGGTAATTCTCTGTTTGGGCGGACCTCCGCTTGTGGGGATGACAGCAGTGCTAGTGAATGACTGGGCGTTTTCTGTGGTCGGGCTGGTGATCTCTAGTGTCGCTGTGTTGTGTCCGTGGTCAGGAGTCACTTTAATGTGCAGAGGTTGTCCAGGGCTGTGGGTCAACACGACATCTCCGGGCTGGATGTGGTTCCCATTCTGGCGTGGTTGCACTTTGCCGTTCACCTGATGGCAGCTATCTTTGCTTTTGAGGAAGGGGAGCCGGGCTCTCCTCATGTTGTTGTTCAGGTTATTCACGTTGTTTATCAGCGAGGGGCTACACTTGCTGAGCTGCAGCTCGTTGCTGTAATTTGCATTCTCCTCTGGTTCGCTCTCGTCGTACAGCTTCCCGTTCACCACGGCGCGCTCCAGTGGGGCCGCCGTCGTGCACGTGGGAGACGTGAGGTCCATGGGCTCTGTCTGCACTTCTTTGGTGGAAACATGCAAGTCTGAAAACCGTCTTCCGTTCATGCCAGGACGGAGACTTTTGCTAAAGCGTCTGTATCTCTCAAGCTCTCGCGTGAGTGTCTCCATTTCTCTGGCCAGTTCCTTGTTTCTGACCTCTTGCTGGGTGAGCTTCCTCTGCAGTGTCGAGTGCTCCGTTTTCATGCAGCAGATGGATTCCTCCGTTCCCATGTACTCGTGGATCTTCTCTTTCAGAGCCGTTACCTCTCTTGTCAAGTGACTAGACTTCGCCTCCTCTTCCTTTAAGCGTTTGTACAGAACGTGCTCTTGGTTGCACTCTTTCTTTTCTGCCAGTTGGTACTTTGAGAGTTCTTTTCTGGATATTTCCAGCTCCTCCATCAAGGCTTTAGCTTTCTCCTGTTCACTAGTAAACCTTTTCTCCAGTGATTCAAACTCCTCTGTTTTTAATAAATCACCTTCTGCCACCTTCATGTCCTTTAGCTTGCGTCGGAGACGTTCAACCTCCTGTGTCAAATCCTTAACTTTGTTGTCTTCTTGTTGGAAGCGGTTAGCAATGGGTGCTTTGATATGATCCTCTTTAGCTTTGTTTCTGAGATATTCTCTCTCTACAGTCTCCAGAGACTGCAATCTTTTCTTCATCATATTGATCTTAGAAACCAAATCTTTGCTCTTTTCCTCCTCAGCCCTCAACTTGGCCTTTAAATCATCCCTTTCCTTTGTTGCGTTGCACATCTTCTCTTCCAGCTCAGCCTTTGACCTCAGTGCTTTCTTGCTCTCTTCAATCAGCTTCTCTGTGACTGACGTGACTTTGTCCTGCTCAGCCTGGAGTTTACCAGTGCTGTTCTGGACCTTGTTCTCCATTTGTTTGAGTTTCTCTGCCATTGCCTTCCTCTCATCCACCAGCATTACTGTCAGAGTCTTTAACTTGGTCAGATCTTCTTTTAGTGTCAGCTCCGTCTTTCCCAGTTGATTTTCAGCTGTCTCCAGTTCTTTGACTCTGACTTTCAAGACCTCTAGCTCACTGGTCAGAACCTTGGACACTGTCCTCTCCTTCTCCAGGTTACTTTTAAGTGAGCTGCATTCCTGTTTGCTCTTGCTGAATGCATCCTCTAGTTTTTCCAAGTCCATAATTCTGTGGTTGAGTTTGTCAACTTCTGCCTTGAGGCTCCGGCTTTGACTTGCCTCTTTCTCCAGTTTCTTGTTGAGGTCCCTGCAGTGGTCCTCCATTCTGATCAACTCTTCATCCTTTCCCTCCATTTCGAGCACCCTTTTCCGTAACTCCTCAAGTTCAGACATGAGGCTGGAGTTTCCGCATTCGCCTCGGCTAATTTTGTCCCGCAGCTCCTGCAGTTCCTCCTCGGCTCTGCGTAGAGTCTTGTTGGTCTCCTCCAGCTCATCAAGCTGTCTACTGAGAGTCGACAGTTTCTGGCGCAGCTGTCTGTTTTGGGCATCCTCACCGGTCAGCTTGGCAGTCATGGCCTCCTGTTCTTGATGGTATCGTCCGGCTTGGTCACGCAGCTTAGCCTCCAAGCAAATGACTTTTTGCTCCTCTTCCTGCAGTCGCGCATTAGCTGAGCTCAGCTCCTCCTGGCTTTGTGAAGCACTGGCGCTCAGTTCTTGGACCTTCAGTGTTTGTTGATTCAGCTGCTCAGTGAGACGCTGCTGTTCATCCACCACCATCAATGCAAACGACTTGAGTTTCGTGAGCTCCTCCTTCAGACTTGTGATCTTTTTGGTGTTCTCCTCTTCCTTTCGCTCTTGGTAGGCCTTCTCTTGATCAATTAGCAGCTTCAACCTACAAGAAAGAAGTATAAGCAGAGCAAAATGATCTCCATGCACTGCAGTCCAGACTAGGTTTGTCTAGATAATACAGAATAACAACAATTTAGCAAGTATTTATATGTTATATAAATATTAAACATTGCAATATTTGTTCATGACAGTTGCATTTTCCTTTCCTCCACTTTTTTTTGCTTTTCCAGTTTACTCATCTTTTTTCCTTGTGGTACAGTACATATGAAACTCTGCACCCCTGCCTGTCAATCTCACTTCTCCAAGCTCTCACACACGATCACCGCTTTTTCCCTGCATGTCTGGGGGGGGGGGGGGGTTAAAGGTTTTATGTCATGGAAAATTTAACACATCATAAAAGCATTGCTTTAACTCTCTTAGGTTGGTAGTCTGAAATACCTGTGGTTACTTTTCTTTTATTCCCTTGTTTCTAACTAATTCTCATATGGTTTGGAAACCTGAGTTACTGCTGTTATTAGTGGGCCTTGACTTTAACAATCATTGAATTTTAAAGTTTCCATGATATTTTAGGGTGTAGCCTAATATATTTAAATCCTCTGGGAAGTTAAGGGAAAAAGACTGACACATAGACTGTCTCTGATCAAATTTAAGTTTCATTGTTATTGTTGCAGTTTTAAGGAAATCTGCTGCAGTTTCTTCCTTCATTCAAGATGTGACCTTAACACCTTGTATATATATACTTGTATAGTATATTTCTATATGCAAAACCCACATGGGGAACACAGTAGCTACATGACGTAGAGATACATCGCCTTTGATCCACTGGGTGCAGTTAAACTGATTGAAGTACAATGTTCAGTCAGGATTGGTCCATGTGGCACTTGCCCATATCACCCGGTCAAAGTGCCTAAAGCCCCGGGGACGTGATGTTATGACTGCCGTGTGTGCAGCTGCCAGGCGTTTCCACACAGATGGCCCACTGGCTTGGAACAATCCTTTAATTAAGGGGTTCCTCTGCTACCAAGCCCCCAGTACCACAACCACTACCACCTCTTATACGTTTAAAGGAATTCCCCTTACTTCCAAAGGTAATTACAGTCCCACAGAGTTTATACAAAAATGCACACGCTCAGGATCAGATCGCTAATTCCTCATGTACACTTGGGTTGTGGGCCATGATGTAAGTGTGGCAGGGTGGGTCACTTCTCCGTCAGGGTGGGAGTGGGTAGGGGGACACATGTAACTGGATCCATGTGTTGCAATTAAATCCAGACCATACACCCAATAAAATATTACAAGGACACGCATAATAATTAAGAATTCATTTTTTGTGTGGCTTAGTTTGGTTGGATGAGGATGCTGGGTTTTTGTGGCCACATTTCCACAGGGGAAAAATCTATTGTTATTCATCGTGAATCAAACATTTAACGTTTAACATTTCACAGTTGAAACAGAACCAACATGTTTCGCAGTTGGAGGCCTTTCAAGTACAGCGTATCGTATAGGAAAGTAGTATAGTCAAAGAAAGATTGGACAAAATAAACCTCACATATTCTTTTATTACATATTTGAAATCAATTGAAATTGAACACATTAATCTCTCCCTAAAACTAGTTTAAAAAATTTTTATCATGTCATTGTCATATTTTTCTTGACAGATTTTCTCTTACATCTTTCAAGGACTGAGTAAGAGTGTTCAAGGGAATGTGCCCAAGCTTATTCAGAAATATGTGTGTGTTGAAAAATGACATTTGTGTTTGTATTTTTAGGAGTAGATTGTGTATATAGAAACATTAAGTTGCTAAGCAAAGCCTTTATAAAAAACAATCAGACATATCTCTTGCAAACTAGTCTGTCCCCTATTATCACTGTTTGTTTAATCTCTTATCTTAAGTCACCACAGTTTTCTGGTGATGTCATCAGCCGAAAATAGAAAAAAAAATGTACTTTGTTCTCTAGTGGGACTGGGAAGTTTTGGATATTATTCTGTTTAAAAATACTGCTAGGTCTTAAAGTGCATACTGCAGGCCAGGTTCAATTCACTTAAGAGGAGTCCAAGACCTAGTAGTGAAATCACTTCTAGCAGGTTATGAGAATATTTTTGGTCTGTTCATGAAAAAGTTGATCCAGATCAGTTGACGTTTCTCATCAAAGACACACACAGAGGCCATCGCAGCTAGAGATCCTCTGTCGTGTGCGTGTTATGAACTTTGGAGGATCGCGTGACCTTTGGTGAAGAAAACCTAATTTGTCCCACAGGTGACAATGACAATTTATGTTGACGACCGACTGCTCTTTTAACAAGCTGTAGTAGCTCAGCAGCCCACATTTCACCACGCGATGGAAGTCAGCAGAAGCAGTTACCATATGGCTTCAGCCGACATATAAATAAACCAGCTGATCTATAAAGCATTTCACTCCCTGTGGTGTTTATCTCAGTGTTATTAGAGAGCAGCTCTTTCGTGCAGAAGTCTGTACATCTTGAAAGACCATTATTTTACAACATCATTTCACTCCACAGCCTGTGAACCTTCGCAATCGGCACCAAATCCAGACGCACGAGCACCGACGCGGGTCTACGGAATACCCAGGGTCGCTGTCTAATCGAATATAAAAGCTGTTCCTACAAGTAAAGGGTAAATGTGCACTTGGGAGCAGTCAGCTAAGCTTACAGGGGAGTCACCACTAACCACAGCAGCACACATCACAAGTTTACAGAGGGTTTCCCTCTCTTTACGTGGCTTCCAAGCCTGGAAACTGTGGCTCACCCTCTGCTTAAAGCTTTGTTACACGTACCCTGTCCCGTTTCCCAACCACAAGTGATTAGGTCATGTATGTACAGACTGACACATCCTGTCCGCACACATGAACACCTTCACTGTTACAGAGACCCGTGAACGGTGGGTCCAGAGCTCACATGTGTGACGGAGCTTGAAGAGAGGACGCTGACTGAGTAGTTCAGGGACTATATTTACCGTCCACACGGGCTAAAGTGATATGCCCCAAGAGTGCAATCAACACGTGTGAAATATGTAGCACTGATATTTATTGACTCCCTGGTAGAGGTGAAGTACAGTATGCTACTCAAAAACAGCTAGAGTTTGTGTTTTTGGAATAAATTAGATGTCACAGCATTTCTACAATGTTGAATATGTCTTTGTGACGTTCACGCTGCCTTTAAACGCAAATTTCTTTCATCCCTCAATGGAAAGAAAGTTACAGAGACACAATAATTTACAATAATGTGCAGGGATGTAAACACTCTGAATTGTACATTCAAATTACTGCAGCATCACAGAATGAATGCGATGTTGAATCGGCTGTACTGTGTCTTTCTGCAATGCCAGCGTCCTTTTTACGAAACTCAGCTTCAGCTCTGTTCCCCGACACATTCTTCAACAATAAATGTGTGTAGTCAGGAATTTGACATGATCTTCTCACAAGATTCAGGTTTTGGCCTCATGTCTGTGTTGAATAGTTAAAAACCTCAACCAGTGTTGGACCTCTCTGTTTGGCTCTTCAGCGTTTTAGAACAGCTGCTCCTTCAGTTTATGAATAAATAATTAACACATTTTAGAAGAAGCATGTAACATTTGTTTACATTATAATTTATTGTTCCGTATAATAATGTCTTTTAAAACTATGAAAAAAAGTTTTACTGACATTTTGGACTAGTTATTACACATGTAAAAGTGAGGCATTTCTCAGCAAAGACTCATAAAAGTCATTGAAATGATGATATTCTAAGAAAATAAGAAGTTACCGCGGCTTATATGAAATATGTTTTTAGTTCAGAGTATTGTAATAATGTTCTCTGTGCCTACCTGTGCCAAAGGTTTCCCCCGTTTCACTGCCATAGAGTCATTATCTTGCTGTACAACACCGGACCTTCAACTCTTGCTCTGTGTGTGTCTCCCTGTAATGTGGGCATTCCTGCACTCAGACCAAACAATAAGGGATGTGCTCCCTGCCTTATGGCCCATTACATCATCAACATGTCCTTATATGGAACTTTGCATTGCAGAGGCTCGCAGGAAGGGGGTGTTCTTGCTCGCATGTGTGCGTGCGTGGTGCGTCCATGCCTCCTGAAGCGACTGTTTAACTAAAGGACGTGACAGAGAGGAGGGAAAGGCTTTTTGTTGACGTTTATGTAACGTGTGAAATATCTGCCCGGCCTGTCGCTGCGCCGAAGGCAGGGCAGTAGGTGAAGAGAGACGACGGCTTCGAGTTACAGCGTTTCCTTCTGCTTCTTGTCAGCTTCAGTCATTTATTCACCCGTGGAGAGATGAAAAAAAAATAAAAAATTCTGCTTGCGAGTTATAAGAAATTCTTGGACGATGAATTGTAATTGAGACCAGGACTGAGGAACGTGACAACACGTGTAACACATATGTTGGACATGTGAACATGTGAAATATGCTGTCGCAGGCAACACATAAGGGATCCTGACATTGTGACAGCTTTACTGAAATCGCTTGTTAGCGTTTTCAGTGTTGATTGTAATCACAGAGCGCTACTACATGGACCCTTGCATCTACTGGACGTTTCACACGAAGCGTATATAAACATATAAAGACGTGGATGGTTTTAAAAATACTAATTGTTACGATGGTGTAGTTTTATAACTAGGTCTAAATATACTTTACACTAGTTGTGTCCTATACATGAGATGTGATGCAATGGCTGGGTCGTTAAACGCCCCACATGTGCACAAGTGACTTAAAATTCTGCAAACAAACTAATGGATTTCCATTCAGCAGTGTAAACGCAGCTTAGGCCAGCACCCAGTAGTCTTTATCAGTGGCACATTGTTCATTACACAATGCCCCAGCCTTTACTGTTATCTAATTGCTCTGTCTAAACTCGTCCATTTGTCAGAGATTTTTTTTTTTTTTTCAGGGAGGTTATTGCTGAGCTGAGCTTTATTGTTCAGGGAAGAAATGTGGAATGTTTATTCAAACAATGGAGCTTGTGACATTGCTCTGTGCAGGAACATAAGGGGAGAGTGATGTAAGTAGTTCGTGATTAACACAGCGAACGAACAACAGGCTCTTATGTCTGGTGGGGTGGCAACGAAGTGAGACAGATATACGTAAAATCTGCGTGTTTTCTGTTACTACGCTCTTCAGTCAATAAGTTGTAGCCATAAGCAATTCCAGCAGTGTGAGGGAATAACAAGGGCAAGACTCTTCCTGTCTCCTGCCCTCTAAATGAAATATGTCATGGCTTAGCAATGACTGAGGTCACTGTTAGTGAATGCTAACAAGCTCTGCCAGCTACGCTGAGGTAAACAGAGTTTGGCTACATTCGCTTTTTTTTTTCTAACAAAACAAACATGCCAAAATATCTCTAGCGAGTCAAGTGATGCGTGGTAAACATACACGCGGGCGCAAACACACGTCATCCTTCACGGCCGTTCCCCCCAGTGGATCAATTGCCAAACATTACGTGGTACAATTACAAGTCGTCAACTTTGTACTACCATTAATTTTTGCTTTTGAACGCATTATTAGTCATCTGACTTGTAATAAAGATAAGCGATGGATTGTGTGCGCAGACTGACTCACTTTTAAGTCATCTTTAGCTGCTTCTGGTCCGGCAATGGAAAAACAGAAATCTCCCCTTTTTAGGCCAACAGTGTACTGAAAGTAAAATTAAATTTGGTGTGTTCCCAAACTACTGATGAATGCACCAGATGCTGGCGTCACATACTGTGACTTTAAGCCTGTTCTCCGGGCTGGAGCAGTGTTCGTGAGTCGCGGCAGGAGCCAGACACGACTCGCAGATTCCTAAAAAGAAGCAAACTCAAAACATGTGGCCTGATGACTTGTGTAATAAATTGCAATTAATCATTGCATTTTTCTACCAATTGGAGGAGACTGTAGTTGGAGGACAATGAATGAGGCTGTGTGGAAAGGTTGGACTAGTGGAGTACATATAGAAGCCAAAGATAGCATTTCTGTTGGAGGGTGGTGTCAGGAAGTCATCGTGCTTCCTATACAAACACTCTGCATTTGATTCTATTTGGAGCCTTCAGTTTGCTTTTCAGTAAAAAGAACAAAGTGATGGGGTCGGCGCTTTAAAAGGACCATTTGGTAATTGTCATATGTTGTTGACAGCTAAAAGGCCGGAGCATCAGAGGCTGGGGGAGTTGGGAGCGCAGCCAGAACGACATGGTTGAGCTTCCTGCGGAGGCCGCCTCGCACTCTCACTCCTCAAATGAGCCGATTCTAACCACATTAAAGTGTGACAACTCGACTTCAAGAGACGTTTTCCTGAAGCACTCGAATATCTCTAAAGCACCAGTCTAATACTTTGCCACGAGGTCACATGGGAACAGGAGGGCTGCCGTTCACTCGTGAGGGAAGCATAATTGATCTCAGGACATTCAAACTACAATATGTCATAAGCAGGAGATTAGAGATAAACTATGATATATTCTAGTTTTTTCTTCGCTCTCTTTTCCCTGCATGAAACTGTTTGCTCACGGAACAAACAATTCAGCCACTCGTTCTATTTCTGGATCGGGACGTTTCAGGCCCCCGAATATTGTACACTTGAACCAGATGTTAGGGATCAAACATGAGAGCAGGCCACACAAACATGTTTGCTGTGACAAGCCTCTGCCAAATGACAAACAGGGCAGAGATGAAGCCGTATTGTGTAACGCCGCTGGAATGACTACGCAGAAGAGGACGTTTAGGATTTGGTTTGGATGAGCAACATGTGCGGCTGAGCAGGGCGGTTGTTAAATCCAGAGGTACGATCTGACGGCATTTTTACTTCGTTAGAGCTGGAACTTCCTGAAATGTGTGACACAACAGGAATTACACTGGTTAGGCTGGCTGCTCGGTTGTACACAAGGACTAAAGAAAAACTGAAGAACTAAATGTGACCTGTGTTCGAACAAACGCCATCATGGTCTATCGATTTAGAGGTTGCACGTCCCACCAACGTACTACCAACCACCAATACCCGAGCTCTATGTGTGTGAATGCGCTTTTAAAACATCCCTGGTTTGTGCCGAAAGGTAGAGCTGTCACACGAGCATTAAAGATGTGAGGGTTTGTAGGTGTGTGACTGTGAACTGACTGGTGCCTGATTCGAGGCGTACACAGTGAGTGAGCGACCATTAATGAGTATAACATGTCTAGTGCCTGTTAGAGGGGCAGGAGTGAACGAGGGTCCGTCTGACAACACAAATATCTGCAGGCTGCAGAGCCAGACGACCTCGGAGATAAGCACACGCTCACCCTCTCCACGCGGGGAGACTGAGTGTGTGATGAGATTTCTGTTGCGTCTCTGAAGCCGTCACAGACGAGGCCTGGTCTTGCCCAGCGCTGTCTGACACACATGCTTGTGCAACGCACCCACCCTGAGGGCTGATTACCTGACATACGTTCATGACATCATCGGCTGCTAATCAAATCCATATGGCTCCCTCCCTCCTCTCTCTCTCTCTCTCGTCACCTCTCTCTGGACTCGCTCACTCTTTTAATCCACCTATGGCTTTGTCTAATTGTCCATTCTCTCTCTCCTTCAAAGTCTTTCTGTCCACAGCTGTTGTCTTTCTTTTTGGTTCTGATCTCAGCCACTGTTAGAGCAGAACATGCCTGGTTTCTGTACTGGTACCGGCCTTCTACGGCCAAAACTCTGGTTTTATTGCCATTTGTTGGCTGTAGCTCTTCTGTTTGATGTTGTAACGGCATTATTGACTCCAAATAATTTGCTCTCTTCTATGTTTTTGTACTTGTTGTATGTACTTGTTATCATTGTTTTACTGTAGGGAACAACCAAATATGTGTTAAGTAACTTCTTTCATAGGAAAACCAAATTTTCCTTTACTCTTTTACGTCAACAGACAAGGCAAATGTTTTGATATGCTTACATACAAGTTTTTCGTTGTAACTGGACAGTTGCAGTCGAGTAAATTTCTGTCCATAAAGCACGAGAGTACAAACCGATCACGCCGTATAAATGTAAACGAGTCAACTAATCAAGATGAACTATTCTAGATGTTAAAGGTTCAACGCCGTTTTTCTTTTTCCCTCCTGACTCCGACAGGCACAAGTTGTTCCCTAAATGCAACAGCATAACGAATGAAACACGTCACCTCATAGCGGAGGACTCAGTCGTGAAGCTCCCGATTGAAGGCCTGGGCCGGGCAGGCTGTAATTTACTGACTAACAACAGCTATTGCTCAACAAAAGATCACAGTGGTAGTGAGAAATTAAGAGAGGTGTGCATGTAGGTGTAGTCAGCAGGGCGGGCGTGTCGGTCCAGCTGATAATCATTACGCCTCCAGCGGTGAGGACTGTAAGTGGCGAACACCTAGGGAGGATGTTTCAAGCGGCTGTTTGCACAAACATGGTGGATCTCGAAACTCTGCACATCCACCACCAGCGACCACATGTACATTGCAGCAAGCAGTTGGCACCGCCTGACGTTACACAATCTATCATTATACCATTACCATATCTGCAAACATAGAGGTCCTTATGTTTGGTAAGGGACCATTTTATAGCTTCAGAAAAACACACCCTGTCATCTGCTGATTCAGTTTATATACAAATGATTTACAGCTGCAGGTACATTAATGAGGAAACAGCCTGTAATGATGACTTGGCAACGTAATAAACAAATGTTGTCATTTGTTTTATGTGCCTTATAGAACTACATCGCTCATTGCCACGCTGACTCGGGTTGGGGGGGCTTTGTCAACTGGAAGTTACTTATTCAGGTACTAAATATTCTAAAGGTCAAAAACATATATTCCGGTTTGTGTTTGTTCATCTTTCCAAACAAATCTGCATTTGTAGTAAAAAACTAACTGCCCTGCAGCAGCCATTAAACCAATTTAAGCTCTGGAACCAGACTCCTGCTATTAAAATGGCAAATCTGAATTACTGAGCATGGTAGTGATTACGCTACTAACGGTGACCATAACTGCACAATGCAACACGGATCTTGGCAGCAAACTCACAGGAAGTAGGGAAGTGATACACGCATCCTGTACGATCACTAATCTGTCCAGCTTTCAGGTGAACGGGAAGGATCTGCCTCCAGAGACTCCGAAGAGTTCGCCTCAGTCGGATTTCAGGGAGGTGCACTTTCTCAAACCATCAAGACATAGAGTCTATAATGTTTCCTGCCATTTCTTGTGCGTGTTCATTTATGTTGTGCTTTGTTCTCCATGTCTATCTCCAGCTTTTGCATGACTTTGCAAAGTAATTAATAAGTAGGAGGAAGCAGTGCAGCCACTACCTGGCTAATCTCTTAATGTTTGCCTTCCCAGAGGCAGCATCTACTTCCCATCCTCACATTGCGCTAATCAGCACCTAAACAAAGATTTTCTTCAAGCAGTTTGAGATAACAGCCCTTTAAAGCCTTCGGTGCTGAGGCTGTGTTTAAGTACAGTATCTAAGTGCTGGTTCAGCCTGAGAGGAATACGATGTGACCACCAGCAAAGCAGCCGAGTTTCAGCAAATGGAGGAGGTTCATTTACTTCTTCTAGCTGATTCAACCACTTACTCATTGCTGAAAGTTGTGGACAAACAAACAAAGAACTGCTAAATAGCAACAGAGGAAATTCTCAGCCTCTGTGGACTCAGCTTCTATCTGTCTCATCGCACCATCTTTAAACACAGGAAATGGATTTCCTAATCTGGTCATCTTTTCACCACTGCAGTGATGAGGAAACAAATCCAAAAGCCAGTGCGAAACATCCTCCAAGGTTTCAGCACCGGTTGGATTAAGGGGACAGCTCCACAGCGTGTGTTACCGTACATGAGGACTGGGTTGAGTCAGGGATGAGCCACGGTGCGAAGGCCAAAGGGAGTCGTGTGTAATGCTTCTGGCATTTAGATAGTAAAGTGTGTGTCTATGTAGGATGTTCTTTTTGGGTTCTTACATCATGCAGAACAACTGTTCAGCCAACCGTTCTCCCTTTGATTGTTTTGTATAAGTAAGTTTAGCAAAGTTGAGACACTGGTAACGAAGACATCTACTTGATTATTTTGAAACGTATTTTGAAAATAATAATAGCAAGCGAATAAAGGAAACGACTAAGAATTACAAACATGACAACGAACATTTTTCCTGCATTAGGTCAGACTGCCGACGCCTTTTGCTGTTCATTGTCAGATTGAAACCCGCTTGTGTGCTCTTCTACCCGTTACCTTTTAATCTTTGCATCAAATAAGAGGCTGTACAACGTAGAACAACGTGTGTTCAAGCTTTGCCCTTCATTTTCCCGTGTCTAGTCCACATCCCACCGTGCTGTGGCCCTCCCGCCATCGCTGTCAGCCCGTCTGTCCTGCTTTCTCTCTGTGCCTCCGCAGGCTCCCTGTAGGCGACACACCCCGGCCTGAACTCACCAGATGTCCTGGCTCATTATTTATCTGCAGCCTCTCATAATGCCTTGGCTCTGTGCACTTCTACAGAAGAGCGAGACCTTTGATGACACACATCGTTTTTCAGAAATAATGGCTCACATGTGAGGGGCTTAGAATGATAAAAAAAACAGGATCTGTTACACTGACAGGGGAAAAGTTATCAGCTTATAATAAACAAAGTGTATTAACATCATTCCTGCTCAAACATAGTTTTTCTGTGACTTCCAATATGAGCCAAAGATAATATTGTGCAGTAAATAAACACTGACATCGTCATTGAGAACAGGGCCAGTGGCTCTTTCAGAATGGTAGCTCCTCAGCTTCTACATTTCTCCTTCTCTCCTTCTCTTTCCTAGCATCCTTGTTGCTTGCGGGTCTTTCCCACTCACGCTCTCTCTTGTCTTCCTCCCTCATATCTTATCCTCCTGTTTCCATTTCAGCGTTTCCATCCCAGCCAGCTGCTTGCTCACTGTGGCTACTCCCACTTGCTGCTCACCTCTTTGTGTTCAAGAGGAATGTAAATGATAGTGGTTGGGGATGTAGGGTGTGACACTGGAATTCACTTTATCCAGACAGAGCTGTAATGGACCGTGTGTGTGCATATGTGTCTAGGGTGACATCACTCCCCTCCCAGAGTCCGCTGAGAACCTGGACACAAGCTCTTTCTTTTGTCTCATCACTTCCTGTTCAGGCTTTTGTTTTCCCAATTACTTGGCAACTGGCCTCGAATTGACTCTGAATTAAAGTGAGGAGAAACAGATGCAGCCTCACACCACTTAACTGGCACATCATTTCCAATAAATGATTGGACATCGGCCTCGCATCTGTAGTCGTTATTTCAAGTGTTTTTCCTCTAAAAGACAGCCTTTGTTACTGTTTGTCACATTGTCCCCTATGTGCTTTTATTATAATTTAGTTTTGGACTGATGTATAATCTTTGAATACAAAGATACATTTAGTAGAATCAGCCCACATTTAAAGACAAATCTTATATTATTGATATATTTACATTATTATTTAAGTTTGTTTCTGTGTTGCTTCAAATGAGTATAAATGGAATCAGGACCCGTGTTATTCCTCCAAAGACATTAGAGTTTATTATAGTTATCAGATTCAGTTCCCTGCATTTAAAGGGATTATGTGGCTTCATGTGAGCAGCAGGCCAGAGCTATTTGTATCTGCGCCATCACTGTAATAAGTATTGTTAGGAGGAAGTTTAAATAGAGGCGGGAAAGCTTGTTATTTTAGGTTTTGTTGGGAATGTCTCAGTATTAAAGTTGAGTTCAGCTAGAGTGTTCCAACTAGCAAACGATATACCACAGTATATTTGTGTTTCAGCACCGCAACATGACATCATCAGCCACTGCTTACTTCCATCCATAAACACGCTACGCTGTATATTAGTTATTTACAGCTAGACCCCCATGAAAGGATAAACACTCAACAAAAGTCCATGTATTATACTCGCATCACTAACGTAGGCAAACTGGCTTCCTGCGTGTACTGGAAGTGGAAACTCATGCTGCCTTCACTCATGCCTAAGTAATAGTAATTACCAGCTTCTCACTTGTAAATCACATTTACGTCAGTGTTCAAGGCGTCACAGGATGGAATTTAAATGTGGAAGTTCCAGTACATCTGATTTGGCTGCTAAACAGTAGGACCACACATTCACTGGCAGAATCACTTGTTACAGGTAATTGAACAGTGAAATCGCGCTACTTATGTAGCATTACACAATGTTCTTTGTTAACATTTTTTTTAGCTGTTACTTGTATTTTTAGAAAACCCACACAGGTCATCAATGCATCATTGGCCTTTGTTGGTTCCTTCCACCGTCACAATGTGGACGTGAGGTAAAAGGAGAAAATGTTGCCTATCACTGGTCATAAGTTAAAGCTAGGATGGGCTGCAGCACACAATAGAAGGAGTCGTGCCTCCTAGGGACCCTCTGATGTATGCAGATCAACTGTTGCCATGACAAACACCCACAAAGAAACTTAAACCTTCAATAGTTTTGACAGACATGTCTGTCGTCGGTGTAATTTTTGGTTTGCATTGTTATGAATATTCCTCATTGTCGGTGTGACGCATGCTGTATCCTGCGGCCTGGCTTAACTCTGCCTTTGTGCCATGCAGGTCCATAAAATCTGAAACGTCCCCGACAAGGACACGAGACAACGAATGTGTGGATCCTTAGGCCTCCTGGCTGCATTGTGCTCTTATTTGCAGACGACACTTACAATGTTGATGAAGCACCGGTGGACACCCCAGTGCCTGCGGAGAGGCTGCCTGAAAGGCTCGGGTCAGAGTTATTAATGAAAGGCCTGAATGTTGGGCTGTAGCCTGTGTCTGCTATGGGTGATGTCATCGTCTGCATAGACACGACTGGTCTCACCTCAGTGACTGAACACAACAGATGGCTCACATCTGGGATGATTCCAGGGAAGCATTTTACACTTGCTTTGTCCACTTACTTACACTGATGATGAGGACTGATGGTGATTTTCTTTACTTTTCGCGCAATTAGGTCTGGCACAGTGCCCAGTCCGGAGAGGTTCTACACAGTATGTTAAAAACGTGGAGACATGGATCTTTTACATACACTTTTGGCATTTTTCCTACAGCAACAGTAAGTTTGACAGTTTCCAAAGCGTTGTTGTTTTTTTGTTTTTTTCAATTAAGATGGTTGCGAATACAAAATACAAAACCTTTATAGCCGAGGTCAAATTTAAACATCTGTGACAGCCGGCTTATTCCTGTTTTTCACCAGTTATAGTTCATTTATTATTTTCTGCAGTGCTTCATGTGAGCAGCACTTTTGGAAATATTAAACATTTCGTGACTTTTTTTTTTTTTTATAAAGTTTGTCTCTTGCAGCTACTCCAGTCTTGTTGAAACAAGACAGTTAAACATCGTAGGCTCCAAGTGAAAACCAGACCAGAGCAAAAGAATAGCGACTAAATCAGTTTGGGTTGAGCATAAAACTGGCTTCAATACACAGCTTTTCAAAATGTGAGCTCATAATTTTCTTTGTTTGAAAAAAAACAACAAAAAAACCCTCCAGGAATGAGCTCATGCTATACTTAGATTAAATTAGAGAGATCCAGGCATAGCATTTATTCTCGCTTGTGTTTGCTCTCGCTCCAAGCCGCAGATGCCGAACCTCCTCCTTAGAATGCGTATACTTTATGAGAACCATTCTTAAATTGTTGGACAATTTTAAACACATTAAACGTAATATTATCTCCTCTGGCACTGAGACGCTGTAATACTTGTGGACTGTTGAAAAAACAGAATATGTGTGGGTTACCGGGGGCATGTGATAAGCAAATGTGCGCTTAGACCGAAGAGAGCACAACAAATAGAGCATAAAACTTAACGTCACAGTCCGGTCTTTGCAGGAGCCTTCAGATGATTTAGCATCCAAGCGTCTTGTCTCCTCGCTGACATGGATACTTCCTTCGCCTTCTACTTCACTAAGCTATGAGAGGCTCCTGAAACTGGAGAGGCGCTGTAAACCGTTTTTCCACCCTTTAGTCATACAACCCCCACCCACCTCTGTCACTGGCAGGAGGTTTTGCTCAGTTTCAAGCCCCAAAAACATTTGTTCTAAGATATCAGCCGCTTTGGCTTTGACAAAAGTCTTATTTCATCACTGTAATCTTTTATGGCAGAGTGCGCAAGCAATCTTAAATCCTGCTGCAGCCCCATCAAGCTATTATCTAGTGGACATCTTTATCCTTCAGTGGAACAAGGGTATCAAGCTAAGCACAAGCCGTTTGTGGCTCACTGAGGCTGCTATTCCTACCAGGTCAATGCAACGTCAAGATAGGAGATTTTTGACTAAAACTAAATTGACTGCATAATTTAATCTTGGAAAAATACAGTGTAATTGAGGTTTTGGTCTCAGATCAAATAAAGTTCTACTCTGGAAATGATTGCTAGGACGAGTGCGGTTCGGGGCTGTTGGGCGGAGGAAGGTATATGTTGTTTGTTTTGCTGTTATGAGACGTCTACTCGATCGCATATTTTTTCAAATCACCTACATAAATTACTGACCAGAGAAGCCACTGGGTTTGTTGTGTTGGCGTATTAATTACTTGGCAACAGTCTCGTCTCCTGCCATAAAAGACGGAATTCGGTTTTCTGTGAAGTCATGCATATTATTGAGAGTTCAGTTACATTTCTGCAGTGTTTTTGCAGAGGCTTGGTGGGCTTGTAAGGGATTAAACTGTCAAACGTCGCTTCCACATTCTTTCATACACTGTTACTTCTTATCACATTACTTACAGATAATTCAGTTTTATTAAATTCCATCAATATATACAAAAACAATAAAGGAGTATTGAGGGAAAGGTGTGTCTGACCATAATGTTTACCCTCATGAATCAAACCTTAAACAGTGCAGTGCCAGCTATTCTCCAGTCTCACATTTTACAGGAAGACATCCTCATCAATCATCTCCAGCACCTTGTGCTGGATGTGGGAGGAGGGAATTTAAAACCCAACTGTGGCTCTTATTTCCTGATTTCATGAGAATCTTGTCAAAGCCCAGGATGCACTGGGACAGGGTGGTCCTCTCTGACGGACCATTATTGTTCCCCTCCAAATGTTGGTTTGTAGATCACGACTTGACACTTCAGGCCTTGAGATTGTTTCTCTGCCACAAAAACCACAATATAGTGAAATACAACATTTACTTAGACTGAAACTGTACTAAAAGATTTTAAAAGATAAAAACATGCATTCATCTACATTATGATGCGTAACCCACCAGCAGCTCAGATTTTTCTGATCTTTGTCGGACACTGCTGCTCCCTGTAAATGTCTCACACCATGAGCACGTTACAAGAACTTGGCACAATTTTAGTCACTGCAGAAAATAAGACTCTGGAAGTGAGATCTTTTTATCTACTTTGGTGTGATGCTTGGTCTTCACAGCAAACTTGTGCTTCATCAGGATAAGAGGCACGTTATTAGACGTGAACCTCTCCACTGTAATGCACTGGGAGACAGAGGTAACCAAAGTGATCTTTTCTCATGCCAAACACGGCCCCATGGCTGCAGCTTGGTTACTTTGGGCCTGACTAAACTGCTTCTTACACCCACAGGCGAAAGCAGGATATGAGATCACGCAACGTGTTGACATAAACATCCTCGGTGGACTGATCTGAACATGGTCCTGGAAATTACTACGCTTCACATCAAACGTTTTTAACCTCTAATGTAGACTCTACTGTATATCCATCGTAACGATGAAGGAATGCCGTAATGTCGTAAGTACTGTAAGTACAATAACACTCCTCAATCTTTGCAACGCTTCATCTGAACCTCAGTGCGTTTATTTGCAGTATATTATTACTGACTGTTATGAGTCTGTTTTTTTAAGATTGAGACGTTTAAGGATTTGTCTGTAGTTATAACTGTTACACAATGGCACTTTGAGCTAAACTAAAATGGAGTCCCAGGGGTAGGAAGCAGCCTAAGGCCCTGGTGCTGACTCCAAACTCGCCACATGATGGCGCCAAACTAATGCGAGGGAGGCTCAACCTAGAGCCTCTTCCCACTCGCCAGACCTGAAATACTGCAGGGGCTGCTCGGTCATAAGCCTATGCCCACTCTAACAAGACTAACGGGGAAGACCCACTTGCACGACCCAAGACACTGAAGAATGATTAACTGAGTCTTTTTAATTAAGGGAACAAACAACACACTCACCCACATGCATGGACAGAACACAAACATGAATGGCTACAAACCTAAAGGCCAAACGTGAAACTACAAAACTTAACACTACTCTAGACAAACACAATAGTTCCTAACACCCAAACTTGCTAAACTTTAACACAGATGATCCAATAAACCGGTAACACTTAACCTAATCCGAGATACCCGAACATACAAGTGGAAACCCAATAACCCAAGAAAACACGTAACACCGATATACAAACATACACGTAACAGTTGATACTCATCTCAATCAACTCATATCAGTCAACCAGCCAGCAAAGACAAAGACAAAGGAAGGAACTTAAATACTAACTACAACAGGAAATTAACAACAGGTGGAAACAATGACGAACCGAAAACAGGAAAAGGACACAGAACAAAAACCAACAAAGAAGATAGGGCGAACACGAGCGCCCTCCAGGGCTCGGAGGCCGAATCGTCACAGAGCCCCCCCCCCTACGGCCGGATCCCAGACGGCCCAAGATCACTAACGTAGCAAAACCCTAAGAAAACAAAAACAGGGATCATACTAAGGCTCTAGCCAAGTCAGAACAGAGATGTCCCAAGAGTCCCAAAGGGTCCAAAAACTTAAAGTGTCCCATCAAGGCGGGCGAAGACGAGCGTGGGCTCTGCCCAGCAACAGCTGGGGGCAAAACGGAGCTTTTGGCTCCGAGACAGTCAAACTAGTACCCCTTGGTGGCCGGCGGCGAAAGAGGCCCGGCCAAGCCAACGGCTTGACGATCCTGGAGGCCGGCAAGACAGGATCCCTCTCTGGATCCAGCCGGAGGGCAGCTCCGGGCTCCGAGGCAGGCGAGGAGAGCGTCTCGGCAGCGCCGAGCTCCGGGGCGGACGAGGAAGGCGTGTCGGCAGCGCCGGGCTCCGAGACAGGCGAGGCGAGCGATCCGGCAGCGCCGGGCTCCGCGACAGGCGAGGCGAGCGATCCGGCAGCGCCGGGCTCCGCGACAGGCGAGGCGAGCGATCCGGCAGCGCCGGGCTCCGCGACGGGCAAGGCGAGCGATCCGGCAGCGCCGGGCTCCGCGACGGGCGAGGCGAGCGATCCGGCAGCGCCGGGCTCCGAGACGGGCGAGGCGAGCGATCCGGCAGCGCCGGGCTCCGAGACGGGCGAGACGAGCGATCCGGCAGCGCCGGGCTCCGAGGCGGACGAGGCGAGCGATCCGGCATCGCCGGGCTCCGAGGCGGACGAGGCGAGCGATCCGGCAGCGCCGGGCTCCGAGGCGGACGAGGAAGGCGTCTCGGCAGCGCCGGGCTCTGAGGCGGACGAGGAAGGCGTCTCGGCAGCGCCGGGCTCTGAGGCGGACGAGGCGAGCGATCCGGCAGCGCCTGGCTCCGAGGCAGACGAGGTGAGCTGGCCGGCAGCGCCGGGCTCCAAGGCAGACGAGGAAGGCGTCTCGGCAGCGCCGGGCTCCGAGGCAGACGAGGAAGGCGTCTCGGCAGCGCCGGGCCCCGAGGCAGACGAGATGAGTGGTTCTGCGGTAGAAGAGATGAGTGGTTCGGCAGCGCTGGGCTCCGAAGAAGATGAGGTGAGTGGTTCGGCAGCAGATGGGATGAGTGGTTCGGCAGCGGATGAAATGAGTGGTTCGGCAGCGCCGGGGTCCGAAGAAGAAGACGTGAGTGGTTCGGCAGCGCCGGGCTCCGAAGAAGAAGACGTGAGTGGTTCGGCAGCGCCGGGCTCCGAAGGAGATGAGGTGAGTGGTTCTGCGGCGGATGAGATGAGTGGTTCTGCAACGGATGAGATGAGTGGTTCTGCGGTAGAAGAGATGAGTGGTTCGGCAGCGCTGGGCTCCGAAGAAGATGAGGTGAGTGGTTCGGCAGCAGATGGGATGAGTGGTTCGGCAGCGGATGAAATGAGTGGTTCGGCAGCGCCGGGCTCCGAAGAAGAAGACGTGAGTGGTTCGGAAGCGCCGGGCTCCGAAGAAGAAGACGTGAGTGGTTCGGCAGCGCCGGGCTCCGAAGGAGATGAGGTGAGTGGTTCTGCGGCGGATGAGATGAGTGGTTCTGCAGCGTCGGGCTCCGAAGCAGACAAGGAGAGCGTCTCGGTAGCACAGAGCTCCGAGACAAGCAGGGTGAGCGGTGCGGCAGCGCCGTGCTCCGCGGCAGACGAGATGAGCGGTGCAGTGGCGGTGAGCTCCGAGGCGGACGAGAGCGTGGCGACGAACCCAGGCGGATCGTCGAGGACGGTTGAGGAGGCAGCGACCACTTCGGGATCGCCTGGAGCTGGACAGGAGGCGGTGACGACCAACGTGGGGGCGGTGTCTCCGCCTGGAGACCCCCAGACTGGGGTAGCGCCTTCCCCGGGAACACACGGGACCTCCGGAGCTCCATCACTCCTCCCCGAGACCGAGCAGAGGTTATCCTGTGCGCAGCCCGGCGCACAGGAGACGAACGAAACCCCCGGAGCTCCATCAATAGACTCCGGGGCAGAACTGGAAATGTCCTGTGCGCAATCCGGCGCACAGGGATCACACAAAACCCCCGGAGTTCTTTCCCCAGGCTCCGGGGCTGAACAGAACTTATCCTGTGCGCAGTCCGGCGCACAGGGGACAAACGAAGCCCCCGGAGTTTTCTCACTAGGCTCCGGGTTTGAGCATAACTTATCCTGCGCGCAGTCCGGCGCACAGGGGACAAACGAAGCCCCCGGAGTTCCTTCACCAGGCTCCGGGGCTGAGCAGGAAGCGTCCTGAGCGCAGTCCGGCTCCCAGAGGACACACGAGACCCCGAACTGCTCCTCAAAAACCGCCTTGAACCTCTCCCGGGTGGACATGGTTGCAGCAGCTACAGGAGTAGCCACACCCTGTGACTCCAGGATGAACTCCGCAGGGGCGGAGTCCAGCTGCCGACCAACGGGTGCCGGTGCACAGTCTGCAAAATACCGGGCATGCAGAAAGAAGTTCCCCCGCTCCCCCTGGTGGCGAACAGAGGCCCTCGCTCGCCTCTTAGAGCGCGGCCTCTTCGAGCACAAGGCAGAACTAGAGTCCCCAGCCACCGTCGGGTTGGAAAACTCAGAGGTCTCACTCAAAAAAGAGTCAGGGCTTTCCGCAAAGTACCGTGCGGGCAATATAAACTCATCAAGCCCTGCTTGGTGACGAGTGGAAACGTGCGCTCGCCTCCTGGAGCACGGACTCTTCTGAACCGGGACAGTCTCCGCTTTCACTCCCGGAGTCGGAGGCTCAAAATCTGGGACTGGGGAGCACTGAGCCTTAAGCTCCTCCCAGATGTCTCTGGCCTCCTCCGATGACAAGCTGGTGACCGAACAGGAAGGTTGTGGGTCGTGGGTTAACAGGCGAGCGTGGCCCACACGAACAGAGACGGAGGACTCGGTGAAGGCTGACTCTGGGGGCGGAGTGCTGAGCAGGGCACGCTCCAGCAAATCCCGCTCCTCCCTTACAGCCGTACACATCCCTCCGACCCCAGGCAAGTGTACATTGTCCCACAAAACCTCCTCCAAACTAACTAGGGCCTCCAACCGCCTCTCTAGGTCCGGGCAGTAAGCAGCAGAGTCAAGTAGAGTGCGGAACGCCACACGAATAAACCGGGGCAACTTGCTCCTGGCGCGTTCCATCCTTGGACGGCAAGTTCCAAAACACAAAACAAGAAACAAAAGAACAAAAAAAACTGGGTCGGCTGGGTCCTAACTGGCTGGCTGGTTCTGTTACACAATGGCACTTTGAGCTAAACTAAAATGGAGTCCCAGGGGTAGGAAGCAGCCTAAGGCCCTGGTGCTGACTCCAAACTCGCCACATGATGGCGCCAAACTAATGCGAGGGAGGCTCAACCTAGAGCCTCTTCCCACTCGCCAGACCTGAAATACTGCAGGGGCTGCTCGGTCATAAGCCTATGCCCACTCTAACAAGACTAACGGGGAAGACCCACTTGCACGACCCAAGACACTGAAGAATGATTAACTGAGTCTTTTTAATTAAGGGAACAAACAACACACTCACCCACATGCATGGACAGAACACAAACATGAATGGCTACAAACCTAAAGGCCAAACGTGAAACTACAAAACTTAACACTACTCTAGACAAACACAATAGTTCCTAACACCCAAACTTGCTAAACTTTAACACAGATGATCCAATAAACCGGTAACACTTAACCTAATCCGAGATACCCGAACATACAAGTGGAAACCCAATAACCCAAGAAAACACGTAACACCGATATACAAACATACACGTAACAGTTGATACTCATCTCAATCAACTCATATCAGTCAACCAGCCAGCAAAGACAAAGACAAAGGAAGGAACTTAAATACTAACTACAACAGGAAATTAACAACAGGTGGAAACAATGACGAACCGAAAACAGGAAAAGGACACAGAACAAAAACCAACAAAGAAGATAGGGCGAACACGAGCGCCCTCCAGGGCTCGGAGGCCGAATCGTCACAATAACAGTTCATTTGATCTTTTTGTGCTGTACTCAGGAGGTGATGTTGCATTACAGTAAATAATTACTTACGCGTCATACATAAAAATATAATGTGGAAATACACATGTATGTACTCTGCTTGTAAATGAAACATGTATTTCCATCATTGTCCCTGTTGAAATAACAAACAGAATGAAACGTTGCCACCAATCACTGTGGACACGTCCAGATAACCCTTTCACCGCACTGTCCTCCCTTCGTATTTCAGTCGATTTCTCTGCGCTGACTTGGCTGCGGACACAGGCGCAGAGTCATCGTTCAGATGCTGCAGCTGCCAGCTATAGGGACGCAATGTGTGCTAGTTTCTCGCTGTCGCTTCCTTCCAGCCCGACAGGACTAGAGCGAAAAAATTGCTTCCGTGCCAAAGCTGTAACACAGGAAGTCGCCTGCAAGGACAGATGTGAGGGGAAGGTGAGTGGGAGAGATGGGGTAAACTCGCCCGCCACAACGTCAAGTTTACACGGCGTTCTTTGGATTTTCTCCCTCGCCTGTTGCAGTTTGACCATCACTCACTGTCTCCAGTGCTGTGCAGAGGCCGCGTATGGTTCACAGCGAGCGTAGAAATGTCACGCCAGCTCTACATCAGCTGCATTTTTCGTCCGTGACCCCATCCCTCCACCCTTGGTGCTATTTCCTTTCACAAACAGAAGATTGGGTCATTCATCACTCCTGCAGATTCCCAGTCTCCGTAATCATTTGTCAAGCGCAGTTCAGACGACCAGCCTGTTGTTTCTTCTCTTTTTCCAACATCTGACAGACGTCGAAGGTTACAAATAAGTTTCGCGATGTCTCCGTTAACACTGCTGCTCAGTTTGTTTTGCTCAACGTGTCATATTCAATCATACTCCTGGTTGCCATCTCGCAGTCAGAAGGCATCACCGCGTCCGTTGCTGCTCTTTACAATGTATTTTCGCCTCAAATTGTCCCAGTTTCCTCCCAGTTTAGTGGAAATACGACCTTCGCAGAAACGCCAGTCAGTCTGTTAACCTTGTGCAGCCCCGTGCGTAAAGCTTAAGGCATTCACTATCAAAAGTTTATCGCTTTAAAAGAACAGTGCACTCGATAATTACATACCTTTTTACATTTTATCACGTGCTCAAATTTTATCTAAGGATTCTGAACACTGATCAGCTCTAAGTTCTTAAAAGATATACATAGTTTTTTTTAATATCCTTTTATAACAAACCTCTAAAGAAGGGGGGTATGAACGTACAAGCAGTGAGTCTTGCATCTTTGTGGTCGGTGAGGTCTAATAGCTGCATTCTGTCAGAGAGATGTAATCACATTACGCCATGCAATGACGACTCCCTGGGCCTAATTACTACCCGCTTTACAGATGGAGTGGAACAATATTTTGACAGTCTCACACAAATAGGGTATGTGTTTTATGTTAATAACGTCTGTCGGGCAACTCGACTGACGGGTCAGAGCCTTCACATCTGCGGAGCTTCTCAGAGCATGTGCTTTGAATGTGATGCTACTATCGTGCTACTGTCATATTTTTCCGCTGAGACATCTAAGCGAGAGACAACAGGCTGTTAATCGGGAAACTGGTGCAGTTGTTGATTTGTTCACGCAGCGAGGCGCTGGAACAACTGGAGCCACTTGCTTGTTTTTTTTTTTCCATGATATCAGACAGAAACTCGACTCGAGGGCACTGCAGCACATCCGCTGGCTCTCAGTTTCAAATGAACTGCGCCAACAAAATATCAGCTCTGGATTTGATGACAAACACACTGTAATGTCAATAAACAATAAATAATATAAGCAAACTCACTGAAGCTTTTAGTTCACGCTGCAGACAGAAACATGTTCATGTCCTGTTTTTATCCACACTTGCATCTTTGTTAATGAATTATGTCAATCTCGTGAAGTTCATCGAAGCAAAGTGCTCTTGCGGTGACGTCAGTTGCTGATTTTCAGACAAACTGACCCCATGTGGTGACGCGTTCAGAAGACCGGCGGTCACATGCGTGTTTGGAGGGTGTCGCTGAATGTGTCGCGCTTGTGTGATTCCTGACCTCGACATGATGGCACGTCAGTGGAACACAACTGCAAATATGTGAGTACGGTAGGCAGCTCAAGGAATAGCTTGCGAAGAATTTTCCTGCCCATAAAAGGACATTTTCTGATGCAATGCCTCCAAATAACACATTATACAGGCGCGTACTTTGCCGTACCAGCATTTAATAAACACTATATCTCTTTTTTTCAGGAAAGTTTAGAATATGTGATAGTTTGAAACTGAGCAGACGACGTCTGCTGTCATATATCTCACTCTGTCATCCATCATATCAAACGCTTCAACCTGGCTTTGAGCAGGAATGTACGAAATGCACCAAGCTGAAGCATTTCGGGGAGTAATACAGGTGTGCTTCTCCTCAAAGTACTCACAGAACAGCTTTTGCTAAGAGGTCGGCCATCACACGTCAGCTGCAGTTGATGAATGAGGCAGATTTCCGTGCCCTTATCAACGGCGTGGGGGGAATAGCGATAAAATCTTAACAGCCCATTGGTGTAGACGGATCCACATAGAATACACACGCATACAGCGCCACAGCTGCTTGACAAACTTCCTTAAACACGCGGCCATTCGTACATAACACTGCCTAACTTTCCTTCTCAAAAGCAAACCTGTAGAGACAGGAACAAGGATCATTAATAACCCAAATTCCCAGATTGTAAAACATCGAAGCTGTCGCGTTGCATTTCAAAGAACGGGGCAGGTCTGGATAATAAGCATCCCAGCGATGATGAGGGCGCAGCTGAAGAATGTCACCGCTGCTGCGGCAAAGCCAGGTAGATGGCATGAAGATATATTACGCGCCCTGCGAATGTCTACGAGAGAGGTCGCGTTGTATGATGTTTGCAGCCACTGTGCTTTGAAACCTGTTTATTATCATCTGGTGCTTGTTTTATGGCAAACTCACGGCTATTTATATATGTTTTAATGGGTAAGTCACATTTTATTAGTGCAAATCATGAAATGCTGCTGAAATGGATTCACATCCAGCACTCACCACCATCTGATTCCAATGATTCACATATGCTTTAGCCACTGAGGAGCCTAAGATCACATGCGATGTATTATGTTCTAATGTCCATATATCAACAAAACACATCATAAACTGTAACAATTATGACCATGCGCGGCAGTGAGTGAGAAATGGCCATGGTCCAGGTGATAATATCCACTCACTCTATATTAGAGAGAGAGAATTATTTTGTCTGTTGATGTCATTCTAAAAGTGCACAAATTAATAAATGTATCCATAGCTTACAAGAAAAAAATAAAGCTGCAGTGTTTCAGACATGGGTTGTAGCTTAAGAGTAGATCGGTTGTTTTCTTTAGCTTAGAATGAGCCTTTCAGTCCTGACCCTGACCCCTCCTCTGCCTCTGAACACTGTGAGCTTACTGTGTAAATGAAATCCTGCATGTGTAACCGGCTTGTGCAATCCCATAATAAGACCAGACTGCGAGAATGAAAAGCCTGCATTAGCATGAAAAACAGCAATAAAACTCAATACCATGATTCAGAAAACGTAATAAAAGCCTGTTCATTATCAAACATGAACTAACTATAGGTTGCTGTGCCTAAAAATACATTTGAACTTAAACTACAGTAATTTATACAATTTTAAATCCACAAAACAAATAAAAAATAAGAATAAATATTCTCTGCTGGTTTACCATTAGACTCCACTGTAGTCTACTGTAATCTCACGCTACACCTACAGAAGCTTGATTCCCTGAAAGTATTCTAGCTTTTCTATTTATGCTATTTAGGAAAAGTTTGCAGCATGTTCATAAACAAACAAGTTCCCCTAAGAATGTACACATTTTTTTTTTATTAACAATACAATCTAGTTGAGTACGAGTCCATCTGGGTTTGAGAAGATCTTTTCCGTCTCTTCTCTGTTTGATATAAAATGGTCTCAGACCAGCTGGCTTGGTAAACATGAGGGCATTACATCATAACAGTCTCAGGTATTCTGAGGTCGTGTTTCATCTGCAGACATCCTCATGTGGGGTGAAGAGATTTGACTCTTTGCTCGTGTTTCCGTATTGAGTTCAGCACTTGACACGATACATTAGCTGAACCCTTGTTCCTAACGTGAGCCCGGATGCGAGTTTTTTTTACACCACGCGTGAAAGCAGAGGATAAATTCGCCCGTTAAGAACAAAGCCGAGCACAAGGCCTGACGGTGTGCAGCGTGTGTGTTTATCTGTGAGCTGAAGTCATGTTTAAAGGAACATCTGTTGATGGTTAGGATGCTGCTCTCGCTCTCACACCCCTGCTGCTCCTGCACTACCCAACGCGCAATGAGGTAATCGCTCACGGAAGGCTGCTCTAACTGGAGCTGGGTTCGTCCCAAACCCCCTGCTCAGATTTACATGCTTTTCAGGGCTTCCAGGGGAGAAGGTCAGTCACCAGACAACGGCTTCCTGCTATGAAGGGGAGGTCAAACAGAAAAAGGCTAAAACACACAACCCTGCTGCATATTACAGAAGATGTAATCACAACATACTCAGAGCCAAGTAAAAGCAAATGATTCCATCCAGCTAAAATGCATCACCATCACATCACAACAATGGATTAAGTCGAGTGAAAATACACCCAGTGCGACTCGGTGCCACACTGCACATGCGGAGCCGTGGCAGCTCAAACAAGTGATAAGTGGGCTTTGCTTTTAGAAATGAACATTTTTACAGGTTTTTCTAGTGCTCTGTAATAACGTTTTGGAAACAGAACGGAAGCTGCCGAGAAAGCTCTGGGTTTCGTGCTTGGGCGAACGCTGTTTACCCAAGGTCCACGGGGATCCTCCGTTTCTTCACGCTTGACGAAGCCTCGATGACACGTCTGTCTCTACATCGTCGGCAGGCCAGTGAAAAGAGACCTCTTCTCTTCAGTACGTCTTGTTAAAACGTTGCTGAAGTACACGTTTAATCCTTTTCTTACAGTTAATTTAGTAATTTGATGTTGCCTTTCTGTCCGTGTGGAAAAGAAGAAGGCACCAGCTACGTTTTTAGCATTAAGGCTAGAAATAACTGCTAGTTTAGAGGTAATAAAATGCTCCCTCCAGGACGTATAAAGCTCGTTAATTGACATAGTTTATTGTGTTTATTTAATAAGCAACAATGTGGTTTTCTGAATGTGGAATCAGACAGGAAGTGAGTGCAGTGAGGTAAATGTGGTACTGTAGGTTAAAGATTAATCATGGAGTCAGTATGGAAGCTGTAATCAACATTTTCGCTCGACAGAATCTGGTTTGGATAATCGTTTTATTGCTGACCTTCATGGTCTTGGGACCAGCCTGCGAGTGTGTTCAGAGAGTCTGTTTGTTTGTCTTTCTTGGCTTGTCCGACTTTATAATTAGAGCCTTATCACGACTGCCTGCATCACATGACCTTCATGACCACGGGTAATAACTACAGAAATGCAGCCTGGCCCCCTCCAAGAAGAAGTGCTTACACTTACAGCAGCCACGTATAGTTTAACTCCTAATTACATACGCGGCTGCGTTGAAAACTACAGTGGCCGTAGTGAGGATTGTCTGTAAGAGGACACCTCCGAACGTGTAATGATGTCACACACGCTCACATGTATGACCTTAATAGACTCCTCAGCTATATAAACAATGCTGTGTCCAAGTGCTGAACGCAGAGGACAACGGCAGATGTTCAACGCCAGCGAGTAGAGTTTTACTGTACAGCGTATACACTGAACACCGAAAGTCGGAAAAACACACCCCAGTCAACCCTTTCCTTGGTTTTCTGGCGTCTCGCTGAACACGCAGCGTGATTGATGCTTCTCCGAGCCATTAGGTTCTGGGCTTTCTTTTCATCCCTGTGTCCTTTTTAGTCGCATAAATCTTTAGCCTTTTCTCACATCGTAATTAGCTCGGCCCTGGACGGAAGCCTATTTTTCATGGCAGGCCGTCCTTCCTGACACGCTCAGCGACAAAGCGCAGGCCGTCGTCACACCGTCGTCCGGTCCAACTCAAACACGGCTACAGCGAAACGATGCGCGCGTCCCAAATAGGTCACGGGCCGACGCTCAGCTGTGTTTCCTTTCTGGCGTTAATTGCTTAGGGTGGTGTGTGTGTTTTTAGAGACGCCAGTCGTACGGTAGGTGAGCTTCTGGGTTAGTGCACACACGCCGTCTGTGTGTATGCGATATTGCTGAGGAAGCGGTAGACGGAGCGTCACGCCACAGTACGTCACATTTACAGGAGAAATCAGTCAGACATGTTTCCACCTTGGGTTTTCCAGCAGTCTTAGACTTGGCTGGTCGTGCTAAACAGCACTTTCTTATAATTCAACACAGGTTGTAGCTCACATTACAGCATTTTGTACAACACAGTTCACAGGGATCTAAAATAGATGAAATATCTGATATGACAAAGATGGGATTGCAGATAAAGCTTTATCTCTAATTGCTGCATAAAAAGAAACAACATGCTTTAGACTTTTATCAGAGCTTCTTAATGGTCCATGTACTATTATACCATTTAGTGCTTGATATTAGGTGTTGCCCTTTAAACAAACAGTCTACAGCCATGAAGCCTGTGTGAGGCAGGATGTAGGGCACATACCAACTTCACGGTGAAACTAGAGGAATTTTAGATCACTAACTCAAAATGAAAAAGACTGTAGCATAAACTATTTGAAGTGTTCAACCCTAACCCTCGTTCTGAGCCGCTGCCTCTCAGCTTCCCTGGAAGCTCCTGAAACGCAGACTGAGTCTTCCAGGGATGTGGTTTTTCACTCAGGTTCACAAATAACCACAGCGCTACCATAAAGCACAGCTATAAATGTAAAGCTCGTCTGTGTATTTCAACTCAGGTCTAAATGATCTTTCGTGCCTTCCCACACTTGGCTGCTGGATCATCCCCAGAAATAACTTTTAGTTTGCTCAAGCTTTATGCGAAGGTGTTCAATAAAAGATGATAATAAAAGTGAAGCTCGTACCCAAGGTCACAGGAAAACAATAATGGAATGCTTGAGGTTAGATTTTCCCCTGAGCTGAATGGTGACATTACATACAGTGTAGTTTATAGAAATTTGCTTTGGCAGTGCTGACAGGCTGGGTTTAAAACAGCTTTCGAGCAAGGCACCAAGTCTCAACATTACTCCATGATCATCCTCATCCTGCATTCAAAGCCAAAACGTCGATCACCCCCTTGGATTCTGAAGATCATCCTGACGCTGACTCGTGAAGACGCAAGACGGTGAAGTAATTAGACGCGACAGATATTGGTAAAATATAAAAGCCTCCTCTGATGCCGTTTTGGCTTCGAGTTGATACTGCACTTAGAGACCTTGGTTCATGCGCAGACTTTAAATTATGTGTGTGCGTGGTCACTTGAATGTCACTTTCATAGTTCTGTCTGGGCATTAATTAAACATGCGCTGGACTGCATCACTTAATGCTAATTTTTGTGTATTGGTTTTGTGTACTGTTGGAACAGATTTGTTAGCTTGGTGTCCCACTGCTGGATGACCCAGTAACGTCACTCTTTACTCTCTTTCTTCACTGACCTCTCGCGTTCCTGCTCCAGCAGGTTGGTGAACTCGTCGCTCTTCTTCATGAACTCGCCGTGATTCCTCTTCTCGTCCTCCAGCTTGTACAGGGCCTGTTTATGCGACTGCTCCACCATCAGCAGCTGCTCCAGCATCCGTCGGTGAGTCTCCTTCTGCTTCTCCACTAACTTGTCCAGCTGCGGAGGAAGCATATAGAAAACGTGTCTCGTGTCTGTACTGCTGCGATGGCCGATCACAGCTGATCGTAACTGGTGTTACCTCGACCATGGGCTGCTCGTAAATGTCCTCTTGGAAGTCGTCGGCCTTGCCCTGTATGGCATCTCTCTGCAGGGCCTGAAGCACTTTCTGAGGCGTGACAAAGCCATATTTGGCCTCCAGCAGGGCCAAGTCGATTTTCTCTGCTTTTAGCACTGTGATCACCTCATCCCTGGCCTGCAGGTGGAGAGAAAATGAGTTCGATTTAGTTGTACTGGTGATACACAAAATGAGCTCAATCACTTCATAACACTGTAAATCTCTGCTTTTAAATTTGCAGCAGGCTTATAAGTTTGGCTTATGAAAGCTATGAAACTTTACTTTTGCTGCTTCGCTTGCTTGTGTCTACCACCTTTAACCCCTACAATGAGGCAGACGTTGCCGTGTTACTTCAACAAAACAACCCTGCCAAGCGATTCCTGGATCCAACGCTGGAATGACGGGAAGTAGCCTCAGCTGTTAGCTGTCCATTAACACTGGCTTTTAGTCCGTCTTGACTGACCACTGCCCACTGAGCCCCCGTGTCTGACTGTACGTCTGACTGGGGTTGGTGCCATGTCTGCAGGCCTGCTGCTGTAATGACTAAAATGTTCCCAGGGTTTAATCCAAGTCACGTAAACAGTTTAGATTACCTGCAGCTCTCCCTCCAACAAGCTTAGCAGAAAGACAAGGTCGTCTCGAGACAGGTCCCTGCTTTTCTCCCTGCGACCTCCCTTTGCAGCAGCAGCGGCGCTGCCACTCCCACCGGCACAGGAGCTGTTCTTTGGCGTCTTGTGGTTCCGCTGGATGGTGCCAGTGTTGTCTGGTGGCTCACGGTGTCGACGGCGATGCTCTGCCCTTCCTGAAGGCTCCTCTCGCTTATGTGCATCTTCCTGCCGCTGCTGCTGCTGCCCAGGCTTGGTCTTAGTCAAGTCTTCTAGACTGTTGCTGCGGGACCGCATGTTCCTCTTCCTGTCGAAGGAACCAATGATCGGAAGATAAGGACGCATATACGCCAACATAGTATCTTGGTGTGATTTTGGTCTTAGTTTGAATCTGTGACCTTGACTTTGAAGGAGGGAAACAATAGCTTATACACTTTCATATACAATCACCCAAAAGGCCTTTAAACCAATCCCAGACACTACAGTGAGATGGAGAAGAGGTAGAAATATTAGTCTGGAGTTTCCTGTCAATGTCCTGGGAGAACGGCCACGTTCAAACGTATTTTTGTTTACTGTATGTTAGATGGTGCAAACAAAACCAGTTCTGTCATTATACTGCATGTGAGCCATAAACTAGACACGCGTCCTATGTTCATATCCACATTTGTCATCCGTCAAATGCAACGTGTCGCCATTGCCTGGCATGTTATTATTAGTCACTCAGTGGAACTTTCACCAGCCACAGTGTGATTATGCCACAAATTCTTTTTGGGGCCTTGGACCGAAAGTCCTGTCAGAGTGAATTAGTTGCATCTGTTTAGTGTTCATAACTGATTGTTATATATTTTCTAACAGCGTTAACTTTTTGTGTAGAAAAGGTGTCCAGCATCAGCCTGTAAGGGGATCTAAGCACGACAGGGCTGCTGACCTTTTTGTGTACTCACTTTGTTTGTTTTGCAGGTTTTGATGGACGCTCAGATGCATTTGGGCCTGGAGGGCTATCGGAAAAACGAGACTTAGCGGGCTGGACAAAAGGCATCACAGCTACCTAACAACGCCTGTTTGGAGTGTACAGCGACTTTTTGACACCTGCTTTATGAATGGGCCATTCAGTGACTCGCTGTGATAAATTGAACTGTGATAAATAGATGCTGTAAGCTCAGACTTAGAGAAAAAAAGAACCTGTGAGCTCGTTTGCCAAGTAATTTATTACTTTTTCAGCAGCATGTTCAGCTAAAGTAAATATATACAAAAGACAAACTGGAACTGAAATAAAAACATGCTGAGACTCATTTCTGAGTGTTTGATGTGAAAGAGATTAATCTGCCCGAAGGCATTACGTCATCACCTATCCAGCTCTACTCACAAAATCCAAGAGTTTCCAGCTAAATGAGCTCAAAAGTTGGTGCTGAAGACGATATTTCACAACTGTGTACTCTTTGCCTTGCGTTTACTGGCGTCTGCCAGGATGGAGATGGGAGATGAACTTGAATGAATTTCTGTTAAACAACCTTGACGTCTGAATTTCTAGTAATTCACGCGAGCAAGAAAAGACGACCACATGTAACTTAAAGTATAAATATTATGTTTGTTAGCGTCCGTTCAGAATCTTCATTGAGACGAAAATCAAGCATCTCACCACTGACTGAACCTGCCTGACGTAGCCGGACCGAAGCTTGAAATAATGTATTTCGCGTCTCCTGCAGTGTGTGTCCAGCCTCTGTGTGAGGCGCTCTGACAGGTTATGAGTAAGAAAGATGGCTGGGTGATTACATTGTTCACACTCTAGGCACGGTGCCACATGATTCAGGGCTGAGGTAATTCCCTGCAGTCTTAAGACAGTCTCCACATTCACTTACTCAGAGATCTGGACCACAGGCGATAGACAGAACTCCTCACAATGTGTGTGAGAGCAAGACTGTGTGGATATAGCTAATAATGTACAATATGAGTATGACATACTTTGTAATGTAACCTTACCCTCCCTCTAATAAGGAACAACATTGAACACACAAGCAGCTCTAATGAAACTTTTAGCCATTTCACAACTTCAGGCTGTTGAAATGCACAAACCAAACTCACACATGCTCACACACTTGCATAAAAAGCCTCAAAACCCAGATTTGAGCTTTGATTGTGCAACAGATCCAAAGGGGTCACAGACATGTAATGTGGGCCTGCTGGGATTCCTACATGTGCAAGTATCACATATCTGCAAAATCTCCAAGATGGATCAGAAATATATCACATTGTTCATAAAAAGGTTCAGCGAGAGGACAGAAAAGAGCTCGGTATTAAATCTGATGTACCTCCAAATCAGTACCTTACTGCCGAGGAGGGAGTTGAGCAAATGACCTTTGAGATCAGTGCTGTATCTGAGCCGTTGTCTTGATATCGGTGCAATGTGTTACAGGTTACTGGCAACTTGGGGAAACAGGGTCGATTAAGAAACCAAAGAACGAAATGCTGTCCAAAGTTGTGCTGATTTGTGTTCATGGACTAATGTGAAAGACATTTATTGGGCCCTGAAGCCCACGTTACACATTATGAAGTACCAAAATTATTACACTAACTTAAGCTTTTAATATCAGTTTTAATAGGTTAAATTGGAGGAAAATAAGACAAGATCTCAGAGTTAATGCCATTTTCCTGCGTCATTAGGTGTTAAGCCTTGAAAGCCCTTCACCTGCTATCACTTTTACAGCCTCACAGTGTAACGCAGGGTGAAAACAGACGCTGGAAGCTTTACTTTGGAAATTTCCTTTCAGCCTTGCTTCACTCGAGGAGGTAAAATCACTGGCCCCTTTAAAATGCTTGTGTACACCGCGTGTGCACATATTTTCTCCATGACCGCGTTGCGTTACCCACGTCTTCAGCTTGGACAAGGTGCGAAGAGAAAACTGCCAAAACAAGTCCATTAGCCGCCATCTGTGGCTCGTGAGCTTGGATAAGCCAAGACCGTCTTTTATCAAGTTGGATCAGAACCCCAGCGACCAAAGGCAGAAGAGATCATGAAATCAATTTGGCAAAACAGATGTTTTCACTTGGAAAGCAAATGTTACCACAGCCGAGCTTCAAATGATGTCACACTATTACCTAACTGTCAACCTACAGTTATCGTGTTTGTACCTGAGCTTGTAACACTAATAATGCATCACCTTTCATCTGTTGAAGGCCTCAACAGGATCGAACAGGTGTGTGACATGTATAAAACTGCTGCAGAGTTTTCTTACACATGCTTTGTTCTCTCACTAATCCCATTCAGAGCAGCATCGGGTGCTTTTGTCGCTGAAGTCGTTTTTCATTTTATGAGCAAGCATCGGTGCCAGAAGGAGACAGACTTGGCTGTTAGTTTGGTTTTGACGATGAAGACATTTTTGTTGGTTTAACCGTCTTTTCGTAGGAGGTGCGCACACATTCGTACATGGATGAAACCACGTGCACACAGTAGCAACTGGACGTGCAATGACGCTCACACACCCACATCAACATTCATTTGTCAAACAGAAAAAGAGACTGTGAGACTGGATTAGGCACCAGTTAATGAATAAAAAATATGAGTTGTAGCCCAAAACATTAATTTCCAATAAAACTACTCTTGATTATACCTGGAATCGCAAGAAAGTCAATTCTTACTACACAGAATAAGGATTTTGAAAACACGAAATGTGCAACATTAATAAACATAACTCACTTATTGATTCGTGAGTTATTTCCTGTTTCGCTTTTCTTCCCTGAGGCCCTTCCATTACCTTGTTGTCTAATATGCAACGAGGACAGAGTCCGGAGCCAAAAGCAGAGCTGTTACTGGAAACCGTTGGCAGTTTGCACTTGTCTAGCCGGACCACCAAGGTTTCTCCATCTAACTACTAGGTCAAAAGACTCATTCATTCAAAGAGTCTTTACACAACGACCTCGCCAAGCCGACCAGCCAGGCACTGATTCATAAACCCTCATAAAGTCAGACTATAATGGCCATCGAGTAATTTTATCACATATTTGCACACTTAAAAAGTGATTAGGCTTATTTTGAAACTTTATGACTTTGGATCTTTTGTGGGGACTCTTGGTCTAAATTTGCACCACACCCACTGCACATGAGCATAATAAGCAGTTTCCAGATATTACCAAAACAGTGTTAATGTGCAATCTTTCACACTGACCGCTTTAGGGCTCGGAAAGCCGAATATAAGAGTGGCTTTTTAGTGATGACATCATGTGAGCTGGAAGGGAAATGAAGAGGGTGAAAGGTGAAAGGTCAAGATGCAGGTGTGTTTCAAAACCTTTACTTTTTTCCCCCCTGTCTCGACTGTGACTGGCAACGCACACACAGGCATGCACGTAAACACGTGCACCCGCACAAATTACAGAGTAAATTCCTGCAGCCTGACATCATGTGGCTGTCAATGTGATTGAGGGGAAGGGAAACGCAGATCAAAAGAGAAAAACCAGGGTGGAAGCGATGGAAGAGCAGCAGTATATCCTAAGATCCTGTAGACGGTCTGGAGCTTAGTGTACACATGAAAGCATCATTTACAGTACGCTTAGGTAGGGATTTATTATGCACTTAGACTGTTACACCAGACTCAGTTGAGCTGAGGGTTTCCCATGTTTGGGGGAAAGTTATCGCTACATGCCCTCACTGGCCACATCATCAGGTTCCTCTGTACAGTCCAACTCTGCCATGAAGTTATAATGTCTCATTTTCAGTTTATCATTGAGGTCACAGCAGATACTGGAGGTATAGTAGTAGTTCTAGTGGGCAGTGTCTCCAATGTTACACAATGCACTGCAATGAAAATGAATAGATGAGATCGTGGTATCAACAATAAAGGATTATCTGTCATTTGTTCAAACAACTCTACATATTGTTGTCATTATTGACAGACATAAGACATTATTGAATCACTTTTTTTACAGTTTCCCGGAAAATAACATCAATTAATCTTCACTTAAACTTCACTTCACTCTAGTCAGTAAAGATTGAACTGCAAATTTTCAGAGGGGTCAAAAAGCGAGATCTGAGTCAACCAGCCGCGTTTTGACCCAGTGTGAGTTTCAAATGTATTTAGTGAGCAAATAAGGTTGATGGGACACATATACAACACAACACAAACATCAAATGGTAATAAATGTGAGGGCACAAGGACAGTTTGAGATGAAAGCCAAGGAAAAAGGTGTGTGGGGCCTCTTGAGGATACTTTCCCGTTGTAAAACATAAATATAGTTCTAGTGGTTCTAGTAGTTTTGCTCCACTTAAAGTGTTATTTAACAGTGTAGCCAGTAATGTTAACAGTGCTGAACGAATGACTGCCAGCGAGTTTCATGCTGAGCCTGAGGGGTTTCCATCATTGAGCTACGGGAAAAAAAAAGTGAAATGTTTACAAACAGTGCTCTGGTTGCCGCAGCAACGGGTACCGATCAGCATTCAGGCTTCGAGGTTGGATGAGGTGTCATAAAACCGTAGGAGATGTTTCCTGCAAGCATTAACCCTGCTGGACTGTAAAGCAACAAGAAAAGTGGTTTGGGAATTCCTCCGCACTGAAGTCGTCCACAGCTCAGGGCGAAAGGCCGTAATTCCTCCAAAAAGCAGAAACACTCCACACCAATCAGGCAGGCAAACAGAGATGTTTCAGCTGGGATTTCAAACTGCAGGACAGATGACAGCGACTTCTGCTGCAGGGTTTTATAGCCGGTCTGGGGATAAAGAAAAGCTTCTGCACATTCTTTACATCCAGGCCCCCTCTCTGCTGGATGATGCAACACCAGGAAATCTTTGGAAGAACTACAAGCTATGTCAGTTTAGCATATTTGTTCTGCAAGCGCGTCTCGGAGACGGGGGATCATAAGAGTGTTGTTGTGCTGTGCATTTCTAAATGTGACTATAAACGCAAGCAGCTGTCCCAGGATACAGAACTGCACATACCGAGGGGAACATGCGTCACAGTGTTTAGGTCTGACTTGGCAGCGGTTTACCCAAAGGTCTGGTTTTCACCAGGGGGCGCCATGTTGCCATTAAACCTTCAGCGCTGCAGTACTGGAGCACTACATCGTTTTCCCACCGCACTGTGTTAAAAAGGTCAGCGGGTGTGTCTCTATATTTGAATCATCAGCCTATGGATAAATGGTGTCACATGGATGACTGACTGAAACGAGTTGTTGATTTTAGCTGACAAAAAATGAACTGAGAGTTATTCAAGTGAAAACGGGTTCTACTGTTCCTGTGTTGAGTGGACAAATGTGTGTGAAACTACCCGTAACTGGGTTCACCTCAGTGTGTGTGAACATTCCCAGAGGGAGACGAGTGCGGCAGCTTATAGTCCAACCTCCTCTTGATTGACAGATGCTGTTCTGTGACCTGAACGGAACTGAAACTCCGCTGTTTCGATCTATCAAAGCAATAAGACGACAATGCGTCTTTTAGACATTTAAAGGCGTAGTCAAGCACACGCTAAATTCACTTCGTGTGCGTGCGCTTCCGCATTCAGAACCGCGAACGTAAGACGCTGTGGTTGTTTGTTTGCTTCAATAGCACTGCCATGAGGTCATGTCTTTTGTATAACCTCATGTTTGGCTTCAAATGTTGCGTGTTACAGTGTGCAGGCATGTGTATGTGTAGTATCTTTAATTGTTAAGGTTTCTACTTCAAAAAATAGACTTTGTGCAACCTCATGCCAAATCATTCACATTGAATAAGGTCGCTCTGTTAACGGACAGTGATGTGGACGTCCATCCACCTCTCGGCCAGAACGGACACTGACTGGCTACTTAATGGGTCCAGTTGTACCGTTTTGGCTCAAGCGATGTGACGCACACGACTTAAACCTTTTCTCTTCCCGTTAGCTTAGCTTAACCTTTATAGCTCTAAAACCTCTATGTTTAGCTTTGTGGACTCCTTCTAAACATGCCCCATATATTTAATATGCTGTATCGACTTTCGTGTGTTGGCAGGTGCTCCATGCTCAGTGTCATCAGACTGTAACCTTGTCTGTTTTAGAGCAGGTGATTATGAGAAAGAGAAGCCTGAAGGCTGGCGGGTTTATGTTGGGCATTATACTGAGCTTTAACACGAGCCCGCTGGATGTCACTCTGGACATCCAGGAGGGAAGGGTCGCTCAGTTCAGCAGCACACTGGCTGGACATGACTTTGCAAGATGCACTACTTTAAATTTCAGCCCTGTAGGTACCAGTATGTGTATCCAGGTTATTTGGGGGCATGTATGAAATTTAAATATCCTTTTTGTTTTTGATTAAACCTGTGAGCTGGCACACAGAAGCCACGCAGCACAGAACATCTAATTCTAGCTACACTGCTTACAGGAAAAGCTCCACAATTACAGCAGCAGATAAAGTGAAGCAGAGCTTAAAACAAATTTACCACTACCACTGTGCTAACGCTGCCAGAGCTGCAAAATGTGTTCCTTGTGAAGTAAACATCTGCTGGCTTCAGATCTGGTTTGATTTATATATGGACCACTTTCAGGTTTAAATTCAACAGATCGGATTATGTTGTTTATCTGTGTTTCTGAGTTTCCACTGATCAAGCAACATTTGAATAGCATCCAGATCTGTTTCCCTGCTTCCAGGCACACAGGACCCTCAGAGGCGGCATGACGGGGCAGCCCCAGACAGATCCGATGGTAGGAAGGTGTGAATAGCTGAAATGTCGCCACAAGGGCCACCGGGGAAGAAGACAAATGTCCTACTGTACATGCCCTGACGGCAAAACTATAATACAAACATATATTTAAAAACGACGTTTTGTGCTGTTCTTTCCTCTTTGGCCTTTTACTGTACATATACAGTTTAATATATAGCGTCAAACCCACAGCTTTGGTCATGAGACTAACTTTGCTTTAGCGGTGTTGACCTCTCTGTCCAGCCAGCAGAGGGCAGCACGTTTTTATTTTTGGGAGTGGTCTTTATTTACGTTCTGTCCCAGAGTATGCTGCTGATGTAAAACTGCAGGCTGAACAGAGTACAGTGACCTAAGCGCGAAAGACAGAAAAAACACAAGACAGCGCCTGAAAAGAAAAAAAAAAACGTAGCTATCAGCACACACTCACTCCATTCAGCAATGCGTTACTGCTCGCTCCATCCATCTGTTAATGATGGAGGACTGACAGTAAATGATTACGGGGTCGCTGGGCCACATGCTGTCACATTCACACTGCCTCTGACGTTGCTCAGGCTGCGTTTAAACGTTCAGGTATTATGGATTCATACTTGTTCACAGGTTGTTAGAAGACCATCTGTTACTGTCACAGCCACTATCCAATTAGTTGAGAATTTCATTTAGAACAAATACATTTTGTCTGTTGGATTCCACTCATGAAGGTAAAAGTAGATTCTTACCTCTCCTATACTGGAGATAATACTGGAGGGTTCCTTACAGTCGCATGGTGATAGTGACAGCTTATGAGTGTTTTTAACATTCATCTGTGCTGAGCATCACACAATTGGTTTACATGGCATTGAAATAACCTCCAATAACAAGCTACTCGTCCGGCCCCCAGTTCCAAAATCCTCCCTCACTGGTTTATGTTGGAATATCACAACATTTCTCAGTATCTTCCCATCTTACATGTTGAATCTCCTCCTTTACCTACTTTTTTCCTGTAATGCAAATTGTCCAGCAGCCGACAAACCCTGAGCTGAAACTGGATGTCATTCAATCTGATCTTGGATAACATCCTTCTGCTGAGCTGTTCTGTACCTGTCCTGCATTTATTGTGCCTTCGGTATGAGTCTGAATTTATCTGGGACTTGCTGCACATGTGAAGTTTTAATGAACACAAAGGGGAAAATTCACAGCTGCGACTTTTACGTCAGCGGGTGAGTTGGCACATACCGTACGGTGGAGTCACTTACACCTACACCATATATCTGAGGAAGTCAACAGGTTAATGGGATTTCTGGGACTCCGTAAGGAGCTTTAGAAATGCGAAGCGATGTGCGCTGCTGCCACGCGTGCAGCCTGGATTGTTTAAAATGAGTCCATGCTTGTGGGTCAGCGCTGCAGCTGTACACCCCTGACGTCAGTCATTGAGCGTTAGCAGTTTGTTGACACCGTTAGCTTTACTCCAAAGTCTTTAAGCCACATGACGCGCACCTGCCAGCAGGACAGCAATAGTGTCAGTACAAGGCAACAGAGTGTAATGGACCGTAATGCGTCCGAATGTGTGTGAGCTATTTCTAGGTCAGGGAGCAAAGTTGGGGACAGTCAAAGGGTGCATTCCACATACAGTACATACGTGTCCCTTTAAACACCAGGGCACCGGGTTTCTACTCTAAAAAGATTAGAGATGTTGACTCAGTGTATGAATTCCTTGCATCCACCTGTCTTTCCCTGCGGTCCTGGCCTCAGCCCAGTTGCCCAGCAACCTCGTCAACGTCTGTCCAGTGACTCACGCCTTGGACGATTTGCAAGTCAGATGTTGGAGCCACAATTAGTGCATTGACTTTATGACAGCAAACGTTATTGCAGCAAAATCAATTGGGAGATTATAGACTGTATGACTGGATGTTATTAGTTTAAAACAAGCCAGAATCAGTGCGTCTAAAACTACACTTACTGGTGCGTAATTATTATTATGAGGAGCTAAATTTTCAGCTTTTTAGTCTCTAATGAGCAAGCGCTGAGAGAGAGAGACGTTTGGTTCGGGAAGCGGCTTAGTCCCGATAAACACAGTTTAACAAGTTACATTTCACTACACCGTAGCACAGAAGGTGCTGTTCACATTCATATAGGAAAATAAAGGCAGATAATAATTCAGTGCTCTGGCTCCCTCTCCGCCTCTTTAATATTCGGTGCATGTGCACCTTTGGAGCAGCAAAGCAGCGCCTCTCAGTGAGCTGTTTTTCATTATATTTTTTATCTGTGTACTTTGAATGAACAAGGACTTCTGTGAGTATCTGTGTATTGTCTTGTACCAAGTTATTTTACAGTATGAGTCATCGCTGCAGTGTGAAAAAAAATACACTCCCTTCAGAATTAAGGCACTTTGAATACTGTTTTTCACCAGAGTCCACAGTAGAGCTTTTGCTCTAGGTTATGATCGTGGCGATTTACCGCAATGTGCGTTAAAGTCAGGACGTGCATGAGGTTGCTTCAAGATTGTTGCTCTTTCGGGTTAAGATGCCCAAAGCTTCATCTGATCCCTGGACTCCCAGCTCTAAAGCCCTACTGTGGCTCTGGCCGTCTGCTCTGCTTATGAGTCATCCTGGCAGATGGGCGTAACGTAGCCTCCTTCACCCTCACGGCAGCATGTGCTGCGGAGCCCTGAGCCTTGTCCTTCCAGCCAAACACAATGCCACTGGGCACAAATCACTGCCATTGAGGAAAAATCTGTCTGTCACCAGACCACGCTCAAGTCCAGACTAACTACTGTATTCCTCACCAGCGTAACACTTCTGTTCTCTCTCTTCCTTTGATTCTATTTGCTCTCAACCTCTCTCATTTCTCTGAAAGAGGCAGAGGGGCGAAAGTTAGCGGGTCATCAGAAAATAGCCTGATAATTGACTGTGCCATGCAAAGACACAAAGTTATGATAAACCCTCTCATCTCCGCTGGGCCCATTCCTATAGCAACAGAGAACACAGAGAGCGGCAACAATGATGCCTCAGCCTCAACGAGGAGCGTTTGCAGCTGAGCTTCTTGGTAAAGTTTGCATAGCGTCAGCCTGCCACCTGTGTCACTTTATCCAATCATGTTACATATGCCAGGAATGTCACAACCAAAGCCGAGCGCCCGGTGGGAATACGAAGTAGAAATAGGAGCAAGATGTGAGAGATGTCACATGGAGGTAGACACAGTAACAAAGCAAAGCTATGGCTGCGGAGATCAGGACATTTCCAGTACACGTATATATCCAGGTCGCAGAGACTCTATAATAAAAATAATATCAATTTACCAGCATATTTAAAACTTGAAAGGGTTTAATTTCGCTCACATACTTTACATTCCACTCTAAATTAAAGTATTAGATAAGATCATGTATGTGCCAATAATTACTGTATATGTGTTTTCACCGGGATCATAAATCCTCCTACTGTACATGTACCATGAAGCTCACTACGGTCATTAGATTTGTTCAGTCCAGTGTGTTGTTGCTGGATGCTTGGCCTGGTTCCATACAGTAAACCCCCATAAATAACTACAGTGCGTGTTAGTAAGTGAACTTCTGTGGTGCTGTGCAGCAGATTCAGCTACTTTGGGGCCAAAATCGTCATGTTGTTTCCAGACTTTGTGCCTTCTAAGCTGTAACAGAATGAAATGTAACCCACTGTACAGTCCCACCGTACATTTTTAGACATTTTATTAGATTTTTGTTACTGTACATGCTGATCAGTTCTCAGTGCTAATGCCCTGTCAAGGGAACCTGAGTTCAGAGCTTCGTATATTTAACGTAGACACTAAATAAAGGTGACGATGCAGTGACAGGTCTGTGCAGTGCATGTGAACATTTATAGCATCAGGAAATGAAAAAGCAGCAAGGGTTACAGTTATATCCTGGTGACAAATGCCCCTCATTGCTTCCTGATAATTAAGGCTCAAATGCACAGAACACATCATAAATGAGCGATATGATCTGGCTTATTGATGTGGTAGCTCCCGTCCTTTTTAGTTTGCGTGTCGTTGGAACTGAAACACACAGACGTACAGAAAACGATTGCCTTGAAAACTTGATCTGACAATGACGTGATCCGCAACGTGACAAAAGTGTGACTGAGCGTCTGGCCGAGCAGGTTATTGGGTGTTTGAAGTGTGTACAGGACAAATTTAAACTTCAAAGCCAGTTCAAGAAAATCGTGACATTTTACGTTTCACCATGTTCCCGCGTAAAATTGAGGCCTCCAGCTATCGCTCCCCCGCTGAGTTTAGCGCAGGCAGCCACCCGTCACTGATGCTCCACGCCGTCGTAATGCGGCACTAGCGCTACTCGCTTTTACGCGTCCACAGACATGAGCGGTGAATTGGTTCGCTGTAGCAAACCATACTGTAACTATCCCTCCAACGCAGGCTTGAAGATGTGGATGTGAATTATTAATGCGCCTAGACTTGAACTGTCTGTTTGGGGAGAAGGCTCTGCTGAAGCAAGGTGTCAGCAATAAAAGGCCACATAAAGGTAATGGAACAGCTATCCTCTGGGTGTTTTATCAGGGAACATTAAACTGTAATTTCGCGGTGCTGCTTTCTGTTCTTTGATTTAGCAACAACGCAAACATTGTCCCTATGGCCAGAGAGCTTTCCCTTTTTATAGTCCTCTGTCCGTGAGCCTCTTACGTTTGCATGTCTTCACTTGCTCTCATGGGAGCCGTTTCTGCGAAAGCACCCTCCAGCTGGTCTCCTCGCTGGCTGCAGGACTATACACAGCCATCTCAGTTGACTTATTTTGACTTGGCTTGACAGCAGAAGCCTGCGGGTCAAGCGGCGAGAGATGAGAGTCTGGCTAATGTTGGACAACACTGGCGTTTCTCTCTTGGTATATATAGGACTCCCTTCCCAGAGCCCTGAGCGCTCGGTATTCTGCGGCGGAAACAGGATCCCTGCGACTCTTGCCCACACTCTTCTTGCACTGGTTGACCCCCACTCGCCTTTAAAACTACAATGAAAATGGAGAAATCGCCACTAGAGAATGGTGCGACCCGTGAACATTTCACCAACTATGTCCTTATGCCGTGTGATGAAGCGAGTTATTCTTCATCTGAAGGGTCAAACGTGTTTGTGCTGTCATCATTTTGTCAACATTTGAGTGGATTTGACATAAAAGTACGGGAAAAACTTGACGCATTTACGACTTCTATCAGTCTTTTACGAGCTAATTAAGTTGAGATTTGCTTTGATTTCTTCCACACGCACACACACTCTCCTAGCATAGCATGCGCAGAGAAGATTTCCTCATTGAAGACTTAAAACACCTTCAATAAAGCCTCCTAATCCCGCCTACAGATGGTGGAGCTCAAGGTGCCAGGAGTTCTGCCTTTTAATGCTTTGCTTGTTTAACGAGCTCTGCCCCACTACCCTCAAACTGTCAATCAATCTGAGAGAGGAGCAGGTTGTAGCAAGGTGCTCTGCTGCAGGAAAGACAAACTATTATCAAAAATATAATCTTGTTTACTTTTTCATCTAAAAAAGCAGTGATGCTTATTCTTCGTCTGTGAGCTGTTAGGAGGTAACATGATCCAGTGTTACACAAAAAAGCAGATAATAGGAATAAAATGTAAATTTATTTTCATAATCCTAGTTAAATTGTATTTAACTGCCAGCCATTTCATGTTGTTGGCCATGAATCCGAGATGCTACATGCTGTAAACCGAAGCACCGGGCAAAGATAAAGCCCAGTCCACCCAACGGTTTCATGGAGCGAGACGATGCAACCAATTAAACATTAACACTTCAACTCTTCAACTCTCGTGACCCTGCAGCTTGATCAGCCTAAACGCGTTCATCAGCGCGTCTGGCTGCCACGTCCTCGGTGGCTTACGGCAGATTACCAGCACCAGAAGGTGGTGGCTGAGCGGCCCGCTCTCATACATGCTTACGCAGATTAGCCTGTCACCTCTGCTCACGTGCCAAAAGCTGCATCTGGAGCGTGGTGGGGCGTCCGTCTGTCGGGCCAAGTGCAAACTTACAGGAGGCAGATTTGCGAGAGTTTGGGTAAACTCTTAATAGTTTAGCACCGTTACCGTTTAGCACCCACATACCAACGCGTCATCAAACTACACATGCCAGCAGAACACGTCCTGCCTGAGCATGTGATAATATTGTGGTAGATTCTTTTCAACCAAACTTGAAAATACTCCCATGTGTGCAAGTTTTACTGTGAAAGTACTTTATTGGCCTGACATTTAACCGTTGTCTCACTCCTCCGAGTACGTTTCCAAACTGAGACACGAGTCCAGGCCTGGTAACTTGACCCCCCCCCCTGCGCTTGGATACTGTAAGACACTGCAGCAGGTTCTCATGGACACGCTGCCCTTTGGAAATTCCCTGGCTGCAACCAATATGACTCGTCGCGCAACGACCACCGTCCTCTCAGTATCACCGCACAGGGGCAGATGAATTATCACTGCAGCTTTGATGTGGTGGGCAAATTGACCACAGGGCGTGTTACCACTTGCAGGGAGGGTGTCGTGTTTTGCCATCGTCAGCATATTTAATTGTGAAACATGGGTGATTTACACTAAGTGTGTCAAACACTTATGAGCCATGTGACATTTTAACTGCAATCTTTCAAAATATTCCCCAGTATTAGTGCAGATTCAATTCAAATGCGTTAAATGAGGATTAGCCGACATTCCCTGTGACCCCTCGGGCCTGTGGGAGCCTCTCTCTCCCGGTGTCTAATCTCTATGTCTGTCTAATTAGCAGCAACCTTGCAGAAAGGCTGGTTATATGTTGCTCTCTGTTCAAACAAATCCACTGAAGTTGGACAGTTTGCTGCTAATCTGTGCATAATGAATCACTCTATGGATGACAGAAATACATAGAAAATCATTCAGGAAACCTTTCAATAAATTGCCTTAATAAATCTACTGTATTTCATATATTACAGTATCTTCTAAATATTGAACTATTTCTTTGTTTACTAGGAAGGTGAGACTTCCACTCATTCATTCACATACCAAACCTGATTCTGCATATTTCCTCCCGAATTAAAGGCGAGTATTGGATCTGTCACATGCACCAAACCTTCCCTCACACGCACACGATCTCAGCGAGCCGAGCTTTCAGCCTTACCTCTCAGAGCGAAGCGCTAAGTCTGTGCTGTTGTGCCGCTGCAGTGCCACTGGCTGTGCCTTCAGCCTGCCGGCTCAGATGAAGCGTTATCCTCAGTGTGAGTGTTTGCTCCGCTCTCCCTTCTGATGCTGAGCGTCCCGTTTCTCTCCTCCGCCGTGTCCTCGCTTGGCCTCTCATACAATCCAGGTGGTCTGATAGGTGGGAGAGGAAGAAAAAAAAAAGGAGGAAGGAGAAGAGCGCCTCCTGACAGACTGTGGGAGCTGCTGCTTTGTGTGTGTGTGTGATGATGTCTGTGGTTGGGGACTGCGAGGACAGATTGTGTGTGTGCGTGAGGGGAGAGGGGGAGAGAACGGACCTGCCACGCACATATCAGCCCTGGTGCAGTTAAATTTAAACCGCCCTCCCTTCTGAAACCTTCAGCCACGGCTGCCCTCCCTCTACAGCACACACACACACACAGAAAAACACATTTAGCATCACAGTCTATACACTGTAGGTTTTTATCCTGTCTGATCTTTTGGTAAATACTGTAACAACCTTATCTATGTTTAAAGAAATGTATAAGCTCATTTAACGGCTTCCGTTTAAATACAGAAAATGCTCCCGGCTAATGAAAGGATAAGTTCATGGGTCAGTTTCTTTCAGCCTGTTTAACACAGACAGATGCTTTGTTGAGTTTGATTTAAGATTTGATGGTTCTAGAACTGTAGCAGTGTAGATCCTGACCCCAGCCACATGTGAAGGGGATCAGCTTTCCAGTGTGCATGTGGAATTTTCTCTACAAAAACCATTGTGTAGGTTTCTGTGAACGTGTGCTATGTATTGTATAGAATATATATGTATATATGTATAGAAGTGCACCAACATTTGGACCTTTGTTGTCAAAAGCTGGCTCAAGCTGTGCAACCATGTGCTTCAGGACTGAGCTGAAGAACTTCAGCGAATCAAGACATTTGTGAAAGTATGACGATTTGTGGTGAGAAAGTGTTTCAGTTCAGTTTTAAGTTATCTCAAGGTAAAATCGGTCATGTTTCACTTTTAAAAAGTTACATTTTAATGTACGTACTGGATATGAGACGAATAACTTTTGCTAAAGTTACTTTTTTTGAGAGTTTTGTCTAATGTGTTTGTGGGAAAGCACTGTGAGCTCTGCTGTAGTGTCTGGCTTCTTAAAGGCTGCTTTCATTTCTACTGAATAACCTTTGCACCATTATGAAATGTCAAAGTGGCAAAATGAGGTAGTGAGAGTCTCTTAGATCATCGCGAATTGAAGCTTCAGTTGGACGCGTTCAAGCTTTGAGTCTGATGGACAGCAGTGGCTCAGTGGGCACCCATCAACTTTGGAGTTATCAGTTCCCAGCACAGTGCCCCTCTGACACAGATACATACCTGCCACACAAACTAGACAGACAAACTAGGTTTTAAAATCCCAATCGGCCTAACTAGAGACAAGACCCCAACGCAGATTCCAAACAAACTTACAAATCAATTTAATTTAGTTATTTAAATTAATAATTACACACAGAGACACACAGACACCTAAAACTCACTGCTCTGAGCTCAGAATGAAAATGTAAGGAATTCAATTTGCTACATGGGCAGGATAGAAGCTAAACACCAAAAAAATCAAGCAAAGGGAACTAACCAAGAATATTAGTTAAGATACATACACGAGAAATTATGTTAAATAGCAGAGATAAGCTTATATTACGCAATGCAGCCTAAAGAGAATAGCACAACTTGGTGGCGGTGGCTCAGAGGTAGAGCTGTCGCCCACCAATCGGATTCCTGGCTTCCCCAGCCGTGTGCCGAAGTGTCCTTGGGCAAGACACTGAACTCCACGGGACTTTTTTTTAGTACGTGTTAGTGGTCGCACCACCTCAACTGCGTCAACTGCTGTGTGTCACTTTGGACTCGTAGCTTTCCTGATTCATTCATTCAGTAAACACAGGAAATAGTAACGTTTGATCATCTGGAACTAGAAAAGCTTCCATCTTTTAAAGATAAACAGAATCACACAATGCGTAATAGTTGCTGAGTGAATCTATTGCTAACCACATCATCATCATCAGTTAATAGTTGCAGATTTCTGTAGTTGCCAGTTTCTGTCAGTTCCCCCCCCCCTTAAATCAGCTTAAAATTAAATAAGCATCATTTTAGGATCAAGCCTCGTGGATGAAATGTGCGCTGGGTGCAACAGACGCGCACACAAATTGTTTTCTGTGGAGAAAATGATGTGGTTTTGTGGTGTTTCCGCCTCCAGTGGAGTAATGGAAGTGACTCAGCTTTTCTGACTGCAGCTCTATGAAAATGGGGCACACACCTACACGTGTGATGCGGCCGTCATGTCAACAGTCGGTTCCACTTGCCTGCAAGACTTCATTACATCGGCGGATGCAAAAGTAACGAGGACATTCATCATCACTCTTCGCTGGCACAGAGGGAGCAGATCTGTGCAGCGCTGTCCAACTCTCACTCCGCCTTCACCCACAGGGGAGTTTTGCTATCGGCCCCTTTACGACCTGTCTGCTCGGCCACTTCAATACATGTCAGAGCAGCTGTAAATGACCCTTCTCCCGGCTCCACGCGGCTTTTAGAGGACATAATGGCTACAACGTCGCAACGTGTTTGTGGGGAGACAAACCTGTCTCCTATGAATGGAAATTAATTTATGTGTCACTTAATTTATTGTCCAATTTTGTGCCAATGGCAAAAGCAACGTTTCTGTTCAAAGGCAGCATTATTTTGAAGGGCGAAGGCCACCACTGTTTGTGTCATGTGTCTTTTTTTTGTCTCAGTGCTGTTTTCGCTTGTCTTACAATGTGTTTCGGGATCCAAACGCAAATTGACAGCTGAGACCCAAACCAGTCTGGGTCACATGTGAGTCTCCAACGTGTCCCTTGACACCCCCTGCGCTCACATTGTGTTACTGCTTTGTCACTTCGGCTAATACATGTACAGATTGACTAACGCGTTGGCCTAACTTACAATGTGCTTGCGATCCAATTAGAATTTTTTATAATTACTTGTGTCCCTTTTTTGGTTGTTTTAATCTCTTAAGTTATTTGTCATCATTGTGTGTCTTGTTCTGTTCATTTTGTATCGTTTTTGGCCATTTAAGTACATTTTTCTACTAAGCTGTTTCAGAAAGCATGATGACCCATGTGACCCTGAGTCCCTTTGACCTCCCAGGCCTCTTTAAGTCAGTCCAGTTATTTATAATGTTGAAATGTGTCAGGCAATACTTTTAAAAATCCTATTAATTAATCTTTATTCTTATTTTAAATTCAAAGTGTTGTAGTTTCGTGGGTTTAGTTTCCACACTTCCTCTTTCCTCTCTGCCTCAACATTACAGCAGCGGGGCGTTTAAAAACAGAGGTATTTACGACTCAGCACTCTGCTCTTGCTGGACTCCACAGAACATGTGGGACTGGCAGAGTGACACCAGCCGTTTAAAGATAGACAGGTCTTCTGGCTATTTCGTATCACAGCCCATCTGTCTGTCTGCACACAGCCGCACACTTACAACATAAAACCCTGCAAACAAACGACTTCTAAACCCAACTATGCAGAAGTGGCTGAGGAGCACAAAGGGAAATGGGAAATGTAGACGCATTATGAAAAATAAAATACTTCAGTCAAAAGTATAAATGCTACAGTGTAAGCTTGTCTTTGAGTAAATGTTTCCATCCATTTTTACTGGAAACTGTTAAAATTAGGTCTTTACTGTAAGAATTTGTCGCCATCTCCTGGCCATTAGGGGTAATCACAAACTTTTTGCCACAGGTGAAATCAATGTTATACCGATGATTAAAACACCTGTTAAAATCCAAACTGAGTGTAGTGGCAACGAGCAGCAGAGATCTAAAGCAACATTACACAAGACAAGTGGGGGGGGTTTCCAGTTTCACCTTGTTTCTCAAAGTCAAGAGCGTGTCAGACATGTCAGTTCGCTGTTCTGAGATTCTGAGAGAGAGAGGATTTCCAGGTGAGAGCAGTTTTAAGGGGAACTACATCCCATCAGGCCGACAGCTCCCCAGGACCCCTCCCATGACGGATGTGAAGAAACACCTGGATTTCAGTTATGATGATTTAAATGCGGGGTGTGAGGAGTCGCATCAGGACACTGAGGTACACGCAGAGGTGACTTCAATGCCTGCTTTACTTCATCAGTCTGCTACACAATCAGTGTGGATCTGTCCAACAGGCCAGAGGCAGGGACAAAGATGACCAGGGCCAAAACAGGACGTTTGATTTCAGCACCCCTCACACGAAGGGTAGGAGCCGCTGCAAATCCATCAGTCTGACCCTGCAACCATGAGAATGTTATCACAACTAACGAACGACTTGTTCCGCGCTAGTGAGAGTCGCTTGTGAGACTACAGCTACTTGAATTTTTCTCCGTGTTTGATCAGGAAGCGACGCGGAGCCAGATGAGCCTAATTCCATGCTGAAAGGGATGAAGGGCTACCGGCTGACTGCCGGTGACCTGGACTTCATCAAAAGGATGAAAGAAGAGAAGCGCATTAAAAAGTACCAGGTAACGGCTGCATTTCTCACATTCACGCCTGTGTTTCGGTAAGATGCTGGTCAGGTGTTTCTACTGAACAGGGAGACCTTGAAGATGTGCAGAGGTTGCTGAAAAAGGAATCCATGGCCTTAGAAATGGAGCATGCTTTGAGGAAGAAAGCACAAGTAGAGCTCAGTAAGGTGAGTCTGGTGCCAACACGTGAAGCCAGTGCTGTTGAATCATCAGTTGTCTTAGCTGCTCAGAGCAACACATGCACATTAAATGCATGGGAAAGGCCTCCAGGTGTTTTTTTCTCCCTCAGTTTCCATCCTGTGAAGAGCTCACAGAGTGGATGAAGGTGGTCGTCCAAATCGCAGCCCCATCAACTGACTTAACAGGCCTGGACACCAAGTCTCTACTGGCCATGGTGACGACGGAAAACACCAGGACAGCCATAGACGAGAAGAAGCTCCAGCTCGCTCGAATGGAAAATATGGTGGCGAACAAGTAATTACGTTTTATAGTGGAAGCTGTGGGTCAGGTTTTCAGTAAGAGAACAAGGTCGATGCTCTTTCGTAAAGTCTCCTGCCAGTTTGGTCATTTCCTGCCATCTGACTTTAACGTTTGCGTCTGCTCAGTACAGAAGGACAAAGAACTGGTTTAGAGTGAAGCAGGCCGACATCAAAGCGAAGATGTGGACGATAACACGGATTACGCTAAATGAGCTGCTTTGCTTTCATGCCATCAGCAACATTTTAATGAATTCACTCCACGTTTCCCTTTTCACCACGCAGATTTCTTATCATCTCAGTTTGTGGGCAGTTATTATACAGCAGATACTGTTACATTTTGTTCCTCTCACAGGAGGAAGAAGGAGGCTGAAAAGAGAGGGCGACAGGAGAAGCAAATTGCCACTGAACAGGTAGGAGGCTTCAGAACTTCTGTATAGTATATTGTAGAATTTGATTTTTTTTTTTTTTTATTTCAGCTCAAGATAAAAGGACTGATGAGTCAATTATCTGACCTGACCTCTGAACTTGTTCAACAAGAGGTGAGAATTTGAAACTCTTGATTTTTTTTTTTTTTTTTTTTTTTGAGATAGATTCTGCATTAACGGTTTAGAATACTTGAATAAAACACTGGTATCGTTTCACAGGAAATCTACAAGACTCTTCAGATGCAGATCAAGAAACAGGAAGAAATTGTTTATACAGAGAAGGAAGACGCCTCAGAGGAACTACAAGCCAAAGGTCGAGTGCAACATGGAGGAACGGAACGAAAAAGAGCTGGTAAATCTGCTGAAAAGTTGCAAGATGCACCAAAGCAAAACAAGGTAAAGTCAACAAGGAGTAAACGTATAGACGATAAAACAGACGCTCCTAATGTTGTGGAAAATGATGGTTTAGTTGGCATGCGTGAAACAATGGCAGAGACGAAGCCAAAGTCCGAAGCCGCGACAGTTAAGACAACAAAGTCGGTTCAAGCATCTAGAGGAGGGTCGCAGAAGAAAGCGGAGGAACAGGAATCAAGTTCACACAACAATCAAGCTGTGAGAGGGAGAAGAAAGCCTCCTGGAGCCACGCAGGCCATCACCTCCCAACCGAACGACCAACACAAGCCGAAGACCAAGGACGCACAGTCGACATCGCGCCGGGCGGCTCCAGCGCGCAGCAGAGGGAAAGCAGAGGCCACGGGCGACTCTGCAGAGGAAGCACAAAACGCTGGGCTGAGGAGATCCAGGCGGATAGCCAGCAGGAGGTGAAGGAGACTCCTTCTAGGATGAGTTGTAGTTGCTTTGATCATTTCATTTCCATCCTACGTTTTGCTCAAAGCGCCTCACAAAGTTGCTAGTGTGGCTGTAGACTTAATGCTTCTATCGTACTTTGAATCTATGGGTGGTTTTGTTTTTAAATATGACAAAAAATAAAGTTTCGCAAGACTTTATGGCTTCATTTTTGTTGATGCATCGAGCTTTGAAGTCATTTTAAGGGGAAAAAGTAAAATGGAGAAAAGAAATAAACGGTTGATTATTGTAGCTGTGCCATTAATCTACAAGTAAAGAAGAAAAATGTGTAACTGGAAATTTAATGAGCACTTTATGAATCTGTCAACACAGGCGCCTTTAAGAAGAGCTGATTTAAATGTGAATTCCTTCGCATGGTTTCTGTAATGACGCCGTGTACGTATGAACTGAAGGCCATGTGATCACGCGTCATCTCCACCTCTGGCTAGACGTCCGCGCCAGGCCCTGCTGAATCGTTAGAATTTGTCTTCCGTGATTCTTGGACGCCACAGCAGCAATTTGAGTTCAACATTGTTAATCCTACATTAACTCACAATCATGCGATCCAAGACGAGACGGCACACATCTGACGTCTGAGTCTTGTGCTGACAGCTGGAATGTTTCAAGGCACCTTCTTGAGTTGCAAATTAACTTTGAATGGACCGTTTGCTTGTACAACGTCATCTGCCGTCGTGACAAGTGGAGAAACATCTATCTCACCTAAGCCTCCTGCGTTTTACACCTGGCGTCCTGATCCTTCGCCTGGTTTCCCCAGTTTACGGTCAAATCTAAGGGCACGAACCACGGATCCACATCAAATGCAATGTCATGAAGTGTAGTTTAGTAAATGGGTGTAGTTTTGGCCGCTCACGCTATCCCGGCATTATTGCTGTTTTCATCCCACTGGCTCTTAGTTTCTCAGCTTGTTTGCCAAACCTGGAACCCTGAACTGCTTTTAACAACCGTGGCATTAGAACGTTACCTCAAGTACGTCAATTTCCGAAATCAGATCTTGTTTACAGATGGATTCCACGCACAGAGCCAGGATCCTAGCCCTGGGAACTGTGGGTCAGGGATTATATACGTGAACACACTTCGCTCTATTTAAGCACCTATGAAATGACGCTTTATATTTTTCCTTTCGGCGGCTGCAAAGAACAGAATGCGCATGAACTCCAAAAAGCACATCATAAATATTTCTCCCAGTACTGCATGTTATAGCAGAACAATTTATGCCCTGCGCGGCAGCCTTACATGGGGAACGGTGCAACTGGAGGGCAGAGCTTATGTTCAGCTCATGTGCTGTAGGTTCTGGCTGGTTGTCGTGGATGTCCGATTTGGGCTCCTCCACTCCAATCGAAAGCTGGCAGCTACCATCCCAGGTGATGTTGGTGTTATCTTTCATCTTCTGATTGACTGCACATATCTGACTGAGGTTAAAAAGGGAAAATGCATCCTTCGCTTTCAGACACCTCTCTTGCCATCCTGGATCTCCTGGAGTTTCCCATAATGCTTCTCTGTTTAGATTGGACGAAAAACAAGACAGTCCACGCTCCCCTGCCAAGGAAAACCCTGTAAATGTGTATTAGAGAGAGTGAGGCCTGAGAGCAGAGGAGGTGATTGCTGTGACACATGTACAGCATGAGCGTCTTTGCCAAGTCTAGCAAAGGCAGCAGCTGAACCTGCACTTGCTGAGTGTATCCAAAATCTCAGTGCGAGGGCAAAGTGTGGATCCTGTTGCTCAGGGCTTGAGCCATTTGCACTGAGAGAGAGCTTCACGAAGAGACGTCTTCAATGCGATGCAGCAGACACAACACGGTTAGAGTTGGTCTCTAAAGCGGTTCTCTTTCTGAAAAACACAGCTCTCAGCTTTAACGTTCAAACATTTCCTTGTAATGTGCAAAAAGACTTTCATTAGCTTATTAAAGATGACCGGTCACTTCCTGCTGCTTGTTATTAAAATCATTTGTTTTGCTCTGTTGCATGGAATCCACCAGCACAGGCGACGGCCATAATTCTAGGAAGGATATGGAAAGGAAGGGTGTTCGGAAACCAAAGTGAAAACTAAAATACTTTAGACTAAACAACTGCATAAGCACAATCAAACTGCACATAGCAAACATGTGAGAACATTCTGAAAACCTCCAAAAACCAGCTTGAAGTAGTTTGAAGACGCTTAAAGTAAGAGTTTAAAACGATGTTGTAGACTTCACTGCAGAATTTAACCAATTGGTTTGTAGACTCTATGTGGCTTCCAGCTGTAGTAGAGCAGAGTCAGAATTACCAGGACGATCTGATGCTTTTAAAGAGCCACAAGAACGTTTCACTCACTCATGTCCCTATTTAAGTCCAACATGTAGAGTAATCCTTCTATGAGCCCTCATGTCTATGGATCCTACGAATCCTTCACCCTTTGTGTCCCAGACCCGTGTGAAGTCTCAGAAACATCATGTTATGTCACGTGATCATGACATAACATAAAACCATGATGCGTGGTTTGTAAATCAGCAAAACAACTCACTGACCGAGTGACCCCAGGTCCAAAGGTGACGTTAGATCATATTAATGTTGAATATTTGGAGGCCAAATATAGTAAGATAAAGAAGAATTTGAAACTCTTGATTTTTTTTTTTTTTTTTTTTTTGAGATAGATTCTGCATTAACGGTTTAGAATACTTGAATAAAACACTGGTATCGTTTCACAGGAAATCTACAAGACTCTTCAGATGCAGATCAAGAAACAGGAAGAAATTGTTTATACAGAGAAGGAAGACGCCTCAGAGGAACTACAAGCCAAAGGTCGAGTGCAACATGGAGGAACGGAACGAAAAAGAGCTGGTAAATCTGCTGAAAAGTTGCAAGATGCACCAAAGCAAAACAAGGTAAAGTCAACAAGGAGTAAACGTATAGACGATAAAACAGACGCTCCTAATGTTGTGGAAAATGATGGTTTAGTTGGCATGCGTGAAACAATGGCAGAGACGAAGCCAAAGTCCGAAGCCGCGACAGTTAAGACAACAAAGTCGGTTCAAGCATCTAGAGGAGGGTCGCAGAAGAAAGCGGAGGAACAGGAATCAAGTTCACACAACAATCAAGCTGTGAGAGGGAGAAGAAAGCCTCCTGGAGCCACGCAGGCCATCACCTCCCAACCGAACGACCAACACAAGCCGAAGACCAAGGACGCACAGTCGACATCGCGCCGGGCGGCTCCAGCGCGCAGCAGAGGGAAAGCAGAGGCCACGGGCGACTCTGCAGAGGAAGCACAAAACGCTGGGCTGAGGAGATCCAGGCGGATAGCCAGCAGGAGGTGAAGGAGACTCCTTCTAGGATGAGTTGTAGTTGCTTTGATCATTTCATTTCCATCCTACGTTTTGCTCAAAGCGCCTCACAAAGTTGCTAGTGTGGCTGTAGACTTAATGCTTCTATCGTACTTTGAATCTATGGGTGGTTTTGTTTTTAAATATGACAAAAAATAAAGTTTCGCAAGACTTTATGGCTTCATTTTTGTTGATGCATCGAGCTTTGAAGTCATTTTAAGGGGAAAAAGTAAAATGGAGAAAAGAAATAAACGGTTGATTATTGTAGCTGTGCCATTAATCTACAAGTAAAGAAGAAAAATGTGTAACTGGAAATTTAATGAGCACTTTATGAATCTGTCAACACAGGCGCCTTTAAGAAGAGCTGATTTAAATGTGAATTCCTTCGCATGGTTTCTGTAATGACGCCGTGTACGTATGAACTGAAGGCCATGTGATCACGCGTCATCTCCACCTCTGGCTAGACGTCCGCGCCAGGCCCTGCTGAATCGTTAGAATTTGTCTTCCGTGATTCTTGGACGCCACAGCAGCAATTTGAGTTCAACATTGTTAATCCTACATTAACTCACAATCATGCGATCCAAGACGAGACGGCACACATCTGACGTCTGAGTCTTGTGCTGACAGCTGGAATGTTTCAAGGCACCTTCTTGAGTTGCAAATTAACTTTGAATGGACCGTTTGCTTGTACAACGTCATCTGCCGTCGTGACAAGTGGAGAAACATCTATCTCACCTAAGCCTCCTGCGTTTTACACCTGGCGTCCTGATCCTTCGCCTGGTTTCCCCAGTTTACGGTCAAATCTAAGGGCACGAACCACGGATCCACATCAAATGCAATGTCATGAAGTGTAGTTTAGTAAATGGGTGTAGTTTTGGCCGCTCACGCTATCCCGGCATTATTGCTGTTTTCATCCCACTGGCTCTTAGTTTCTCAGCTTGTTTGCCAAACCTGGAACCCTGAACTGCTTTTAACAACCGTGGCATTAGAACGTTACCTCAAGTACGTCAATTTCCGAAATCAGATCTTGTTTACAGATGGATTCCACGCACAGAGCCAGGATCCTAGCCCTGGGAACTGTGGGTCAGGGATTATATACGTGAACACACTTCGCTCTATTTAAGCACCTATGAAATGACGCTTTATATTTTTCCTTTCGGCGGCTGCAAAGAACAGAATGCGCATGAACTCCAAAAAGCACATCATAAATATTTCTCCCAGTACTGCATGTTATAGCAGAACAATTTATGCCCTGCGCGGCAGCCTTACATGGGGAACGGTGCAACTGGAGGGCAGAGCTTATGTTCAGCTCATGTGCTGTAGGTTCTGGCTGGTTGTCGTGGATGTCCGATTTGGGCTCCTCCACTCCAATCGAAAGCTGGCAGCTACCATCCCAGGTGATGTTGGTGTTATCTTTCATCTTCTGATTGACTGCACATATCTGACTGAGGTTAAAAAGGGAAAATGCATCCTTCGCTTTCAGACACCTCTCTTGCCATCCTGGATCTCCTGGAGTTTCCCATAATGCTTCTCTGTTTAGATTGGACGAAAAACAAGACAGTCCACGCTCCCCTGCCAAGGAAAACCCTGTAAATGTGTATTAGAGAGAGTGAGGCCTGAGAGCAGAGGAGGTGATTGCTGTGACACATGTACAGCATGAGCGTCTTTGCCAAGTCTAGCAAAGGCAGCAGCTGAACCTGCACTTGCTGAGTGTATCCAAAATCTCAGTGCGAGGGCAAAGTGTGGATCCTGTTGCTCAGGGCTTGAGCCATTTGCACTGAGAGAGAGCTTCACGAAGAGACGTCTTCAATGCGATGCAGCAGACACAACACGGTTAGAGTTGGTCTCTAAAGCGGTTCTCTTTCTGAAAAACACAGCTCTCAGCTTTAACGTTCAAACATTTCCTTGTAATGTGCAAAAAGACTTTCATTAGCTTATTAAAGATGACCGGTCACTTCCTGCTGCTTGTTATTAAAATCATTTGTTTTGCTCTGTTGCATGGAATCCACCAGCACAGGCGACGGCCATAATTCTAGGAAGGATATGGAAAGGAAGGGTGTTCGGAAACCAAAGTGAAAACTAAAATACTTTAGACTAAACAACTGCATAAGCACAATCAAACTGCACATAGCAAACATGTGAGAACATTCTGAAAACCTCCAAAAACCAGCTTGAAGTAGTTTGAAGACGCTTAAAGTAAGAGTTTAAAACGATGTTGTAGACTTCACTGCAGAATTTAACCAATTGGTTTGTAGACTCTATGTGGCTTCCAGCTGTAGTAGAGCAGAGTCAGAATTACCAGGACGATCTGATGCTTTTAAAGAGCCACAAGAACGTTTCACTCACTCATGTCCCTATTTAAGTCCAACATGTAGAGTAATCCTTCTATGAGCCCTCATGTCTATGGATCCTACGAATCCTTCACCCTTTGTGTCCCAGACCCGTGTGAAGTCTCAGAAACATCATGTTATGTCACGTGATCATGACATAACATAAAACCATGATGCGTGGTTTGTAAATCAGCAAAACAACTCACTGACCGAGTGACCCCAGGTCCAAAGGTGACGTTAGATCATATTAATGTTGAATATTTGGAGGCCAAATATAGTAAGATAAACTTGGAGCAGCTCTGTGCTGTAACCAACCTCCCTCATCTTCTTTCTCTGCGTACACAGTCTGTGTGTTCTCTCGCCGCGTGTGACCTGAACCCAGCCAGTGAAAACTTGTCCTGCTGGCAGACGAAGAGAGACTAAGCTCAGTCCGTCCAAGCTGGACAAACAGGGCCCAGAGCCAAGCAGCCGTGGAGGCACAGACTCGCCGTGGAGGCCTCCAGTAGCCTTTTATTTCTGCTTTGGCTGTGGTCTTATTTTTGTTCCGTCTCCCTCTTTGTATCTTTCTGTGTCACGTGGACAGACCCCAGGGCACAAATGGGTACAATACCCCCACTGCTCCAGTAACCTGTAGGATTTAGACACACAACCACTATGAACGAGGCTGTTACATTATGGATTTGATCTAATTTAGTTTTTTCTCTTTTGGCTCTCTCTGGCTTTGTTGCTCTGCTGTAGAGTGCGATAAGCGTTTACTGTGTTTTTCTTGCCCCAGACTTACAGCAGCTTTTCTTTTGCTACAACCTGCTGAATGAGACCCAACTTTCAGTGCTTTCAATGGGCCACGGGTAATTAAGCTCAGTCTGGGATTCATTTAGGCTGCGCATTAGACATTCACAAGACAATAGAGCAGTTTACTGCATGTGGCCAAATTTAAATGAAGCTTCTTAGTTGGAGGTCGTCCCACCAACATCCACACTCAGGCATCAGTCTCAGCCTGTGTGGCAAAGTAAAGGCCAGGGTCAGTTTATTCTGCTTCTCGGAGGAATGCTGGGAATTATTTGCACTGTCTGCTTCAGTTTGCGCCTCTTCAGGACGGCTCACTTTTGCTGTTCCTGGACACACAAGCACAGACGAGCAAAACTCCTGTTTTTGATTGCGAAGAAATGCACACATCTGGTTTTCATGGCGCTCTGTGTAAAAAGTGCCGTGGTTTTGGTGTTGCTGCTGCAGCCTGTTTGTCTTAATGATGTCTGAGATCTCTGGATGGAAGGCCAGTGGGTGTGTGTGTGTGCAGTGTGTCTCTCTGTATCGCGTCTAAGTGTGCGCCCTTCAACCCCTAATAGACAGAATCTGGGATCAACATCCATCTCCTGATGTTTGGCAAAGGCAGCGTCCTGGTCTGGTTGGCGAGGAGAACGGTTTGCCTGTTTTGAAGATATTAATGCAAATATTTTGCCAAGTGCAGAAATAAAACAGGGCTTTGTGGTCGCGCCTGACACACAAGCAGAAAGGAATTCCGCTCGTGCCTCAAACACGCGCACAAAAAAGTATTTCTGCTCAACATCACGCTCTGCGACTTGACAAATTATCCCAAAAGCACATGACAAGGTGCTTTAATGATACTTTCAACCGTTTCACAACACGGGTCCGAAATACCTGCGGTTTGCCGTGCTTCATATTTCAATGTAATGTAATGGACATTGCAAATTACCCGTGGAGGAGGTGGCTGTAAATTCTCACCCAATCACTACAGCTTGAACTACAGAATAGGTGGAAGCGAAGAAATCCATCAATTATGTGGAAAAGTATCCTTTAATTAGTCTGGACAGATGTGACAGTCAAGAGTTTGGCTCCGGTCTTCAGGCTTTGATATTTCATACCGTCAGGCCATTCCAACGTTGGGGAAGTAACACGGGCTTATTCACACTGGAAAATAAAATAAAGTGTGAGCACACCTGAGGAGCCTGACCATTAAATTGCTACGTGATTATACTACCACATAACTCTTGACACAGGAATTCCCACTTGTATTTGAAGCGTCTTTTATTGTTCCATTTGGTGCACGTGTTCCAGCTGAGGATGTATTTGTTCGTGTTATTTTTAGCCATATTAGGCAAACGGAGAGTTTAACCCTTGTGTGGCGTTCAAAGCCCAGCACTGATGTGGTCCCCTGGACGTGGGTTTTGAGTCTAGCCTACAGTAGCTCCTGAAGCCACACTCTCTGCTCCAGCTCCCAGAGGAACCGCTGTCAGGCCCATGTTTGTGGTTCTGTGTCATGCTCTCTGCATCCCTTAATAATTGCATTAAAAAGAAATACTGCTCATGTGTTCCTGTTTCAACCTTTAATACTGAAGATGCTGTGGGTTATTTATGTGTCTGATCTTTTTAGTTTAGGCACGTGTACGATTTATATTTCAGAAAGAAAAGCCCTTTGATAGGCGTGAACTTCTACAAAAGGCCTGGATGAATCTATATCAAACCTGCAGACCCAAAACCTACACAGTAAAAGTAAATGACTTGCAGGCTTTGCTCACACGTGTGTCTGCACTGAACAAACCTGTTGAAAATTAAAAACAGGGCTATTTACAGTGTAGGAACTTAAATTAGCCACATGTAAAACGTAGAGCTGATTCAGCCATCGTTAAATTCCAGTTCTGTGCCCCTTCAGCTTCACTCTAAAACCAACCTTTCGCCTTGAATCCAGTGGGCCCACTTTGGCCAGACTGCAGACCAGATGAACAGACGGTGACTCAGCTTTTTCAGCAATTCAGCAATGAGCAAGCTCTTTTCTGGACCCACCCTACAATTGATTAATTTGCTTCCCACCATCGACCTTACCAGATGGTTTCCAGCGCAATCATATCTGCTTCCTGTTCCAAGGACTAGCGTTTGGCTCCAGCCTTCACCTAAATAAATACAGCGTTCGAGAGGGAGTCACTCCTAAGACTGCGGTGTCCTCTCGTACACATGCAGTAATCTTGATAGACAGAAATTACCTTCACGTCCAAGGCCGGTGAAGCGTGCTCCAAGTCAGATGACAACATGTTTGACATAATGCTGCTGAAAGTAGGGAAAGTACTATAACTCTGCATTTGCTGCTGAAAGGTTTACAGCTATGGTTTTATTTTTAGTAAACAGTAGATTTGATTGATTCCAAAGTGTAAAAAATGAGAATACTTCGCTTCAAACTAGCTCCAGTGATTCAAGCTCGTAATTCTTTTATGGTTTATGTTGATTTGTCAGAAACGTGCTGTACGCTGTTATTATACCAATTTGATTCGCTTAATGACTTAATTTTTGAGCATAGGCTATGAAATGAAAAATCATGCAAGGTTCTCTCGCCGTGTGAGGCGTTCAGGGGCAGTACAGAGAGACGGTCCAATTTTGTGGAAATGTTGCATCAATTGGAGAAAGAATTCAGAATTCACTTCAATTTGCATTTGGTCTAGTCCGGTCAGCTTTCTAGAGCATTTTGGAAGGGGAGTTTGTGTGTGTGCGTGCAGTTCGCTGAGTCGACGGGACGTCAGCCTGGCAGCGTGTAGGAGCTGGTGACTGACGTGCAACAGGCCTCTCAACTTTAGTAGAAAAAGAAAACAGCAACGGGTCATGTTCGCTATTCTCCTAATGTGATTTCTGTAATTCCGCCGCAGCCGCTGTAACCCATTAGCCTGCTACCCAAAAACACTGCATTAGCTCTGTTTTCTGTGTGAAAACAGTTTTGTCAGGTCTGCGTTATCATGACTTTGACGTGTTACAAACCCGTAGAATGAACTTAGCTTGGCATTTACTGGACCGCAAGGGAAAATGAATGTGCACTAACAGAACACTGTTAAATTTGGGTTAATATTACAGCAATAACTGACTTTTCATGCACTACTGTAATATTTGTCAGCACATCAGACAAGCTGTGTTTTAAACATGTAAGACAAAGTGTGTCCTCATTGGCTCATGGCATCAGTATGTGTATCCTCTGCTGGTCTAAGCGGTTGCATGCTGTGAAATGCAGGAAATCAACAACACCACTGTGAGACAGGAAATGTTGGGGGGAAAGTGGGTGTGCAAGAAAAATATAATAACACATCTGGAAACTATACATCCCATAGTGATCATATCTCTACGTGTAGGAGTATATAACATTACAGCGCAGCGCTCACAGAGCCAGCGCTAAGCCAAGCGTGTACTTGGTATAAACTCAATCATTACTCCTGGTCTGCTGAACGTAGACGATTGCATCATCTGCAGAACAAGATGGCAGCCATCAACGTCTTGTCCATGCACATTCCAGTCGTTGGCACGATCCCACGGCAGCGGCACAAAGCGTATAGTATGAAAGGTTGGCGTGCAGCGTGGAGCGGGGGACGCATTCAGCCCCGCTGGTTTTGTCTTCACTGCAGACATAACAGTCACTGGAAACGTCGGTAGAGGCGGTTTGCAGCTAATGAGCCTTTTCCTGTGATATCATGTGGGGCTGGCGCGTTTTGGTTGGTTCTGTAATTGGCCTGACTTCACCGAAGGAAAACACACAGTGACAAAATGAATAAAGGCCATTCTGTGGGTTCTCTGACACTAAGTGGTACGACCAGCATGAAGTTCGTGTAAGTTAATGAAAATATTTACCCTTCTGCACAATTTACATGTTAAGGACTGTGTTTTCACAGACGTTACCAGCACTACTGTAAAATGCTAGTGTCAGAGGCAGTTTCTTGACAGCGTATTCTGCACTTAGCTCTTTTCAGTTCTACTGCTTTGTGTTTTTCTCCGGCTGTGATTAAAGAAAATAAACGAGGCGAGGCCTGGTTAGCCGTCAGTAATGTGCTGTACTTACAAAACCTAAAATCCAGAACTGAAATGTAAACATTACAAGCACACGTGTATCACAGTTGCTGTTCATCTAAAGCAGATTTCTTGTGATTTAATAAAATGGCTGCTGTCGGATATTTCCACACTGTCTCACCCACCCAACACGAGATACAGCAGTGTTTTATCAGTTTATTATATTTTGCCTTCACATTCATTCGACTGGTTCCCTCATGACTGAACTACTCTGATTGTGTCACACACAAACAAAGACAGTATGTTGTTTGTTGTTTCATGAAATGTTTGGTTGCAAACAGTTCACTATCATTGCCATTACAGATGGCTTTAAAACAATATGTGCTGTATAAAAGAAATATGGAACAGAAGGTCAAAGTGTCCTATAGTTGACTGAAGCTCAATATAAAGCGTTAGATAATTAATCAGGACAACAAAACCAAAAAAACGAGGCCAAACAAGCTGAGCTGTAGTTCTGCTCTGTTGAAGGAGGAACTGGGCTCAAAGGATAATGATGCTTATGATTTTGTTGTTTTAGGCCACAACCTTTCCTACAGGCATGCAATCGACTTCCCTTTCCATCTACTGCATTTCATGCAAATCTTAATTATTCCCTAAATTTGTCCCTATAATCCAATTCAATTCTATTCTATTTATATAGCGCCAACAACACAACAACAGCAACAAGCAGCAACCGACACAGATGCATCACAGCGACGAGAACCATCTCTAACTATAAACTTTGTCGAAACCTGAACTGGAAGCTGGTTCCACATAGAGGAGCTCGGCAGCTAAAGGCTAAACACAGCTATGACTCTTAGTCAGCCTGGCTACAGAGCGGAACAGAAACCTGGGGTTGTTTTGATTTTCCTCAATTAATGGTGAATAGTATGTGGTTCTAGCAGCACAAAGTGCTTTTCATATAGCATTAAACTGTCTTTCCATGCTGGGCAGGGTTCACCTCATTTGTCGGACGCCACTTTCTAGTTTCCGGATCCTCTGCTTAAGGCTACGGATCTGAGTTGTACCATGGAGCCAACCTCCTCTGATTCACTGGCTTCTTCTTCAGAGGAGCAACAGTGTTTAAAATTGTAGCATCATCAACAAGACAAACTACCTGTTCATGAATCAGACAACTGCTCTCCTACAAGGGAATGAGACAAAAGATGACGGATTCATCAGATAAACACCTGCTGTAGTAAAACTTCTTTCCAACTGTTGTCAGCTCTGTTATGATCAATTCAAAAGTTAGTTGGGGGAGAACTATTAAATTATCAACCCCATACGTCAGGACCACATCCAGAGTATGATGAAGACAGTGAGTGGGTTCATTTACACGCTGAAGAATATGGACCAGGAGGATGGTAGACGATGCAGAACACAACTGGTTTCTGGCTGCAGTAGTTATTTACGTTAAGCTGTGTTAGTTTGGTTCCACTGTCTCTCATTCACTGGTGCCAGTTTCAATTAAACTCTTAAACCTTGTGCTTTTCCTGGACTAATGAAATTCATCATGTCCATAGTCTCATAGTTTCGGATGTTTCTGCGCTTGTTGTCCCGCTGCCAAACTCACCAACCATCCACCAAAGTCGGGACATTTCCAGTCCCGACCCGATTCACAGCAGCCTCTGAGACAAGCGGATTAACAGCCAGACAGAAAAATTCAGAGGTGGTCGTGAACGGGCGAAAAGGCCGTCACTGTGTTCAGTAACCGTTTCCAGCAGTGGGTTTGCTTGTTTCTGCGAGGAAGTACTGCAGACGGCGTCGACTGATGTGTAACCTTTCCTTCGTCTGCCATTTGTATGTTGTGACTGGAAACATAAACACAGCTCTGCCTCATCCCACTAATGTGCGTCCATTAGACGTCTTGCCTCGCAGATGTAACTGGCATTTCGTTCGCATTGTTTCATGTAATGACTTCATGTAAGTACAGTCAGGAGCCGCATCTGTTGACAACTAAAGTCTTGTCGAGCCAAAACCTTAAACGTGCACTCCACTCCACAGAGGACGAAAAGCAGCCCCATAATGTCAGACAGAGCTCTGGTAGCTATTTGCAAATTACTGCGTGTACCTAGGAAATTCAGTCACATTTCCACTCTCGGGCAGCCGGCCAGAAAAGAGCGATAAAAGAAAATCCCTCCACATAAGCTTGATGTAACTATTGAAGAATTCTCATGCAACTCATACATCTCTCTACAGGGCTTTAGAGTTAATTGTAGGCAATGTGCTGTGTGATGAATGAGGAAAGAACACAGCTTCACCTGTGGCTGAGGTGTAAAGTCAAAGGTTTTAGGGGAGGGGGTTGTTTGAAAGTTCTTCATTCTGAGATGCGTTGTCTCTCAGTTGATCAGGTTTCTGCGTTATGTACAGGCCTTCTGCTGTTGTTCTAGTGAGACTGGATTTGGGATGGGATTGCAACCTCAGCTGCCTTGTATTAATGTAGCTGCTATCGTTACTACAGCTTCTTCATCAAAACAGATTAAAACTATTGCACGCTTCCTCGGGAAATGTCAGACGTGTCACATATATTCTCCAGAAACGGAGCAGGCTTCATGTGGAGCTGTGCTTTTACACGAGTAGTGCAGAGAGTCGAAATTACGTCCCGTAGATGTATGAACCTCTGAAACTAACACTGAGTCGGTGTGTTCGTTTGCAAAAACAATGTCGGACTCCGTAGTTTTCTCTGGACCCCTCCCCAATCTGACCAGCGACGACATGTTTAGCCGCCTGTCGTCGCTTCACCGCTGGCTGTCTAGGTGGTGTCCAACAAACGATGTGGGCTTTGTAGACAATTGGAGCAGTTTTGGGGGAAAACCTGTGCTGATTAGGACAGACGGCGTCCATTCCACCTTGGATGGAGTCTCTGCTCTCTAGTAACATGGCCAAGTTTATTAGACTCCCTAAACCATGACCCAGAGTGGAGCCCAGGACGCAGAGTCGCAGTCTTTCAGCCTCTCTGCAGACTCTCAGCCGCCACCCGCTCGTAGCTGTAACACTCCCATCGAGACTGTGTCTGCTCCCCGACCACCTAAATTATATAAATCACGAATAAATAAAAGAGGAGTAATTCACAGGAATCTACACAGCTCCTCTTACAGAACAAAGTAAAAATAAAGGAATTAAATGTCTATTAAATATCAGATCTCTCTCTTCTAAATCCCTGTTAAGAAATGACTTGATCAATGACCATCACATAGATTTATTTAGTTGACTGGAACATTGACTTACTTCTTCCACAGATAAAGTGATTGTAGTGGGCGACTTTAACGTTCATGTAGATGTTGACAGTAACTGTCTCAACACTGCATTTAACTCACTACTGGACTGATGTTGTGAATTGGCGCCATGTAAATAAAACTGAATTGAATTGAATAAAAAATTAAACCGACTGTTTATTATGTTGTGCAATCTTTTGTATTGTTATTAATTAATTATTTATATGTCCTAAATGCACTTTATATTCTGTACTTTTATAATCAGTTGTATCTAGATACATTTCGACCTGTGAAACGAAATATATATCTGAGCAAATCACGTTTCACGTTTTTTCATCCAAGTCACTAACATGCAACAGCAGAAATACCCTTTTCTTTATCGTTCCTTAAAGACTTGCCAAGACGGTGCTGATGCTTTATATAACCCAACTGATTGGAAGATTGTGATGGCTGTGCTTGGCTCACACTCGCATTCTCACACTTTTCCAATGTTCTGTGATGAAATGCCAGAGCCCCAATTTTACACATCAGCAGAAAAGGAGCTTCGTTCAACAGCTGATTCTTTTTTCCTGTCGTTTCTCCACCCAAAAAACAGTAGACGCAATGGGGCAAAGGAAGGCCTGTATTTCTCTCTGTGGTCGTGTGATTTTATGAAATGTTCAAACCCAAAATCTAAACGGTGATCTGAGCAGAAAAACAGGTGATCGGACCAGAAGGTGCAAGCCCGGGTTTACTCAAAGTGCATCCACCTGTTGGAATCATTCATGGCCACAATCTGCCAATTCCCAAGATCAAACCTGAGTCGGGAGCAGGAAGCAGGTAGTAGAGAGTGGCCAAGGTTGTCAGGTTAATGATGACACATGCAGGAGGTCTGCTTGCAGACAGGCATGAGCTCAGTATTTCCATGCAGCTGATTGCTCGATATTCTGCACCCTGGGAAAACATATTCCTGCTGTGGAATCCGTAAAGACTAAACGATGAGTGAGAAAAATAAAGAAAACGTTACTTCGTTTCATAGAGCGCTGACGTTTTCAGGCTGCAGGAGGGGTTTCCTGTGCAACTGTCTCTTTCTGTCCAAGTAAACTGAGCCGTCAGTGAAGTCATGTCTATTTGCATTGAAAATTACTTTAACAAGCACAAATTAGCCCCGTGAATTCACACACAAAGAAACTGACAATGAAATCACTGATATGGAGGGAACGAAAAGCATCTCCTACAAGCAGAGAACATGTTGTAGAACTAAAATAGCAACAAAAACAGAGAATAATTCCTCAAATGCGAACCAGCTGTTCAGAGCGACTGTGCCTCTGGTTGTTCTCGTGGTGCGGAGAAGAATTTCAGCAGTCAGGGTGTCGGTACAGACATGTTCCCCGGGTTAGGGAAGGAGAGTGGCACCACTCTGGCGTTACAGCATCTCAGGGTCAGAGCCTAAAATAAGGGCAAACAGGTGGTCCAAAATGTGAAAGGTCCTTTCAGGTGTCTGCACTTATGGGGAACATCGGTTCAGCTGGGGAAACGTATTCCTGCTCTGGAATCTATAAAGAATAAACGATGAGTAAGAAAAACAAAGAAGACTTTGCTTCGTTACGGAGAACGGTGACGTTTGCAGGCTGCAGGAGGGATTTTGTCAGAGACTGGAATATAGCGTTTGGAGCGCAATTAAAAGCACAGCAATGGGATGGTTTCAATCTGATTTGTTGAACAGATTCCAATTTGTTCATGTTCATGATCAATCTTCCATGCGCACAAGGATTAGCTTTGGAGTTCCACAGGGTTCTCTGTATTATTATTAGGAAACTCAGTTATATTTGTCTATGAAACCATATGAAACAAACCAATTAGTCAAACTTGTTTAAAACACATCAAATCCTGGAGGTCCCGTAACTTCTTTCAGCTAAATTAACTTCTATTCTATCCAATAACCTGCCTCCATGTCCACATATGACTAACTTTGTCTCTTTTCTCTCCTAGTTGTGTTTCTCGTCAGACTCAGAGCCGTGTGTCTCCAGTGTTCAGTTGCTGGTCCAACCATCCTGCCTGAGTCTGTTGCTGCTTGTTGTTGTTGTTGTTGTTTTCTCTCTATCCCTTCACCCCAACCGGTCGAGGCAGATGTTCGCCCACATTGAGCCTGGGTCTGCTGAAATTGAAATAAATAAAAGAAGAAAGTCAAATGATGTGGTTTTCCTGCCAAAAAAACCTTTTTGTGCATGTCACTACTGCATGGATTTGCATGACTTTTGCTAAATATATCCAACAGAAGTCAACTGATGGACTTTGGTGATGCCTTGACTTTCTCTGCTGAGGAGCATTTAGCTCAGAACCACTAAACGCATGACTAGTGACTTTAAAAGTCCTCAGAAAATGGAAATGTGAACAATCTGAATAACCTCTGCTTTGTCAACGGTTGTGTGTGTGCACTGCGGTAGTCACAGAAACCGCGCCTCTCAGCTAGAGCCTCACCTCAGCCAGCGTTGGCTAACCAAAGTGAGACCCTGCCCTTAAATCTTTCTGCATGCAAAGAATGCGCTGAGAGGTCCAAGCCAAACGAGAACCTTCCTCCTCGTGATATATCGTCGTGCAGCTGGGTTTCCTCTTTTCCCCTCTGATACTTTCTGTGCATGATGGCCTCTAATGTTGCAAACATGTAGTTCCAGTAGTGGTTTTCCCTCTCGCACAGATCCTGTTATTCTCTTTGTGTTTTCCTCCCTCTTTCTCTCACATGCATGCACAGATCCACAGCTCGTGCTGCTCCACCCACCTGCAGATAAAAGCCAAACCCTCACCAGGGCTGCTGTTCAGTGTGTGTCCCAAACTCCTCATAACTGTGATCCTTCCAGCCTGCAGCAGCAGCGCACACAAAAGGTAAGTGGTGCATCACTGTTTTCAGATTAGTTCCTCTGAGTTCGGAGATCTCTGAAGGCACGACCCAGCTCTTAGATTGTTTTCTTGTTTTTGTGTAGCTGTCTGATTGTTCCTGTGAAATCCTTTGGTGTTTAAAGTCTCGGAACGATGCACAAGAAAGTTTGTGATCAGACGTGATTCACAGAAACAAATTCAAGGGACGGAACATGGTAAAGCAAACCAAAAATAAAGCTTGTCTCAACATCCAGAATGTTTCATAAGACATCCTATTTCCCCAAGCTCACCGCTGTGAAGCTGCTGACAGGAGTCTGAGAAAAAAAACACTGTCAGTTTTAAATGCTGAGAAAATCCAAGAGAGACACCTGGAAAGAATAACGCAGACTTAAGCTTGTTAAAATAAATGCACAGTGCTGCATCTTGACACGATTTAGTACCAGTTATTGCAATGTCTTGACATTTTAGTTTCATGTGTTTCAGCACCGGAGGAAAAATGTGGGCAAACTGTCCTCCAGTGCTCGCAGAAGAAAGGGATTCATTGTTGAAGTTACTGTAGATTTAAATGCTGCCGTCCACTTGAACTTAGCCTGGATTAGAATAGACCTATGATCATACAAACTGACCAGATGTTTCCAAGCACCATCACTGTCCTTTCATCTGATGGCAAATTATTTAAGAGGGCACCTGTCTGGGATTAAAATCCGCCGTAGATATATCACAGTGATAACTATCTGCTCTTGTGTCTGTCGCCTTAAGTTTAAGAAAATGTGTTTTAATAGCTGCTCCATCTTGCATGAAGAAGCCGTTAAGCCTGAAAGCAGACATGATCTGGCTCAAGTAAAGGTTTCAAATACCAGAAAATTCAGTTTTAAAGGAACTAGGAGAAACTTTGTTGCATTCCCTGTGTGCATTTGCATCTGTTTCCAACTTCCAGCTCTTGATTTCTATTTCAAGTGACCCTCTTTTTCCTTTCTCTGAGAGAAAACTCCTAATTAGGGGAAAATGTGGTAAAGGGAGCTCACACAGTGGAGGTTGAGCAAGTCATGCAATTAATTCGCTGATCGTTTTTGATAGCACTCGGCGAATTTCACGGCGTTCTTCAAGATCTGTTGGTAGGAGCAGCAGGAGTGTGGAAACGGACATAACAGGGCCGTGTAGATGCGTAGAGGTCAGGAAAGTTCAGAGTGGGAGCTGCTTGTACAGCTTGGAGATGCTTGACTGATGTATTTCTGACACGATGAACTGGAGCCACATCTGCTGCAGGTCATCATACAGTGTTGTGTTATTTTAGGGGGGTCCATTTAGACAATACAGGTCCCTACAAAGCTCAACTGGAATTGACTGCATCTGCCTGATAGTACTGTGCAGTGAATTCAACCTCAATTAAAGTGGAAAAGAACTTTGCATAGATGGCAGAATATCACTACAACTATAATCATACAATTACTAATTACTAACTTTTGGTTTGGTTTTAAACAAATCATAACAAAACTGCAGGCAAGTGTGAATAGCAGCAAATTAGCAAACCATTGCTGAGCTTTAATTTCATGGTTTGCATGACTTTTTTAAATGTTCGCTTTTCTAGACAGTACACTGTGTCTGTATGAGGAAAGGCCAACCTAGCTCCGTCAAAATGCAACAACATCTGCTTACCTGCAACCAGCCGGAACGAGAAGAAAAGGGCAAACAGAATTTGCGTAAATCCTTTGTACCATATTTACTAGCAATCAATCTGTTCTGTGTTTGTAAGCAAAGCCAACCACCTGCCAGAGTTTCATTTGGTGACACTGCTGCAGTTGTTTTGTGGAAGTCATATTGTCAATATTTGTTTTTTCAAATCCTTACGACTATAATCTACAGCGACATGAACACAAGAATGCATAACATACTGTAGATACATGACAACAAAACTCCAGAGAATGATCTACAAGTGAGGTCCCTCCGAAGGTTTACCAAGTTTGCAGGTCAGATTAATTTTACAGGTTTGTAGGACAAACCTACAGTGAAACGATGATATCGACCGCTGTGCTTGTCTGTTGCTGTTGCTACTGAAAGAGGTTGATTTTGAGCAGAATCTGCTCAAGCTGAAAGCAGACGCAAACCTGGGTCAAAGTTTGAGTCCCGAGGCTGTAGGAAAGTTTGTGCAGGACAGAGTCCAACGCTTCTGTCCGTAGACTGGGACATTACTCTGCTAATGTCTCTAGACGGCATTTTCTCTCTCAGACTCACAATCCGACTCCTCCCCAGCTCTCACCTACTGAACAGGAAGTGTTTATGCAGCTCGGGGGAATGTGTCTCTCGACCCAGCAGCTGCAGCCGCTGTGATTTGAGGCCATGTGTCCAAGTGAGCGCCTGCTACTGCGCAGTCAATCTCTGAATACGAAATGACTTCTGTGGCTTCTGTGCCTTAATAATAAAATACAAAATCTCACATTAGCAACATTTGGGAGTTCTGCATTAGTGGCAGTTTAGTTTTGAAACACTACACCAGCATTTAGAACTTTAAATTCAGCCGATTTACTGCAGAGTATCTGTTATCTAAACTCTTAAGTAGACAGAGTCATAGTTCTCATTCCCCGTCGTAAATACTCTGCTGCAAAAACATCTGGACAGTAGGAAAGGGAGGACCATATTTTTACTTTGAGTGGCATATTTTACGGTGTACTGTGTAACACATTAAGCTTCCTGGGACCATCGTCATATCTCATTACTGTCACCAGTCAGACAGTACATACGGCCACGGGCTCTAAATGATCCCAAGCCGTTTTATGTTCTCTGTAAGTTGAAACGGGTAAGAAAGTAGAACGTTCAAATGCAGATGAGTATGTAGAGTTACAGTTAGAAAGTGCCCTGGGGAAACCATTATCATAATAAGATCATCAGTAAAAAAGCCTAAGAAACTCTGTCTTAGCAACATATAATCACCATTTGGTCATTTTTTAGAACATATATATATACTATCACACTGCTCCCACCCTCCAAATACACCAATTGCTGCTGGTCAGGAAGGTTCAGTTAGTCAATTTTCTTAAATTTGTGCTATATTTTCGATGACCCATGTGTTTAAATTCCAATAGGATTAATATTAGGATGCTGGAAGTCTTCCGAGGTATTTGTGATCAATTTGTGGCTTGAGGTTTTTTGACATTTTCGCTGGGAATGGATTTCATTTTATTCAAAGTGCAACAATCTAAACATAATTCCTCTTCCAAAACATGTATTGACTTACCGTAATATTATAATCAATGTGTTTTAATGCATTATTCTATTCAACAACCTGGTCAGGGAGCAAGTTAACATGCAGTGATATAAAGAGCTGGTGTATAAAGTCCATAAAAGTACAATGGGAACAGATCTGGTAAATATGTTGGAGAACACTGAGAGTGCGAAACAATGAGGAGTCTGTAGCTTTCCCCAGATGAATGAACACTCATGAAATCCATATGTTTTCTACACGGCCTCCTGTCATTTGAGCTTTGAATCATCATCTTGCAATGATGTGCTACATGGCCATGTCGTGTTACGAGCATCACAATAGAGAAATTGAAGTCAAAATTACAGTGCCTTTAACAATGTAGCACACGTGATTCATGTCCTCCTTGTTCTCTACAAATGCTTAGAAACAAAAGACAATCGCCGACATGGCCTCGTGCGTGGTGCTTATTGTCTACTTTTTGATTTATACAGCAAACAAAATGTATTTATGCAGCTGCAAACCGTAGAATTCCCCACTGGAGCCTGTGGTTTAAGCACAGTATAAGTGATCGTATCTGAGTATTGGCCAAATGCTGTTATTGCCTATAAAAATAATCATTCGCTCATGGAGTGCACCTTTGAGAGCCAGTGCAAATATAACAGAAAGCAAAAAAGGGGCAAAACCACATGAATTTCTGATGAAAACTTGGAATAGTTCACTGCTAAAACTAAGAGCCTGGAAACGCCTGAAGCGTCACAAGGTTTTCCTTCCTGCTGCACTAGACAGAAGAACATGTCATGTAAAATAGCTCCATTTCATAAATCCAGTCTTCCTTTCCTTGTTTCGCACTGACACTTCAGTCCGAACATGCGAACTTCTGTAAAGCACAAACCTGAAGGGCTTTCTCAGTCCTGGGTTGCTATTAACGGCTGTCCACTGACACCAGATACTGTGTTTTGACAGAACTCAAAGCTAATAGGAAAATAATTCTCCTCCTGCTCCGATCTGGGCCTGAAATGAAAACCGTGGCCAGACATTTGCTGCCTTGTGGTTCCCAGAACTGTAGGAGAGGAAAAATCTGTCAATAAGATGGGTGAAGAGGTTGGACAGGATGTGTGAGTGTGAATGGGAGGGAGGTGTACAGTACGTGCAATTATGTGCATCTACGTGTGTGCGTCTCAAAGGTCAGAGTAGCATTAAGCACATGCTACGAATGTGAGCCCACCTTAAAGTAATAGCTTCCTACCTAAAGGTCAGCTGACCTCCTCCCCTTCCAGCCCTCACAAATTTCAGGTTTTAGCTGTCTGCAAAGGCGACTCCGGCCTTGGCTCCGCAAAGACATCGAGGAGGTGTGAAGGAATGCTGAAAAATAACAAAATAAGGCTGGAGAGGAATGATCCGGAGCGGGTGGAGCTGACACGGACTCATTTTGCTTCATTTTTCAAGGCACAGTGAGAAAAAGACAGCGTTTTCCCGCCTTTCCCACAAAGATAAGCTCAAATAGTGGGGAAAATATTACATGATGATTGAGCTGAGATAAATCACCTGCTCGCAGACAGGAAGAAGAATGGATTCAGAAAGATAAACAGCGTCACGTCCAGATCGGGCTCAACATACGACTGATGGAAGAAAAGGAATAATGGAGATTTGAGAACCTTGTTCCTCACATGAAAAATAACAGATTGTACCAAAAGAAAAGGAAATAAACACAACTGGGTTAGCAAACGTAGTCTTTGTCAGGATAATTGTTTTTTCTTTTAATTGGAAGCACATGAACTCTTTCACCCAAAACACCCGCGAAAATACAAACTGATACAAGAAATGAAAGGATCACATTTTGGAGTTTGGCTCCCTCTGTCGAACCACCAACCTCACTACTGGCTTATCGGTGGCTTAGTTGGTTTCTCCAAATGTGCTGCCACAAAACCAAACCTCAAGGCACTTTTATTTAGTATATTTAAAATGAAAACATAAAGCATTAACAAGTGAAATATGAGGAAAATGTGCCTGATAATTTTGTTTTAGCTTAGGTCTCTTGTCACACACTTGCAGAAACCCCCGGTCGCCCATGACATACTGAGGGCAACAGCTCACACACACATGCATGCAAACAGTCACACACATTCACACGCACTCCTCAGTGTTGCCTTTGGCTTTGTCTACCTCTCTCAGCTGAGTGTTGCATTCCTTTGTGTCTGCATGCGTGTTCACACTGCACCGACAGAGCTGTGACCCATAGGTTGTTCTAGAGGGGCATTAAATGTTTGGTTGTTCAGTTCTTAACGCAAGACAGTTAACTCCACATTACAAGGTGTGTGTCACTTCGTAAAGTCATGCGATATAACAAACATATATCAGGTCCAACTGTGACGTACACACCTGAGTCCAGATCACCTTCTTATAATATTAGGTAAGTAAGGTAAATAATATTTGCTTGAATTGTCTTTATAAAAACATAAATATTCATATTTGCTGATTAGACTAGCTCAGATGCTTGCACTACATTATATGATTATATGATAGCCAAACATACAGTTAAGGAGGTAGCTAAATAATAAGAAATATTACGCACAATGGAAAAATGGATCAGGCAAACAGTCTTACACGTTTTATGCTTCCAAGAACTAATTTGAAATCATAAACAATATACAGTTGTTTGTTTCTACGTCTTGTTCTTTCACATTCCCAAATGACCCTAATTTATTGTAACATGCAACAAAGTGTCTCCTGTTTGGTCCTATGGCAGTTTCTTTTTAGTCCTGTCCTGCAGCAATTCTAGCTGCTCACTGTTACTAGAAGAGAAAGGCGCTCTGCAATCAGTTGAAGACTTAAAAGCCAGGCCTGACCACAAGCAATTAAGATTGGCACCCATATGCGTAAGCAATGACATGCTTCTGCTCCACGTCGTTTGTTTAGGAGCGGTACAGCTCTCCATCTGGAATCAGTCAGGAGAGGAACACGGAGGAGAAATGAAAATTTGATTATTTTCAAAGCCAAGACGGAGGTGATAAAAGACATTGTGGCTCATCACCAAGCAGAGCCAGCTGCGGTTGTAAGTGTTGGCAAAGAGGTTCAGAGGAGCCAGTAAACCTTCTGGGGGCGAGTCTGTCTTTGTTGTATGGGATTGTCATCAAGTGAGAGGTGTCTGAAGAGTTTTCATCAAAGCTGAGTTCATGGACAAGATGAAAGTCTAAAAGAAAAAAAAAATCCTGAAAGTTCCAAAAAAAATGATTTTACATGGTTTTCTGGACGAGCAGAGTCATATTGGGTAGATTTGTGTAGTTTAGTCATCCATCAGCACATATTTCATTCTCCAGTGATGTGGTACTGTAAAAACCTAAGGCAGGGAAGTGGTACAAGGACTACAGATATTTAGTGCAGTGAAAAATGCAACACGTGTCTCTAGGTTCTCATCCTTTATCAATTATGGAGGGTAAAGTTAAATTAAACTGTACCTAATAAAGTGGACAGTGAGTGTAATGTAAACCGTACAAGATAATCAGTTAACATTTCCTGACTTCCTGCTTTCCTGTAGAAAGAAGGTTCCAGAAAAACAAGCACAGAAAGCAGCTGACATTCTGGGATCGTGTTGTACAGACGCTGTGCAGGTTTTTATTTGAGAAGGACTTTTGAAGAAGCGGAGGTTGTGTAGCTGGAAGCAGGATCCTGGTGTGAGAGCAGCAACAAACAGAAGTAAACAGTGAAAAGGAACACGGCATCTCTTTGGCCGCTTGCATGGAAATAAATCTGAGAGGACTCGCTTTTTCTGTGCAACTTTGGCCAGAAGACACACATATCTGAAACCTCAGGTCATCTTGGCACTGGTTAGTCTCCACCATCATGTGAGTGCATAAACTTCAGATCAAGTCCCCCGATGAAATCCTTGACTAAATCTCATACTGTGGAATTTATTTGTCAGAGACATTGGCCGTGCTACAAAAGATCAACAATCACTTGGAAGTGCAGCTCCACAGGATGTGTCTTCGATTAACGGCATGCATCTTGTACATTACTACATGTTTGCTGGTCAGCGCCATATAATTGAAAACGTATGGCTGCACTGGAACAGTGACTCCTGGAAATTACCTGTTAAATCAGCAGAGAGGGAAGGAGAGGGAGCGTAGCAGGCTGAGTGTTTTCTTTAGAGAATTGTAAAGCTCGGCGGGCTACATGAGAACTTTCCTCTAGGATCTATCACACGGATAAAAATAAACCAGAACAGGATGATTTAGGGTAAGACTTTATTTGTTGTGTTGAAATAATTGCTGTCCAGGAAGCTCAAGTATCAAAGCAATTTAGTTATAATTCAATACTTTTCACAATTTTAATCTGTGGTCCAGACACAGTTACCTCAATTGCTTTCCCATTACTCTGTCTGGAAACCAAGCGATGACTGATGATATGGAGCTCCTCTAATCAAAGCCTCCCTCTTTAAAGTAATTGGCAGCTACAGTGGAGTGAATAGTATGTTTGCTTTCACATGTAAGAGGAATTCAGGCATAACATGCCAATGGAAGTATTAAAAAGATGTGTGAGTGTCTTTAAACCAGGTGCTCACATAAGGTTAAAAGAAACATGTCTGTGGATTTGAAAAAGTACTACGGCCAGAGTTTCCACGGACAACAGATCGTAACAAATTTGAATGAACACAGTGTTTGTTTTATCATCTTATTGTTCTTCAGTAATCCATTTGTTTGCTGCTTAACTCTGTTTTTATAACAGATTCAGGCGTCCAGTTTGAACATTTGTTCGCTTGCAAATTGTTTGTACTGTATGAAGGAAATAGACTCAGCGGCCACTTTATTAGGTGCAGTTTCATTCAATCCAACACAGCGATTTTGCTGTTAATTCCAGTTTTACAGGGTTATAGGTTGTGAGGTTGGAGCTGTCTCAAAGGTGACGCTGCTGCTTTATGTTCATTAATTGGGTCGCAGTGAAAGCAGGAGTCACACTGGAGTACAATATACTAGAAGATGGTTTCATGGCAAATCATTTTCAAATTTCTTGCGAACACACATTTGCTTTTAAGTTGATATTGTGCCTGTGGTGTAAAACATTTAAATACAATGACATATTACTCCACATCAAAGTAAATATTATGCAAGGATAAAAATGGTTCCTAAAATCCACCAGTGGTTAATAGTGTCCTTGACCATAAGCATGAATCTACAAGATATTTATTTGATCATCACAGATAAAACTCCACAGAGCTCCATCCAACTCTCCAAAAGAGCTTCCTCTGGCAGTTCATCCTGTCATCAGGATGTTGTGGGTTTTGTCTGCTTTGTCTCTATAAACTGAGACTGATGTACCCTTGGAGGTTGCAGAGAACATATGTTTCAAAGCACCAGCCTGTTGTCTTTGTTTTGCTGACTTACTGGTTTATAGAGGTCGTCGAATTTCCTCGCCAAACATGTGCTCCTTTTATTTGTCTGTAAAACGTAACTCGATTTGTTTGAACGCACTGGGTTGTGCTTACAGCAGGTCACAGTGTGCTAAATCATGTTCAAGGCTTGACTACTGATTATTATACATAAAAAATTATCTAGTGAATAATTCGCTTTTTAGTTTTTATTTATCTGATTCAGTAAAATTCTGCAAAGTGATGTCATCATATAGTGTAATCTGTCCCGACTTGTGTCTCAGCGGTGGACAGTGTATGTTTGGGATCTGTCCATGGTGCTGGATCAATACATTGTAATTATTTAAATGTTATTTTGAAATTCTTCTTCCTACAGTCAGATATATATAAACTGAAAATAATTTTAAGAATATATTATTATTCTGTATATTTACTGTGAGACAGTAGCTCATTCCTAATATTGTTGCATCACTTTTTGTACTGTGTTGGTTTTAAAGAAGCAGCCACAAGTGAAGAAGAAACAGGTTTGTGAAGTTACAGTTCTGCTACATGTCTTTTATTACTTATATCCCCACATTCCTCAAGAAAAAAGGTGTGTCTCAGCATAACTGTATGAGAGCCAAAATATGTCTACCTGGTGGGTATGGCAGCTTAGTGTTATAAACCCCAAGCCTCTGCGAAAGGTCGCCGTTTGACATTTATCAAACCTGACATTTATATTTTTACAGGACCCAGCAGGACTGCAACAAACACCTGGCTGGATTCAACGCATGGCCATCGTCCCACTCATGCCTTGGAAAAGACCCCAAGAAACAACCTAGAGCCAGGGGAAGTGGAGGCTAAAGAAACACTCACAGCTTTAGGTTTGAGAGGAGCAGAAATCAGTTAGTAAGTAGGGACTTCGCCGTTTAGCACTGCGGCTGGTTGCTGTCGATAGTTCAAGACAAAGTACATTTTTGTCCACAGGATGGTGCAAGTTGACTTACTTGAGGTTGTTTTTGGAGCATATTTTGAAACCCAATTATTCTCTGATAAAAGTCACACATGTTATGAAGTATGTAGGTCTCAATATTTCTTGATCTTTTCAGTGGTGGTTTACAACACACAAACACCACAGTAGAGAAAACATATATTCACCCATCACTGTTTATTTTCACACATTGGCCTGTTTTTTACCTCTGACATGTTTAAGTATTTACATTCAAAATTGACCACATGCCCTGTGAAGACTTCAAAGTACTATATATTTATATAGGCTTTAGCAACATGCTGCTAAACGTGCTGTTTGTGATTTACTTCAGTGATATGAAGGAGGTATGAAATAAAGTAATTACAGACAACTGGGTTTTCATGAGATCATTTTGATATATTCAGCTTCAATAGTAAAAGAACTTGACAATAATGAAACAACTTAACTGCTGTTTTGTGTGTTCCCTGCATCCATGGGTTATAGTTTATATCCCAGCACTGGTCAACACTTCCAGGACTACAGGGTTTATGATTGCTGCATACAGTATATGGAAAGTAAATCACTGAGTTGAGAGACTCCAAGTGGCAAGAGTAGGGAGATTAGTTTGATAAACAATTTAACCTTCATGGTGCCTTCGAAGCTACAAGGGTTGGATAAAACTGCCGCAGACAGATGATAAATCACATCACGCTTTATCTAGATGAACGGTTGGATGAAGTTGTTCATCAGAAGGCCCACACGTGTTCATTGCTTGGATGTAACACCCATAAAGGCTGTTTTATCCAAAACGGTGTGTGTGTTTGAGCTTTGAGCGCCCCCTAATTTACAGTGGGGTCATTTTGACCCCTTGAAGGCCCCACGAGGGTTAAAGCTGGGGTGGGTAATCCTGTTCGCTGCCCTGCTGCGTGTCAGTTGGCTTTTCCAGCTGCTGATTGAGCGAGCACAACTGCTCAAAGTATTGAGTAGTAGGGCAGGGATTTGTTTTGGGTTTTTTGGGGGGTTTTTTTGCTTACATAATGGCAAATACTAAATTACTTTTTGTTCCTATACTCAAAAATCAAAACACTAAACACCAGTGTCCAAACACCCCAACCACTAACATTGTAACATTTTGTGTCTGAAGAAATTGGCAAAGGTTGTGTTAAAAGGTGTGTCCGGTGTAAAATTCCTGTGCCAAAGAAATGTCTGAATTCATATTAATTCACACATCTGTCATCTTTATCAGTGACTGTGCAACTTACTCTTGTTAAAAAAAACTCAACAGAGAGAATCTCATATACGTTGTCTTATTATCTTTTCCACGGCAGAAAATGGTGGTTGTACCACTCCATTGCTTCTACCTTCTCATCTTTCAGCTGGGTTTTTTACAACTGGCCCAAGGCGGAGCATATTATGGACATAAACAGCCCCCTCAACAGCACCAGCCCCTGCCACAGTACAATGATGGGTATCCACAGCAACAATTTCTGGGCAATGAGATGCCACTAATGCCATTACTGCCTCAGTATGGAAAAGAGCTTCCTCATTTGCCGCTGCAAAAGGGCAAAGAGAGACCATTGACTGAGGGCAAAGGTGAGGCTAACCAGTAACTGGAAAATTACCCAGATCTCTTGACTGTTTTATGGTCAGTGCCTATTGATTGACCTCTATCTGCTAAGTATTTCAAATTTTCTTCGCAGGACAAACTTTCCCCAGGGGATCTAAAGGGCCACTTCCCCCTGTTCCTGGTGGAGAAGGTCTCAGAGAGGGACCACAAGGTATTCAGGGACCCCCAGGATCAACAGGACCCCCAGGACCACAAGGTCCCCCAGGACTACCAGGCCAGGGACTGCCAGGGTTACCAGGAAAACCAGGGCCTTCTGGCCCTCAAGGGTACCCAGGTTTAGGAAAACCTGGCATGCCAGGATTGCCAGGAAAACCTGGCGGACCTGGATTACCGGGACCCAAAGGTGATCTAGGGCCAAGTGGTGGCGAAGGACCAATTGGACTTCCAGGGCCTGCAGGTTTGCCAGGTCCTCCTGGACTCCCTGGGATTTCAAAACCAGGAGGCCAGGGACTTCCAGGACAGCCAGGTCCTTTAGGGGAACCTGGTTATAAAGGTCCACCTGGGTTACCTGGTCCTCCAGGTCCCAAGGGAGAGAATGGATTTGGTCCACCTGGTTTGCCAGGTTTGAAAGGACCTAGTGGACCACCGGGTCTACCTGGTCAAGTGGGCCTCCCTGGTGTTAGTAAAACTGGTCCTAATGGTGTTCCTGGACCACCAGGGATACCAGGAAAGCCTGGATCTCCTGGAGAACCGGGGCCAGCAGGACCACCTGGTGAAGGAGGTCAACCAGGACCACCAGGTCCGCCAGGAATTGGAATACCTGGGAAAGATGGTTTGAGAGGCCCACTAGGGTTTGTCGGAGGGAAAGGGGAACCAGGGGCTCCTGGTTTACCAGGGGGTCATGGCTTGCCAGGTTATGGTAAACCAGGGTTTCCTGGACCTAAGGGTCACAAAGGTCATGCTGGTCTTCCTGGGCCACCAGGCACAAAAGGTGATAAAGGTTTTAGCGGTCTTCCAGGTGTCATTGGTCCCACTGGTTCTAGTGGTATGCCTGGGCCTCCCGGTCCCACAGGGCCCCCTGGTAGCCTTGGCTTTCCAGGGCAAAAGGGAGATGATGGGACTGTGGGACCAAGAGGAAATTCAGGAATGAAAGGTGATTTAGGGCCTCCAGGGCTTCCAGGACAGACAGGTAGACCGGGAGAAAGTGGGCAACCTGGACCAAGAGGTTTTCAAGGACCCACTGGCCCTAAAGGATTAACTGGTAGTAGGGGTTTACCTGGTGTCCCTGGAGCTGCTGGATTACCTGGACCAAGAGGAGAAGGAGGACAACGTGGAGAAAATGGTCACCAAGGTCCTCAAGGAATTCCAGGTCTCACAGGACCAGGTGGACCTATTGGGCCTCCTGGGCTTCCAGGACAAAAAGGTGAAACAGGTCTGCCTGGTAAACCTGGTTATCCTGGTGAGGGAAAGCCAGGTTCATCTGGTCAAATTGGCCCACAGGGTAACTCTGGACCCAGTGGCCCACCTGGCCTTCCAGGACAACCTGGACCACCTGGACCCCCAGGTCCTCCAGGACCACCTTCTTCATTTCCTGAGCTCGGACAGATCCTCCCTGTAACTGGGCAGTTCATTGGCCAGAAACAAGGTTACAAAAAGCCAAAGAATGGAGGAGAGATTGGTGGAAGTGCTCTGGAGATGCCTGCATTTACAGCAAAACTCACAAACCCATTCCCCCTTGTTGGTTCTCCCATCATTTTTGACAAACTCCTACACAATGGCAATCAGAACTACAGTCCCCAAACTGGTATTTTCACCTGTAGTGTTCCTGGAGTTTATTACTTTGCTTACCATGTCCACTGCAAAGGAAGTAATGTTTGGGTGGCACTGATGAAGAACAATGAGCCAGTTATGTACACTTACGATGAGTACAAAAAGGGTTTGCTGGATCAGGCTTCTGGCAGTGCTGTACTCCCATTACGACAAGGAGACAGTGTCCATGTGCAGCTGCCATCAGACCAGGCAGCAGGTCTTTATGCAGGTCAATATGTCCACACAACCTTTTCCGGATACTTATTGTACCCAATGTAAGAAAGTAGTAAATCTGACTATAATTAAAGTAATACTACTTCAGGCTCAAAGGTACAATCTAGGGCAAGTTGAATGGTTTACAAGCAAGCTTGAATTATTTTTATATTACATCTGAAGGCACATACATCACAGAGCAGTGATTAAAAATTGGAAAAGTATATAAATATTGTCATGAACCCATATTCTTCTTGGAATATGATGAATCATACTATCAAATATTTCAGCCGTTGAGCGTTTTGTTGTGCATTTACGCTTATTCGTTCATATACATTCATATGCAATACATGTTCTTAACATGCCTGGAATAGATTTGCTGTGTGTAAACATTTCACAAGTTTTTGCTTTACATTTATGTACTGTATACTGGGCACATAAGAACATATTGGTTTTATTATACATTACATTTACTCAGTGTTATCACAGTTGGTTTTTGTTATTTAAGTTATTGTTAGTCAGACATTGTCTTTTATCTTGAAGTTCTACCATAAGCAGTTTTCATACCATTTCTCAGTCCAAAACAGAACAGATTTCTCACAATTTGGCAGGTGAAGCATATTTTCATATTTTACTTTTCACCATTGATGCCATAGATTTGCTTTGTTTGTAGTAAATTCTTTGAAAAGTTTTTGTTGGTCAGAATTCTCTGTAATTTATTTGTTTGACTACTGATTACTAATTGTGTTTTGGTGACACTAACTAAGGAAATTCATTCCAAAATGCATCCTGTGGCGAAAAAGTATCTACACCATCTACATGGTAATACCAATAATTATTGTGTTTTGCAGATTTTATTTTTAATTTAAGTCTTCAAATTGTGGATGTGTTATTTTGGAATGAAATTCTTTTCATTTTTCCCAATTTTTTTTACTTTGGACAATGGTGCACAACGAAAACAAATTAAACTGTGCCAAAATGTGTGAATATTTGTTTTTCTTTTGCTCGTATTGCTGATGTTTAATAAAAAAATGTGACAAAACTTGTGTCATAAACCTCATCTGTATCAGAACGATGTTTTATCAAAAAACATATTATGACTCTGACGCACTCTGAGACCAAAACATAATCCAGTGTTCACAGCAACCAGAAGCAGCAAAAGTACACAAACACAGGTTCCAGGTTCAATTAAAAGTACAAAGCAAATGTTCTTAAGTGCTATGTTCAGGACATGGACACTGATTCCACAGAGTTACTTGAAAAGACACAATAAAATACAATAATTAAAAGCATATTATATGTATATGTACATTTGGCATAATTATTTTAACTCAATTGGATTATATATACAATAATTAATGTTACAAATGTTAATGCTCATCCTCATCCAGCATCTTTATATACTGCACTTTACTTTTGATACTTTAAGTATTTTTGAGCTAATACTATGACTTGATTGTAATTTTAAATGCTAGACTCAGCGTTGCCACTTTTGATGGAGTAGTTTGACGAGTGAAAGATTTGTTCGTATCAATAAAGCTTTTTTGAATTTGCGGGATTCTAGCCAATCACTGTTTGAGGCGTCACATTTCCGCAGTCCTCGCTCCCCAGCAGCTAGCACTGCTTTCTGTCTTAGCCAGCGTATTTTCATTTTGGTTAATCGTTTTTATGAGCAACAGCAAATAAAAGTAAGTTTTACTAATAAACTTTAATTTATTTATATACTCGTAAGTTTAGAAGCGTTGTCTATGCCCGTGTCTCAAGTTAAGTTGATAAATATAGCCCACACTCCATCTGCTTGGCCAAGCATTAGCTTGCTAGCTCCGCTGCGTTGTGCAGCCAGTAAGTGTGACAGCCAAGTGTTATTTGTTATGCTTTGCTCTCAGGATTTTTCAGGATGGCTTCCCGAGCAGGGCCGAGAGCAGCGGGCACAGATGGCAGCGACTTTCAGCACCGGGAGCGGGTTGCTGCTCATTATCAGATGAGGTATGTTGTTTTGCGTCCAAGCAGTGCAGCGATGCCTTATACGGGAAAGTCAAACAGCAGTAGGGACAAGGGTTTAAACGAGCAGTGATGTAAAGACTTGTTTTAATTATGGCCACCAAAATAATTCATGGAATGAATGAAACGAATTTAAGTCCCAAATCCGATGATGTAACAAATATGCATTTCCAGAAAGTCTATTAAGTACAGTTTGTGTGATCATGGGAACCACTGTATTTGATTTATTTGATGTGTAGCTTCTCAACTGCGTGTAATCTGTTTGTCAATGCATTTCTTTGTATGTGACTTCACTCCTCATTGGTCCAACTCTCTATCATTTCATACAGTGTGGCCTTGAAGTCTGAAATCCGTAAACTCAACATAGTGCATCTTCTAATTTGGGTCCTGATGGCATCTCAGGTAATGATTAACCTTACAAACTGACAAAGACTGTTTTTTGTTGTTGTTGTTGTTGTTGTTTTTATTTAGGTAAAGTTATAACCGTTCATTTGTTGTTTGTTCTTAGGTGATAGTGAGCCAGCTGAGCCTAGTATCACACAAGATCGTAGCCTCTCCATACCAGTGGGAATACCCGTACCTCCTGAGCATAATTCCCACAGTCTTCAGCTTCTTGGCCTTGCCTCGCAACAACATCAGCTACCTAGTGATCTCCATGATCAGCGCCGGCCTCTTCTGTGTGGCCCCTCTGATATATGGGGGTATGGAAATGTTCCCTGTTGCACAGCAGCTTTATCGACATGGCAAAGCCTATCGCTTCATCTTTGGCTTCTCTGCCGTCTCTGTCATGTACTTAGTGATCGTCATTACTGTGCAGGTGCATGGTTGGCAGATTTACTATAGCAAGAAGCTCTTGGACCAGTGGTTCACTACCACACAGGACAAGAAGAAGAAATGAGTTACTGGATTAACTCCGAGATCTTCTGTTAGTTTGCAGGCAAAGAGGATCTTAAAGCAGAGATGATTTTGTTTTTTTCTGAAACCGGTTTTAAACTGGAAGACAGAGTGAACTGAGACCAAGGGAAGAGACTGCTGTTGTGCTTCATCAAAATATATTTTCTTTATATTTGATGATTGTTCTCGCACAGCTTGTGACTGCTGCCATTGTTTAGTAAATTAATCAATCTGTCATTTTATCTTCCGCAATCGTAACTCTTTCCTGTTGGTCTACCTGACCTAACTCGTTTTCAGGTAAGAGTGTAAATGCAGCAAACTACGTTTGGAAGAAGATATGCAATCTGATGTTTTGAAAACATTCAAAAATAAATCTGCCAGACAGGATTTGTCAGTCATGTCATGTGTGTTGTCTGCTGCTATGAAAATAGAAGCTGCCACACCTACACCTACAACTACACAAAGCAACAATCATAACTGACAAGATTTACTTGTAAACAGAATATATTCTATTGACAAAACCATGAAACTCAAAGGGACCCAGAACCATTTTTTTATTACAGATAATCTCCTTGTACAGATTAAGCACAGGACATTTCACATTAAAATAGTTAAATGGACTAATAGGTGTGTTCATTACATTTCCTTATAACTAAATATTTTAAATGTAAAGTCTACTAAAGTGTAATATTGTGTACAACTCCAAGAGCAATTTACTGAAATTCACTAAAAATACATTTCACAATAAAAACATACTGCCTTCAGAAAATGCCTAAATTATATGTCAGATTTCTACATCATAAAACGCTTTATGTATGATTATTCCTATTACAGCTACATGAATGTATAGACACAAAATAATAGAACCCGTGATTCCTCTAAACATAAAAAGTAACAACTGCAAAATCACACTGATACAACAGTATTAACCTAATGCTAGAAATAATAAACGTTAGCCGTCAAAAACCCCTTTAGAAAACAACGCACTAGTCGCAGCTTCGCTCTCTTTCTTCACTCTTTTTCTTCATTACATGGTAATGAACAAATTGGAATGTTTCACTGAAACAACAACCATCTGCCTTTTTTGGCAAATAATATTATCATAGAGTTGACTGTCTGACTGACAGTGTTCTGAAGCTTCACTTAAGCGTGAACATTTTTCCCTTTCAGGATCTGTCGTATCTGTAAAAAGATAAGATCAAAATCACAATGGTGCTCATAAATTTGTTTCAACATTTCATGTAATATCATTTCGCTGAATACCTTTTCACCAATGGGTCCTTCTGGCACCAGCTGAGCCGGCAGCTCATTTTCAAAGTTTCTGGTCCCAGGATCGGCTCCTTTTCTCATCAGCAGCTTCACTGCTTCCACCTGAGTTTTATGGTTTTGCAAAGAGCTGACGATGTGCAGAGCAGTGTTTCCACTGAACGTCTGAAACACACACACAACCAGCATTTTTTGTGCCTCTATCAGAACATGAAGCAGAAGCTTTCATTATTGCAAAACAACTAACCTTAACGTTTACAATGGACAGTGAAGTTGGCTGATTGAGGAACAGCTGAAACAGGTCTACATTAGCTTCCTCCGAAGCAATGTGGAGACAAGTTCGTCCACTTTTCAGGTCCTGAAGGATTAAAAAATAAACAACATGAATCAAAATCAGTTTGCAGAACCCATGTTTTTGTAGTTGATAATGATACAATGATAATTATAATGATAATGATGTATGTATGTAATGATGTTCACTCCAAAATGAAATGCTGTGTAAGTAGTTGTAATAATTACCGGTTTCCCATAGGAGGCGCCCATGACAAGGAGAGTCCTTATACATTCAAGGTACACCTGCTTCTTCTTTGACAGCTCCATTAATTTAAATGAGCATGGATTCTCAAGAGTCCTCATCTCTTTGGTGACAGCATTGTGAGCCAAGACTGCAACATGGAGCGGAGTTAAACCTGCAGACAGAGAAGACAGCTTTAACCACAGAAGCATTTTCTATTAGCAGCAACGTTCAGGGAAACGCAAACAGGTGCTCACCGTCGTAATTAACTATTTCAACATCAATCCTTTGCTGACCCGCAATGAGGGTACTCCAGATGCTCTGTGGGGAAAAAAAGGAGTTTGAAAAAGAAATAGTATAGAGATGAGTCTATTACATAGACTGTAAATATATAGTCACTCAGGTTGTGGCGGGTCTGAGTTCTCTCTAACTGTGGGAGTTGAAAAGTACTGGGAGAGCAGCTGGTTGTGCAAAGGCTGTGTTTAATTTTCCTGTGGCTCAGTCAATGAAGGCAAGTATCTACAGAAAAGACCTTCTCCCTTTTAAAGGCTTCAAGGAAAACCTGGGATATGGGTTCCGTCCTTTCAATGTGTCCGTGAATTTTGTGAATATTGTGCCCAAATAGCTTAGCTCCTCTTCTTCCTTTAAGGATAAACAGCCTATAGGAGTGTGGAGGACAGATTCATTGGTTCAAACCTTATAACTAGTCACTGAATTTGGTCAAAAATTTGTGAAGCTGTAGAAATTTACAGGTTCACGGTTTACAGCTGGGATTCCAAGGCGATTTCCAAGTATCGCTTTAAGTAATGCAGTGATGTCCCTTCTGCGCTGGAACCTTCTGTTGATGTACATTTGTGCTTTCACTTTGGGTACAGATCTTGAAAATTCACTCGCCACGGTTGTGCACACCCTGTGTCTAACAGCCCGAAGGGCTCGGCTCTTACCCGGAGGCTAAAACAGTGGCCTTTCTCAGCACACACGTGCAAAGGAGAGCGGCCCCAGAGGTCTTGTGTGTTGATCTGTGCTCCGTGTTCCAGCAGGTCACGGACAATCAAATGCTGATTGGTGGCAACTGCTATCTGAAGGGGCGTCTGTATGCAAATATACACAGCATGCGAAAACGATTATTACGTATTAGCATTATTTGACATGACAGCATATAACCGCGTGTTTGTACCTGTTCATTGTGTTCCTTTATGTCCACAAGTCCACATACAGCCATTTTCCCAGCAAGCACATAAGCCAGGGCCCGTCTTCCTTGTGCCACTGCTATGTGAAGAAATCTGGGAGCAGAAAAGGATCAAGTATTACATTTATTACATCCTGGTTATGTTTTTATTGTACTTTCTTTATCAACACTTACGTGTCACCATCTGCATCTTGCATGTGCAGCATTTCGGGAGCGACACATTCAAACTTCTGTGCCTCTTGCTGCACTTGCCACTGGAATAAGGTCATTTTGACCTCAGCAGTCGGAGCTTGAAGATGTTGATGTTGCATCTGTGGTGGGGTGATGTGGCCATTTTGAACAGGAGCGGCAGGAGGAAAATCTGCAATATCTGGGCTCACTGGTGCTACAATGCCTTGGTCATAAGCAGGTTCAAGTTTCACGTATTTAGATTTTGGCTCAAAGTTGTTGCCTTCGTGTTGGTTGATATATTTCTGAAAGAGAAAACACAACTGATCAGTGACAAGCATTCCAGCGTGCGTGACCTGGCTTATCTCCGCTTTTGCTGTCTGACGTGTCAGGCAGTGAAAGAATGCGCAACGTCTTCCTCATACTGAAGCAGAACCTGGGTATTCTACAGTATACTCTAGTTTTTATGGTTTTATGCTTTTAACTCCCACATTTCTATTAAACGACTAATGGACTTTATTGCAACATTGTCTTGGCTGCGCTTACTGTCTCAAACATGTCTAGTCATGTTCGTGTGCGTGCGTAGAAGACTGGTTTACCTACCTGACGTCGCATCATGAGAAGCTCTTTCACTGTGTTTTTCTTTTGAAAGACTTGAATGTGCCCCGACGTCCTGAGATTAGCAAAGAGGCAGGCTGGAAAAGTGCAATAATGAACGTATGAAACCAAAAAGAATTTAAATTAAGTATTCACAAACATAGCAAGGCAGCATTTAACATTATTATTTGAAATTAAAGTAATATATACATCAGACAGTTGAAGCTCTGTAATTCAAGGGGTTAAAACAGTGTGACTCGCAGGCTTTATTCTTCCCGTGTCATGAAAACAATACGGGTGAAATCAAATATTAGGGAAGAAAAAGATTGACTGTGTATGTGCATGGTTAGAATTTCATACCTGTGAACTGATGACCTGCTGTATCAGACTACCATATGAAAACTGACCGCCTGTATACCGACCTTTATCCCGGCTGAAGTTGTTCCCATTGTATCCCATGGCGTCATTCCACATTGAATCCAACATGTTTCAAGGCTCTTTCGTTAACTCCGTCCACCTGAAACTGCAGCTTCTGGCTTCTCCCACACACCTACAAGGTTATAATATCTGTTGACAGGGTGCGATGACAGGGTGTTATGAGGAAGCGAGAACGACTGGCTCGCGATTTCACACCTTTCAGCTCGTCACTGCAAGATCAGAAATGAGGAACTGCCGCCACAAAATGTCCCACACCTGGGCCACTTCCTGGTTAACATTACTAAGGTGAGGGTGGTGACAGTTTCAAATATCACAGATAAAAAGTAAATCCAGACTAATTTAGTTTGGTCAGCTTTTCTTTCTGTAACTTCAAATCTTCAATTTTCACGTGAATTCAGATTTCAATAGAAATTAGTGAAGTGTGAGTGAAATCACTCACAATAGAAGTCTTCTGAAGTTTGCCTCAACAAAAGTATATATCAGAATTCTAGAATTCAGAATATAAGACTTTTAGGGCCAGTTGCTATGCAAATAAGGTCAATGTGCAGCTATTCATAAGCAAAGTCACTGGACATTACAGTCAGTGAATCAGTAACTCGACTGTGGCGCAACACGAGAATACAGAAAGACAGTAGCAAAACTGTCCCAGTTTTACTGTAAATTAATCCACCAAGCACATTTAGATTTTCCAGTGATAGAGTTCCTTTTTACGCACCTGTTACAGGTCTCCTCCAACTGGAACACGTGAGTTCAAACAGCCACTGTCCTCTATAGTGACACCAGAGACTACTGAACAGCCTGTGGTCGCACAAACAACTCCCTTGTTATCAGCTCCTACTTTGGGGGGGATTTTCCCCTTGAAGCTGGACAGGTTGTGCTTGGCACTGGTCCAAAAGCAATGTGGAAAGTGAGGAAGTCCTTATTTGGAAAGCTGTACTACTACAGTGTTACTGTTTGTTAAGCAATGTGCATTGCAATGTATAATTTCGGTGAAAATCATTATTTTGGTGTAAATGTGTTCAATGCCTGAATAATTTCACAGTAATGTTTGCGACAAAGTTCACTTTTAATGACCAAACTATTTTGTACATAAGAACACACACATGCATTGTTTCGTCACAGTACCTGCTTTGTACAAGGAGATGCTCATCAAAGCCTCCGGCACATACAAAAAGTCCGAATCCAGAGGATTGTACGCTTGTACTGCTAATACAAACACTGTAAATGGTTTGAACACAGCAACAATCAGAGCGAGCTGCAAAAGGGAGGTGACGTGCTTTCATTACTAAAATACAACCTCACAGTTATGGGTCTTAAATTAAAATAAATAAGCATTAGTGAACTCTGAGCCTGTTGCTCTCAGTGATTTCATACCTTCAGTAGATTAGAGAGTTTAATAAATAACTGCATGACGATACGGAGCAATAAATGTTTAACTAAATACCCGTCGTGTCTGCATCACAAAGAAACAGTCTTTCCTGATCCATACAAAGGAAAATCATAGCAAGAGAACAGAATTCTTCTTCCTGTGGTTTAGAGGTCTTTGAATTAAATATTAATCTCAATAATGCAATCAGAGGACACTTTAGAGAAACAAATCGCTTCAGTGGAAGCTATCTCCACAGAGATCATATGAAATGTTTGCATTAGATGTCCAGTACAAGGTTTTGCATAACTTGACGTTTTGCATAACATGAGAGCTAACTTGATGTTTTGAGGGAAGAGGCTTCCTAAAAACTGTAGTTTCCCATAATACATCACGACAAACTACTGCAAAATGATTATTTGTTACAAAAGAAACATCATTACAGTGGTTTCAATTGTCATATGTCTAAGATAAGTGGTCTTATTATTGGCGTCATGTGTTAACACAGAAAAACAAATGTGTGTGTTACTGGCCTTCATTTCATGTTGACATTGTACATAATATATGAAAGTGAGCTTGTCAATTCATTTTAGTTCACGCCATCACACGCCTTCATTGTCTGATTCCCAACCATTCCATATAAAGTAAATATATATACCTGTGGTTAGTACAAAAGTCCCGCAAGACAAATCAAAAAATATAAAGTGCTCTAAAGATTCCTCTGTAGCTCACGACATCCAGCGTAAATGACCATTTGACAGTGAACTGACGAGTGAAGTAATGCTAATTACACAGCAGATTTCACTACCAACCTGCCAAAAGAACGTTTCTACATGTCCAAGCTCAACAAAAACAGATAGATTACTACATGCACATTCCTGTTAAAGGTCCTATCGACTGCAGCAACGTTCTTCATGGTGATGAAGACAATGTCACGTTGGCCTGTTTCAACTTGTTTTCCCCGTCGGTGGTGACATTCAACAGGTGCCTTTCTTCAGGAATGTCTTCTGCAGAAAATAAGTGCTGGTCCAATATGACGCATTTGTTTCCACTGTTTGCTTTAATGCCTGCAGGTGTTTGAACTTAGCTGTGGCCTAATGATAGGAAAAAATAACAAAGACAGACTTTTATTATAGGAAAACTTGACGTATATTTCACATCTACGGCGTGTTTACAGTGGGATGCTTCGTTGATTCTAAAAAGGACTCCCAACGACCAGTCTCGCTTTTTAGCGTGACAAATGCTTGGGATTTTGACAAGAGGCTTTTATGGATTGCTGTTGTCATGCAGTGTGACAGTTTCCTGGTGAATAAAGGTAATATTTACATTTGTGGCATTTAGAGGTGTCATTCAGACTTCAAGGGTTTTGCTTCTGCCACAGATGAGAATTTAGTAAATTCTAAAAACACTACACATAATACAAACATTCACAGTTTATCTAAATAAATATTATTGCTTCGTTCGGTAGACACTAACCTGCGATGTACTTTGCACCGATTAACATTAACATGCTGCCCATGATGTAAAAGCCGAGGGGGACGCTGCTGAAGATAGTGGTTTCACCTTTTGGTTTTCCACACAGAGAGAAGAGACACAACCTAAACTTTCTGTGTTTTCAGCCAAATATATGAGCATTAATCAAGTACTGAATTGTGGTCATTAAAAATCAGCTCATTATGGTTAAAGTGCATCAGTAAAGCAAATCACTGCTACAAAACTGGTCTTGCTTACCGTTCCCATTACAAACCGGCTCCGTCGTTTCCCAGTTCATGGATTTCTCCACCGCCTTCTTCCATCGCGCGTACCGAAACTCACTCTCTGCAAAGCGCATCATTCAGAAGTCACTTCTCACACACAGCTACTGAGGAGGCACCATGAGGCGCGCAGGGAGCAGCTTATAAAAGTACCTTCGGGGTTGATCTGTGGCTCAAATTTCTCTGATGTGACTTCACTCAGGTCCTCAGGGTTCAGACTCCACACACTCACCCCCTCGGCTGCTCCTGCTGCCATGGCAGCACCGAGCGCTGTGGTCTCGGGCATGGACGGCTTTACTAAAAAATATGCAGGGTCATAATCAGTCGTACTGACATATTGGCTTCTTCGACTTTATTTGTTGTTAGTAAGTACTGTAGGAATAATGGCATTAGTGGCAGCATTGCACGGCAAAAACATCTGAAATAAACAAGCCTCACAAGTTACAACGGTGAAAGGCTGCTGCTGAACTTTGTCATGGTATTCTCTGTCTATAATACACCTCCACTGTGCTGTGGAAAGGTCGTGTCGCGTGCAGGGAAAGAGCATGTCAGACGTATGCATGTCTATCTATTAGTGCTAGCACTAACCAAATTTAATATATCATGTCATGTGTTATGTTTTGCCTTTTGCAAGTAGAGTTTTGCATTAGGCATCACAGTGACCTGCTGGCTGAAGAACCAGTTTGGTCACTGTCAGAGTTTGTTCTTCGTGTAACCTTGTGATCATCTGTTTGGCACATATCTAGTTTAGAAGACGCAGCAGCGTTTCCAGCTCAGTTCTGGGATCTTTGACGCCACTCACCGTTTTTGTTGAACACATGGAAAACAATCATGAACAAATCTTACCGACAGGAATGCAGAGAATATCGGCCTGCAGCTGCATGAGCAGCCTGTTAGAAGTCATTCCTCCGTCCACCTGCAGCTGAGTGAGTGGGATTCCACTGTCCCGATTCATGGCGTCCAGTATCTGCAACCATACAAATATAAAATGTTTTAGAGGTTGAACCAGGTTGGAAAATGTGGCAGACACATTTATCAACAAATATGGGTTATATACTGTAAGCGGGTATGGTATGGTCTTGAAAATTAGACTCTGCTAATTTTGCATATGCCAGACACCAGAGCTTACCTCCCGTGTCTGGAAACAAACTGCTTCCAGCGCAGCAAATGCCAGGTGACTCTTGTTAGTAAACTGAGTTAAACCACAAATGATCCTGCAACACAGAAAGGCAGAGTAAATCAGAGTACGACTTGTTCTAGCAGGCTGTGTCAATTATTCAACATTTGATGGCATCTTAGTACTTGCTCTTACCCTCTAGCACTTGGCTCCCAGTAAGGTGCATAAAGACCCGAAAACGCAGGGACAAAATAACAACCGTAGGAGGTCCCGACTGATGCAGCCAACTTCTCTGGAGAAGAGTCAATTAAACAATAGGTTAATAAAGCCCATAAAATGTCATACAACTGGACCAGAAAGTTTTTAATGAGCCCACATAGTCCCAACCAAGTTGTAACCTTTGTTTTGTCAGACGTACCGAGCTCTTCAGATGATCCAATGATGCCGAGATTGTCCTGCAGCCAACGAACCACGGCTCCCGCGATGGCCACAGAGCCCTGGCAAGAAGGAAAAAATGATAATAATGATCTGGCATGAAATCTGCAAATTCACAGCAAGGAATTGTTAAACATTGGTCCATATGTATGCTAAGATCTCTTTTTAGGATACTGCACCTCAAGGGCATAACAGGCAGGTTTGTCCCGGCCAAGTTTGTATGCCACAGTGGTCAAAAGACCATGATCGGACATCACAGGCTGCAGAAAACAAACAAAACTCAACATGGCTGTTTGATGTGTGAGCAGGGATAAAATATAAATCCTGAACTCTGTACCTTTGCTCCAGTGTTTCTCAAAAGAAAGCAGCCAGTACCATACCTGAAAAACAAGACAGCTTCTAATCTCTATTAAAAAGGTGAATGTGACAATGCCAATTTCAAAAGGCCAAAGCATCCTACGTGTTTTTAGCCTGTCCATCCTGAAAGCACATCTGTCCAACAAGCGCTGCCGACTGGTCCCCGAGGCACTTTTGTTTAAATACACACAAGGATCGTGTTACCACTGAATTAAACTTTATTCCACAGAGACAACGCAGTGGCTGTAAAAACAGATCAACTTACGCCTGAAATGGGGATGCCTGAAAGAGCGCCAGACTTCTGTTGAAAGAAAACATCTGTTCTATAAGAAGGATTAAGCCCTTTAAATTATATTTCTAGATTTTATTACCGTTGATTTTCTGTTGGTTAAATGACAAATCACAAATACAATGACTAACCAGTGTTGACACTAAGAAACCTCGCCCTGTCAACGCCTCAAGGAAACTACTAATGAACTACATTGAAGCCAAATCCAGATTAAAATTTATGACACCTTTACATAAAGCCTCTCCTAAAAACATAGTGAGGGAAAACAAGGGCAAGTGCAAATTTGTATAAATCAAAATGTCTTCTCTCCTTTGCCAGGCTGTTTTACTGTTCGTATCACCTCATGATGATGAAAGTTGTTTACATAAAACCGTACAAAAGAGTGAAGAGATTTGGGGGACGTGACGGGGTGTTGCAGAGGAAGGCGGTCGGTCAGAAGAGCTGTGGGCATCAGTGACAACCAGATGAGCAGCATGCCACAGAACGGAAGCAGTGAAGGAGGGGGGACCATCCAGTACATTTCCAACAGGACACTCTCATTTGTTTGTGTGTCTGCTGGGTCCACAATCACCAAAACACACTGTCTCCTGTACAGTTGCGGCCATTTTCAATGAAAATCGATATCTGGGTGACAATTACAAGTAGCTCACTGCTCACAAAAACAGGCAGATCTACCACGTGAGCAATAACACGAGTCAATCCCAATTCTAGCTCATTTAAATGTAATTGGTTTGGGGAAAAATTTGCTTCAGACAGTCTGCTGATAATTTAACTAAACAGTGAAGATGTCATGTTAGTAAGAGTTAGTTACTAAACAACATTGGGTGCTGGACTTCATTAAATCACCGCCCAACTTCACGTGGCTGATTTAAAGGGCACCAACGCTTTATTCGCTTATACGATTTAAACTACTGTAATATACTACACTATGACATGAATCTTGGAAATGCACTGTGTGATGGCGTATCGACTTCAGCCACAGAGAGGCAGGTCAGGTTACTTTGCATGACATTATAAAAGTGTTACTTACCCGGCTAGAACATATTTTCTACCAGTGAGAGAAGAAAGACAATGGCACACAAAAATGCCTAAAGGAGTGTCTCAGTCAACTGCAGTGCATTTAGAGAACAGTTCAGAAAAAATGAAACAAAACTAACTATTAACCAAAAAAAACCAAAAAAAAAAACCAACAACAATGATGATATATCCTCTTATTAACTAACACACCAGAAACATTTATGAAATATTTAAACTTAAAACACTCATTAAAAAAAAGAAAACTGGATGTCAACGAAATCTGGAAAAACCAGTTCAGCCACACTTACCATGAGACCATATATTTCTGATGAACTCCTTACTCTGGGCAAGATTTCCATGGGAATACCAAAATACCTGATGGAAATTAGAAGAGTCTGTTAGAAAACTACCACTATGCTATTATACTACTCTGCTTTCAGTAGGATTTTGTAATTCATTATTTCTAAATTATTCTAGGGCTTTGAGAAACTTTATTCACAAACAGGACAATCTTCATGTGTTTTGGAAAGATTTGGTAAAAGTTTTCATGTATTATGATTCATAGAATAAATAAATACAAAAATCAAACTAACTGATAACCGGGTGGAAACGACGAGCTGCCAAAAGCAGCCATCTTACTTGCAAAGCTCTGGGTCCCAGTCCATAGTATGAATGTTAAACAGCATGGTTCTGCTGGCGTTGGTCACATCTGTGCAGTGGACTCCACCTGACTTGCCCCCTGTCAAACACTATTGGACAGTTTCCACAATTTCAGTCGGCTCCGCAACTGTGTGTGAAACGTTTATTGTCACCTATGGAGGCACGAAGTCTGCGATTACCCAAATGAGCCAGGAATCGACGGTGCCGAACATGGCGCGGTGAGACACGACGGCTTCGTGGACCTGCTCTACGTTGTCCATCAGCCAGCGAAGCTTTACTGCGCTGAAGTAAGTGCTAATGGGGAGGCCTGTTTTATGCTGCAAGACAACATTCCTTATAAAAGGCTGCATCAGTCAAAATACAAGCAATTGCACGACAAGACAATAAATCCACTCTAGGAACCTGTAGCAAACAAACAGTAACTTCTCCTACAAGTGAAAACGAACAACAAGAGAAAAGACCTCAAGCACACCTTCAAGTGGTTCTTGTTCCTTCCTGGCGTTTTATTAATGAGGCGTTCAACGGTTGATTGAGTCCTCAGGTCCAGCCAAACTGCACAAAAACAATCCAATCCAATCCTTATTGATTAACATATAAGAAGGCCAGATCCAAGAACACAAAGATAATTAAAGACACAAAACAACAATAATACCTTTTCTTTATAAACCATATTTACCGATCGCATTGTAGAGGGGCTCCCCTGTCTCTTTGTCCCAAACAAGCGTGGTCTCTCTTTGGTTCGTCACGCCAATCGCTGGACAGTGACCAGAGATTTCAGCTCAACAACTCGGACATAGATTTCAAAGTATCTGAACACCGCTTAACTGTGTGTACCCTTTATATTTGAGATGTCTATGTTGAGCTGAGTGAGTTTTTCACACGTCCTCTCCATGCACTCGTACACAGAGTGCAGGATTTCTTTGGGGTCCTCCTCCACCCATCTGAAATTAGAACAAAGCATAGATTGATTGCTTTAAGGTCAGCATCTCTTTATTTTAATGGCACTTACCCTTCTTTGGGGAAGCTCTGTTTGATTTCCACCTGATGATGACTGAGGAGCTCTGCTGTTTTTGAATTAAACACCTTCATAGAGAGAAAGGGGCACAGGAGAAACAGTGTTGTATTGTTATTATTTATTCAACCAGGAAAAGAAGACAAAGCATGTTCACTTCTAATCTGCTCAACAACAGCTTTGTTTTTGGTAGTTCACCATAGATGACAGACAGGAATTCTGGAATGTTGGATGGAAGGATGTTCCTCATCCTTTAAAGCATAGAGAAATTCACTTCTGCCGCCTGTTGCTGTGAGCTTGTTTGCGACAGACTGAGGTCACTCCTGCCAAGTCTCGACTCTCAAGTATCTGCCACACCCGGAAGATAAATCAAAACACGTGTCCTCTCACCTGTTCTTGAATATAAAAACTAAAGCGGAATGAGCGAGACTGCCCCGTGCGTTAGAAACGTCTCACAGCCCTTCAAACACAAAAACGTAAAACTAACTAACGACATAGGACAGAAATGTTTACACCCTAGTTTGCAGCAGGCTCTTTTGTTTGACGTCTTGTTTTGTTTGACTGCCAGTTGGCATGTGTTTGCCAGAATCAATCGATATTTACATTCAAGAAGCTACACTGACTGTGTTTATATAACTGCAGGTTATTTTTCTGATGTTTTGCCAATAAATTTAACAGCTTCACTTCTCCCTGGTGGAAATGACCTACTGCTGCCCTCAAGTGCTGTTTGACAGTAACTCAAACAACGTGTGGACCTGCTGAGCTGACAAGAAGCTGAATTCTTACACATCTTAATAGCACTGTGAGAAACTAGAGGGCGTCTCTATTGACCCTCCTCACGTCCTACTTGATTTGTACCACCGTGACTGGGCTACATATGAACATAACGTGAACATAGCTGCTTTCCTCCAGACCCTTCTGCCTTCGGTTTGTCTTACCAGAAACCGAGTGGAGCTGGTGCCCTGGTCGATGGCTGCAACCAGCGGCCCGAGCATTATCCGGTGCGAGGACGCGGCCATGGTGCCATTCATGAGCGGCCGTGGACCTTCAGCACAGCAGGCGACTGGAATCCGATTACTACCGGTAAAGCGGCTCAGGCCCAATGAATGTAGGGCGCTCGGCCAGTTTGTCGCGGCCTTCAAACGTAACGCCTCCGGACGCGGCCCTTAGTGATGACGTAATGTACACGAAGAAAGCTCGTTTGAAACGAATATGTAAAAAACTTATTTAATGAGTCCATTTAAAATATGGAGGCAAGTAATGTTGTGAAGAAGATAACTGTTCAACCCCTAATAAATATAAAATATAAAATAAATATCGAAGTGATATTTATCTTCAACTTAGTCTTAGAGCGTTTTTGCAGAAAATGTCGTTAATGTGTAAGCAACTCTAAATTCTTCTAAATCATACTTTTATGATTATGAAGCTGGATTTGCTAAAAAGGTCAAAAGTAATCGTTCCCATACCGGGAGTCGAACCCGGGCCGCCTGGGTGAAAACCAGGAATCCTAACCGCTAGACCATATGGGACGGCGTGCTAAACCATGTGAGGTAATAGTATATAAACATAACTATTGAATAGGTTTTCCGAAATTTTATGTGGTTTTCCATTGTGTAACTGTACAGAAACGTAAAGGTTTTCATTTTTACATATTGTTGTTCTTTTTATAATCCTAGTTTTTGCCAGCTCTTGAACGCTTGCTCTTATGTGCGGCGATGGGAGATGACCTCATCATTCATGGACAGTGTTGTCATTCGTGAAATGCGGCTAGCGGTTGTGACTTCATTTGGTCCGTTTTGAAATATTATTCATATTTTAGAACCACTGCGTCTTAAAATGTAAGTAATGAGATTCAGTCGTGGAGTTATATACCTAATGTGTGTGGTAACCCGCGAATTATCATTCCATACACAGGAACTTTAACAGTTATCTTAGCCATGTTAGCTTGTAGGCTAAATCTTACTCATTCACATCAGCTGCAGCTAAAAGTAGTTTTTTCCATTTTCAGGGCCGACTATTGGAAGTCACAACCAAGGAAATTCTGTCAGTACTGCAAGTGTTGGATTGCGGACAACAAACCTGTAAGTTGACGAAAATATGCATCCCATACTGAGAAGAGCAACCCAGATACGGTATGATATTCCTTTGTGCTTATTTTGCTTCGCAGAGCGTTGAGTTCCATGAAAGAGGGAAGAATCACAAAGAAAATGTGGCTGCCAAAATTGCAGAGGTATGACTTTTCTTGGTCTTATTACCAAAGCACTAAAGTAGGGACTGCACCATTCCAGGAACCAGGGGCGATCTGGCTGAATCATATAAATAAACAGAACTGAAATAAATAATTTGTGTAATTCAACTGAACTAGTTGCACGTTTTTTTCCTCTCATTTGAGTCCCAATCGTGCACTGAAGTTTCCTCTGTGTGTGTGTGTCTTGCTCATAAATATACAGTTAATGTGAGTTAGTCACCAATATGACACATGCAGACATTCTTGGCACATTTTCCAGTGCTGGCTGGAGAGATAAGGTCCAGATGTTTACACTTTGATTATGAAAGCTGTGCTGTAATTGGCTTCTCGCAGCTGTCAATCATCTCATCATATTTTTCTTTCTGCAGATTAAAAAGAAGAGCATTGACAAGGCAAAGCAGGAGCAGAAAATGTCAAAACAGTTTGCAGCAATGGAAGAGGCTGCTCTGAAGGCATATCAGGAGGATTTGAAGAGAATGGAATTAGAATCCACAGGTAATTCACTGACATTTTATTGAAACTATGTAACGTGACAACCGTTTTGTTTCTAGATATATTTTAATAACTGCTTTTCGTGGTAGGATCTGCTTTACTCGTTCAAACACCGCCACGGCCTCCACCTCAGATAAAACAGCAACCCAAAAAACAGCAAAAGAAGGGAAAGAAAGCAAACAAGAAGTCTACACAGCAAAGAGAAATGGCGCTTTGGGTGGAAGGACAGACAGATGATGGACTCACATACTACTACAACACAATAACTGGAGGTGAGCAACCCTGAAAACACAGCTCCTTTGACATGTCATCAGTTTTAGACCAGCATATGCCCACAGACAGACCTATCTAATATGGCTCTGGTGTTAATGTTGTTTGTTTTCTGTTATTACTACAGAATCTCAATGGGAGAAACCACTGGATTTTCAGGGAGAAAGTTTCACTTCTGTAGAGACTGTGCAGGCTGAGGTTTCTCATTTACTCTTTGTCAAATTTAAGTATATTAATTGTATTTTAGACTGCATTATATTATATTATCTTGCTTTATTTGTATCTGCATTACTTCATATTCTAATATTGTGTTTGTTTTTAGAGTTCTTCGGGGTGTGCTTGGATGGAAGCTGTCAGTCCTGATGGCTACACTTATTACTATAACACAGAGACAGGAGGTAGATTATGTCTTTTATGCGCTCGCGTTATTTCACTTCTACTTTCTGTGTTGCCTTGTCTTACTGGGTTTTATTTGCCTTTTTTCACTTCACAGAGTCAAGCTGGGAGAAGCCAGCAGACTTTCCACTTAGTGAGGAATCTGGATCTGGGTCAAGCAAAGAGGGAGAAAGTCAGAAAGAGCCTTCAACGCCTCAACCAGAACCGCTCTCAGGAGGAGAATCCAGCTCCAGTATAACTCCGGAATCTCAGGAGGTTGAAGTCCCTGAACAAGTCAGTCAGCAGCCAAAAGTGGCAAAGATCAGCTTCAGGGTGAGAGGAGTCTTGTTTGTATTTTTAGTCTTTGAAAAGCTGTTTGTCAGAGTTCTGTGAAAAAACTAAATTTTGTTTTCAGAAAAGAAAAGCAGAGACTGAACTCTCAGAAAATGAGGGACAAGGCGAAGCCACTGAAGAGACTCCTAAAGAGGATGTTGAAGAAAAGAAAATAGAAGAAGACGTTCCAAGCACTGCAGCTGAAAATAAGAAAAAAGAAGAACAAGCAAAACCAGTGCCGACTCCGGCCAAAAGGCAAAAAGCTGTCAATCCATATGGGGTCTGGGAAAAGATTAAGCAAGAGGACGATCCATAGTAAGTAACTGTGTAGTCTCAAGCTGTTTACATGCCGTCTGAATGGCAGGTAAAGGTACTGATGCACAGATTGAGCCAGTGACTGAGATGCAGTCTACACACAGGCCCTGACTGTTCACTCTTTTCATTTGCAGTGCAAAAGTAGACCTACAATTGCCCCAGGTGGAAGGAAGCACAACCAGTGCTCCAGCCGACCTGCCGCCAGAGCCCAAACCAAAGTTCAAGGAACGCATCATCACATCCCTTGGAGAGGAAGGTGGACCAGCTTCATTCAGGAAAAACAAGACCCAAAACGGCAAATCCAGGAGCCTCCGACAGAGAGACAATGACGACTGACCCAAACACATACCAACGTCAAGCCATAATGCAGAAGAATAAGACTTTTACACAAATACACACGCTTACATTTTGACATTAAGATCATTTACAGTTTTCATGTTTTAAGTGAATTTTGTTTTTGACTTTTGATGAATGAATTTGTCTTTGTATTAATATTTTAGGATTCATTGACCAGAGAAACATTGGGGCGAATGGAAATTTTCTTAAACATTTTCCAATTTTCAATACATGTCTACAATTTTTTTGTCATAAAATAAAATAGTTTTGTGTTTCAGATTCTGATAACACACAATAATATCAACACTTTATTAACTACTAAAAAAATAAGGTGCTTACCTGTACAGAGCATGTGTATTTTTCTACAAGCGATAGTTGGCAACAGCTTTGCGTAAATCGATACAGTTCTTGCCAATTAAAATTTGTAAATCTGATGAAGAGGATGAAATATGAGCTCAAAAAAACATTTTTTAAATATGTAACTAGTTTCAGCTACGTAATAAAATTGTGATGCAGCCACAGTGAAGAAAACATTCACAGTAAATATTGGTGGCATCAGCTGGCACATATTCACAGGGTGTGACATGCTTTTAGTGAGTGAGTGTATAAAGCTGATAGTTGGTTTCACCGCACCCTGACTGGCAGAGAACCATGTATGATATGAACTGACCTCTAGAAAGATACTATAAATTTACTACGGTTCTCAATCATTCTAATTGGTAAACAGTTACTCATTTATAAAGCTGTAGTGTCATTTAGGGAAACACCGTACCTGGACAAAAAACACATTTTAATATTTCCATACAAAAATAAAAACTTTATTACCGAATGCTGCAATTTCACACAGTGGAATTGCATAAGAAATAAACAAACACCAATGTCAATATTAAAAAATGTTTCAGCCACAGTGCTGTAAAACGTGTTACTTAATGTGCTAATGTGAGTGTCAGTCTGGTTGTTTCAGCCTGCTGCTGCTCTCCACTACCTCCAGAAGGGCCTCCCTCTCTGCGTGTGCAAGTACGTCACAGATCAGATTGTCTAGGCCCTCTCCTCCTCTCATGAACTCCTACACATAGATCATTTGACAATTTGACAATTTTCAAGAGAAAGAAAAGGAAATTCAATAAAAACTCAACTGCTGCTAATTACAAAAACAAACCTAATAATAATAATAATGTGCAGGTCAATAATTCACTTAATATTTACCTTAATATCTCTTGTAACGTATCCAGTCCTATGGTCTGTCACTCGGTCCTGGCTGAAGTTATATGTACGAATCCTCTCTGACTGAGAACGTGTGCCCACCTGAAGTGAAAAATAAAAGTAGGAAAACGCTAAAATAGCAGTAAGATCTATAAACATGTTTTCAACATAAAAATGTCTTCGCCTACCTGCTGCTTTCGTGCTGTTTGCCTTTGCTCAGTCTCTTTACTCATCAAGCTCTGGAAGAGCCTGGCTCTCAGCACACACATTGCAGTTTCTCTGTTTTGCAGCTGAGAACGACTCTGTTGACACTCGGCTGTTATACCTGTTGGGCAGGTAAGAAAACAGTGAGAACTGAGGGCAACAGATGTGTCTATAACACGAAAGGAGAACCATCTGACTATCTTTAATTACACGGACATACCTGTTGGAAGATGAACTATGCGCACTGCACTGTCTGTTGTGTTCACACTTTGGCCACCAGCACCTCGAGAACGAAATGTGTCGATGCGAAGATCTTTTGGATCGATGCTAACATCAAACTTAAAAGAGACACATTTATTAATCATGCTAAAAAACACAAATGCAAGGCGGGTGTTAAAAAATGATTATTATACCTCCACTGGCTGAGGCAGCATAATGACAGTCATGGTTCCTGTGTGGATGCGCTGCATCCTGGAGGAGAGGCCCACCTCAGGGATTCGTTGCACCCTGTGTGTTCCCCCTTCATGCTTCAGATGTCTGTACACATTTTCCCCAGCTATTCTTACCGCTGCATGGTGCAAACCGCCTGAAAGGCACAGTCAATATAGACTTATCACAGCAAAACATAACAGGAGAAATGTTAACAATGACTGCACTAGCAATTAAACTGCTTTTAGTTGCACTTGTGTTTATCAAGTCAAAATATTTGTGATTAAAATAACTATTTTGGTTATCGTCCACATTGATTAATAGCTGCATAGCTCAGCAAATCAAGAACTATAGTTTGCAATAACAACAACTGAAACACTTACCATACTCGGCAGGTGTGTAGTTATAAACTTCAAAGTCCCATTTTTTATAAGAGGCAAAACCCTGGTACATGTCAAAGACTTCTCTGGTGAACTGCTGACAAATGTCACCTGATACCATATAATAACATATGTCTGATACAGGTATGTGTCAAGATACATTTATCAACAGCTGAATTTGAGAGAGTCCATCAGTCCTGTAAAATTGTACATAATCTACCTCCTGTGGTTCGTCCGGATGCGACTTCCAACAGAACATTACTGGCATCAAGAGGATCAGTGGGTACAAGAGATTTGATCAACTGGTGAGAAAGAATAATCCAGAATATTTCAGAACTCATTTCTAAAGTGGATCTTTTATTCAGGTCAAATTGTTTTTATATACAGCATAAACAAATGTAATTAAATAATAAAGATGATAAACGTACATGAATATTACAACCCAGAACTACTACCCACTAACACGAAAGGACTTGAGTCACTTGATCGTCTCTGATTCATCCCTGATGCTGTGTACTTACATCGCTTCTTAAGTTCAATATCTTCTGAGATATTTGTGCTTCCTCTTCTTTTAATAGCCGTGTCAGTTGTTTATCTTCATCTCTGGTACCAGCTGAGCCTGCAGTCGGGAACGCAGCAGAATCAGCCAGGCTTGAAACAGCGATATGATAAACACATGCTACATACATCTTGAATCAGCTACTCACCGTGCAGGAGTGAAAGGACTTCCTCAAGGTCTTTCAGGGCTTCTTCAACGTCCCTAAACGCACTTGCCACAGGCAGCAGCTCTGTGTGTCTCTTGATCAGCGCTTTTCTGTCTGACTCGCTGAGGTGAGCGTGCTCCAGCCTCCTGCCGAGGTCTCTGTACTCGTCCATGAGCTGCTGGAGATACTTCTGAACGGACTCCTTCTTGTACAAGTCCCCCAAATCACAGCGATAACGGCGTTTTGATGCCACGTCTGGTCCATTAGCGTGTGTCAAACCGTGTCCTGTCGGTGTCCTCCATCCTTGTTGTAGGAATCTAAATAGTTAAGTAGTAGTTAAAATAGTAGTTGAAAGCTTAGATAGTAGGATGCATGCAGAAAACAGAACAAGCCGATTGCATTAAAGTATAGTTTGAAACACACACATCAGATTTAGAGAATAGTAGAGGAACCAGATGCACCCAGACACGGCAGAAAATAAGATAAGTAGGGAGTGAAACATGTGAATGTCTGCAGAAGGAATGTGCTTGGATCCATAGGTGATGGGACCACAAAGCAACGGAGAAGATAAGACACCAATAAACCAGCCATGGAGACGAACACCAGACCACGGAATCAGGATCCTGTTACACCACAGAAAGACGCTCTGTCCAGCATAAAAGTGTGGGTCGAGGGACAGACAGTGTCAGTCAGACTTCGTGCCCTGACTATATGCTGTATAGTATAGGGACAGACTGACCCAGGCCTGTACATTATTATTCTTCAAGTTTGAAATAAAAGCAAGACTGATTTTTATCAGACGTTTCTCCTCATCATTCAACGAACGCGCAGAGCTGGGATTGGGAGAGCAGCTCAACAATTTGGTGACCCCGACGTGATGGTGAAGGAGAGACAGATTTGGAACGAGAACTGAGGACCTGTTTGTGACACAGTAGCCTGGCCAGGATTAAAACAAGGTAAGCAGAAAACCTGTTAAGTTTCAAATTTCTGCATATTGGAAACTCTAAAATAACTGTGTCATGGATAGGAATCCAGTTCTGTAAATTAAAATTTGAAGAATAATAATTAATTAAAAAAGAAAAAGGATAAGAGTAAAGTTAAAAGTAAAAAAGAAAAAGGATAAGAGATAAGTTAAAAGTAAAAGAGTAAAAAGGATAAGAGAAGTGAAATCACGGGTGTGGTGCCTATAATGTCCTGACAAGGACATTAAAATACTGAGTTGTGAACCTCTGTTGTGGTAGTGATACAACTAAAATTACGGCCACTAGTTGGAAAACTGCAGACACAAATTAAAAACAAAAAGACAAAAAAAAAGGGTGAAGTGTCTGAAAGATTCCGGTTTGGTGGAACCTAGGGATTTGGTGCTCCCTTAAAAGACTGAGTTGTGAACCTCTGTTGTGATACAACTAAAATTACGGCCACCAGTTGGAAAGCTACAGACACAAATTAATAACAAAAAGAAAAAAAAAAAGGGGCAGTGTCTGAAAGATTCCGGGTGTAGGACCCCTAGGGATTTGGTGCTCCCTTAAAATATTGCAAGTTAGTGGAATAGTTGTTGATGTGTTGAAGAGTTGAAAAGTCACCAGTGAGAGAGTGGAAATCTAACGGTGATAACAAAGTGTTTTGTTTGCTTGTTTGTTTGTTTGTTTGTTTTTTCTTTCTCACTCCTGTGAGTGAGAGAAGTGAAATCTCAGGAGGAGAAAAATGGAGAGTGAATTTGATCTAGAGGGTGTTGATGAAGGCGGCTGCAGGCCACTGACAATGTTGAATCAGTGGAAAAAAGCTCGTGAACAGTTGATAAGTGGTTTTGAAAAGAAAGATCGAGATCGACAAAGAAAAATTTATGATGGTAAATATGAAGAATTAAAAAAGAAGGGAGTTTGGAAAGATGAGGACAGAGGAGATCTAGCAGAAGTTTTAGCCAGGGAGGATGTGGCTGCATTACAGGCAACAAAAGAACACAGCAAAGAAGAAGTAAAAGGTTTAATCGTGAAGAGAAAGTGGAAAACAGAATTAGAACAAAAAGAGGAAAATAGGCGTATAGTGCACAATATGGCATTGGCAGCATGGGGAACTAAAATTATTGCAAAAATAGGGAAAGACAAACAACAGGAACTCACTGATAGTTCAGTGAAAAAACAGGAGACAGAGTTAACACCACACACCACAGTAGGGCAGACACGACCACCGACATATGTAAACATCTATCCTGATTTAAAGCACACATCTGCACTTACTACGCTGCCCCCACCGTATAAACAGATGCCTCTGTGGAATGTGAAGGGAGGTCAGTTAGATGTAGAGGAGCAGCAGGACAGTGGAGGAGCCAGTGGAGTAGATTGGAGCAGAGATAACGAAACTAGGGAAACGATGCGTGCGCTTGCTGCAGCTCAGCAGCAAGATCAGGAATTAATTAAGAGAAAAGAGATGAGGAAGGAGGAACAGGCAATAGGATGGAAGTCAGGGATAGAGTTAGAAGGAGAAAGTAGAAGCATGCAAAGTGACGAAGAAGGAGAGGAAGCTTTTAGAAACAGGAGAAGAAGGGAAAGTAGGAGACAAGAGGAGAGTGAAAGGAGGAGTCAAGCAGGGATTGACGTCACCATTAAGGGAAAACTGACAACACATACAGATGAGCCACCCGTGTCCCATAGATATGACCTTAGACCTAGACGTAATTCAGCACCAGGTGGTGACCACATACACCACCAATACCCCTTGCTTTCAAAAGGGGGCAGAATCCAATATAAACCATGGCAGTTTGGGGACATGACAGCAATTTTAGAGAAACTTCCACATCCCACAGAGGGTGGGGGAAGGTGGTTGAGCAAGTTGGAGCAGTTGACCATGGGCCAGAGACTGGGAGTAGGTGATTGGAGGGCCCTGATGGGGCAGATTATGTCCACCTGGGAAGTAGAACAAATAGAGGCAAGAGCAGGACTGTTGATGGTAGATGATAGTGAGCCATTTGACCAGTGGGCCACAAATGTGGGTAGAGCTATGAGAGAACGTTTCCCGGCCCCTAGAGGCCAGACACATCAGATCACGTGTACACCTAAGAAGGGGGAAAAACCGGCCACTTTTTTACATAGGTGTAAAACAGAATGGGTTGATGCTACGGGGGTGCACCCACACTCCACTCAAATGCAAGAGGAGTTGTTCAGGCGAGCAGTGTTAAAGGGAGTGTCAAAAGAAGTAAGACAAAGCATGGAAGATAATCCAGATGCACCGGGAGGTTCCACTGAGACGTGGGAACGCCACCTGTTGCACCATTTACATAAGGCACAGCAGAAAGAGGAAGAGGAAGGTTCAGAAATGGATGAATTGAAAAAACAGCTGCTTAGGTTACAGTTACAGAAGGTAAGACAAGAGACTAATGATGTTAAGAAGAAAGATAAGGTAGAAAAACAGATGTTGCAACAGGCTACACAGGTTCCTGATAACCCAGATTTATTGCCCTCTCCATCCTGGGTTCCAGGCCACCCTCAGTATGGACACGGGCCATCCAATACACAAGGCTCATATTACCCACAGCAGTACGGTAGGGGTCAACCCAGGGGGGGCCGTGGCTATCTGGGACGGGGATCCGGGAGGGGAAGGGGCATGTCGGGGGAGTGGATATGCTACTGCTGCGGTCAGCCGGGGCATTTCGCCAGAGAATGTCCCATGACTCATGCAAACATGGGACCTGGTCCGAGGGGACGAGGACAGCGTGGAAGAGGTCTACCAAATAGAGGATCACATGTTGCACCTCACGCCAGTCTTGCACCAGGGGGTCAGTTTCCTGTGTGGGAACCAGAGGATTTCCCCCAACAATGAAGAAGCCCACAGAGAAGCCTAGACGACGGGAGGGCAGACCCGTTGTTATCCTTGACAATAAAACAGACAAGACTGCCCTTTCTGGTGGACACAGGCGCGACTTTCTCCACTCTGAATGTGAGAGTGGAAAAGAAGGACCTATCATCTAAGACTGTTGAACTAGTTGGTTTCTCTGGGGAACCTGTCAAACTGCCATTAACCCAACCTCTACCGGTCCGAGTGGCCGGCCAATCCATACGGCATCGTTTTGTTGTTTCAAATGGCACCCCAGTCAATTTGATGGGGAGAGACTTGTTGGTTCGACTGGGCGTTTCAATTCTTTGTTCACCTGACGGTGTGATTGTATCGTTTCCCAACGGTGAATCCACTAATTGCTCCAAGAAAAGTTTGTCAGTGGCTGGTCAGTGGCTGATGCAGGAAGCCTCGACGAATGTGGGCGCTGACGTATACTGGGGCCGATTGGAACCGGAGGGCCCGGCAGGGGGCGGTCTTCTCTCCTTATACATGGCCTGGAAACCCTGGATCTCCCAACTGAGCCCATATGTCTCCCCGACCGACCCTTACCATGTTACATTATTTTATGACAGGGAACAGACAGATTGGTATCAAGATATGTTTCAGGACAAACTGCAAGGACATACATGGAAAATTTCCACTAATGCTATTTTGATTGGTCCAGAAGGAGTAGTGGGCAGTGTCCAGTTGACAGCAGATCAGGCTGCCTGGTATGAGATGGGTGCGGAGGCGGTGCCTCATGTCTCGTTGGCAATAAATCCTGGACACCAAGCTAAAGATCTAGGCCCGATGGCCAAACGATTGGCTGAAAGTACTGATTGGGTAACAACGCAACTTCCTAATGTCCAATACTCACCTGAACACTCATCTTATAAAATCACACAAACTACATCTGATGTGGTTGTACTTGAACATCAGTTACTAACTCGGCACCATGGCCGTGAAAAATCTGATCACGAGTTGGCTGCAGATATGTTAGACGCTCTGCCTAGCACGTTGTGGTCACAGGGCTCCCAACAGATGTTGGTTTTTATTGCAACCACAGTATCAACAGAAAGCTGAAGCGGAGGCAGGGATAGCAGATACTATTCATGGGTTATTACAGAGTTGTGTATTAGAACCATCGACTTCAGCGTGGAATACTCCTATACTACCTGTAGAAAAACAAGGCACTGGCAAGTATAGAATGGCATGATTTAAAAGTGGAGAGAATGAATCACACACTCTGGAGTTAACTGTGATGCCCCGTAGAGGGTACAAAGTGTGTCATGAAAACTAACAGCTCTCGTTGCAGTATTCTCTACGCAGGTTACAGGAGCCAAAGGATCTACAGAGTCCAGGAAACCACATACGGCTGAGTGGGTCCTTTTGAAAGTGATAAAGAGGAAGTGGTCTGAGTCACGGTGGACAGGACCGTTCCAAGTGACATAAGAAGAACCGTATGGCCTTGGATATGTTGCTGGTGGAAAAGGGGGAGTGTGCTCTATGTTTGTAGGAATGGTGACGATTCTAATCTTGTGTGGATGCTGCTGTATTCCCTGCATCCGAGCTTTGTGTCAGCATTTAATAGTGACTGCAATAGAAGGCAGGGATGCTCCTGCTACACAGATGCCACTGCTTAGAGGAGGCGCACCAAACGACGAGGAGGACGAACAGGAGGATATAGCAGTCATGGCGGTGTTGTAAGTGGTCTCTCGGATGAGAGACCAAAAGGGGGAATTGTAGGAATCTAAATAGTTAAGTAGTAGTTAAAATAGTAGTTGAAAGCTTAGATAGTAGGATGCATGCAGAAAACAGAACAAGCCGATTGCATTAAAGTATAGTTTGAAACACACACATCAGATTTAGAGAATAGTAGAGGAACCAGATGCACCCAGACACGGCAGAAAATAAGATAAGTAGGGAGTGAAACATGTGAATGTCTGCAGAAGGAATGTGCTTGGATCCATAGGTGATGGGACCACAAAGCAACGGAGAAGATAAGACACCAATAAACCAGCCATGGAGACGAACACCAGACCACGGAATCAGGATCCTGTTACACCACAGAAAGACGCTCTGTCCAGCATAAAAGTGTGGGTCGAGGGACAGACAGTGTCAGTCAGACTTCGTGCCCTGACTATATGCTGTATAGTATAGGGACAGACTGACCCAGGCCTGTACATTATTATTCTTCAAGTTTGAAATAAAAGCAAGACTGATTTTTATCAGACGTTTCTCCTCATCATTCAACGAACGCGCAGAGCTGGGATTGGGAGAGCAGCTCAACATTGTCTTCCTCCGCCGCTGTACGCTACGCGGCTCAACCACAAGCAACGACTGAGGAGCATTTCATACAGGTAGAAAGTATGCGCATATGTTTTGTGTGTGTTTGAAACAAGTGTCAGAGATCATGACTAGCGATACTACGGCAAGCAGCAGGGAAGACCGGATGTCGTTTATAAAAAGACTTCTGGGAGTTGTAGTTTCAGTCCGACATGCGTCCACGATAGACGCTATTATTATTATTATTATTATTATTATTATTATTATTATTATTATTATTATTATTATTATTATTATTATTATTATTAGTGTTGTTGTTGTTGTTGTTGTTGTTACAATAGCGTCCTTCCTTTTAGATTTTTGTAAGATAAAGTATTCTAATTCCAATTCAACAACAATTACATTCGTTTTATAATGTGTTATATACTATACTTAACTACTAAATAGTAAAATGAAAACTAATTGGCTTGAATGTTAGACATTTTGACATGACTCAGCTAGTTTAGCTAATGTGTTAGCAAACGTTTAATTGGTTGTCTGTCGTTACTGCTAACTAGCTTGGCATTGACTACCTTCGCTGATGACAAGATGTCAAACTTGGGAAACTGGGAAGATGGTAAGTGTAACTATTTAAACATACTCAAGGACAACAAGACGTGTATAAAAGACTGTTTTAGTGGCTGGACTGGTTATAAGTTATTATACACCGCTCAGAGGTCATTTCAAACTCACTAATATTTTGGCGTAGCATAACACTGGCTTAGCTTTAGATACACGTGTTCATGTGTTGACATTACTTCTACGGGTACGTGTCCTTCAGGAACTAAAGGAAACCCTGGCTTTCCGTTAAGCAAGGCAGTAGAGGATGTCAGCCAGCGTAGCTATGCCCAGGCAGAGGCTTTGAAGGAGAAGCAGGAGACACTCAGCGCCCTGCAGGTTAATCATTTCACTGTGTGAGGAGGTGTTTACATACCCCAACACTGACAAGTACAGTAGAAGTCAAAGTAAACGACGCTTATGTTTTATTATAGGACAATTCCAGAGTTTCGGATCATGTTTAAAAGTAGCCCTTTCCCACTCATTCACCTACTGTTTTTAAAATGCTATGAACACATTGTGTCTCCTTGTTAAGGCCGCTCTGTCAGACGTTGAGAGGAAAGGTGACACAGAGGAGCAGGAGCTGAGAGCTAAAGAGAGACAAATCCTGCTGTTGGAGGGCGACGTGGAGCACCTGGCGCAGCAGAAGGAGGCCCTGCGTGAGCGCTGCGTGCTCATCATCAAGGAAAACGCAGAGCTCCAGAGTCGTATAAGCCAGGAGCAGGCGCACGCTTGTGCGGCCCTGGCAGTGTTCAACGCTTACCGAAACAAGATGGAGGGTCACAGAGCAGCTGTTTTGCATGCAGCAAATCAGTCGGATGTCCATAAGAAGCTGGAGGAGACGAGAGCTCTGGTCAGCGCGCTGAAACACAAGAAGGAGGAGCTGAAGCAGGATTTGGAGAATCCAAATGGTAGCACAGCCCAGATGGCAAAGGTGTAAAATACTTTACTCAACAGTCCTTTTGCTTTGTCACACATTGGTTTGTTTCCTGCAACCATTACATATCCCTGCTTTATTTTTGTCTGCAGAGAGAGGTGGACATTCTGAAGGAGAATATCTCTGTGAAAATGAAGCTCATCACTGAGAGGAGAGAGCGCTTACGTAAAGAGTTTGAATCTCACACCCAGATAAAGAAAGAAATAGAGGTATGGCAAAGAGAAGATGGCTAAATTGTGAAAGTATTAACTAGTTCTAACAAGAATGAAGCCATCATTTTAGTCTATAAAATGTACAAATGTAGGAAGAGTTTACATCTTCAGCTTAGCCTCAGTATGTAATTTCATTCAGTTTCATGTTTTCATGCCTTCAGATCCAGAACAGACGCTATGAAGCCATAGTTAAGCGCCTTCACTGCCAACTTACCAGGGCCCAGGCTGTGCACAGGTAAACAAATGAAAATCACACAATTTATGCATCACACAGTGAAAATGTGAACGACGTAATAAGACAGGGCTCTAAAAGCCAGAAAATTGGGATAAAATGTGATTGTTGTTAATGCATTAAAGGCCCTAGTTTTTATATTAATGACACGGTTAGTAAAACCCTCACCACGTTCATTGTGCCTTTTTATTTGTTGAAGCTGTTTGGGAACAAACTGCTCCACCTATGAAATGCTACTAAATGTTGCTTGATTTAATTTAGGCAAATGTCTGAAGACATTTTCCATATGGAGAGACAGCTAGCTGAGCTCAAGAGACAGCAGTCTTCACAGGACTCTGCGGTCAGTGGTCAATAAACTGTACTGTCAGGTTGTAGTTTGGTCACACGTGATTTGTAACATGTGTGCAGATTCTATTATTTTTATTCCATTATTAGATGGAATGTTCTGCTTGGTAAAGGATGAATTGTTGCTGTACTGCAGCTGGACGACAGGGGGCAGTAGTGCTGAAGTTAATAGCTAACTTTATCTGTAGACACACAAAGCCCCATTGTCATGTCAGCTCATATCAACATAACGGTTATTGCTAAACAACTTCCTCAAGAAAAAGCTTTCACATTAAAACTCTTGTTTGTTACCAAACTCGTTTGCAGCTGTCATACAGCAAAAGAGGCAACATGAGCAGGGTGTGAGATGGTATTTTAGGTCCGCTGGTGACAGTAAATCGGTTTGTCTGGTCAGCGTCCACAACACTGACCCATGCACAACAAAAGCCAAGTGTTCCCTCTGTAACAGTCAGCGTGGTGGTCTTGTTTTGGTCCTCGCTGTTCAAGCCTTCGCTTCACTGCGCTGCTTGATTGTCCTTGAGGTGACAGCCCCACTGCCAGCTAACGAGGGCGTGACTGTGCTACCTCAGCCATAACTCAAAACTAATTAAACAACGAAACCGCCTTTTCAGGGGAGTGCTCCGTATCAGAATGCACCATGTTGAAATAGTTGTATAAAACCAAGAGAAAGCATGTCATTATATGTCCAAGGCCTGGAAAAGCTGACTAAATAGAATTTATTGCGCCCTTAGAACGTCTACATAATTAAAAACATCCTCACATTACTTTGTATTTCATGCGGATTTAATCATGTGTGGCCTTTGTCCTCTGGAAATCTGGGATATATTTCTGTGAAGTGTCACTTCCTGCAGTCTGGACGGCTGCTGTACAGTACTGCTCCGTGCGGAGCAGTACTGTACAGTACCTTATTAGCCTGGTATCTGCCTGACAACCCTCTGCATTGTTCTGTTGTGGCTGCTCATCCAGCCTCCTATACTATACTCCGATACTGTAACTGCCACAACACACACTCCCAGTTTTACACACTAGAACTGTAGACAGTGAGTCACGGATGAATGAGAAACAAACTGCCCAAAACATTTTTCCATCCTTGAGAGTTCACATTGTACAGTACAAGCCTGTGCCTGTACACTCACGCCACAGTGGGACACTTTAAAATACTATTATTACTATTTTCCTTTTTTTTCACGCCCAAGTTATTTTATTATGGAATTTATTTTCATAACAATAACACTGGATGATGTCTCAGACTGCATGGCGTAGTGGGACTCTGCTTTTGAGAATAAACAATTAGTTTGTACAACAGCAATGCAAGTTATGCATCGTCAAGTGCACCGTGTTATGCTTACATAATAAGGTGTTTCCACTGTGAGTAGCAGCTCCCTGCAGGGAGTTGCTTTGTGAGCAACTCTTTAAATAAACAGCATTCATATTCATATTTAGATTCTCCTGCTTTGAGCTATAGTAATTAAGCCTCACTAATTGGGGAGCGTATTTAACAGCAGTTTTCTACCCAGTCCTGACTTTATTCATTTGTCTACTCCAATGTGGCGTCTTTTTTTAAACTATACTTGCCTGCTGGTACAGACAGCAGACAGTTTAGGGATTTACACTACACTAGGGAAAGGAAAACTAATGAATATGAGTTTTATTTCTGTGGCAGTTTAAATTTCAGTGACAGGCTTAAATTTAACATTTTACAGCACAAAGATGTATCTATGTTAATTATTATAGTTAACTTATATTAAAACAGGTATTCCTTCCAAAAAGCCCCTCGTCTTGGTCTGATGGTAGATGACAGGGAAAAACTACTGGAAGGCCCCTTATTACATCTGTGCATTGGTTGCACAATTTAGAAACATACAAAATGTTCAGTTTCAAGCTATAAATCTCCAGCCTTAAGGAACAAGACCAGCGTGTGACAGTCTGTAATTTCACACCCCAGCCTCTGCTGCATTCGGTTTTACTCTGTTACAGCTGTGCATACCTCCCATTAAGACTTTACACCACCTTGAGTGAGACTAAATGCTTGCGTGATTGGCATGTTTATAGCTGTTTGCACCTCCTCTGGTTTTCTGCCCGTGTATGTTACATGGGAGCAGGAACAGCTGCCAGAGGCCGTGTGAGAAATGGTTATGTGTGCGCCTCGGGTGCTTGGTAGTGTGTGATAAATTCCTGAACGGTGACTAGTCTAGGTTGAGGTATATGTCCTGCAGAGTTTGGCAAACACTGCGGCAGAGGTGTTAAAAACAGCTGATGCATTGTGGGAGTGTTTATTTTGCTGAATGCATGTATTATCTGACACTCAGATACTTGTGTGTGCGTGTGTGTAACGGGGCACACACTTCAGATCTTCCTCATTGGACAGATCACTCACAGATTAATTATCTGGCATCTCCACTCTACAACACCTGCTAGTTAACTTAAAGTCTGTTTGGGCTGCATGTTTTTCACCGTAAAGTAGATTCCAGAGCTGTTTCAAGAAAAACCTAATGTAAGCGAGGCTTCCAGATTTTAATCAGTAAACATATTCATATGTTTTCATGGAAGAGTGTGTTCATCCTGCTTGGTTTTATGGCAGTGGGATTCCATTCGAAATAACCTGCCACAGCAGCAACAGATCATTAAATATATAAAAGTGCTGGATGTACTGGTTTCAACACATTTGAGCATTTGCTGCTCTTATGATAAACAACTTTGACTGTGGGAAACTGAAAAGAGTCAGTAGACCGATCACAGCTGTTTTAATCATTAACAGAATAATAGCTCATTTCAGCTCCAGCTGCTCACTGTGCAGCACAATGAATAGTTTTTAAGATTAGTTCTTAGTTGAACATTGTTTCTGTAATGACATGCTACACAAATGAAGGAACATGATGTTCCTCCTCACAAATCCTGATACTGATCTATTATGCAGGTCAATTTATTAAGTAGTCACATAAATCAACTAAATGCGGTTGATTGAATTCACTTCCCTGTCAAACAAAATGCAGATTTTAAATAATAGTTTCTTCTACAACCTTCTAATATAATCTGAGTTATAGCACTTCAGTGTGGACTGTAATGTACTGGCTGTAGACAAACAGCTGATTTCAGTCACCAGACAGTGACCAGTTCATACCCAGGAAAAGCTGGGATGAGCTTTCTGAGAATAAAGAATGACTAATGTCCTGCTCTGTGTCATAAGGAATAAGTGTGTTTATAGCCACATTAAAGAGAGGAGAGGAGGGAACGTCTCCCAACAGACAGGGCTGAACACACAAGGGAAACTGCTGTGATGCTGCTTACTCCCACTGTTCCTGTCAGGCCACTACTTTTAGGACAAACCTGTTGCTCGTGATTTTTTTAAAGGAAATTCAAACATGCAGTTCTGGGACCATGTGCTCAGGTAGATGGTAACAGTCGGCAGGTGACTCATTTATGATGACGACGGCGCCCCTTGGGTGAGGCTCAAGGGTGTTTTGTTTTTTTTTTTTTTTTTTGAAGGTTTCTAGGTTTCGGAGGTTGAGAGCTCCGCCACCGTTCCTGCCATCGTTTGCCCACAGAAACCAACGCAGAGCCGTTTGAGGGTGTGGTTGGGCATCACGCTGAGGAATGTTTTGTTGTGTTGGAACAGGAGCGACTGCGTGACGTGGCCATGGTGTCTCACAAGGAAATCCATGTCGGCCAGGTTAAAAATAGAAAACTTTAACCCACAAGCATGTCTGTAATTGGGCTCCACCCTGCTGTGTACCTGAGCAATACAAACAGCCACCTTTCAACACTTGACAACGTGTTAATGTGTAAGTCTTCCTAAAAACATGCTGTGCGTTGTCTGGTGGGACGCTTGCCTCCACACACAGTAGCAACACAAATGGCGCCATGCAGCATAGTGATGTATAGTTACTGTACCGCAAGTCATGAATCCACTTGCACACACATGAATGTATATGACATATATATATATATAAATGCTTACGCTACTGATACAGTATATTGAGAGTCAGCTGGTCTCGCTGCCAGTGAGTCATTTACTTAAGTGTGGCTCAGCAGTTTGCCTTCTTAAATCTTGTCCTGGTAATGGAAGATTCAAATCTTTTACACAAACTAAGATATTATATTTCTTTAACAAGTGATACTGCACTAAAATCATACATGAACTAGCCTCTGTCAGCATTACCTTATTATTTATTAGCCCACCTCACTGTAAATGATATAGCTGTATGAATGTTATTTATGATACTCTGAGCTGACATGACTTCTTCCTGTCAGCAGACATTATCCTTCTGTCTGTATTTTGATCCCAGGACATAAAGCCATGTCAGTCATCGCTTGCCCTTTAATAGTAGCACACCTTTGGCAAGCTAGCAGTAAATAAACAGTACTATCTAGGCCACTGGATGCTTTACATGCCGTATGCACACAGGCAGGACTGTGAGAGCTGTGGCCTCCTGTGAAACTGCAGCACACCAGAGACCAGGAGGCTCATTTGGTTACACTGCAGCCAGAAAGTAGGGCAGCTGGAGGGAGCAGCAGGGAGCACCGGGTCATCAGTGACGTCAAAGTAACAAGCGCTGGGGAGGTTTTGCCTTATTTGCTTTCTGTACCGTGTTTGCAGACAGAAGTAAATTATGAATGAAACTGAGATGGAAGGAGTATCTCTTGCCCTCAGCTTAATACTGGACATGTAGAAAAGGCAAAGCATTTTCCCACTTAGTCCTCCGGGCACCATCACACAGAGACGACAGCTGCACTTTAATCACTCTGCAGTGATTTGTTTCACAGGATGCAGACAATTAGATGTTGCTGTTTTCTTATTAATAAAATGTAGTTAGATTAGTAAAAAATAAAAATAAATTAAAGCTTCCATGTTGTTCATACAAACCTATTACCTAATATTTTCTATTTGAAATATTGTGATTGCTTAAATATCACAATATTACCACAAATATTATTCAAGCAATTTCACCCTTTCTTAACTTCTTACCATGTTTGCTACTCTAACCTTGATATTTCAGAAATATGACCCCACCATTGCGAACATAATAAGAAAGAGCAGGTCACTGGCTTTAAAATAGATTTTATGGCTCTATGTCTCGTAGACAAAGAGGCTCCAGACTGACATATGCGCTTCATGCAAACGAACCCAGCAGCTTTCCAACTGCTCTCAAAGTGGCTGCATGTTTACTTCTTACACTGTAGTACTGTAAACCAGGTGTGTGGGGGCGAGTTTAGACCCAAGGATTTGCTTTTATATTGCTGGTGTGTGGGAACATTGACCTCAGTGGTACGTATGTCACCAGGGGGGACATGGGGCGGATGCTTGACCCCATGCATGTGTAGGTGAGGTCCCACCTAGGTTTGGATTTGTATCTAGAGGAGTGGGAATCTGGGGGAGTGTGTTAGGTGCATGTATGTGTGAAGGTTAGGTTGGGTCGTGTGTGTCTGTCACTTGACGAAGGTTGGTGCCCGGACATGTTATTATTGTTATGTTATTTGTAGTAAATTACAAGTATGGACAATATCCATAACATCCATGTTATACACAATCCATGCTTGTTTTTAATAGTTCGTAATGTTAGACTACACTATGACAATATTGTTATATCTCCCCATGGAAAACCGTACACGGAAAACAGACAATAGTGAGAGTGTGTAATCTGAAAAGGTGGTGGGTTTGCTGTTGAAAGCACTTTTAAACATTCTGCCCACTCTCTGCTGTATCGTGACTGCTGCTGAAACACTGACCCTTCCTCCATTTGTTTGCCATCTCTCAGAGCCTCCTCCTCAGTTGTCATGTCAGTAATCAGTAATGCAGCAAATCTGACATGTTGTCACGTCCTGTACGTGTTCAGAACAACTTGGCTATGACTACAAGCAGACAAATTCAAAGACATTCATGAATTTATTCAGTGTTTCTGTGATGAACACATCTTGATTATCTTTTGCATCGTTGGCACCTGGATGGTCATTAGTTAGTGAGTGTGTTCAAAACACGTGTGTCAATAATAATACATACATTTTGTCAAGTGTTGAAATTGAATTATATAAACCTGTCATAGGTGCCGCTGTAGCTTAGTTTTGAAGCCCATCCTATATTCTGATATAACATTATTTGCATGACCTTATGCCCTGACACATCCTTTGGTGCCAACTTTGCAGGATGCCAGTCTAAATTCTTACCTTAAGCAATTTTGTTGAATGTACCTTTTTTATTGAGAAAGACACGTTGTATCTGACAACAGCATTCCGTAAGCTGTTTGTTGGCTAAGACCAAGAGAAGGTGACAGCTAACGTAACAAGGAGAACACGTACAGCTGCTCATATGCCTTTATCACCAGAGTTGTGTAATGTAAGGCCGCATGGCACAAAGCCACCATTAGCTTCTACCTCTGTCCTAAATGAGTCTCAGCTGCTATGCTATCCAGCAGAAGGACATGCCTTTAGATTTTGACAGTCATGCTGCATAAACACAATAAAGGTCTGGCATCAAATGAAAAATCTTGCAATGTCATCTATGGGCTGATTCCTCATAGCTTCACTGTGTTGGTCTTGTTCCTTCCTGCTGATGTTCCACATGTCTCTGTCTGTCTGCTGCCTGGAGCTGAACTGAACGGTAAAAATGCCAAATAGGACACAGGAGACAGAAGGCGGCACGAACGTGGCTGCAGATTTCTCTTTATGTCTCAGATATAGGAAGCAAACAGGAAGCCGTGCCGTGATAGACGCTGACCTCAGCCAGATGTTTATATTTGCGAGCATGTGCGGCTAGACACTGTGCAAGGCAGGAAATGGCCTGAAGAGATGCAGCGATAGTTGGAGCTGCACTGAGAACAAACGGGCAGCTTTGAAGTCCAGCCTGCTCACATTTCATTGTCTGCATGACCTGATCCTGATCAGCTCCATCTGCAGTATCTCTGGCAAAATGCTATTTATAAGCTGCAGGAGAAAACCGAATGACTCCCGAAGCACAACAAGGTGCAAAGTTGTGTCCGCTGGACCCGACAGGCTCGTTTTAATCTAATAGCAGACATGCTTCTTGGGAAAGGCTGGACTTGTTTAGCTTTGCTGTGGCTAATTATCTGTCCCCTGAACACACTCATCCAGACAAAGATTGTATCAGGTCTGTGGTCTCTCTCTCAGGCTTGACACACACCTGCTCAAACACAGCCACTGCTTGGAATTTAGGTCCAGTGGATCTCAGTTACTAGTCACTGAGAGATCATGAAACCATCTTTATTCATCAGATCACGGCCGCAGTCGCCAGCACCAGTGACTGTTATTTTAGGTCGCTGTGTCACGCAAGGTCGCACTTTTGTTTCCTGCAGTGTGAGCAGTAAGTGCTGACTGGACGTCCTCCTCCAGCGGAAGGACGAGCGTAATGCTCGTGCTGGCAGCGTGGCAGCAGTACATGTCCTTTGAGCGTTCCGCATCAGCACATCATCAGCCTGAGAACAGACTGTTGGCTCGGTTCTTCGTGAAACCATGATGTTGCTCTGCATTGAAGCATGTCTGTAGCAGGTACCTGAGTGTGGTTTAACGATGCAGAAAAGACACAAGCACGTGTGACTAATGCTAAAAAACTAGATGTGACATATAGGTCAGATGCAGTGTTCACACAATAAAGATGTTGTGGTCTGGAACATGTTTTCGCGTTGGCTTGTTTTGACACCAGCTCAGAAGCCCTTTTCCATCAGACATGTCATTCTCATTGTTTTAAAACATCCTATTAACGTATGTGTTGAACGTGTATTTCTGACAAACAGTCTGTGCCATAAACAGCCTGATTAAGAGGAAAGCTCTTTAAGTGAACGCATCATCATTGGATCTCCTGCTGGGTCTGCCCAACAATGGGGCGTCTGCCTGCAAACACACCAAAACAAACGAAGAATAAAAGAGAGTTGTACTTCAGAACAGTTTAAATGCCGTGAAGAGCCACTGCACGTCTTCTAGTCAAGCTTTCTCTTAATGCTGCTAAACACTGCAGTTAGTTTGATATTTTGCTGTTATTTATAGAACACGCGTTTTGTAAATGAAGGTAAACAACATTTTTTAGTTCAGGAATTAAATCTCTTGATATTTTTTTGATATTTTATAATCGAAAGTTACTCGGTTAAAAGAATTTTGCACCGTCATGGCATGTTTTGACGTTTTCACTTGAAATGTCTTCTGTTCTGAAGAGCTGAGGGGAGGAAAAGTGAAGTATAACTGAGGGCTGTAATCCCCCTAATCCCTCTCTATCCCAGCGGACGCAGGCCTCCCGCCTGTGGTTGTTTTAAAGTTTTAGAGGGCTCGTGCTCACATTTGTCTCTGAGGTGTAGGATTGAGGATTTTGGATTGAGGACAAGCAAGGATATAGAGGAATGGAAGGTTTTCAGTGTGAGTGTGTGTTTGTTAAGCTTTCCATCATGGCTTCCAATGTTATACACAGTATGGATGCAGGTGAAGCATTGTTTCATCTCACTTATCATAAAAACTGCAATTTCTTTCATAAAAGTAAAGCGCTGTCACTGTGGAACTCCATGATGTACTAATAAATGCAGTATTATAAAATACATAACGCTATGAAGAAATCACTGACTCAATGCATAATATACATGAAATTGTAAAATAATTGAGCCCATTGAAATTTTTAGCTCATTATTAAATATTATGTAGTATGTCTTTTAAAATGAGTATGTTTTTGCAAAATTACTTCATGGTCATTCGTTTCCCAATAACTGTATAATAACATTACAACGTAGAGCTTTTATTCAATTCTGTTCATTCTTTATTTCAATTTGCCATTTTTCTAAACTCAGCTTGTGGTTTGTAATATTGAGATGATATCATTGCATAGTAACAACCCAACCCTTCTGCAGTTTATTGCCTTTGGGAAATGTGTGGAAACTGAGAACAGAGTTGAAAACTTCAGAAATGCTTTGAAGTCATGATGTAGAGCTACACAAACATTAATAAAAACACATTGCATGGTCAAATATGGGCTTTATGACCAAGGTTACTACACTAACCTATGAATCTGAAATCAGCTAATTATTAATTAATAACAGAGGCATGCAATGCTTGTGCATGTGGTGTTTTGTTCATAAGTTGAAAGCATTAACTTAATAAAGCTTGTCAACAGAGAAGGGCAAAGTGTAACGGGGTCAACAGGTTTGTGGTTGAGTTCAAGTGAAAACAACTTTTTTATGGTGTATTACACTGTCATGTAGTTTTACACAAAGGCACTGTGGGAATTTAATCAAATACAATTAAGTGATTTTCTATCTTACATTTGCTGTGGCTGCCAGTTACAAACTGCAGTTTAGTGCTGCATAGCAAGTTTTTTGTCTGTCTGTGCAAACATGAACTGTGTTTCTGTTACCCAGACACTAGACGATTTAATCTTTACGTGGCGTCTTACTGACAGTCTGGACGTTCAGGGTTTACGGAGCAGGCCACCTGCTTTTGCAGCAATAAGGAATACATCAACATCACAGAGGGAGGTCCGGTTAAGAGGGTGTAAAGAGGATTTTTTTGGAGGATTATGGGGCAGTATAGTCTTTGTGTGTCTGGAAACTTTGGGACAAAAGTAGAGCTTACGTAATATCAACAAAATCTTTATTATAATGCAAAAAAAACAGCAAGTTAAGAAAAGACACTGAAAAAACACCAGGTCCAGATATATCAACGGTGTAGCTGAGCTACTTATTGGTGTCCGAACAACAAAATGAAGACGAGGTTAATCCACGTGTGATCCCTCAGAGCACATCCTGTTCCTGCAGTAGTGTGCTCAAAGAAACACCTTTTGTCAATGAAATGGGATTTGTGAAAGTGCCATCTGGACACCAGAGCAGGAGCGTCTGACCCAGAGAACCAGCCAGTCAATCAGTCACCGTGAGGTCAGGATCAGGCGTCCGGCTGTGACCTGGGGAGCAGGTCACAGCTTGTTTACGCGTTTATAGTTCGACTCCTATTTCATTCATTTGAAGTCATATAAGGAGTTTAACGTTACATCTACTGTAACCGATCGAAGTTGACTGAGCTCAGGAAGAAACGTGCGGCCTCAAAAACGTTCCTAAGAATAGCACAGTCACATTCAGCGGCTGTACCTTCGGGTTAAAACGTGACCTTGACCCTAATTGAATTACACTGAGTTATATTCTTGGTGGAGCCTCAAGGTTTGTCATTATACAATTATCTATCTGGGAGTCGTCACACATTCAGCGGGTAAAGTTTGCTCAGGAGAAAATGAAGTGAATAATATTAAACAAAGTCACCTTGTTAAACTGTTAGATAATCAAAATTACTTGATAGAACATTAGCCAGTCACAGTTTGACAGGCTGAATTATTATGTTTTGTTTCATTGTAGACTCTTAACACACTCTTACTCTTTGTAGTAGTAACTTGGGTGATAAACACACATTAGCTAATCCAACAAAGCATAACATAGTACAAGTTAATTTTCAATTACATACTGGAAAGCAACATCCTCCAGGCCCGGCTAGCTCAGTCGGTAGAGCATGAGACTCTTAATCTCAGGGTCGTGGGTTCGAGCCCCACGTTGGGCGCAAATCTTTTACAGACTTGCGCTTCACAGCCGGATGGAACATGTTTGCTTTTTATTATTTTTATTTTCGAGTTACGCAATAACGTAGAAAAGGACGCATAGAATCTGAACACGACTTATTATAGTTACTGACAGTCTGAGCTACACGTTTACGTGAACCCATCTTTGATCTGTTTGTCCGCGCGCTTCCCCTTTTCACTCTCTGTGCACGTGCGGCTTAACGTGCGACACTGAAGGGCGGGACAATCGTCGGATGAGTCTAGGGGGCTTGGTCGTATCCAGCCAATCACAGACGCGTACGTATTTAAACGCTGGCGTAACAGGGAAGTGTGGGTAGACTGGGAGGACGCTGTATGTGGTACTGGGGAATCTGTCACTGTCATTGAACCGGATCCATTTCTTTTAGCCCACCTACATTTTGGTCTAAATTGAATTTAGTTTACTTTACCTACATGCTTCTTTACATTTGAAGTCAACATAGGTGAACTAATAAAATCAATGAACACCAAACAAGCAGTTTTTGTTGTCTTTTTATTTGAGGTGCAATTGTCTAGTGCAATTGTAACGTCACATTTGTGATGAGCTGAGGAACATGCACAAAACATCGACATACTTCTGCCAGGCATCTTCTGTTCTTTTCTCTCGTTTTTTTTGTTTTGTCTTGTTTTTGCTGAGAGTCTTATTATTGTGTTCAGCGCTCCAGTCCCACTAAGAGCAACTCAAAACACTTGGTTGTACAAAAAGAAAGAAGAAAAACAACAACCTTTAAATACAGCTACACACGTCCTCAAATGGTAAAAACAGTGCGGATCATTTGAGCATGTGAGTTTTAAGTGACGGTAGAGGAGAGTTCACGTACACTGTGCGTCAGTGCAGGAGAGACAGCATCTTAGTGTCCAGGTAAATAATCCTATTCTGGTCTCACCCTGAGTACTGACTTCACAGGTAGCACAAAACCTGGCAAACCATAGATATATATGTATACAAATATATGAACAAAACAACTAAAAACACTTCCATATATTTATCTATGGTTAGAAACCAGGCACTTGGCAGAGTTTAATTGGAAATTTTTAGTCTGTACAAAGTTCACTATCTATAAACAGTCATGTCCTATTTATTCACTTGTTATTTAATTTTACAGACCACTAGGACTTCAATTACATCACCAAAAGCAAAATGAAAGAGACAAAACGCTAGATCTTTCCTATCCCACCCTAAAAAACATTGATTCCCTGCATAAATGTTTGACGCTCCATCCAACGAAGGGGAGACTGCTTCTCAAGCCAGAAAATCTGTTGCGTTTTTCATTTGCTGTGGAGATAAGATCCCCAGCAAAAGGCAGCCGGGTAATCTAACTCCCATTCCAGATGGGTCGTACAAAGTCTGTCAAAGTGCAAATGTAAAAAGGAAACAAAACGATGCCGGATAAAAGAAATTGTGCAGATGGACATCGCTGGGCAGAGGTGGGATGCTGGGCGTGAGACGGTGGCACACTTTCCACAGGATTTGATGGCACTGACAACAGCGTGCAGCTCCCAGCTCCGAAACCACATCTGACTGTCCAGCTCCACCCTCCCGTGGTGGCCCTGAATAAGGGCGGCGACTGCGAGGGTCGACTGTCAGTTGCCGTCAGCTCACTCGGTCCTGTCTTTATCACCATGGCGTCCAGCACGACGACAACGATTGTCTGAAATGGGTAATGAAAGTCCAGGCAAAGCAGACAAAAGCGCACACACGTACACGCACGATGGTGCGACTTCGAAGTCTTTCACTTAAATAAAATGTGCAACAAGAAAAGTGGTTTCCTGTCCCCAGAAGAAGCTGAAGTGTGCGGCACAGTCAGACATGATGCTAGAGTCAGTTCACAGTATGGATAGAATCCTTCCTCCACCTCCTCATTCTCTTCTGTACACCCCCCTCTACTCATCCTTAGGGGGCTCTCCAGTGTGCAGATTCTGTGTTACGCAGACGGGCCGGAGCTCTGTGTGGAGGGGAGGACCTGGGCAGAGCCGACCAGCGCCGGAGTCTGGCTGGTGGGGGAGCCGCCCGTCTGGACCTGTGCCTGGAACTGGGCCATCTGCTCGGGGCTGGCTAGGGTTTTGAGCAGGTTGTTCTCCTGCTCCAGCTGAGTGTTGCGCTCGATCAGCTCTTTGATCTGCTCCTTCAGCACCTCCACCTCCTCACGCACAGCATACATCAGGTGGCTCTTCACCAGGTCCTGAGGAAAAAGGTGAGCAAGAGAAGGACACTGTAAATAATACCTGTGATTTGTTTTGCTACGTTTGCAATAACGCAGGAAAACATGAAGTCTACATCTATGTTTCAGCCTCAGAAAGAAAACGTTCACACGTTTGATTTTTTAATTTTAAAATTCACATTACAGCTAAAACTATTAACAAGCAAGCTACTAGTCAAGCTATTATGAGCTTGAAATTATTGAGGTAGATTGTTTTGTAGTGGTTTTAGGCAGAAACATCTGGTTTCAGGTTTAGTTGTTTTATGCAACATCAATCTGAGTCCAGATCGAGTTATGAATATGATGTTGGGAAACAAAATGGACTTCAGATCTGCTTCTTGCCTTGGTAACTTCCATTCTATATTATATATACCAAACATTTATCTTGCAGCATAAAACAACTGCTGTCACTGGATTATGGTTACAGAAGAAAGGCACAATCCAGTCACGCACAAGCACTCCTCCAACACATGCACATAGCAGAGAAAGATGTCTGAGAGGCACAGCTTTGCATTTTACAGACACGATGATGCTGGAGCAGTGTGCACTGTGCAGGCCGCTGAAGGATTTGCATGTAATAATCTGAGCATCCCTTCCTCTGTGGACCCGCCTATCCGCTCCCTCCTCCTCCTCACTGCCACGGGAACAAAATGTTCCTGCACCGGGTTGGGAGGGGCCAATCACCGGCTGAGTTATTTATACTGAGCCAGGGGAGGCTGCCGCTTGCCTAGCAACACAAGACAGGGAGGGAGAGGAGCTGTGTGTATGCGAAAACACAGGAGGGGTGGGATGAGGTGGGGCGGTGGGCTAGCGTGTGAACCTTGGCCCACATCGAGCTACCAACAAGCCAGAGATGATCGATCCAAATCGTGACAGAGCAGGAAGCTGCTCTTCCAGTGTGCAAACCAGCCGGTGCGTCAAGTGCGCGCGAAGAAACTGCGCCTTTTTGGGCACCTGCAGTTTCATTTCCAATAAAGATCACGTCTACAATACAGACATTCGCCACCATGCTGTTGGCATCTTTCATTTGAGAAAGATGGCCAAATCAAAACGTTTAGTTGCAAATATCAAGTAAGAGGCTAGAAAACACTGGACCGTGCAGGCAGAAGGTGGTGGTGTATCTCTTGGGGACCAAGAGACTGCTTGAGTTACATAACACAGGAGGCAGCACACGGTGCGGCTAACATGACCGATTGCACATATGATGTTCAAAACAGCAGCTTACCATCGCTTGTTCAATCTTGTTGTCGATGGCCACCACACTCGCTCCCGACGAGCTGGAAAACAGAGAAAAGATGATGTTATGGATGATCATGTGCGTTGAGTTTCATTTAAAAAAAAAACGTCTGCATCAAGTGTGTTTTATGGCGCATACGTGACTGGAATTAACCATATGATGCTGCCACGTGAAAAACAAAGAACGCAAAGCCTGGACCGTCATGTCATCAAGCTGGAGGTTGGCAGGATTCATGCGATGATGCTCAAGAAATCGCGACTACGGTTTGCAGCAAAGCGAAACCGAATGGAGGTCGAGGTAGCAGGTTTAGGCTTTGATGGCGGAGAATCAATGAGGCAGCATTTCGCGTTCGGTGCCTCGTTTCAATCTACTACACGCGACTCGTGCGGCGCTGAACCACAGGCTGCTTTTACCTATCGTCAACGCTGACCGATGCGCTCTCCTTCCCCAGCACAGAAGACAGAAACGAAATCGAGAAATTCCTCAGTTGACAAACGCCAAGGTCCATCGCCACTGTGTAACACTGGGAATTCATGCTATCCCGTCCATTAAACCCCCCTCAGGCGATTTATCGGCTGTACGAACTGGGCCTCCAGTGGTATAAAAGTAGAAAAACGGCGCATTATTGGAGGCAGGGTGTTGGACCGGCTCTCCGGGATACCGCAGAGCTCGCAGCCGAGACAGAGCACACAAAAGACTGAAGCTGCTGCTGCTGCACCTCGGCTCCCAGTCTGGATAATACATGCAGGAAAACAGCGCCAGCGGCCGCGCGATTGGCTGAGGAGGGAGCTCATTCACATAATCCATGCGTAAAAGTGGCGCAGCGGCGCCGCGGATTGGACGACAGGCCGCGTATGGTAATAATTTATGCAACATCTACCTGCTGCACCGTCCAAAATAAAAGCCCGCATCCAAGAGGAGCACGCCATGAAGCGACAAAGGAGGCTGGAGCCCACGTCTCAGGCCGTGGACCACTGTGTGAGAGACCCCGACCGACTTTCGGGGCTTCCTGGTAAAATGCGCTCTATGGACGATCAACTTTGCTCAACACAACACAGGCTATGTGCAACAACGTCTCCACCTATCGGTAATAAATAATCTGTCGCAACAATCTTACACAAACAGCAGGAAGGCAAACACCGACTCAACAAAAGCTGAACTGAGTGAAACAGCATCAAATACGTCCACACTGACCCGGTGGTTTAGCAAACAAACATCCCTCAGGCGTCTGGATCCAACCCAACACTTCAGGACACCACCCATAACATTTAAAGCATGAACAAGACACGGTTTAACGAAAACACAAAACTAATGACATGCTAATAATATTGTGTTAGAAAATGTTTTCATTTTTACAAGAAATGACTTGGTGGAGTACGTCTCAATGCAAGGACAGGTGCGTGTGTGTGTGTGTGTGTGTGTGTGTTTTCTCTGGGTACATCTGCCTCCTTCCACAGTCCAAAGACATGCAGTCAGGTTGACTGGAGACACTGGTGACCTTTCTATTGTGAACCTCGCCCATGAAACCTTACGAAGGCGGTTCAGATGGACAAATGGACCATTAATTCATCTTAACACAAGAACATGAGATCTGACATGTTCAAATCGCAAATGCCAAGTCAGAAACCAGAAGAGGTTACAAGCGGAGCAGTTTGTTTTCAGAAACAGAAATGACGAACATCGAAATACCATTCAGTCTGACCAACAGACTAAAGATAATATATTAAGTTTGCTGTAACATCACCTGTAAATCCTCACTAATAGGTATAGGTCATCTAATGTAAGGTTTAATATCGCTCGTCAAATAAATGAATATGTCCTGTTGATTTCTGGGAATGTGGGTTAGACATATTCAAAATTCAGTTTTTATTATTATTTGTTTTTATTCAGGGTTTGTCTCTTTCATGATGCACAGGAAACCGTGTTCTCCCCTGGCTCTGGCCAAATACTGTCCACGACGCCACTGTGTTGTTCCTCATTATTATTATTATTATTATTTCACCACAAGTCCTGTCTACATGAGCCGTACGTCAGAGGTGTGGAGGTGAGCGCTTCTAGATCTAAGCCAATTATCTCAGAGACTTGCTGTTTTCCTTCATCCGCTGTAATCAGGATGTGTGCTTTAGGATGGCTGCTCATTCACACTAATGCTGACTTTCACTTTGTCTGTACACCTTCGAGACACCCTTCCTTCTTTAAGCACCTTAGTGATGTTATTTATGTCTCTGCCTGGATCACTGACGGGCTGCTATCAAGCTAAGTGAGCGGACAACGCATCAACATTCAAGTTTAGAAAACAAAAAGCATCACCTGTATTTTACTTCCTCTGGCTCGGTGTCTGTCTGTGATTTTAGGGAACTAGACGTTATTTCTCCTTTTTTGGTCTGTAGTAGTCCTACTTGGCGCTGTTGTAAAAGTGTAATAGCATAAACAATAGGAACAAGTTTGAAATTGGGTACAAACCAAAGCATGGATTGTCAAGCGTAGGTTAAAAAAAAAGTGTTTTATAGATTGGACAGACTGTTCACACACAAGGGAGCAAATGTAGGTTAACTGGAGTGATTGAGGAACTGGAACATGACGTTATCTTGCAGAGGAAACTGGAGCGTAAAAATAAATAAATAATAATAAAAAAAGACAATTTGAATCTAAAAACGATTGAACCAGGCTTTCACATCTACACAAAGTCAAAAAGAAACACGTAGAGGCAATCTTATATAATATCTTGAGACACGTGAATAGCCCACCGAGGCGACTAGGCAACATTCTTGCGACTGCAGCCACTGCGTGTATTTTCTGACGACATTTGTCTGACTCAACGTTACTACAAAAATGGCAACAAGACGAAGGAGACAAAGAGACAACCCCGCTGCCTGCTGCAGCAGAGGTGAGCCCTCCACACCAATAACAACCCCCCAGGACAACACAGCCATCGTTACCTCTTTAGATGCTTCTCCAGCTCCCAGAAGAGCAGCTTTAAGGCCATGGCCTCTCTGCCATCCGCTCCTTCTGCCCCGGTCAGACCCTTCTCTCTCATTGAAGCTCTGAGGCTACTAAACACACACTCCTACTAAGCAGATGGCACCCAGACCCACCCCACTAAAGCACCCCAAAGCTGACTCCACCACTACCACCAGACCTCCCTGCTGCGCGCTGTAGCCCTGACCCCCTGCTCCTCTCAGCCGAGGCAGCTTCACATAGAGGAGCGAGACCAGGATGGAGCTGTGACCGACAGGGATGGGAGTGGGACTGTGTGCGTACAACGGGAGCGTGCATTAGTATGATAAGTCCTCCTGGTTTTCCCTTTAGTAAGCCTGGTAGAGGCTCGCAGACAACTGGTTTTGTCGTGAGGGGCGATAGGAGGGCTGACGATCGTGCCGCCTCCTCTTTTCGGTTATGTAAACTGTCAGCAGAGATTAGAGTGATCCAGCCAATGGGATGAGCTACTTTTGACCACACAACTCGTTACCAAGCTCACTGCTGTCAACAAGCCACTCCCTCCAGCAAGCGAGCACTCGCGACTCCACGTCATTCCCGTTTTGCTTCCTGCAACATCCTGTCTGCGGTGGACACTTGAGTGGTACCTACAGCTAGTTTCCAGTTGCAGAGACAAACATCCACACCCTGCACTCTGCAAAAACGGGGCTGTGCTGCTCCTTAAGTATACTCAAGGAGACGGTACAGTATAACATGCCCTTAGCTCTCCTGTCATTCCTCATCAGTTGATGCACACTGGGTGCACCCACACTCGCGGTATAGATATCCACTGGACCACGTTGCACGTGTTCCTCCATGCTGGCTCGTGCGCAGCTGCACATAGTTTTAACAAAGACAAAGCAAAATCTAGGCAAGGTCGGATCAAACTCAAACCAAGACATTATCTCTCAGGACACACTACAGAAGGGAAGAGGCAACTCTAGCTGATGGTAGCGTGCCACAAAATGGTGTCGTGGGGTGCTCACGCAGAGTTTGTTGGAGGGATTCAGCTCAGCGCATGCAGTGAAAGAATTAACCTGATTAAGTGAAGGTCACTAATTCCAGAAACAGTTCAGGGGAAAAGGGGAATAAATTAATTAATTTCAGACATAACTGTTTTAATTTTTTGACTACAACAGGATTAAGTGAGGCTGTTCCTTTCTGGTAGATGTTTCTTCCCTTTTTGTGACAAAATACTTCGTATTACATTGACAACTTACTGTAAATCTGTACATTGTGTACTTGCGGGTTTGGAGGTCAGAGTGCGCATGCTCGCCAAGAACAAAAGATGAAACTGGTCTGAGGGAAGCCTTCAGTGATGTAGACACAGTTTACTTTTAGCCAATCGCCGATGGCGCACCAACACAACACACTCTGCTCAACCAATGGCAGGAGAGCTTGACGTTGTGACATCACAGACAGTCCAGACGGGATGCTTTTATCCATTATGATTACATCCAAGGCCTGTGTATGTCTACAAAGGACTGACCCATATATTACCTAACCACTATGCTAAATGTATACTGTACGTGTGCTTCACTTGGCAGATGACATGCTCTCAGAACAGTTTCACTCTAAACACAGTTACAGTCTCTAATAGGCTAATAGTTGACTTGTTCATGTTTAACCAAATTATTTGTCTTTAGTTATGTAACGAGTACGTTAACTTGCCAAACTGTGGATAAAATAATTGGATAGGAGATAAAATGAACTCTACCTGCTAAGCCTTCTAAGAACACACACACCTCAGTAGCTATATTAACTGCACTTTTTAACATGACTTCATCCTCTACCTTCCTTTAAACGTCGGCTGAATGTATCTCAACGTGGGAAAAAGCATTATCCTGTGTGTGTGTGTGTGTGTGTGTGTCTTACCACACCCTTTGGAGCTTACATAAAGACGGGTGTGTAGCCAGTGTGCAGAAGAGGACGTGAAAATAAGTAAATAAAAAAGGAGACTGATGGTGCTTGCATTGCTCTACAGTCCATTATTCAGTTTCAAAACAAGGGCTGAAGCACATTTGATTCAAGTGACAGCTGCTTTTAAACCAGAACCCTGGTTTTAGGTGTGTCCCTGAAGAAAAACCATATTGTGCACGGTGTGTCCACAGTAAAGCTCCATGAACACCTTCTGTAATTTGATAGAATGAAAACTACTCCATAAATGTTAGCGAAAAATGTCAAGCAGAGGAGAAAATACCGTTAAGCTCAAGTGACAATGTTCCAGGGAAGTGAAAATCAATAGTGCTAACAGGAACCTAAATGCCTTCTACATTCCTTTATGCATGTTCTCCCTCACAAAAGCATCCAGCTGAGTCTAACTAATGCTTCCTTCTCACGTTATTGTGTGGTTAGAGCGAAAGAGGAGCTCGGCTCACTCAGGCTACAGCGTGTGGTCCCGAATAGGGTCCAACTCTGCCACAAATGTGACTTTTGTGAAAATATAAAAGGGTTTGATAACGGAGGAAGTCACGAAGCAACTGAGGATGTGGGGACGTGATTGAGATTCGACAGTCATCGCCACAAAAACCACAATGCAACTTGAAGCTCATGTCATAGAAGAGAGCACATCACAAAAGACGATTTGTCCGGGACTGTCATGATTTGCTCACATAGTTATTTTCCCCATTATCATTTCATCAGACTGTACGGCGAGTTGTGATCTACCGGCCTCCATCCACATCGCTTGTCGTCAAGCGGCTGAGACAGCTTGCGTGGTCTGTGCATCCTGTTTGTGTGCTGCATCTACTGATTTGTATGTGTCTGTGTGTGCAGTCTGGCAGAATCCGGTTTGCTTTTATAGGGAACCAAGACTGACAAGCAAGCTCAATCCTGCTGCACATACATGATTAGACAATCAGTTATGCAGAGGACGCATCTTAATTTTCCCAACGACAAAAAACAGGTGTACTGCAGAGAGCCTACAGTATTTGTATTGCATAACCTAATGTGGACATTTCACGCTCTCGACACAGGTATTGAGTAGGTGAAGCATATCGTGTAGAAATCAAAATCCACCTTTAATTTGCTCAGAATTGGGGATAAGCCCTCTGTACAGTTGCCCAAACACAGACAGACAAAGAGCAGGAACGCCCAAAACTCAAACAGCCCTTGTGGCATTGCCGAGCTTCAGGGCAGCAGCTCTTTGGAGCGTAAGTGAATCTGTCTCTGCCGTGCACGCAAGGCCTTACATAACCAGCCTCTGTGCCATATGGGTCAGGAAGAGAGAGAAGAGAAAGATGGAAGGAGACGCCCTGTGGAGCGGCACCATTTCTATCAGCGCGGAGAGATGACAGGCCTTGTTCGTCACATGGACGAGGTATCCTTCTCAGATGGACTCGCACTATGACAGTATGACAAGAGGTATAAGAGGATTATTTGAAACCTCTGTTAGTTAATATTTAGACTATTTTATTCCTCACATTTTAGCAGATATTGTGTTGGAAACAAGCAAATAATTTGGAGTAAAAGCTTTATATGCACAGTCAAACACTGGACATTTGACTCCTACTGTAGTCCGTGTTTAATCCATACTGTTAAATACATATTGTACAATAAAATATTACATAACATTACCACGCACTGGCAACGTAACACGACAAAGGAGGTTTTGCTACCGACCCCCGGTCACATGGAGCTGCACACTGTTTGTGTTTTAAAGGTTCCAGGGCTCGCTGTGAACGCACACAGAAAGCCAACGATGAGGATCTTCTCCGCGGCAGTTGAGAAACGTTGCTCACAGCTGTTAGCAGCATGCAGGCGTCATGCGGGAACGCCAAGATGTAGGAACAGTAGGAGGGGTCACGGCTCGGACCCTAAATAATCAAAAGTGTCTTGACACAGAGTTGTTATTGTTTCTCTTAACGAGAAGTGTTATTTCCAGGGTGAATAAACATTATTGTAACAAGTGGTCACGTTAGTGCGTACGAGTCTGAAATTTACTTATCAACTCCTCCAGAGACAGACGAACAACCCCAGAAAGGAAAGGTCTCCCAAGACAGGTAACCAATGAACAGAAAGAATTAGAGGCCATTTACTGTAAATGAATAAAATGCAGCGAATGAACAGCAGAGAATCTAAATCATATCAATATTTGGTGTCACCACCCTTTGCCTTCAAACAGCAGCAGTTCTTCCAGGATCACTTGCTCAGAGTTTGAAGGAACTCGGCTGTAACTAACCACAGATCTTCTGTGGACGTAGGGTTTCTACATCCTTCTGTCTCTTCATGTGATCCCAGACACACTCCATGATGCTGAGATCAGGGCTCTGTGGGGGCCAAGCCACACTCACGTAGAAACCAAAGATTGATTCGATTTAGATTTTTCTTTTGTTCGCTTACTTTGCATTTTGTAAATTGACTAAAATAAAAAAACAACTTTGTTTACAGCATTTTTTCCACACCTGCCTAAAACTTTTGCACAGTACTGTATACCTATACTTGTTGTATGTATGCATGTATAATTATTGTTATGGATGTTGTTATTGTCATTAGTATTATTATAACACTAACATTGATTAACATTCAGCACTTAAAAATAATTCATTTGTGTCTGGTGACATGTCAAGCTACTGAGGCAGCAGCGACAGTGTTTGCAACTAGTTTAAGACAGAAATACTGAAATTGAGTGAATTAGTCTTCTCCTGCTTCCTACCCAAACATTATGTGGACCTGAAATTGTTTAAGTTAGTCAGAGACTCTGGATCTCCTCCTCTGGCAGTAAGTTCAGCTGGATACCTTTAAATGTTTTGGCTGTGAACTTTCAACTATATGGCCAGAAATATTAGCAGATTTCTTCCCTGCTGTTAAGTGCTGTAGAAAGAAGTGACAGACAAGCCAATTGGTAAAGTTATATAAAAGCCAACAGTACAGGTAACACATAATAAGTGATCGCAGTAGAACCAGTTAAAACCAGAAATGCCTCTTTTCCCTCAGTCAGAAAGCCTGGGGGGGGGGGGGGGGGGGTATACTTAAAAATACTCCCCTGTAAAAACCTACAATTTCACAGATGCACTTCATGAACCACACTGACAGCTCGAGTCATAAACACCCCTGCTGACGAATGCAGACAGACATGCATAGACACATATGCACACTCTTGGACTGCGAGTCTCCTAAAGAAGCTGCAGCTCTGCGTGAAGGCACAAGGCCACAAACGTGACATCTACTTGGCTCTGCACCCCCCTAAACACGTACCCGTGCTGCCCAAAACTCAATCCGTTCGTCATAGCCGTGATCGTGCCGCATTAGGTTCTTTGCAGGTCTAACTGGAATAAGGGAAAGAAACCTCAATAATATATATAATATATATATATATATATAGCTGTATATAATATGCTCTACTGTATAATTAAGTCCTAATAAAAGTTGAAGGCTATTGGCCTATTATTCAGACATTTTGATACAAGCTCATCCATGGGAAGAGTGTCTCAGTCCTTCTCTGAAAATAAGCACACCTACTGTGTTACAAACTCTGCCCGAAGACATCTTATATCAATCACTAGACCACTGGGGCCTTTTGCAATCAATAACAGCGCTGATCAGACATTACACACCCATCACTGTCAGTAAGCACAGAGGGTCAGTGTTTTTACAGAAAGAATATAAAGAACACTCAAGCTTGTGAATCATTCATTGCGTGCGGAAACGATATTTCCACTTTGCCACAAGGCAAATTTTAGGTCAGCAATCTGAAAGCACGATAAGGTTATATAAACTTGCTAACAAGGCTGGGAAGAACTGGCATAGAGTGCCCCCTTGTGGAGTAGCATCAGTGCAACAACGTGAGGGAGAAGGACGACAGAGTCTGAGCCATTGCTGATGCATGATTTAATTAGGAGTCTTCTTAAAAGACAAATCGTTGAAATATTATATAATCGGAAATATCACTTTAAGTCTAAAGCCAAAGATACAGCCTAAACTTTAACAAGAGAGGTGGCAAGCTCCCATATAAACACATTTTAGTGTCTGCAGTAATTCAATATTTACAATATTGCGAACACTACGTAAACAAAACCTTCTCTAAAGGCATCTTTAGATGTTTGGTTAGAATAACACAGCTAACAACACAATTTAAGATATTTGGAGGCAATTTCTGCAAACTTAACTTCTTAAAAGGAAATTTTAATTTGACCTGGTTGCAAAAGCTCAAAGTTCAGGTGCAGAAGAATGTGATGTGAATGAAAGCTTTGTAATAAGAAGAAGAGAGGATTAAACGTCTGGGTGTTTGTACACAATGAAAAGCTACATCTCAGGGTGTGTTTGTTGTTAGCCATGAGTCATTTCATAGTTTTAAAGATCTGAGTCAAAAACTTTATCAAAATAGTTTATGAAAATCACACTTGCAGTAGTAGGCAAGATCTCTGCCATCAGGGATTCCCTCTATGATCACTTGTAAAAACTTGGTTTTGAATGTTGAGCTAATTAAGAACAGGTGTGTTAATATAACAAAACATAAATATTGTGCCAAATCCAGTACAACTACAGTTTTCAACAGGCAGGTCACTGGTGCCAACTTACTACACCTCATAAAAGTGTCAAAATGAAATTAAAGCACCCCAGTGGTTACCCTGCAGCAGGAAACCCAAAAGGGAAGCTTTAATCTGGTCAGAAGAGATACTGATAATAAAATTTATGTTTTGCACAGCACAGCAGGAGTCCTACACAAAGGTTTGGCAGAGTTTTTTACTGTAAAAAGACTTGATTTACTGATGATCACATATTCAAGATGGATAGAAAACGTGTCTGATCGCAAATGTCTGAACTTGTTGCCTCACCTGGTGCTGAGTTTGTTTTTTCCTTGAGTAAAATAATGTACAACGAATGCAGTTAATGGTGTGTGAAAAAATTATGGGTAAATAATAACTAGATTTTACGAGACACGTTTATGGAATAAAACAATAAGGTCATGGTTTAATTGCCTTATGAAACGTTTAAATGCATTTTAACACTTCACGATTGACACTTAGTTGGTTGTGAAATGTATATCAACTGTGTTTTCATGTAAACGGACACAGTTGACTAAAACCTGGGCATATAATGTATTCTTAGACTGATGCTGTTGGCACCAGAAGCAGTGCTTCAGTTACAACAAAACAGCCAACTGCAGCCATTATTGGCGCACTGCAAATCAGCCTTCGTGTGGCAGTCTCTCTTTTTTCTTCAAACGCCTTGTAGTGGCCAATTTACACAGTTAAACAGCTTTACAGTAAATAATATATATTTCAGTTTAAAGACACGTTTTACTATCTTGTGTATGACTCATTTGTGAGAGTGCAGTGTTTAAGCAATGTCATACATATTCTCTCTAAGTCATACTTTGCAAGTTGATGATGCAGGAAAAGGGGGGAATGTGTTTGGAGGTGAAACAGATGATACAGGTGGAAGGTACTGTATGCTAGGAGTCAGTGCTGTCCAGCTGTAAACCATAGCAGGCACTTATTCCAAAATCTGATTATTCTGACAGCAACCTACAGCTGGGATGAAAGTAGACCTGATGGAAGCATTAATTAACATCCCTCCAGCCGACATCAGCCTCACCAGCACGTACATGCTGCATAACAACAGCAAGCAGGTGAACACATACAAGCAGAATCATGCACAAACACAGGCACACCCTCTCATGGTGTGTTCAACCATGCCAGCAATCATAAGGCAAAACAGCTGCATCAAATTAAACTGTGACCTTAGGCACGTACATCTGAATCGATGAGTAACAGAGCATGAAAATGGAGTGAACTGTCCTGTGGGTACAGTCAGTATCTTGTGATTCAAGTCATTTCACAGCAGAGATTTTGTGTCAGTCTGATCCGTCTCCTATTTCACAGAAAAATTCTGATCATATTAGAAACATTCAGAGTGTCACAATGAAACTACACCTTTTTAACACATGGTTACCCTGAGAAGACGCTCCAATGTTGGGCTGAGCATCTACTGGTAATAGGATGATAACTTGTGTTCAAATTATTTCTTACTAAAAATATTCCACAATGTTTAGTCAGTTTTTCAACCTTTTCTGATCACTACAATATCGTCAGACTGTGAACAGATGGTACGAGAAAACATTTAATAAAAATTATTTTGAAAACGTTGTTTATTACTATTGCTATTAGATGCAACTGTGGACAAACTGGCACCATGGATACAGGTGTTATTACTGAACATCTTAATTAAGGGTATTGACGATGCCTGATGGTTAGAGAAGAGGCAGCATGAGGCGAGATAGAAAGAAAGAAAGAGAGACTGACCGTGGAAGAAGAAGAAACCAGAGACATTCACAGAACACCGATCCAAATCCCAACATGACATGACCATAACTACGAACGAAGCAGATGCACACCAAGACAGTGCGCCATGGCAGGCGATGGATGGACCAGCAAATGAACAGACAAAAACCCCCTTGAGAGTGGAAGGCACGTAGAGCTTTTCTGAATGTCTCATATGTTAAACCAACGACAGCCTGTCATCATTACAAAAGCCTCCACACAGAATACAGTCCAGCTCTGTCTGCAACAGAATACGACTAGTCCTACACTGAGCCTGCGGATTCTGGGCCCTTCTCTCGAGTCAAGTTCAAACACAATCTGAAGTGAAAACAAACAGCCATTACTATCAGCTTGCTGCTACCCTGCTATGTTGATTACTGAATTAGAAACGGGTTTTTTATGTTACAGCTACTCATATGTCTTTCCTAGAACAGCATTTGCATGCATCCAAGTAACCAGGTTAAAGTCAGCTTTCTTGAGAAAACTGATTTCTTGGCGGGCTGCAGCTCACCGCCAACACAGAAAATAACGGCTGTGTGAAAGTGCAGATCACTTCGTGGGGCGACGCCGTACACTTCTGAAGTCAAGTAAGCCCATATTCAAATAAAACTGAAAGTGTATAAAGTACGGTAATAATAAGATTAATAATAAGATTTGTCCAGAAGTAAAATCTTCTGTCACTCAAATACAGAACATCTGTAAAACCATTCCCACCTGCATGTGTATACATACTTCTAGTAACCAGGTTTGTTGAGTCTATGTAATGTATGTTGTCCCCAGGTTACGTGAGAATTCTAATTTCACTGTCAATGTCATCCCTGGTAAGGAACTTTTATTTGGGAGAAAGCCTTTTGGAGTGTTTCCATTTGTTGACATGGATAAATAAAGCTTCAATGTTGTTGTAGCTCAATGTAATGAATAATATCTAATATGTAAGGACTTCTTGGGAAAGGCTGATTGTACTCACTTAACCACCTAATGCCCTGAGGGAATTACTGTTGTTTCCACAACATGAATCTTCTACTTAGCCAGAATACAGGCCAGTACAGCGGTAGCAGTAGACCGCTTCCGCAACAGTGGTATTTCTCTACAGCCAGTATCTCAGATGTGTACAACACAACTTTCCATCGGACTCCAGTTTCTTCAGCACAGACTCTGGACATTTAGGAAGGTATAGAGAAATGCATTTTTAGAAAAGAGCAACTGCAGGAACTATTTTTGATGTATAAAAGTAACACTAACAGAGAACTGACTAAGTACATATGAATAATTAATAATACTTCCCTTTGGAAAGGGTGATGCAAAAGCTGAACAAAAAGGGAAGAACAGCGAAGAACAGCATAGAACAGCATGAGGCATTGGCGAAGGGGGTTCATCCGCGGTAAAGCATCTGTTGCATGCCCATGTCCATCAGTGACTCAGCAGCTCCACTGCCTCTCTTTTAACCCCACATAATTTGACTTGAGCAAACATTTTCTGCAGCCTAAATGTCTTCAGGAAAAGGGAATCAAGTAAATATGGCAATAGGCGTTTAGATCTGAACAGAAAACCAGCTGCAAAATTCAGTTACAAGCAGAGCTACGATTATGATGGTGAAAAAAAAAATTCTTTGGGAGACATCTAATCAGATGTTGTTAAGTAGTGCATGAAAGATGAATATTATTCATCGTGCAGCATACTTCAGAGTTACTGAAAACCAATTAAATGATCGGTGTTGCAGTCTTATAAAATATATAGTAAAGAGCTCCAGCAGCACAGGCTGTCTGTCCTCACCTGTCATCGTCTCCTTCACCATGCTGACTTCTCAGGCCTGCAGCAGCAGCCGCCATGAAAGCACTGGCCTCAGCTGATATCCCAATGTGGGCCAAAGTTCCAACACCACCGCTGGCCTCTACAGGCCCCTCTCCACCTACTGCCACTGTCAGCCTGGGCAGACCCAGCAAGCCTTGATGCTGGAGCAGAAGCTTCTGGGCATCCTCCAACTGAGAGGGTTTAATAGAGCTCCCTACTCCAGGGACCTGGGTTATGGTTGCACCAGGGGTGAGGATTGGCTTTAGGTCTGCTTGCAGTGCAGTCAGAGGCATGTAGGGGGTCCCATGAGAAGATGCAGCTGGAACTGTGGCAGTGGAAGAGGGCTGGACTTGTGGTTGTGGGTGAGGCTGGGCTTGAACTGGGAGGGTCTGTGGCTGTCCTGCTGGAAAGGCAGCCTGAGCAGGTGGGGTTACCTGAAGCTGATGGCCCGGCTGCTGAGCAATGCTGGCAGCTGGCTGTGCCAGGATGCCTGGCACTGGTGTTATGGGGAGTCCCGTTGGGGCATGGGGCAGCGGAGGCTGGACCTGGGTTTGGAATGGAGCAGTGGGCTGGATAAAATCTGGCTGTCGGACACTTCCTGGGGGTATGACCCCCACATGGAGCTGAGTGGCAGAGTAGACTCCATGGGTTTGAGTCTGGTGGGGATCAACTGCATAGGGCAGCTGCTGCGGTATTAAGGGTTGAGGCTGACTCACTGCAGCCTGTGGAATAATCTGTGGTGTTGCTGTGGAGAGAGGAACAGAAGCAGCCGATTTCTGCATGTGAGCCCCAGCAACCTCCTGGGTGGAAACGTAGGTCAGAGGTGTGGTTTGGGCCAGGCCCTGTGGTGGGCTCTGCATGGCTTGGGGGCTTGTGAAGTCCTGGCTTGGTGGCTGATAGGGGTGCAGTATGTGAGGTGGCTGTGCAACAGGATTGCCTGGACTGATGCCAACATTATTTGCCTCAGTCTCCGCAGACACATCTGCACCTTTTGGCACTTCAGCTGTAGTTGGATGCGGAATCTCCTTTTCATAATACTCTGTACATGTCCATCTTCCTTTACGGAATGGTTCGGAGTTAGTGTCCAATTTAACCACCCTAAAACGAGAGCCTGTAGCCGTTTGAGTCTGGGGGTGCTGAATGTTTGCAGGAGCAGTGGACGGACCTGTTCCTCCAATAGAAGCTACTTGCCCACTCACAGTAGTGCTCTCAGGAGCTACAGACACAGGAGGAGGAGGAACTGCAGCAGCAGTGACAGCAGACATATTGGAGATGTTCATAATGCCTTGATCAGTGGCTTGTACCCCAGGGGCCCCTACAGGTTTAGTGTTATCCAAGACCGGTGGCCTCTGGGACTGGTTAGACACAGCTTTGAATGTCATAGCTGGGCTGGAGCTTGCCAAGGGAACAACTGGAACAGCTGGCAACGTGGGTTCACCTCCACTCAGGCTATCGGAGCGATGATGGTGGGCTTGACTGTGTTGTTGAGAGTAATAATGATGGTGCACAGTCCCGTTTACCATAGACGCATGCTGCTGAGACCCCTGTGGGATGGAATGGGGGTGTAGGGGCTCATTGGGAGACACCAGTCCAGGTGTGTCAACCCCATGGAGACTGTTCAAAGTCTCATCAGAAGAGCTTCTCTCTGCAGCCCCTGTATCCGTAGCCCGAGACACAGAAACGTCCAGCATATCAGAGGAAGACAGGTCTTCTGTATGCGACTCGTCCATATCATCGTAGCTCTCGGTGTCATCTGCTAAGCTGTTGTTGCCACTCACATTAATCTGAGCAGAAGTGACACTTGTTATCTGGAAGCCACTCTTCTTTTTCACCTGTGTTCCAGTCGCCTGGGACTGAGACTGATGGTGGGGTCCAGGAGAGGACGATCCCGCTTGGTTTGGAGCGTCGTCAACAGCGCTGACTCCGCCACTACCGGCTGCAGAGACGGACGCGCCGCTGCTGCCCCTTCGGTAGTGGAAAGCAGCCTTCCTGCTCCCGGACCCGGGCGAGTCCGCAGAAAAGTCCTGCTGGTGCATCTCTACCGCCGAGGAGTTGCCGAAAGTCAAAAATGGTTCGATACCTACTAGCTAACACAGTAGCTACCGAGCTGGGTCAGCTGCAGTACCGCGATACTAAGGAGCCATAAGTGAGCAGTCAGATGATTTATGTCCTTTAAACATACAGCTAAATGCTCCGAGGCGTGATCGCACAGCAGCGTTAGCTGATAAACAGCGCAACTCTCGTCAACTTCAGTGTTAATCAAACTTCAGAAAGATAAAATCGCTCTATGCCGTGACGCAAAAATAATAAAAACACAACGCGAATTTCGGTTAGCCGCTGGTTAGCTTAAAGCTCTGATGGGTCACCAGTAGCGATTAGCCACGGTTCCCTAGACCTCGGTGTACATTTTGTTCAACTTAACAGCAAAAAAAAAATGCAAATAACAGTTTAAATGTAAAGCACTGGAAATCAGCACCAGTCCTCGGCAGCTGAGGTGTCCTCGGGTTGTCTTCAACGTGCCTGTAAATGACCGGCGCACGTCGCAGAATAGCAGTCGTCACATATATTCCTCTCCAGGACGTCGAGTCTCCTTTTGCCCGAAATGAAACTGCGCTTGCTTGCGGCGGCGGCGTCAGACCGTAGTGTGTGAGTAATACCCGTCTTGGTAGTGGTGAAATGTACCCGAGATGTCCATCTCCAAGTGTCTTATCGTGTCCGTGTTTGCTGTATCATGCCGGCGAACAGCAGCAGCTAACGGGCTGTCAGTCTCAGCGGAGGGAGGAAGAATGCAAACACAGCCACTGCGCACGCGCGTCGATGCTTCCTTTTTTTTCTTCTTTTTTTTTTTTTAAAGGGGAGCTATTTCACCGTAAACATTTGCATCGGAATATTAAAAATGATTGCTGCAGTATATAAAATTTACCTTGTGCTCGCATATCTGTTTTTCATCGCCCAGAATAATTTTCTCATCTCTTAAACCTTAGACCAAACACGTTTAGTCAGAACGTGAATGAACGCACCACGTTTTCTCTTCCGTCTTGTTGGAAGGGCTAAAAAACCTGAATGACTTCAGACCTGCTCCAGGCCTACACTTTATTTCTTTATTTGTTGAAAGATAGCACGTTATACATTTGAGGAAAGGAACATGTTCCAGCCTCTGTGTCTGCACATTCAAATTAAACGTTTCATGTCAGCCATTCATTGCTGGCAATATGTCATGCAAAACAAGTCCTGACACAAAGATCAATTTAAACCACCTCCTCAGTAAGGAACAGCTTGTTTGGCCTGTTGGATCTAATTCCAAAGGGGTTAGAAGTTTAATACAAGTAACTAAACAAAGCCCTCTAAATTGGTTTTTAACATACAGCAGGTTTTACCCCCGAGTGTATGAAATAAAAGCCGGACACGCCTGCCAGCTTCACAGCTATTCATAGAGACATGACATGCACCTGTAGGGAGGGCGCGATGTGGGACCGTTTCCCCGTGAAGTCCAATTTGAGATGTTATGTAATGTTGAAACCACAAAAAGTAAGCAGAGATGTTTGCTCTCAACACACTCAGGATGTCAAGACTGTTGCTAGACCATCACAACAGTTACAGGAAAAAGGTTAGATTGCGTTTACCTGTAATGATAATTTTTATTCCAACAAAAATACTTACAATATATATGATATACCTAAAACACATATAACCACAAGACAGTTTTCGTAATCAACTGGGATTTAGTTCTATATCATGTTAAAATCAATTCTCATTCATAAAATAATATAGTTAGTTATTTAGTTATAATAAAATAACTAAATACTGTTAGTTAGTTTAACAGCTCGGCCCTGCAACCGCTAGAGGCCGCTGTTGTTCTCCTTTCTTCTTCCTTGGTTTTGTTACTTCCTGGTTTGTCTCGTGCTCATTGTTTTCACCTGTTGGTTATTTCCTGTTTAGCTTGTATTTAAGTTCCTTCTTGTGCATTTGTTATTTGTTGGTTGATTACTTGTATTAGAATTAGTGTTACCGTTAGTACCGTTAGAACCGTTAGAACTGTTAGTATTATGGATTATGGATAATGGATTATGTGTTTGGTATGTTGTCTTTCGTCTGGTTTGTCTTTGATTATTGATGTATGAATGTAATGTCAAGTCTTGTCCCGTTTAGGTTTGTTAAATGTTCAAGTTTTGTGGCTTCAGGTTTTGGTTTTTGTTATTAGTATTAGTATTATTAGTAGTGAAGGAATGTAAATAGTTAAGTAGTAGTTAAAATAGTAGTTAAAAGCTTAGATAGTAGGATGCAGGCAGAAAACAGAACAAGCCGAATGCATTAAAGTATAGTTTGAAACACACACATCAAGTTTAGAGAATAGTAGAAGAGCACCCAGACACAGGTCATAAAACAGTATGTGGAAGGTGGGGTCTAAACAGAAAATCAGATAAGTTGGGAGTGAAACATGTGCATGTCTGTAGAAGGAATGTGATTAAATCCATAGGTTATGGGGTCACACAGGAACGGAGCAGATCACACCACCAATAAAGCAGCCATGGAGACGAACACCAGACCACGGCATCAGGATCCAGTTACACCACAGAAATATGCTCTGTCTAACATAAAAGTGTGGGTCGAGAGACAGACAGTGTCAGTCAGACTTCGTGCCCTTACTATATGCTGATTGATTTTTATCAGAAGTTTCTCCTCATCATTCAATGAACGCGAGAAGCTGGGATTGGGAGAGCAGCTCAACAGTAGTATTAGTATTTTGTAGCTTCGGGTTTTGGTTTTTGTTAGGTCACTGTGGAGTTACTTGTTATTTGCAGCCACTGGGGTCAGTGTTTGGTTCAAGTTTGTTCCTCAACTTGGGTGTCTTTGAGTATCTTTGTTCCTCAGTTATTAAAATATTAGTTAACTGTTCACGTCTGTCAGTGGGTTGTGCAAGTCCTCAGTTCGTGAGTGTGGGTATAGGCTCTATGTTGAGCAGCCCTTTTGTTATAGTCGAGTCTTGTGAAGAGGGTGTAGGCTCCAGGGTTTGAAACAGTTCGAGGTAAAAATGATATTTTTCCATGCATATAATAATATTGTCTTACTGTGTATATATATATAGATATAGATAGATAGATAGATAGATAGATAGATAGATAGATAGATAGATAGATAGATAGATAGATAGATTCATAGTTCCAAGTGTCAGTTGACATTGTGAGTAGTTTTACTCTTGTGTTTAGGGTTTGAGAACATTTCCTGTAGCTGTGGTTCCCCTTTCGTTATGTTTGGCTTCATTAGTTATGAAACAAGTCCAGTCATGTCCACATTCCAGTCAGGCATTCCCAGATCATCCTTCATCACAACCAACAATACAGATGATGTTTGTTCTACTAAAGTGAACATTCAGGTTTGACCAGAGTGATGCAGAGAAAACTTGAAACCAGTACGTAGCTCAGTGTGAAGGTCCTGATCTCAGCGAGTCGGTACCAGTGTTCGCAGCACCAGTGATCCAGTTCAGGCATCTTCAGCTCCACTAATTGGACTCTTTAATCTGTGAGGAGGACCAGGACCCAGAGTTTCTGCCGTCAGCATCACTGCTGTACAGTAACTGCATTGTAAGTCTCTGATGTTTCACTTCCTGTTGGAGCATTAGCTGCAGTATCATTTCTGAATACACATTTAGTATTGTATGTAGTTGTTGGTTAAGAGTATGAATTCTGTTATTCCTGTATGAGGAAAAATAGGTAAATTTTGGGAATGTGAGGTCGGTGCCATGTTTAGATGGTAGTTACTATATTATGATACCAGGAAGAGTATCCACCAAAGTGAGCACTAGTCGTGTGCTGCCAGGCTCTTAACTTAACTAAAACTTATCTGGGGTGCAATGAATCTCCACGTTGACAAAGCCACCACACTTGTCAACCTCATTCAGGAAAAACTCATTGCTGGCAGAAGTGTAAGTTCAGGCAAGATGAGAGTGGGAAAGCATGATGTAGTTATTCCACCTGGTCAAGTTTAGCATGTCAAGTGCAAAGTCTCCCACGTTTGACGAAGTCCACTCGTGCTCTTTGAATCTCATGAAGACGATCCACAGCTACAACAGCTGGATATGGGTGATGGCTTTGTTGAGATCCACCAGGCCACAACCCCCTATGTCAGAGTACCCATTGGAAACAACACAAAGCATAATGTCACCCTGAGTAACTGAAACTAATTGACAAAGTTGAACAACAACAGATACCACCCACGAAGCCAGCGATGACATGTCCCCTGACTCCCACCAGAACGCAGGAAATAGGCCAACATCAGCCCGTGGACCCTGTTAAATTGAGTATCAGCAGAAAGTAGTAAAGAAAAAGTTGCATCAGCGGCTTTTGCACAGGATGACAGTGATATGTATGTATATCACATGTAAGGACAGTACTCCAATCCAAAAATCATGCATTTCCATCCCAAAACCTCTCTACAAGGAAGTCAAGGAATATATTGAGAATGCGTAGTGAAATCTAAATCCCCTTATTCAGCACCAGTCATCTGTGTATAGATTTGTATAGCTCCTGAACCAACAAACCCTCACATCAGCTGAAAGGAATTACCGATTCAGGCAAGTTGGAATTTCTGGCACTGAAGTGGCAGACAATAATTCCCTGACGTATGTCATGATGACAGCCAAGTTGAACTCTGTTGGTTTTAGGTGGGTGGAAGACCTGTCAGATTTTAGGTTTGACATACGATACAGACCTAGGAAAATAAATGTTGATGCAGATACTCTTTCTAGGCATCCTCTTGACATTACAAAATATGTTGCAGAACAGTAATTTCCACAAGAAGCTTTCACTGCTACATGGGAAGGTTGCAGGGCAGGTGAAGGTCAAGATGTCGCCTATGTTTCTACCCTGACCCTCTCACCAGATAACGAGCTCGAACCGAGCAGTGGAGATGTCTTGTTGCCCGTTGATACTGCAGAACTGCAAAAGGCGCAGCGAACAGACCCAGTGGTAGGAGAGATTATGAAGATGAAGGAGTCAAACAGATATGCACTGGCTTACCCAACTCACAGGTCTGGTCTGGGAAAACCTGAAGAAAAGATCTTTAACGATTAACATCCCTGGTTTAGCTACTCTCTAAAACTGCACCATGACCAAGGGCGTGAGTTTGACTTTTTTTACTATGACTAACTCATCAAAGGGGTAATGCTACACCCAGCTCAACGTGAAACTGTTTCAATGGATGTGAGTATTGGTGGATCATCATGTCCTTCGTGGCTCCATCTACTTGTAGAGGACTGAAAAGTAGAGCAGCTGATATCAGATTCCTCTACCTTTCATTGCTGCTTGACACAGATATGAATCAGAGAAGAAGAGCCAATCAGTGGGGCAGCAGCTGATGTTATTACAGGACCAATAATGGAAAGGAGGAGTTCAGTTGCTGTGTAGCTCAATGACTTGTGTTTCTACTTCATGTGAAGGTAGAAGGTTTGTGTGAGCTGACGTGGATGTGATTTCAACAGCATGAATCAGTGTGAGGACAGAGCCCCTCCCTCTAAAACAACTTTGTGTGGGGACCATGAGAGGTGAGATGACTGAGACCATCCGACTAATTCTGTCTCCATGTCACAGACACACTATTTAATATTTCATCATCACATATTTAGTATTATTGGTTATTTATTAAGTTGTTTTTCTATCAGGTCCCATCAAAGAGAAGAATCTGCTGATCCTGGACCTGAACCCAAATCTATGTCCTTCAAGAGCAACCAGTCAAAGGGAATTATTGTTACTTTTAAAAATCGACCTGTATCAGAGCCAAAGTGAGTGAATTTCAGTTTAAATCAGGTTGTACAATGTGATGTAAACTTCATATGATGATAAATAGTTGGATTGTTTATTTCTTGATCTTTCTGAATATCTTTGTGTTGGAAGTGTTGAAAGAGAAGCTTTCTTCATTGTTCTTCCAGCAAACAATCTGATTATTAATAAGGTTTTCATCCAGCCAGTAGCTAAAGCTCTCACCCTGTAGCACTTGGCCCTCAGGAACCAGGGAGAGTAGCAACATTGCTGATCTTCCTCCATTTGTAGACAGTCTGTCTTTACGTGGACACATGAACAGCTTCATGCAAGTCAACAATTTTTGATTGTAGGTCTTCTGAGAGATCTTTTGTGCGAGGCATGGTTCACATCAATGCTTCTGGAGAACAGTACACTTGTGTGTTTATATAGGACACGGCAGCTTTAACCAACACATCCAATCTCTTCACATTGACTGGACTCCAGGTTGCCTGACTCCTGGCTGCAATAAGCTCTTGGAGAAGTCATTAGCCAATGGGTTCACATACTTTTTCCACCCTGCACTGTGAATGTTTACATGTTATGTTCAATAAAAACAGGAAAACATTTAATGTTTGTGCAATATTAGTTTGAGCAGACTGTGGCTTTTTTTTTGTTGTTGTTGTTGTGACTGATGAAGATCAGAACACATTTGATGTCCAATTTATGCAGAAATCCATGTCATCCCAAAGGGTTCACAAACTTTTTCTTGCAGCTGTACACGCTTTTCAAAGCTGCTGAGACTGAACCAAACTGACTGTGACAGTAAACCATCACTGCTACAGGGAGTTTCTGACTCACGAGTGATATAATTACATAAAGAATAACATGAGCTCATTGTTCATGGTTCCTCCACAGAGTGGACCAGTGGAGCTCAGAGGGTCCCAGTGGTCAGTCTGCCCAGCAGCACCAAACACACCTGGACTCCATGTTTATGGTCTGTACATGTACAGCTTCTACTTTTCATCTGTTGTGTTCACAATCGTCTCCATGCTGCACTTTTACACCAGTGGGTTGTCAGTGTGTCCAACATGGATCTGATGTTTGGCTCCATGCTTTTAGTTGGATGGTGTCATTCATATAGTTTCTGTTCCAGCTGCTGGAGGACAACATTGTCATGTTTGTGAGGAAGGAGCTGAAGAAGATCCAGAAGATTCTTAGTCCAGATTACCCAGAATGCTTAGAGAGTCAGAGGGAGGATGAGGAGGCGTTGGATGGTGAGGACGAAGAGCAGATGAGGAGCAGCAGAGACGCATTTCTGAAGATCACACTGAACTTCCTGAGGAGGATGAAGCAGGAGGAGCTGGCTGACTGGCTGGCATCAAAGAGACACAATCACACATTTTCTGGTGTGTTGGAGGGTTTCTTAAATGTGAACCTTAATTAGATTGTCATTGTTTTTTTAAGTTACATGAATCCAAATTTTTGCTTTTACGTTCAGGAGCTTCTACTGCAGTTTGTCAGCGTCATCTTAAATTTCAGCTGCATCAGAAGTTCCAGTGTGTGTTTGAAGGCATCGCTAAAGCAGGAAACCCAACCCTTCTGAACCAGATCTACACAGAGCTCTACATCACAGAGGGAGGGACTGGAGACGTCAACCATGAACATGAGGTCAGACAGATTGAAGCAGCCTCCAGGAAACCACACAGAGCAGAAACAACCATCAGACTAGAAGACGTCTTTAAAGGCTCAGCTGGAAGAGATGGACCCATCAGAACCGTGGTGACCAAGGGAGTGGCTGGCATTGGGAAAACAGTCCTGACACAGAAGTTCACTCTGGACTGGGCTGAAGGCAAAGCCAACCAGGACGTACACTTCACGTTTCCATTCACCTTCAGAGAGCTGAACGTGCTGAAAGAGCAAAAGTTCAGCTTGGTGGAACTCGTTCATCACTTCTTCACTGGAACCAAAGCAGCAGGAATCTGCAGCTTTGAACAGTTCCAGGTCGTGTTCATCTTGGACGGTCTGGATGAGAGTCGACTTCCTCTGGACTTCCACCAGACTGAAACCCTGACTGACGTCACAGAGTCCACCTCAGTGGATGTGCTGCTGACTAACCTCATCAGGGGGAACCTGCTTCCCTCTGCTCGCCTCTGGATCACCACACGACCTGCAGCAGCCAATCAGATCCCTCCTGGGTGTGTTGACATGGTGACAGAGGTCAGAGGGTTCACTGACCCACAGAAGGAGCAGTACTTCAGGAAGAGGTTCAGAGATGAGCAGCAGGCCACAACCATCATCTCCCACGTCAAGACATCACGAAGCCTCCACATCATGTGTCACATCCCAGTCTTCTGCTGGATCACTGCTACGGTTCTGGAGGATCTGCTGAGAACCAGAGAGGGAGGAGAGCTGCCCAAGACCCTGACTGAGATGTACATCCACTTCCTGGTGGTTCAGACCAAAGTGAAGAACATCAAGTACGATGGAGGAGCTGAGACAGATCCACACTGGAGTCCAGAGAACACGAAGATGATTGAGTCTCTGGGAAAAGTGGCTTTAGAGCAGCTGCAGAAAGGAAACCTGATCTTCTACGAGTCAGACCTGACAGAGTGTGGCATCGATGTCAGAGCAGCCTCAGTTTACTCAGGCGTGTTCACACAGGTCTTTAGAGAGGAGAGAGGACTGTACCAGGACAAGGTGTTCTGCTTCGTCCACCTGAGTGTTCAGGAGTTTCTGGCTGCTCTTCACGTCCATCTGACCTTCATCAACTCTGGAGACAATCTGCTGTCACAAAGAAGAAAGAAAAGACATGAACCTGCACGTTTCTACCAGAGCGCTGTGGACAAGGCCGTGCAGAGTCCAAATGGACACCTGGACTTGTTCCTTCGTTTCCTCCTGGGACTTTCACTGCAGACCAATCAGAGTCTCCTACAAGGTGTGATGACACAGACGGGAAGTAGTTTACAGACCAATCAGGAAACAGTTCAGTACATCAAGAAGAAGATCAAAGTGTCCCCCTGTGCAGAGAAAAGCATCAACCTGTTCTACTGTTTGAATGAGCTGAATGATTGTTCTCTAGTGGAGCAGATCCAACAGAACCTGATATCAGGAAGTATCTCCTCAAATAAACTGTCTCCTGCTCAGTGGTCGGCTCTGGTCTTCATCTTACTGTCATCAGAAAAAGATCTTGAAGTGTTTGACCTAAAAACATTCTCTGCTTCAGAGGAGGCTCTTCTGAGGCTGCTGCCTGTGGCCAAAGCCTCCAGCAAAGCTCTGTAAGTATATGGATACGTAAAGGTACGAATGTACTGTGTAATTATTCTATAACTGTGTTTAAACTAGAGAGAAACATAAATTATCCATCTTTTTGCTTTTGTCTGTTCATTAGACTGAGTGGTTGTAACCTGTCAGAGAGAAGCTGTGAAGCTCTGTCCTCCGTCCTCATCTCTCCGTCCTCTAGTCTGAGAGAACTGGACCTGAGCAACAACAGCCTACAGGATTCAGGAGTGAAGCTGTTGTCGGTTGGACTGGAGAGTCCACACTGTCAACTGGAGACTCTCAGGTGAGGTCACGTTGCTGATTGATTTAAATACATGGACATTTTGCACATGTCAAACTTGAACGAGACCAAATAGTTTTAACCTACTACAACTTACACTATCAGTTGCTTATTTAAACAACAACATATTTTCAATAATTTATTATTTATGTTTCATTATTTAGAGTTAAATTTAAAATATTAGTACAAATTAGCACAAATGCTTATCATTCTGTTCATCACTGTCTTTCAGACTGAATGTATGTAACCTGTCAGAGAGAAGCTGTGAAGCTCTGTCCTCAGTTCTCAGCTCCCAGTCCTCTAGTCTGAGAGAACTGGACCTGAGCAACAACAACCTGCAGGATCCAGGAGTGTATCTCTTGTCTTCTGGGCTGGAGAGTCCACACTGTAAACTGGAGACTCTCTGGTTGGTGTTGATTACCTTACTCCGTATCCTTTTCCAGACACTTAATTATCTAAGATCCGTTTTTGCAAACTATGTCTCAAATCAAAGCATTTTATAAGTGAAGGTTGAAACCAAACATCTGTTCCGTTTTGTTTCATTTATTCCACTCCAGGTTTGTCAATATCTGACTTCTTTAGATGTTTAGCGTGTGACTTGATATTGGTGTGTAATTGTCATCTGTACAAAAACACCTCCACCAAGTCTTGTCTGTGTTGTTGTGTGTCTGCAGGCTGTCAGGTTGTCAGATCACAGAGGAAGGCTGCACTTCTTTGGCCTCAGCTCTGAGCTTCAACCCCTCCCATCTGAGAGAGCTGGACCTGAGCTATAATCTTCCAGGGGACTCAGGAGTGAGTCTGCTGTCTGTTGGACTGGAGGATCCTCACTGGAGACTGGACACTCTCAGGTATGGAGAGGCTTGTTTTAGCGTAGACGTCAACAGGAGCAGCTCACTGACACAGACCAGGAGCTGAGTGACGAGCTCCACTCAATCTCAGATGCTCATGTCCAGGATCAGCTGCTCTAAGGAAACATGCTTTAACCAGAATCAGTATCAGTATCAGTATCAGTGACACTTCCTGCTATGATGCATTTTACCTCTGGCAGAAACTGTTAAAGGTTTGCTGCACGGAAAGGTAGAGCCACAGTAGTTTTGCATCCCTGGGACATCGGTCGTAGCTGAGCAGATGTCTCCCAGCAGCTGGACTAATGACAGCTACACATAGTGACTTCATCATGTGCAGTTAGGATGTAATCTTTTATAAAACCAGGTGGTTGTGGTGAGACGGCAGTAATCATGTTAGTTTGATCACAGTGAATTAATCTGACAATCGTGTCAAAGTCAGTCGGGAGAGTAGCCTAAAACTGAAATGAAATCTTGTGACGTTATTGATTAAACACTGTTTTATTAAAGAGCCCTGTATTTATAAACTCTTAACTCTAAAATCCAAAAATCCCACAAACACAGCCCACAAGGTAAAAATCAGAATATTTAATTAAGCCGAAGCAAAGGTACAGAATGAGGGGACAGAACAACAAACAAGGATCATCGCTATGCAGGGAAAAGCTGGTGACAAAACTAAGGTCAGAACAAAAATCACTGCTATGCAGGCAAACATACTGTGTCAAAACCAGAAATACTATTAACAGGGTATAAGATAACAGGGGAACAGATTATAAAGCAACAGGCTACAGTTAAACATAGAAACACATACCAGGTAGACTAACAGGCTGATCTTCAATAGAGAAGTGAAACCTTTGCTCCATGTCAACTCCTGCCCCATAAGATTCCAAGATAATGACTCCAGCTCCTTAGTTGTCTGCTGAACGTCTACATACAAGCCTCTATCTGAACACAATAAAACAAACATGAGAGCCATGTAACGTCCATGTCTGCATGTGCTGGTCTGACCCCGTCCTCCTTTCAGGCTGGAGCCTGGTGGAATCCGATGGTTGAGACCAGGTCTGAGGAAGTGTAAGTGTGTTTTAATGAGATTGATGGAAACAAAGCAGCAACATTCAACCATCTTCAAACCGTCACATCACTGATGTCATGAGTCATCATCAATCTGATGGATTGTGTCTTGTTCTCTCCATCAGATTTCTGTCAACTCACCATCGACACAAACACAGTGAACAGAAAACTACAACTGTCTGACAACAACAGGAAGGTGACACACGTGGAGGAGGTTCAGTCGTATCCTGATCATCCAGACAGATTTGACCTGCGCCCTCAGCTGCTGTGTAGTAATGGTCTGACTGGTCGCTGTTACTGGGAGGTCGAGTGGAGAGGATGGGTTTATATGTCAGTGAGTTACAGAAGAATCAAAAGACGAGGCGACAGTGAAGACTGTTTGTTTGGAAGGAATGATCAGTCCTGGAGTCTGAGCTGCTCTAAGGGTTGTTACACTGTCTGGCACAACAGCAAAGTAACATCCATCTCCTCGTCCTCTGTGTCCAGCAGAGTCTCAGTGTATGTGGACTGTCCTGCTGGTTCTCTGTCCTTCTACAGAGTCTCCTCTAACAAACTGGTCCACCTCCACACCTTCAGCACCACATTCACTGAACCTCTGTATCCTGGGTTTGCAGTTTGGACAACTGGCTCTTCAGTGTGTCTGTGTGATGTGTAGTAGTGAGAGTGTGGTTCTGCCAGAGAAACTGTTGATCACACAGTGAACATGTCTGTATAGTTTTTCGATTCGTGTATTAATGTTAGTTATTGTTTCTTTCTGGCCCAGTTCGAAATTATTCCTTGTGAACGTCTTACTACTATTCCAGTAGTTCTGGTACAGGGGTGCGCTCAGTCAGCTCACGGTTGACAGCGGTGCCACTTTGAACGGAGCATTCGTTGTCAAGCACATTTGCCACGGTTGTCGGATGTACCACCCTCGCCAAATGCAACACACATGTCTCTTTGGGAACCCTTCGTTCTTCCTAAACATACATTATGAGGATTTCAAGAAATGGGTGATGATGAATCGCTTCATCGTGGCGAAATACAACATGGACGTCTCAGAGAAGAAGGTCAGAGAAGCATGCAAGGCCCTTCTTCATCGTAGCCATGCAGGACGAATTAGTAGGTGACTCTGTTTTAAAGATTTAAAACCTTCAAGAAGCTGTGGACTTTTGGGAGGGGAACGAGCTTTACACAATAATAATGACGATGTTTTTTTCTACGTATGTATCCTCATGTATCATACTATTTTTATTAGATGGTAGTATTGTTCCTTGTATTTTTTAATTGAAGACTAACTAACTAAATACTTGTAAAAAAAATTTTGTCCTGTCCGGGCAGTTTAGCATCCAGCATGTATGGGGCTGGATTGTGTCTTGTTCTCTCCATCAGATTTGTGTCAATGCACCATTGACACAAACACAGTGAACAGAAAACTACGACTGTCTGACAACAACAGGAAGGTGACACACGTGGAGGAGGATCAGTTGTATCCTGATCATCCAGACAGATTTGACTACTGGATTCAGCTGCTGTGTAGCAATTTAATTATCGGTGACTGCAAATTACAGCCAGGGTCTGTGTCGCTTTGCTGCCCATGTTGTTTGAGGGCCAGACAGTAGTTTGTTGTGATCTTTGCTAGCCTGTGCTCTTATTGTGAAAATCTGCAGCTTTCCTCATTCGTACCTGTCCCAGGTGCAGCCCCGCCTTGTTCCAGGAAACAACTCCACTGTGCCAGGCGTGGAGTGGGGAGTCTTTTGTTACATGTAGTTTGAACTGTAAGTTTGCTTTGCTAATGATCTGATGAACTCAGGTTGTTCCATGTGAACTTATGTAGGTATGTGTTTCTACATTTTAATATTAACTTTGAAGACTTTAAATGTGCAGTGGTAGCTCTTAAAATTGTCGTGTTCTTTTGCCATTTTCAAACTCCGCCATTACTATAATGTAAGCGTGCATTTAATACAATGAACTTTGAACTTATTGACGACAGACTTCAGTTTATAGATGTGAATCAGCGAAGACTCCTTTCTGAACAGTCTGTCAACATTTGGCTGCTGCAGCCAAGGTGAACAATAAACTCTATGCATTGTGAATGTATCTGTCTTAAAGTGGGGGAAGGATGTGATGAACTTTCCCTTTAGCTAAACAGCAGCGATGAATTACATAAAGAAGGCTTCATACAGAAATAACGTTTTTCATGTTTTTTCTTTCTATATCTTTTTGCACACAGTTTAGTTATAATCACATTGGAAAAACCAAGTATAAAATGTGAATAACTATTACGACTCCTATGCTGTGACGTAGGTCTGTCTTATTAAGAATCCATCGCTGTTCAGATTAAAACCCAAAAAGCAAAGAGTGACTCGAACACCCTTCACCAATCAAACCTTAACCACGGGTCTATCTAAGAAACCAACAATTTCCCTCACCTCTGTAAATGTTGCTTGTTTCCAAATTCCAGTGGATCAATGGAGGAGCAGCTGACATTTTTACAGGATTAGTGGAAATGAGGATTTCAGTTGATGTGCAGATAATGATTTGTGTTTTCTCGCCACATGAAGGTAGAAAGTGTGTGTGTGAGCTGATTTGGATGTGATTTTAGCAGCATGAATCAGTGTGAGGACCGAGAGGAAGGAGCCCCTCCCCCTAAAACCAGAAGAATGGAGAAGACCAAAGCTCAGAGGTGAGATGACTGAGACCTTGTGATTGAGTCACAGACACTATTTAATATTTCATCTTCACATGTTTAATATTATTGGTTATTTGCGAAGGAAACTTTGACTGAATATATGCACTAAGCTGTTTTTCTATCAGGTCCCATCAGACAGAATCTGTTGGATCTGGACCTGAACCCAGCTGTGTGTCCTTCAAGAGCAACCAGTCAAAGGGTCTTGGTATTATTTTTAAACAACATGCATCACTGCCAAAGTGAGTTGTCATTTAGAATCAGGCTGAACAATCGGATGTAAACATAATGATAATGAAATATTCTTTACATTTCTTTATATGTCTAATGTGAGGATAAAACAATGGAAGTAGTTCAACGTTACTAGTGTGAGCAGCAGCTCTGCCTCAGACTCACACAGTTCAATATATTCACACTGGCAGTAAAGCTTCACCGCTACAGGGAGTTTCTGACTCACGAGTGATATAATTACATAAAGAATAACATGAGCTCATTGTTCATGGTTCCTCCACAGAGTGGACCAGTGGAGCTCAGAGGGTCCCAGTGGTCAGTCTGCCCAGCAGCACCAAACACACCTGGACTCCATGTTTATGGTCTGTACATGTACAGCTTCTACTTTTCATCTGTTGTGTTCACAATCGTCTCCATGCTGCACTTTTACACCAGTGGGTTGTCAGTGTGTCCAACATGGATCTGATGTTTGGCTCCATGGTTTTAGTTGGATTGTGTCATTCACATAGTTTCTGTTCCAGCTGCTGGAGGACAACATTGTCATGTTTGTGAGGAAGGAGCTGAAGAAGATCCAGAAGATTCTTAGTCCAGATTACCCAGAATGCTTAGAGAGTCAGAGGGATGATGAGGAGGCGTTGGATGGTGAGGACGAAGAGCAGAGGAGGAGCAGCAGAGATGCATTTCTGAAGATCACACTGAACTTCCTGAGGAGGATGAAGCAGGAGGAGCTGGCTGACTGTCTGCAGAGCAGTAAGAGGATTTCTCTCAGCATTTAACACACACACACACACACACACACAGTGACACATTTACTGAAGTGTTGGACGGTTACGTTTGTTAAATATGCAACACAATTAAATTGTTTTTCCTCAATTAAATGAATTACCGTTTTTTCATGTTCATTCAGGAACTGATGCTGCAGTTTGTCAGCGTCATCTTAAATTTCAGCTGCATCAGAAGTTCCAGTGTGTGTTTGAAGGCATCGCTAAAGCAGGAAACCCAACCCTTCTGAACCAGATCTACACAGAGCTCTACATCACAGAGGGAGGGACTGGAGACGTCAACCATGAACATGAGGTCAGACAGATTGAAGCAGCCTCCAGGAAACCACACAGAGCAGAAACAACCATCAGACTAGAAGACGTCTTTAAAGGCTCAGCTGGAAGAGATGGACCCATCAGAACCGTGGTGACCAAGGGAGTGGCTGGCATTGGGAAAACAGTCCTGACACAGAAGTTCACTCTGGACTGGGCCGAAGGCAAAGCCAACCAGGACGTACACTTCACGTTTCCATTCACCTTCAGAGAGCTGAACGTGCTGAAAGAGCAAAAGTTCAGCTTGGTGGAACTCGTTCATCACTTCTTCACTGGAACCAAAGCAGCAGGAATCTGCAGCTTTGAACAGTTCCAGGTCGTGTTCATCTTGGACGGTCTGGATGAGAGTCGACTTCCTCTGGACTTCCACCAGACTGAAACCCTGACTGACGTCACAGAGTCCACCTCAGTGGATGTGCTGCTGACTAACCTCATCAGGGGGAACCTACTTCCCTCTGCTCGCCTCTGGATCACCACACGACCTGCAGCAGCCAATCAGATCCCTCCTGGGTGTGTTGACATGGTGACAGAGGTCAGAGGGTTCACTGACCCCCAGAAGGAGCAGTACTTCAGGAAGAGGTTCAGAGATGAGCAGCAGGCCACAACCATCATCTCCCACATCAAGACATCACGAAGCCTCCACATCATGTGTCACATCCCAGTCTTCTGCTGGATCACTGCTACGGTTCTGGAGGATCTGCTGAGAACCAGAGAGGGAGGAGAGCTGCCCAAGACCCTGACTGAGATGTACATCCACTTCCTGGTGGTTCAGACCAAAGTGAAGAACATCAAGTACGATGGAGGAGCTGAGACAGATCCACACTGGAATGAAAAGAGCAGGAAGATGATTGAGTCTCTGGGAAAAGTGGCTTTAGAGCAGCTGCAGAAAGGAAACCTGATCTTCTACGAGTCAGACCTGACAGAGTGTGGCATCGATGTCAGAGCAGCCTCAGTTTACTCAGGCGTGTTCACACAGGTCTTTAGAGAGGAGAGAGGACTGTACCAGGACAAGGTGTTCTGCTTCGTCCACCTGAGTGTTCAGGAGTTTCTGGCTGCTCTTCACGTCCATTTGACCTTCATCAACTCTGGAGACAATCTGCTGTCACAAAGAAGAAAGAAAAGACATGAACCTGCACGTTTCTACCAGAGCGCTGTGGACAAGGCCGTACAGAGTCCAAATGGACACCTGGACTTGTTCCTTCGTTTCCTCCTGGGACTTTCACTGCAGACCAATCAGAGTCTCCTACAAGGTGTGATGACACAGACGGGAAGTAGTTTACAGACCAATCAGGAAACAGTTCAGTACATCAAGAAGAAGATCAAAGTGTCCCCCTGTGCAGAGAAAAGCATCAACCTGTTCCACTGTTTGAATGAGCTGAATGATTGTTCTCTAGTGGAGCAGATCCAACAGAACCTGAGATCAGGACGTCTCTCCTCAAATAAACTGTCTCCTGCTCAGTGGTCGGCTCTGGTCTTCATCTTACTGTCATCAGAAAAAGATCTTGAAGTGTTTGACTTGAAGAAATTCTCTGCTTCAGAGGAGGCTCTTCTGAGGCTGCTGCCTGTGGTCAAAGCCTCCAGCAAAGCTCTGTAAGTATATGGAAGTAGAAGGATACTTAAAGGCTCACATACTTGTTCTTGCAACTGTGTGTGTGTGTGTGTGTATAGGTATAAAGGATTTATTTTAAACTTTTGTCTGCTTTCTAGACTGAGTGGTTGTAACCTGTCAGAGAGAAGCTGTGAAGCTCTGTCCTCAGTTCTCAGCTCCCAGTCCTCTAGTCTGAGAGAACTGGACCTGAGTAACAACGACCTGCAGGATCCAGGAGTGAAGCTGTTGTCGGCTGGACTGGAGAGTCCACACTGTCAACTGGAGACTCTCAGGTCAGGACTGATTAACTTAACTACAGCCTTTGCAGTTTGTGGAGAGCAACTGCGACATGGTCAGATATATGGCTCTACTATGTCTTTTGGCCATTACGGTCACATTTGCTCATTACTTTTGGGGACAGCATGTGTCACATCATAACGACCTCTAGGTGGGAATCATAGTCCTAAATGGATGGTGAGGATGGGGAACTGTGAAGGCACAGTTTCTATTTTTATTTAATAATTACTTTTTGTAATCTCTTTCCAGATGTTATAATGTATCAAAAATCCACCAAAATGTTGGTTACAAACTCACCTACATACTTGTATTATCATGCATGATAAAACCTATTTATTATGCATGAAGCTTCCTTGTTAAATAAATATCTTATATGTCCAAAAATTCTCTTCTGTGACTGAGTGGAATGAATCTTTGTCCCTTATGGTCTATGAAATTAGCACCAAAGCGAGTTCGATTTTAGATGTTTACTACATTTCTTCTAAAAATGATATTCAGTTCAATGCGAAGTTATTTTGTGTGTGTCTCGAAATGATGCATTATTATCAGACAGCTGTGCACACACGAACCCATCTGCCATCTGATTGTCTTGCATGATTTGAAGACAAAACGATTACTGTTCGAAACACTGGGAATCCAACTCGCTTCCCTGGCGGAGCCTCAGTGCTCTTTGTGTTGGGCAACCATTCATTCACAAAAATTCCACGTAGCCACAGAATAGATTTTCATAATATGGGACAAGGATATTTATTTAATAAGGAAGCTTCATTTCTAATGTTTTGATTTTACCACACAGCCAGTAGGTTTCTGTATCAACCAACAATCTGAATGCATGAAGCCCAAATGTTCTCCTACATTAATTCCTGTTTTTCTGACCTTTATGATTTGTATATGTCTATATTATAACATTACCATCAATCACGTCGTCCCTCTGCAGGATGTCAGGTTGTCTGGTCACAGAGGGAGGCTGTGCGTCTCTGGCCTCAGCTCTGAGCTCCAACCCCTCCCATCTGAGAGAGCTGGACCTGGGCTACAATCATCCAGGAGACTCAGGAGTGAGTCTGCTGTCTGTTGGACTGAAGGATCCTCACTGGAGACTGGACACTCTCAGGTATGGAGAGGCTTGTTTATGGTAGACGTCAACAGGAGCAGCTCACTGACACAGACCAGGAGCTGAGTGATGAGCTCCATCTGAACACAATAAAACAAACATGAGAGCCATGTAACGTCCATGTCTGCATGTGCTGGTCTGACCCCGTCCTCCTTTCAGGCTGGAGCCTGGTGGAATCCGATGGTTGAGACCTGGTCTGAGGAAGTGTAAGTGTGTTTTAATGAGATTGATGGAAACAAAGCAGCAACATTCAACCATCTTCAAACTGTCACATCACTGATGTCATGAGTCATCATCAAACTGATGGATTGTGTCTTGTTCTCTCCATCAGATTTCTGTCAACTCACCATCGACACAAACACAGTGAACAGAAAACTACAACTGTCTGACAACAACAGGAAGGTGACACACGTGGAGGAGGTTCAGTCGTATCCTGATCATCCAGACAGATTTGACCGGTGGATTCAGCTGCTGTGTAGTAATGGTCTGACTGGTCGCTGTTACCTGGAGGTTGAGTGGAGAGGAGAAGTTCATATATCAGTGAGTCACAGAAGAATCAGACAGAGAGGAGACGGTAAAGACTGTAGGTTTGGATACAACCATCAGTCCTGGAGTCTGAGCTGCTCTGATGTTGGTTACTATGTCTGTCATGATAGCAGAGTAACATCCATCTCCTCCTCCTCTGTGTCCAGCAGAGTCTCAGTGTATGTGGACTGTCCTGCTGGTTCTCTGTCCTTCTACAGAGTCTCCTCTGACAAACTGGTCCACCTCCACACCTTCAGCACCACATTCACTGAACCTGTTTATGCTGGGTTCAGGTTCTGGTGTCCTGGTTCCTCAGTGTCTCTGTGTGATGTGTAGGAGTGAGAGTGTGGTCACTTAGTCTGTTCATGTTTTGTTTTTTTTTTCTCAACCAATTCTAAATTGATTCTTGTGAACTTCTTCCTCTTTCAGTAGTTTAAAAGTGGAAGCTCTGTTTATTCCTGGTTCCTTCACCAAACCCCTGCTAGTTCCACATGTGACCTTTGTTAGCTATTAACCCCTTCAGGGTGGGGCTCACCTACACCAGCCATCACCCGTGTTGCTCAGCACCATCTTAATTAACTAAGAGCAGCCAAATCCTTCCAAAGTTCCACAGTCCTGTTTGTTTTCCTTCCCCACCCAGTGCTGACTACTTGGACCTGGTACTGAGTGTTTAGCCGAGCTACTGAGAACCCGTATTACTGGTTTCCCTATGTAATGTACAATATTCATACCAAAGTCTCACAGAAACACTTCTAACATGGTAGTAAATTCTTCTCAGCATTAGATTTTAAAATTCAGAAATTACATTTACAATTTACAATTATATGACGTAGACCAGCAAATTCAGTGTAAGATAAGATAAGATCATTCTTTACTGATCCCACGTTGGGGAAATTCTACAATGTAGCAGTTTGGGGTAAAATGTAAATGTAAAAGTGAATTCATTTTGTTCCATGCAGCATAATTTAAAGACCAGCTGGCAATAATTTTGAAATGAACTTAGCTTTCATGTAATCTTCCGTTTTTGAGCATAAATTACTAGCGGCCACTAGGGGGCAGCATCACACTGTAAGAAAGTTATACTGTGGCTACGTTTTAGGCTGAAGTGGCCAAAGGCTTGAGCATCAGCATGTTGACACATTACCTGCGTTCTTCTAAATATACTGTATATTATATTTGAATGATTACAGTGAATATATATGTGAATTTAGTGAAGAAGGTAGAAGGTTACTACAGCTGAAAGTCAGTCCTGTTTCGTCACTGTTGTGGTTAAGCAACCTTTAAATGTGCTTCCTAAACGTGGCAGTGGTCACATGATTAAAGCCAAATTTGTTGTGTAATAACTGCAGTAGTTATTAATAATAATTCCAACACAAGTACATATTTCTGCCAAGGGATTTTCAGCTACAGGCTTTACTGTATCTAGACATACATAAAGAAAAGTGTTATGCAACTTTTACATCTTCCACACAAACTAGACAAACTTAGAAGCACCTTGGTTAGGACATACTAATGAGATGCAGCGAGTGTCAGTTACATCTACTCCTTCCTCAGCAAATCTACGCCCCCAACAACGTTACTTCGGTGGGCACTAACTCAACAAGGCACCTAAACAAGCTAAGCAGAGAAAACGCAGTGTTGCTGGTCAGACAGATCAGCACAGAAATCTGTGAGCGTCTGTTATTGTTAAGTTTGTTTATATGAACGCTATTAGGGATATAATATATACAGGATGGTCAACAAAATCATTGATTGTCACTATAGATATCTGGGTTTATTCAGTTACAGTTCAGCTGAAAACACTGATCTGAATCTTAATTCTTATGGAACAACAAGAAACACATCCAGTAGACTTGAGTACTTAAATATATGAAAAGAGGTTTAATATGACTTCTTCTTTTATTTGTTGTTGTTGTTGTTGTTGTTGTTTTTAATAAACCTCGCAATGTTGATGTTTTTTCAGAATCCAATATTGGGCAGCTGGAAATGTAAATGATTGCCAGATTTAATGAAATCAGAGCAGCCACTGCAGTGCTATGCCTGGACTAACTAGTCGCACACAATAAAACCACGCACTAAGTGTATGTGGAATCATTCCAGGACAACAAACATAAATACTCCACACTATCAGATCAAGTTTAGGTGATGTCAATCAGACATCGTCCAGAGCCATGAGTTGCCATCAAGGAACATTAATAATGAAAAAAACGCAGACAAGCAAACACATTAACGCATCTAGTTTCCTGCCTGTGCCAAGGAACTGCTGCTAATTAGCCTGTGTAATTTTCATTTTTGGCAATTACAGCCAGAGGCACCGAAGTGTGATTGTGTGTTTACACTCCATGCTAACGAGCTGGCCTGCCCTGCCAAGCGGTTGACCCACTTCCCAAAGGAGGTCCCCAAGGACCTCATCTCCCCCAACACACACGCTAAGGAGAACGTCACTGCTCCACGATGTCACATGGTCACAACTACTCAGCCTCAGTTTGAACGTGACCTGATGGGAGTTTTCATTTCTGTATTCTTTTTATGGAATCGACGTGGAAATAAAACACCGTGTACATTAGCCGCCGCCTGCGTACGTTTAGTGGAGGGAAACTCACCTGTACCTCAGATTACTGGGCTGATTGCTGCACATATACAGAAGCATCATAGCTTCACTTCTTTCCGTGCATTTTGTTGTAGTTCAGGTGGGCTCACAGAGCGGAACAAACGATCACCTGATTCTGCTCCTTGCTGCTAATTTAATTATTCACCAAGTGTCCGGACCGCCGCCTTTCTTACCCATGAAAGAAACCCCCCAAGCATGAAAATGCCGCAGTGCATTTGCTCCAGTTGTGGTCCCCAAGGAGCCAAGAAAACGAATCCCCACCCCACCCCCACACCCACAAATCCAAATATGATAATTAGTGGATGCAGACAAACACTGCGTTTAGTAACCTCTTCACAGGCCTCTGAGCTCATGATTCCTGCTGAAAGGCCTTATGTAGAACATTTGTCTGTCTTTCCCTGTAGCGACAATCTGTCTTTTCAGTAAAAGCACAGTACACACACTTAACAGTTACAGTCTACAGTGTTGTACCTTAAGGTATTTTTGAATCTTTTTAAAAAATAAAGTAAACTATAATGTGTGTAGACAGAATTTAGCAATGTAAGAGCACTGCTTTAATTCCTGAGTTATACAGTACATTGTCTGTGTCTTTATGCACAGGACTTCCACATAACCAGCCTGTGGGGTGTCGCTCTCTTCCTCCACCTCTGGACTCATCTTTTAAACTCATTATCTGCGTAAAACATGTCCGTGGAGACAAGTGTTTATGCTGCTGTGGGAGGAGAGCAGCGACTTCACTGCCTGTAGCTTTGTCTTTGACAGCCTTATTTACAGAGCAAGCGTCCTTCTGGTCCACCAGAGGCAGAGGGACTTCAAGCCTCCAAGGAATCTCCTCGTTTACTGTCAGACTGAACATTACATGACCCTCTGAAGCGTTAGCCGTCCTCAGAGCTGGAAACATGCTGCCTAAACAGCAGTGGGATCGAAATGTCTGTGTGGGCTGTGGCACATTTGCTTGAATAATAAACCCACTGGCACTAATAAGGAGACTGTTTTCAATTTAAGATCTAGTTCACTCACATTTCTAGTTTGATAAACTATATCTTTTTATTGTTAAAATCAAGTGTTAAACTTATCTTACATACTGCAAAGCTTTTGCATCTTTATTTTCATGTTTCATTTCTTATTTTTCATTTGCATTTACAGGTAGATGAGTTTTTATCATGTATCATATATCTTATCAGATAAATAAGTCAAGCTTTTATACAGATCACAAAAAACTTTTGTTTTTTCAATTTTCTTTTAACTGAAAAAATCTTTCCAAAATGACAGAGGGCAGATTTACCTTATAAACAGTGTATAAACAAAAACTGTAACATAATGTATAAAAGTCCACAATTACCAATAAGAGACACAACTGTGATTTTTTAAAGAGATATGAAACAAACTCAGTGACTGAAATGACCAAATTCATATATCAAATGAATAAAACTCAATAAAACAAGTATATAGCATATACAGTATATATAGTGTACAATAACGCACAAGATGACAATAAGTAAAAGACACAAAACTACAAGCAAAAAGGCATCAAACAAACAAAAACAAACAGGATCAAAAGCACACGTGTCACTAACTCGGAGCAAAGTGTCAGATCCCAATAAGGCCTGATATGATCAAATTTGCATGACTTGTGGTCCAGATGGTGATGTTGCAGCAGCCGCTCAGAGGAGCTTGTTAAACATCCAGATCTGTACAATTAATAACCTTTTAATTTGATGCACGAAAGAGTCATCAAAGTAATTAGCGAATGATTAGCAAGTGATCTGGAATTGCTCAAAATCTGACTTATTAGCATAACATTAATTGCTTTGTTTCATAAAAGCCAGCTGGCTAATTGTTCTCTGGACCTGCCAATAGTAAGTGGTCCAGAATGGTGGATAGTCTGTGTTTGTATAGTTTGTATGTGTGTGTTCTTCTGTATCAGAGTTATTACATGTATTATAATCTATAAGTGTATTACATAGTCCATTTCTACAGGAGGAGCAATGGTTCCACCCTCTTTTGGTCACTTTCTTCTTGATAACTGTCCTTTTTGTTTACATATCCATTTTTCTACGGTTATGAATAAAACATAGCACACACACACACTTAATAGCAGGGTTTACAGTTACCACACCTACAGTTCTTACAGTTTAAACAGAGTGAAGTGTGGCATTAACTGTTCTCACACACACACCTGTAGAAAACCCTGCTGACAAGCAGTTGCATGACCAGGGGGGGCTGTTCCCTCGTCACTCTATGATTAATAAAACAGATAAAAGGCACGAAGGTGGAAATCTCAAAATGAGGCACCACCAAGATGAGAAACACGACGTAGCCGGTGGCCAATCCAACAGTTTGAAGCAATGCTAATAGAACTTAGCTCACAAATCAGCAACAGTAGAAATACCTGGAAGACAACAGATGAGAATAAAGGTTGAATTATGTCCATTCTATCGCACAACTTCAAGTGAAGGTAAAGGTGAAGATCTCCATTTATATCTTGGCTTTACCACATACACACAGTACAGACAGCTGTTTCCATAGAACCGACTAAAACGACTAAGAGATTAACATTTTGGGGACTAACTGAATAATAACTAACTGTATTTTATTTCCGTTTATTCAGAGTCCTCTGACAGCATGTAATCAAACGCTCCAACCTTCACCCCACTCTCAACGTGCGACTAATCACCTCCCTGACCTTGCAAAGCACAGCCATTACATTTCCCCGCCCCCTGTCACTCATGACATACAGGTGACACCCATGATTTAATCAAAAACACACAGAGCTCCTCTTATTGCTTTACTTAGCTTTCCTCTGTCATTTCTAGCGCACACTATGAGGCATTGTGGCTTTGACCTTTGCACCTTTATCTCTAACGTTCTCATCTGGAGCAGAGCATCTGCTGAAGAATAAAATGGTCTGGGTGTCTTTCAGAAATTGCATTTCTACCTGTATTATCTGCATCAATGTAAAATAACACAGCCTTTGCATTTTCATCTAAATCATTCACACAAACAACACGTTTTTTTCCCAGCTTCCCATCACTGTTACAAGTTTAATTTGTAGCAGTGATGGGAAGAGAACAGTATAGAGAAAAAAGGAGGAACTCATGATCCAAAGCAACCACATCATGTGCTAGGCAGCGTAATGTCCAACAGGCCTGGGCCACTGGTGTTAAGTTTAGTATCAAGATGAGTTCTCATCATAACGAGATAATAACCCAAAACAATCAGCCAAAGCTGTCCAAGCGTTTCTCACGGTAAGAAAATAGAATAAACCGAGTCACCTGGTCCCAAGCAGCTTTGCGCTTACTGAAGACAAGACTGACTGAGAAAGACCCACAAACAAGCAGCGGCTGAGGGTTTGAGGATTCCCCGGTAGGAAGGCTGCCAAAGAGCAAGACGCTGTTCTGTGCTGCCCACACTGAACGCTAGTCATTAGAGGAATCCCCTGCTGAGTTTGAGGATCATATTTCAGTCCGTTGGTACTGACTGATCAAAATATGTTCTGATCCAGGCTTGGCAGAGCATCAGTGACGGCCACACTCGGCGACTGGCGACGCCTATTACTTGCCAACTTCAAGAAGTCATTGCTGCCAAAGGTATCCAACAATGTACTGAACATCGCTGCTTTATGGCAGATTTAGTACTGAGCACAGAGATGGGTGGATTTACAGGTTCGGTCCTAACGTCTGTTTATTTTTACGTGCAGCACAGACACAGTCATGTCACTCTGCCGCGTTCCTGCACGTGTCAACTGAAGTGACTCATACTGGGATTAAGAGTGTTCCACCTGATGATGAAGACAGAACACCACGGCTCTCCCGATCCATCCTGCTTTGATTGGAGAACGAAGACAAGCTACCAAGCCAGAGGAGGCCGGAGCTGGAGGGCTGAATGATGAAGATGATTATGTTTCAAGGGTTTCACGTGGTGAGCTGGAATTCATGTCCAGCCTTAATAGTGCTCGTTTTCTGCCTTGTTCACTCCATTAGCGGCGAGCAGGGGGCCCAAGTGCTGAGTCTGCCGCTAATTACAGCATGAGGAATGATCGCACAGGGCTCATTACCAGCGGTGTGGGCCAAAACCTACTGCCTCTCTTCCGGATAATGATGTCGGATCCGCGGTAAGGAGAGGCAGGTGCTCACCGCTTCATCAAGCGTTTGAATGTCCAGGGGTTAACGTGGCTGTTGACTTCATTGTCTCTGTAACATTTTCTCTCTGAATCAAAACCACTTTGGCCTAATTAAAACGACGTGAGAGCAGGTATATAAAGATTATTCGCAGAGTTCTGAATCTACAGTTTAACACCTCACCTCTAATGCTGCATCACTGGGTTTAACCAAAGCTAACTAACAGTCGTCTAGTCATCTAAAAAAGAGACCTATTCATTCAAAACCTGAAATATTCCAATAATGTTCTTTTTCCTAAAGATTTACATCTCATTTCATAACAAAGACTGCAGTGAGAATATGTAGGTAGGTAACAGACTGCACAAAGATACAGCAACACACGTATTCACAGCATAATAAATCCACTGTGGCTAAAAATAAAGCTAACTTAATAAAAACCAGTTAAGTTAAAATAAACAGGAAAAAGTGCAGCTGCTCTAAACGTTTCACACACAAAACAAACCTTAGAGCAGCTAAAAGACTGGACAGATGAAAACACAGCGACATGTCGTAGAAAATGTCAGTGAGTAAAAAGTTCAGAGAAGCAGGTTTCAGTTTACGATGAAAGATGGACGTCGCCACAGTGCACTTCTTACAAAGAGGGACAACCGGCCTGGGTGTCCAGAGACAGTTTCCCAGCCCTGTGCGATGCTGCAGGTGCTTGTCATCCAAGACAGACCCACAACATCCACACACACATCCAGACCTGCACTCGAAACTCCTTGTTCCAGAGATGTTTACAAACCACCTTTGTGACGTCAGCTTGGGTCATGGTCCCCTCTGAGTCCTGCGTCTCGGCCCATTTTGCACAGCACTGGCCCCCAATGACTCTTACAACTGATGGGTCCACCTGAGGAAGGGCCCACATCCAGGCTTCAGGATGTTCTGTTTCCATCCACACAGGCCGCTTGAGCCGCTCTTAATCTGGCCTTGGGGATCCTTCCAGGGACATTTAGCTCCAAACAACAACTCTGCCTCAATATGGATGTGGACACAGACAGAAAGACACTTGACAAGCTGGCTGCGAGAGCCAGTCTGTCCTGGGCTGCACTGGATTCCGTCAAGGCAAAACGTCCATCACTGTGGAGGCTCTGAGCCTGTCACACCCCCAGGAAGGAGCGCTAGCGTTGGTCGTTCCACCCCACAGCCATCAGACTGATGCGTCCTCCTACAGCTTGTATGCAGTCCCATTATTCTATTTTTATTATGAAAGGCTTTACACGTTTGTTGTTGTTTGTATTTATATGGTATTTCGTCTTGTTGTTGTTATTGCTGCTGATAAAAAGGAATTTCCCCACTGTGGGATCGATAGGGTTCGTATTCAGTGTCGTATCTTATCCAAACAGAACAGCATCCTCCTGTTACCATTTAGGAGCATTTAGCGTTTGGTAATTGCTGTGGGAGTTTGGGGAAAGTCTTGTCATGTCTTCGGAGGTTTGTGGCAGCTTTATAGAGCAGAGGGAGGAGATCAGTCTGCTGCTGTGAGCTGGAGCTGAAAGTTCAGACAGATTAAATAGATGAAGCCTTGAGGTGAAACGCTGGGCTGACGTGTCAAGCAGACAGTCAAATGCAGCAGAGAGAGTCAGGTTGTTAAAGGAGAACCTCTTCACCACTCTCTATTGTTTTTTACGCATTTCTGTTAATACCTGACGTGTGTGCATTTATTGAAGCAAAGCTATAACTGTAGAACTAAAACATCACCACATTTGTAAATAATGCCATAGATAAATCATAGATAGGATACAATTGCAATGTCCCTGCTGTGTGTAGGTGTATTCTCGTTTCATCATTTTTGTAATCGTGATGTCAACATTCCCACACTACCATCACCACAAACAACTGAAAGGATCCAGTTAAAACCTAGAAACTGTGATTTTGTGGCATTTCAAAGTTCAGTTTCTAGAGCTGGACGTAAAATCCCAGCAGTGGAACATTTATGAACACGCACCAACCTTCCACAGAGCAGGTGTGCCTGCGTGAAATCACTGTTATTACTCACAGAAACGAGCCTTTCCTGCTCTTCAGGCCAGTGCGTGTCAGGGGCCCAGCATGACCTTTGACATCTGTCCATAAAAACGTGCAGGTAAATACTTATGCCGAGCTGCGGCAAACCCAGGGAATTAGCAACGTCAACAACATGAGTTCAGGTCTAGACACTAAGGAAAGAGAAGAATCAGATGAGCTAATTGGATCTGGAGAGTTCACCTCTTCTCACACACACTGGCTGAAAGGGTTATTTAATTATTATAGCCTTAATTACTGCTGGTAGAATCACTGAAATTGGATGCAAAGAGACGGCAGCTAAAATTGGGTTAGCGCTGCCTCGTCCTGCTGGTTTCCTCCGGGTTAACTGTGTCGGCTTCCATTAGCAACATGAAAGTGCCGCGCAAATCTGCCTGTCTGCTCTGCAGCGAGGGAGAGAGAGCGGACGCCTTTTATTCGGGTACTGGGTGTCTGAGAGGTTTTACGAGTATAAAAGAAAGCTTTGTCTTTAAACACACTCTCCTTCTGCCATTCTGGTCGGACGTCGCTTCTTTTTCTGACTTTGTCCTCAAAAACCCATTTTGGGGTTTATTGTCAATGACCTTCACTCGTAGTGTCTCCGTGCTGCTTTGCAACTGGGAGATGCATGTTGCTGTTCTTTCTACTCATGGTGAAATCACGTGTTGTGTTTATAGGCTGTGGGATTATGGCAAAAAAGTCTGAATTATCTTGATAATTAGTGATATGTTTATACCTGACCTTGAATGTGTTTTTCAAGGTTAAGGTAATATTTCGTCTGTCACCTTTTTCAGAAATTTCTACTTCACGTGATATTTGTTACAGTTTGTTTGTTACAGTTCAGAATCAATAAAATGCACCATGTACTGTTTTGATCTGTTTATGTAGAAAGGTCGTATCAGAATTAAAGTGGAGAACCTTTTGTTTCTGCTTCTTTTCTTCCTGAAGTTGAGTTGAAAAGGCTCTGACGGGTAACCGGCTGAACATCAGGCAGCATTTACAGTAGTTCTGCTTCATTATGCCAGGTAAGAGGCTATAATGAGGCCGACAGTCAAGACATTAAAGACAGAAGGCAGAGAGAGAAGCCGAGACCGATGAAGAGGTCTGAAGGGAGAAATGTTGTATAAGCCTGGATTCAAAGCACAGTCTGGTAGTTTGATTTAAATCTGTTGAATGTAAGACACACACAGGACGAGGACGTCTGTGTCCAGCACGGGGTGAACTTCAAAGCGTCCGTTTGACAGGATTTTTGATAACAACCTATATTTTGACGCTTGAGCACCGATTGCAAAATGATAAAGCAGGGAATTTTAAATGTAAAAAGCACACGTAGGAAAAATAGTTTTTAAGCTTCATACGCCTGTGTTTCACTTTTATATTAGACTGTGCAGGCAGCTGCCGCTAAACTGGACCCTCCATTTTCTCAGGGACATAAGTGGTGTCACTGATATTTGCTAATATAAAAGTACACAATAGAAACATGTGGATCATCATATTTCGTATTGTGTAACACCAGTTGTTACAATTTGTGCCTTTTGTCTCCCTCAACATCTGTAATTTAATTTAGACACAAACTGACAATTTAGACAGAAATGATTTCCTGCCAGGACATTGAGGGTTAAAATACCCACTATGGTCACAACAGCACCATGACTATTTAATTTGCCTGTAAGAATTGATGTTGTTGATCTTCGTGCTCCGATAAATAGATAAAATACCAAAGCACACGATGTTATATTTCTAACGTTGAGCTACTTCAGTCTTGAAGTCATGAATGCTTTTCCAGTTTTCACAGCTGGTTCAGGCCTCAGTGTTGAGCCTGACAACGTTGTGTCGTTTCATGAACGTGAGTAAATTTAGCCTGGCACTTGGAGGCTGATGAAAAGGTTAATACTGTCACGCTGCGCTGCCTCTCAGCGGTGACAACGCAGGCCAGCGTCCCCTCCACCCTCCATCCATCGGCGCATCTGTTTCTCCCGCTTCTCAGCAGCAGCAGTTCGTAATTGCTTTTCCCACCACGTCCCCTCCGCTTTACAACATGTAACAGTGAAATCATCACGCTGTCAGAAATTGTAACATTTGTTTTTAGATTTACATGCGAGGGGAAGGAGGAAGCCGCATCCATTTTGCCCATTCAGAGGCCTATTCATCACCGCTTGCTGCAGCAACCAATGATCTTACCAGCTAAGCATCTCCTAGCTTCATTTAGAGCAGCGTTACACTGCGAGCGCCCCACCCCACCCTTCATCATCACACCTTCCTCCTTCCCCTTTCCCCCCAGCCCGTAATGGATGATCGCAGCACCCGGCATGCAAGCAGGAAAGGTTTAATTAAATCATAGTCCAATCATAATCCATGTTGTTAATTAAACTGGATAATTTATAAGTACAAAAGAGGGTATTTATTAGCTGCTCCGCGGTGGTGGAGAGCTGTAACACGCACACTCCCCGTGCACAGACACATACACATGCACACCCCAGCGCCCCCTCCTCTGCCTTACAATCTTTTACTATTGATGCCCCCACATGATTGATAATGAGACAGAGACTGCTGTACTATTTGTCTAATGGCTGTGCAATTAAATTCCCTTGTAAATGACCCATGCCTCATTTCATCCTAATCTATGGAATTTTGATTGAATTTGTCAGTCCTAATTGAAAAATACTGCTATTTAATGTCTGCATTGCAGTTGCAGATCAGGACACCTTTAATGAGCTTGTGTCCCAGTGACCCTGAAGCGGAGGAGGAGGGTGCTGCCTGCCCTTGACTCATCCCAGGAGTGGATGGAATGAGGAGGGGTAGGTCCACTGGGACATCTACTCAGGGGTAGGAGGTCACCTGTGCTCTGCCTACATATCATGCGTTACGTTGCCGGTGGCATCGACAAGGTTTGGACTAATTGATGAGGAAGCCATTACAGGATTCATTAAAATAGAGTTCGATGCCAGTGCAGGAGCAAATATTGTGATTTAAAGCTCTGCTGTCCAGATCTGGAGGAGATGAATCTCAGGATAATCGCCTTCACCTCAAACCTCATCAGGAGTCACACAAACAGGAGCTCGGGAGGGTTTGTTTTAGCCCTCGACTCAAATGTATACAAAGTCCAGATGTTGCTGCTGAAACTCTTTTTGTTTCCTGCTGTTACATTTATCACAGCCACCGTGAGTCATCTAGTGAAGGTGAAGTGTTTTATTTGATGGTTTTAAGTTGATTTGACGTTATTTTAAATCTATTTGTATGGATTTCACTGTGGCCTTTAGGCAAAATACATCATTTTAGATGATGCTGTATTTAAGTGATACATGTCTCTTACGCATTCCTCAGTATTGATAAATACATACAGTACAAGTCAGATGTTTGTCTGATCCTGCTCTTGAGCTTCATTCATTTGTTCATTTATTTAATTCAATTCAGAAAAGTTTATTTATTAAACACCAATTCACAACATCTCAAATAAAAAAAAGGTTTAAGAATAACAAAAGCAAATTCCATTTTAGCAAATTTTTATTTAAAAAGATCTCTATATTAAAATCTAACATTAGTAGCAAGAGTGCAGAAGACAACTCCTTCTAACAGAAGAAACTTGCAGCACAACCAGGCTCAAGGTGAGCGACCATCTGTCTCGACCGAGAGAAGAGAGATCAACAGGCAGGTAGACAGACAGACAGACAGGAAGACAGGCAGACAAGCAGGCAGACAGACAGACAAGCAAGCAGACAGACAGACAAGCAGGCAGACAGACAGGTAGACACACAGACAGACAGACAGGAAGACAAACAGACAGACAAGCAAGCAGGCAGGTAGACAGACAGGAAGACAGACAGACAGAAAGACAGGAAGACAGACAGACAAGCAGGCAGACAGAAAGACAAGCAAGCAGACAGACAGACAAGCAGGCAGACAGACAGGTAGACACACAGAGAGACAGACAGGAAGACAAACAGACAGACAAGCAAGCAGGCAGGTAGACAGACAGACAGGAAGACAGACAGACAGACAGACAGACAAGCAGGCAGACAGACAGGTAGACACACAGACAGACAAGCAAGCAGGCAGACAGACAGAAAGACAGACAGGTCAGTTGGGACCAGCAGCTGTTTGGGTTATTTGACCATTAAGGTGTCATTGATGTCAACGGGTTGTGTGGGTTGTTTGTGATCTTTTATTAATGCCTATTACCTCGTGGCACCAGGTACCAATAAGAGGAGACGACGCTGCTCCCCTACATACTTACCACGTGACCATATAACGTGTGACAATCAAAATGATGGTTGGTTGGTAGGGATCACGTTTTTATTTTACTCACCTAAATGCAACTCGTTGCAAACATTTGGTTGATGTTTTGTCCTTTAGAATCCTGATTAGAAGCGTATGTGCATACTTTTTAAATAATTTTACACGTACGTGCACTTTATAAGTAAAGACATATACGTTTTTATTCAACGTGGCGCAACAATCAAATTATTGGATTTTATCAATAAATTGGCCCAAACAACAAAATGTTGCCCAAGGCCCTCAAAGACTTGCTTGGTTACACAAAAGTCAAAATAGTCATAATCTATTAAAGAGTTATTTACTTGACCTGATGATGATTAAATTGGCAGCAGTTTGGTGATTTGGAGATTTATCACGTGTATCTCTCACCATAACCTAAGCGAACGGAGTATTTCAGGTCAGTCGTATAATGGCTCTTGACAGATTTTTCCTTTTCTACTAAATATAATATATGTGTATAAAACTGGAAAACACACAACTGTGCGCACTGACACAAACACACACAGGAGACGAGGAGGGGATCGCACACAGATGAGTGTCCTATTAAACGGGGCTTATTATTTACAGCGGCGTCTTTTCTTATTCGTCAATGGTCCACGGTTGCGATTTATTGGTTCCAACAGGCGACTCAAGGGCGAGCTGTGACGTCACAAATCTCGACCAATCGCGGGCCACGGCGACCCAAAGGGGCGGGGCTCTCGGGGCCGAGGCAGCTCAATTACACAGAGGGGAGCGTAATTTAAATCCAAAACATTCGCGGATAAGCGCTGAGTGGGCAGGAAACACACACTTCACACACACTCACGCTCGGTGTCAGCGGGGGATCCGGCAGTCGAGTCCGCCGGCGCGGTATCAGTGTCCGGTCAAGTTGAACTGGAGCTGCGCAGGACGAGAGACGCGGACCGGAGCGGGCTTCACGCTGATTTTAAATTTGTTTGGAGAATATAAACACGGAAAGATTTCTTAAAACATTTCTCTTCGACCTCCTTCTGCTTCCTGCACCGATGGGATGGTTGTTTAGCCCACGCGGATTATCGCTGTGAACTCTGCTGGAGGTCTGCCGTCCCCCGCGGCCGCCCACGGCGCGTCCTCTCCGGTCCCCTCCACGCTGCGGCGGTTGTTCATATGAGCGCAGCGTTCGCTCCGTCCTTTATGGTGATGCAGCGGCCACTCGGAAGCACCACCGCCTTCAGCATTGACTCTCTTATCGGGGGGCCCCCGCAGCCCAGCCCGGGACACTTCGTCTACACAGGCTACCCGATGTTCATGCCGTACCGGTCTGTGGTGCTCCAGCCTCCGCCTCCGCCTCCGCCAGCCCTGCAGCAGGCTCTCACCCCCGGACACCACCCACACCCGCAGATCTCCAGCCTTCAGAGCGGCTTCTGCTCCAGCCTGGCCCAGGGCCTCACGCAGGGCATGGCGCTCACCTCCACGCTCGTGGCGTCGCTACCCGGTGGATTCTCGCCTTCCCAGCAGCACCAAGAGGCGGCGCGGAAGTTTGGCTCACAGTCCCTGCACGCGGTCTTCGACAAAACTCAGGAACTGCGGCTGGACGCGGAGGATGGAAAGAGTTTCCTGCAGGGGAAAGAGTCCGCGGCGCTGCAGGCTTTCACCGACACGGAGCAGTCATCCACAGGTAGGTGGCTTCAAGTCCCGGTCCACGTTCAGCGTGGAAGCGACACAAAGAGAGATTTGGTCTCAATAAGCCAGTTTTACTTGGAAAATGTCAACATTTCACCTAATAATGGTAAAATCTTCAATAACTAAAATGTATGTAGATGTTAAGCATGAGGGAAATGAGCACTAACCGAACAGAGCAGTGACGTGTTCACGTCTCATCCCTTTTAAAACGCGAGAAGGAATCGATATTTTTTTCATAGCAACACGTTTTGACATTTTGTTATTAAATAAGTCAAACAAATCTGGGCGTATAAAGGTTTGAACTAAACTGTTGGAAGCCAGTTGCGTGAATTCATTCTAGTAAATCAATATTTTATAGGATAAAAGCTCCGCGAGCTGTTTCGGTCGTTTATTCTAAAGAGTCTTGCTTTGAGAATTAAAATTAAACTGGACACTTATTTTTTTTTTATGTGAATTTATGTATCAACAGTGTATTATACGCAGAAAATTTGACAATTAGGCCACAGCCGTTAAATGATCTGTTATATTGTTACTGTAATGGATTTATGATATAAAAACATTCCGTTTTTAGTCTTTGATTCATGTTTAGATTTGGCCTTTTTCCGTCCGCGGCAGCTCCGCTTCACAGCTGAGCAAACAAACTGAAAGACGCAATTATGCGTGAGAGAATAAAACCATCCCAGAGCGCGTGTTGCTCCGATACAAACCGTGATTTGATGGTGGAGATTGACGCGGAACGAGGACGCGGAACGAGGACCGTCTGCTCGCATTCCTGCACCTCCACCCCCATCACTGATCCACAGTCAGCATTCGTTTCAGTTTATCAAAGGATTCCGTGACCAAATTCTTTTATATGAATATAATATCGTGCAATTTAATTAATCGCCCTGATAAACGTTTTCAGCGTTTGGAAGACGATTTTTTTCATCCAGGGTGTTTACGCATAAATCGGGTTTCTACAGAAACAGTTCAGGGGAGAATTAGTAAATGTAACTTACGGAGAATTGTACCATGTTTTTAGTTACTCTGTAGCGTTTTGGTTAAAAGTTTGTGGTGGTTAACTCTTGTTTGCTTTAAAATAAACTTGGTTTTGTGTCCATAACGTGTGTTTCCTCCCAGTGCGAGCGCACAGTAAAGAAGACTCCAAGGACGACGAGTGCGCCCGAAAAGACGAAAGTTTCTCTATGGACAGTGACTTGGACTACAGCTCCGACGACAACCTCACCTCTATGTGCCACAAAGACGACGCGGACGGCGGGGGAGGGGGTTTGGATGACGGCCCGCACCTGCACGGCTCCTCCGGCGGCGGCTCGGGGGCGGGCGGCGGCGCGGGGAGCGGCGGCGGCAAGAACCGGCGGCGGCGCACAGCGTTCACCAGCGAGCAGCTGCTGGAGCTGGAGAAAGAGTTTCACTGCAAGAAGTACCTGTCGCTAACCGAGCGCTCTCAGATAGCGCATGCGCTGAAGCTGAGCGAGGTGCAGGTGAAAATCTGGTTCCAGAATCGACGCGCCAAGTGGAAACGGGTCAAGGCCGGGAACGTCAACAACAAGTCTGGAGAACCGTCCCGGAACCCGAAAATTGTCGTCCCCATCCCGGTGCACGTGAGCCGCTTCGCAATAAGGAGTCAGCACCAGCAGATGGAGCAGGCCAGGCCGTAGGAGGAGACGCGGTCCGAGAAGAGACGCTGAGTCCCGTGTTGATGGGTTTATTCTGGGACGGTGTGTTCCGAGTTTTAATCTGACCTATGAATAAATGAGGGTTTAACTCCTACAGTGCACTTACACGCTGGCACGTCACCAAATAGTTTCTAGAATAGTTTTTCCATTGATTTGTATGTTTTCAATTGTGCGACGTGAAGGACGACGACAGAGTCACGCTGTTCCCATAATCACGTCAAATCGGACACGAAACGATTATTTATCATCAAGGTCCACAACTAAACTAGAAATATCACATTTAAACTGACCTTCAAGGTTTGATGGGTGCAAAACAGTTTCCAGGGTTTCGTTGCAGTTTCAGAACCTCAGAGATTTTACTTCGTTTGAAAACGTGTCACTTTAACTGCATTTTGCTTTCACTGGCATCGATGTTGGATAAGAGAGAGAGAGAAATCAAATTTCTTTCCGTTTGATGTATTCATCTCGGTAGTTGTGGGCCGATATAAAAACTACACGTTTTAAAGCCCCAACACGAGACTTAGCGACTCCTCAAGACAATTCTCTGCGGGAGGAAACTCTAGAGACGCCAAAAACGCGAGGACACGGAGGAAGAGGAAGAAGAGACACGGACTCGTTGACCAACTCCTCCTCCACATGTAAATACAAACACGGGGCCAAACTGTGAATATCACATGTATATTCCACAACCAACAGAAGCGAGTCATTTTTAAACACATTTCAGGTTTTATTACTCACCTGCCATAAAACGGAACATTTCACAAACTTGTCTTTAAATTAAACCAGTTTATTGTTTTTATTTTCCCTTTCCGTGACAAAATGACGCTGCTAATTTATTTATATTAAAGTGTGCATATACGTAACTATCCTTTCCTGACTGACGAAGTAAAAAAAAAAAAAGATATACAAATGTGAATTAAAGGATGAACTGTGAACAGATGTTTACAGCTGCACTGTCTCTGTTCATGTTGTGGATTTACGGCCTGTCACCGCAGTGTTTATTCAGTCTGCTGATAACCATTACCCCAAGCGAATTTAGTAGATCTTATAAATCACACTTTAAGCAATTTGGGGATTTATCATTTGACTCCTAATACAAGACACATCCAGATGTTGCTTAAAATACCCGCCGCGAAGCTTAACATCTGATTTGAGAAAAAAAAGAGCAGCACAAATGGCGATGGAGGGTTTTACATTATAGATTGAGACTTATTTTAGATTGTTTCTGAGTCGCAGTCATTTTAATTTGCTTATTTAGACTCGGTAGATTTAATAACTTTCTAATCCGATTCAGACTGAGAAAAATAAGCTTTTCTAACCCTTATGGCTAAATCTACTGCACCATCAACTCTTCTTATATTGTTTTTATTAATTGTACAATGTTGGCTTTTTGAGAAAAACATCACAGGCTGTTTGTGTTTGGCGTAACTGAGTTGAGCTGCTCCAACCGTCTCGCGCAACAAGCGGCGCTCATTTCGCTCCAGTCTGCGCGAGCGCGTTTAAACTCAAAGACAACCAAACTTTACCACGAGGCCAAAAGCGGACACCGGTGCCCAAACCAGGCACGAACGCCGTGTTGTCATGGCAACGGAGTTTAAGTTGAAATTCGTTTCTGGCGTAATTGTATAGTATTTTGTGAAGGTGGATTTACTACGTAATTACAATAACACGAACTTAAAATGTGATATTCGCCACTTGTGCGAGTCAGAGTGAAAAACTCTTTATTAAAATGTTTGTCATAATATCAACTTTTCATGGGGACTTTTCACTAATATATATTAGCAAATCATTAAAATAACAAAACAGTGTTCAGAGTTTTTCGTTGCTCAAATTAACCGTAAATGGTTTAGTGATTGTATGTATAAGCATATTTCACATAATCCTGCCTGTGTAGGATTTCAGAACTAATAATAAGCATTGTTGGTAATGTAGGGTTTGAACGTGTTCCTCTTTAAACACTGTGACTACATGATTATTGGCTTTCTGTCAAACCTGGACTCTGACTCAGGGTCAACTTCTCAGGCTCTTGTTTTAATATGATCTTATTGTGTTTGGCACTTATGAAGATGAAGAAGATCTAAATTTGGTGAGTCTAACCTGGCTGCAGTGAACACAGAAAAAAAAAAGGCCGCGTGTGACTCTAATGAATTTTCTTGCAAATTGTAATCAGCGTGGGCCGTCACGGTCGGCTGATAAATGATACCGGGGGGATCATCCGAGGCTGGGGCTCGACTCTGCAGATTGTAGCCTCGCCCGTCCCCGTCCTACTGCTCGCTCCCTAAATTAACAGCAACCTGCCAAAGCTTCAGATGGAGTCCTGCTGATTAATCCACGATGATACTGTTGATGCCAAAATACGAATCACTGCGTCGTCTTTCTCCTTTACTTCTGCTGTCTGAGGGATAGATTGTCTAAATGGAGATGATGTCCCTCGTGTCCTGTGTATAATACACCCTGTAAACCACTCAGATTCTAAGTGATGGCAGTGGGAGTCTGAGGCAATGACTCATTCTCTCGTTCCAAATTTCTACTTCAAAGAAAATCTATTTTTTTATGTTTATATATTTAAAATCTATATTTGTACATCTTTATTTCTAGTAATTTCCACTTTTCCCTATTTTTAACTTAAAATATATCTTAAAAAACAACAACAAGCTGAATCTGCAGGGTTGAAATGTTTGCATTGAGATGGTTAGTATCAACAATGTTGCCCCGGCCAGTCAGTCAGGACTGAAGACGCCTTCTGGGGAGATTTATATTAGTATAAACATGACCTGAACAAATGAACCAAATGAATCTTCACAGACACAACATTAACTAAATTAACCTTCTAAAATATAACCACTATCAAAATTGCTGGCCATTACAAATCTGTGTAACTCACAAACCTCCAAAACAAATTTATATTAAGAACCATTATTCTTGTCTTTATTGAAAAGAGACACGTTACAGTAGAAGACTCTGTATTAGGTAAAGTTTCTCAACAATGGTACTTTACAGGCAACAAAAACTCAACAACAACAACAGCAATGATAATTAGAATAACAATGACAATAAGATTATTGTGTCTGAAAGATGAAACAATAATAATAACAACAACAATAATAAGACATGGATGGACTGGCAAGAAGAAGAAGCACATGTTGAAGAGTCTTAGGTGCGTTTATAAATAACGTGTGGTCAGCCCTGGTGGGTGGGTACAGGCGGCGTGAGCCAGCAACCACGTCCACCTTAGTTGGTTCGTATGTGTTGTTGTTTGAAATCTATGTACAAGAGAATCGAGGGCGGCAAACATTGAGCAGTAATGTTAGCACTGAAGCACTTTGTCTGTTTTCGCAGCGTAATTTGAAACATGTTCATCCACAGTCTCTGGGTTGATGTTAGCTAACGGCGCTACGAAACACGCGGCTTTAGCTGGTAGACACTGGCTGAAACGGGAGCGTCGCAGATTTCTCACATTTCTTGCCTCAGCTGATTCTCTGAATTTAAAGACTGAAAGCAGGTCTTGCTAAGCAGCTTCATAAAAACAAACTCCGGGATACTGAGACGTTCTCACACTATTATGACACAAGGGCGCGAATCAGAAAACGGTTCGTAGCTGCTAGCGACTGAAAGAGAAAAATGCCCAAAACAAACAAACGAGGGAAAGACAACATATGAAAGCAAACACATCACAGAATGTACATTAGCTAAGTGAACGGTTGTTGGAACTAAAGTTGTTTAGAAATATTTCCCATTGATGTTGTGTTGAGTTGTAAATATGGTGCTTTTGTTTTGAAAGCTAGCCAAAGTTAGCTTCAGTGATAAACGACGGATGCCTACAGCTAAAGGCAGATTTCATTATAATACAGATATTGATGCTGTTGAAACGGAGAACGTGACCGAATGAAGACATGAAAGAAACAAGTTAAAAGAGTTGTGATGACAAAGGTAATGCTAGAATCATGCAAACGCCGCTAGCTGAGTGTAGCTAACTGACTGCTAGCTGTGGGTGGAGCACAATGGTTCTGTTCTAAAACGTTTTCAGCGTTTAGTGTTGATGTCTTGGGCTTTATTTTCAAAGCAGCACAGCACAGAAATGTATTAATTGATTTTGAAACGGCTAGAAAGCTGAAATGACGTCATTGCTGAAGGAGGAGTTTCAATTTATCTAGTGTGATATTAAGGTTCTGTGTCTACAGACAATTACAATTTGTTTTTAGTGCTTCATTAACTTAAATAAACTCAATGAATGAACTCAAAAATACATTCAGTTTAGTCTCAGAATGAAAAAAACAAAGTGGTTTAACTTAAATCCTAAACAAGAAAGCGGACACTGTGTTTTGCTGTCAGTGATTATTTTAGTGCTTTTTCTGCTCCTAGGAACCAACTAAATGGACTTTGGCTTCCAAAGTTGTTCATCTAGGTGCAGTGAAATAATACAAATATTGTATATGTTTTGTATTTTTTCCCAATTTCTTTATAATGGCACTGCTGGAAGCTGTCAAAATAAACAGGCAATGTCAGTTTTAACAAAGCATGTACAGCAAGTAGTGCAGAAAACCGTGATTAAAGCAAACGCTCATCATAAATTAGAGAATGTCCTTATCCCATCCTGCTGCCCCAGCGCAGAACAAATACATGATGACTCGGATACAGAAAACCTTATAGAAAACACAAGTTGCACTGAAGTATTGAGACAGACATCTTTAAAATCACTTGAGGGAAAGTACTGTGGCTGGATGAAAGTGGAAGGTTTGGTGTCAGGTGAAGGCAAACGTGAAAAAAAAAGAAAGAAGGAAAAATACTGAATAAATCATGTGTTTTAGCTCTTTCTTACGCTTCTACAAACAGGCAGAATGCTGGTAGTTCAATGAAAAGATTGTAGAAAAGTTTGTTGACGTTATGAGTTTAATGTGTTTATGAATATTGCTTTAATACACAGGCTGAGAGCTACTCAACATTTCTGTAAATTGTGAAGGTTAAACTTTAACAAGCGTAAAGACTAAGGATTCTACATCAATGTCACCAGACGGTTTGTCTACACCTAAAATTAACTGCATTCGTTATTCTATTCAAGTACCTCAAGTATCTCTAGACCACTGGTTCCCAAACTTCTCTGTGCCTTTTCAAACCAAAAGGATGCGCCGAACGTTTGTGTGACACACAAGTCAACATCTGCCACTGTTCCGTTTTTGATTCAAACATAAAGTTTGGACATGGCATCAACTTATACTTCACTTCAATACTGAGACAGATTTGAAATTGAGCTGTGATTTAGGTTTTTTTCCATTTCTCATTAAGCGGGACTTCTAGCTTTGTCGTCGTCAACGTGCACGTACCTCATCCAGCATGTTACGTCAGTTTTACTGAAGTGCAGTCCTTTGGTAGGTTCGACGATTTCAGACTGGGGACCACTGGTTAAGAATCCTGATGACCTGCTAAACTTCCTGCCTTGGACAGATCAGTGCTGCACTGACCCAAATAACACAACATTCAGTTTGTGTGGAGGAACTATTCACAGAAAAAGTGAGGAAGAAACAATACATTTATACAATACAATAAATAGGTCTCCAGACCACAGAAGAAGCAGCAGCCCTTTATAGTGATTTGCTGAGCAGCTCCAGGAGGCTGTCAGACTGCACAGAGGGTGACCAGATGGAACTTGCTCATTCACAAGTCATTAAATATAACCATTTATACAGAAAAGCACTAGTTTTGCAACCAGAAGTATGAACTTTGAAACTTGTGTTACACTTGCATCATATTTACATTTTCATCAGACAGTTTTGAAGACTTGTTTTTGTCAGGATCCTCAGGATTTGTCTGTGTGGACGAATAAATCAACACCTGAAAGGGAAGCAGATCAATTCCTTTTTCACTCCATGTGGCTATTGCAGCTTAGTTGCTTTACGCGTCGCTTCCATTTTATTTTGCCGGTGAAGATTTGCATCAGTCATACGGGTCAGGTTCACTTTGAGTTGAGACATGGCATCTGGGCCTCAAACATTTCCTACCTGTCCACCTAACGTCATCAGTTTATCACCAGTAAATGTGCAACTCTCGCCTACTGTGACTCTTCCTCCCACCATTTAAAGTGTGTGTATGTGTGTGTGGGGGGGTTTCACCTGCCATGACTCAACTCACACACTTCCATTTTAATATGTTAAGTCAATAAATTAACCTTCAGGCACAGTTTAAATTAAGTACTGTCTGACCTGGACGTACATCACACTTTTCAGATATGCTCTTAATTCAGTCAATGTAAGAAAGTATATTTAAAAGACACATAAAGTTTGTAGCAATTCTCAAACCAATATACAAAGAAGTTCATTAGTGTTTGGACTTTCGCGTGATGGCTAGACGAAGCGGGTAAATACAATTTGGGACTACGCCGTTTTCACACATCTTCTCCCTTTTAAAGTTTTGAATTGTTGAGAATAAACATTAGTTCAACAACAAAGTGCAGTAATCCTGGTTTAAGGAGCCAGTTGTTGGAAAAAAAACAATGGATCAATATTATGATCGACAGTTTCCGGTCCCTGAGCCTGGAAAAAAAAAAGCCTTTCCCATGTTGACAGTCTCAACCATTGGTCCAGCAATGCACACAGAGATATACAACATACACAATACAGGAAAATGCCTTAAATTAAAACAGTACAAAAGCAAAAAAGGTGTCCAGGACATGCAATCTATCACAACTCGATCTGACTGAACTGATATCTGTTCTTATAAAATTGTACATTAACACATTTTCACATTAAAAAAGTATGCGTAAAGGGAGAAAGGTTCACAAAAGTCATAAAGTAATATGAGCTGAGAAGAGTTAAACACTGACACAGAGAGAGAGAAGCCCATGAGCGGTTCACATGTAGTGTGAAGACGAGGCTGAAGCAACAGTGTGGTTGTGGGCTTGTTGCTGTTCCGTGCGCAGAGAGGAGATGTATCTTTTGCTGGGAAAGAGGGTTTGACCTGTTGCCGTTTTCCATGTGAAAAGCAAAGTAGCGCTGGACAAGTCTGTGTTTCAGTCTAATGTTTGAGTGTTAACTGGCCGTGTAGTGTTAAATTAGTGAGTATGCGACGAGGGATGATGTCTGTGATGATTTACCAACAAGCTCATATAAGACAGCAACATCTTCTGAGCCTGACACCACTTCGAGCTCAACGGTACATTCTTTACGTTTCACGATCTCCCAAACAGACTTGGTGTCGCCAATGATCCGTACGATCAGTTCAAATCAGCCTTAAAGATCCGTCAGCAGCAGTGGTGGTTGTCACGTGAGGTGGGAAGGTAGTGGTTCCTAAAATAAACGATCAGGATTCTCCCAAATTGGGGCTTGTTGGAGTGTTTATCACGGGAAGTCAGTTTTCAGTTCCAGTCATATGAGAGCCGTGCTCCCAGTGCTGCTGCAGCTGTTGTTGCGATTGGTGTTGCGACGCGACAGGTTCGGCGTGGCCGTCAGCGGGAAGCGCTCGTCGGACAACCCATACTGAGCCAGCATGTCCACACACTCCTGACTGTTGGCCTGGCGAGCGTATGCCATCGCACTGTTACCGAGGGCATCCCTCACCATCAGATCCACGCCGTACTAACAGAGAGAGAAACAGTAGGATGAAGCCACAGAGCAAAATACGGATGCCATAAACTTCAGCTTCACCTTCAACGTTCATTTGGTAACAAAGATGCCACCTGCAGTCCTGAAACAAAGACGGATGACTTGACTAAATCGTACCCTGAATCAACAGGAGTAATTCTTACCCAGATGAGAAGCTGCGTGACGACCACGTTGCCCTTGCAGCTGGACAGGTGCAGGGCGTTGCGTCCATCTCCTTGTCCGCAGGTCTCGTTCACCTGTTGTCGGGCTCCGTGTGCGAGGAGCAGGATGACGGCACGAAGGTCTTCCTCGGCCGTCGCTCTCAGCAGCTGCTGGCCCAGAGACAGTTCAGTGCAGGGCAGCGACGCCAGGAACAGACGTTGCTCGTACTTTGCCCGAATCCAACGCTCCCTCTCCTCCCTGACCGATAAAACACAGGGGACAGTGGGCTTTAAAAAAAGATATCATTTTAACTGCATCACATGAAAAATAATCACATTGTTTTGAAATATGAAACTGACTTTTAACTAGTAAAATCATTTCAGAATAAAAAAGACACACAGACTTAGACACACTGTGTTTAAATTGGCTGATGAACCGATGAAGCCCTACTGGAATAATAACTCACAACAATGGAAAATTGACATGAACAAAATAGGTGGCCCTAAATATTCTGTTCAACACAGCCTTAAACGGCTCTGCGAGTGTAAAATAAGACATAGTTAGGGACAGAAGGACGGACAGAGTGAAAGGATAAGCGACGTGGACACATTGTTCACCATTCGAGTGTCATTAACTGCTAATCTGTCTAATCCACAGCTCCGATTGCTCTAATCTCCGCACAAATCCCCTCGTGTCAACAGCAGCTCATTCAGCGTGCTGGGATTAGCTCAGGTTCAGGAGAGGGAGGAGGAAGTGGGGAGGACGGCCTAGTGAGAGAGATACTGAGCCGTGCCCCCCTTTGCACTGGCCTTTCCCCTCTCTTTAACAAAGTAACAACACCTCCTCCAGGGAGGAAATGGAGAAGGAGACACAACAGATTCTAACTAGCTGACGCTTCTGTGTGTGTGTGTGTGTGTGTTTGTGTAGGAGTGTGTGAAACACAATTTTGTAGAAACCTATAATAGTGGAGTAAAGTACATTTCCAGTACTCGAATTCAGAACCTTTTCGCTATTTGCACGTTAATTGGGTAATTACTTTTATTACTGCATGCCCTTGTCCGGTTTTAAAGATTAAAGACAGGTTTTAAAGATTAAAGACATTTTTAAATTCAGTAATGCTTCTGTGATTTAAACATAGCTAAAGGACAAATGTTTCAAAATCAGGCTGATATCAGGACAAAACTCGCTTCTAGGTTTACTGTAAATGCTGCTGAGGTGTGATGCGAGACCGAACTGTGGGAAAGGAGGATGAGACAGAGGAAAAATAAAAGACAATGAAGCAGTAAAAAAAGATTTTGGTTAGTGTGGGAACCTGGCAGAATCTCATTAACTCTCTTCCTGGAGATCAGTGTGTGTATCTGTGTGTGTTTCAGGGGGTGGGCAGGGCAGCAGCAGCAGCTAGCATCACGGAATGTACCGGGGGCTTTTTCCTTCCTGCCCCAGCACAGTGTGAGTGGGGAGGTTGGGCACAAGACTACGGCCCACGGCCCCCGGACAAAGCCTGGAGGTGTTGCCCACTGTGTGTCTGTTTGTGTGTGTGCATGCTCAGCGGGGCTCTGGCCTTCTGTCCTCCAGAGGACGGAGAGGAAATGTGAGGCCATCGGACCCAGGAAACGCATGCCTTCATCCGCTGCTGGAGTTGCTAAGGTCCTGGCAGAGTGGATGCGTGTAGGAGAAGTTTAGGGCTGGACGGCAGCTAAACAGCTCAGAATCTACTCCTTGTCTTTATTGTTCAGTTTTTCACTTTACTTTTAAATCATGCATTATTGCTTTTTTCCATTTTATTAATTTTGTGTGTGCAGTGACAAGCTAACGAGTCCCAACAACACCAAGCTGTGGACGGCAGAGAGCCACTAATTACCCACAACACAAGGGTATGTGTGTGCTATTTTGGTTTGCGTGTCCCTTTACACTCCCCATTAGACGAAGCGTTGTGCCCCAGCACCAAGGTAGATAATTAAACACGAGGCCCAGTGAGATGACAGCAAAATACACACACATATACACACACGCATCAAATGTCAACAGCAGCTCAGAGGAGCGAGGGATGTGTGTGTGTGTGTGTGTCAGTTAAATTAAAAGAGAAAAATTAAACCAGCCAGAGGAAACAATATTTCATACGTCACCTGATTCTTGCACTTAAAGTAACATAACTAGTAAAACTTCAGTTTGATGGTTTCTGTAAAGTCATTTAACCATCATGACACGAGCTAGTAGATGAATAAAATACCTAAAACGTATCCCATACACACAAACATGCTGTTTGTCTAAAGTAACACTGCCAAAAGGCATCTGTGACGCAGAATCACTGAACTGTCCTGCAGCAGTGCGGAGTCTACAGGATGTCAACCTCACAGAACTACTTTATTTCTGCTTCATAGGTTCTGCAGCTTCTCATTGACTGGAACTTCATGAGTAATACATGAGTAAATTGATGCCTCATACTATGGCTAGTTTTGAGTTTGAGGCATATTTGGATTCATGTCTGTTTTTTCACTATACAGCTAAATATTTCCCTATTATTCTCATTATGAATAGACAGTTGGTAAACACACAACACATGAACTCAGGATGGACAGGAGAGAGAACCCAATGGTTGATTGACAGCTTCATCAGCGGCCGGGCTTCAGTGTCGGTTGCTGCTGGAAACGCTGGGGCATAATGTGATTTTTCAGGGTTACTCAGGGAGCCACGCTGGGCCCACTTGGCGTCTGTGATTTCCTGTCTGTTGTTTGCACTTGGGACAGGCTGCATTGTGTTTCTCTGTGTTTGTTGTGTGTGTGTGTGTAGTGTCTGCTTTCTCCAGTTTTCTCCAGCTGTGTTTACATACACACTGAGCTTCCTGTCCATCCAAAGCCAGGGGGTGGTTGTCCCAACAGACTGGCCCTCACTGGACGTCCCACCAGCTGCCACCTACTCCACTCTGTTCAGTGTGTTAACAGGTCATCTCTACACAATCTCAAAGCAAAGTGAGCAGAGGCAGCACGTACGCCCTCATCACAGCAGGCTATTTCTCATAATTATTAAATGACGTCAGCCTGTCAAGCATCCCGTCAAACGAAGTCAAATTTGGTTGCTTTTGGCATCCACCGTTCCTTCATATACAATAAAATGATCTCTTTATCCAGCTCCTACTCATATTAGACGTTTTTTTCCATAGTTTTTAATTGGTTAAATGTCTTAGACAAGATTAAAATAAAAACTAGACTGAAAACCGAGTTGTCCAGATCGAATTTGACTGATCGCACCGTTCGTGATCATTATCAACTGCTATCATGGCTGTAGCTGTGGTTCGGTAGGTGATTAGTGGACATCCAGCAGCAAAAAAGATGAGACAGACAGGAAAATGAGGTGAATGAGTGTATGGCTCTGGACCTCAATTTAATATAATTCAGTTTATTTGTACCCCACCAAATCCCAACAAAGCCCATTTCGAGGCACAATTAAATGTTTGAAATGCACCGTCCTCCATCCACGGACCCAACAAGAGATTAAAAAGTGATTTGAGGTCCAGTACGTTGCAAAAATCAGTGCATTTTCTTTTCTTTATGTGAATGTGCGTTATTCATTGTTGAAAACAGACGAGATATCCTATAATATCATGTATTTCAGCATTTTACATTTACCAAAATCAGGAAAACGAACGTGTACATTTAACAGCAGGCTTAAAAAAATTCAGACAATTCAGTTTAGTTCAGCCTCGTACCACAAGCTGAGATGTATGAGCCAACACGCTGCTGTTAAAGGCTATCATTAATTACAGTCTGCATGATGGTGTGTATGTGTCTGTGCATGTGTGTCTCTGAGGTAACAAGCGGCGGGAAACAGGGTTAAGAGTGACATGGTGTCAGTGGCTTCTCTTCTCGTCTAATTAGTCCCCTGATTAATAGATTAATAGATAAAGAGCATCAGCTAAGTGCCCGACCTAATGTGCATTTAAGATAAATCATCACATGTGGCCTTTCTAACAAGGTGAGAAGCAAAATGTACTGTTTAAAAATGAATCCAGAAAACCTGCATGACTTGTTTTTTCTTTAACCTTACAGCAGGAAAGAGACGATCAAGGAAAATACGCAGGGAAAAGGCTGAAATCAATTACCCTTACTTAGCTGGTCATTAGCTGGCTCAGATAATTAAAGAGTGGTGGGCTGAAGAAGGTCTGGGTACGAAGAAGCCGGGGAGGTAGGTCGAACAGAAATCAGCAATGAGACTAGAGTGGATGCGATGGAGATGGAGGGGATAATTTAGACAGATACAAAAAAAAAAAGAAAGACGCAAGGCTAATGTGCGGAGAAAGACAGAGAGAAGGTGGAGGAGTAGAGGAGAAATGGGCCAAATCAATGGGATGTTGAGCAGTCGGCTGCATCTTCAATAATCTAAAATCTTTAAGCAACTTAATGATAAATTAGAGAAACTAGAGCTCACAAGTCACATTGAGGTAAACTGGTAATTAACCATCTACGTGTTCGGTCAGGAATCCCAGGGAACAAGCCAAGCTCTCCAAGGACAGTGGCTTCTTGTACAGATGAAGAACTCTTCTTTAACGCCAGCGTTCGTCCTACATGGTTCATTGCACATGGGCAGAGGTAGATGCATTACAATTTACCTCAGAGTCATCACACTTTTCTATGTTTGCCTGCATTTACTGATTAGGCAACATAATCCAGCAACCAAGACGCGCATTTAGTCGGTTTCTCACTCGGGAGCAAATACAAATTTAACACATAAACACGCATGTACACAAGTTGATATCTTGTCTCAGGTCCAAAACATTTGACAGAATTTATATTAGTACGTCTTAGTTCACTGTCCACCTCAGTTTCCTGTCAATGAACCAAACTCTCTCAGAGTTCGTAGGACTTCCTGTTGCTGCCGTGAAACAGGCATCTAGGGCAGGGATGACCCTGCAGACTCAGACCCTGTGGCTGGGGAAGCCATTGACATTTCCTGGTAGATTAGGATGCAGATGAGTGTATAGGTCAGAGTACAGGCAGGAGGAATTAATGCAATCAAAGACCTGGACCCAAGGAGGAATGTTTAGTTAAGAGGAAAACTAATGAGGAACACTTCTTCACTCGTTTTATATCCTCATTTGCATATTGTGCTGTGCTTTTTAAGGAAGACGTTGTGACGCAAGCATTTAATGTTCACTCTCACTAGCTTTTATAATCGAGCCAAGAATTTCAGAATTTTGTACTGATGAAAGTATCTTGAATAAAATCACTTGATTATAGAGTAGGTTTGGTAAAACACTCTCATAGACATTTATTAAAAGCCAGAGTACTACTCATTGTAGCCTTATTTTACAGGTTTCGTCTTTAATGGAGTCTACATTACTCTGTAAATGACAAAAACAATCCACGCTGTTACTGTATGTATGACATGTACATGCAGACGATGAGTTTGGTTATATTTTCAGCTTTCATTTCTGGAGATTAATTCATATCAAAGACATATGATACCATGTATGTAAATCAGTAATTAGGCGTAATCGTGGACATGATAAGGGAAGCTATCATGTTCTTATCTGCGCTTTTCTACCTACACATTTGTTTTTCACTCTACTTTCTTTGGCATTAAATGCGTGGCACAAGCGACTGAAGTAAACGGAGACAAATCAACGCCTCCTCAGCTAATTTCAAAGCTCCACCTATTTGGGATGAATTAGCAGAATTCCTAAAAAAAGAGAGGACAATGTCTGTCTCTGGCTGAAGGTTTCCGCTGTTTACCAGCTGGCTGAGACTTGCTGTGAACCCATTCAATCTAAACACATTACAGACAAGCACGAGGACGACTCTGTCGTCCAATTTTTTTTTATCCCATTTATCTCTTTTTTTATTGTATGAGCAATTGGACAACTGAGCCAATTAGCCAAAGGGTGGGAAGTAGGGGTCAAACCTTTACCGTTGGCGTACAGATTTGATTTGCTTACGGCGGGAATGAGCAGAGCGAGGACGGACAGAGTCACGCATGTCGAATTATTTATTTATTCATTATTAACATAAAGGAAAGGAGGGGGAAGGATGGCAAGGTTAATCTGATGATTCAGGCATAAAGAATGTGCATTTAGTTAGTTTGCTTTTAGCTCGCATTAGCATAACCTCGCCATGATGACAAACAATGGATGGCCCAGTGATTGGCTCATGTCAGGCAGCTTAATGTCAATAGTAAATTGGAGGGCTTGTTAGGCGAGTTGGGGGACCCAGTTACGGACAGCGGCAAGGCAGTCATGTACAAAATAATGTCTATTAGGACTAATTTAATCAAGGTCTCCCTTTTACAGATGAATTAGAATGTAGTGGCCAATTATTTTTCAGCGTTTGCACTGGCCCTGCCTGTCAGGAGGCTTTCCTCCTTTATATGTGTGTGCTGTTTAAAATGCAGGCCGTGGCCTCAAGTCAAATCAGCAGGGACTGCAGATAATAGTGCAGAGATGATGGCAGGCGGGATCAGCTAGTTAACCAACGCAGATGAAATGGAGCTCGACTCAATCTGCCCACACTGGATCACAGGCAGCAACACACACACACACGCACGGATACACACGTGGGTAGACATGAGTAATCCACCCAAATGGACAGAGGCTGATCCGGAAATTCATCCTTTTTCATTTTTTGCAACTAATAATGTTTTTTTTGTGTGTTATTGTTATACTATTCATAAGTAAGTGTTTAAAATCTTTGAAGTCACAAGGATCGTGTCAGAGATGTTGGAAAACCAAATTTAGTACATGTTAAGGGAAGTAAAAATTATTATAGGCCAAGCTCTGAAACACTCAGCTGGCTCCTCTCCATGTGGAGGAGCGTTACCCTGAGCATCTCACCCTATCTCCATCTCTGAATTCTCCAGGAATTCCAGGAATGCAGATGAAACCAGTACAATGACTGCATTAGTGCTGCAGGTGCACCATTCTTTCCACAGATCTCATGGTCCATCCTTCCCTCACTCGAGACCCCGAGATACTTGAACTCCTCTACTTTGGGCAGAAAGCAAGCCACCGCTTCCTAGTCGAGACCCACAGCTGGTTCCCATCCCAGCTGCTTCACACGCGACCATAAACCAGTCCACACTGAAGACTCTGGTGCAATGAAGCCAGCAAGACAACATCAGCAAATCACCAGCAAAAGCCGAGTTAGAATCCTGTGGTCCCTGAACCAGGCCCCCTCCAGCCAGGCTGCACCTAGACGTTCTGTCCGTAAAAATAATCAACAGAACCGGTGACAAAGGGCAGCGCTGCCGGAGTCCAACATGCACAGGGAACAGGTCTGAGCGACTGCCAGCAACATGAAATGATTATAGAAAAGATGGAAAAACTATAAAAAGAAACACGAAGGAGGTAGCATGGCCCGTTTCTTTGCAGTGAGTATATTACAAACACTTTGCCTGAAATACAACACCCTGCATTTTAAGCATTTTAATTACGATGCTGTAGTAAAGCTGCGAGAACATGAATACAAAGAAATATACAGTATAACCACACGAATACAAAGGCTGTCATAAACCATGAACACAACATATTTCCTCCCAGGACCGACGTGGCACACGTCTGTCTCAAATCACACCAGTCCAATCTGTGCTATGATCACAGAATCAGGACAGGAGGTTAGGGGTGTATGTGTGTGACATGGATATAAGTTGGGGCTTTATGGTATCCCGGGCAGGTCTGCCCCCTCCTTCCCATCCACTGTCTTTGACCCTGGGGGGCAATTATTGTGTGATTTGGGGCCCCTTGCCTGCATCCTTCTCCCGGTTGCTCCATCTGGTCCCCTGAGCCCAATCCTGCAGCGGTGTCGGGGCGCCGGCCGCACCTGCACCCCGGCCCAGATTAAAAGCCTGTGGTCTAATTTTAAATCTGTTAGTGCTGGGGAACAAGACTAATCTGTTCCCATAAAAGGCCCTTATTCTTTTCTCTCTCCTGGCTCCCAGTGCCAACAGACCTGCTGCTGAATTATTACTGGCTGTGCATTCGTCATGTGGGGCCTGCTGTTAAGTGCATGATGGTTAGGTAGCCCTACTACTCATTCTTTAGCCTCCCTTATTCTTGCCCATTTTTCTGCTGTCCTATTAAGATGAAGCACTATCTCCTCCTATTGTTCACACCGGGCCCCAACATGACTCCTGCTAAGGTCATTGCCTCAAGCAGGCTCCATTCTATATTTACAAGGTTTCTACTGACTCGTGACATTTGGTGACAAAAAGAATTTTTACATTCAGGATAAAAGACAGATACCCCTTAAAATAAATAGTCTGTCTCCAAGTGCATTGTTCATTCAAATGCTGTTTGAAGGGAATGAGTTTTTCATTCTAACTAATCAACGTTCATCCTGTTGATCATTTTCAGTGAACGGAAGACGTTAAAAATCTGTTTGGGTATTTACAAACATAAACATTTAGCAATATCGTTTGTTAAAATTACTTTGAAAAAGCTTTCGCTGCTGACGCTCTCGGTAGGGCGGTAGTTAGTAAGAGGAAGAGGAGTATGAAGACAGAAGGTCCAGGCGCATGTCCACCAACCACCTCCCCAGCTCGTTGGCCAGGAGGCTGGATTAGCAGCACTGTCATTTGCTGTCTTCTCAGGCCTGCTAACATGTTGTGTCAAAAAGAGTCCGAGCATGCTTTGGGTGCTGGTGTTGATGCACCGCTCGACAGATAATTAAAACAATGAACTGCGGCGCCAAAAACCGAGGATGCGGTGGCAGCTCTGGCTGAGCCAGCGAGCCCCTATGGGCGCTACGCAACGGGCAACGTTCCCAAACTTAGCAGCCCCTTCAGCGGTGGCATCAGCTGCGGTGTGGCACCGGGCAACCGTGCCAGATGAGGTGATGACGGCTGACCGCGGGTAGCCAGAGGTTAATGGAAACGTTTAGACTGCAAGGGAGCGTGTCAACAAGTATTTCTCCTCACGATGAAACATTTTGGTGCTGAACAGGCATGGTAAGAAGTTGTATCTGCAGCCCTAAAACAATTAGCACACACAGAACCCCCTCCCTCTTCTCAGTGAGACTTGCTGATGTTAATAAGGCCTGGACCAGCCTTCGCTGCAGGCAGACGTACAGGGACCAAGATGAATGGGAGGTTTAAACAAGAGCAAAGATAAAGAGATGATGACAACTGTCACATTTCTCACTGGATGAGGGCGGCATCATGGAGGGGAAGTAAGATATCTCGTCACATAATTCCTCTCTTCTGTCCAAATCGAAAGTTGACGGGGGAGTTAAAGAGGGTGTACGAGAGAAAAAGGAGTTTAATAATGCCAGCCACAGTAATGCATCCCCCTTCCTGGCTCCCAGTATCCCCAACTTTCCGTCTCCCTTCCTGTATCTACGTCTATCCCTCTGATTCTGTCTTCTCACCATCTTTCCTTATATGCACATACTGTTTTCCTTCCATGTGTCAAATTCCATGTCCTCCTCTTTTCTTTCTTATGCTCCTCTTTTGACTCCCTTTTTTTGATGTACCCCTTTCTCTATCTCTTCACACCTCTCCCTCTGTTATTCCATCCATCCTCCCACCACCCCCGCTCCCAAACCTCTAAACAGGACCTAATTGGGAAGCAAAAGTGGGGAGCCAGACCTTGACAGACAGGAGGTCAGCGTAATTGCTGCTGGCCATATTTAACATTAAGATAATCAGGCCATTAATTACCTTTTGGATCATTAAATCAGCCACTTGCAAAATGAAATTTCGGCCTCTATTACTCACTTGAGAGACCACAAGAGGAGGGCATTTTCCATCCATCAGCCCCCACTCACTCTCTCCATCACTCTCTCTCTCTCTCCCTCCCCCTCCCATCCCTCCTGCTGCCTAGACAAAGCCTCTCTTAGCTTTTTCTCTTATCTCAACAGTCTGTATTCTGTGTTTGTTCCTATATATGTGCACCAGGTGTATACCTCCATTCTAACTTAAATATTCTCAGCAAGTTTATTTTAAATAGTAAAAGAAATTCAATTTACAGCCTTTCATTCTAATGGGACCAACAAACAATTTCAATGAGCTAAACTTTTTTTTAATTGGGGGAAACTTGTAGTAGTACCGCAAAACAAATACAATGCCTCTAGTGTAACAATATTGCAATAGTAGTAGTATTTGTTGCATCTCATGTTTTGATTTGTAATTTAACAGCACACCCTCTACATGTCACGCCAGAACCGACAGCACTCGATAAAGCCTGCATACAGACAGATAGAAGCGGTTTAGCTAAAAGAAAGACACGGAGGGGAACGAGAAGAAACACGTCTATGCATCTGGGCTCACCAGTGTTGTTTTTGATTGGTTTCATCCAATGTTTTTCCTTCTAGCAAATTAAGCGTAATAGTTGAGATTTTGTTGCTGTAAACCTTTAATAATTGCAATACAATTAATTATCACGTAGTGTAATATTTTTAGTTAATATTGTTTTAAACTGAAAAAGAAATATGCAGACGAGACGTTTAGACAGTGTGAACAGTGTCTCTAAACAAGACATCCTCTAAGCAAGCACTAAACCAGGTAAAAAAAACAAACTGCTTGGCCCATGGGCCTATATCCAGCTGAAAATATTAAAGTTGTTGTATGAAGAGTAAGACACACACAGAATATTGAAGAACTAAATACAGAAGAAGGTGAGAGAGAAGTGATGGGAAGACCTGAGAGAGAGAGAAGGAAAAGAGGGATTTATGAGAGGGGAAACGACAAACAGTGAGCCACTTAAGGAATGGACTGATAAATACTATTGACAGGGCAGAGAGGGGTGAGCGAGATGGAGCTGCAGTGGAGCGGCGCAGGTTAATTGAGATAATATTGACCTCCTCTAATCTCTTCGGGGGAAACATGCTTCAGATTAATAAATAAATAGCAACATGAGCTACAATAAAAGCATTAGTGCTCTGACGGAGGAGGGCTAATGGCTCATCAATAGTCAACGATTGCTCTCGGTGTTGGTGTGCGAGTGCGTGTGCGTTTTCAGTGTCAGTGCGGCTGAATGCGTTGCAGTGTAACGGCATTTTTCATGGTTTCTGCAGGGAGACTGCAAGACTACGTGTATGTGTTGCTGTTCTAAAAAGACAGTTTATTAGACGGAAGAAAATGATTATACAACTGATTCAACGCCTCACCCTTATGAAATTTTAGTTTCTATTTGCTTTGTGTTTCTTTTAACTTTTAATGGTAAACACTTTGAGAAGTATTACTGCAGTCTTTCTACTTTTAATGTCCATTTCAAACTTCACTGGTCACTAAAACACTTCCTGGTGACACAACATTTTCTTATGACTCCCAAGTGCTGTTTCGTGCTTTGTGTTTGTTTCCTACCTGCTGGCATCTGGTCCAGGTTTGAGGTGTCCTTGAGCATTTGCCTCCCACACGCTGTTGGCGAGCTCATTGCCAATTGCTAACATGACCTTGATGAGCTCCAGTGGCCACTCATCCAAGTCTAGAGAGCGAACCCTGGACAGGTGAGTGCCCAGGTTTCTGTGAATGCCTGAGCACTCGATGCAGATCAGGGCTCCGAGGTTCAGACTTGCCCAGTTGGGGTCTGAAGGACACACAGGAATAGACTAATTCAGTATTCTTTAAAGTTAATATGATTACTTTTGTTTACGGTGACTCCAACCTCATCAGGTCGCCATCTTAACAAAAACACCCCATGACAATAAAGACCTTTCAACTTCTGTGAAATTAACAACAATATAACTATTATTATGACTATAGATTCATTTTGTGTGTGTGTTTTCAAGAACACACTACACTTGCGCCCACACATGTGACATGATAATGTCAACAACTGACACCATGTGTTTTGCATTGAACAGTTATCTTGTTTCTTTAGGTTATGCTCATGGCCGTTGGTACTCACTCTGAGTTTCACAGTCGGCACAGAGACTGTTTCCTCGAACGCTTCTTATCGACTGCAGAGCCATCGCCTCCGTCTGGCTCGTCAGACGAGACTGAAACAACATAAGAGCCAAAACAAAATGTAGCTTCAAACAGGCCTTCATACTCAGTAGATCAGTACAAATCCAAAATAACATGTAGATCAGAAGAGGTCACCTGGATACTACTTACTCGAAACAGATTCATTTATCTTACTACGACTTTTGTGCTAATACCAAACAAATACAGAGATAAGCCAATTATTCAATTATTATCCTCTTTCAATAACCAGCCAACAGGATTGTTTCCTGTTATACTGTGAATCATTTGTATTTATGATAATGAAAACCTGATAAAATTCTTATTGTATTTTACATATATTTAACCTTCAATTACGAACAACTGCTTTCGTTTTCCTACTTTGGTGCCACACAAAAGATAAAGGGAGGCAAATCAGGAGACTGTTTAAAGCCGCCTAATTACTTCTTTGCATAGATACAGATCTTTTACTTCGTGTGATGGCTACGTTGTAGATATTTATAAAATCCTGTCAGTCAGTTGGGTGTCGTAAACCCTCTACTCAAGTAGTACTTGAGGAAATTAGTTTCTTATCTGAAGCAGGTATTGAGGGGTAACCCTGTCCAGTAGCTCAGTTTTCTTGATGGCACTGACCTCAGGCATTTAGCTGCTAGTTTATCTAGATTTCCTTTCATTTTCAAGCAGGAAAATGTACTTTTAAATTTGAATTAGTACGGCTGAAATGTCCCATTGACTGTTAAACTGTTACTAGTACTATGTCATTGTGTTACTCATGAATTAATGTGAAATCACCATTTTGTCTACAACATTTCAAAGCATATGAATACGCAGTACTTTCCTCCAAAGCCTAAATAAGCTATTATCTCCTTTTTGAGGTTGATATAATGAATAACAATGGCAGTTTGACGGTTCTCTAAAACATATTCAGCATTTTCTTGCACACATTTACATCTGGGGTAGCAGATTGTAAAATTACACGTCACCCAGACGTGCAGAAAAAAATACAAGCTGAATGGAGGAGGAAGGGAGGGATGGATGGTGTTTTGAGTGAGGGACAATAAAATGTTGAGAGCCTGAGGCGTAAACAAACCGGCCCTTGACTGAGAGCGAAGCCGCCTGTGCAGGTGGAAAATGGCAACGCTGAGGCTGAATGTGAGGTACAGTAATTGGTATTTTCTAATTATGTGAGTGAAAGTGTGCATGTCTGTCATCAACAGCATATATGGAAAGAGGCCTGTGAGGATGGTGTACGTTTAAGACACAGCTTGCTACTGTTAATGTTGTTTTTCACTCCCTGCATGAACTACTACTTCTGATTGTAGTATAAAGCAGACTTTAAGGGCACGTGGTGCTGTTCACCTTGTTTTTGCTGCTCTCACAGGACTGTAGGCTGGCCAGAATCTGGCTCTCGATGACCTGCACCCAGGCGTCACGCTCCTCGTATGAGGTGGCTTCAAAATGCCACGTCTGCCCCGTCAACGACACAATAATGAACTCGAAGTTCTCCTCTTGCTCTGTAGGGGAAGAAATGCAGGTTTAGTACAGGAACTTTGAATAATCGATGCTCTTTTCACAAAAAAAAAGGCCAACACCTTAGCTCGACCATTTGATTAATTATAATTTATTAATAATTATATTCTCACCAGGGTTTGATTGCACTAAGTTGTAATTGTTGCTAGTGCAGCAAACTATAATTACATAACCTATATTTTTCAAATATCACATATTTATGAAGATTGTACTCCGCAGAGAGAAAAAACAAAAAACAAGCGAAGCTGCAATAGAAATACCCAATTAAATGATTTAAATACGGCTAAAATACACGAGGACAAAGTCTTTCATCCAGTGTCTCCAACTGGTTTTAATGATTTTGTTGTTAGTTTGCTGTCATTTTTCCCACTTATGGCAGTTGTTGCTCAATCTGCTCTAATCAGTTGATTTCTGATGCTGTTGACAAGGTATTGTTTTACATACACTATTGTCTCTATTGTTGAGATTATATAGCACTGAATGCTTTAGGGCCAGCTGCACTGTTCTGATCCAGTAAGATATTAAGGTTGCCTGGGACAAAATTAGGTAAATCGACGTGCCTTAAAGATTCTTAGTTCTGAAAGATCATTTCCTCTATATACGTATGGAATATGTAATGCAGTGGGAAGTTAGATATCTGGTACAGAAGTTAAGTATCAAGAGATGCTGTTTGTGTCGTGTCCTGCCTGTTTATTCCTGGGGGTCATCTGGTCAAGGTGCTACTACTCCCTGGGGTTTTACTGTTCTTTTAGGATTAAAAGACAAGATGCAAGTGAGTAAGGAAATGAACGGGGTGTGTGTTGTGTTTTTCATTGTTATCAATGACCATTCAACAATGTCATGTGAAGGGTTGGCTTTTGTCTCAGGATCAGTCTTTTGACCAATCAAGAATGTCATGTGAGTGTACATCACATTTGATTACATATACAAGTAATATAAGTTTTGGTCAGAGAATGCTGACCTCTGCCTTCTCTACATGCTGCATGTACTAAACACAAACGATTAAACACAAAGCCTTTTCAGGAAAATGGCAGCGCTTTCTGCCTGGTTCTCAGGTCCATATACAGTTGAAATAAGAAGTAGTGAATCAAACAGACTATCTAGGAAGACACCCTGACACGCTTGGGTGTGTCATGTCAACATGCACAAGATCTTGTTCTGATCTCACAGCTAACTACGCTTTACCTCCGACCACTGCTTACAGGTACAGATGAGAATGAACTAGAACTCAAAGGGCTGCCCGAGTGCACAAAAACAGACATTGAAGACCTCATTCAGACATGTCCAACACTCCTACACTTGATACTAATGTTAGTGAAGCTGCTCCATTAAAACAACACCCACATTGGGCAAACACAAAAAAGGATGATAACCCATCGATGAGGCTCCCAGGTACAGGATGGCAGCTTCCCTGAGTTTCGTTCTTGAGCAGGTTTTTTAAGTTGCAGTCTTAAAAATGCTCCCACTAATAGTAGTAGGGTTGCAACTCGACCGCATACACGTGCACTCGTCAGCAATGGTCGCAACACTGGCCATCGGGCTCGTACGTTGAGAGCGGCGCCATCACAAGCTCATCTGTGGTCTCAACTTCACTGATGCAGACCCGTTATTACAGACGCATGTAGACCATATGCGACTCCACTGAGACTGATGAGAGCGCCCGTAATCAGGTTGCAACAAAAATGGGTAATGGTGTAAATGCAAATAACCGATCAAAGTAGGGAACAGAGTTTGTGTTTGGTGGAAACATGGAACGGTTCCTGGTTCATGCGGTGGAAACAAGCCTCATGGTCAAAGTCACAGTAGCTGTTCATAACGCAGAGCGAGAGTGATACTTCCTGAATGTATTTAGTAGCCCCTGGGTCTACACAACAGCCCACCCATCAAGCTCTGGTTGAGCGCTGCAGGGTCAAGAGCAAGAATCCCATCATAATTAAATTCCCATGATTCTCTGTTTTCAGGGGAGTGGAGGGGGGTTGACAATTATGGAAACTAACAATCCAGAAAGAGCCTGAATTAAATGCTGTTCGTGGGTTTGAATGCTGCATACTGACCCAGTGCACTGTTGTGGCTAATGAATAAAATGAGGGGGGCATTAGACTGTGCAACTAAGCAACCACTCCCACCACCCAGCTTTTATTCTGAAGCTCCTCCACCTGCGTCTGTAATGCTGTCAGTAGCTTCTGCCTATACAGAAAAACGTGAGTCTGGGCCATATTTAAAAATGCTAATTTGAAGCTGCTCAGCTCTTAGTGTAAAATTAGAGTATAGTGCTAAACCTCTGCATGAGAGCACAAACACACACACAGCGAGTCACCTGCACTGTATTGGTAATTACTGCCACCGCTCTCGGCTACTGTTGGTGACATTCACACAGAGAGGTGGCACCGAGGCAATTTGTGAACTCTGACACCAGCAACCTTTAGCAGCAGAAAGAGAACAAACCAAATATACAGCATTTACAAGACGCAAGCGGGGGGGTACATGCATACAAGTCTATCATCAGAGGTCCGAGGTAGGGTGTGTGTGTGTGGGTGTGTGTGTGTGTGTGTGTGTGCGCATTATGAGCTGGACGGTGGGTGCAATGAGAAGGGAGGCATGAGGGAGACAAAAGTGGGCTTCGGGAAACACAAATTAAAAGCCTTAAATGTCACCACACACAGTATTGCTTTCCGACACAGGTCATTACTCTCCATATTATTTGCAGCCTTCTACAACATTAATAACCTGAAAAATACTGTAGCAAATAGTCTCAGAGAAATATATAGACTAATTCAGAAAAAGAAGATTCAAGTGTTATTGAAGGTGATTGCTTTCAATCGCAACCAGACGCTGAAAGTAACACAACACTAACATAAACAATACCCAACAATCACTGGACGCCACTTTCAACACCACGATACAATGCATGCGTCCAATGTGCATCTTCTCTGCAGGGTGGGTGCATTTGATCAGCTGCATCCTCAAACGTGACAAGGACGGGGCAGAAAGATGCAAGAGAGACAGACGCCGTGATGGGACAGGTCAGGGGGAAAATGATTCAATAACAAAATGGACATTTTCTCCACTGCAGTAGTGCAACATACACATAATGAGAGCAAAGCTAATTTAGTGATTTGCAGCTCAAAAGGCAGAAGTGTCGTATTTAGGAGATGATTTTTCTGTGTTATACTGTGAAATATAGTCACTTAAATAAAGCTATGAAAAATGAAAAGGTTTTTGACATTTTCTCTCATAAGTGTATTTTAGTATTTTGAATATTATCACAGTCAAAAACCTTATTTCAAACAAAAATTGGTTGTCATCATAAGAACATTGACAAATGTCATATTATCCAGGACAGTCATGTGTTTCTATATTAAAAAAACATTACGTTATTTAAAAAAAGGACATTATTAATGCTTCAAGTGTGAGCAACTGTGTTTTATTGATAACTATATACTGTGAGCCCTGGAACAACCATGAGTCTACTACAGTATGTGTAGTCATAATCAGATCGCGGTGTTGCATTTTTAAAGGTCCGAAGAGATGAAATACACCCGTCAATTTGCAAAGTCTAAGTAAAGTTTGCAAAAATAAAAATGACCTTTTTATTAAAAATGTGTTAAATATCTTTGGATGGCCATCGGTTCACCCATCTAAAAACTGACAAGCACCAAATTAGATTAGATGTCATTTACAGACTTATTTTGAAACTGCAAATTACTAAATCCCTGCTCACTGGGTAAACATTTCCCCAGTTCTCCTGCTATATATGTGGTTTGGGGTGGTGTTAGTGGGGTCCACTTGTCCGTTACAGGCCCACAACAGCAGTTTTTACCTTCTGAGTTGTGCAGACTGTTGGTGTAAATGCTTCGTAGGCTACCAATGCGATTTAGTTTCCACGCTTTACGTTTGGCTGCATCCCCCGATGGCAGGAAGAGAGAGAAGAGAGTGTAACAAAAGAAGAAAGTGGAAGAGAGAAGAAGCAGTAACAGAGGAAGACAGAAAGGAGGGATGTAATGTAATGAACAAGAAAAAACTGAAAAAAGCGACAGTGGCAGCATCAAAAACTGTAACTGTGAGAAAAAAAAAAAAATCATGTGGTGATGAACCCACTGAGCAAGATGAACGAAGGTAAGATCGCAAGATGACAAACGAGGCAACGGGAGCAATAAAACAAACCTGTCAACCTGCCTTACGTGCTCTGGCACAAACGCAAACCAGTAAAGAAGTTGGTTCACGTTAAAGACAAATCCTCCATAGTTTCATACGTTCCAAACAGAACACTGGTCTACTTGTGGTTCAAAAAGTTCCTAAATGTCGAACGGGAGGCTTTCGAGACTTTTCAGAGACTTTCCTTTTTACTACAGCTTACAGTTAGAGATGGCTGGATTTACTGCTGGGGGACCTCCTTCATGCCCTGAGCTCCTCTATCTTCCTCACCTTTCCTCTTTCTATCTGCTTTCATGGAACCATTGTAGCCTGTGTGACCAAGTGTGTTTCTTTTCTCCCACAGCTTCCCCTTCTCAGCCTCTCCTGACCCTTCTACGGGTCGGACTAAGAGCAGCATGTCTCTGGTTGCTGGCCCAACCATCCTGCCTGTGTTCTGTTGCTGCTCTTTTGTCTCCTGTTGTTCTTTCTCTCTTCTCTATTCCCTCAACCTATTCTTTTTTAATCTCCACTGTTGCTTTTAAAATTGAATTAAAATTTAGGTATTCAAAATAATAAAACAAAAATTATTGATTGAACTAAGAAGATTGCTCAGGTGGGGTTCTTGGGTTTTCTTTAAGGTCTTAAACCTTCCTTTGTAAAGTGCCTTGAGATGACTTTTGTTGTGACTTGGAGCTACACACTGTAAATAAAGTTAAATTGAATTTGCTTTTTTCTATTGTTAAATCGATTAAATTCTACCATTCTGTTAAGTTGAGAGCTACAATAAATTTTATTAGAACAATATGAGAACAAAGAAGCATTCACGTGTTTAGATTAACCTCAGAATGCAACAAAGTGGAAATAAAGCCAGTAGGTAAAAAGCCTGGGGGTAAACCAACGATCTGGAGAATCCAGAAAGAAACTACAGATAATTGGTTCTCATATTTAAGCCTCTAGAATAATACAAAACATGTAGTGAAAATAAAAAAACAAAAAAGCCCAAAAGCATTTCCTCATGATTTTAAGTCTCCACTGCTTATTCCCTTGGGTTCCAGCTCGCTGACCTCTGCTTCTTTAATGCGGCCAGTGTTGCTCTGTCATAAAACACCGATTTTCCTTAATATTTACTCCCCCGGGGCTACTGTGTGCATTTACCAACAAACTAACATTAACAGAGATTAAATAGTCGTGGCTGTGTGAGAGGCGAGGTCAGCAATTTAAATGCAATTCTCTTGCTTCCTCTGCTGTATGTTGTTCTCCCACTGAAGGCACTAAGCTCGGGGTTGTGCGATTATCGGAAAATTAAAAAGGTCAAATAATACAATCCTGAAGGTTGGAGGCAGAAAAGATTGTGCCTGCTTACATGTGAAGCATCAAATTGACTTCTAATTTTGAATCTCATTAAATTTCAAAAGATGATGATTAAGTACGTATAATCTAAGGTAAATTTGATACCAAGGCTCAACATCCATCCATCCATCCATCCATCTTCTTCCGCTTTTTCCCCGAAGGGGTCGCGGGCGTGCTGGAGCCTATCCCAGCTGGCTTTGGGCGAGAGGCAGGGTACACCCTGGACAGATCGCCAGTCCATCGCAGGGCCACATATATAGACACACAATCACAGTCATACACACACTCACACCTATGGGCAATTTACGCATCCAACCAATTGACCTAACTGCATGTCTTTTGACTGTGGGAGGAAACCGGAGACCCCGGAGAAAACCCACGCAGACACGGGGAGAACATGCAAACTCCACACAGAAAGGCCCCCGGTCGCCTCCGGGAATCAAACCCGGGACCTTCTTGCTGTGAGGCGACAGCGCTAACCACCACACCACCGTGCCGCCCCAGGCTCAACATTAAACTTAAAATAATTAAACTTAATTAACCTAATGTCATTTTATAATTTCTGGACCTTCATCTATCATTTTGGTTTTTTTTTTGGTTTTTTTTTTTTAGGTATGGACATTTGATAAGAACTTTGTTAAAACTAAAACACAGAACAAAAAACAGTGCAGAAATGAACTGCCACACATGCATTGTGGGATATCTGCTTGACCACCTGGAGTCTGCACCACAGTGGACCTCTTTGTCTCCCACCTGCTTGACCCCCGCTGACCAAACTGACCTGTGATTGTGAATAAGCTTCACTCGTTCCATAATTTGACTCCTTAGATGAGACACCCTGTGTGTAATCCGAGAGGGCAATTAAACCACTTAACACACACTCCTCTTGAGCTCCACATGTTGTGAAGTCTGCCGGTTGAGCAATCAAAGTTTCAAAGCTTTACCTTCAGAGGAGATATTATCAAACGGCTGTTTTCACCAAGAATGAACCAGACACAGGTGTTTCTGTGAGTTCCACAAAGAAGCCAGGTAAATTAGAAAACACAATGACGGTGTGTCGATGATCACTAGAGCTCAAGATGCTTTATTCTAATTAAATCACTGACTACATCTATACATTGTTTTTAGTGATGAAGTCTGGTGGAAGAAACGGTGCAAAATCTATTTTGTTACTTCCAGCATGAGACAGATGTCAGAAAAACATAACAGTAAGCTTGTAGAAATATGAATTATAAAAAAAATGATAACTTTAACCAAGAAGTAGCTGTAAATATAACAGCTATTAGAACAGTCACTACAACAATTCAAATCCAAGGAGTCAAAGCACTGAGTGAACAGACACATGAAAGTATGATTGAAACCACAGACGTGTCAGAGTCTATTTACGCCGTTGCAGCACAGTAGGTCGAATTCAGATGATGCTCTAGGAGTGTGTGAGTGTGTGTGCGCACACGTTGGCCTGGTACTACCTGGAAAGCTCAGCTGCAGAGGGCGGTTCCCTCCCATGAATTACTCTAGACCTCGCTCTGACATGAAGATACTTCACCCGCCCGCCCGGTGTGACAGGCAGTGAGCCGGCTGAGCACGCTCAGTTCTTAATGGCTAAATTGGGAAGACTGTAACTAATCGCTTTTTGAATAATGAAAGTGACACAGCTGATAAAAGATTTCAATATGGTGGATTATTTATAATATTTCACTTAAGATTTTCAGGCTGAATAATTAGGAGGCAAGTCATAGGAATTAGGCAGCATCTGACAACATGTGGGTATGGTTAAAGTGCAAAAGAAAAGTAACTCCAACGAACCCTGATGATGGAAAATGGAATTAGAAAAAAAAAAATGGGAAGAGAGAGAGAAACACAGACAGAAAGACACTGAAGAAAAAAACAAAATAGAGAAATTAAATACTGGGAAAAATGTGCTTCTACGGTGGAAACATAAATTCGAGAAAAAAGAAATGAGACAGGGTGGGGAAATTACAATGACATAAGGAATAAAGAAAGTAATGAGATGAGGAAAACAAAAAAAGAAGTGAAAGAGGAAGAGAAGAAAGGAGTCGAAGAGAAGCAAGAAAGGTAAAAGTAAAGAAAGGAAAGGCAGCCTAATGAACAAAACAAGAGAAGAATAATTCTGATGAAAAAGAAAAGACAAGGACATGGAAAGATACGATGAGAAGAATAAAAGTGAAAGGAAAGCAAAACTCAAAGAGACGGACGTAAAAGAGGACAAAACAAAACAAAAAAAATTAAATCACACTTGTAAAGACGAGACAAAGGGAAAGGAGTGAAAATATGACTGGAAAGAGACGAAAGGAGCCGAAGCATCTATTCATCACTCAGACAGCCACTTGCCTTGTCAGCTGCTTGATGCGTCTGTGATGAAGAGACCAACATTACACTTTGCTGCCACGCTGCATCTGTTTGACCATCCACAAACTGTACAGTATGTGTTTGTTTGTGTGTTAAACTACGCACATCCACTCAAATATACAAGAAGAAGAAGATGGAGCAGAGCCCACCTACACCGAGAGGTTGTTGAAGCTTAACATCCTAAACTACTACAATACCGCTAAATGTTGGTAAACTGGAAAGTGGTGTATGTGTGTATCAAATAATTACAATTATTATGCTAAACACAGCCAGTGTGTTGCCTTCACTCAGACCAAAGCATTGATCTAATGACAGAGGTTACAAACTGAAAACCCAGCAGGAAAAACCTACAGTCGTAGAAAAAGAGAACTATGTGAGAGATCCAGCAGAGGTCTGGCGTCTCAGACGATCACATGACTGCGTTTCCCAGTCGTTTTAGTAAACATATATTAGTTATGAGTTCAGTTCACTCAGGGAGGAATCCTGCAGGTAAAGCTCAGTCGTTATCATTCACTGGGAAGAATTTAAACTCTTGTTGTGAACTGGTGCTACATAAATGAACTAAATTCAGTTCACTTTCCTGTCCCCCTTCCACTCCAGCACCATTTTAGCACCAATAATGAAATAGCAGGGAACCGAGTACTGGGCTGGAGTTGACGTTGCACTTAATAGTACGTTGTACTTAAATGTGTTTGTATTTCTTTAGTTTCTTCAGATAAGCAGAACAATACACTAAACACAACACAAGGCATTAACCGTCAGCACTTCCAGGCAGGTTTATCAGGTATTATGAGGTTACTGACAGTTAATATTTAGAAGTGGCTCCAAATGACGCAGTAGAGCACATGGGGGTATTCGATAATACCTTATTTAGAAAAACTCAAAGAACAGCGATCACGTTCTAAGGAAAACAATTATTCAACCATATCTCACTGCTCCACATGCGCTTTGACATTCTGTCAGCTTGGGTTAGGGTTTCTTGTGTTTTACGGAGTTGGATTAAGTGGTCAGACCAGGAGCGCCTGAGTTACCTTCTGCAGTACTCGAGAGGCCATCGGCTTTGAAGTTGCTGGTGCTCTTCTTCCGCCTGTGCTTCTTGCGGCTTGCGTGTGGCGATGGCGGAGGCTCCATCTTGGGACTGGTGGTGCTGGAGATACTGGGACTGGAGCAGATTGGGTCTCCCAGGCCTGTGTCTATAAGGTAAACAAAGATATTCTTAATTCGGAACTTCTGCTCAGTTTTACCCTGAATGCTAATTTTATAACTTTAAAAGCCTACGTGATGATGACTGTCATAAACGTGCTAATGTATCGGTATGTCGAGTATAGATTTTTGGAAGTGTACATTATCTAGCTCCAGTAAACTCATTGGAAATATTGTTTCATAGAAGTTCAACTGCACAGGATCTGGACCTGAGCGATAAAGACCTGTTTCTGTCGAGACGTAGGTCTGGAGGACAACGACCTTAGGGCAAAGTGAGGCTATCAGAGGATGGAGTGGAGCGTCACTGTAGCTGATGACAGCTGTGACTAGCGGCGGAATAAAGTAACATTCAGCTTCCATCAGTATCACTTTATGATGCTAGAGCATTTGCTTTTCCTGCACCTCACTTACACACACACACACGCACACACACACGCGCACACACACACACACGCACGCACGCACGCACGCACGCACGCACACACACGCACACACACACGCGCACACACACACACACGCACGCACACACACACACACGCACGCACGCACGCACGCACACACACACACACACACACACAGCTGTCCTTGACATTTATTGCAGCATAATGCATTTCCTAGCTCGTTACCCTAACCATCACCACTAAATGCATAACTGTAACCATTTCCTTAACACTAACAAAAGCCAAATTCTAACCTTCGAAGTTGTGAGGACGGGCTAAAATGTCCTCACCTTGGTCAGAAAAAACTTTTTGGGTTCTTACTCTGTCATGCTAACATACAAATGTGCTCCTTGGTTTCCTAAAACAACACATAGTTCCTAAGAATGACCATGACTTCTTTTACAATTGTTAAGTCTCAGCTGAAGTAGAAAATGTGACTTATCTCTTCTGACAAGATGCCATCCTGAGCGCACAATTAACTGCTGTGGCTTAACAGCCCTGCTGCTGTGTCTCCAAACCATGTTCCACCCAAGTTAACCCCACAAACCGTAACATAACAAAACATAAAATCTGTGCTTGCGTACAAACTGAGGAAATAATGAAATTCAACTTTTGTTTTGTGTGCAAGCGTCTTTTGGTTTTTAGAGTCCAATCATACTGTGAGGTGCAGTTTATTCTGTCAAGTTTGCTAAAATTCCAAGAATATGATGATAATATTGTTTTCCATGTTGCATTTGGGTACTGAAGGACACATCACTGACAAGATGCTCAGTTAATTCATGGTTCTTTTTGTGTTGAACTGACTTTTACAAACTGCACTGAGCTGTGTCCATGTGTTCATGTTTCATTAGGAATAAAGTTGGTTGTTGTCAGGTGAGGGCTAGAGTTATGCAATAAAGGGCTAGCGAACGCATCATGCTAATGAGTTTTCTCACAGAAATAAAAGTACAAGTGTGTGTGTGTGTGTGTTGAGGGGGGAGTAGTCCACTAAGCAGCATTTCACAGCTTTAAACGGTATTTGATGAAGACTGGAGGGCACAACAATCACAGCAAAGCTGTCAGTAAAGCTCACTGAGCAACTAAACACACACTCGTCTTGACAGCTGTCAGTCATTTGTGTGTAAACACACATTAACAGTCTGAATCTACTATATTAGCCTGACAAGCAGTTATTTTGCATCATAGAGGTCCGGCAGGTGGCTCAGTATGAGACAGCGTGAACCATAGCAGGCTGCATGGAATTCTGTGCATCAGGAATTTCAGGGTCTCTTTAAAACCACCGTTTTTAATCCAGTTGAATGAAATTCAGCTAATTTTTCCATCGTTTCTAGGCAGAACTGAACCCAACAAAATGTGTGAACACAACTGGATTATGGTCCTTCCAAGCACCCAGCTGCATTTTGGTTCAGGTTTAAGTCAAAATTACGAAAAAGCGATTGACTCTTGAGAATTAATTTTGTTTCGTGTATTGCTAAAGTGATTGTAATGGTTAGTAGCAAGTTTGCAAAGGGTTCATAAACCTAAAACACTTTCATGCTCTCTCATAGTAGGTTGATGATGGCATTTAGCATCGGGATAGAGGTCTGGGTAAACGTTTAGTTACCTGTGCTGACTCCAGAGTTGCTGATGACAGTGGCATCGGTCCACTGGTCGGCGCTGGACACCGAGTACGAGCGCTGGTGCATCCCCTCCATGCCACGACTGTTGAACGATACCAAGCTGACACCACTTGCCACCTGAGACACAGATGAGCTGCTGGTAACTGAACCTAAGAAAGGAAGTCAGGGTCAGTAAAAGTTCAGCGTGAGAGTAAACATTAGAGTTCACATAGGCTAAAGTTCACAAGAGACTGAAACAAGACATTCAGATGATGTTTACAGACGCAGAAAAGGTTGTTTGGTTGAACGTGCGTTTACACAGAAGTCTGTATGTGCGGTCAAAATCTGACTAATACCTAGTATGAGTTCATTAATTAAAGCTGTGGCTACCTCAGCCCACTGATGATTTCATTTTTGTATTATTTCTGTCCTTAAAACGGACTAAATTTTTAAGATCAGTGTTTTTCTTTTACTATGCATCCACAACACACACGCACCGCACACAAAGACGGGAGGGCAATAAAAGGCAGCCTCTTAAAAGCTTGCTGCTTAAATCAAACCCTTGAGTTAGTGGCTGCGTGGTCTAACAGCCGGGTGAATCATCTCTCCCTGCCTCCCCCCTCCCTTCCTCATTTTAGCTCATTTCTTGGTGCTTGCTGAGCGGAGCCAGGACTCTGATTGCATTAATATTCATGACAATAATTAGTACATAGTACAGCTCACTGAATATTCATGCTATTAGCTCCCTTTTCCCTGTGTGCTTCATGTGTGAGTGTGTGTCTGATCTAAAAAGCTGCCTCATAAGAGCTGCTTTTGTATTTGCGTGTGTGTGTGGGTGTGTGTGAAATAGAGAAGCACTCGTGTGTCTCCACCTTTTGTTTTACAACATGTTCCTTCAGGTGATAAGAGGCATTTTGTGTATTTCAAGGCTTTTAGTTTGATGCTGCCTTTTATTTAATCTCTCCTTCTGATATTTATTGACCCAGACAGAACAAAACTTGCTCGTGTTTGTGGTAAAGGAGCAGGAGCAGCAATTAGTGAAACAATTAAAAATAAATGCACCCCTGACAATCTAATTGCTGGTTATATCTCAGGCTGAGAAGTAAGAACGGACCTTTGCATTTAAAGCCTGTAGACTTTGAAACACGCTGCTCAAACTACAAAAGCAACGTGATTCTGTTGTGCTACTGCCTCATGCCCAGGTCTTACCTGTAGACTGCCCGAGTTGCAGGCTGCTCATGTCTTTACTCAGGCCATTGATGTTGGGGCTTGGCATGGCAGCGCAGGTGGACACGGCCCGAGGTGGCCTTTTTCCTGGCACCTTCACCGTAGTCCTCAGCAGATCGATTTCTTTGCCGTGCACATTTTGCATATAGTCCTAAACGAGGAGGGATGCAACATAAATATATACAACAGCAATGTAAAACACCACAGTGTAAAACAATGTCCTGATAGCACCCGTTTAATTCTGCAAAGTTTTAAAGAATCTGCAGGTATATGACTCACACTGATTTCTACCTGTCTAGTCTCAATACTTAAATTTAGAGGCTTCTAATTTTAGAAGTGAAGCAGTTTGACATTTTGAAACACAAACAAACAATAAACATAAACTCTTGTGGTAAGAAATCTCATCTTGATCACGAGTGTGCCGTGCTTTGGAATGAGGGGATTATAGTGGGTAATAAAGCGCCTAAATGTCTGTGACACAACAGAAACAAAGCCACTGATCCCTCAAAGTAATGCTGAAGTACTCCACCACCTGGACTTGACTGGCTTAGCCTGTCACTGATATGCCTGAAACACAACTAACCCCACAATCAACTCTCCTCTGGCCCAGGCTAGACATGTGAATGAATGGACAAAAAAGAACGGTTAATGACCAGTAAGAGGCGCTTGTTATATCCACCCCCTCACACCTCTGGAGAGATGGAGGTGACCTGAAAGGAGCACAGCATTGTGGGAGGTTGGCCTCCTCTTCAACATGAAGGAGATCAGTAGAAACAAAGCTAAAGCAGCCCATTGGGCTGGAATTAAACAGCGCAACAGAGTAAAGAGAGCGAGTATCTTTGTGAGTACCAGAACTCATTAGAGCCGCACACATTAAAAAGGGCAAAAAATAAATAAATAAATAAAGTAGAGATGAACAATTTTTTGTAAATTGAACAACAAAGACAAAAAACAAAATTATAAAAAGCGAGAATTATGTAAAATGAACTGAAGTTGGAAATGTTTGGAACTTTTTTTTAAATTCATTCATTTTCCATTTTGTTAAATAAAGGACCATTTCTGAATGCACGTTACTGAAATGGAATACGTCTGATAAATAAAGTTAAGACCAGTGTTAGGTTTCGCATCAGCAATACTGAAATAAGCTTTAAAAGGTAATCTAATACAAAAAAAAGTGTAAAAGCTGTCAAGAAACTGTCACTAACGTTGGATATACTGTTTATTTACTGAGCTCTATTAATTTATACTTGTCCAAAGCTGTAGCTGGTCCTCACAAAAATATAAATACAGGAGTACAGTCTTATACCACACACACACACACACACACACACACACACACACACACACACTCGTTCTTAGTCTTTCCGCCTCCCTCTGGCAGCTCGGCTGACAAAAGGCCAATTCAAAGCCAAGTGCTCTCAATGGTGTCTTAACAAGCCACCGGAGAGCCCTCGAGCCAGGGGCCTGCTGATTAAACTCTCGACACACATGCACACACACACAAACCTCCAACAGATTGACCGTGGTAATTGATTCTCCATTTGCATTGAAGAGCTTTCATCATTGGCCTGATCGTCTACACCATGCAGCGGCGTCCAGAACGGATGTGTGTATCGACCAAACACACTGATGACAGGTGGCGAGTGTGTGTCCGAGAAAAAAATATATCTGCATTTATCAGTCTATGAGTGTCGAGGACAGAAAGTGTGCTTATAGCTATTTGAGGGTGTGTGTGTTGTGTCGATGCATAGTCGGTGAGAAAAATGCAATATGAACAGAGTTTTCAATGCTGCTGACAATGCTGAGATGCATTAATCCATGAAGAGCGAGCTTGCCAAAAACAGGATCGATGGCAGATACAGGAGGATAAAAAGCTATGTGGTCAGAAATATTAAAATGTGACTGGAAGGATTTGCAAATGGATAAATGTTGAAGATTTTTATTTGACCAACTGAAGTTCACAATAGTGTCCAAAACATCTAAATGACACTAAAAGAATATACAAATCAAATATGGTTCTCACACAAATTAATACTGATATTTAGTTTTAGTTCCGATTAAAATGTTGCTACTTTAAACAGTAGAACAAAGAAACGTGCAGACGCAGACAGTGGTAGCACATTAGTGTCAAGCTTTACTGTGTCTGTCGGCCACTAGCCCTGAACACGTTCGTCATATTACTCAATGTGGAATTTGGGGCAGATTTTCTGTATTGATTTAAATGTTATAATGTAGACGGATTAAAATAATGAGGGTAAATAAAAAATGAATTTATGTAAGTTGTCTGCAGTCACACCCTACTTGTTGCATGGAAGCTTCCTTGTAAAATACATATCGCTCTATGTCCTAAAATGTTATTCTGTGGATGAGCAGAATTTTGTGAATGAATTATTATCCTACATTTAGGCCTATACTGTAATATGCAAAGTGATGTGTGACTTCCTCTAACACCTCACTGTGCAACTCACTCGGCCGCGAACTGAGCTCGATTCCCGGTGTTTACCTCTTAAGTTTTAATCTGAAAAACTGCCTTTTTAGCTAATCATTTTAGAGACACAGAGGAAATGTTCTTCAACAGGACAGCGCGTCTCTGGGGAAAATCAGCAGGTCGTTGTTAAACTACCGTCCGGTGTAGAAAGTGTGTTTCTATTGCCTGTTTGCAGCCACTAAAAGCAGCTATTAGAAAAGCTCTGAAATGACTCATAGCCATTTTTATGTAAATATAATACAACTACAACATTTTGCACGGAGCAGCGCTGCCTGTAACACTGTAGGTACTGTGATAATGGAGCCGTTGCCCATTGCACCACCCACTGAAGACTAACGTATTCACATGTTAATGTGTAGCTGGGTTCGTTCTGGACTGAACGCCTTCCTGATTCACATCCCTCAACTACAGCGGCTCCTTCACTAGTTATTTGTGATTAGCATCGTACCTGGTGTTAAGGTAACGTTCGAGTCCAACCTATGATTCAGCAGTTACAGGACACCTTGTTGCAGTTTCGATGATTGAACTGCTGTGTAGTTGATAGCAATAACAACACGGCTATATGCCTTCAGAATATAAGAGAGCAATCTCACTTAGTTAAAGGGAAAGTCAGGAAGGACAGTCGATTAATAAATGAAATACGAGCACAAGGTGGATTAAGACGATGATTAGACGGATGGAACGAGTTGGATTAGAGATGGAAGGAAACACGGCCAACGAGTACTCAGTAACTCTGGGAACTCCTTTAAGATTCCTGAATGAGAAGGTTTGTCAAAACTTGCCATCCACTTAATTAGCATCATTAATGTGATTTCTTTGCACATAGTCAGGCAATTAGCAGAACTGATTGAGTTTCATTACATTAGCCTCTGCAAACACGCTAATTGATGCCCGAGCTGCAGATGCAACACGCTCAGGAAAACCTTGCTTTTTGATGCTGGAGGGGGTTTATGTGTGTTGATGTGTTAAGTGATGAGATTTAGCACTAATTTACTGCATCAGCTGCTCTAATCAGTGATGGACGTGTGCGGTTTGGTGAAGTGTTCTCTACAGCTCTTGTCTACAAAGTGTAATAACATTTGTAGGCATGAGCATCTTAAGAGCAAATCGAATTCAACGTCTGGCTGCAGGAGTGTTCTGCTCAAAACCACTCACCACAAGAATGTTGGAAATTAAACAGCCTCCCGTTTCATACTTCTATTATGGTTCAATTAATTGGTTCAAATAGTTAAAATTGAGACCATGCAGTTTGTTGCCCATATTTCTAGCCCATCCAAAGCGCGCATGAGGTAAACTGACGCCAGACAATACAGCAAAAGAAACTCTGCTGCAGGTGTGTGAGTTTTGTGGTTGATGTCTGTACAACAGTACAGAGGGAGCGGCTCATCCACCAAGTTTCCACTGTGGGAGGTCGTCCTCCTCCTCAGCATGAAGGAGAGAAGAGGGGGGTAAGTATGTAGCCACCCCCATTTTTACAATAAATAATGCAATTTAGTATTGTCCAGTTGACCCCCTATGGGGTCATTTACAGATGAACCTAATAAAGTGGCCAGTTAGGGAGTATAGATGGGAGGAAAACCTTTCAAATCCTCATAACATATCAATATGTCCTACATACACCGTGATAATTCCTCTCTCGGGTAGATTAGCCAGCACGCTGTGACAATGAACACTGCTCCACCTGGCAGCTCGATATGAGGGTGCGTGGGGGGCGTTAACAGGGCAGCTACACTTTACTACGCCATCAGGACACCGGTTGGACCTTTGGGGTGGGCTCTGCTTCCTCCCCGCAGTGTGGTGAGCTTCCCTATGCAGGCTGTGATGCTTGGGGTTGTCACTTCACTTACGGCATCAGGGGCCTATTTGTGTACTTGCACCCATGTGTCACCTTAATGGTGGATGCTGTTGCTCGCTGCACCACTAACGTGACAGTGGGTTGCGCTGGATCTGATCAGGCTTAGATTTGTTGGTATGTGTTGCCCTGTGCTTTGCTTGTTGTTACTATTACTACATTATTACTGTTGTCATTGTCAGTGTTGCTATTTTTAATATTATTATATATATATATATATTTTATTATTGTTATGGTGGTGTTATCTTTGGGAGATGTTGAGGTCTGTCTCTCTCTCTCTCCTTTTTTAACGCTGCCTCCAACCACAATAAAAAACAAAACAAAACAAGGTGAAATGCATACAACACGTTATCCCATCCAGCACTAAATTCTGTAAACTGAGCTGCTGAAAACAAAGACTAAGTAGCTAATCAGTGGTAAACAATTTATGCCACAAGAGGTTCTAAATATTACTGAATGCAATACAAAATACAATACAAAATATTTAATCACTGTTTAGTATGAAACTACATAACCTACCTCAAATCTGTAAGTGAATAAATGTAATGTTCACAACCCAGAGATTTGCAATAAAACAAAACAAAATATACAATTTAAAGAGGATGATATGAAGCCCAACCATCACATGTTCTCAATTGATTTTCTTTGTTGACAGAATAATGATTTAATAATTAGCTCAGCTTCTGATTTGACCCCAAAAAATTCCACGTTACTGCACTGTAACTGTACTTTAGACTTAATCTACATAAAGTACAAAAATTATGTTTTGACTAGCTGCACAGCAGACCTTCACATCAGATGAGCTCATTCATTAATAGAGCACCACAAAAATCTAAATTATTTATAACATGTAAATTGAATGAAGTTGACAGATTTTTTTTCCTCATGGTAGATTAAAAATCTAGAGGAAGCCTGACAAATGCAGACAAAATGAAGCAGAGATTAGAGAGGGACAAACTGCATGCCTGCAGAGAGAGGGAAAGTCAAAGACAAAATGTGTGTGTGTGATAATAAAACAGCGTCAGGGCATAATATTGTACCAACAGAGCAGAGAGCTGGGGCAATTAGCAGAGACATTACGGCTGATATTCCTATAATCAACGGCGATGTGGGCAAACAGATGACGACTCCTAATTAATACACAAGCCATCAACACGAATTCTAGAAACTGTCTGGCTGTAACAGGCGTGCGCGCGCACACACGCGCACACACACACACACACACACACACAGCAGAATGATGAAGACCAGCAGATCGATGGAGGTCAGTGCCGGCTGGCAGAGTGCTGGCGTTTATTAAGCATTCAGGGAGGGTTGTGTAATGAGTGTGATTGCATGTGTGCTGTGCCTTACATGCAGGCTGGGGTGGTAGGTGAGCAGTCCGTTGTCACACAGCGTCACATACTTCTTCTTCCACTCCTTGTTGAGGGATTTACCGCTTCGCTTCAGCAACATGCCCTGCAAAGAGGAAACAACAACATATTGAACTTTTACAAAAAACTTAATCCACACATAGCTGATCAGTCACAGGTGTGATAATAGCATCTCGATCACCATCATCCTATTTTAACAGCTACCACAGTCTTTCCAGCGGATGTTTAATGCGGGTTGCAACTTGAGATCAATGCTGACAGTGGATGACAAAGCTGCATGTCTTTGTATCGCTGCGTGAAGAAATGCAGCCTGTTCTGTTTCATCAAACAAAACTCTGTGTTGGCATATAATGATGTGAAAACCAATAAGTTTGTGTTTATTTGCACGTTTGCATATTTTTTTTTCATTCTTATCTTTGTGTATATCAGAGCATAACTACATTAACAGTGTGTGGCGCGCGGATAACAAGCTTAAAGCAAGGAGACACTTAAATGTGACACAAATACAAGTTCATTCGTCTCTAAAACAAGATCAGAAATTTGCACTGGAGGTGAAGAGTGTGTAACGTAAAGAAGCAGCGGAGAGAAGTCGGAAGCAAATTATCTCTTATTTAATTATGTGACTTTTTCCTCTCTCTCTCTCTTTAGGCTTGTTAACAGCCCCTGCTCTCCTACGCACATCAGCTGCGGCTGACTGACGTTTAGGCTAAGCAGCCGCCCGCTCGCCCACCCACACTTCATTTTTGCTGGATTCATTAGGTGAGAGAGTGAGAGCAAGAAGGTCAAACAGAAGGCGAGAGAAAGAGGGTCTGAAATGGGAGAAAGAAGGAGATCAAAAAGAGAAAAGAAAGAGAAAGAGGTGTGGGGGGTGGTGGGAGGTGACGGAAAGGGATAAAACTGTCCACTGATTAGCAATTACAACCCTGCTACCGCGCGTGTCACTTCACTGGACCTCTACAACATTAACACTCCAGCAGAGGATACTAATAGAGCCCAACCGTGAAAGGAGGCAGGGTGGGGGCTAGAGGCGCCACTGAAGAAGACGGGGGGGGGGGGGGTGAAATGGACAGGTTGGCTGATGGACAGGCCTGCTCTCTGCTCAGCTTTCATTAAAGCAGTTATGGTGGTGGGACAGAGCTGCAGGCCCTGGGTGACCCTCACGGCCAGTGACGGCACACTTGGTGTAATTGGTGGTGACAGAACGCCAGGACGGAGCGCCACGGAGTGACAGCGAGGGAAGTCGAAGGCAGGCGTTGTTGGTGTAAAGGACAACATGTTGAGACAAACGTCTCTATCCTGAACCGTGTCAAAAGTGACACAGTCCACTGAAAGTCACTCATTATAAACAGAGTGACGTCAAGACTGAAGTTAGGGGCAATTATCACGGAAATTATTCTTTACAAAACTTCCTCTTGGAGACCATTTTTGTATTAATACCTGGTTGTGAAGCCACACTATGTGATTCTTTTGATTATTTTCTATCAGACATTTGCTCCGTAACTTATTTTAGCATAGCGAGCTGCTGTCAAAAATCCCCCTGTGACAGAACAGCCCTGGCAGGAATTTTATTTTATTAATCAAGGTTTTTGAGTGAGGCTCCCCCTTCTGAACAATCTGTACCACAAGAACAAGAACAATAAGAATAGGAAAAGCTTTATTAGTCCCACAGTGGCGAAGTTTTACGGCAGCATAGTACAGGTCAGGTTTCTAGAGCCAAGGGCATTATGCTAAGTTAAAAAGGAAGGAACGAAGTCAAGCCAGCACCGTACAGACTAGAGCACTAGAGTTATTATTGTACGTTAAAAATAAATATTGCACAGGTTTTCACAGTTGCACAGTATTGCACTTACCACTATCTTCACTGAGCGATGGACATGGGGGGTAATTAACAGTGCTTATTATAAATATCCTGGTGCAAAGTGGTACCTGCACATTCAAGCCTCCACAGGTTTTGACCACAGATGTGTGTGTATGTGTGTACATATCTTATATGTTATTATATGGACATATAATAACTTTCAAGGCAGGACATTAGCTCATTAGCTCATTTCCTATCAACTAAACTAAAAAACATCAAATACATGTCAATAATGTAAACAGACGTGACAAAACACTTTCCTGTCACTTCTAAAACTTGGATTATTTACTTAGAGCAGAATTATAAACTCAATCCTTGAATTTTAAATATGCAAATCAAAGAGCTGGGTAAAAAATAGTAATGCAAAAAAATTTCAACAGGTAAAGAAAAACACCACATCTAAAGTTAAACACTAGCAAGCTTGGTTTTTTAAAAAGAGGGAAAAGAGTGGCTAGATGAAATGATGTTGATGGTTGGACTGGAATGAACTAAACTGGAGGGTGAACCAATATTTCTCAGACTTTTCCATCCAAATCTGGTATTTAGGAAGGGAGATTAAATTAATTTTGTCCATCCATTCTGAAGATGACAAGTGATCAGTTTGCGAGAGGGGAAGGCTAATTGAATGCCACATCGAAGCCCCTGATGGGTAATATTTTTCATTATTCACCTCCTCCGGCTTCATGTGTGCGCACACACACACACAGCCTCTTATTTTACCTTTAGGAAGGTGGGAGCGTGGCAGCCATGACAGCCCACAAGGCCTCAACATGCAAAAATAAATGTGGGGAGATAAATACATCCTCAGATATACTTTCTCTTCCCTATAGAAAGGCAGTTCTCCGCCCTAGTGAAGTATTGTGGGGTAGTGCTTAGGAAAAGGTCACTTGCTCGGGGGGCTAGTAGAAGAAGACCATTTGTTAGGCATCCAAAAACGTCCAAGGGCATTACTTAGGTTTGTGGATTCTACTTTGCAGCACAAAACAAAGAAGCATGAGTTGTGTTCAGTAGACCCCCAAACAACCGAAAATATAGGAAGGAAAGCAAGTCTCCAAATTAGATAAGTAGTAAAACACAAAAATTCACAGACACACAATCACTTAATTTATATTGAGACACTTCAGGGCCTCAGTGAAGTATTGTGGTGGAGTGCTTAAGAAAAGGTCGCTAGCTTGGGGGAAGGCAAGAGATGAAGTCATTTGTTAGGTGACGCATCCGAATATGTTCACAGCCTCATACCTGAGGGTCGCTGGTGAAAGACCACCACAGTCAAACGTACATGTAAAAAGATGAAAATAGAAAAACGTGGGACGGGCATTTGTAAAAAAAAAAAAAAAACAATAAACTAAATCTAAACAGTGTTGTACACACAGGATCCTTAAAAGCTCCCTAAAAATACCAAAACCCTAAATTGATACACAACTGCTACTTGAAAACAACAATTTGCTGGAATTGTGTGAATCTAAGCTCTGGTAGAAAATAATCATGTGATAAAGGAACATCTTCCATCTCACGATACAGACTAATCTACTCTCTAATCGCTCAATTGCCCCATACTTTCTTTGGACAATAGACTCTCCCTGGGCTTGTTAAAAGGTCTGACAGCGGCTCTTAGACAAGATACAGGGGAAGCTATATGTGAGGAAAAAATCCTCCTGAGAAGAGCACGATCTCAAAGGTGCCAGGGACCCTTTTGTTTATTAACGTCTCCGGAGAGTAGGAGCCTAAATTAGAGTTGTCACCCACTGTTGAAAGCGTTGTGTGTGTGTGTGTGTGTGTGTGTGTGATGGTGGGTGGATGAGAAGCCGGATGCTCCCTGTTCTATTGAGTCGCACATCTGATCTGGCCTGAGCAGGTCATCCATCATCCTCTCAGTGCTGATTTGTATTGAGTGAGATTGTAGACAGGTCAGTAAAATATTTTTCTAATCGGGGCTGCAAGAGGATAGAGAGTAAATTTAAAAGATATATATACATATATATGTGTAGACATATGACCTTTGGGATGCAGATGGAACCTTTTACCATCCTGCTTCACATATTATATATTTTTTTAAACTGATACTCCATATACCAAAAAAAGTCTAGAGTATATACACTTATGGTTTCATTATTTAACAAATAATGGATTAGATATTATTATAATATTACATATTATTACGTTTAAATCTGACAAACAGAATTTGCTAATAATTAGAGTAAAAGTTTTTGTTCAATACAAAGTTATAATTACAGTTGCTCTGCAAATGTCTATGAAATGCATTGGCCACAGCATAACTGTAATAAAACACTGCTTTTTGTTACAACATGTAGCTACTGTATGTGCATAACAGCAGTGAGACGTCGCGGAGGATGAGTGATTTAAAATGTGAATTCAGTTCATGTTCTTCCCTTGGAGAGCGTCACTGGGGAAAATGGGCAGGTTGCTGTTATCGTTTCCTTTTTCCTCCGCTCTCCTCCCTTTGCGTCGCTTCTCCCTCACACATACCTCAGTTAATCACCCACTTCTTTCTATGTGGCCTGAGAAGGCGCATGTATAAAACAGACCGCAAAGAAAGAAGGCATGAATGCAAACGACATAGAAACAGAACAAGACATAATGTCTTCTCTGTAGACTGAATGGGAAAAGGTGGACGAGGCTGAAGCTAGCATCTGATTACTGTACGGGAAACAGGAAGCTGCTCTGCTTCGTCTCGGACGCCAGCTTCAGCTTCTTTGCGGTCTGTGGGATCGTGTTGCTATGTTGAGAGAGATCTCAGATCTTCGTTTCACTCATTGTTTAGCTTTACCAACCTGTCCGTATAAGCACCACAGACAAACACAAGTCGACCCGATTCAGGATTGTTTTAAAAGTTGTTGAACAGTTTGAATGTCAGTATTTTCGATGGATGTAGCTTCACAGAACAAGACTCACAATAAATGAAACACCCACTAATGCTGTAACTCTTTGGTTTAAGTGAGTTCTCAGAAGACAGAAAACAAATGATGTGATTTTATATCTCCTACAAATGAGCAGTAGCTGCTCATCCAGCAGGAATCCTGCGCGTCATCGTTATAGTGGAAAGGTTCTGGATCCAGACTGAATTTTTCTAAATTTTCCATGATTAACGTTATACATTTGGAAGATTACTTGGCCTTGGTAGAGAAATATGCTCCTTAAAAGAATCTGTTTCCATGTGGACCCACTGTTAAGATCAAAACACACAGCGGCATCTTTCCTTGACAAGGTCGGTGTTGATGAGGCAAGGACAGTGAAGGGCAGGCCCAGGGGAGCGGGATGCAGGCCAGATCAAATAAAACACCACAGAAGAAGAAGAGGGTTGAAGAGGAGCTGATTTATCTAATAAGAGTTCCGGGTAATTAATTAGAAACTCAATTATGCAAGCCTTACTTCAGCAGTCTCAATTCATTAGTGGTTAAAACCCTCACCCCTTGGTCGGCTCTGACATGAGAAAGAGACGTGATGTGAAGAAAACAAAACTCCTCTTCATCTGGAAGAGACCCTCAGGTCACTGCTGGTTGCTTTTGTCCAGTTCATCATCAGACAAGTGTACACAATACTCAAAGCACCCGCACACACACAGGCGTGAAACAACAAAGCAACCACAGGGACACTTAGCGTGCTGGGGGTAACACCCTTGTGACAAGCAAAAACTGCAGAGTGCTCCATGGAGACTGCTGCGCTGAGGCCTAATGAGCACAATCTAAAAATGCTCTTTGATTGACACCTGTGTATGTTGTTTTAATTATTTCTCAAAGTAAAGAAGGAGCGAGAACCCTCCAATGCATTCTCCACCCACAAAAAAAATCTAATTTCCAGGGGTTAGTGTGCATGACAAAAATGTCATCATGGCCAAAATGGCTCAGAGCGGTGACAACCTTTCCCAGGAAAATTATATTTTTCCAATCCGGCAGAAGGCGGATCATGTCACCCTCATTAAAGCCTTGATAGCAGGTCTTTAATATTCACCGTCTTAATTAGGGCTGCAGTTAATTTCATTAAATTCTTTGGCTGCTAAATGAAGCAGATTATGAGACATCTTTTATTGCGAAGCGTGAAATTACAGCCTGCCCGCTGCCAATGGTGGGGCGAAACTAATGAATTACAGGGTAAATAACACCCGAATTAACCATCCAATTTAACTCCTTACAAAGCACCCAACGCCAAGGGGGGATGAGTAGACTTGTCAAAGCCACCTAGCCGTGTTTGTCTGCATGAGGAAGAAGCTGCCTGAAGCCTTGTGACTTCTGCGAGAACTCTGACTGAGAGAGTGAAGCACAGGAAGAGACCGACACTAAATGTTCATTTACAGCAGGACCTCGTCGGCACAGGGGTCAGGAAATCTATTAACTGCACACAAAGCGCCAGCGCTGCAGCTCAAGTGAGCACGGGTGGTTTACTAAAGGGACACTTTTTAAAAAGGTTAAAGCTCAGTCAGGACGCATCTTCTACCGCTTAGGCCTCATAAGGGTTGCAGGTACGTTGTAGACAATTCCAGCTGTCAACTGTGCGAGAGGAGGGGTTTACCACGGACAAGTCGCCAGTCCATCACAAAGCCACTTATAGAAACAGACAAACCCCTCACAGCATTTAGTCTCCAGTCAACATAACTGCATATCTTCGGAAAGAAGCCACATAGACACAGGCAGAACATGCAAACTCTCTTCTTGCTGTGAGGCCTAATTACTGCACCAATTCAACATTTTTATTCATAATCCAGTTCAAGGTTGGTTATAAAGCTACAGCTGATATTTTTTGCCAGCTTCAGCTTCTGTGAAAGTAATTTTTTATTTTTACCTTTGCCAGAACAAGAAGAAACAAGCAGATAAAAAGACGTGAAGTTTGACACGCAGGGTTAGCAACATAAGCATGCTAAGCTTCTTAGACAGGTGGATGCGATCACAATCTTTCCTTACTCAGAACAAAGAAAGTCAGCCAGTTGACAAGGAAATATAATAATGATATTATTGTTATTTTAGTTATTTAATTATTGTTATTTAAAGTATTTCAATTTAAAGTCAAGAAAGTTAAAGATCCAGAATAAACTATTAAACTAGTAAGAGAAGCGTGTTGATTCCAGCTCAGATTTCCAGATGGCTCGCAACATCCAGGCATCGATGTAACTACTACTAATTCCTAATACGAACCACTTACGTCTGTCTATCTATCGCGGAGGTAGCCTTGAGCAAGATGCTCAAAGCCCTAATTGCTCTACTGGAGCTGCTGCTGGGCCTCCAGTAAAACACAGTTTGTGCTGGGCAGCTCCCAGGTGAAACACTATTGTGTTCAATCAACCGTGTCTAAGCAAACAGAGGTTTAAGTGAGCACAAAAAAAATCTGATGTGCCTGATGTCCCAGCAGCTCGGTTGCTGTGACAGAAGAAATTAAATTGTTAGACTGTTGGTTTTCCAAGTGCCTCGGTCAGCTGCTTGACAGAGACATGAGCAAGCATCTCCCTCTCTCTCCGGTAATTATCAGCTAATTAACAGCATGGAGCAGATGTCGGAGGAGCCCTGTGCTATCAAGAGCCTCTGTAAACAAAGCTGGACACATCCGCTCACTTCAAGAAATAAGAAGATGAAAAAAAAAGGCAACCAATCAGCTGATGGCGTAGCCAGAGTTTCCTCTGCGGCAGCAAAGTGTCTTCAAAGGCAGAAGGTTTCAGCTTGGACTCTGCATGCGTTTCCTGGTTTAGCCCCTCGTGCAGGTGGTACAGATAAATGCTATCCCTTAGAGAGTTAATTATAATAAAATGTTCAGTCTGGATTTACTTAATTAAGTCAAACTGCTGCAGTTGTTAATACAATTTAAGACGGTACATGTTAATTGTCAGGTCAAGTTAAATTTCATATACAGTAAATGCATGAGAGTTTACAAAGACTCTGACAAACTCAAATGTACTAGGTCAAAACCTCTGAAGTTTACCTTTATTCTTAATGGTATGTGATAATAAGTTCAACACTCACGTTTGTGTCGTTTACTCCAAGCAGCCAAGAGCATTGCTCTCTCGGATTTCTTCAAACATTTTAAAGTATTGTGATTAAACTGAATGATGGAAAATAAATCACAAAGTAATGTATGAAAGATGATTAAAAACCTCTAAACCTAGAAAAGCATGTAAAACATGAAATCAGCAACCAAAATTACTACTAAGTACAACAGGCTTCAAAGCTGCAGTTACTGATCAAACATTACATATTGTACTCGAAACCAGGCGATGGTCTCGTTTGGAGGTCGCCACTGATTCCTCAACCTCTGAACAGAACGGCCGGGAGGGTGAACTACTGTACTAAACATCCCACTAAGTAGAACCATGACAACACCATGCACACACGGTACACACACGGTACATCAACCAAAGGAACACAGGTCACCTTCTCAGATAAGGACGAATTCATGCCATATCAAATTTACAAACAAATCCCAAATTCGTGCCTCTAGATTTAATAGTTTTATAAATGTTGCATTTTTGGGGATTTGTTTATAACTTTCACATAAATTCCACCAAGACCTTGTTTCAGCTTATGGAAATATAGCTGATTCCATACGGACTGATCCTACATGTATTTTTTCATTTATTTAGCACAAAGTTCTCCACAAGAACAATACATCCAGCCCTAAAATGGTAGCGTATACCACAAACTAACAATAATGGTAATGCATCACAAAGTTTTACCAACCATCCTGAACCATTAAACATTAGAAAGAAATTGTAAAAAAGATAGATGTGAGGCCAATAAGTTCTAATCTACAAGAAAAACCTTAAACAGAAGGATTTTTGACTTTTACTTGTACTTTTGAAATATCTCAGTTCAGTATCGTTACACATTTGCCTAAACATCATCGCTTTTTGAATTGAGTGTCTGTACATCCAAGTACAGACACAAGCATTTAAGGCAGTTTAGATTAGATTTAGATTACAGTACTTCATGTTTGAGCCTTAAATACTGTAGGATTTCTTTATACTACCTGTAAATTCTGAATAGCTGAGCAGTCGCTGAGCTGTGGCGACACAACTCTACATAACATGTGACCTTGACAACCCACACACATTCATTTTGGCCTATTATTACATGACCAGAAATATAAATGTTGACTTGTTGATGTTTATGTATACCTGCGTTTCTGTATATGATGTGTGTGACATAGTGCGGATAAAAGACATGGATTTGTACTGGCTAATTGCGTTCGAGTGTGAGTCTGCCTCGTTCTCATTACAGCTACTTAGTCCACCATGACCCGGCTTATGTGTGGGTGTGCTTTTAATGAGCATTGGAGTCTCTTAACGAGGGCGTTCTCCTTTAACAAAAGGCAAAATAAACTGCTGTCACCTCAAGTGGTTAAGAGCTGCACTGAGAGTCACTCTAATGAGACCAGCACTTGTGATGGGCGGGTGAACAAGTGGCTTAAACCCTCATGTATATTTATTATACACACACACACACACTGCAGGTAGAAGACAAGAATAAACAGAAAAAGAAAAAAAAGTTGTTGGCGCTGGAGTCTCAATCTTCAGAATCAAACAGAGATCCCGTAAAGGAGATGTCACAGGCCTGTCTGTGCCGTTTGACTGGCAGGTAGCTTAATGAGAAGCACAATGAAAAATCACTGAAACGAAAACACAAACAGAAGAAATATTCTCCTGCAATTGAAGACACACAACACACACGTTAAGTCTACACTGAGGCTTTATGTTCCATTGCATTAGGCTCCTGATCAAACAGAAAAAAAATATATTTAGTATTAAATGAATTCCCTTTTTAATTATATTAATGTCCCCTAACTGGTTATTCCTAGTGTGTTGCACTCATTACCACACTATTCTACAACTATTACCTTGCTATTCCCAAAATATTACACCCCCCACTTGTCAGTTATGCTAACATTTCATTATTCCATATATTTACTTGCATTTAATTCCATATTTTAATTAGTTTTTGCTAAAAAGACATGTTTGTATGACTGGTTAGAGTAACAAAAAACAATACCTAAGAACACACAGCAGCATTATTATATGGCATCACTTTCCCCCTCAAACCTGCATCTTCATGTGCACGTTGATGTGTATTCTGTCTGTCTGCGTCCGTGTTGGACAGCAAAAAGGTGACAGAGTCAGATCATCTTATTAAAAGCGCAAGTACGACCACGGTGCTAATGTGACAACACACGTACGCGCGCACACACACACACACACAGTAAAAGAGAGTGAAAATGAAGCGCTAATAAGGGGAAAAGGTAGCTGATCGCAAATCTAGCACACTCACAATCTAATTAGAGAGCAGGTCTGCGGTGTGTGGAGCAGGCACAGAGACGCGGCGAGAGCGACCACAGGGAACCATCAAATCAATTAATGTCCACTTCTAAAAAATACAACAAGAGGAAGCTCTGCACTCTGCCTCACAGCGCTGCCTCTTCTGCTTTATTCTGCTCTAAAGGGGCAAGGGGGGGAGTTGGTGCATCTGCTATGTTGTGCCATGCCACGCTAAGTATGTGTCTGATTAGATTAGCATGGATTTGATCAGTTGATTTAAGAAATAATCAGCGATTCTGCTATGCAGGTTTTGTAATTATAACAAACATTCTCCTGGTTCTGCTATTGATGAATTACAGACTTTGTCTATTACCTGAAGCGACGCTTGAAGTTTGCTGTTTTGTAAGTTAGACACATTTCATGAACAACTGTAGTTTAAAATCTTTGCTGTGTATTGAAACTTATTTTAAAAATGAGTGAAGCTTTGCTTATACCTTCCTTGTACATGGTGGGTCATAGCCTATCACACCTTTGACCCTCGCGGGGCCTCAAAAACACACACAAGGGTTGGATCAAACAGCCTTGGTGGGTGTTACATCCAAGCAATGAACACGTGTGGGTCTATGATGAACAAGTTCGTCCAACCGCTCATCTAGATAAAGCACGTTGTGATTTATCGTCTGTCTGCGGCTGTTTTATCCAACCCTTGTGTGGTTTTTGATGTTTTGAGCGCCACCTATTTTCATTTTGAGCCCTCGAAGCCTGCACGAGGGTTAAGACATACACAGTTACACAATGAGGATGTGCATTGCCCATGGTTCTATAAACATAAATATATATTACAGTAAGTAAATATAAATATGACTTACATATTGTACAATTATAAGAAGGGGTCAAATAAAATGATTCTACAGTGCTTCTATATATATATATATATATATATATATATATATATATATATATACAAATTATATCAGACCAAGTGGACTGAATTATGGTGATAAAATTTGTGGGTTCTCAAATTCACAAATACAATACAACTATATTATAGATATTGCAGAGCGCCAAAGTAGACTGTACGGGTTGAGGATGGGCCAAATGCTGTGAATATATATCCAGCAAAAACACTTTTATCACCCAGCCTTGTTTCCAGTGACTTTTCTTTTAAAATTTTTAATTCCTAATTAAAGAATTCTGGCTCTCAAATCAAATTCATCAGCCAAACAGCCTAATTCCACCTGCTGAGCTCAACCACTGCAAAAGCAGAAGACACAAACAGTGTCTGTAGCTGCTCATGTGATTCTATCGCTTTCCCCATAGAGGACGCCCTTAAGCAGAGATGCAAGTTGGTCATGACGAGATTAGAAAAAGCTTGAAACAACGACACAACAAGCTGTCTGCCTGTCTGTTGTGAGACTTCCCCACCTCTGCAGCATTAACGGAGGATCTTGAGCAAAGTTCTAATCAAAGAGCCCAGGAAGAGAAATGAGAGGTGAGGGAAAGAAGACCCATGAAAGTAGGAGCTGAAGTGTATGAACTGAAGAGCGGGAGGAAGTGGTGGACTAAGACACGACGATGAAAGAAGTGCAACAGAGGGAGGACCCAGGAGAGCCCCTTGCTCTAATTGATGTCACATGTGTGATTTCACTGCTAATCAAGGCCAAATAAACACACATGAAGTCTCAGTCTCACCTGTTTGATGGGGATGGCTCGCCCGCTGCCAATGCTGTCGGCCCGTGTCTCCAGACCTTTCTTGTCCTTGTCTGTGTCGCTTGCCTTCCTTGACTGTGGATGAAATAATACATGTTAGAAACATGATGCCTGAGTTGAGATACCAGCAACATTGGGGTTTAATGAAAGTCATATAAACGTTTGTCCATTTACTACCATCAACTTGGTCAAAAATATGCAGCTGGTCATGCATGTGATTATAATCTTAACGTTAGTGTCTATAACCATTACAACCATCAACCAATAATAAAATACTACTAAGATGCATAAAATGACCAAACAAGACAAAAAATTATCAAAAAGTAAAACTGAATGTATCATACATGAACTGACCAAACCACCACTGAGTAAAACATTAACGTAAATGATGCAGCAGACCTTCATTTAATGCTCAGTCTGGTTGTCCTATACAACTAGTCCCTTTTATCAGTCACATGTTTCTGTATAGCTTGTAATGGACGTTAAATTTACACTATATTGCCAAAAGTATTGGCTCAGCTGCCCTGAATCCTAACCCTAACCTTAGTGACGTCTCGTTCCTAATCCATAGGATTCAATGTGACGTTGCTCCACCCTTTGCAGCTAGAACAGCTCCAGCTCTTCTGGGAAGGTTGTCCACAAGGTTTAAGAGTGTTTATGGGAATTTGTGATCGTTCTTCCAGTCTCTGCTCTAATGGTCAGAACTCTGTGCAGGCCAGTCAAGTTCACCCACACCAGACTCTGTCGTCCATGTCTTTATGGACCTTGCTTTGTGCACCGATTCCCATTATTTGGATGGGTGAGCAAATACTTTTCGATCATTTTCTACAATAAGTGCAATTTGTAAGTTTTTATAACAAAGCCGGATACATTTATTTATTAGACTGATGACATCCCAGACGTCCTCGAGCAGTACTCACAGTGAAGAGATTGGATCGGCGTTTCGACTGCTTCCGGACAGGTGTTGGAGTGTTGGTGGTCTGTGGAACATCAATACGCAGCTCCTTCTGGCTGGTGCTGGGTGTGGACGGCACGGACGACGAATAGTCACTCAAACTACCGCCACCATTACTTGTCTGACAAAAAAAAGACAGATAAGGAATGAATGTTTGTTAAGACCAACCTTTTTCCGTCAACCATCTGCAATTTACACAAACACGTACGAAATTCCAGTAAAATCTGGGGTTTTTTTTGTTTTCATCATGAGATTCCCTACAAAAAATGTAAATGTGGCTTCTTGAACTGCTTAAGAATCACTAAACGAAACAAATCACATTATTTGTAAAGTGTCTGCAAAATGAAAAGTTGTAGTAATTCGAATGTGTTTGTTGTCTCATTACTATCTTAAATGCTTCCTGAGTGCAGGGAGGGGTGAGCACTCCCACAGTAATCACCGGGAGCTAAAACTGCACCACAGGCTGTTGGCGGTTAAGATAAACACGGCTCCCGGAGGACTTGGTGTCGCTGCTTACACTCCTTGAGCGATGGCTTTTTAATGAGAAATCAATAGAGGGCTGATGGATGAGGATCGAAGAGCTTAACGGCCTGTATGACAGAGAGGTGTGTGTACTTCATTGTTGATTAAGGCCACGTGTGAAAATGTAAAAACGCACATTTACAGTACAGTACTGGACAGACTGAATTTGACTAAAGTCCCTCAGCACAAGTGAGAAGTAGAAGTGGTTTCTAAGCCCAAATGTCTTCCTTTGAACCAGAGCAAACTCAGACTAAAGCCAAACCTTCGCTTCTTGGCCTACCGGTCTGTTCGTGCTACTACATTGCTCACTTCAGTGTAAATGATTTGCATGTTGCCGTTCTCTCGTCCAAAGCTTTCAGGACTATCTGACTCAGATGTTCGCATTCTCTTATCATTGCCGTGCCATGTCGCCACAGATCTGCACAACATGAATAGGATGTACAGATGTGAAGACGTCTTTGACATCTGACCTGGGTGATGTGGACTGCCGACACTTGGGTAGCGCAGACTGACGAGTGACTCGGTGAGTTGGGAAGCGACTTGCACGGCCCGATGGACAATTGATGCTTCTTCTTGGAGGCCACAATCTTCTGGGCAACTACGACACAGGCATAGCACAAAAAAGAAGGACTGAGATTAAGAGATATTGTTTTGCTGATGCTTGGCCCTATTGGAGTCTTTCACCATCATTTCTAAAGTGTTATGGTTGTGTTTAATTACAAATGAACTCCAAACAACCCGGGGGAGGGCTAATCAATACACATAATCACTGCAGAGAATTAAGAAAGATCCTAACATTCTGAACTTTGATTGGCTGTTTATATGGGAGGGGGGGAGGTGTATCTGTGTGTGCTCTTGTGTATGTGATGAGGGAGGGTCTCTTATTGACTAACACAGACCTTTTAGCTCCTGATCAGACCATCTACACCCTCCCCTTCAGTCTAATAATGGGGAAATAATGAGTGCAAAGCTGATAGATGATTCTCAGTGTGTTTCCGTGGGCGTCCTCAGGTTTCTGGTAGGGGGGACGTGAGGTGGCCGAGCTCAGCATTATTAGGACTGATAGAGATTCAGACCAGTTTAATGTCTTAGGCTGTTTGGAAGAGCTTTGGAACACTTTACGATCTACAGTAAAGAGTATATATCATGTAATATAGAAAATATAGCCTTAAATGTATAGTATAACTTTTGTACTTTTGGAAAATTACTAATAATTATTTTTTTTCTAATAAAATATGTCTGGTTGCTTCTCCCTCCCTCTCTTTTCGCTGCCCTTGGCTCTTCCCAGTGTCACCTGAAGGTAAATGTTTATGACTGGCTCCTCGTTAATGAAGCCAGAGGGTTTAATGAGCCCAATTAAAACAATGTCTTCATCTATGAGCGCATGAAACCGGTTTGGAACCGAGTTAATGGAGTCACTAAAGTTTTAACGCTCTCCTGTTTCCACTCCAAGACCAACGCCCCAACATCGTCAGTACTTACCTTTAGTGTTAATTCTGTACGGAGGCGAGTGAGATGCATCTTAGCTTGGTTAAAAACAACATCGCTTTGTGTCTCCTTTCCGTCTTGGTGGTGCTACTCCCTCTCCCTGTGTTATGCGACTCAGAGCTGCGTTTAGCTGGAGGCTTCTTCATATAGAAGTTTTTCCTCTATACTGTTGCTAAGATTTAATATAAAAAATAATTTATTGATTTAGTATTTAAAACGACTTTTGTTGTCCGTAAGTATGATGTATGAAATAAACTGAACTGAATGAAGACCGAAGTTCTCACATACATGTCAGCCTGTCTGCCCTGTACCTGGCAAGCTGTATATTACACTAAGTGTTAAGAACAGTTATGATAAGGCTGTGCTAAATATTTAAACTGCAGAGTTAATGCAATTTAACTTTATCCATCAATCTCAGTTCTGCTCTGAGAAGCTGCCATTTCTTCTAATGGAAACGTCTCCCCTTTGATCAGATTTATGATGGGGCTGCACCACCAGGTGAAACATAAAGGAGGAGGGGGAAGGAGCTGACTCTGCAGTATTTCACCCTTTTCACTTTAAAGTCAACCACTGACATTACCGACAGCTGCAGATTTGGTTGTCATATGTACAGTAGTGCAGGTATGTGGTGGAGCAAAATGCATTTTTAGTACCGGATGATTTTTAGCTTTTTATTTTGTCTTCACAAAAGCAAAGTCAAACCAAATGTAAACGATTTCTCTAATTAAACTCGGAACATGCTAGTTTAAAAAAAGTCAGTAACGGAGCAATAACTATTGCATCTCAACAAATTGGCCGCATGATCTCATTTCTATTTCCCCAAGTCATTGGATTTGATTTTTAAAACCGCTTTTAAGTGGTGGTGCTCTCAAGACATACCGTGCCGTACTGTAAATGTTGGATTATTTTTGTTTCTTTATGTTTCTGCACAGAATCAATGTACAACTCGATCCTTAAATAATGATTCCAGGTTGTATTTATATACAGCACCAGATCACATAAAATGATACCAAGTATACCCAAAAGTCTAAAGTGCATTTGGGTCATGGTTCCTGTTTATTTTAAGGCTGGAAGGTGGATCCTGCATATGGGCCCTTTTTCTTGAATCTTTTTCCAAAGCTATTTCAGATGGTGAACAGCAAAAACAAGTGTTTTTAATTATGGAGCCCTGCACAGCACAGTTCTTTAATATGAAGACCATGCCAGGTCTTTATAAACAAAACAATTAATTAAATAAACTATACAATTATTACTGGCCTCTTCTGTTGCTCTTATCACGGGGTAGAACAACTGAAAGCTCCATGACTATGACCTCTCACTGCATGTATAGGAGCCAGACAGCCACACATACACTTATGTAAATAAAAACAATTCATAATTCACGTGATAAAACCTCTGACCCAATCCAAACTATGAATTTTCTGATCCATTAAACACATGATTGAGTTAGTAAACCAAGATGGTTTCCAGCCCCAGAAAATTCACAGTCAACCTGATGTGCCGGAGTCTTACAGGTTTTAAAAGTGCTTCCACACGAGGTTCTTCCTTGTTGCGGTGGGTGAATGAAGAAAGCTAAACTTGCTTTGAAGTCTAATTTGTGTACATCGGTTAATATTTTGTCGACTGTATGTGTGCGTTTCCATATTTCAGTTTCGTAGCTGCATGCTGTTGTGTGTGATTTAATGAGTGGGTGTGAGAGAGAGAGTGGTCACCTCAGCTCGTTAACGCAAAGCACCCTACGTCTGCATACTGACACAGATTGTGCTGGGGGTTCATGTCGCTGTAATTAGGCTAATTAAATTAGCACGCTGATGGACGAGGGAGCACAGCGCTGTCACCCTCCCTCCTCCATTCCTCATACAGAGGTCACTCCCCCCAACTGGACTAGGCTTCACTTCCCATTATGGCAAATTAGATGCTGAACGGAGACGAGTCACAGTCTAAAACAAATATTTGCTGAAACATATAGAGAAACAACAATCAGATTTTTTTAATGTTGTTTTCCTCGTCTTATATTTTTGGTCAGAATTTAATTTTGTTAAACAGCTTGTTTTTTGCATGTATTTCATATAGTCTGTGATGGAAGTGCTTTACACTTTACAGTGTAATCTACAACAATTTTGCATAATTATACTCATGTAAGACAATACTTACTGCAAATGATTAGTAAATGATCCGCCTCAGCATTACATATTGTGCTGTGGTTGGTGATGCTACCGAGGCAGAGCTGGGGAGGGTTCATTGGAAATATGTAATGCTTTCATTATTTTACATAAACACATCCTGTGAATATTTAAAACAGTAAAAACGGACACACACATGTCTGACACCTTCTCACATTCCTCTTCCTCAGCTAAAGACAAAAACTATCCTGATGATGAGCGGGCCAATTATTTTTAACACTAAATGCTGTAGTCACTCGTCCTGCTCTCGCTTACGCTGTGCAGCTGCTCATCAAAACCTTTATTATATTCACAACGATTGCCATAGTATTGGAAATACAATTACATTGTGATTACTGTATTACACGCACACAGAAAAAATCCACATCATGTCAAATTAGTGAGAATCTGCATTTCTTCACTGGGAGCCTGTGCTTATTGCTGTGACGCCTGCCAGGATGAAACGAAGGTCACCAAATGTCGCATCTAAGATCATTAACCGTGCACATCCCCCATTTGTTTATGAAATGTGATTTTATTCAAAACGGGCAAACACAAAGATGTTTGCAAATGTCATTTCAATCCGTGTGTTTAGGAATAATCTGTCAGACAAACGAGAAAGTTTCTCTCCAATATGAAGAAAATAATTCAACACTGAACACGAAACACGGTCGACACACATAGCAAGTTAAAATTTTAGACACAAACACACAACATGTACACAATAGCATAGATTGACTTTAGATGCATACATCTTGCAAAATTAATAAGAAAATGTGAAAATCCAATGACACACTTATGTTGATCAAACACACACACACGCACACGCACACGCACGCCATCCACCCACAGAACCACAGAGCTGCAGGCTGCTGTCATGTTTATGACGTCAACTGAAAACATTAAGCTCATCATTCTGCTGGATGATTAAAAAAAAAAAGAAAAAAGATTAATTTGGGATAATGATGAGAAAAATACAAGGAGACAGTGTCAGACACAATAACACACACATACATACACAGCAATCCACTATGCTGCAATTAGCTTGTTTTAAAGGAAACAAATAGCAGTAATTTCAACAGAACAGCATCCATAACAATTCACCTCTGGAGGGGATCAGCTATTTGACTGAGCGCACACACACACACACACACACACACACACACACACACACACACACACACAGTGGAATAATTAAGAGGATAATAATGCAGCATTTAGTGTGGAAGGAATCCTCACAGGCCGAGTGCACTGAGAGCAGGGGAATACTCAAACGCTCAAACACACATGCGTAACTGTACATTTGCTAGCCCCGTACCATCACCGCCCCAACTAAACGTAAAACTCTAGCCCTTGCTTCAACCCTTGTACACAGTGCACTGTCACAAACCACTCTAGGCTTTCACGTTTCCGGATTCTCTGACTGTCTGTGGTCTCCTCCGTGTTGTTATTCTTCCACAGGAATCATTTCAGGTTGGTCCATCGGTTTTACACCATGAGCAAATAAAGGTATTTGGCAAAAACTCACTCCAACAAACTGGACATAATCACCTGCTCTGCTGAGTACTTTCTGAAGTGAACGCCACCTTAAGCTGAGCACGATTACGTTCCTGCACTGCCCCCTTCAGGACACACACGGCGATGGCAACTGAGGTGAAAACCGTTCTAACGTAATACAGTAAAGCAAAATCTCTCCGTTTCTTCATGAATTTGTGCCAGCTAAGGTTTTATTCTTGAAAATTAGCTGATATGCTGAGGAGCATGTATCCATACACTACAGACCCAAACACAGAAAAAGCACAAGTAAACCAAGGAAAAAGGCTTTTCAGAAGCCAGAAAGGACATTTTTCTCCCAAAACGCAGAACTAAGTTGTTCTGATCAAGCATTCATCTTCATTTACTGACTATAGTTAAACTACATCACTTATGTACGGACAATAAATGGACTTTTTTGGCCTCTTAACCGTTTATCATACATGAAGCTTCTCTATGAACCGTACTGTTTCATAGGATAAAGATAAAATTAAAAAGAAATTTAAAGTGAGCAAACATGCAACCTGTAGGTTGTCTGAGGCTACAGTAGCAGATTCTTGATGGGACCTGATGTATGTAAACTAGCTGGATGCAGATAGAGCCAGAGGCTAACGCGCTCACTGCAGCTCTGCTAATTAACTGCCGAGTGCGTGTCATCCATTTCTCTCCAATTACAGTTGGTAAAAAACCCAGTGCCTGCTGACCGCCGCTTCATTATCCTCCCTGCTCCCTCTTTTCTTAATAATGTGCTCTCAAAATGTAAAAAATTAGCTGCAGGGTTTACAATTGGCAAAGATACCTAGGTGCAATAATAAAAAAAAAAACTTTCTGATAACCCTATTTGACATCTTCAGCGCATGTTTCACTAAATATTTCATTAAAAACAAAACCTGGTTCTGGGTTTTCGCTCCTTGTTGTCCCGTTCTTTAGTGAAAATACGCCATTAATAGCAAATATGTTGCATATGTCAATGACTTACATGCTAGTTCAGAAAACACAAAGAGACGCTGGGGCTCACTATTAAACCATTCCAAAATGTCTATGACGTTAGTTCTGTCTGTTCGACCTGTTCAGGGTGGAACAGGCCTCTTGCCCAGATGACAGCTGCACTAGGCGCCAGCACCGCCGTTATACATGCTTCAGATAACTGGTGGATTTTAGTTCCAACTTATTAACATTGTTTTTAAAAGCAGTCAGTCTGTGTAAAAATGCTAAGAAATTGTGGATGTCATCAGTTAATAACACTAAAGAATATGATTAAAAGAATACTGAGTGGTTCTGATCCCAACGCCCTGACTGGACTGAGGCAACAGAAGAAACCTCCAGCAGAACCAGGCTAGAGATGGGCGGCCATTTTTCAAGTGATATTATACAGCTTAGTAAAGCTTACTCTAGACTTCCAGCTTTTACATCCAGATGTAAACAATGTCTCTAACATTGTTTGGATCAGTGAGGACCTTGACTGCTCCAGACACTCCTCCCCCTCACCTTGTCTCCTACAGTCCCTCCTGTGCTAATGTCAGATGTTACTATTAATCCCATTAGGGAATTTGTCTCTTTTTGTACATCTCTGCCCCTTCCTACATCCCTTCTCTCCCCATGATAAAACTTAATTGCTGATTCAGATCGAGTTAAATAGCTGAGCAGGTCCATTTAAATCTTAATTGATGTGTGATTAAGGGTAGCTGAATGACTCTGGCTGGGGCATCCGAGGGAATGTCACCTTCCCAGAGGACTGGACTCTTCCTTCCTGACCATGCTGACTAGATTCGGGGAACATTTCACTGCATTAGAAGTATGTTAGAAGCAGGCATTTGGTTCTTACTGTCTTGGAAGACTCGCTCCACGTTGAGGCCATAGGTGGCACAGGTTTCATAGTAGGTGCATCGTTTGAGGTCGTTGGAGAGTTTTCTGGCTCTGGAGTCATCAATCACTCGGGGATTGGATGAGCTGATGGCATCTGAAAAACAAAACACAAATAATTATTTTAAAAAAGTAAACCTTTAATTAATTCATTATATCTCCGATATTTAATTTCATGTATGCATTCAATTGCATTTAATAATAAATAAATAAAAAGTAAATCCTCAGATTTTGGCCCAAAACTTTTCATATTATTCTGGTGGATTTACTGCACAACACATCTTCTAATGCTACTTCACACCTAACATTTGAAAGAGCTGGAAAGCTCGGTGATACTTTGCCTCCCTCTGCTGGTAATTGTGAGCAGCAATGAAATCTGGAACATGTCATTGTCGGGTGACATTTTTACACTGCACACACAGAGTTTTTATGGGGACTAATTAGATGATCGATTCAATATCTCATTAACACAAAACAAACGCTTATTGTGGTAAGTGATTACATGTGGTTGCTACACCCCAGTGACTGGCACATGTCAATAATAATTTAATGAATTAAAGACTTAACCTGTCTACAGATTTGCTTTATAATCTTTTGTATCAAAGAAAAATGTGTTTTTTCTTTGACTAAGCAATTTAAACTCTTTTACTGTGTAGTGCAAATGAGTGAGCGTAAAATAACAGTAACAGGAAATAGTCATGAATCAGTCGCTGTGTTTTTACTGTAATTACAATAACACACCACTGGATGTCAGCAGCGCTTTGGTTTAGTACAGTCTATGGCTATGAGCGTCAGACCTTGTGTGCCAACCAGCACCAGCGGCAGGTCAGCGGTGTTCCGGCAGTTGGCGAGGCGGCTGAAGTAGTGATAAACCGTCTGAAAACTGTTCTCATCCTCCAGACTGAAGACAAATATCACTGCGTCGACCCACAACGCAAACTGCAGAGAGACAGGGAGAAGAAATATTTCTTTTAGATTTGACTCGTCTTCCAGCTAAATGTTTACAGTACTACTGCACAAACACAGTAACAGTTGTATTGAAGAGCAAAGACGAGCTGAAGAAATGCAGCTGAAAAAAGAGCTGAAAAAAAAGTGAATTATTCATGAATCCGCAAATTCTCTGTCTAGACCCGTTCCCATTAGAAATCCATTTAGTCAGTTGACTGACACATTAAAAAACCTCACGCAGTTTCATCTTTCATCACTCTACCTATGTTATTTATACATCACAAGGCACATATTCACAAACATCATTTAAATTTTTAAATATTGCTTAGTTTGACAACATTATTTCACTCACAGACAAGGCGGGAACATAGTTTTACCCACTGCATTAGCAAACGCATGCAAATCTGACTCCAACTGTGGCTAAAGCTCCACAGTGGTGCAGTGTGAAAAACTCCTCTACTGCTAGACCAACGCGTTTCAGCTTGTGGCCTTGCTCAGATTCTGTGTAAGGCGCATATCAAAGTACAGTACAATGCAACAGTGTGAAAAAAGACGCGAGATGCCAAACACCAGAAATGCTCAAAAAACAAAAGAACTTGGAGAGGTTTGGCACAGAGAAAGTTGACTCCAGTCTGTACATATACTGCTCCTTCATTCCACACAGGAGCATTTCATTTTTTTATTATTCTGGCAAGATATTTAATCGGTTGGCACACAGTTCAATACCAGATCAGTGAATGTAAAGGAATTACTTAGTGGCCACAACCTGTGGGCATTATTAAATATCATCCTCTCATGGTACTGTTAATGAGGCGGTGATGATTGTGGCAGGACTCACCTGTGCCTCAGGGGGGCCTCCTTCATCTCTGATGAGCAGCAGGTGACTCTGACCATCGACCACAATCTCCTTTTTGAAGCGTCCACCTGCAGCAAACAGCGAGAGCAGTCAGAGAGGATGGAGGAGAGGAAAGCGGCTTAGAACAACTACAGCTGGGTGGGTCGGGCCAGGTTAACACCGACTAACTGAAAAATAAGCACTACATGAGAGGAAAGTGATCAGACAGTATTCACAATGATTTAAATGTGTGAAAATGAGAAGACATCGGGTTTCTGTGATGGCCAGCTGTAGGTGAATCTGAGTGATTGAGCTCCGATGGCAGTGAATGTATGTGCACATCTGTGAATAACATCAATGTTTGTTTTTTGTACCTATATGATGGAAAAAGCTTTCTGTCATGGTTTTCTGATGTGATGTTCTCCCTTAAGTGCCTCTGGATTTCAGACTAGTATTTGATTCCGCCTCAGTGTAGAACAAACGTCTACAAGAAGTTAATCTAAAACTGGAGTCCAGCTGTTTGTTTCAGTTCTCTCATCAGGGCCAGCCGATCTGAGAACGAGACGGAGCTCCACAACAGCGTGCGCATACTATCGATGCAGCAACGCCAGCGACAAGGTTGATGTACAACGGCCACAATGGGAAGAACACGGGATATTTTCTCATGGCATTTAGCTACTTGTCTACGTCGCACATTAACCAAATGAAACTCCGACGCATTTGTTTTAGTTGGCATCACTGCTGGCTCAAGCACCGTTGAAGGAAGCCACAGTCAATCAGCCACACTGTAAAGCAAATTAGCATTCACAGGCTGAATCTTAACTGAATCGTTGACACTGCATCTTGCGATGAAGCCTTTCCTCGAATTAAACATTGTGTAGGTTAAGTTGAGTAAAGTTAAGTATTATAGGTTATGGTACCTAAAAATCTTTCAATTGTGACATTTTCTAATGCTAAAATACTACATTTGGATGAGAAAATGTAAAATCAGACGGGTAAACAACTGCTAGACTGTGTGTGTACATTTATATTTATTTACAGTACATACAGTATGTGTGTGAGGGGGTTGAATCAAATGTAGTGTGAGTCATGTTTCACGTACACATGATGAAGGACCAAAAAGAAAATCATTGAAAAAATAAATAAATAAAACCAAAATGAAATAATTAAATGGATGAGACTATGAGTCACAGCAGCAAATCAAGATCAACTTCAGGTTTAGCAGCAGGAGTGAAATTTACATGTTTTTATCCACAAACACAGCTCGTCTGATTACAGCAGGTATATGGTGGAAGCAGAAGTGCATTAATGTCTATAATGTTTAGAAATTTGAAAAACAACGCTAAAAATGCAAAACATTTTAGTATAAAAAGAGAATGTCCATGTGAAGTGTTACTAAAGATGAACGCAACATTTCATGACTGAGGGGAGACGTGCTGCTGAACCTGAGCTGTTCCCAACGTGCCGCGGTCAGAATCAAAGGTGAAGGAACTCATGGATGAGGAGCGAGGTAGAAGAGAGAGAGGATAGTTACCTGCATCCACGTCAGCTAGCCCAGAGAGAATGAAGAGAGAAAACACAAAGCAAAAAAAAAAAACTTCAAAAGATGCAGTCACAGTTAATTCATGCACAAACCCAGCTCCCACCGAGTACGAGTTCATTAGCGCAAAAGGTCAACGGGGAGAGAAAAAGTGAAAACTGAGTGAACAAAAGCACAACAAGAGGAAATGAGGAAGAATAAATAGCAATCAACAGAAATGCATTATTTTCAGGTCAACGTACACAAACATCAACAGCTGAAAAAAGAATAACTGGGCCTCTGTTTAGTTTTGGAATTATTCCACTTGTTTTACATATCATTTGTTTTCACGTATTACATTTTATTTCAGCATTATGTTTCACGGTGCCAACAGATCCCAGCAACTTCAGCACGGCGTGTAAGTGCAAGCAGAGGAAGCTGTGAGCTCAGCATTGCTACTATATACAGTCTGGGCTGAACAGGAAAACATTTTGTGGCATCCCCAACAGAGTATTGACATCACCAAGACCTTCGCCTCTGATTTTAGGAACAAGCCAGATAATGTTCCATCGTGCATACTATGTCATCCACATTTATAGACAATAACGTACTGTATCGCTCCTTAAAATACGAGTTCATAGCATGGACTGACTAATCAGTTCATCCTTCATTCTCTCTCTGGCCATGGCTATCACCTGCACAGAGGCAGAGCAAAACTTAAAGCTAGGTGAGAGGGATTCAACTGCTCGCTTGTGATTTTTGGGATACGATAGGATTTGTGAGTGATGTCTGGTCCTGTGTGAAAACAGCAGTGACAGAAACTCAGACGCTGCAGTCAGCATAATATGTTTATTGGCTGTGACTGATTCCCCTATTAGAGATCATTTCTGTTTTTAATAACCACCATGTGCTGCTGCTTTTGCTGCTCAAAAACTCAACTAAAGCTCAAATTAGACACCTTTTAACACCTCTATAGTCACATGTTTAGTCTTGCTCAACAGAAGGCTTTGCAATCATCTATAACTGTCAATTAATTATTTGTTAATAAAGGTTCAAAACATTTTAGAAATATCAGTGTCTTTAATGTCTTTAAGTGTTTAAATGTCGTAAGATTACTAGGTGTCCCTCGGGTAGAAGGTAACAGGTTAATTCAACCAGCAATGTTTAAGGCAAGTTAACTTGCACGTCTGTGTCCCTGAATGTTGCACAAAGAAGCGTTTTGATGGGATGAACAAACTAATTTTTCACAGTGAAGCTCAAACCTAAACAAGCTGAAAGTTGGGTGACAGCTCAGAACTCGCTAAGGCAAAGAAATATTTAAGGCTTTTATTTCCTACATGAGTGCAGTTGTCTTTAGCCAAGGCTCCAGTCTGCAGGATAAGAATAGTTCTGGTTGGTGGTTCTGTGGCGGTGTGGTCACTAGCTCTGCTCCCAATCAATTACCATGGGAATCCAAGCTAAGCGTATTTTTAGATGCGAGGAATTTCAAAACAACACATCGGCTTTCCCGCTCTTCTCCTTCCATCCGCGTCTTCTAGATCTCTGTGATTTGGACCGGACTCACTGCTTCCTTGACGCGCAGCTGCATCAAGTAATCAGAACAAAGATTTTGAAGTCGTTGTTTGAGGTTGGCTCATATTTAGTACGTGGAGTTGCTTGAAAAGCGGTGTCATGTTGCTTTTGGCAGAAGTGCGCCATAATTAAGCTGAGTGGTGGAAATAGGCCACTGGGCACAGAGCAGTCAGACACTGGAGGCTGCAGAGCCACAGAGGACATTTTAAAAAGAAATACGTAACTATTGAAAACTCTTTTTTAGTATGCTCACCTCAGAAAATAACTCCACACAGGCTCTAAGGGGCTGTGCTCAGCTGTCATTCTCTGCATGTTGCTAAACATTTTCTTCCTGACTATAACCCCTTTGAGTCTGTTTCATCAGTTAATATTCGCTAAATTCCACCAACAGGGGAACACGAAATCCCTGTTCTACTACTTCTAGTTCTATCCTAAAGATGGCCCAGTTTCTCAGCTGAAGGACAAGCAGCTGAAACTGGTACAGTACGTGGGACGATTCCATGCGAGTCCCTTCATGACAAAAGCAGCAAAACGGTCAACCTAAAAACCTGTGTTTGATGAGTCCTCCGGAGAGAGCAAACTAAATAAAACTAAGAGCTGCAGGTGTAAAGGTGACAATTGCGGAGCGTCTCAGGAAACATCTTCAGCTTCTGTGATTCATTCCAGAAACTATACAAATGAAAAGGCTTGAGTTGGTTCTGTTCTGTTGCTCTGCTCTAAAAAAGAAGATCTCCTGCTGAGGGACGTATGACACGGTTTCTACTCTGCAGTCCAATCTCTCCTTGACGTCCTGTTTCTGTGCAGGATCCGTGAGGAAGCTTCTTGAGCCTCCAGAGCGAAAAAGGCTCAAGTGCTCAAATATTCAAAGAATGTGTGGTTCAGTACAAGAGAGTCTTTGCCTGGGGAGTGTGCGGGGGCAGCTTTAATATTGGATGAGGAATATGGTCATCACCACAGGGCCTATGCTAATGCTTTTATTTTTCATGAACTTTCAAGAACTGCATGGACTTTACTGCAGTATTTCAGATTGAGCCACTTTCATGTGTCAGTTTCTATTTAACATAATTAACACACCTGCTCATGTTGATGGTATGTTTAAAAAAATAAAAAAATTAACAAATACCAACGTTGTAATAAATTAAAATTTCCCAATCAATTGCTACTGCTTTTATGTTTAATTCCTTTGAACAGGATCCATTGTGAGGACAGTATTGAGTAAATCCCTCTCCATAAATACTGAAGTTGAAGATGTGAACTGTCAAGCCCTGTGTGTGATCTCCCCGCAGATCTGTGCTTTTGTTTCCCTTTGAGTGCAGAACGCGGAGACAAGTGATGAAAAGATGCAAGTGGAGGAGGAGACGGTATGAGCTGTGGGACATCTGTGGGCGTTGGAGGCTGGTGGCGTCTTATTTTGGCAGCCAGTATGTTAGATCTCAGTTTGAATGTTTTCGTATTTAACACAGTAAATAAACAGAATTCAGAAACTGAATAATGCTCCTACCTTCAGGCGACTCTTCCTGGACATATGTTCCTGTCAGGTACCTGTGGACCAGGGCTGACTTACCACTGGCCAGGTTACCTACAATACCCTGGGAAGGCATTGAAGAAGTGGATTTTTATTCTTTCATTACATCCTCTACATATGATGAGTGCAGTAAAGCAAATCTGAAACGTGATTTAGCATTTGAACTCACCACTTTCAGCTCTGGTACTGCTCGACTCAGTGTCCACTCCTGACTGTTTACAAACGCATCTGTAAGAGACAAGAAAAACTCAAGTGAGTCAGTTGCAAAGAACATGTGATGATTTCAGTTGCAACAGAAACACAAATGCATGAGTCTAAAGATTAAGATTCTCTGAAGACTCACAGCAGTGATTCCAATTGTCTCAGTGTCAACAACACAACCACACAACTTTCTGTCTGAAAGCGTAACAAGCTATATTTCAACTGCTACTATAACGAGGAGCCCAATCTGTTTCTACTCAGTGATGTGATGTGAAGCAGGAGAATTGAGGAAGAGAAGTAGGGTGATGGAGAGTCTCACTAGAAGTGACAGATACAGGCTAAGAGCCACGACGGACTGGATAACACAACGCTTTCAGACATGACATGGGACAGTTACAGATAGAAGACACTGAAGGAGGTTAACGTGAAGAGTCCAAAATGTGACTTAATCAGAAGCCTGTTGCCAAAATGCTTCAGTCAAATCTCAGGCAAATTGTTTTTAGATGAAAGGATGAGAAAATGTAAAGCAGTTCACAGCAATAAATGAATATTAACATCTAAAATCCAAGGTCTTGTGGAATACAATTCAAATTTGCAACTGGAATGCAAAATACGGGAATCAAGACATTTAGGCAAACGTACAATGTTTGCCCTTTTAAAATTCACAATTTAAGATCTCACTGTGAACAATCCATCTACTGTACAGCCAGACAGTCCAACAACGCTCAGATGTAGGTTCTTTTTCTGGGAAACCTCTCGACCTAAAGCATCACAGGCGCACTTAACCATTTTACATGAACCACCAGCTGACGGCTGGTCAGCTGGCAGAGCTACAGTCCTAATTGAGACTCCCCTGCTTGGCAGTAGTCAGCACTGGGAACCCGGGGTAGGAACCGGAGGGCCCCCGAAAACAGGAAGCAGCTGGATCAACATCCTGCCTAACAAAGATGAAGAGGTCAGAGAAGACATAGCGGACGTTTGTAAAAACCTCAACAATGCCCCTCTCTGTGTGCCCGCCAGTCAAAAGAGACGCTTCATTCAAGATTCCCTCCAGACAGCTACCACCTCAACACACGCGCGCAAACACAATCAGTCAACTCGGTGAAAGTGTGGGTTTTAGTAGTAGAAAGCATCTATCTTATACTATGACAACAATTTGAATGATAGTAATAACACAACCACAGGCCTCTGGTACGATACGTTACAAGTTTACTGATCCCACAGTTGGGAAATTCCTGTGTTACCAGAGCTGAACGAACAAAAAACATCAACAGAATGAAAGACAACAATATAATCTATACAAACAACTAACGATAAAAAAGTTAGTTTTGCCAACATGCTCCTGTTTGCAGCCTCCTTAGTGGAATCCAGGACAGAGCCGGGCTCTCTTTAACCAGCCTGTTAGGTTTGTTTCTGTCCGTACTGCCCCCTACCCAGCATACAATGGTGCAGAGGACCCGAGGCCGCCACAGGACCGTAGTCTCCTCGGCAGGCGTAGGGGCTCTGGCCCTTTCTGTACAGTGAATCTGCATTATTAGTCCAGCCCAGCTTTTTCTTGAGGTGGACACCCAGGTATTTAAAGGAGCCCTGAACGCTCACCGTCGTGATTAGTGGAGGCTTCACAAGCTCGAGCTTCAATCAGGGCCCAGCAGCAGTGAGAGACAAGGAAATTCGCATTTTTTGTTTTTATATATACAATTTCCAGAGCATGTTCACCCAGGCGCTGTCATCCTTAAGTGGCTTCAGTACCCTGTCCTCTCTCTCTTATAAAGACTTTATATGCTGACACAGATTGTTGCTGATGAATTAGTAAAAAAGGACTGAAGGCTTTAACTGAGTCTGCCCCACTGGCCTACTTATAGAAGCTGAGGTGCAGAGACCAACAGATAGGCTGGTAGGAGAATTTATTTTACTTACTATCGTCTCTCATACTCTGTTGAAAGTTGATATTCTGTGTTAATGTTTTCTGTTCTTGTTCCAGGGGAAAGAGATAACAACGTCCTTGGGTGTGTGGACACTTTGTGTTGCCTGTGTCCCCACAATCAACATCTTGAATCTCACACTGCTGGCAGATGGATTCAGTGAGGCTTTTCAGAACTACGGATTTTTACCTCTATACTATATACAACGTACTCCACAAACACGAAATCTGTTCCTGCAACATACAGCTGGGTGTTGACTGAAAGGCAACTATTTAGATTTTGTGTGGAACACATGGACACTATTTCTAGGGCTGTGTACTGGCAATAACGTGGCAACACAATACGTATTGTAATTGTATTGTTAAAAGGGCAGAATCTTGTTCTACATCGGGCTGAGAAGGATTCATTCATTTAACATTAACCACCGCCTGTAGAGTTTGCTGACTGTTTTTAGCAATGGGCCACTACGCTGCTTCTTAGCCCTGAACATTTGCATATCATGTCACACAAAGAGAATATGTGGCTTCACACAAACTCTCTGGCAGGTCTGAACTAGATTTACAGTCTAATTTCAAACTAAAAACGTCAAAAAAAAAAAAAAACTTGAAATACTATACACTACAAATACACACATCTTGAAGATCAAAAGCTGCAAATTAAAGTCAGCAAGGCTGCACTGGAAGAGTTTTCAGTTTCCTCACTGGAATTAAAAGCTTCCATCTGCCCGTCTGCATCAAACACGTTGCATTTGGAACATGAACAATCCCTCACAATCGCACAATATCTTAGTGGTGTTATACAGAACTGTCACAGACGATCTTTATTTTTTGTCTTGGTGATATTTTCTATTAGGTTACTTTTATTGTAAGTGGTCAGGAACACTGCAGACAGGTTTGTATGTTTGTAGACACCACTTCACCTCCGACTATTTGCAGAATGACAGTACGTTCAACGCAGGGTTCGCATCACAGCTGAGGTTGAAAAGGGATCTACTGTGAGTTGCACAAACACTCAGTTATGTCAGCTACAACCACTGTTGTATATATGTCATAGCTTGGGTTACGGTGATCAACATAGCTACTACTATAATGATGCCACAGTGTTTACAATTTACAATAAAACGTAAATATTACAGCTGTATTTGTATACACGCAGGCCCATCTCGGTTACCGAGGACGAGAAGAAGCTGTGACCTGACCTCCACTTGCACAAAGAGGCAGGGGGATTACGACCTTTACACTAAGCGACACGCCCCGAAAAAAAAGGTCTTATTTAGAACATAAATAGTAAATGAACTAAATGAACAATCAGTCCATCTACCTGTTCTCACACCACAGATAAAAACGGAGCCAAACCATGTCCTCAGGAATCAAGCCAGAGCTTCTCTAACCTTCAAGGCCATCACAAACACAGTGGAAAACTTGACCACATTGCATTCGTGCAGTGTTTGACTTCCCTGCAGCCACAGGCCTAGTAAAGCATGTAAACAGAGCTTGCATTTCGTTTGTTTACTGAACAGAGTGTTGACATATTTTCGTCATGTCGAGTCTGGGATGTCAGCAGTTACAGCTTAAACCTTTGCAAGTGCTTCTTACTGAAGACTTCATCTAGTGTGGGTGTGTCAGCATCAGTCCTCGTTTGAAATTTTGACAGACAAATTTGATTTGATAAACTGATTTGTTTGTAGTCAAAAAATGAATTAAATATATCTACAAACTGTATTTGTAGATTTTAGCTTAGCTGCAGTTTGTTGCTTTGTGTCACTAACATGGGTCCTTTCGGTCTGTAATTACCCTTCACTGTGCAGATTATGAGATAACAGTTAAATCATTTCTAAAAGTGGGGGGGAAACCCCTAAGCAGTGTAACATGCAGAGTGATGGTTGTTTTTGCCCCGTCCACGGCATGCAGAAAAAAACTCTCTCTCTCTCTCACACACACACACACACACCCCTGGGTGATGCAGGCTGATGGGTCTGAATAGACAATCTTTGCGGCAAGCACACATCTTCAACAGCTGTAGTGGAACTATAGTCTTAAAACACCACAGGGGGAGCATGGCTGTGTGCGTGTATACAGCTATGAAATATGTTTGATGGTTAAGCCGTCGTCTGCCTGTGACAATCAGAGCAGCACGGCTCCATCAATCCCACGTGACGACCTTTGTCCTTCTTGTCTCCTTCTAACACTTACTGTATCACAGTGCTTTTCTGTGTCATTGGCACTCAAAGTGCCCTGACACTCCTTTGCATTCTCACATGTAAGCACATACACATTCACACACCGATGGCAGAGCTGCCATGTAGCTTAACCGGACTCACCAGGGGCAGCTTAGGGTTCAGTGTCTTGTCCGAGGACACGAGGGGAGCCAGAAATAATCTGCTCTACCTCCTGAGTGACTCTGGGGTTCTTGCCAAATGCTACATGATGCTGTGAATCATGTGAATGATGGAACTGATCAGCAGAAAACGGGCAAAATGTCTCTTCAACATTTTATTTTCTAACTTTTCATTGCTGTTCAGGATTGAGCCAGCATGAGGTTGTAACATTTACATACAAAACAAGTCCCCAAGAACAACTGGCACAAACACAAGATATATATGGTCTAGCTACAAGCGATCGGTCACGTAGTAACCGGTGGCGAACCGCTCACACTAAATCACAGCCACCCGTCTGACGGCTAAACAAGGTTATTAACAGCTTCGACAAGGACCGATCGATGGACAGCCCATCTCGGGCACCAATCCCCGGCAGGCATTGGCAGCATCATACTAATTTCCATACGCACAAACAAGAAGAGGAGGGTTGGAGCCCAAGGCCGTAACTGTGTCGAAAGATAGGAGGACACGAGTGTGTGTACATAACATAGATGTTAGGTGTGTGATGTTGGGTGCTGTAAAAAAAAAACTGTAACCACAATAGGGGAAAGGTTTGTGAAGCTGTTAGTAGATGCCACAACACATACAAAAATGCCAACTAATGACTGAGTGCTGTCCCCAGCAGATCCGTTCTTAGAAGCACCGGGAACGCTTGTATAGACACACAAAGTCACGCTAGCTAAAATAAGCTGCTCAGTTTGGGCTTATCTGGTGTCAGCTCAAAGTAAGAATTTGACTTTTTAGCTCTGGTGCCATGATAATCAAATGATCTCTCCTTAACTTGATAAGAATGCATGCTGTTGAAACACATGCTGATATTTTTAATACTTATTTTGAAAACAAGAAAACCAGGAAGGTGTGGGAGACACTCACACACTATGCGCTGACGACTGTGGAAAATGCAAAACACAGACACGCACAGATGCAAACACACCGCTTCATATGTCTGACTGATGAATATCAGTCATAACTCATGGTGTTGTGAATAGCTCCCCCACCCTGTGAAGAGGATGGCAGGTCAACCATGGATGAGCCAAATTGAAACTGCCACGTAACCCAACTGAAGCAATCAAATTTACCTTATTATGACACTGTGTATTTATTATCTTGAATTCAAATTTCTAACAAATGTATAATTAGTTAAGTTCCAATTCCTTCAAACTATATTCTATTCTATTAACATGGCTTAGCAACCTCCACTATTGTTCTCATGTCAAATACGCGACAGAAGTCGTTAGATGAAACAAAACTCTGCCGTGACATTTTCTCTGTCTACATACGGGACTAGCTCAAACTGACCACGCTATGGGAGAGCTGGTGACTGCGAGTCTTACATGGGTTTCAGGGAGCATTTCTGGCTTCGTTTCTCTTCGCTGTCTGCACTGCAAACATCATGTCCTGGATCCTGTCACCTGCAGATGTTCTCTGATGATCAAAGCAGGGAAAACCAAAGAGCTGGTGGTGCAATTCCACAGGAACTCACACTCTGCACTAACACCAGTGAACAGCCAGGAAAAGGACATTGAGAGGGTGTACTGTTACAAATACCTGGTTGTGTCTGGACTAGCCACAAAAGACAGTTGCACTCTACAGGAAAGGTTGGAACAGGCCGTTATCAATTAGTTGGCCTGCTCATATTACGGGGGACAGCAAGATAACGCTTATGAAAAGGGGGAAGAGCACAGCTCAACCAGCGGCAGGTAAAGGTGTGCATCCCGAGGCCTCAGAGACGGATCACAGACGGACGAAGGCGAAACTGCATGGTAACAAAAACTGTACATGCTCACCACGTGGAAAGAGTTTAGTTAGGTGTAAAACGTTTATTGTGTGACTTGGGGGCAGTCAGGTGGTTGCACAAGCACCTCGCTTACAACACAGTGCTGGATAGCTTCAAAGCAGTTGAACAGCTCAAAGTCAAACACTAAAAGCAGCAAATAATAGCAGCAGTAAAGTATTACAGTTTTAGTGGTTAGCACTGTTGCCTCTCACCCTTACGGGGACTAAGCGATAGTTTAGATAGATGGTTTTCAGTGATTGTATTTGTGCACAAATACATATATTTTCCTTTCTTTTAAATCAGCTGCACATATTCACAATGAAACAAAACTCTTAAACCCTTGTTGCTTGTTTCGTTTGTCTGTTTATTTATATTTAAAACTTAAAGATGTTTTACCGTTCAAAGGATTGACAAACATGCCAAAGTTAAAGACACTTAAACTCAATATGTGATTTTTTTTCGTACACTTTTAAACAGAAAGACACTAATTTAGGGTTGTATACCATTATAATAAGCAAAACATCTAATAAGAAATGTGTTTAGATTTTACGCTGTTAAGCAAATGACTAATAAACTACCAAAATAATCGTTAGTTGCAGACCAAGTGGTTTTGGAGTGCAGCGAGCACTACTGAAGCCCTTTTACGACTCTGTGGTGGCTGCTTCTTTTCTTTTATGGCGCAGACAGGAGGAGACTGGATAAGCTGACCAGGAATCAGCTTGACAAACAATCAGAGCGGCTCTCAGTGAAGCAGTGATCACTATTAGAGACTTTACAATCTGATTTCAGTAAGCAACACAAGTGACTCCACAGAGCAACTGCTTGCTTGTATGATTGTGTATACACTCATATTACTGATGTACTTTTATTTTTTCATTTTAAATTGTATATTATGGGCTCTGTAGCATGTAGTCGTCTTTTTCTTCCTTTGCCTTACAGTAGCACACTATGCTGCTGTAGCATTTACACTTCCCCATTGAGGGATGAATAAAGGTTTATCTGACCTTATCTGTTAGGATCACATTTCTGCTCTAACCTCTGACACTGCAGTCATTGTCAAGTTGAATGATGACACGCACGCACACACACAAACACACACACACACACAAACACACACACTCTGAGAGCAGTAGGTCTGGCAGTTGCACCAGGGGCAGTAACACGTGACCTGCAGTGACCCTAATAATAAGCAAACGAGTGGCACTTCAGAAACAAACGCAGAAGTAGAACCAACACTGAGGCACAATAGATCTGGCTTTAGTCTCACTTCACTCCAGTGTTTGTTTTGCTGCACAGCTTAGGACCACAGCCCATTCATCGATTTAAACGAGGGAGCGTGGGTTTTGCAGGAACCAGCACCAGAGGAGGGCTCGTTGTGACATCTGTCTGGAAAAAGCAACAGTGGGCCAATGCCATTTATGAAGGTCACTACAGCAACTACCTCCATTTATTTTTTTTTTTACAACCTAAACTAAAACAGTTGCTGCTGCCATCAGTTCAGCGTATTACCCACTTATGAACAGAAACAACAATTGAACATCTGTTCACGAGTGTCTGCATTACCTGTACATTCAAACGCGTGTTCAGGCTCTGGGTCTTCTCCGACCTGAGTAACTGTCACTGTGTCTGACGCTTGAGGAGAATATGCAAAAAACTAACTGCCCAACTGACACTTTTTATCTGATGTTGGTTTGACTAGTAGTTCACAAACACTTTAACCTCCCTCACCTGCAGATAAGCCACACTAAAACACTAAAGACCTTCTACATTTCAAGTTTAATTAAAGTAAAATTTAGTCACTTCTCACCTGCCTTAAGTTCTGTCAAATAAAATAAAAAATGTAGATTCAGGTGCAGAGAAAACACGAAAACACGAAAACACACACACACACACACACACACACACACACACACACACACACACACACTGAGCTGGTTTGCTAGCAGCGTACCGGCAGCTTTCATCCTCATCCTAAATCAAATACACTGTAACTGTTGTCACACCACCAGCTACTAACTGGTTTGTCTAAGCCCTAATAAACACACACCCAAATACAAACACACCCAAATGCAAACACGCACACACATAGCAGAACAGTTAGGAGCTTATCTTCTTATTAACCATGTTACATCCTAGAGGTTTTACTCAAGCAGACCTTTCTTCACAGGTTTCTGTATAATAATATAACAAGTCTTGGTGACAGTAGCATTTTCCTACTAACAGGACTTTGCTGTGATAAGGCTGCTGTCTCTAGGAGGAACTCTATCAGGACGCACTTTGTAAGGAGATGCTCGTTAACAAACCCCTCCAGGCTTAACAGTTCTGGTGGACATATAGTCAGTTACGTGTGTTCACAACAGCCTGAGACCCACCCTCGGTCAAACACGAGGAGGAGAACATGCTGCTCCAAAAACATTTTCAGGTCTGTTAAACTTAATGGTATCTGAACGTAGCTGAAGAAGCCAAAAGAATGTGTCTTTTCACAAATGGGGGGCATGTTGGTACACATTTGCCCATTTTGGTTTCCCTGATGAGTGGTTCCTTGCCAGGCTGTAGGCACAAAACAACGTTGCAGATTTGATCAGGTTTGATTTGCAGCCTATTAATACTTAATATCTAAGGGTTTCAGACTTTGGAACACATAAAAAAAACAAAACACACTTCTGCCAGATCTGTAAATGGCCGATGTCTCAGTCATCTACTCTATTAAAAAGTTCAAATCTAACTAAGTGATATGAAACGTTTATGGCATTTTGTTGATTTCTTGATACCCCACTTCAATGAAAAGCTAAGTGACAGACTGTCGAAGCAAAATGCTTTGTCATTCAGGCTGCAGGCTGAAGTCCCGGAACCACGACAGGTACATGGTCATGTGTGTTACGGTTACACAACAAATGTTACACACGATTATGTGTAATGCTTACGTGCTGCAGGCACTTCACTACAGGCAACCTGCCTGTCTGATAGTCAACTGTTTTACCCATACTCATCAGTCACCAGCCACAAACCCCGGAGATTCTGGTGTTTCAGTTCAGTGTTAATTCAATAAGCTTCTTGAAACAAAGACAGCAAATGTGCTGTTCAGAATGATGGGCGCAAACCACTGGGCAACACAAGATGACAGCACAGCAGCTGACAACATGTGGCAGTATTTTGGTTGTAAACTGGTGCTTCTGCTTGTATAAACAAACCTTTCACACCCAGGTTCACTTCAAGGTTATTAGCATCAGCATGTTCCTCAACTACTGGTTCAACATGAAGAGGAGGCATCAGGAATTATAGCCTTCTCACAGCAGGCGCAAAAACACACAGGGTGGTTACTGGTACAGCCCTGATCCCAAAAAAAGAAAGGATGGAGTGGAGTGTGCTACTTTCAAAGGTTGGGTTAAATACCCTGCACACTGTTGTGTTTAGCATCTCTAAACACAACCTCACTGGCCACAAGGTCAAATTTAGATCTGAAAAGGAAGTGGCGAGAAGAAGGGGAGATCCAATCCTCCCACACATCCTCTTTGACCCCAGAACAACCTCCAGCCACTGGAGCGACACAGCTGCCAGTTAAAAAGTCAAAGAAACGGAGAGAAGGCGAAACAAGGCAGCAGTGAGTGAAAAAGCAAAGACGGAAACACTGTGGCAGATGTGGAGGCAGCAGTACACTTGATTTATATAATGGCCAACACGGAGCCCAAAAACTTCAGTCGACCTGAAACTGTGACCAAGTTCGGGGCGAGTTGGCTCAACCAGTACCAGCAGCTGGGCTGCAGCTCATTAAAAGCAGCTCAGCTACGGTGCAACATGTTTTATTCAGACAGTAACAGTCAAATCACCACATGGAAGAGGCTTTAACTTCAAAACCGTGAAAAATAAGTAAAACGAATAACTTATTATAACTTTATCAATTAAAGAAAAAAAAAAACCTCAGTGCCGTTTGACTCACTGTTTCACTGACCCACAGCACAGAGAGGATTAAAAAAAACACACCTACGTAAAAAATCCTACTTGAGCTTATTAACATAATTCATCGTTTTAAATTGAATGACAACTGTATTCAGTTGCACAAAATGCGTTTTTACAGCCAGTGTAAGTTTCTCATCTGTCTGGCTACCATGAAATTCATTTTAACACTTTAATAGATTTTGGTTGGACGCAGATCAGTGTGATGGAAGCGCGTGAAGGGATATTTGTAAGAGACGCATAAAATGGTGTGAAAATTACAATACTTGCACACACACACACACACACACACACACACAGACACAGACACACACACAACGTCACTGTGACTTAATGGAGAGGACGGGTTGGCCAGCAGCCATAGGGAATAGATTTAGCGGAATGTGCGTGAAAGGGTGTGGATGTGGGTGTGTATTCAGGGCGGAGGGTCTCAGTGTGTGTGACCTATATCTACAGCCATGCAGAAATAATGTGAGTAAATCTGTGTCAAACTCGCACACACACACGGTTTGCATCACTATCTCTCCACTCGCTAAGAAAAAAATCTCTTGCTCTTCCTCCACCCCCCCCCCCAACTCTCTCTCTAAATACACACACGCAATTCAAATGCGTTGACACGCATTAGCGCCTCCGAACGAAGCAAGCGTTTCTTAGTTAAAACTGTAATTCCCCTCTCTGCTTCATTTTAAACCGTGCCCTCACGGCCTGTTCTCACTTTGGTCTCTTATCATCAAATTCCCATTCAACTAATTTGCAAACTCAAATGTGTTTGATAAAGAGCAAGACATACAGACGTGCACACACACGCACACCACAATGGGTTTAATAGGGAGAAAATCCTGTTAGGAGAAATGCTGCAGGCGGCAGCAGACATCTTCTCTCTTAGTTGTGTTTTTCTTCCTCCCTTTCATTCCTCCTTTCCATCTTTCCTCCTTGGATCACATTTATCAACTTCTTCCTTTCTCCTCTGTCTTTCTCAAGTCTTTCTCCTTTATGCCTCCTCTGTGTCCGACCTCTCTCTCTCTATTATTATATTATTTTTTAAATACATATCTTCCTTGCCTCCATCCATTTCCTTCTCCCTCCCTCCCATCAACCCTTCCTTGCTTCTGTTTTGATATTCCCTTCATTTATACCAGTCTGGTGTGTGTCTGGTGTCCTTTACCAGTCTTAAATGTACACACATACATTTGTGAGTCTGTCCATGTGACATGCGTTGCTGCTTGTGTGACTCAGTGTTAATTCCTGTTTTAATATCGGTTTGTGTGACTGAGCATAAGTTATTTGGTCTTTTCTGCAATTTACAAACTGATCACAACCTCAGGAACATCTGTGTCACACTTGTTACGCAATTCATGTTTGACTTTCCTCTGTTAAATAAAAAAGTAAAGCCAAGAAGAAGAAGAAAAAGACCAACAGGCTTATGGCAAAATTGGTGTCAGCCACTGCTGAACCACAACAAACACAGGTTATCTCCAATAACAATACATCACCTGGTAGCTCATTAACCAACACTGCTGATGTGACCCGCAGCCACTTTGAAGGCGTCTGAAGAATCCCAAAAATGTGAAGGCCGTGCTCCACTGCTTACGCCACCTCCTCATGTCAGCCCATTAGTGCTAAACCTGTTTATCGACCTCTAGGATTCTGAACAGAAACCTAGAGAGGGCTCTGAATGTGGAAGAGCCACATAAGTCCTTTCACAGTCGACCTACCACGGATATGATCATTTTTAAAGTAATGGGAGAACAGGCAACAACCTGCAGAAAAAGATTATTATACAACTATTCTGAAAACGCAAATACATGGACTAAATCAAACTCAAAGCTCGTGGTGCGTGATACACAGCCTCAAAAACTACACTTCAAAATATTACCTTAACAACATAAAGCCACGATAAACAAAACTTCACCTGTCCCTACAGGAACTGAACAACCTGTGACCTAAAGCTTCCCATAACCTACAATTCTTAACCTTTGCTTTGTCTGTATGTTTAAAAACCATGATGAATGTGTTTGCATCAGCATGAAGACGATCTGTTTCCAATATGCTCAACAAGACTTTAGAAAACAGCAATAACCTGCTTATTGTAACATTACTTTAAACACTTACTCTGCATTATCATCAGAGTTTATAATGTACAGTACTGTGCAAAAGCTTTCAAAAATATAAATAATTACTGTTTATTTTTGCCAATTTACAAAATGCAAAGTGAGCGAACAAACCTCCTCCATAAAACAAGCTAAATGACTTGAGTGCAATATACCATAACTAATATGTAGTCTGAGATGTAATCATGTATATTAATAATAATCACAATATGAAGGAACTGAATCAAAACGTCTGCTGCAGCTGGAAGCTGCCACATCTGGAGAAACTGGACAGGAAGACACACATCTGTCTGTCTGAGCAGCTGTCAAGTGAACAAATCAAGTTCGCCTCGGTCTCTACTCCTACTTCCTCTGTGACTTCATTATTTTCCTTGCTGCTATTTTAAACACATTTTTCCAAGCTTGCCTGACTTTTTCAGTATGTTGTTCTTGTGTTCTCTCCTGTCTGGGCTGTTTTTGTATCAAGGCAAGATAGATAGAGAGGCTGCTGAGATATTATATACACACGTACAAGAATGTGTCATGTCCATCTTTACTTTTTGGTTCCGTCACTGCAGGAGACAATAAACCGGATTGTAATGAAAGACAAACAGCAGCGGCTGGTTGTCATTGTAAAAACCAAACATCACCCTGCTGTCTAAAACAAATAATTGGAGCTCATCACCCACACTGTGATCCTCCCTCCCCCACTGCCTCAGCAAACAAATACTCTCCATCACATTTGCGCTGACGGCCACAAGACCCACGAGCGTTAAAGACACCAGACCAGGAGGGGGGATATCAATAAAAGCAAAATAAAAAATGTGGAGTGATTTGTTTGACTGCTCTAGTATCTACGTATCTAATGTAAACATGAAATGTCAGCTTCAACAAAAGATTATAGTCATAACCTGTCAATCTGTGAATGAAAACAATGCTCTCAACAAAAGTGAGGTCCAGACTGGGTCAACAGACAGAGAGAGATGTGAAGTGAGCTTTTACCGTCGGTACTTCCTCCGTTCATGCTCTCTGTGCTGGACTGTGACAGCACCATTCTCCTGCTCCGGTGGTATCGGCTGGTGCTAGGGCTTCCTACCGGTGTCGATGTTGTCGCCTCATCCCTCCTGGAGAAGATTCCACTGAAGAAGCGACGCAAGCGCCTCTCACTGGAGCGACCACTTGTTCCCCTCAGGAAGAAGCCCCCACCTGACCCATCATTCTCGGCTGCCATTCGCAGCAGGTCGCTGTTGTCCAGTGTCCGGTTCTTCCCGCCGCGGGCTCTCTCCCACCGGTTCAGCTCAGACATGGAGTTTGTCTTGTTCAGGATGACACCAACCTCCAGAGTCTTGCTCTTCTCTCTGCTGGGGTCAGCCAGGACGGAAGCTGGAAGCACAACAGGATCCTCTCTGTCCTTCTCACCACCATCTTGCCCGGTGCTGTGGCTGATGCAGCCAGAGCTGTTGTGGTGTTTGTCTTTGGACAGTGCCCTCAGACGCAGCAGCTCGCTGCCAGACCAATGTCTGAAGCTGAAGCTGCGCCGCAAAAAACCAGGTGGCCGCTTCGGAGGAGGTGTCTCAGGAGCTTTCATGTTACTTTTGGAGGAGAGCATATTTCCATTAACAGAAGGATCAGCAGCGCCCCTCTCCTCCATACTCTTTGCTTTGAGAAGTCTCTTCTTACTCGCACTGCCATTCTCTACAGCGGTTTCCGGTGTTTTAGAGCAAATATCCTCTGGAGTCTCCAGTCTCTCTGGATCCTCTGATGCTTGCACTCTGCTCACACTTTCAGGGGTCTCTTTTCCACGCTCTGCTAACGGACTAGTGGCCTTTATCCTCAGCTCTTTCTGCAAGTGATGATTCCTGGAGAGTTTGAGCTGTCCCAGCTCCAGCTGTCCCATGCTGCATGTCCTGATGTTCCTGTAGCTACGTGAGGCTGAGAAGTCTTCAGACTCGTCCTCCACCTCCTTCAGCTGCTCCAGCAGGCCACTACGCTGGATCTCTACAGAGCTCTCACGCCAGACGGCACCCACCTTGGAGCTCTCTGCCTGCTGGGGGCCTGCGCCTTCCCCATCATCCAAACTCTCCCTCTTCACTAAGGTGAGGGAGATCCGATACACGGTTTTCCTCTGAGGTGTGTCCCTCTCCATCCTATCAGTGCAGTTACTGTCAAGGAGATACATCGCTGATCAAAAAAGCCACCTACACTCAGATCTACTTAGATGCGCCTGGAGTAACTTATTTAAAAGCCTTCACTCGAGGAATCAAAGTCACTAAACATTTGACTTGTAAATAGGTAACGGCGTCAATTTAAAATGTGCAAATCCAACAAAAAACAACTTTACGGGACAAGCGCGAGCTGCTGTCTCATTCAGATGTGCAACGCGCGTGAGCTTTGACGCAGCGGATACATTCTGGTTTCATCCCGGTGCAATTTTAACCGGCAGCGATGAGGCGTCCTCCGCTGCTCCCAGGCGGCGCACCGAGCCTTCTGCTCCCACAGAGGCGTCCTCCACCGTGTGTCCGGGTGACAGCTCTGGCTTCCTCCCCGGTAGCTGTGCCTCTATTCCAAACAAAAGCGAGGGACGGAATATTATTCTAGAGCCGCGTCCAGGACGGTGCCAGTGCGTCGTCTCCCATTGTGTGCGCACATCCCCCGCAGCGCAGCTGGTCGAACCTCTTTCAACTCAACGCACTTTCATTTGGGATTCAAATGTCTGTGGATTTAAAGCCGAGGAGCGGGCCTGCCCTCCTCTCTGTGCGCCTGCCTCGACCCCCTGAAAGCGACGCAAGGCTTCCCCTCCGAAGCTATTCTCTGCGCCGCATGCACTCAGTACACTCCGCTCCACACACCGACAAGACGGGCCAGCAGCAGCGAGGGATGACGGGAAAACACGGAGCGCGTCCGCGCACAGGACCTGGAGTTTACGACGATGTGCGCCTAAAGGGCGAATGCGCCGTTTTTCATGTTTCCTTTAGTTTTATTAAAAAGTAAAGGTGCATAAAAACCTAACTCATAACTCATCTTTTGATGTTACATTTTACAAACCGCACATTTAAAGTCCTTATAAATAGTCAGTTAGATTTAATTACACCACCAAAGTATGTGTAATAGATCTAAAAGTCTAACTGTAAAGCAGTTGAACAACTCCTTTATGATACTAGTTTTATTTTAGCTATTTGACTTTTTTTGAGGCATGAAGTTTAAGGTTTTTCTCCAGCGACGATAACAAAATTATAAATAAATAATAAAATTCCAATTTTTACTTACAATGACTGACTACAGCCTTGTACATGTACATGCCGCTGAAAACATCCAGATGAGTAGTGTTTTTGCCAGACATTGTAAAATTAATTTTATGTTAAAATTGTGCAGCTTTGAAATATATCCAGAAGGATCATTTTAAAAATTGAATACCTAAAAAAAAAAAAAAAAAAAATCAATGAATGAAACATCTGCAAATACAGTATAATGTAAGAAATCCACTGCATTTTACAGAATTGTTCTTCCATATTAATAACTAGTCAACTACATTTGCAAAGATGCACCTTAGCTCACAATAATTTCTGATGTCTCAACACAGAAGATTATCCCCTTAAACCTGACCTGAAACTGTGCAGTGTTTAGATGTAGGTCAGCAGGACACCACCATGGGCATGTCAACAACATCCAGGGAAAACGACTCCAGCTCATGTTTCACAGTAAGCACTCTGAACGGGGTGGAGTCTCCTCCTCCTCCTCTTTTTTTGTCTGTCAGGCTCCCTAAAGCCTCCCTTCGCAGCCATGGAGGCAGCAGCGATATTACATCTGCAGCTACGAACAGAATATCAGAATGCAAACAAAAATACCAGCAGCATAACACAGAGCAAAGACCTGAGGATTGTAGTGACATGTGTGACATTTATTTAGAAGAATGCTGTTAAAGCTGAGTGGATGAAATGTAGAAATCTGATGCATATCTACACCTGAGAAGCTGCACACAAACAATAAAAGTTTGGCACCGTGGTGTAGTGGTTAGCACATTCAATTCCAGGGTTGCCCAAGTGCCTCTGTGTGGATTTGCTCCCCATTTGCTCCTCTGGTTCACCCAAACTCCAAAGACATTCTAAATTGTCTCAGGCAATGAATCAACATTGCCTGAGGAAACACCCTGAGTCCATTTCATGCTCAGCGTTTTCTTATTATCTCCAACATTTGTTTAATATCACATGAACAGCCATATGGCGTAGTTGGGCATCAACTTGAACAATCTACAGCTCTGTAACTGATGGAACCTTAGATTAACTAAGGTGGAAGCAGAAACTGGATGTTCAGGCTGGTGTGACGTGAGCTGCATCTCTTTGATCGTCTCCTAAATTTAAATATTTCAACTAAAATTCAAAGCTCTCTTTCATCTGACTTGTTCCATCTCGGGGGATGAGGTCGGTGCAGCAGGAGGAGGAGAGATTATCCACCCTCTCCCCTCCGTCCTCCTGAAACGCCTGGATTATTACTGGGATTAATCGAGATTAGAGAAGTGGCCGCCGGCAGCTTTCTCCATTCACATCACTGATTCTGGGCGTAGCACACAAACACAATGTTTGGCATATTATGGTTTTCCCTGTAGATCATATTTACACTTACTATCCCCGCTCCTGTGTCTGACACCAAACATCAAAAAGCAATTGAATCAGCTTCACATGAAAGCTGACGGAGGAGATGCCACTTGTGGGTTAGTGGAAACACAGCTGGACAGGAATGCTAAGAAGAGCGCTAAGTATGTATATGTATGTGCGAGAAAGAAACCCTGTTCTGTCCTCAGCTCAGACTGGAAATATCACACGACAACACAAGGATGGGGGAGGCAGAAGCAAACTCAAGATGGTAAATCACACACCAACGCAGGCAGCGCGGCCCATATCATCAAATGGCAACTCCTGAGCCTTTCATCCTGCCTGGCTCGTCCTACTATCTCGTTGATGCTTTCGTGTGATGCTGCAAGCACTGAAGACTTCCTGTCACTGCAGAGATCTATCGTGATGTGTACAGAGGTTGCCGGGAGAAGGAGAGTCATGTGAGACAACAAACTTAAACATGTTTTTCTCTTTGTTGGTTCCAATCTGTGCTCTGACATACATACATGCATAAACACAATCACCGAAAACTACACAACCCAGGTATTTGATTGGTAGGGAAATTATGGACGTAACGCAGCATATTATGGAGAAATTATCTCGACATAAACTCTTTCTGCAGTGGAAGAGATCATTTAATAATCCACTACTACATATAGAACTTAAGACCTCTAAATATAAACGAGTACTGTTTTGAAGCTATAGTTCACAGCCTGTACTAAATATTGTACATCCACTGTGTACACTCCTTTAGACCAGTTCTAGACATATTAAGCATCTACAGGAAACAGCATTATTTCCTAGCACAAACTGAAGAATCCCTTAAAGATTCCCTATTGTGCCTTTTCTGCCAAAAGTATATTGGACCTGGACGTCTCCCTGACGCATTTGAAAATGTGCACTTCAAGTCCTACGACAACGAGCTGCACATAAGTGAACCCCACACCCCACGAAATGCATATGACGTAGGGAGGTCGGATCTTAGCGGACTTCTTGATGTTCTGGTGAAAGCAATTGCTAACATGCGCTGAACCCAGTGTCACAGAGCAACGACAATGGTCGGTGCAACCACGTCACAGTGAGCGGCAATGGCAGAAATCCAGACCAGACTAATTAGCACAACGTGAATAAGAGGAGGAAGTGCACCTCTAACATACTCAAGAGTGTCCCTACATACACAGACTGTTCCAGGCATTCTGGGTAAAATCCAAAAGCTGAGGTGTGGGCTATAGTTGATTACTGGTGGTAAAACTGCCATGTTTGTGTCTGTTCCAGAACGGAGGACGTGGATTAGAAGTGAAGGGGAGTTAGGTTTCATGTTGATTATTTATTGTTCCTAATAGCTGGCCATTTAGTTTGGGTCACATCCCGCAAAATTGTCTTTTGTGTAGAAATTGGTCTTCTTGTGAGCTAATTGCAGAGCACTGAATCCGCTTCCGTCAGTCCAGCTGAAGTGTAGGGTGGGGGTATAAATAGGACCTGTCCTCCACACACCCATTACACCCACTGCAGAGTCAAACACAAACATGCCCTAAATGTCCCACAGATGTTATTTGCCATAAAACCGATAGCGTGTAATAGTTTTCCTTCATGGCTGATAATATGGCAACACAGACAACTTAATTTATGAGAGGCAAGTCGAGGTCGTGTGTCTTGTTTAAAGGCACTTAGTGATAAAATGAAGAGGAATAGAGTTTAATCTTTGTTTTTCCACAGCACAAACTCTACTGAACTCCATCTACTTTGCCATTACTTGATTCTTAGACTTATTTATATAATGACCAAACTGCGCAGACACAGAGCAGACCACAGCTGTCTAAGGCTCGTCGCTTCCTTTGTCTAAATGTCCTAAGAAACAGCGTCTCTTACTGTTAGAGTCAGTGAGGTAACATCAGACCTGACAGTCTGGTTGGAGGTATCATTTAGTGGTGGAGGAAACATTTCTACTCAGAGGTTTTAAAAGTGAGCACAGCAAAACAGCACGCCGCAGTTTCTCCCTGCTTCCTTCTCTCTGTGTCTTTCTTTTGTGATATCGCTAGACTCAGGTTGAGTTTAACAAAACTGTAAACCTCAGTTACTCATTGCCTGGATCATCACATGTAGACGTCATGTTTGCAGACAAAAGAACAACAAATTCAGCATGTTAGGAAACAGAAGTGTTTATGATGAATGCCCGTGGTTTTAATGCATCTGATAAAGCCAGAAATATGAATTTTGCTTTACAAATGATTCTGACAGAAAGGTAAATGTTATTTTACACTTGCTGCATGTACTTGCAGAAATGCTGACTTGGAGGAAGTTTGAATCGAAGTGAAGCGAACTGAACGAGCATAGTCGTGCAGGGCTTTAATCCATCCACAGGACTCTGGAGACACTGCGACGCTTATCAGAAACTGCAGCCTGGAGCTCTACAATCAAGCCCTTCACCCCATTTATACACCCTGGAGTGACATCAGCCCCAGACGGGGGAGGTCAATCTGATGTTTTTCATAGGAAAACAGAAAGCAGCTGGAATGAGAGGGATAGTAGAAGCAGTACCAAAACACGAAACCACAATGAAAGCAGGCCCTTAATAATATCATACAATATATACTCCTGTTTCTGTTAGCTGACATTTCTCCTTCTCATCATCCACCCGCTGCCTCCATCACATGAAATACGTGCGCACATGGCACCAGCCCTGCTGTCAGTACTGGACTACTGACAGCAAAAGCTTGCAAATTACAGTACTGCAACATTAAAAATGAATATTCTCATTGTCAAATGTCTTTCTGTCCAAACCGGACAGAAACGCAGACTCATTCTTCAGGTGACTTCTCACATGAGGAGATCTGCTTCATGAAATCCTCCATATTCTGAAAGAAATGAATCTTATACACCAATAACAAGCTTTAACACGCACACACTTTTTGACCACAACTTAAACAGATACAGGTTGCCACTGCAGTGAGGAGCAGGCTAATCAAACGTGTCACACACACATGGACGCACCCACTTCCTCTCATCTTACTCCTCTCCCCTTTTTTACTGCATCAAAGAATGCAAGAGCAGCAGCGAGGAGAAAATCTCCTTCCCCTCCTCCCTCGCCCCCTCAAAAGGGAAAAATGGGTCAGTTAGCAAAGGGTGATGCAGAGGGAGCCCCCCAGAGGAGGCATGCACACTAAAAACACGAGGGATGCACAGCGCATACAAATATAGTCAGAACAGAAAACTGTAGGAGTGTATTCAGAGACACAAATATGCAAAGACAATCTCTATGGACACACAAACTTGAAAGATGATGAAAAAAATAGAAAATGTGCAGAAAATATTCTCAGGAACAGAACACATCTATGAGAGGTCTACTACACTCACTACATGTACAACAACTAAAAATTAAACAGCACAGGTTGCTTCAACACATAACTTTACTTTTGAAGCTCAAATCTGTCAAAACACTGGTGCTTCACTTTATCTCAGCAGATGAAATCTGAAATAAAAAAGGTTTTTTTCTTAACTCAATGAGATTACTGTTTTAGACAGGTTGAATAAAATGTTACAAAATGTGAGGACCCTTTCCTGCTATGGAAGAAGTTCCAGCGGTAGTGGATCCAGTCTATCCCAGTGTTGACACAGACAACCATTCACACTTGACATTTTAGAATCGCCAGTTAACCGGACAATGTCGTTGGACCGTGGGTGGATTATCCAAAGACCATCTATGCAGTCACAGGAAAAAAATTCAAACTCCATTTGAACCAAGGCTCTAGTTGCTGTCAAACTGAGGATATGGCTCTGTAAACACGCAGAAACAACCAGAGAACAGTAAACCATAAATACAACACAGTTCCCAATAACTTTACTGTAATGGAGGTAAATCTTATCTTATTATCATCCTAAATTATATTATGTGTGCAGTGGAGAATGCAAGATTTAAAACTATCGAACAATTGTTGATTTCTAGTTATTTTCTTCCATATAAATAAGAAAGGAACATCTCATAATTCAACTCTGGATATCACAGCTCAGGGCTCCAATCAACTGATTCTTACAGGTGAACCAACTGCCTATAACCCAAGTCATGGATTACTACAACATTCATTGCTTTGCCTTGTTTTTGTCCCAGAATTCACTTGTTTAGACAGCTTTCTGCAGTAAACAGGAAGGTCCTGTTGCCTTGGGGAACACTGACTTCTTTCCTATGTGTAATACATGTACTCCAGTATGTAATTGACTTGTTACATGCAGAAGAAAAAGTCTGGTCATGTGCAAGTCAATTTAGAATTAGGGTTGAGGTTGAGGGAAAGCAAAGGAAAAACACCTGCCCTACCCTACCTCTGTTGCCATGGAGACTGGCAGGACTGGCTGGGCACTTGATGGGTCTGAAAGTGTATGCGAGATAAGAGGGTGGGGGTTAAACCGAGATGAGCCAGAACAACAAAACTTCCCCCATCGCGACCGAAGGAAAAACTGAAAGGCTGAAGGTTTCAAGAGATAAAACTTACTGCAATGAGCAGAAAGGACCTATTTATAAAGATGCCCCCATGACTCTGACTTCATCAGACGCAAAGAAGAAAAGTGCATTGATTCATTTGTACAGAATTAGATTTGATTCCCCGTCATATCCATGTTTTGGTATTTGTGCTGCTCTTCTTGTCACCGAACTCACCCTTTTGTTTAAACACAGTGTTACATCAGCTCCATCTGCAGCTGAGAGTTCTATTAGTTCGTAACCAGTTTGGTCTCTCACGGCATTTGGAAAATCAGGTCTCTTTTCACTCCTGCTAATGCACTTAAAGGTGTGTGTGTGTGTGTGACTCCAACCAGTGTGATGAGATTGGACGTGTTGGTTAAAGCTTATAGGGCAGGAATGCCCTATTAAAACATTCCAGTTTTGAGTTTGCTGTTCTCTAGAAACATTGATGTGAACCATGCATCACACAAAAGAGCTCTCAGAAAACCTACAATCAAGAATTGTTGACTTGCATGAAGCTGGAAAGGGTTACAACACTATCTGTAAAAGCCTTGATGTTCATGTGTTCACAGTGAGACACACTGTCTACAAGTGGAGGAAGCTCCGCACTGTAGTTACTCTTCCTTGGCCTAGTCGTCCTGGAAAGATGACTGAGAGCACAGTGCAGAGTGAGGTGAAGAAGAATCCTAAGAGTGGCAGCTAAAGACTCACAGAAACCTCTGGCACATGCAAACAAATCTACAATAAGTAAAACATTAACCTAGGATGGCGAATATGGGAGGAACTACGGAGGAAGACACTGCTGTCCAAAACAAATGTTGCGCCACGTTTGAAGTTTGCAAAAGAGCACCTGGATGTTCCACAGAACTACTGGCAGCATATTCTGTGGACAGATGAAGAACACACAACGCTATATGTTGAGAAAAAAAAAAGGCACAGCACACCAACATCAACACCTCATCATGGTTTGGGGCTTCGCTGCCTCAGGGCCTGGACAGAGTTCTGTCATTGGCGGAAAAATGAATTCCAAGGTTTATCAAGGCATTTTGCAGGAAAACTTAAGCCCATCTGTCTCCGTCAACTGAAGCGCTACAGAGGATGGTGATGCAACAGGACAACGACCCAAAGCATAGTAAATCAACAACAGAATGGCTTCAACAGAAAAGAAAAACGCCTTCTGGACATACTTTTCACATACTCTTTCCACCCTGCACTGTGAATGTGTACGTGTTATGTTGAAGAAAAACATGAAAACATATGTTTGTGCAGTATTAGTTTAAGCAGACTTAGATGAAGATCAGAACACATTTTATGACCAATTTATGCAGAAAGGGTTCAAATACTTTTTCTTGCAACCGTGCACTAAACCGTGAACCAACAAAGCAGATAAATGACTGACCAAACTAAAAAAAAGGAAATCAAAAGGCATTTAGAGTATATGGAAAACAGATATTTGGCAGAAAGACGATGGTAATTAAACAAATCTGACTTTGATGTGAAACACTGGGTGTAAAACATGTGTACATCTGAGTACATGCATTTCCTAGACACGCGATTAGACAGAGAAAGGGCAGCATCAATTATTCAGCAGATAAGGAGAGCCCAGAGGGATTGTTTCACACCAGCTACCAAACACTGTGTAACAACAACTGCACTTAATAAACCGAATCCTGCCCCAATAAAAGCAACTTTGAAAACAACATTTTCAAATAGGTCGTCTCCCCTACTGGTAGGACCTCCCCATTAAAAACCTGTAGTCTCATTGATGTTTCTGCAAACGACTAAATTGTGTTTCTTTTTGTAAAACATCACCAATTTCTGGATATAAAAAATCTGTAATATGAATCTGATGCTGAGTGACAAGTTTATTAGTTAGGTGCAATATGATAAATATCAACACACTACAGAACATTTCCGTCATTCTTCCCAGATTGTATGGACTCGCCACTGCCCCCTACTGTGGTGCTCTAAGCAGTGCACAGCATCATATCAGACATACACTATACCAAAAATATTGGCTCACCCATCCAAATAATGGGAATCCGTGCACAAAGCAAGGTCCATAAAGACATGGATGACAGAGTCTGGTGTGGGTGAACTTGACTGACCTGCACAGTCCTGATCTCAACCCGAAGTGCAGGACTGAGCGCTACCGGAGGTCCTTCGTACCCACGGCAATAAGACTTTACAACAACACATCAACATGACTGGAAGCATGTCCATGTAGGATACCTTTCTTCTTTCACTTGCACTTTATGTTGAGATATGTAAATATTTTTTTTTTTGTACATAATTTTTTTTAACTTTTTTTGTATCTATTGTAATTATTGTAATTTTTTCCAACTGTCCCTCTACTGCTGCTGGGACACCAGAATTTCCCCACTGCGGGATAAATAAAGATCTATCTATCTATCTATCTATAGATCACCTTTGGATGAATTAGAGCAGACTGAGAGCCAGGTACTGTATATAAATAATTATTAGGTATGTTGCTTGGGAAATCATTTAAGCCACGTTTTCTGACTGTCCCTTATCTGGGGATGTCCCTTCGTGATAGTTCCGATTTGATACACAAAACATAATTGTTCTATTAGTTCACAGTAGGAAACTAGAGTAAATATGTTTAGCGCTTTCACGGAAGACTAACACAACAGTGTGAAGGCAGACAGAAGGTTAGAAAACGAAGACCAACTGTAAACTGCTGCACTGTGAAAAGTCTGTGATTGTGATTTCACCTTAACTTGCTGAAAACAACAAGAGGAAAATTCAAGCAGACAACTGTGACCGGAAAACATTCACCGGTGAAGACGGAGCCTATAATCTGTTGTGAAGGGAGAACAACGCGATGTACCAGCAGAGGGCAGCAGTGCTTGAGAAAACCAACAACTTGTGTTCACTGTGAAAGTGTTTTTATGGATGTCACCACTATATTACAAGATACACTCATGTCTAACTAATATATCAATGTATCTGGAATATTTACTTTCCCCTGACATTAAACCGGGTGGAATGAAGAACTCGCTGCCTGTTCTTTTGCCGATCACCAACAGAAATACTACTGAATATAATCTATCTATTATCTACTGTCTTGTGTCTATTGTACCTTTAGAGGAGCACCACACATCTCCTAATGTTTTTTTTTTCCAAGAACAGAATGTGAAAGAATGAATACTTATTTATCATTAGTCTACCAAATAAATACAGGGAGGAGGCAGTGTGCATCAGTTGTGCAAGAGTCTTAATGTTTCCTATAAAGGAAGCAGAAACAACAGCAATATTTAGTAGTAACTTTGTAACAGCAACCATGAAAACCATGCAGGAGCAAGATGATAATGAAAATAACAATCTAAAGATACACACACACACACATACAGAAAGCTCAGAGAGATAAAAATGCAAATGACAGCCCTGAGCCAAATACACAAGAGGTTGAACACAAATGTTCGCAGACGCACTTAAAAGTGTGACTGCTCACAACAACCGCACAGGCAGCAGCCTCACAAATACAAATTTAGACGTACAAACATGCAAGTAGGTGTGGATGCGATAGTGAGTGGATGCCTCTACGTGTGGCCCTGTGATGGACCGGTGACCCGTACCCTGCCTCTTAGCCAGTTGACAGCTGGGAAAGGCACCAGCATGAGGACAAAGCCGTAGAAAGTGGGTGAATTCCAGCTCTGGTGCCTGCACATTCAGGCTGAGTGTGGGTGTGTTGTTAGTAACAGTGGCTTTCAGAATACTGAGACCAGATCATCCCAGGGAGGAGGAGGAGAAGAATTAAAGATAATAAATTCAAACTCTTCTTCTATTAAACGCTTTTCAGCCTTAATAAGTAAATACCAGGCAGTTTTTCCAAATGTTCTCTGATGATGATTATGAAAGACAACAGAGAAAGAGACACTTTTCAGTATCCTCACAAAAGTTCAGAAGACTGGAGTATTTGTGTGTCAAGATGTGAAATTTGGTGACGTTACCGTGTTTATACTGAGGTTTATTAATAGCTGATGAATCCTCACTGTTGTATGAGTCAATCAATTTCATTATGAATCATTCTTTACAGCGTTAAAGATGTTTGAGATTATACTAATTATAAAACAAAATGGTATGCTGGGTAAGGTGGCTGCAGTGGCAAGCTAGGTCTCCAGTTAAAGACTGAGGTCACAGACTTCAAGAGGCATTAGTGTTGATGTGGCGTTACACTCGCTCGTCATTGTAGCTGCTTAGGGTTGGGGGCATGGGGTCACATGGTAGTCGGGTGCCTCACAGACAGAAGAAGAAGGTCCTGGGCTGGATTCCAGGGTTGCCTGGGCCTTTCTGTGGAGTCTGCATGTTCTCCCCATGCATGTGTGGGTTTTCTCCCACAGTTCAAAAGTCTAAATGGTCTGTGCTCCTCCTCTCACCCGGGTCAGACAAGAAAGCCCACGAGAAAACCTATGCACCCACAGAGAAGGAATCCAGAACGACACCAGGTGCCACACTTCTCACATAAGCAACGGAAAGATGCTAATCTGGAGTCCTGTAGTAATGAGTAGGTATAATTTAATTACCTGATGTGGAATATTTACTATAAGAGAAATTCAGTTTCTTCGGTGCTGTGCAATTGGATGTCAGCTGTTTTGCGGCGTCTTTTGGAGGAATGTGGGGCTTCCCACACATTACATTTCACAAAAGCCTTATTTTCTAAGAACGCTTTGCTTTGAGAGTCAGCTTTTCCCTCCTTCCCTTGCTTTCTCTTCTCTTGTCCAGTCCCTTCGTCTTTGCTCTTTTCACGTCTATTAAAGTCACCCTGTTCTATAATTTTTCGTCTTGCTTTATTCTCTCTCCTTACACTCTCTCTGTTCCAACGTCCTCCTCTGTCCTTCTTCCCTATTCTTCTCTCATCCCTTTCTGTCCATGTCAGATATTCTCCAGCTACTGTACGATACAATAAAACAGCTTAGCCCCTTGCCTCCTGTAATGACACCATGAAACTTGAACTGTAACCAGACTTTCCATTCAATAGAATTTATTGAATTACTTTGGAAAGATCTGTAAAATAAAAGCCTGTAGAACTGAATTCAGTAGGACAATTTCTGGGGAGAATGTGTGAGTTATTTTCTGTAAATCCATTCAAGATTTACTTCTTCAAGTAAGAAGCAGCAAGTATGTCACTGTTTCTAAATGCTTGGCTGTGACTGGAGGCCATTTCCTGCAGCCTCAAATCCACATTTAATCGCATGCAAAGGTGATGAATTTAGTTACAAAAACTGATGTCATGTAACTTTTATTTGCATCAGCTAGTTTATTTGGTGGTTTAACATTTATAAAAAAAATCGAGGCTCTATGAGGAATTTAATGGCGTTGTAGTGGTAATTTCTTCTAACAAAGACTGTGACTATGTCTACCCAACCCTTTGTGTCAAAGGTTACACTCTGGGGGGAGTGCCAACATTGTAGCACTAAGTGATGCGTCTTGAACAATAGAGGATCTTTGTGGGGCTGGGTCTGATTGGATATGAGAGTGGCCTGTAGGAGACAGGTTGTACCAGGCTGCTGCATCCAGAGACAGAGAGACTTAATACACCTCATTATCCTGGAGCCATAACAGTAGACACACACATCAAGGGTTTAAGCTTATCCATCTACATTTTGGTCAACAGAAGCATAAAATGACAAGTGTTTTTCTAAATAAGCTTTAACAGTGAGTGTCCCTGTGCTAAGGGACCTGGCGAGCAGCCAGAGTCTGGGGCCCTCCTATCCCACAGGGGTCAGCGCTTCTCTACAGCTACAGCTAAGGCAGGTTAATAATCCCTCACTTAAAACGAAGCGATTTATGTGGCCGGTCTGTTACTGCATGTGATGCTCTACATGCTGCACTGCGTATCGTAGGAAAGGTATATATATATATATCCACTTATATTTCGTAGGAAATGTAAATGGATGTTTCACTTAGCGCACAGAAGGATTTTGGTTTCATAATCACTAATCTCTAAGTTTCTATTAGAAACAAACATTGTTTTGTGTCCTTAATGTCAGCAAACAAACAGTTGTTTAACCTTTTAACCTTTCTAATTGCAAAAAAGCAGAGGACATACATTTAGCCTCTTGAGTAAAAATGAATAAATTGTGTGACTGGAGGAGACATCACTCTACTGTTAAATCAAAGAGGCTAAGGGAGAATATGGTTTTTAATCCAGACCGGTTTTAGGTTGTTCTAGCAGTCAGAGAAGCCGTAGGACAAGCTAATGTGGCATTTACAAATAGAGACTCAACAAACGTGTAAATATCCACCTTCACTCATGTGTAGTAGGAGCTTTCAAAGGAAGCGCTGTTTGATCTGTGTTCACATCATGTGTTTGTCTAAATACAAATATTGCTTTCTGTATTTACTTGTGTTTTGGTGAATACAATATTAGGTTTTACACAGCACGTGCAGGACTTGTGATGCACCACTAAGAAAAGCACATTTAAGACGATGCAAGCACAGACACAATGTAAAAAATGAAGATGTGATTGAGTTTTACCTCAATTTTTCCACATTAGGCACTAAGCTGCTTTGAGTTCTGCGAGAATCAAAACGACTGATTGTGTGAACCCTAATGAAATCATGTAGCAATATGTATGATTTGGTTAAGTCATAAATAATGAAAAACTGAATACCTGATGCGATTGTTATTGATCCCTGTTAGGTTATCTGTTTATCCTCCCCCCACAGAGAGGCCAGAGGTCAGCTACAGAGCATTGTCAGCAGGTTGTGTGACTGTCATGAAATAAGACTGAAGGCTGGCAGTGAGCTGGGTAACATGAGGACTAGAACTACTAGAGGACTAGAAAAAAACCCAATGACACTTGCCGAACTAAATGCAGTCATAATCCAATCACTATCATATCAAACTTTTATTTGTCCATATACTACATGCATGACACATGTAGTGTGAAATCAAAGCTGTGTCACCCAGAGCAGGAGCCGACAGCAAGATTTGCAGGGACACGACATCCTCCTGCCAGATGGTGACCTAAAACAAAGGCACGATCTGAAGACAGTAAAGGGAAAATTGATTTTCTAAAAAAAAAGCACAGATGGGGAAGAGTGATGCCTGTTGACCCGATGAAATCACGATGAGTAGGGGCTGTGCAGTCAGGTTATGGCACCACCATGGCTGCTGGAGAATGTCCAACTGTCCTTCAGCAGGTTGAGGTGACGCAGTAAGCAGTTCAATACTATAAACGTGTAAATATCAGGGACCAGAATGAATCAAACTGAAAAAGGAAGCAAATTATAAGAATGATATGGCTGGCTTGAGCATGTCTTGTCTTGCTCCCAAAGTCATCAACCAATCAAATCCCGCCTTTTATTTAACGTCTGCTAGTGGGAGAAACGACTGGAAAGCTGTGCAGCTATGCTGTGAAAAATACTCGCTTGCAACATTTTTGGGGAGCAAATCTGTGCTCACCTCAGATGTTCAAAGGACATGGGCTGCGCTACTAAATCAATCTGTGGATCATAAACATTTATTCCAAAGCCATCCACCAACTTTCACTAATTACACAACAAGCTGTTTTTGTTTTTGACATAGCCTTAATTCTAGTCTTCTGGATTTGTTTTTTCTTTCTTCATGAGATCTCTGTATCAGTTTGGATTCATGTAGAACTGATGACTCTCAACTTGCCACATACATAGGCTATCCTTTGTTCCGTGTAGTGTTGTGAATGGCTTTTATGTTGAACAGTGAACTAGACTAATTATTCTGTAACTGAAGAAAGAGGCGAGGGCTTTGTTGTCTCGATGTGCATCCCTACTAGGGCTGTGTATTGACATTATCACTTCATGGCACTAGAGTGATCATTGAATCTTTGTGATATAGTGCAATACTGCAATCAAGGCAATATAACTGCATTTTCGTACACAGAAGACAGCATCATAAGCACAAATTCTAAATAAAAAAAAACAGACATTGCCAGACTGAAAGATGTTTTGTTTTCAACAAAAACTAGCACAGTGTGCCATAAATGCATGTACAATTTCATATAATATAAAAACCTATATCATATATCAGTGTCTGTAATTTTGCAGCACAAGCATATAATTTTTTTCCTACAGCTGTAGTCCCTGCATTCAGCTGTCAGGTTTAGCATGAAGCGCTCCATGTCGGTAAACCCGTGACATTCAGCAAATACAAAGCAGAGAGTAGTTCAGCTTCTATTCACAACTATTTAGTCTATATCAATCACAAAAGCCACTAACCAGTTATGTGTTCTGAAGAAAATCTGCAACGTGAAATTACATGATGCACACAATTTGCAATAAATAAACAAATCTTGAAGTGCGCACATTAGCTATTCAGTTTCTGTTTCTTTCTGCAAAAAGGCTAACCTGCAAACACAGACCCCCAACACTGAAATTCAAAAAATATTTATAGGAATAGTTCATGCAGGAATGTCTCACTGAGAAGCATTCATGCAAACTTGTAGCACTTAGAATAGATAAGCGTATTTATTGCAATGTTACATCAACAACTAACAATATTAATTCTTGCACCAGTCACGCAAACCCTCATGTCGCCCAGTGTAACTGATGTGTAAAGGAAGCAACATCTGACTGACCAACACATTTGTCTTTAGACAGTAATGTGCAATGTGTTAATGCATGTTAAGATGACAATGAAAATTTTGTGCAATTAATTGGGCAAAACTAACTCAAATCATTAATTGAAAAATAAAAAATACAACATTACAGCTAATAAATTAAAGATTTGCTGTCTTGCATCTTAAATTAGATCAAAAACATAATTTTTGTCTTTAAACATCAGATTATGAGGGACAAGACGTTATGTACATATATATATATATATATATATATATATATATATATATATAAAAGTTGGGATCTGATCTAATTAGGTTGGCTGTTGGGTGGAAGTCAAATTAATTAGCCAATAAATCATTTATCAGTGAGCATGTCAGGGCCTTTCGGGGTTCTGCACCATCTGCTGCACACTTCCAAAACATGCAGGACAACTGGAGCTCAACAGTCAGATCTCGACTCCTCATTCAGTCCTTCCGTCACCTAAGGTCTCCAGACCACGAGGCCTTATAAAAAGTAATCAATGCAGCGGGAAGTGACCTCACCAACCCCAGGGAACTGAGAAGATATGGATCGTTGCTGTCTTCATCCTCACATTATCGCTTGCATTTAACACACTGCACTGTGTTTTTACTTCTGTCTTTACCATCGTCATGTGGTTTGTCGTGTGAAACGTTTTATTTCAATGTACCACTCTGCTGTATGTCAACAAGAAATGCAAATGTGAGAGCATTGTTAAGAAGTGGACAGGAAGCCAGTAGGCCAGCAATCTATTTTTATACCCCTATTGTATCTGCACTGGACACACTCAACTATTGTTTTGGTGAGGTCAGTGTCAGGAACTTCCCCTCATAGTAAAGAGACGGAGGAAAAAGGGAAGAGGCCGTCTGCGGCTGAACACAACAGGTGATGATACGCTTACACAGATCAGACAGGGCCTCAGTATCAAGTACAAATAGGAAAGTCTAAGAGATATAAAGATAACTATAAAAGACAAAGAAAACACCGCCTCAGAGACTGGATTTATTCAGGGACACTGAAATTATCTTCTATGATTTACAATTCCAAAAACTGACTTCAAATGGATTGAAATCAAGGCTCACATAGAAACCAAAATCAGACCTGGACCATGTAGTATAGTGGGGTCGTTGCTACAGCGGCTACGCTCCTGAAGAAAACAACGATGGAAGACTGACCAATAATCTGCAGTCATTCGTGAGGTGTCATGAACAGGTGCAGCCAGACTGTTTGTTTCCTGAAGAACTAATTGTATTCACTGTTACATTTTTCCCATTTCCCATCAGAACTGAAGAAACGCTTGCGTGACACACCAACTCATACCTCAAAGCTGGTGAATCTCTGGATCCTGTCACTGACCCGCCAACAACACTGCCATTATAAAAGTTACACTAAAATACATTTGTTAGACCATAATTGCTCCTTTCATATCTAGTGGCAAATTGTGATCACAGCAGATCAATCTGTGGTTTTGATGTGTGTGTAAGGAATATACACACTGTTGCACTGTTCCCTGCACTGTAGGTGCCAAAACATCAGACACCATGTTGTAAAAACTCAAGGATCAACCAAGGTGAGATAACGGCCAATATTGGCTTAGTCAAAATGTAATAATATTGTATAACTCCTTGTAGAAAAGTATCATAATTAATTATTTGTCTATCAAAGAGAACAGGTTAGACTGTTTTGCTATTTAGCGACCAAAAGGGAGTTTTACCTCTCCACTGTTGCCTAGTGCTTGCTCAAGGGGGATTTGTTTTGAGTTTTCCTTATAATACTAATCCTCACTTTCGTTATGCAGTGGAAATATATTCAATTCAGTTTTCAAAAAACACAAAACTATTAACTGAATTTTGCAACTTGGCTGCGCTAACGTCAGGTTGATATGCATGTGCTTACATTTCTTACATTATTATTTGTTTTACCTACTGGCATGAATTATCAACAGAGAAGGAAATGTTTCATTACAGTTTTGCAGCAATGCATTGATTGACAGAGTGACAGATATTTACAGAATAATATAAAGTTGTCATTAGTTTTTCGCTTTCTATTAATTAATTCAGCAGTCAGCTGTTCTCTGCATCAGTATTTCTTTTCATGGAGGAAATAATGTCCAGCCCTGCTCTAAAGGAACTAGACAAACAGGTAAAACCTCTACGGACAGAGTTGTGAGAACGCGTTCCAAAACTTCCTGGATGATTTGTGAGTTCTATGTATGTATCATAGCTCATTATAATAAACAGTTGCACATGACAACAACACTATGTCCATTCAACACATGCAACACTTATAGAACGCGCTGTCACCAGCAGAGAGATATGTGGGGTGCTGTCGTTACTGCCATTTACCATGTAGATCTAGCTCTGCAGCAACAGTAAAATTAAAAATTAACACTGCATGGATAAATCTGTGAATTTTCAAATAAATAAACTCGGAATATCTGCAAAGGTTTCTGACAAATGACTCACTGATGACTGATATGCAGCAACTGCAGCTTGAACAGAAAGAGTAAAAACTTGCAGTAAGACGTACCGAGGTGAAGCCATGCAGTGTGTACAAAATCTTAAAGAATGAAGTGAAGATATGGGATATGGGAAAAGAGAATATAGATCAGCCAATCAGCGGCGAGACGCCAAACCAAATTTAGCAGCAAAGCCTGGAGCTCTGCATTATTCACAATGACCTAATAAAATGTTTGGCAGAAAGATGGAGAGAAGGTGAAGAGAGTCAGCTGATCTGGACTTATCACAGTTATTGGTAGCAATACATTGTGGTGAGAACCTAAATTTGACCGAAAGCCAGGCTTTAAAAAGATGAAGAGGCAACACTGCACACTATACACTATACTGATGGAACTCATGTCACATCAGAGGCTTCATGATGATCTGACAAGTGAGTTGTGATGACTGGAGTATTTAATGCTCATTTAATCTACTTGTTAGTGAATTGCACCATGTCAAGATTTAGACCTTGAAGCATGAGGCAACTATGAACTTAAATAATTGTACACAATCAAAAGTAAACTTTAAACCAAAGGTAATGTATGTACAGATAAGAAAGGCGATAGCTACCTGCATACATTCTGTTCAGCAGCTTGCTCTTGTGAGTGAGTGCAGCGTGTGGGTGTGAGCATGTATGTGACTGTGGGTGTGTTCACGTGCAGATGAGTGAATGACCCTCGTTTTGTGGGTCTGCTGTGTCCTTGAGGCAATGCGTTTGGACTCTGCTTCGTCCAACTGCTTTGTTCGCAGCTACTGCTGCTCCACCTGGAGGACTGAACGTTTTCATCTCTGCAATTCATGGCATCTGGCTTCCTGACACGGGGGGCGGGTGGTGTTGCCGTCTGCTGGACCCAGTAGGCGACGGCGGCCAAAATGCCAATGATCATTCTGGTTTCACCAGTGGTCCTTGGTGGAATATCCATGTGCCAGCATTCATGTCGTTTTGTTAGGTCACTAGTGCTGCGTGATGTATCTGGTCACACTGTCTACTCATGTTTGCCTTGCGTTTTGCTATTATTACCATTATCTTTTTTGCTACAGTCAAAACAATTATTACCACTGTTAATGTTTCCACTGGGTGATAATATCAATAATAACAAAGAATCCCAGGGCATGCAATGCACAGCCACTGGCTGAACCTCAAGCCACCACACTGGTGCGCCAGGAGGATTTTCAGTGGTGCCATCTGGTCACCCCTATGAAAATCTTCTGGGGGCACCACTGTTCCCAATCTCGTTCTTCCAGTCATGACCCAGTTGTCATGACCACAGTGTTGTAACATACATAAACTGGTAAACTGGACTTAATCTTCTCACCCCCCCTGCAGAATAACATGCCAGTCAATGTTGTGCTTGATTTCACCCTCAAACAATACAGTACCTCTACATATGTAAACACCTCCAGCTGAAGCAGCAACTCGCTTCCAAACCAAAAGGGAGCAGAAAGACGCCTCAAAATCACTGCCTCAACACGGTGGAGGGGTTCGAGTGTCTCTGTGTTTCTATGGTAGTTTGAGCCCAGTAGTGTTTACGCAACGCAAAATGGTCCAACAATGTCAGCTTGCCCAGGCGTCGACTTGAGGCCAAAGCAGGCACAGCCACCACCAGCATAACGTTTCATAACGTCAAACCAATGCACAGAAAAGCTCAAGTTACAAGTGGTTTATGATACTGCTTTGGTATATTGCGATAGAAACAATGTAAAATGAAAGGTTTTCTCTAATTATATCCAAGTGATATCGAGCAAAAGCATATGTTCAGAATTAAGATTATATATACAACTTGAATTTACAGATGGCCATATTGTTTATACACGTAGCTGGACTGAGAGTCAGTCTGGTTGGACACTGAAGGAGGTCAGTGCTCATGCAGATTCAGATGCTAGTGTGTGATGTTACATAATCTTCTCTGATTCGACAGAACAGAAGGATTAAGAAACAAACACTAGACTAAATGGCGAAAGCTGCACTGGTCTCAGCAGGGTGTCTGGGATGACATCAATTAGACAGAGTGGAACACCACCATACAAAACTCTCTGTTGTGTAACCAGAGAGAAAAATACACAAACAACCAGTTGATGGCTCACTTGTGTCTTCCCAGTAGCACTCTAACAAATATCAAACTTATGCAGCAGAAAAATGTACACAGTAAAACAGATTTTATGCTCTGTAGAAAAAACACTGAACTAATGTGTCACCGAACACATTATTATTTTGTGGCTGCTCTGCGGGCTGTAATCATGCCGACACACACAGCAACCAAGCGGGAAATCTAATGATGTTTGGAACAAAATGAGAGTTGGAGAATAAATTCTGTTTTAATGATGGTAGCTGCAAGCTGATCTCAACCTGTGAGCATTGCACTAATCTCTAGACAAATGTCTTTCATTTCGTCAAAGGGCTACAGTTTCATCTTCCAACTCATGCTGCTGTATTTCTCTGTGATGTTTCCTCTGCACTTAATGGGGGAAAGGTCAAGACTGAACTGATGAAAGGACTTTTTCATGGGAGCAGGTCTGTATTTGTCGCCTACCTGTACTGCTTTGGGTGTTTCGGTTTTCTAGAGTTCATCTCATGCTGAAGTCAAAACTCTAAGCAACCAACACATAACCAGCAAATGAAAAAGAATAGTAATATATATCAAATCTCCATTTCAAATCGCCATTTCCTCAGCATCAATTTCCCTCTGTCCTGCTACTGCCTCCACAGACCAATCGATGAGCTCATCCACCTGGCCTCATCCTCTGGGCTTAATGATCGTCAGGACCAGCTTGGGGACATTGATTAGCTCATTAATCTTATTGTGTGGACAAATGCAGAGCATGCACAAGGTTTCGGATGAGGTGCACTGATGCAGTTTGAGAGTTTGTGATTACTTTGTCACCATCCCAAGGCCCAGATGTGAAAAGAAATATCCATATCTATAAATATCTATATGACAGATTACAGGAAGCAGGAAAAGTGGTGATCCACAACTAATCCCAGTTAACGTGTGTCGCTGGTGGATGTCACTTCAGCTGGTAACACTGACCTCTCTGTCAGACCAGTAGATCAAACTCCACTTATTGCTCATCTCGATTTCAGGTTTACTGAGAGAAAGGAATTAAATTTCTGTCCACTTAGTTGTTACCATATGTTATTTTTCCTTTTCAGTTCAAGTCTTATGTAAAAAAAATGATAATATAAATTATATCATAGTAGATATTTTAAGGCCCAGAGAAAATACAATGTTTACTATACATGAATCTGGGTCTTAGTTACACGTGATTAAAGACCAACAGTAAATCTGGTAAAGACATTGTCAAATGGTCCAGTGGAGCTGACTGAGGAGCAGAAAACAGCCAGTTTGGGTAACAAAAGCTATTTGACCCTCCTTAATAAGGCAAAAATGTAATTAGTTAAAAAGTTTCATTAGCAACTAAATATCACAAATTATGTTAAACAATAAACAAGGAATTTTTATTTCACAGTGCAATTACTGAAGCACCTGGCTAAAAAAGTGAATGTGGTTGTTGTGAAATCTGCCATTAAACTTGTTTTCAATCTGTTCTTGACTTGTCTTGTGCAAATAGACGCCATACAAAACACTAAAAGAAGGCACTAAAAACATGTGTGATAGTGTTTTCATTTGACTGGTGGGAATTTGAACAAAGCAACATCTTGTAACTTTTTACCACTACTAAAGTGCATTTATTTTAAAAGCAGACCCACAGCTTGTACCTTGAAGACTAAATCAGGTTACCGTATATTGATTATGTTTTAAACTACAGTAAAGAAGTTTACACCCGGTTTGGTGGTAGAAGGCAGCTTCAGTGATCAGTATATGTTTGCCAACTCAGCTTTCATCTTAAAGTTGGATTGTAGATGATCTTCACACATGAACGAATGGTTTAAAAAAATACAGGGAAATTATTATTTGATGACCATTAGAAGATAAAACATTCTAGAAACCTCTGCTGGGCTCCACATTAAATTCCCTTCTCATGTTGTGGTGCTGATCTAAAACTAAATGTATAAAACATCCTGATCAGACACAATAACTGCTAAGCCCTGATGAAAACCCACATTATTACTGCAGCCGCCTCTGAGCGTACTTGCTGTACAATGATGACTCATGCTTCACCTCATGCGTTAGCGCTAATGAAAACAGGCCTGCAGGTAAACAAACGTATACTCACAAAGAGGTCATGATGTCTGAGTTTTTGCTGTTATTAACAGATGTTACATACAGTAATGACTGACTAATGAGTAATGCCTTAATTAAGCATAATAACATAGTTCTGGTATTGTCTGGGGATTAAGGGAATGTCTACTGCACTCAACAGACAACAAACTACTAATCTGGACTATTTTCGGGTTTCAGCCTCTTGTTCACCCCAGAACATCACTTTAGACACACATACAGTGATGCTGGAAACCTGATGAAATAACTTTTCTGCCAGTCTGTACCAAGATTTAAACCTCTAAATTTGTTTGAGTCTGTGAATGCAACTGAAATATGAGAATAGCCGTTATGTGGCTGCGCTCCTGGTAAAAAAGGAGAAAATACACAGAGCCTAGAGGTTGAACAAACACAGGGTGGTGAGGCTAAGTAGGTCACACGGTGCGTTCACTGTAGGCCCAACAAAATAAGACACAAACTATTTCACACAAAAACAGAAGTAAAAAACAAGGCCAGTGTTACTGGAGAACAGCTCTGTGACACTACCTGGTACACTCTAGTCCATCTGACCGAAATACTGAAACTCACCACTTGGCATGAGCACGTTCTGCTGAAGGTTTTTGGCAATCATATGTACTTACATTATTCTGAGCCTGAAGCTTTGAATGTGGTACAATAAGTGCTCTGCGTTAGACCACAAAGCCCTGCAGCCCATCGTCAGCATCCAGCTGCCTACCATTGAGGACACTTATCGAGGACTCCATCAGCGCAGGGAGGGGGCCATTGTTAAAGAGATCTCGCACCCTAATCATATACTGGTTGCCTGACTCCCATTTCTGCAGGTGTAATAGGAACCTTTCAATCCTGTACCAGCAGATTCAAGTCTGTGACTCAGCTGATCAGGCAATAATACATGTAATTACAATGCAACCTGTTACTGTACAGTCACTGAATCACTTATGTCCTTCAGGTCAACACTATTTATAGCGAATGCATGTTGTTTATATAAAAATATATGTACTTGTGCATTTTCTACAGTGAACATACTCTGTAATAATCACATAAATCTGTTATCTACTTACTCCTATTTGCACTTCATGTATAAACTGGATACAATTTAATTTAAACTCACTAAAAAGACCAAAATATGGCTTTAAATAAACACAAATAGTAAAATGGGAACTAAAGCAGAGTCATCAGTCCAGTTTTTGACTGAAGGCAAACATGTAGGTGCAACTATTCCTTCATTTAACGTTTCTAATCATGAGACGTCCATGAGAACATCTTTATCTGCCTGGTCTGTAAGAGTCAGCATTGACATCCATGATGCAGCTCAAATTTATTACCACAGGCCTGTACAACCCACTGCACACGTGTTACAACGACCACATACACACAACCAATGCAATACAAACATCCCATGTGGAGCAGTAAATCAGGACTGCAACACAGGCTCAGATTCATAATAAACAACGGGAAATTTTTATTTAAAACTGCTAATTCCCAAAAATAAATATTGGAGACCAAAGCTTTTCTGATAATAGTACACAGTAGAAGTCGCTAACCTCAGTACAGCTGCTGTGAAAAACAGTCTTTGTCCTGTGATAAACCCAGTTACAAAACAGATCCAGTACATTAACATTACTGCATAAATGATCAAATAAATGCACAAAAATAAAAAGGAATAATCAGAGGTGTAAAACATTCATTCATAAAACTCTTCCAGGAAAAAGGTGCCTCCATGAGTAAAACTCGCTGTTACCTCCTGTGAGAAAATAAAGTGAATGTTGGTCACAGTAGGATCTGTGAGGTGAAGGTGGGATGTTTTCTGTTAAAGCAACCACAGCTCTGAGTCCAGACACAAAAACTGGGTCAGCTTGACAGAACACATATCCATCCTCGCACACACCTCAAATGCAAATGAGCCCCACAGAGCTGAAGAAAATGTGCCAATGTACAAGTCACTGCATCATAACTTGACTGAATCAGTCTCAGAAACTCTGATATGAGCAGCTTGTCTGAGATGGATTGACAGCTTATTTACATAACACAAATGCACAGCGTGGTCTCTCGAGCCCAGAGCTTGTGTAACATGACATGTACATGAGTGACACATCCAGATGTGCAATGAGGGGCAAAGAAAGAGGATGACAGCACATCTGCTGTTGCTGTTTTAGGCTATTTCCAGCTTGAACGCAGGCTGAATGAGTCACAGTGTGCTACTGAATTTAGGGAAAATGGAAATGAACAGAGGAACAGTGAGTCAAGACGCTGACTATTGTGTTACATGGCTCACACACTCACCAAAGCACTGCTTATAACAACATTACTAGTCCTAGATGCTGGTTCAGTTCATCAATTCATCAGTTTAATGCTGTTCCTAAATGTGTTAGCAGCTGATTACACAAATGATTCTACAGAACCTGCGTCAAACAATCCCTTTTACTTCAGTGCAAAGTTTTCAAAGACATCTGAAGATATCTAGGAAGAAACGAAATGGCAATATTTACCTTTTTATTAATCCTGACAAAGGGTGGAGCTGACACCTGAAGGTGCAGAAAAGCAAACACCTCTGTCTTTCCCTGAGACGGGCTGCTGACCTCTGTCCGTTTGTGTCTTGCATCTTGACACTCATTTATTTCACACTACCATTCCATATAAATTAAATGTTTTAAATCTTTTTGGCATCTGTCCTTTGACACATGCTATTGAGACAGGCTACAAGACATTCTATAGCGCTGTATTTCTCCATCTTAATCCTCTCCCATCTCTTTTTGTCATATTGAGCATCACAGGGCTCTGGTTGACTGGTCACATCGACATTACAATTCAATGAATGACAGTAAGACCCAGCGGGGATCCTTAATCTCTATCAAAAGGTCTTTTAGTGCTAACAACATTCATGTCACACATTCTCAATAAAACCAGAGAGCCTAGACATTTCCTATGGTTAATTAATTGAAAACTAATTAATTGAAAAACACTGCCACTAATTCCACAACGATATATCCACAATAAAAAAAAAGCAACAGGCAATAGAAGCAATGGAATTACTAAATATTCACATCCATTTTTCTGGAGTTTCCATTCTCGTGCATGTACACAGATGTCCTCAGATTCCCAGGAGTCATGTCTTGCCACCACCCCATCAATATTGATTTAATTACTTTAAGAACCACATGTCAAAGAGAAAGCTTTCCAGTACTTGCAGTATACTAATAAGCTTTAGGTCAATCTAATATTACTGGTACTTCTAAAAATATTGTACATGTTCTATGACACACTACTCAGTTTCACATCTCATTTCTAGGATCTTCGCTCACATTTGTAGAACAGTGCTTGTTTAAAATCAAACACAAAACCTTGGTGATGTTGGTACCTTGTCATCACTCGGTCTTGTTTGTACATTTCCTCAACTTTCACTCAAAACTTGAAGACCGCAGACAACCACTGTTAAAACCCACCAGCACATGAAGAAGTCTAGCATTGAGCACTAATGAAACCACTCAGGGAACCAGCCAACCATCTAAGGCCATGCAATTTACAGTTGACGTTGTTCGCTTTCTGCAGGATTACACACGGTTGTCACTCCGTCCCATTACCCTCCTCCCCTTGCAGTGTCCTACCTTCAATTGCAATGACGTGCTCCCGGATCTGGTTCTGCAGCAGCGGCTCCTCCACCCGCTCCAGCAGCTCATAGATGGAGTAGATGTTGGGATGGACGGATTCAAACCTCTGGATCTCGGCTCGGATGGCGGCCGAGTTGGCGAGATGCTGCTGGTAGTTCATCACTGTGCGTGGATGGAGAACACCTGCTGGACTTTCCTGGTGAGCAGAACGTGGGCTAAACAAACAGGAAGGCGAGAGACGTGCCCTCCAGTTGGAGAAACAACCTCAATATTAATCTCAAATCAAGTTTTTTTTCCAATGAATTCTGGTGTTAATCACCAGCTTTGTAGTTAGTATAATTCGGCTAAAGTGTAAAGTACTTCATGCCAGAACAATCATCATCCTTCACTTGCTTGGAAAATTTAACACAGTTCTCCAGCGCTATTATAGGAGGCGGGAGGTCTGCTGCTACTGGGCGGAGAAAGCAGTCGTTTCCCGGTGTGTTCCGGTTCCCAAGTCCTGTGTTATGACAGATGTGCGGCGGTCTGAGCACCGCTTCCCCATGTCCTCGCTATCCGTGCGAGATTAAAATGTCCGTTTCTCGGGTTCAGCGCTTGTAGAGTCATGTACAGTCACTGCTGTCAAAACGAGGATAATAACGACCTTTCTGCTAGGTGGCTAGGCTAACCGGCTAAAGCTAACTAGCTGCTCCCAAGCCGGTGCGAAGAAGGGAAAACGGACTGTTTTCCAGCCGTTAAATGCCGCTTTACATGGACACCGACTGCGAGGTTAAAGCAAGAAAGCGGCCCGAAGCGACCACTTGAAACATATTAACTAAAACACCATCCGTTGGCGGTGTGGCAGCTTGATAAACAGTGGGTCGTGATGGGGCAGCAGTCATGATGCCTGGTCCCGTCCGTGCGTTGTTTTGTCTCCGATCCGATACAAGTTGCTCAATTAGCTCCAAAAGACGGATTTAAACCCCAGCATCGAGACCCCGGAGTCTCCAAAATCAACCGAGTGCTTGTAAATGACACGTATTTCACAGTGAAGTCCTGCACATAGCGTCCTAACACCGATCCCCCTTCCGCGGCGGAGAGGTCCATCCCGTGCAGCCCGGAGCTACAGTATCCCAGCCGGGAACGTCATTAGCGTCAATGAAGTTTCCTTCCACGCGCTCACTGGCCAATACGCGGACACGACCAGCTCCGGTCGTGATTTTCAAAGTAAAACCAAAACGCGACGTTTTATGCCTGTGTAGTTAATTCATATGTATTTGTGTGTGTGTGTATATATATATATATATAACATTATATTTTATACTGTTCGTCTTAACTATTCACCGAACAGATAATAATAATTGTACATGAGGCTGTGCTTATATAATGCTACTGTGTTTTTCAGGTCACTACATGCTTTGGTTTCAATTTTCCAAATTCTAGGATAAAACACATTCGAGTCTCGACAGGCTTTCTTGTGAATTCCAAACCTTACTGATTCCGGTCTTCTGCCACATTTCAGGCACTTGACACAGCCGCATTCAAGAACATAAATATTGCGTGGGGGCTGCGCAATGACTCCGCTAAAGTCGCTGCTTTATTTCTCGCACATGATAATTGCTAAACATATGGCCCTTTCAAAACAAAGCTAGAAAGTGCCAACAAAATTATGCCAAGACAGTGTTAATCCTTCGCATTTTATTTTTATTTATTTGCAATATTTGCAAGGACGCATTGCTACATATTGTAGACTTATCATAATGCACCATTGGTATCAGGATGTTGCAAAAATGCCTTATTTGAGTCCTTTCAGCTTTGTCCCATCCATCTCGTCCAGCACTGTTATGTTGAAGGAGGTATTTTCTCTCCATCCAGCAGCAAATAGTGCACAATGCTGCTCTTTCTCCTCCCACTGCTTGTAGCCTCGATGCAAGAGTGTTTCATAATCACAAAGTGTCTCTCTGTGCCATCATCTATAAACTCGCCCCGAGGACACAAATACAGACATTTTTTTCAAATGTCACAAAAAGCAAACTTAAATTCCAAAAATATCTTTAACAGATTTTCACACTCCGTTCGAAAAAGTTCCAAAGTCGCTTGTTGACTGTTACAGAACTAAGGTATAGAATGTCTGAGTTGACGACCTGATTAACAGTATATGCATTAATAAAACTGTGGTTTTGTAATACTGTTGTAAAAATTGAGTGTTTCTACTGCCATGTTTAAATAAACCTAATTTACAAATGTTATTTTTTAAGTGACTCCTACCAGTGTATACATTTTCCGTCCTTGCTGTACGGGAACATGCAGTACACATATACAGCTAAACACATGCTGCAAAGGGTGGCAAGTAATTAAATAACTTGAAGGAAGCACAAGTGATTTGTCTTATTGACACCGTATACTTCACATACATTGTATACTTGTGATTTTTGTAATCACGAAAAAGTGAGTAACAGTGAAATAGCCAGTACGAGCCTGCAGCCTTCTCTGCCCACCCTTTTCGTGGCCTTCGTCCTGTTGTCAAACTTCTGCAGACTCTTCCCATTAGCCTCGCGTGTGTATTCATAGCTAAACTCATTGATGGCCTTAATATTTGTAGTGGCTTTCGTGTTGGCACCTCTGACTGTGAAGGTTTCCTTTGCAACCAGCTTGAACATCCAGCCTTTTCTGATGACTTCCTGTTGAGGAAATGCATTCAGCACATGCATCCTTTCATAACAAGCAGATAAAGACCTGCTACTATACACTTATTTACTCATCACTATTTGTACAACAACAAACAGATTTCAGTAACACTACTGTGAAAATCATTATGAAATATTTCGTACAAATAAACGTTGCATAGTGAAAAACGACCAGGGGTACAAGCAATCTTATGAAGGCTGTACCTCTGACCATTCATTTATTATTAGAACACAACAAACTGTGCTTATTTATTGTTATTTCACATTAAAATACATAAATCTTATATTCAACACTCTTCTCCTCTTCCCACACGGCAACCAGGTCTCTACGCACCATCTCTGACGCGGCTCTGATCTGTGATGTGAACTACAATACAAACCGCATAATCAGCCAAGGTTTCATATTTGGGAACTGAATTCGAGGCACGTCTGTCTCCGCTCTGCTCAGCGGAGTTGTCAACTCAGGAGCAGGCGCATTACTGTAATATGAGCTCACTCTGTGCTGGCACTGACAATTAGGACATGCATAGAAAAGACTGTTTACTCCTCCCTTCTCCTTTTCATGTAAACTTGTAAACCACCAAACAACTATAGCTTAAAATACAGATTTGCAGTAAATGTACCAATGTAAATTAGTGTTCTTTACTTTTAAAATTCTTTATTAGCTACTTACTTGCTTAACGCTGAAATTAGATAGAAAATAGACTGACAGTGACCCCTAATCAGGATCTGGATGAGCTCGTTGGGACAGTCACAGTTTAGATTCCTCGGGCATGAGTAAAACACAGAGCCTCGACTAGAGGCTCAGACAAAGCTGCTATTGTGTTGTTGTTTTCAGACAACACACAGAGATCAGAGCTGCGGCCACACATGTTACAGTGAAACTCTTGCATCATCTGCCAGGAAAGAAATGATCATCAATCAGAGCAAGGTTTTAAATTCATCACAGCTCAATTTCTGGTAAGGAAGGTCAGAGGTCAAACTGTCAGAATGGGAAGAGATTATTTTGTTTAACAGCTCCTTCCCTCAAGAAACTGAAAAAAGGATTAAAATACATATAATTTATGTTCATTCTAAAGTTTTTCCTTACCTACGATTTCTCCACTTTTACTTTCACTCCCATAGCTTTCACTTTTTCCTCTTTCTCACTCACGGCTTCAGTCACTGAGGCAGACTTTTAACAGCTACATCAGAGGCAGTACATGCACGCACACAAGCAAAAGGCATAGAACACGCACCCACTCAAGCTCTCAGTCACACACCCACGGTGTTAACCGAGCCTTCGAAATCACTTGTGCATTCATATACACACACAATGAATCTAGACAGTATGACAGGTATGGCATCACTGAGGTTTCTTGCTTACTACTACGTACTATTTATATAAGATTATATACTCACCACAGTTTCCACATGTATATTTAGCCTGTTACAGTAAAACGAAGAAGAGTTGCCACAAAACTATAATAATATAATAAAATGATTTTGCTTAACTAGTGTATATGGCCGTAACGTTGACAGCCTCCTTTCTGTCAGACCATCTTCTCCTCACTATCTGCTCACTCTGGTGCAATCTTACATCAGAAGGGGGCATTCATTAGGTATGTAACCCAGATAGACAGGCTACACCTTTATCAGTGATATGATAAGACAGTGGGCAACGTTTATAGACCAGTTTGGGCTAGGGAGTAGGCCTTGGGGGTGGGTATGGTTGGCTTCCTGCTAACATGGGGTAATGAGAGGCAGGGGCTCACATGCATTTTAACTGCATTATACAGACACATCCTCTCCAGGGAGTTAGTGGATGGATTCTACTTTGCTATGGCTCCATCTGCTGGCCTTCTGTGGCAGTTGAGCTCTCCCCAACATATTTTATCACACATATCTCTTTAGGCCTGAGTGGGTGGTTTCTCTAACTGCGGCATGGAGGGTGGGGCCAGCTGCGACCTCACTTGCTGGGGATGCTAGAGATGATCACCACTAGAATTCTAACTATATGGTTGACACCTAGGGCCTCCGGGCATCTCTGTTGTGTTATTGTACTTTCATTATACAGAATTTAAGAGTAACTGTGCATTAATTTTATTTAACTAAGCACAGAAATGATTGGACATGATTTTCTGTGTTGTGAGTGACTGTCACTTCCTGCCATCTATTGGCGAGTGAGATAACTGAACCCAGAATCAACTAATTATCATCATTTTCACTTTTTCCCCATTGGTTCATGGTCCTTTTGGGTTTTATTTCTCCAGCTGTTTACTATGGTCCTGAATAAAAATGTAAATACAACAATAGAATTTTCTTTGTGATGTGCAATTATGAGATATTTTAAAGGAAAAGTGGTGACATTTCTTTGAAATAAAACGTATCTAAGACATGTATTTAGAATGATGTGTACTCAGTAATGCTGTGCAGATACTGTATATAGAAACCTGTACTGTCACCAGAAACAAAGCGTCAGTAATCAGTTTGTTTTACGTTTATTTCAACTAGACAGGTGAATGTTTAACTTGAAAAACAAAAATCCCTCAACCCCAAATGTCATAAATACAACAGCTTGAATTTTTAGGGTAAAGATGAAAAGGATTTAAACAGAAAGTTCCCTTAAATCATGACATATTATACATGTAGGTGTACAAAATGAATGTCTGGAGTGGAATAATGCTCAGAACATAATCACAGGTACCCACACAGGCCTTAGTATGAAAGTGTGGTGTTCAGTACATGTTTATTAGCAGGACCATTTAAACCTGCGATTATGAATCCACTGCAGACCATCATCCGTTCTCATCTGCAGTAGCTTAACGCCACTGAGTAGTGAAACTGCTCAACCAACAGAATACTGTATAGCGGATGAAAACTAACTGCAACTTATAGGTTTGCTGGAAATAAATCTGGATATAAATTTGATCTCATCCAGTTAAATATCTGTCTGGCTTAAATGTTGGACCCGACTCAACAAAACCAGGAAGTAACAATCTGCGTTGCTCTAATAAAATTCAGATCTTTCTGTCAGACGTCTTTCATCCTCTTAACACTATATTTCGACTGTTTACCTCACCACTGTCACAATGCAGGATTATCTGATGGTTTTCCACTTTATTGGGGTGTTGAAAACCTTCGCATGTGAGGAATTATTACTTATAATTGTATTTTTTTATTTGGTCTCACTTGGCACGAAGGAATCTGACTGACCTGCACAAGCCCTGACCTCAATAACTTAATTTATTGTAGCAAGTTTAGCAGGTGGAGAAAGTAAAAACGCCAAATTTGTGGCTATGGTGATTTGTTAAAAATACTTCTGGCAAAGTGGTAAGTGTACATAAAGAGGAAGCACAACCGGGAAGTACCAAGGTTACCCACACGACATATATAATAATGGAAGTGAGATTTTTTAGTGAGTATATAACAACAATACCTCAAATGCAGTTTGGATTCTATAGCTTTGAGGCAAAACAAACAAACAAACAAAAAAAGAAATCACTGAGCACTCAGCACCCACCTCCACTTAGTGCTTGGATTGTTTTTAACTGTGCAGCACGCCGATGTTTTGACGGTGTTTGGTTCACTCAGACAGTTCTTTGGTTTGTCATGGTCACCCGGGGGTTAAAGGATGCAGCAGGGCTTTTTCTTCTTCTTGCTGCTCGGCGCATTCTTGTCCTTGCTCTCGGACACTTTTTTCTTGCAAACCTCCCTCATGAGATCGAAGAAGACCTGAGAGGCAAAACCAAGAAAGGTGGTAACTCAAAACACCACCACAAGTTACTGACAACTGACATGTCTGCACAGGTAAAAATATTTAACTTCCACAGAGATTTCACATATCCTGACGCTCTATGACTGCACTTCATGAACATAGACAGACAAGAAGGCAAACACAAACAGGTGAACGAGTCCAAATGACATGCGCGAATGCTCCATTCTAATTCAAATCAGATTGAACATACAAAGATCCTAAACTGCCCACACATACGCAGATTTACTTCATTCTGGTTATCAAATTTCCTGAACAACTGTGGCTGATTACAATAGGGTTCGTCTCTGTGAATGTCCAACATATCTGAACTTTCCTCTTCATTTACTCTGTCTTTTTTTCCATGTTTATTTTACACAGATGAAGACTGGAGGTACGAGCTGGAAGGTGAGAATAACGCAACAACAGTCAAGGAGCCAAAATCTAATGCAGTGGAGATGTAGGGCTGTAACTGAACCTTTAGTCGGATGTAGTCAAACCACATTCAAAGAAAGGGTCTTCAGGACAAAGCTGCAGTGTGTGTGTACCTTATCAACGTTGGCTCTTGTTTTGGCTGAAGTCTCCACATACTGAACTCCCCACTCGCTTGCCTTAGCTGTGGCCTCTTCAGCAGAGACCTTCCGTCGATCTTCCAGGTCTGATTTGTTTCCCACAATTAGCAGCGGGATCGTCCCCTCCTCCTTCACCCGCAAGATCTGCTCCCTGAAAGACAAAGACACAAACGTTTAGCTTAAGACAATCCGTGTTGAAACTTAGGTAACCTAAAAACAAAAAGTGAAACAGGAAAAGGACGAGTTAATTTTTACTGCTGCATGATTGACATAAATGCAACTGCATGCAAGACTTTTTTTTCTCTGTTTGAGCAGTCATCTATCAGTCATCAGTCTTTAATCATCTATGCCATCTGACAAAGATCTGGACAGATTGTCTTTGTTGAAGTAACAATCAACCTGTCAGGTCAGGTGTAAGGAAGCTGAAGGAGCCGGAAAACCCAGCTAAGTAGCCCACGTAGCTTTGAGGTCACAGTTTCAACTACTACACAGACATACTAACACATGAGCAAACATTAACTTTCATTCAATAGACTTGTGCATTAATGAAAATTATGCAAACTAAGTTAACTAAGAAGATGGTAGATTAGCATACAGAAAAAAAAAAGAAAATTGTTTTGCTTTATTTCAAGCACTACATATCACGATCAGACAGCTACAGTGCAGAGGCATCATTTTTTTCCATTCTTTACATTATCAGATTTGACACAACTGTATGAGCATGAGAAAAAGAAATCTTTATAGGACCTGAATTCGGAAATGGCTGTGAAGGACTCATGCTCTATGATAGAGAAAACCAGCAGGAATCCTTCCCCGCTGCGGAAGTAGTTGTCTCTGATGGCGGCATAGTCCTCCTGACCTGCTGTGTCCAGGATGTCGATCTGCACGTCCTCGCCATCCAGAACCACTTTCTTCCTGTAACTGTCTGCCTTGGTGGGCTCATAGTCCTCCACAAACTGGAACCAGAGGAGAGATAAAGCGACGGGAAACAGCAACGACAGGGGTCGCGCGAAACGCCATCACGAAGCCTCACCTCGTCGTACATGAACTGCAGAGTAAGGGCAGACTTCCCCACTCCACCGCTGCCCACCATGATCACCTTGTGGAGAACCAGAGAGCTCTGGTTCTTGTTCTTCCCGGAGGCCATGACTCTTGTCTTTGTCAGTCCGGTGTCTCAAAGCTCCGCCTTTCTTCTAAAGGTCACAAACCAGGAGAGCCCAGCAGATCATATATATGAAAGAAAAATAACAGACTTTATACAACACTAATCTAGGAACATGAAAGTTGTTGCTTATTGTACATGACAGGGGAATCATCTGTTGTTTTTGAGAAACATGTTTTGTAAAGTGTGTTTCCTCTTTTGTTGTGAGTCACCTTGTGTAGTCATCTTATTAATGACTCATGTTTAAGTTCACTAAACATGTAACTCTCAGCTGGATCGCCTGCTTTACTGTTCAACCACACATGTATTTCTTAGTAATAACAGCAACACTTGAAATGTACTTCATACTGGCAGGCGCCCACGTTTTGGATTACAGTCCGCGATCATAAGAAACGTTGCATGGCCCAGTTAGGCAGCGTTTCAATGGCTCAATGAAGAGGCGAATAAACAGTGGTTAAGTCGAGTTTAGGAGGCAGAACAGCACAGCAAACGGAACTTTGGATGTTCTCAGCTGTAAAGACAAACGGGGGCTAAATGAACAGACAGCTTGTTTGTACTCAAAGAGGAACTGGCTTTCATCTGGCTTCCTCTCCGCATTAACAAGCTGTAAAACACTTTCTGTAAGACACTAAACAGCCACTTCTGCTCTTCCTGGCTCCCGCATTCGACTCGAAGAACTCACCTGATTGGCTGAGAACTCCCATTGAGTTGATGCTATTGGCTGCTTAGACTGTCACTCACCCGAACTGATAGTTTATCCAGTTAACACAGAACAACGCTGTTTCCCTGAAGGGTTCGTGACATTAAAACATCTGCCGCCACAGCGGACTAAAGTTAAGACGTACTTAAATCACACAGTGAAAATCGCCAAACTCACCAGCTAATGTATTTTCAGTTGAATGCTGGTAAATCCACCATATGGGAACATACACACAACTTTTTCAAGTTTTCCAAGCCACTCTCTGCCCCACCTTGCACCGGCCGAAGATCGTTTATGCGGACGAAGACAACTCCCCATATGTCCCGGAAAAATGCTACGGTTAGCTAGCAGTCGGCTCTAGTATACCGCTAGCTGTTGTCAAGGTTAAACCAACAACATATTGCACAACATTGCCTTGAAAATGAACTAAAACGTCAACATTCTGTGATCAAAATAAAACCCGCATCAAGTGAGGATAGGTGTACAAATGTGTTTTTGTTTTTGTTAGTCTAACATATTGATTGACAGAAAAACAAATGGAGTGATACCTCTTACATTTTACTTTTCGACGTAGCTGTCGTTAACAGGATATGATATCACGCTAGTTTTGTTTAATCAGTAACTTCTTCTCAAAGTACAAATAACCAGGGGCATAATTTTTTAACTTAGTTAGTCAAAAATAACTGCAAATAACAACTTTTAAGAATAATTAATAAAGAAAAGCCAATTTTCTCTTAAGTGAAGAATGTATAAAATCCCTTGCTTCTATTGTAATTTTGTTCAAATATTGCAACTTTAATTTCTGCAGTATTTTCACGCATTTTACTCGTGGCTCTTGTCTTCTTGTCTCTAATCGTGGGTTTCGTGTATTTAGCAGGAGCCGGACATTTGCATCTGTTTGTTGAGCACGAACAGGATTTGCTTAAGCCTGTAGTGTCACAGAGGTAAAGATGGGAAACACTGAGACCTTGTATGTAAAAACTGTTTACCTGTGTAAACGAGTTTTAAAGGCACAGAACTCCACTAGATGTTTTCCCTGAGCATGAATCCAGCCGATAAAAGCAAAGATTTTAGACACCATTGAACTTCATGCTGCTGAGAACATGAATGTAGAAGTAGAATGTAGAAGAACTTTAAGTTTAATTAATGTAGCCTGCAGATTTAAGCAGAGAAACAATATTTATTGCATTTGTTCTAGTCACAAACCTAGTTTTCAGTTAGTAGCGATGAATAACTGAACTCAGAGCTACACACTAGTGAATGTTGACCTTAAAAGGGACACATTCTACTTTGCAAACTTTTAAATTACCTATCGCTACTGTTTGTTTGCAGTTGTTGTGGATGTTTGTAGTTCTAGTACTTGGCACAAAGATGGCGCTACATCATTACTTTCATTACTCCCTGACTGTTCACAGTGCCACAGTAAACTATCTTCAGAGATCATTGAACTACATTGCACAGATTTCCACCTAAAAGTGCGTTGAAGTGAAATAATCCATGTTGAGTCTCATAGCTGGATTTCATCCAGACTTTATGAGCACAACTGATGTCTTAGGAAACATGAAGAATACAGAATATTTGTCTTACTTATCTGCAACACAGTGTTGCGTTCGAAGAAGTCACATAAGCAGGCGAATGTGAGGTTAAAAAACAGAGCTGAGCTGTTTTTTCTGTTTGCCATATGCTAATCACAAGCTGAAAGTCAATGGTTATCTGAGCTCCTTGTTTTACCACAGAGCTGCTGCTGCTGCTGGATATCTCATGTTGTGACGAGCTGATTTGGTTTGGTGCTTTTACTAACAAATGCTGCCGTCCGGACATCCTGCCACCTCCGATGCACTCATTTAGTCAGAGATCTTGCAAACCGTGCTACATTTGACCCAAAGGTCTTAGGGTTTGCATACTCAGATGTCGTTGAGGATTTATGAGGTGATTAGTGATCATCAGCATTTACTGTTACTCTGGTTTTTTTTTTTTTACATGTTTTTCTTAACGTTTCATATATTTGATTATGTCTTGAGCATCTTTGCATCTGTGAGAGTTCACTAAATGTGAGGAGCACTGCAGGTAGTATTATTAAAAGCCCTCCTTAAAGAATGAGAGACTCGTGAACAAAATACCTGCACAGGAACTTGAAACCTGAACCTGGGAAAGGAGAAAACCTCGATTCTTGGCCTTTTTTGTCATTCACGCAGACACTTCTGGTATTTTTGTTGCTTGCATCATGAACCACATATGGATAAGTTAAAACCTTAAACAATGGAAACAGTGTGAGGAGAATAATGGTATTACACTGAAAGCTTGCTCATTTCTGTTCTCACCCGACAGATCTGTATCAGTAACTTACACTTGGCTCTATTTTGACCAACTGTGACATGTTTCTCCCTTTACCATCCTCCACCACTGACAGATAACATTCTGAATATATATGTCATAGTACAGTTGTACCTACTGCTCTATTTTAACTAAGCAGCGATTAGGCCGTTATTACTTACAATATGTCGCTTCAGAAAAACAATTTATTAATGTGTAATATGAATCCCTTTAGAAATAATTCAGTAATTCCTCCTTGGGGAGTATTCTAAACACCGCCCGCCTCCCTCGCTTCCTCTTCGCTCATTAGCTCCGCCCGCCCCTCGCGTATATAAAAAGTTTTCGGCGTGTGGCCCCGAGTCTCAGACGCCAGGATGGAAACGCTCCTCAGTGCGCTCACTGGCAGACCTCCCTCTCCTCCTCGCTTTTTTCTCCGGCTACACCATCCCGAGAGTCACGACCAGGGACGTTCCAATTACATTTAAAGAATTAAAGAGGAAGGATGAGGATGATGAGCTTTTTGTGTGCAAACAAAATGATGGATTGAACTGCGAAATATGTACAGGCGCGATTCGGATTCAGCTCATTTCGGTTTGTGGAATAAGATGAAAGCAGATGATGATTAATGAAACCATGACGCGTCTTGTGTTCATAACAGAAGTGAAGCTTTGCGCGTGAAGCTGCTCCAACGCAAAAAAGACTCTAAGAACCGGAATAAAGAGGACTTAGCTTCCAGCTTTGACAGACTGACCAAATACATCAACGTAAAGATGTAACAAAAAGATTCCACATCCCTCAGTGAATGGAAGTAAACTAAACTCACCGGTATCCAAGTGCCCTTAACGCACCGCCGTTGAGCATGGAGACAGTTCGGGACTGAAAGGATCTTGGTCTGTTCATGCTTTTATAATTTCTACAGTTTAAAGTCTGCCAAAGAGAGAAAAAGTCCCTCTCCTCCTCTTCCTCATACAGAAAATGAATAACAGTCTTTTCCGATTGGCTTTCTTCGTGGCTTGCGTCCTCTACGTCCGCTGTGCCGCTTCACCCGGGACCGAGGAGGAGGCGCACGCACCGTCCCGAGACACCTGCGTGTCCTGTGGCCTCGATCAGCCGGAGGACCCCGAGTCGGGTCAGCTGAACGTGGACTTTCTTGAGGCGGTCAAGAGACACATCCTGAGCAGGTTGCAGATGCGCGAAAGGCCCAACATCACGCACTCGCTCCCGAAGGCTGCGATGGTGACGGCGCTGCGGAAGCTTCACGCTGGGAAGCTGCGGGAGGACGGGAGGGTGGAGATCCCCAGCCTGGACGGACACCCGATGAGCAACGAGGTGCTGGAGGAGACCTCGGAGATCATCAGCTTCGCGGAGAAAGGTGCGTAATGGAGACGAGAATGTTCCGCTTGATTTCCATCAAAACCTGCTTAAGCCAAACTTTGTATCTATGCAGCACAAATGACACATATACACAAATGTGCAAAAAAGTTGGTGGCACTTGTCTGATGGTTTACAGAGAAAGGTTCTTATTGTTCTTCACTGTTGATCTTGTGTGAAATGATGTCTGACAAAGCAGGTGCTGCTTGGGGAACTCTGCTCTGCATGTGTATGTACGTGTGCCTTCATAAACTGGCTGGAGGAGAAACTATCCAGACAACACGCTGTTGGCCAGATGTTAACGTAACGCTGAAAACCCACTGAAAAAGATGAGAGGCGTCACAAGTCGCTGCTTCCTTCCTTACTCTAAGGATATCACTGAAGTTTTTCCCTCAGGATTAGAAATGTTATGCTTCGGCTACTCTGCTGTGATGATGCGCTCTAGTGAAAGTCTACAAAACTCAGCTTCACGCGAAAAGAAACTTTCCTCAGAGCCTGACGAATTCACTTAAGTCAGACGACCACAGATGGAGTCCGCTCGCCGCTGACAGTCTCTCTGTGGCTGCTGTGTTACAGACCTTCCGCCTCAGCGCTATGCACTTGCAAGTTGGCGACACTGAGAGACCGTCAGTGGGGACATGACAGGATGAAGGCTCAGAGGAACCGTTTACTCAGGGGCAGGACTGAAAATGATCAGCAGCTGCTCCTTGGCTGGCTCGCCTGAAATCTACAGCCAGAAACATATGAAAGGAAGAAATCGATGCTTTGTTACTCGGAACCTGTGCGTGTGTGACATTAGTAGAAACATTAGTCATGTACCTGATTGTGTTGGAGTATTTGAGCTTTTGTGTGTCTGTGAAATCCTTACTGATGTTTTCCTGGTGTGTACGCGCATCTCTGTCTAGGACGTAGAGTGTTTATGTGTGTGTTGAATCAGTCCCCTCAGTATAAGGTCAGAGCTTTTGTGTAGGCTGTTGTGCAGCCTGAATGCAGATTGATGGGTTGAGCCACGCGGACTTGGACTCCATTAGATTTCCATTTGTGCTTATGTGTTACAGGCCCTATATGAAAATCCCTGTGACTGGAGTGGGTTGTTATTCACAGCACCGTAGGTGGGCTCAGTGTGCAGTCCCACTCCCACGCTGACTTAACAACCAATCAAACTGTGCTCATGTTCCGTGCCGATGTTACTGTAACACTACTAGAGGTTTGCTTCGTGACATCAGTTAAGAGAATTTGACGACAAACTTTATCCTGTTTAAAAACTTATCACATATTTGCATTTGGAGGTAAGATACATACCAACACAACGGCTTCGTTGCTTGAAGACACTGTCATTAATCATCTGTGATAGATAAATCAGAACATCCAGCCAGTTGGAATTCCACTGCATGGCCATCCGTTGAATTCTGATCATCTGGTTCTAGAGTGACCTCATAAAGGGCAATGTCCACCCTTGGTGCTGAGTAATGACGGAGATTTGTACCATGATGGATGAGGTGATGCAGGTTGTGCAGTGTCTCCTTAACTCAGCTGCAACACTCACACTTTTGGGATTTTGACATTTTCATACAATATCACTGCGCATTAGATCCAAAACTAATATATGTTTGTGCAGTCACTTCATACTGAACAACGTCTGCTTGGTCTTTCTTTGCTAAAGTCCTGAGCAGAAGAAGAATGTTATGAATGTGCAACTGGTCAGCTACAAAATCCCAAGTACCGTAAATTCAATAGGCTGTATGTTCTCTGACGTAGTGACTTTCTGCTCACAGTTCAGGAGGTTTGTGCTTCATGGCTACTAAAGCAGATTGTGAGAGAAAATTAATAAAATAAAAATGGAGGTACCAGGTTTGACCCCAGGGAGAGGTCACCTAAGTGCTTAGAGTGTAAAACAGTTTTATTAAGCAGAAATATGCTGGGAGGCTCCTTTATAGCCCGGCTTCATCACAGACATCACCATCAATTAGATAGATTAATTAAAATACATGTGGAGCAGCATAGATATCTTCCCTCTAGAATCTGTAGAATCCATAGAAAACTATACAAACACATCTATAAACTCCTGCGCTGTTTCCCAAATGAGCTGATGATTCACAAATGAGAGCCTTTGGCCGTTTGCAGTCTGCTGCAGGTTGCTGATAAGCCGCTAAATGGTTGCGCTTGTGTCTTCCGTCTTCCAGTTTGTTGCTGGATCTCAGTGAAGGGCTGCATAAGATGTCATTTGAAAGCAGGATTCGCCACAAAGCCTTTAAACCCCTGATGCTATAGAGAAGCCGAATGTGATGTAAACATGTGATCACATAGGATTTTCTCAAAGGCTATTCACGAGATACCAAATGCTGTACAGTAAGCAGATGTTCTACAGTTACTTCACACTGTTAATCCCTTTGACATATTGTGTTTTTCAGATGACTTAGTGACCTCCAAGTCCAGCCTGTTTTTTCTGATCTCCAGTGAGGGGAACCAGAACTTATATGTCACGCAGGCCACCCTCTGGCTCTACTTGAAGCTGCTACCATCTCCTCTGGAGGTGCGTCCAAGGCGTAAGGTGACAGTAAAGGTGTACTACCAAGAGCCCGGCCTCGGTAGCAAGTGGAACCTGGTGGAGAAGCGGATGGACCTGAAGCGAGGTGGTTGGCACACCTTCATGCTGACCGACGCTGTCCGGTTAGTGTTCGAGAAGGGCGACCGGCGCCAGAACCTGGACGTGCGCTGCGAAGGCTGTGAGGCAGAGGGCGTGGTGCCCATCCTGCTCAACTACAACGACGAGTCCCACCGGCCCTTCCTGGTGGTTCAGGCTCGACAGGCAGACAGAAAACACAGAATCCATAAGAGGGGGCTGGAGTGTGACGGCAGTAGCAACCTGTGCTGCAGACAGCAATTCTACATCGACTTTCGGCTCATTGGTTGGAACGACTGGATCATTGCGCCGTCAGGTTACTATGGGAACTACTGCGAGGGGAGCTGTCCGGCCTATATGGCCGGTGTCCCCGGTTCGGCCTCGTCCTTCCACACAGCGGTGGTAAACCAGTACCGTATGCGGGGAATGAGCCCGGGCTCAATGAACTCCTGCTGCATTCCCACCAAGCTCAGCACCATGTCCATGCTCTACTTCGACGATGAGTACAACATCGTCAAGCGGGACGTTCCCAACATGATAGTGGAGGAGTGCGGCTGTGCTTGAATAGATTTCGTGTCTGATTATTTAAGGTGCAACTGAAGAACTCGACTGTAAACAGATTTTCAATATAAAATATTTATGGACGATGATGAAAATATGCACACACAATCTCATCCACACATACCCACACACCTTATGTATGCCTGCCTAAAAACTGTATGAATATTTATGTTTGTCTTTAGAGTCTCTGGTGCAAGACTAAAAAACCATAACCACGTGCGCGGTCTTTAAGGCTTCTTTTATCATCCACCTAATTAACTTAGTTGACTGATTATATTGTGTTTCATTTTCTATACAAGTTGCTCAAAGGTGAGGGTACAAAGGAATGGTCATATAATCACTTCCCTTTTAAAATATATAAATGTTTTAATGACTAATGTGTGCACTTAAATTTCAAAATTCTTTTTCTAAATTTAGGAACCTCCATTGACTTGATTACTTGACTCCTGTCCTTCAAAGTTTGTCTTATCAGATGACGACAAATATTTCCCTTAATCGTTGTGCTTTAGAATCTTATCTTTGTTTTAATTGATGCTTTTAGGAACTGGAGTTGAGGAGTTTACCAGTTAATCAATGTTCCTACTCTCACCTGTGGCCATGAGTTTGGGTCAAAGTTCCCGGATGCAAGTGGCCAAATTTCTTTCCTCCGCAGAGTGGCAGGGCCCGTTCGTAGAGATAGATTTAGGGGCTCTGTCGCTTGGAGCAGAGCTGCTGCTCCTCCACATCGGAGGAACCAGCCGAGGTGGCTTGGGCATCTGTTTCGGACGCCTCCTGGGGGAGTTGCGTCAGGCATGTCGTACTGGGTCGAGGCCTTGAGGAAGACTTAGGACGCGCTGGAGGGTCTATGGCAGAGGGAAATCTGGGGTTCTTTTCTTAGACTGCTGCCTCTTGACCAATAAGTGGCTGATGAAGAAGGTTTTGAACGGCACACACAACACAGCATTGTGCTGAATAATGTAAACATCTTTATCTATATTTTATTTCCTTCAGTTAAAAGTGAAGTTGCTATAGGTTAGTGATGGTGCAGTTTCTCCCCTTCCTGATGCACATGTGAAAGCACTTGCAGTTTGAAATGCCTTTAATGAGCCCTGGTGGACCATTGTCCACAGTCCTACTAAAAGAAAGAAGTGCCACATTAGCTATGCAATGTATAGTAACTACCCATATACTACATGTCAAACTTAAGCTCTTGTGACAAACTATCAACGACTATCAATACTTTAAATGTCAGTGTGGCAGGCAGGGGGCACGTTGGGCTTCGGCCTTGGTGAAACAACATGACTAACATGAAAATGACTAAATGTTTTGGGTGGTTAGTGGTGAAGCCTTATAATGAGAACAACGTCATCTAAAAGGGGTTTTTAAATTCAGTGAATAAGTTCTGCCACACTTTTAGGTTGGACTACAGATTGAAACAGTAGGATAAGATTGTACCTTTTGTGTCAATTCAGTACTGAACCAAGTCCCAAGTTTGTTTTCAATATAAACCATTTATCGTGACAACAACAAGTGGATATTGCTGACAAAATGAATATCTTACACTTTAGTAAAGGTGGAGCAACCCCAGAGTTGTTGAACTGAAAACGATACAAAATAAATTAAAAAACCTTAAACATGACTTCTTTTTTTTTTGCTTATGCTTTTCTGCGTAACAAACTGCAGGACTTTTTAAACCTTCTCTCTAAGGACAGGTTTTACTTCCATCATGTCGTCAGCTGAAAGCGAAATGTAAAAAGAGTCTAACTGGGGCTAAACTTGACCCAGATGAGCTGTGATCGTGGAGTCTAGATGAATCTGTCCTAGTGGAGTCCCACCATGGCTTGTTTGGCACCATAACACACTTTAAGACACAGTTTCAGTTCTCAGTCGCCGTGACGTGATGGTATTTTCAGGTTAAACGTTTCAGGGTCCTCTAACTAAGGACGTTCAACTGGCTTATTATAATTTGTTCACCACTTCCAAATACGCATATAAGGGAAATACCAGAGGTCTAGAAACTGCTATTATCTCACTTTTCCTGCGTCTTGCCCGCTGCTTGAGCCTAACCTTGCCTGCCACTGTAATCTGTTGCTTGTTCTTCAAAGTGGATGGTTGTCCGAGTAATTGCACTGAGGAGTTGTTTGACTAATAATAATAAAAATTAAATAACAAGAGCTGCCATTGAAAATAAAAGTTATTTTTATAGAAGCAAAATTCTCTGCTCTGTTCAAATGTGTTATACCTAATCATGGAACCAAAGAGGCCAAGAGGTTTAGCTCTTCAAAGGTGGCGATGCCATCATGTCTTTGTTTTGTGAATTACATTGTGTCAGTTTAAAGAGGCCTACAAACTGTATCAGGGTATAATATCAGTCTCTTATCAGCTTAATCTTTTTTCTATTTTGTACTTAAACATTGAATACTTAATATTTTTTCATCAAACTACTTAAATAGTTTTCTTTTTCTTGTTTTCATTAGTTTTTTCCAGAATCATGTAGAGTAAAGCACATACCGTCTGATCCCTGTACAGCTGATGTACATATGAATATGCCTTTGAAGTACTTAGTTCTTTGTAATTGTTGGAAAATAAATTTCATACCTACACTATGCATTTGTTGTTGCTTAAAGAGATTCAGTTCCTGAAAATGAAACTGGATCAGTGTCTAATGAGCAAATGAATCAGAAGTGATAGGAAAGGACACAGTGCTCATGCTACAATGCTAAGCAGCGATAGACAGTAACTAGGTAGCAGACTAAAGACAGGTCTATTTTATTTGGGTATTTCTAATGTTAGTTTTACTCCATTACATTTCACAATCATTTATGTAATTTTACAGTACTTTTGCACAATATACAGTATACAAAAAATGTACCTACAGTTTTAGCAGCAATATTATAGTAGAATGAGCTGAAATAAAGAGGTTAAAATTAAGCTCATTTGTCCTGCACAGCACCACAGATTATTTCAAGACGTTAGTTCACTGGTGTGTTCAACACCTGAGTTTTAATGCTACTAACTCACGAGTCAATTTGTGACAGAAAATGTATATTGAATTGTTTTTCTTTTATTCTCAGAAGTCCAGAACAGTCCAGAGAAGGTACAGACATGCATCAAGCAACATTTCTTCAATTATGCTGTGTATTCTTTGGCAATGTGGGCCAAGGTTTTATCACGCTGCTCGTGGCATTAGCAGGTCCACCACAAAATTCAGGAATGTTTACGGATACAGCCCCAGGGCCACGATTAAAGTGAACACACTGATGTGGCGCTTGGCAGCTAAAACAATTATGCGTTTTGACAGTGTGCTGAGCTCAGACTTGACAGTGATTTTGCTTTTTATGTTTCCTTCCCTGTTACCTGACGCCTGAAAAGTGGCTTTGGAGACGGCAGTGAAACAGCAGCTCTGTGTGTTTCAGACTGTGTCGGGTCTTGGTTGCGCACGGTTTGTAGACAGGCTTCAAAATTGACACACATCACATGACAAACAATTGCACAGTTCATACAGTACAGACCTGGCAACTAGAGTAGCTCTACCTGCTGTGTTTCCCCAGACATGCATACCAAAAGTACAAATGAAGTACAAAACATCATAATGAGACTGTTTCATTGTTATTGATGCTAAGAAACAAAGGAAATTCACACAGCGCTCTGAACTGCAGCAAAAGATAAATGCATACCAAAATGAAAACAATTCAGAAAAATTAAAGTTACGTTAGCTAATCAAATGTAGCTAGACTAAAGGAAAGACTGGGAGCATTGAGAGTTCTCTCTGCATTTGTTGCTTCCAGTGGGAAGGAAGACCAGGCCGCTAGAGCTGCGAAACGCCAGGTGCTTCTACTACGCCTCTGCTTGAAACATGCTGTAAAGTTGGACTCGGGTCAAGCAACTACTCGTTGGTTGTTCTTCTGATTCTTACATCCAACCCACTGAACAAAAAAAACCTGAAAGCACTGGTTAGAATAGTTTTTTCTAAAAGGAAATTTAAATCCATTCTAGTAAATCGTTTTATATGAAAGTCAAAGAACAATCACAACTTCACTGTGAAGTTGAAATGAACCAAGCGGGTACATTTCTGAACAACCACCTCAGGTAGTTTACTTGGAAAATTGTGACTAAAGACAGGATTTTCCATCTGAGGGAAAATTGGAGGTGGGATGAGCTCATAGAGTAAAAATCTATACATGGAAAACAGATTTGACTTAACTTCAGAAATATTTCACGTCCTTTACGAAAGCGTAAAACCTTACGTTTTTCTTTTTGTCTCTGCCAGTCAGGTGTGGAAGAGGCCTCGCGCTTTAAAGTAAGTCAGCTGTAGTGTGTTTAAATTAGCAGCTGGTGGAATGCGCCGCAGGTTAACCCTGAAACCAGAGATTATCCATGACATCATAACGTGATCCTTAATGGCAGCCAGATCGCTGTTCAGTGTTGTGGTGCAGTTTTTGTGTTACATGTTCATCCTCAGATCGGGTGCATGGGCCTGTTACGTGGGTCGTCTCTTCCACTGACTCCCCTGATGCCTCCCTTGTGTTACCTGTCTGTCCATGCACTGTATGTTTGCCTTGATGTTATGGTTATCATTGTTTCTGTTGTTAATATTATTATCATTGTCTATTGTCATATTATGGTGCCTGTGTTTGTGTGTTTGTTGTTGGTTGCTTGACCACGAGGCTGCAGGTATTCATACCGTGTACTGCCCCCCCACAAGCAATGAAAATGTTCTGGCACAAGCAGGGCAAGGAAGAACGAGTGACGGGACACTAGCAGTGGATTGTGTGAGACGGGAGGTTAATCTGAGGAAAAGCACAGCTGAAAAAGATGAAACTAGATTAGTCAAGTTGCTGAGACGTGTCAAGGAACAGGACAATACCCTTCAAAATAAAAGACGCTACGCAGAAAGGAAGTTGTCGGCACCTACAGTACTGTTCATTAATAAATGTGGGTGCTTATAAATAATATTTACAGTAGTTGTATGGTGGCTAATGTAGCTTCTTTCCTTCATTTCTACCACAAGTAGAACAGTTTGGTAATTTCAAACAAAGGCAGACATTGTAATAAGCATCACATTATGTACTTTGAATGAAAACTTGAGAGACGGCTGCAGAGGAGAAAAGGCATCTTTTGAAGAGGCCACTCATTACTGCTCACTCTGGTAGAGTTAATGGTAGAGAATGACAGGAATGTTCCGTTGCACTTATCAAAATACGCATTTTCCATGTGCAGCTTTTCTTTTACCCGAGGCATCAACAGCTACAGCTTGTATCACAATCCTCACTTATCAGCCTTCTGAGATTACTTCAGCAGACTGTTAAATTGAAGCTGACATGTTCTCCAGCTCACGATTTAAAAGATGATTTACTGCCTCTAACACATAACAAATAACAGTCCATGACAGCTTTACAAGCTGGTTTATCTGCACTGTAATTGTTTTTCAAGAGATTTGAAAGTTGCTTTATGATAGCAGAATGATGCATAGTTTCTCATTGGTCTGGATTTCTAACAGGAGAATGCAAAAAATGTGTTTTTGACATGTCAGTAAACCTAATTATTCTGTGCAATTGGATAGTTTCATTTAGTTAATCAAAATGATGTATTCAACGTGTATATTATTAATATTCCCTACTAAATACACAGTACAGACTATATATTTAACTACATAAATCCAACTGATTCACACAAAATAGGCCAAATCAGAAATGTCCTTATTTTATTATCTTTCTTTACTGATCCACCATCTGAGTGTAGATACTGTATCAATAGTAACAGTGGTCCAACATGTGGGCTTTAAATGTATAAAGTAAAACAAAAGCCAAAGTGGAAGGATTCAGGTGTTAATTCAGCTCCAGGAATTCTTGGCTTCCTTCCAGGGGAGTCGGGTCTGACTTGTGGTTTCCTCTTCTGCTTACTGCCGTTCACATGCCTCCTGACTCATGCTGGAGGCATTCCACTTCACCCGCAGCAGGACCAAAACAGTCCCACTGTAATATCCCTAAGTGACGAAGCTTGGCAACAATAAGCGCAGGATGAGTCACGGTCTGAACATTCCTACCGCTGGAAATAACTAAAGGTGTCCCAATCACAACCGCCGCTCCTCCCCAGCGTTTCAGATCGCATGTGAGACTCCTCAGATGACCCCCATGAAGATCCAGCTGCCTAAAGCACAGCGCCAGGGTCCAACACACTACTACCCCTGACCTCGACGAATGTTTTCATTAAAGGTAGAAAATGCAAAATGCACTACAGCAGTACTGTAGTAGACTGGCTCAAAAGATGAGACGACATGGGAGAATAGGGATCAAATTATTTACTAGTGCCGGGTGAACTTATCACATTACAGGGCATCACAAAAAAACCTCGGTCTCTCAGCCTCAGAGTTTTTCTTCCAGCTAAAGCAAAGTTCAACAGGCATCACTCAGGAGAAGCAGTTTATAAATGTTTGTCAGCTATGATGTAATTTATCTAGCGTGTATATATTTTGTTACGTGAAGGGAGGGGGGGCATTGTGTTCCCTAAATGCTCCAGATGGTTGATTAAGCCGGGGCTGCTGCTGGATCACTGCATCCAACTGACCCGCACGGTGAGCTGCTGCTGCTGACGCCCCCCCCCGTCATGAATAAACATGAGCTGAAGAAGCTTGCTGCGGAGAGAGAGACTCGCCGGGCCTCATTAGAATATTCAAACCACGGAGGGTTCGTGAGAATGACGTGCCAGCCGTTTGGCTATTCATGAGTTGGTGTAATCTCATGGTTAAAGAGTTGCTTCGCAGTGGCAACGTTGCCCCCCTCCGACGATCAGCACCTCTCATAATGAAGTGCACGGTGAGCAAGCTGCCATTTTTGTTGCCTGATTAAGCCTAATGCTTATCCTTGTTTCTAGGTCAGGGAGAGGCATACCAAAAGCACTAGAGCATCATAATTCAGGCTGATGACTTGCTTAGGAAAACGTACTTTAGGCCAAAATGTGATTTTACCGTGACCACCGACTGTGACACTGCACTTCCTGCAAATAAGTAGGAACTCGAAAGATGTTCTGCCCACTTGCTTGCAAACTTGCCACACGTGGTTTAGCTGCTTCTTTCTCTCTCTTCCTCGCCTTTTCGTTTTCATTGTTGCACCCAGTGCCTGAGAAAAGTAGGACAGAGCAAGTTGCAAAAGGCACAATGGAGGACAGCTTGCTTTTCTTGGTAACTCCCAATTAGGCATTGTTCTCACTTGAAATGTTTCTGTTGAATAATTGACAGTAATTTAAAGGAAACTTTAAAAAAGCACATCTATTATCTAAATCAGGGCACGTGTCTCTCCAGGCTTACATCAGTATTATTTAAGAGCTCTCATTTGAGTGGAGCCCTACAGTATTCCTTTGGAGCATTAGCTGTGTGCCCTTGGTGGATGCTGCTTTTTTTTTCCTCTCCCAAGATCGAAAGGTTGAGTTCAGGCAGGTTTGATCTTGTTTCGTGTGGCTAAGCTCTGAGAATAAAGGGTTAAAGCGCCAACGCTTGTTTGGCTGATTTTTCCTCTCTCTCTCTCTCCGGGCGCTCGGTGCCTGTGCTGCTGTTGAGTCTCTCTAGGGCACATACTTGTGGGGCACGTATATTGTCGCTCATTAGTTCTGCAGATTTGGGGCCCTCGGGGGTACTCCAGCGCACATGTGTTGGGAGCATGGTGGCCATTGTGCTCCACAGCTCTGATTGAGTCTCTGATTGCCTTGACATTAACGGGGCAACAATTCTTGTGTCATGCCTCTGCCCGATGAATCAGCAGCGCAGACGGTGTACGAGTCGCTGTCGTTGCCTTGTACTCAGTACCAGACAGCTGATGGTATTTAGCACCTGACAGGATGTTTATTAGTGCTGATTATCTGCAAATACATGGGCTATGCAACAAGATGGAAAATTCTAGTTTGTTACGTACAAGTGCCTCCTGAGTTCTGATAAATAGTCTTGCAGACACAGGAAACCACCATAAACTTCTCAACACCCAAAGCACATCTCGTCTTTGCAATATTGGAATGGGCATGTATTTATAAATTTACTAAAACAAAACTCAAGGCATGTAACTCATTCTACACAAGACAATGATTTGAATTATTTATTAGTCTTAGTGCCTAATTTCCACTTACCTCACCTTCCTCCCTCTCACACCAGGTCGTTCCACTTTTACACTTGAGCAGGGAGGAGTCTTCAGAGAGCAGCTCGGCATCACGTTTACTTTGAAAAGGGGTGTGTTGGCTTTTTTTTTTTTTTTTTTTTTTTACAACCAAGAGAAGAACTGAAGCTCAGGTGCAAGTGAGGCCCTGTGAGCACACACAACATGGATCAGCAATGAGCCGCCCTGCTGTTTTTGAGGTGGAGGACTCCCAGTCAGCTAAGCTACTGGTACGGCTGACTTCATCAGTTAAGAAGGCACTTGACAAAACATTGCGCAACTCATATAATTAAGAGGCTTAGATATTTGTGCAGGAGCACATAGGACCATTATTGTCTTAACGAGGATTTGGTGCTGAACTATTTCCTTTATAGCCATTGTGGTGGATGTGCCGCAGAGCTGTGAGAACATCATACAACAAACATGACGTCTGGCTGGTCCCTGCACTGTTCAACTAATTCATAATTGCTTGGAGTTAAAGTTAAGAAATCTATCGATATTTTAGGAGAAAAAAAGTCAGGGTGAATTTTTGTTTTAATTATAAAATCTCAGACTTTTTAACATAACGTATCAGTAAAACGTACAGGCTTTTTGTGACTATATCACTGTTTGTAACTGCTTCATTGTTTAGAACATCAGTCACATCCTATATATTCATCTGTAGGGCCTGATCAGAGAGGATGGTCAGGGAGGGGAGGCACAGTGGTGCAGTGCTTAGCGCTCTTATGGTATGATAAGGTTCACCTCAGGACATATTTTTCAATTTGAAACCTTCAATTAATAATTTTTTGTCCAATTCTAGCAAAGCACTGATGATAATGGAAAACTCACAGGCACATTTCTGTTTTGTTTGGAAGTGAAGGTGCTTGGTAGGATTCAGCAGCATGAAGTCACCCTACATGAAAATAATTATGTGTAATAATTAAGCTTAATACGAGTAGTAATGTGTTTCTTTGTATCCCCACTAAACCCCAAGATGTCATTGGAAGTACCTCGAACAACTGACAACCCTTTAACTAAGAGCAAGAATGTTCTTTTCCTCTGGTATGTGCACACACACACACACACACACACACACACACACACACACACAGCTACACCCGTAAACACACAGTGAGCGTGAGTCAACATTTTGGTTCCAGCCATCACAGTCTGATATGCAGCATTTTTTATGGCAATATGTGGGCTTGTGTATATCTTCTTTATAAGGATCATGTGGCATGTTTCTGGTGAGCGTCAGGGAACGTAATTGATTTGTTGCAGGGCTCTGCCGCCACCTGTGGGGTCTGAACACACTGAGGCAGTGTCTTCACCTCACAGGGTCTCCATCAGAGCATCGCGTTCCTCGGGTGAATCAATGAGTGACTGCAGTGGGTAAGGGAAGAAGATTCAACAGAATGACATCACTGCTGAGGAATACGGCCCACAAGCAGTTCAGTGCTGAATTCAAGGCGGTCGATTAAGCACCAGACTACAAAAGACCAATTTAATGGTACAATAACGTTTTTTGCACTTTTTCTGAGAAATCAAGGGAAAATGAGACAAGACATCCTTTGTCTCAGTTGTTCCAGTCTATTTCATGTGTGTGTGCAACTCTCGCACCTCCTGCTGTCATTCTAGTGAAACTGTGCATTGTTTTGCTTAGGTCAGAGTGAACCACTAAGGAAGAACAGACACAGAACGCATCAGTTTCAAAGACACTTTGTTAATAAAAGGTGGGTCTTGGTATTTGCAGGTGGTGGACAGCACATCGGTGGAGTTTGCTCCGTGTCTGTGGAAGCATAAGAGATCAGAGAGTGAGACAAAGTGACGTTAAGGAATGCTGGGAAATGTAGTACTGCGGTTGAAGCTTGGGTTAGAAGTTGAGGGCTGTGACTCAGTGGCTTCTGCTTAGTTGTTTAGCTGCAAGCCTCCCTCCTGACGGTCTCCAACTGGAGCAAAGTGCACACGGAACCTGGCAGACAGCAGATGAGCAGTCACAAGCAAAATCATCCAAAATCATAATGGATTCGATAGAAAGAACAAAAACTCCAAAACAGAAATGGAAACAAAATGGCTACCATACCTACACAAATGGGCACATAGCACAGCTGTCATGGCAATTAGTCCAAACTCCTCATCTTTTGAAAAAAACCAACAGTCACTCCTCTTGAGCAAAAGCAACAAGCAACAAGCAACAAGCAACAAGCAACAAGCAACAAGCAACTCTATTCGAACTCTCATCAACGACAGAATAATCAGAAACCAAATCCAGACAAACTCACAGACATGAATCTGGTCGGCTCCAGTAGTGTCAATCCATCGAGCACAGTCTGCAAGAGAGCTCAGTCTGAATACAAAGAACATGTGAACATGATTAACTCTGACTATTCAAAAAGCCAGAAACAAGAGAGAACAACAATAACAACAAGCACCACACCGAGAATAAGGCTACCGGTGAACGGTAACGTTAAAATACAAGAAATAAATAATACTTTTGTCAAAATATATGAAAACATTAGATACATTAGATACGTTTACCAACCACCTGGATGACCTCTGCTTGGGGGATGGAGTCCATACCTTTGTTGTGTTGGTGAGATTGAGGAGAATAGCTTTGAGGCCGATCAGTAGTCATCCTCTAAGGTTTCCTCAAGCTCCTTCCAGGCCCACGTTCTTGACTCAGCAGCGGTACTTAGCTTAAAGCTCTGTAGGATTCTTCAGCTAGACACCTTTTGGCAAGACTTCTTCAGCTTGACTTACGTCAAGGCCCGTGTTCTGTACAATGACGGTAGAGAACACGGGCCACTCGGACTAAATGTCTACCAGCCTCTACTGGGATCTGGTTGAAGCTCTGGGGGGTTGAAACTGGCTCTGACAGGAGGATCAGCCAGTCCTTCCCAACAAACCCAACACATACGGCCAAATGCCACATAACACGACCACCAAATCAATGATCGACCTGCGACCTAGGGTGTCCCAGTACCACACACGCTGCTGCACGGGGTGACATCACAGGAGATGCTACACAAGCTCAACGCGATGAGGTGGCGGGTACAGAAAGAGTGTGAAAGAGTGATATTCATGGTATCCACCCAGCAGCCAACATAAATAAGGCTGCAAGCAATGCAGGGAGACTAAAACAGCCATACCCCTTAGTTCCTGTTATACTGCATTCATTTAAAGACATAAAACACTGCTTTCAGCTGACAGAGCATGTTTGAGGAAACAACCCTGCAGATCTGTAATATAAACCTGGTGGAAGGACATTTTGACTAGATGAGAAACATGCAAACAGTCTCAGAGTATATCTGCAGTATATTGAAACACAGAGTTTGCAGCGATGACAAAGGAAACACACACTCAAGAGGTTTCCAGACATAAGATAGCAAATACTTTGGACAAGATGTCACGTGAGGGAAATAAATCATGGTCGGAGGTGACTCTCCTAATCATATTGTCAGACTGGCCCTCTACTCTGCAGCCTTCTAATCAAGCCTGTGAGTGGGGAGAGAAACCAGCTGCTGATATGAAAGGGAGCAATTCATGTGAAACCAGGTGAGACTCCTCTCTGCAGCCTTTGATGATGGTGCGGTACTAAACAAAAACACAAATGTTTTTCTTCCCCCTCTCTAGGGAATAAAAACCACTGCTCTGGCAAACGGCATTACCTTTGGATGATGATGATGATTTTCATGTTGCTCTGGGTCACAAGTAGTAGCTGAGACCTTTCAGGGAGCTCGGAAGTTCCCATATCTCAGAATACCTAGAACAAGGCGTCCTCATTTGCAAAGGCAAATGGTTTTAATGAAGAAGCGGACAGGCGGTGCGGGCACGGTGTGAGATTGAGTTGGAAAGGCTAAGGGAAGAATTGGAAAGGCAGTGGGCCGGGTTCCTAATGCACACAGCGAAGACCAAAGTTTAGAGCCACTCTGTGCTGGGAATACCAAGCGTCTGGCTCCCTGTTTGGTGGACAATGAGTCGATGGGCGTGCAATAGCAGCTCAATTTTCAAAGGGCAAGAGGCAAACGCTGCCCATCTCTTTCAGTGCTGAGCAACAGGCCTAAGCGGCATAAAGACACATTGTGAATGTGGCACAAACTGAGCCATCCATGTTTTCAGATAAATCCAAAGTCTAGGAAGCCTGACGTAAACATCTGTCACGTGCAGGAGGAGGGTGGAGAACCATCATCTGTTGAAGGCATCTGCATTTTAGACAGTTAATGTGTGTGTCCCTTCTTGTACGCTAGTCTATTTTCACCTTCAATTAGACTCTTAACAAAAACAATCATCTACACTATGCAGTCGTTATCCAATTCAGCCATTGAAGGCAGAGAATGGACAAAGAATAGACGTTGTACATTTTCAGTAAATGGACATTTGGTCTAATGATCCTTTGAGACAATGAGTAATTTCTGTATGAGTAACGAATAACTGGAGCTTGATAATAAATTTCATCCCTAAATGTTCAACTTGACCTCAATTTCCCCACCACATACACAAAAATGTGTTTATTTACTGTGAAGCAAATTTACAATGAGCCTAATCAATCAAGAGTCAGGTTCTCAAGCATCTTGTCTCTAATAATACAGAGTCTCTGACTTCGTGTGTACAGTATCTGGCTCTGCTGCTTTGGTTACAGAAGAGTATTCTATAAAGTTGTGAAATCAGGACATCGGTCAAGCCGGTAACACAAGAGTTGGGCTCTTTTCTTGAGGACTCCGCAGGTATAACATCCAAAACTAACCCCCAGTCAGTTTAGGGTTCGCTGTGTCCGCTTAAGCCATGAAAGCGGACACATCTGACCTGCCGTTAGCATTTACTCGGTTTGTGGCGAGTGAGTGGTTTCATGGGTTTTAAAGCTTTGTTGTTTGTTGACATGGGTTTGTCTTTATCAAACATCAGACAACAACAAACACAACAGACACATGTTACAAATCTGCTGTAGTTTTCAAAAATGTTTGTGACACTTAGGCCGACCTAAAACATGTGTCTAATGCTGCTTTTATAAGAGTAAATCAATTAGGCTTTGTTAGCTGCACTACTGTAGGAAGCTGTGTTAATATGAAACTCAGGAGATGAAATCTGTTTTATTTTTCACTTTAGTTCCTCGACTTTGGTTTGGTAAGATGTGTGTACTGTACGCGAGAGGCAGCGTGCTACAGTTTGTGCAGCAAGGTTTCCCCCTGACAGTGGTGCTGATGCCACGTGTCCCATGATTAATCTGCTGATCATTAGACTCTGTGCAGGGCCACTGAAATCTGATCCTTTTCAGGGTTCACTGTTTTGTTTCTCAGCCCCGACCCTGAATTAGCAGAGAGAATAAATTAACATACTAAATACCAGCGACAGGGTCTAGCGAGAGAGAAGCTGGGGCCTGTTCTCAGTGGCAAACCTTCTTTTTCAGGAAGTCATGTTTACATATGACACACAAACTCAAATATATAAGTTGATTGGGCCTTTTTCACTGAGAAAGAAGTTTATTTGGAGCAAATTGAAGCTTTTTTACATAGTTTGTAGTCAGGAACCTTTGTTTTATGGGAGCCAGGATGTGGGCTCACAAATAAGAATGTAAATCGTGTGAAATAGCTGTTGAATGAAAAAAGATGAATTACACAGACTGGCTATTTTCACGTCACTGATAAAGAAAGTGAAGGGAAACAATACATAATAAAAAAAAAAAAAGAATCCACGATTTGTATGGTGCTGCCCATAGGCAGGCAGCGGGGTTCATTACCATAACAAGTGCAGCCCAACCAAAAGCCATTTTGCTTCCTTTGTTTCAGCTAAGCAGCTGTCATTTGCAGAACATTATGCATTTTGGATTCTTCTATGCTAATTTTTGGGGGACAATTTTTCCAACAATAAGCACTCGGGCATCAACAGAAAGCCTTTCATGGCACAGACCCTGGGGTGCCCTGAGCCGTGCCAAGTCAAACAATGGCTTATTGCTTTGAGCTAGCACATCTCAGCCCTTCAATAAAGCGTTAAGTTCCCAGCGAGCTGCAGCCCAAATCCTCCCAAACTGCTCATACACGCGTAGCACATACAAACACACACACTGAAACCGGTTCCCTGGGATGTCTGGCAATTAATCAACATATTAATCAATACTGACGGAGACATGCATGGAAATCAGTTGTTAAAAAGAGTGTGTATACGATGTAATGCACACATCACCCATCTCAACAGCTGCATTTGAAAATTCAATTAAAGTGATATTAGTTATGCTCTCATTAAAGAATAATTTTACATCCATACAAAAAATGGATACGATACCTGGGCTGATGATTATACAGTAAATGACAAACATTCATTTTAGGCACTGAGCACATTTAAAGCAGAAATAAATTCTACAAAACGTGTCTTCCTAAAACTATTTGTTAAGGCTTTAGAACAGGACAGTTTCATGCATATTTGTATACTGTTTTCTATTTTTAAACTATTAAATGTAACAAAAACAGCATGTTAGGAAACTACAAGTCACTTTGCTTCATTGCGGGTGTTCATAAATCAGAAGAAAATAAATAACCCCCTTTTATTTGTGTAGATATTTAAACTTTGACTACAACCTTCCAATAGTCACAGTACTATTCCCAAAATACACTCATGTGCACATTACACTTGCGTTTAGCGAGTATCTGTTTCTGAAGGACTTATTTCGGCATCTCTGCCTTTATTTGAACGTGTCAGTAAGCGCCAGACCCCAGTGCGCCATCATTTGAATGTCTTCACACAGAAGTCAGCTTTTTAGGCAGAAACCCTGCCTAAAAGCCACATTTTGGTTCTAGACGTATGATTTAGCGCTTTAGGACTTGACACATGCTCCTTCTGTTCATATATAGGTCATCCTGTTTTCTGAAAGCTGCAACTGTTTGTGGATGATTGGGGTCAGCAAACAATGTGTTTTCATCAAATTATTACTTGTAAAATTGCTGTTAAAAAATCTCAATACCATGTCTAAATAAACGACTATTGACGTCAAGTAGCTTCCTGAGCTTTCTAGTTTTGTTTAACACACATCATCAACCTACCTACTGTAAATGGGAAATTTTATGACTGTACATATATAGTATATTACAATTATTTTGTTTACAATCCCTGATTGAGATTGAGATTTGGGGTTTAGTTCCTTGCAACATGTCAAAGTGCCCCTGGAGAAGACACAAAACTTGAAATCTTTTATTTGCTCTTTTTACTATCAGGGTGGAAAGAATTTAACAACATTTTAATTTCAATAAATAACCGTAACGCAATCAAACGTACCTCCACCATCCGCAGTTGCTTAATATATGGCTTCATGTATTGAGCCTCAATCTCTCAGCAGAGCCTTTTAAAAATGAGCTGAATTAGTGGAGTGCAATCATTTGTGATAATGTGCCTATGTGTATGACAGTGTGGATAGATAGATTTTTGTTTGACTTCATTGTATCTCTTGAATTATAACAGTGTGTAGCCCCAGGCCTCAGCTCTCCCTGAACGGGCAAAGTCAAGTCAAATTGGGTTATCGGGGACCTCGGGCTGAGCAGCCGGGCCACCAGGAATCCAAAATAAAGCAGTGGTCCCTTCTCCCGTCCAAAAATAGACCACCATTGGCAGCCGGAAACCAGGTTAATGCTGAGAAAAAACTTGCCAAGGATTTTCAGTGATGCCGTATCCTCAGCATCTCCTCCTGACCTCCAGGAGCAGTTCAGTTCGAGAACAGCAGATTAAGGGGCGAGCTTAACGTGATGCCCAACTTTACTGACCAAACAAAAGAGGGCAGGTTAGAGGTCGTGCTTTAGAGAACGCCTCAGGGAAAATCAATGGTATTACTAGAAAAAAGCATTTCCAGAAGAAAATGCACTGTGAATGCTGACATGCTGAATGAATTCCATTGAATTGGTTAAACTGCTGAAGCAGTTAAAACATAGCTGAAGTAGCTGAATTTGTTTGAATGTCTGTAGAAGTAGAAAGAGTTGAACAACTTGAACGTTGAATTCTAAAATATTGCTAAAAATTTTAGAGCAGTTAAGGTGAATGGAGCACAATTTGTTTGAATTTGTGAAGTTTGTCTTGAGTGGGATTTGAACCGTGGTCTCCTGGAGCAAAGGGCTGTTGCTTAACCCTTACACTACTAAGTTGAACACAAGACTCAAAGCTGGAGGAACATAGGAGATGAAAGTTGCTTGAAAAGGCAGGTTAAGAAAGTTGAAATAGATTGATAAAAGTGGTAAAAGTTTAGTTCAAAAGCATTATTATTACAAGAGTAGTTTAATTGTAGTTTTAAAATGTCAAACATCTTACTTGTACATCATGCCCAGAGCGGGATTTGAACTCGGGGTTCCCACAGTAAGGAGCATTTGTTTAAGCAGTACAGTACTGATAGGAACATGTGTAGAGCAGCTCCAGGACTGGTTTAATAGATGAGTTGCTTGCAAAGGCTTAAATGCCCTCAGTGGGATTTGAACCGCAGTCTCTTGCGGGAGAGTCCAATTGGTCTATACCAGTTTCCATTCATTTTCAATGGGCAAAAATTTTTGAAATTAGCTTAATATTTCAAAAAGTATAAATTGTATCAATGAGCAAAATGGAAGCACTCGAGTCCCGAAAGAGCTGAATATTTTGATATTTGAACGGTTCCTATAGCTCAAACGGTGCGGCCGGAGTTAGATGCCGTTAAGTGTACGGAAGAACTATAATAATAACTAGAAAAAGCATTTCCATAAGAAAATGCACTGTGAATGCTGACATGCTGAATGAATTCCATTGGATTGCTAAAACTGCTGAAGCAATTAAAACATAGCTGAAGGAGCTGAATTTGCTTGAATGTCTGTAGAAGTAGAAAGAGTTGAACAACTTGAACTTTGAATTCTAAAGTATTGCTAAAAATGCTAGAGCAGTTAAGGTGAATGGAGCACAATTTGTTTGAATTTGTGAAGTTTGTCATGAGTGGGATTTGAACCCTGGTCTCCTGGAGCAAAGGGCTGTTGCTTAACCATTACACTACTAAGTTGAACACAAGACTCAAAGCTGGAGGAACATAGGAGATGAAAAAACTTGCTTGAAAAGGCAGCTGAAGAAAGTTGAAATATACTGAAGTTGTAAAGGTTTAGTTCAAACGCATTATTATTACAAGAGTAGTTTAATTGTAGTGTTAAAATGTCAAACATCTTACTTGTACATCATGCCCTGAGCGGGATTTGAACTCGGGGTTCCCACAGTAAGGAGCATTTGTTTAAGCAGTACAGTACTGATAGGAACATGTGTAGAGCAGTTCGAGGACTGGTTTAATAGATGAGTTGCTTGCAAAGGCTAAAATGCCCTCAGTGGGATTTGAACCGCAGTCTTCTGTGAGAGAGTCTAATTGCTCTATACCAGCTTTCCATTCATTTTCAATGGGGAAAAATTTTTGAAATTAGCTTAATATTTCAAAAAGTATAAATAGTATCAATGAGCAAAATGGAAGCACTCGAGTCCCGGAAGAGCTGAATATTTTGATAGTTGAACGGTTCCTATAGCTCAAACGGTGCGGCCGGAGTTAGATGCCGTTAAGTGTACGGAAGAACTATAATAATAACTAGAAAAAGCATTTCCATAAGAAAATGCACTGTGAATGCTGACATGCTGAATGAATTGCATAGTTTTGCTAAAACTGCTGAAGCAGTTAAAACATAGCTGAAGTAGCTGAATTTGTTAGAATGTCTGTAGAAGTAGAAAGAGTTGAACAAATTGAAGTTTGAATTCTAAAGTATTGCTAAAAGTGTTAGAGCAGTTAAGCTGAATGAAGCACAATTTGTTTGAACTTCTGAAGTTTGCAATGAGTGGGATTTGAACCCAAGTCTCCTGCAGCAGAGGGCAGTTGCTTAACCATTACACTACTCAGTAGCATAAAAGATGCAAAGCTGGAGGAACATAGGAGATGAAAAAAGGCAGTTGAAGAAAGTTGAAATACATTGATAAAAGTGCAGTTTAAAAGCATTAAAAATGTGACTTGTAAATTTTGCCATGAGCAGGAATTGAACTCAAGATTCCCACAGCAGAGGACAATCACTTAACCACTACACTATTGAGCAGCACACAGGACAAATAGCTTGAGGACCATAGGAGAAGTAAAAAGTAGAAGTAGAAAGAGTTGAACAAATTTGAGATACATTGCTAAAATTGCTCCAGCTTTAGATTAAAATTGTCACAGATCTTATTTTTATAGCATGCCTACAGTTGGATTTGAACTCAAGATTTATAGAACAGAGAGCAGTTGCTTAACCACTACACTAGTGACAAGTTAATAAGAAACAGCTGAAGCAGGTTTCATATAGATTGCAAGCAGTTTTAAAAGTACCATCAGGTGCAATCTCCTGATTGGTGGGACAACAATTAGCACATAACACAATGTACTAATCATCAAAGCCGAGACAGCTTGTTTTGGATGTCTTTACCTTGCTATGCAGTGTGAAGGTCATTTCCTGTCACAGCAGTTTAAGTTAGGGTGTTGACAACTATTTCTATAAAACGTGAATGTTAAGCACATCAAACGTTTACATCTCACACAAAGTACAGCCAACATTGTAATTCAATTGTTAATTTGCAGCAGCAGTCACTACTTATAAGCTGAAGCTGTTTCTCTGGGAAAGTGGTGTGAATATTCAAATGTGACCACCCCCACTTTTAAAACTCCTATAATGCTTCCAGAAACGTTGAAGAGTTATTGGTGTTGAAATCAACTGCTGAAACTGTTGACAGAGTGTTACAGAAACCAGTAAAATGGTCTGTACAATATATTGTGTACATGAGAGGCTTAAACAGGAAAAGCTGGATTTTAAAAGAATAAAGTTGAAATATATTGATAAAAGTGCAGTTTAAAAGCATTAAAAATGCACAAATACTTTGCTGCTACACTAATGACAAGTTAATATGAAACAGCTGAAGCAGTTAAAACATAGAAGAACAGGAATTGTTTGTTTGCAGAAGTTGAAGCAGTTGAAGAAAGTTGAAATAGATTGATAGAAGTGCAGTTTAAAAGCATTAAAAATGCACAAATACTTTGCTACTACATTAGTGACAAGGTAATATGAAACAGCTGAAGCAATTAAAACAAACAACAGGAATTGTTTGGATGTTTGCAGAACTTTTATAACATGCCCACAGCAGAAGTTAGAGTACTGCTTCAAAACTGAAGTTGTGTATTTGAAACAAAAAGGGGAAAAGGTATCAAACAGACTGCAGGCAGGTTTGAATATACCATCAGGTGCAATCTCCTGATTGGTGGGCCAACAATTAGCACATTGCACGACATGCTAATCATCAAAGCCCAAACAGCGTGTTTTGGATGTCATTAGCTTGCCATGCAGTGTGAAGGTCATTTCTTGTCACAGCAGTTTCAGTTAGGGTGTTGACAACTATTTCTATAAAACGTGAATGTTAAGCACATCAAACATTTACATCTCACACAAAGTACAGCCAACATTGTAATTCAGTTGTTAATTTGCAGCAGCAGTCACTATTTATAAGCTGAAGCTGTTTTTCTGGGAAAGTGGTGTGAATATTCAAATGTGACCACCCCCACTTTTAAAACTCCTATAATGCAATTGTTAGAAATCATACTTTTAAATAATGCCAAGTGAAGTTGAAGCAGTTGAAGAAAGTAAAAATAGATTGATAAAAGTGGTAAAAAGTTTGGCAGCTCCAGGACTGGTTTAATAGATGAGTTGCTTGCAAAGGCTTAGATGCCCTCAGTGGGGTTTGAACCGTAGTCTTCTGCGGGAGAGTCCAATTGGTCTATAGCAGTTTCCATTCATTTTCAATGGGGAAAATTTGTTGAAAATAGCTTAATATTTCAAAAAGTATAAAAGGTATCAATAAGCAAAATGGAAGCACTCGAGTCCCGAAAAAGCTGAATATTTTAATAGTTGAACGGTTCCTATAGCTCAAACGGTGCGGCCGGAGTTAGGTGCCGTAAAGTGTACGGATTAATAATAATAAAGATTTGAAAAACAAACCTGTGAATGCTATCAGCATTCACAGGGATAATAAAGATTTGAAAAACAATACTGTGAATGCCTTCAGCATTCACAGTGATAATAATAAAGATTTGAAAAACAATACTGTGAATGCTTTCAGCATTCACAGTGACTAGAAAAAGCATTTCCATAAGAAAATGCACTGTGAATGCTGACATGCTGAATGAATTCCATTGAATTGGTTAAACTGCTGAAGCAGTTAAAACATAGCTGAAGTAGCTGAATGTGTTTGAATGTCTGTAGAAGTAGAAAGAGTTGAACAACTTGAACTTTGAATTCTAAAATATTGCTAAAAATGCTATAGCAGTAAAGCTGAATGGAGCACAATTTGTTTGAACTTCTGAAGTTTGCCACTAGTGCGATTCGAACCCTAGTCTCCTGGAGCAAAGGGCAGTTGCTTAACCATTACACTACTAAGTAGCACACAAGACTCAAAGCTGGAGGAACATAGGAGATGAAAGTTGCTTGAAAAGGCAATTGAAGAAAGTTGAAATAGATTGATAAAAGTTGTAAAGGTTTAGTTCAAACGCATTATTATTACAAGAGTAGTTTAATTGTAGAGTTAAAATGTCAAACATCTTACTTGTACATCATGCCCAGAGCGGGATTTGAACTCGGGGTTCCCACAGTAAGGAGCATTTGTTTAAGCAGTACAGTACTGATAGGAACATGTGTAGAGCAGTTCGAGGACTGGTTTAATAGATGAGTGGCTTGCAAAGGCTAAAATGCCCTCAGTGGGATTTGAACCGCAGTCTCTTGCGGGAGAGTCCAATTGGTCTATACCATTTTCCATTCATTTTCAATGGGCAAAAATTTTTGAAATTAGCTTAATATTTCAAAAAGTATAAATAGTATCAATGAGCAAAATGGAAGCACTCGAGTCCCGAAAGAGCTGAATATTTTGATATTTGAACGGTTCCTATAGCTCAAACGGTGCGGCCGGAGTTAGATGCCGTTAAGTGTACGGAAGAACTATAATAATAACTAGAAAAAGCATTTCCATAAGAAAATGCACTGTGAATGCTGACATGCTGAATGAATTCCATTGAATTGGTTAAACTGCTGAAGCAGTTAAAACATAGCTGAAGTAGCTGAATGTGTTTGAATGTCTGTAGAAGTAGAAAGAGTTGAACAACTTGAACTTTGAATTCTAAAATATTGCTAAAAATGCTATAGCAGTAAAGCTGAATGGAGCACAATTTGTTTGAACTTCTGAAGTTTGCCACTAGTGCGATTCGAACCCTAGTCTCCTGGAGCAAAGGGCAGTTGCTTAACCATTACACTACTAAGTAGCACACAAGACTCAAAGCTGGAGGAACATAGGAGATGAAAGTTGCTTGAAAAGGCAATTGAAGAAAGTTGAAATAGATTGATAAAAGTTGTAAAGGTTTAGTTCAAACGCATTATTATTACAAGAGTAGTTTAATTGTAGAGTTAAAATGTCAAACATCTTACTTGTACATCATGCCCAGAGCGGGATTTGAACTCGGGGTTCCCACAGTAAGGAGCATTTGTTTAAGCAGTACAGTACTGATAGGAACATGTGTAGAGCAGTTCGAGGACTGGTTTAATAGATGAGTGGCTTGCAAAGGCTAAAATGCCCTCAGTGGGATTTGAACCGCAGTCTCTTGCGGGAGAGTCCAATTGGTCTATACCATTTTCCATTCATTTTCAATGGGCAAAAATTTTTGAAATTAGCTTAATATTTCAAAAAGTATAAATAGTATCAATGAGCAAAATGGAAGCACTCGAGTCCCGAAAGAGCTGAATATTTTGATATTTGAACGGTTCCTATAGCTCAAACGGTGCGGCCGGAGTTAGATGCCGTTAAGTGTACGGAAGAACTATAATAATAACTAGAAAAAGCATTTCCATAAGAAAATGCACTGTGAATGCTGACATGCTGAATGAATTCCATTGGATTGCTAAAACTGCTGAAGCAATTAAAACATAGCTGAAGGAGCTGAATTTGCTTGAATGTCTGTAGAAGTAGAAAGAGTTGAACAACTTGAACTTTGAATTCTAAAGTATTGCTAAAAATGCTAGAGCAGTTAAGGTGAATGGAGCACAATTTGTTTGAATTTGTGAAGTTTGTCATGAGTGGGATTTGAACCCTGGTCTCCTGGAGCAAAGGGCTGTTGCTTAACCATTACACTACTAAGTTGAACACAAGACTCAAAGCTGGAGGAACATAGGAGATGAAAAAACTTGCTTGAAAAGGCAGCTGAAGAAAGTTGAAATATACTGAAGTTGTAAAGGTTTAGTTCAAACGCATTATTATTACAAGAGTAGTTTAATTGTAGTGTTAAAATGTCAAACATCTTACTTGTACATCATGCCCTGAGCGGGATTTGAACTCGGGGTTCCCACAGTAAGGAGCATTTGTTTAAGCAGTACAGTACTGATAGGAACATGTGTAGAGCAGTTCGAGGACTGGTTTAATAGATGAGTTGCTTGCAAAGGCTAAAATGCCCTCAGTGGGATTTGAACCGCAGTCTTCTGTGAGAGAGTCTAATTGCTCTATACCAGCTTTCCATTCATTTTCAATGGGGAAAAATTTTTGAAATTAGCTTAATATTTCAAAAAGTATAAATAGTATCAATGAGCAAAATGGAAGCACTCGAGTCCCGGAAGAGCTGAATATTTTGATAGTTGAACGGTTCCTATAGCTCAAACGGTGCGGCCGGAGTTAGATGCCGTTAAGTGTACGGAAGAACTATAATAATAATAATAAAGATTAGAAAAACAATACTGTGAATGCTTTCAGCATTCACAGTGATAATAATAATAAAGATTTGAAAAACAATACTGTGAATGCCTTCAGCATTCACAGTGACTAGAAAAAGCATTTCCATAAGAAAATGCACTGTGAATGCTGACATGCCGAATGAATTCCATTGAATTGGTTAAACTGCTGAAGCAGTTAAAACATAGCTGAAGTAGCTGAATTTGTTTGAGTGTCTGTAGAAGTAGAAAGAGTTGAACAAATTTGAATTCTAAAGTATTACTAAAATAGCTAGAGCAGTTAAGCTGTATGGAGCACAACTTGTTTGAACTTGTGATGTTCGCAATGAGTGGGATTTGAACCCAAGTTTCCTGCAGCAGAGGGCAGTTGCTTAACCATTACACTACCCAGTAGCATACAAGATGCAAAGCTGGAGGAACATAGGAGATGAAAAAAAGGCAGTAGTGATAAGTTAATATGAAACAGCTGAAGCAATTAAAACAAACAACAGGAATTGTTTGGATGTTTGCAGAAGTTGAAGCAGCTGAAGAAAGTTGAAATAGATTGATAAAAGTGCTAAAAGTTTAGTTCAAAATCATTAAAAATCATACTTTTAAATAATGCCATGATGTTTGCAGAAGTTGAAGCAGTTGAAGAAAGGTGAAATAGAATGAATTCCATAGTATTGCTGAAACTTCCTGAAGATTCCTAGAACAGAGAGCAGTTGCTTAACCACTACACTAGTGACAAGTTAATATGAAACAGCTGAAGTAGTTAAAACATAGCTGAAGTAGCTGAGTTGAAGAAGCTGCAAGAACACAGTTGAAGTAGTTGTACACTCTATATTGGATTTGAAGCACAGCCCCTGAAAGTGAAGGCCTGCAGCCTAACCACACAGCTAAAAGTAGTAAAACATAAGTATTAGGAGTATGTAGGTTGCTGAAACAGTTGAAAGCACACTTTGATGTAATTTGTACAACACAGGTCCAAGGTGGATTTGAACCCACAATCCCCAGGGCAAAGCACAGCACCTTAACCAGTGAGCTACTGCGCAACACAGTGTTAATGGAGGTGCAGGACGTTGACATTTCAGAAATAGTCAGGAGCTGCATATCTACTGCAGCTACAATGTGGCAGAGGACAGGAATTGCATACAGCTGTAAATACAAAAACCTCAATATTTCAAAAAGTATAAAAGATATCAATAAGCAAAATGGAAGCACACTTCCCCTTGAAAAGCTGCACATTTTGATATTTGAACGGTTTCTGTAGGTCAAAGCGTGCGGGAGAAGATAGGTGCCGACGGATGGCTCAGGAGAATATCAACGTTAACACTAGAAAAAGCATTTCCATAAGAAAATGCACTGTGAATGCTGACATGCTGAATGAATTCCATTGGATTGCTAAAACTGCTGAAGCAATTAAAACATAGCTGAAGGAGCTGAATTTGCTTGAATGTCTGTAGAAGTAGAAAGAGTTGAACAACTTGAACTTTGAATTCTAAAGTATTGCTAAAAATGCTAGAGCAGTTAAGGTGAATGGAGCACAATTTGTTTGAATTTGTGAAGTTTGTCATGAGTGGGATTTGAACCCTGGTCTCCTGGAGCAAAGGGCTGTTGCTTAACCATTACACTACTAAGTTGAACACAAGACTCAAAGCTGGAGGAACATAGGAGATGAAAAAACTTGCTTGAAAAGGCAGCTGAAGAAAGTTGAAATATACTGAAGTTGTAAAGGTTTAGTTCAAACGCATTATTATTACAAGAGTAGTTTAATTGTAGTGTTAAAATGTCAAACATCTTACTTGTACATCATGCCCTGAGCGGGATTTGAACTCGGGGTTCCCACAGTAAGGAGCATTTGTTTAAGCAGTACAGTACTGATAGGAACATGTGTAGAGCAGTTCGAGGACTGGTTTAATAGATGAGTTGCTTGCAAAGGCTAAAATGCCCTCAGTGGGATTTGAACCGCAGTCTTCTGTGAGAGAGTCTAATTGCTCTATACCAGCTTTCCATTCATTTTCAATGGGGAAAAATTTTTGAAATTAGCTTAATATTTCAAAAAGTATAAATAGTATCAATGAGCAAAATGGAAGCACTCGAGTCCCGGAAGAGCTGAATATTTTGATAGTTGAACGGTTCCTATAGCTCAAACGGTGCGGCCGGAGTTAGATGCCGTTAAGTGTACGGAAGAACTATAATAATAACTAGAAAAAGCATTTCCATAAGAAAATGCACTGTGAATGCTGACATGCCGAATGAATTCCATTGAATTGGTTAAACTGCTGAAGCAGTAAAAATGTAGCTAAAGTAGCTGAATTTGTTTGAATGTCTGTAGAAGTAGAAAGAGTTGAACAACTTGAACTTTGAATTCTAAAATATTGCTAAAAATGCTAGAGCAGTTAAGCTGAATGGAGCACAATTTGTTTGAACTTGTGATGTTTGCAATGAGTGGGATTTGAACCCAAGTTTCCTGCAGCAGAGGGCAGTTGCTTAACCATTGCACTACTCAGTAGCATACAAGATGCAAAGCTGGAGGAACATAGGAGATGAAAAAGGCAGTAGTGACAAGTTAATATGAAACAGCTGAAGCAATTAAAACAAACAACAGGAATTGTTTGTATGTTTGCAGAAGTTGAAGCAGCTGAAGAAAGTTGAAATAGATTGATAAAAGTGCTAAAAGTGTAGTTCAAAATCATTAAAAATCATACTTTTAAATAATGCCATGATGTTTGCAGAAGTTGAAGCAGTTGAAGAAAGTTGAAATAGAATGAATTCCATAGTATTGCTGAAACTTCCTGAAGATTTTTAGAACAGAGAGCAGTTGCTTAACCACTACACTAGTGACAAGTTAATATGAAACAGCTGAAGTAGTTAAAACATAGCTGAAGTAGCTGAACAGAAGTTGAAGAAGCTGCAAGAACACAGTTGAAGTAGTTCTACACTCTATATTTGATTTGAAGCACAGCCCCTGAAAGTGAAGGCCTGCAGCCTAACCACACAGCTAAAAGTAGTAAAAGATAAGTATTGGGAGTATGTAGGTTGCTGAAACACTTGAGAGCATGTTTTAATGTAATTTGTACAACACATGGCCAAGGTGGATTTGAACCCATGATTCCCAGAGCAAAGCGCAGCACCTTAACCACTGAGCTACTGCACCACACAGTGATGATGGAGGTGCAGGACGTTGACATTTCAGAAATAGTCAGGAGCTGCATAACTACTGCAGCTGCAATGTGGCAGGGGAGAAGAACTGCATACAGCTGTAAATACAAAAAGCTCAATATTTCAAAAAGTATAAAAGATATCAAAACGCCAAATGGAAGCTCACTTCCCCTTGAAAAGCTGCACATTTTGATATTTGAACGGTTTCTGTAGGTCAAAGCGTGCGGGAGAAGATAGGTGCCGACGGATGGCTCAGGAGAATATCAACGTTAACACTAGAAAAAGCATTTCCATAAGAAAATGCACTGTGAATGCTGACATGCCGAATGAATTCCATTGAATTGGTTAAACTGCTGAAGCAGTAAAAACATAGCTGAAGTAGCTGAATTTGTTTGAATGTCTGTAGAAGTAGAAAGAGTTGAACAAATTTGAATTCTAAAGTATTACTAAAATAGCTAGAGCAGTTAAGCTGTATGGAGCACAACTTGTTTGAACTTGATATGTTCGCAATGAGTGGGATTTGAACCCAAGTTTCCTGTAGCAGAGGGCAGTTGCTTAACCGTTACACTACCCAGTAGCATACAAGATGCAAAGCTGGAGGAACATAGGAGATGAAAAAAGGCAGTAGTGACAAGTTAATATGAAACAGCTGAAGCAATTAAAACAAACAACATGAATTGTTTGGATGTTTGCAGAAGTTGAAGCAGCTAAAGAAAGTTGAAATAGATTGATAAAAGTGCTAAAAGTTTAGTTCAAAAGCATTAAAAATCATACTTTTAAATAATGCCATGATGTTTGCAGAAGTTGAAGCAGTTGAAGAAAGTTGAAATAGAATGAATTCCATAGTATTGCTGAAACTGCTGAAGCAGTTAAAACATAGCTGAATGGAGCACAATTTGTTTGAATGTTTGTGGAAGCTGAAACAAATATATTGATAAAATTGCAGTTTAAAAGCATTAAAAATGTGACTTGTAAATTCTGCCATGAGCAGGAATTGAACTCAAGATTCCTACAGCAGAGGACAATCACTTAACCACTACACTATTGAGCAGCACACAGGACAAATAGCTAGAGGACCATAGAAGAAGTAATAAGTAGAAGTAGAAAGAGTTGAACAAGTTTGAAATACATTGCTAAAATTGCTTCAGCTGTAGATTAAAATTGTCACAGATGTTACTTTTATAGCATGCCCACAGTTGGATTTGAAGTCAAGATTACTAGAGCAGAGAGCAGTTGCTTAACCACTACACTAGTGACAAGTTAATATGAAACAGCTGAAGCAGGTCTCATACAGATTGCAAGCAGTTTTGAAAGTACCATCAGGTGCAATCTACTGATTGGTGGGCCAACAATTAGCACAGAACAGAATGTGCTAACCATCAAAGCCCAAACAGCTTGTTTTGGATGTCATTAGCTTGCCATGCAGTGTGAAGGTCATTTCCTGTCACAGCAGTTTCACTTAGGGTGTTGACAACTATTTATATAAAACGTGAATGTTAAGCACATCAAACGTTTACATCTAACACAAAGTACAGTCAACATTGTAATTCAATTGTTAATTTGCAGCAGTAGTCACTATTTATAAGCTGAAGCTGTTTTTCTGGGAAGGAGGTGTGAACATTCAAATGTGACCACCCCCACTTTTGAAACTGCTATAATGCAATTGTTAGGAACAACCAGAAGATGGGGCTGTGTGTAAAATATCTTAGAGTGTTTGACTTGTAAAGTCAGTGTCAGACACTAAGTAGACTGTGGAAACTGTTTAGTGCCACATTGGCTTCAAGAAACGTCGAAGAGTTATTGGTGTTGAAATCAACTGCTGAAACTGTTGACAGAGTGTTGCAGAATCCAGTAAAAGGTTCTGTACAATATATTGTGTACATGAGAGGCTTAAACAGGAAAAGCTGGATTTTAAAAGAATAAAGTTGAAATATATTGATAAAAGTGCAGTTTAAAAGCATTAAAAATGCAGAAATACTTTGCTGCTACACTAATGACAAGTTAATATGAAACAGCTGAAGCAGTTAAAACATAGAAGAACAGGAATTGTTTGTTTGCAGAAGTTGAAGCAGTTGAAGAAAGTTGAAATAGATTGATAGAAGTGCAGTTTAAAAGCATTAAAAATGCACAAATACTTTGCTACTACATTAGTGACAAGTTAATATGAAACAGCTGAAGCAATTAAAACAAACAGCAGGAATTGTTTGGATGTTTGCAGAACTTCTATAACATGCCCACAGCAGAAGTTAGAGTACTGCTTCAAAACTAAAGTTATGTGTTTGAAAACAAGAGGAGAAATAGTATCAAACAGACTGCAGGCAGGTTTGACAATACCATCAGATGCAATCTACTGATTGGTGGGCCAACAATTAGCACATTACACAACATGCTAATCATCAAAGCCCAAACAGCTTGTTATGGATGTCATTAGCTTGCCATGCAGTGTGAAGGTCATTTCTTGTCACAGCAGTTTCAGTTAGGGTGTTGACAACTATTTCTATAAAACGTGAATGTTAAGCACATCAAACGTTTACATCTCACACAAAGTACAGCCAACATTGTAATTCAATTGTTAATTTGCAGCAGCAGTCACTATTTATAAGCTGAAGCTGTTTCTGTGGGAAAGTGGTGTGAATATTCAAATGTGACCACCCCCACTTTTAAAACTCCTATAATGCAATTGTTAGAAATCATACTTTTAAATAATGCCATGTGAAGTTTAAGCAGTTGAAGAAAGTAAAAATAGATTGATAAAAGTGGTAAAAAGTTTGGCAGCTCCAGGACTGGTTTAATAGATGAGTTGCTTGCAAAGGCTTAGATGCCCTCAGTGGGGTTTGAACCGCAGTCTCCTGTGGGAGAGTCCAATTGGTCTATAGCAGTTTCCATTCATTTTCAATGGGGAAAAAAAGTTGAAAATAGCTTAATATTTCAAAAAGTATAAATTGTATCAATAAGCAAAATGGAAGCACTCGATTCCCGAAAAAGCTGAACATTTTAATATTAGAACGGTTCCTATAGCTCAAACGGTGCGGCCGGAGTTAGATGCCGAAAAGCGTACGGAATAACTATAATAATAATAAAGATTAGAAAAACAATACTGTGAATGCTTTCAGCATTCACAGTGATAATAAAGATTTGAAAAACAATACTGTGAATGCCTTCAGCATTCACAGTGACTAGAAAAAGCATTTCCATAAGAAAATGCACTGTGAATGCTGACATGCTGAATGAATTCCATTGGATTGCTAAAACTGCTGAAGCAATTAAAACATAGCTGAAGGAGCTGAATTTGCTTGAATGTCTGTAGAAGTAGAAAGAGTTGAACAACTTGAACTTTGAATTCTAAAGTATTGCTAAAAATGCTAGAGCAGTTAAGGTGAATGGAGCACAATTTGTTTGAATTTGTGAAGTTTGTCATGAGTGGGATTTGAACCCTGGTCTCCTGGAGCAAAGGGCTGTTGCTTAACCATTACACTACTAAGCTGAACACAAGACTCAAAGCTGGAGGAACATAGGAGATGAAAAAACTTGCTTGAAAAGGCAGCTGAAGAAAGTTGAAATATACTGAAGTTGTAAAGGTTTAGTTCAAACGCATTATTATTACAAGAGTAGTTTAATTGTAGTGTTAAAATGTCAAACATCTTACTTGTACATCATGCCCTGAGCGGGATTTGAACTCGGGGTTCCCACAGTAAGGAGCATTTGTTTAAGCAGTACAGTACTGATAGGAACATGTGTAGAGCAGTTCGAGGACTGGTTTAATAGATGAGTTGCTTGCAAAGGCTAAAATGCCCTCAGTGGGATTTGAACCGCAGTCTTCTGTGAGAGAGTCTAATTGCTCTATACCAGCTTTCCATTCATTTTCAATGGGGAAAAATTTTTGAAATTAGCTTAATATTTCAAAAAGTATAAATAGTATCAATGAGCAAAATGGAAGCACTCGAGTCCCGGAAGAGCTGAATATTTTGATAGTTGAACGGTTCCTATAGCTCAAACGGTGCGGCCGGAGTTAGATGCCGTTAAGTGTACGGAAGAACTATAATAATAATAATAAAGATTTGAAAAACAATACTGTGAATGCCTTCAGCATTCACAGTGATAATAAAGATTTGAAAAACAATACTGTGAATGCTTTCAGCATTCACAGTGATAATAATAAAGATTTGAAAAACAATACTGTGAATGCTTTCAGCATTCACAGTGATTATTACTGGGGACAACAAGACCGCATTCAGTCGGCCAGGACACGAGAGGAAGTGGAGGTAAAAGTGCACGATGATGTCTGCCTTTCAGTCCACTGCATCTCAAGCGGACACTAGCACAATGAAGCCGCCAGTGGTCAATAGAAGAGTCAGAGAACACAAAGAGTCCTGGGCAGGGAACGTTCTATCCTGAGGGAAGGTCAAGATGGACTAAGAGGGTAAAGAGAAATGACTGTGCTTCTACGCTCCGATCTACAAAATGACACAGCGCCTCTGATGTTGCTTTTTGCATATTGTATGCAAACTTGTCCTAAAACCCTGTTTTGGAGAAGGCAGCAGCCACGAACAGACTCGAGGCTTTTGGATTTCTGTAGCGTGGACTCATTCACTCTTTCACATGTGGCATAATAATCGGGCATGTGTTTGCCGTGCGGTATGGATCATATCACATGTCTTGGAGTGGGGGTGGGTGAATCTGTGTCTGTTGTGGTGGGAATCAGGGGGGTTTCTTTACGTAAAACAGGAGCTTCTAAGCACAGGCTTGTCCAAACATTGTTGTCCAGGCCTTCTGACAGAAGGATTAGAAGCACCTGCCATCGAGACAAAGGCAGGCCTCAAGCCTGTTAGTGTCAGCGCCACTAACAGTGAGTATTACAGTTTTCCTAATGGCTAAACCAGTCTTCCTCCATCTGCAGAAGATGACACCCCCATACTGCTGTTTGCATGCATAGATCATTTTCCATTATTTATGTGTGTTTTTCTGTCTTTATACAGTATAAAAAGTTGAATCAGATGGAACAAAAGTTCATAAAATTAGATGTTTTTTTCTGGTTTGGGGTAAAATCAGCTATTTTATACTAAGCCATATTAAATAGGCACAGGCTTATTAATAATTAAGATTATTTTGATATTTTGAAAGCACATTTTGTGTTGTTTGAAGGAAAATATTGCTTTTGTTGCTGTGTTAAATGAATGATGATGTTTTTGTGGTTTGTTCTATGTCTACAAACAGCAAAACAGAGGTGTCATGTTTTACAGACGGCTAAAGACTGATTCCGAGCTGGCTGTTGCATTTGTGTGCATTAGACATTCATAAAAAAACAATAAACAAGCACTTTCTGTCAGCTGTGAATAGGTGACACAGTTAATGTGATAAAGTTGGGGGTCTATGAATGTACCCCGCTATTTGTCCACTGACAGCTGGGAAGAGCTCCAGCGATCCCGCGACCCTTGAAAAGCAGTTCGGGTAATGGATGCACGTATGGAATAAATGTGTACAACTGCAAACGTATCTCCATCTGTTGCTTTGATGCATTTAATAGGCACTAAAAAGCATTAAACTCTTTTTGTGGTTAGCATTAGATGAATTTCACGTGATACTGTTGCTGAAAGGCACAAAGCACATTTGTTTTTGCTTCGTGTGAATGAAGGAACAGGTATATTTGTGACCAGACCACACTGTTTGGACTGAGGTCTGTTTTTTCTAGTAAGCAACTATACTAAACTAAACTACACTGTAATGCGACCTCCATGAGCCGCACAGCAGGTTGAATGTCTTGCGTGTGAAACTCCTTGTTCAATGAGAGATTTTCATAAATTACAGCAAAAGATATTAAATGTCTCACTGGAGGATAATGTCTCCTGCCCGGGAAACCCCAAGCCACCCTGAATATGGGGGGTGTTCGGTGGTGTAGGATTAAAGGAGTTGGCGGGGGGGTGCAGAGTGACAGCGCCCTTGGGGATCTTACTCCAGCGCAGCATGGTGTATGTCCCTTGTTCAATCCCCTGATTGAGAGAACGACCTGGGGGTTGGCAGGCTGGTGCTGTGTGTTGTAGGCTCTGGCCGTGTCAGCTCAATTTGCATGAGACTCAGCTGCTGAGAAACAGGAGGAAGGAAACTGGATGGCGGTTGCATGGAGGTTGGACGGGAGCCATCAGGTGCGATGTGACATGGAAATAAACGATGTGGGAAGATATGGCAAAATCTGAGTAATAATAGGTAGAAAAGGAGTGAAGTTATTTCCCCAGTTTACACAGAACAATGATTATTAGCTGAAAAGCTGAAGTGAATACTGAATTTATAAAAGATCAGTGATCAGTGAGTTTATCAGTGATAAAAAAAAAGCACTAATTAATCTGCTCACTTCTTATTAGCATGTTTTAGCTCTGGCCAATCATTTTGCTCATCCTTTAAATATCACCCTACTTCTGTTACTCTGCCCCTCAGACCTACATTTACACAACTCTCCTCCTCATCAGCGCTTATCCTGAAGAGTGATCCACACATGCAGTTGTATTTCCTTTCCTTTCCAGACCAATTTGCACGTAACTACTCTCATCGTCTCGAGCCAGAGTTTTATATTCAAGTAGCGCCAAAACACAAGTTATCTCGAGCTACCTTACAGAACAAAATTAATAAAAGTTATATGGAAATCACAACGAATCCCACTTGAGTAAGCGATAGTCAACAGTGATGAAGACAAGGTCAGTATCGAGCTGCAGCTTCAGGACATTTCCTCTGGAAATCTAGTGGGAATACTCCAGAAATGGAAACAGAGTAGCACACAGTGGTCACGATCAAGTTAATATGGTAAATTTCATTCCTTAAAAAACAACAACTTTGTGTGGAGCCATATGAACAGACCCAGAACTTACAAAGGAACGAAAATTTAATGTAGTAAAATACTAAATAATTAAGGTTTCACTAAACTCACTAAACGGGTAAAAGACAAACTTAGACAATTGAACTAGAACTGAAAATCACTGCTTACACAGGAACTGACGGAGACAAAAGGTGAGAACAAGGCAAACATACCAACGCGTCTCACGAGCACTAACATAAAATAACGATGGTCAACCAATACAGACTTACAGGGTCGTAGTCAGGACAAACGAACAAACAAACCGACGAAGTGACAAAGTGAAGCTGGTGAGGAGTCCTTACATGCTCCTGAGTCCAGCTGAAGACTGTCCCTGATGAGAAGGGAGTAGCAGAGGTGAAAGCAGGACATGACAGGAACAACATGAAGTAGCTGCTTCACCAGTAGAACACCAACCACCTTTCCACCACACACACACCATCACACTACCGAGATGAAAACATGTACAACAGAAATCCAATAATGAAGTCCAGAGGTCACGATCCAGGTCATAGGTCAACTCCTCACGGTAACAGGTCCAAACCAGACGACACAGCCGGTGTCAAATACACAGTCCAGGTCGAGACGAGAGCAGAGATGACAGTCGAAGGCAGGGCAGAGTCAAGTCACTTCCTAGGGTCAGAGATCACAGAATAATAAAGGAGCAGGCAAAATTTCAGGTCAAAACACGATGAAAACAGAGGGACCCAGCATCTTAACTAAGACACGGCTCACAGACAACCGAGCGATCTGTAGTTACAGACCCCATTCTACGCGCCAACTCTAGGGAGCAGCCCAGCAGTCTGTTGGGTTTATCTTTAAGATGAAATGGTTTTATGGGGATACGCTAATGCAGGACACGTGTGTCTCTTGTTAATTCCGGTCCGTTACAGGCGGAATCTTTACTTCCTGTTTCCCTCATTATTTTGATAGGCACTTCTGCTTCCTGCAACTTTACTAATCAGCCTAATTACTTTCACCTGTGTCTCCCCCTCAGCGCATAATCCCCTCTCTGCCGCGATCACTTCGCCAGATCATCCGCTATCGCCCGTGCAGCATCCAGCCTCCTGTCTCTCGAGACCTTGCCAAGAGCTGTGACCTTTATCTGCCGCGTTTTTGTTTTGTGAGCCATTTTCCCAGTGCTGTGCCTTTTAAGTCCTATGCTACAAAAGGATGTTGCGATCTAGCGCATGGAACAGAATGAGTGTCGAAACAAGAGTACGGCCTGAAGCTAAGAAAGCATCGTTAGTTACTCTAACCAGAGATGTTCCTGTGCTATAATCCCGACACAGGTTATTAATGGCAGGTTATTTTGGACTTTCTCAGTTTGCCCTGTTCTCCTGCCGTCCAGTAAAGTTTCCGTTTGTTCAGTTACACGTCACTCATGCACATGCTCACACGCCCCGGTGTTTCACGCCCACCTGTTGTTACACTATGTCCCCAGTTAGTTTCATGTTGTCTTGCCATCATATCTGGAAAAACACTTCATATTCAATATTTTTTGTTGTTGTTAGTTGTTAGCTTTTTTAATGCTTTGTTTTTATTTTTGATGGTTGCAATACTATTATGAAAATAGCCCATTTTATTCCAGCCTGGCGGAGTTGGAGGGATCCTGTCGTCAGACAAAGGGATGTGACACCAACTCCTCACGTCCACGTCATCCTCACATGATGCTGAAAAACGCTATTCGCATTTGATGAGCGTCCGTGTTCGTCAGACGTATTCAGGCTGTTTATAGAGGACTCATGTTCACTTTCTTCCGCTGCACGAGCCATTTCAACAGCAATTTGTGAAGTAAAGCAACGGAAAACATGTGAGTATATGGAGTTTGCACAACGAGCGGTAAATAACGCTCCCGTCAGGCGCTCGATGCGTCGATTAAACTCGTATAAAGCATAGAAACACATAAACACCAGAAAAGGATGAGTTTTTGAAGTTTTAGTTCTGGACGTGATGACTGACTCAACATTGACAAGTGTTGTTGTCACCACTTCTACCTGCTGTAAAGTCTATTATAGTGAATTCAAATGTAAATAAAAATGACCTGAGGGTTTTGGGGAACAACTATTAAATGATCAGCCTTGGGAATGATTAAAGCAGTGGTTGGGTTTCTGAGTTTCTTACTGGCCAGGGTTGTTTTCTTGTTTGTCTACAGTTTTCTCACCTTCGTCACGTGACGTCACTTCCTGTTTCCTGTCTTTGGACTATCACTGCTATCAAGTGTAAGTGATTAGTTAGTTAGTTTATGAGCATCGTTTGGAACTTTGGAACTTGTAGTGACAAACACTACAGATCTTGCCATGATGTTACCGGGATCTAGTCCCTCCAGTTTCATACTGTCCTTGCTGGAAACAGGAAAAAGTCTCCTGATGGTATCATCCAAATGTCAAACATTCAGACTCCCTACCGTGACATATTTGGAATAACCCCCTTTTTCCCCGGGCTTGATTGGTTCCTGGGCGGTTCCCTCCCCCCATTGCTACCATCCTTCTTCTCCCTGTCTTCTCCCTGTGTTTTTGTGTTTCTGGTCCACTTCCCATTTCCTAAGCCCTGGAGTGTTGATAGACGCACACATGACCACTATCATTTGGATCTGCCATTAATTTGAAACATGGCAGAGCACAGAAGAGTTCCTTTCATTTAACATATAGTATGATGTTTGACAAGGTTCACCCCTGAGTGAGGTAGCAGGTCAGAAAATGGATTGAGGTGCTCTTGTTTTCTCCTCATTACCTGTTTTCTGTTCATATCCACTGCTGTGGTCAGTTATTGTCATTACCTGCACGTGCTCTCTGGATTCAGCATGAATAGACTTCAGCCACACTTGACACACTTCACATTGTTGCTTTTTGCTACTCTGGTTGTCTCTGTTGCTGTTTTCTGGTTTGCATGTTGGTTAAAGTTTGATAACATAAGATAATTCTTTATCGATCCCACCGTCGGGAAATTTAACAGCTACAAAAAAATATTAAGGTGCAAAAGAACGAAATTTATACAAATACAAAACATTATACATAAAGTCCCAAATAAACTATACCAGATAATCCGCCTTGTTTGTCCTCTTAGTAAGTTTGCTCTTTGTTTCTTGACTAGTTTGTTAGTTTTGTTTTCCCTTTTTGTCTCCACCTGCTTTGCAGTGATTTTGAATTTCCTGGATTGTCATCTTGTAGCTTTGAACCTGCCTTATACAGTGATTTTGTTTGTATTGTTTTCTGTAATCTTGGTTTATTACTTGAACCACGTTAGTCATCATACTTATCCTTTTTTTCTTGCATTTGCATTGATCCTTAGTTTTGTATTGCTTTCAATATTGCTTTCTCTTGCTAATTTTGATTTTTAGTTAACGTTCATTTCCACTGGCTTGTTTGTTTGTCACCATTCCTTTTGTTTTTGATTATTATTACATGATTATTTTCATAAGCCCTGTGGTTCGTGCATTTGGGTCCCAACCCGGTTTGTTGGTCGGACCTTAGCAGCGAGTAGGTCGAGAGTTTAATTACGGCCTAAACCTTATCTCCAGGTCTGTCTACAAGACCAGACCAAATTATTGGTTAAGATATTCGCATCTCAGTGTGAGGAGCCAAGCAGGTAGGCAAGAGAAAATACATGTGAATCTTCAACTTATTTTATCCAAAAAATATGAATGAAAGCCAAAACAAACCTCAGGCACAGTTAACTGAGCAAACATTACTGCAACTACCTAGACCAACTAACAGAGACCTGAAATGAACACAAAGAGAAACATATAGTGGTTGACAGACAATCACAGACAGGTTGCTTGTTCAAACACTGCTACTCTTTGACGAAGACAGAAGTACAGATGCTATGAATCAACTTCTATACAGCTTTACCTGGATGACATACTGCTGATTATGTGATGATTCAACCCAGGGAGCTTCCTGCATCAAAGAGACACCCCTGATGCCTGAAACAACTATCTCACCTCATGTGACCCCACATCTGAAGCAAACACCTTTATCTGTGCTCAGCTCAAGGGCTCCTGGAAAAACTTAAAACACAGAGGGACAAGTTGCCAGAGTCTTTGCAAGCTATGTTATTATAAGTCAGATTATGGTGTACGTTAGCCCTGATTTTTGAGAATAAACTTTGTTTGAGAGAAAAAGATATATATGCTTTGAAATATCATAACACATGTGACACATACAGTAAATACATAAAGTGATGCCCCTGTTCTTTTATACTGTCCACATTTAAAATTGAAGATAGCTGAACTGTAGATAGTACCATGAGCATAATGAGATTTCAGGTTAAGAAAGAGAATAGAAAGCCACAGCGTGTACATCTTCAAATGGCTTTGTGAACGTAAATAACCCCATGATGTTCAACGCCTGCTTGTGACAGGTGAAATATTACAATAATAATAATAATGAATTCTGATAATAGATTTGTAGGCAGAATTAGGGAAGGAGTCAAAAGTAGAGTACTGTACCTGCACAGACAAAAACTATCACAAAGCTGACAAGCATGTGCATGGAAAGTGGTTGTGAGCGACTGAAAGTGAGACAAACAAGGAAATGAAGACGGGTGTATCTCCTGGTGGCTATAGGCTACATGACGCTGTAATCTGGAGTCTTTTTAAAAGCCATCTCTCCCTGTCAGGATGCAGGGCTTTCTCTCACGCTGCGGCCAAGAGCGTGGAGATGGAGCCTTTCAAAAGTGCTTGACTTCAGCCACGGTGGCTGCTCCGCATCAGATAGCCTTTCTCCTTTTACACGGTGGCCTTTATCACCTAGCTGAATGGAGACAAAGTGCCCTTACCCGAGCTGACCTGCAGCAGGCTTCATGCACTTTTCACAGGACTTTTACTGTTACAAAAGCAAAATTCCCAGCTCAATAAAGCTGAATGAAAGCGGATTAAAATGAAACATTTCAAATATAGATACATTACATTAAAACGCATACATGCATAATTTTTGGATTGATATCATGTAACTTAAGGTAAAGTTCAGGCTGAAGCACAGCACATAGAGATACAGAACAATGTTACAACGTCTTAGGACATATACTGCATATAAGCTTTGCAGCATTGTTTCCTGGCTCCTCACAGCCAAGCACAGACACTGTAGGACACAAGGTAGATGGTTAGGTCACATTTGATGGTCAACAAGTGACCGATCCTTTCTTTCTTTGTAGTAAAGCCTTGACATAAATGAAGATACACTAATGAAGTATTCACCACACTGAGCCGTAGCCAAACCACAACAGTGCAGACACACGCTTTGTTTTCCCCTCAGCAATTATCCCAGGATGGGGAATATTGTGAAATGTAGCCACCACATTTTGGTGACGTTGAGGGTTTTATGTTCTGCTCTTTGTGCTCCACCTTCAGCTCTCCTTCATATTACTGCCTACACGAAAAACACAAAAAAGCATCCTGGTGGTTGCGAAAGATACCGTCTGGATTCAGTTTTCTTCTCACAGGAAATTCAAATTGTGACCATCTCCAAGGTTAACCAGAGCTAAATACCCTGTAGTGGCGTTTAGTTCCAGTGTCTCGCTTTTGTTTTGAGATCTGTTTTGTTGAAAATTAGCTGTGGTTTGTGAGAAACTGAGTCTGGGGAGTCAAAACATTTGCGGTATGGGAATCTGACGATTACAGCACGGCTGGAGTACAGACGGAGGGATGTTATCTCAAGGACAAAACATGTAGACACACCTTAGAGAAAAGACATTTTAGCATCTTACATCCTGAGCAGCTGTGGGCCGTGGTAAGAATCTGTGTTTAAGTGTTTAAGGCAAATATATAGAGTAAATCCATAGAGAGGCTTTCTTAATTCTATTAAAGATGCAGATCACGCAGGTGTAACTGAGACCTGAGATGATCAATGATCTTCTGGTTAATGTCAAATAACTGAGCTGTTTATAAGTTGAGTCGAATGTATAAATGACGTCACAAGGTCACCGGACCGGATGCAAATATGCCCACATTATGCACATTTAAGGTCACTGCATAGAAAATCCCAATGTTCCCTGAAATGACGCGTCTGGGCCGTTACCGAAGCCTGTGCAAAGGCATCAATGTCGGTCTCGGAATAGAACGTACAAAACAACTTTAGTCATGGTTTTTACAGGAACACGCCAGCACAAGTTCAAAAGCGTTCAGGAAGCCGATGGTCTGGAAGGAGAACAACAACGTCTTAAGCGTCTAAAACTATTATGAACCGTCACATGGTGCCAATTGCTTGGCTTCAGTGTGGGCAAACAAGAGATGAAAGAGAACCATAAAGTGTCCAATGAATAGAATCCGTCTAATTGAGAGCCTGACAAATGATGAGCATAGGACTTTACTGCACCCAAAACGCCCTTGTTTTTATTAAGCGCCATTGTCCCGAAGGCCTCGGTGAATAAGGCTGAATGCATACGTTTCCTTCAAAATACGCTTCAGCATTCACACTCTCCTATTAGAAACGTCTATAGATGTTTGCAGTGTGGTAGGCAGAGAGTTAATCAGTGCTAAGGCGCTAATTGGCTGAGACTGTGCTTTTTCCCATGACCTCTCTGTACCCGTATTAGCCTCATTGTTCTTGAAGGTAGCTCGTAGTTATCATAGAGGCTGCACAAAATGAATAACTGAAGAATATATTTCTACTAAATGAGAACTCACGCATCTTACATTTAAAGTTCTATATAAACCGTGATAATAGGTTTGTTTCGTTGGTGGATTAACGAGCGAAGTAGCAACTCTTTTGTTATGCAGACAAACCATTAATCTCCACATCCCCATCGATTAAGGGAAATTAAAGCATTGATACACGCTGGGGGACGCTGCTCCTGGTGTCCTGTTTTAATTGAAAGGACTTCACCACCTAACTGATAATATTTCAAATTAATTACGGGACACTGCTCTGTTTCCAGGAACCACTAACCAATTTAGGAAAAATCGTCCTGCTCTGGGATACTGTGGGAAGCTGCTCCCTTTCAGTAACCAACCAGCAACTGGCACCGGATGAGTAAAAATAATAAAGCAGTTCAATTTATAAGGACTGTGATGTCTTGTGTTGTGTATTTTCACTCCTCAATATAAGTGTATGTGGGGTTTCCCTGAGGAGTCCCCAGGATTTATGGCTCTTTGTGCTCACCACATGCCCTTTGATCCCAAGGACATACTGCAATGCAGCGGTTGGTGGAGTGATGCAGCTGCTGTCAGGCTGCTATTGTTGACAAGGACGTGCAGCTGCAAAGTGTGCCAGCAAGCAAACCACAGAGACGACAAGGCTTCTTTCCACGTAGTGTCTCTTTGGAGAGTAGTAGCAGATGCTGAGGAAGCCTCTGTTCCTGCCAGTATCCCACATCCTCCTCAAGTCCAGCGTTAGGTGGAGCCGGGTTCTGAGGCCATGTGAGGACACTAACAAGCTCCAGAGCTCGCGTCTGAAAGAGACGAAGAGCGACCGACAGTGAGGCTCAACACATGAAGCACATTTGGCCTGTTCACACAAGCACGCACACACTCGCTGCTTGTACTATGTCCCTTTTTTAGGCACACAAAATAAGGAGTAAGACCTTTGTGGAGGATGTCACAGACCCCCCGCTGTGCTTCACGCTGCAATTCAGTGATGCTCCAAGATGGGACATCGCATGACTGGGAGCACAATAATGTGTGTGCATGTATGTATCTGTGTAAGAATCCGTGTGTGTGTTAGATCCACTACACACACACAGACACGCACACACACTGGAGTGGCCCCCTGCTGTGTTCCTATCAGTGTCAACAGTGAATCAACGCGCTCAAGCAGCAGTAAAGCCCCCAAAATCTCTCTCCACTGACCCTGCGTGGACAATAAACCGCATCTAATTACTGGCGCATGCACACGCCGGTCCCTGGCGCTGGCCATGGATAGCCACAAAAAGCAATCAGAGCGCTGGCCAAGTTCTCTTACAGAGATCACGTTTTAAGCCGTATGAAGTTATGTACAGCGTGGCGCACAAAAGGCTGGAACCAAGCTGCTGTGGAAAAAAAATAGTTCTGTCTCTGCGGACACGAAGTCATGGGAAGAGCAACACGTTGGCATGTCTGGTTCAGAACGGATCTAACAAGTCCGGCGGCTGAAGGCTGATCAGTCAGACAGTTTTAAACTTATTTCAGATTAGTTCCCCTCATTTTCCGTTGTAAACGCATTTAGACTTTATAGACCCACCTTGGATTTTTGTTGAAAACTGTTGTACGTACAAACGATTTTATTTTGACTGTATGTTTGTCTCTCTGCAGCCTGACTCTCACCTAACTGCACTAACCTGTCGATCTCTCCTCAGACCCCGTCATCACGCAGAGCGGAAATATTCCGAGGCCAGTTTTTCCTCTGAGCCCTGCCAAGAAGACTCTGTGACTCCATGATTCTCAAGGCTCTTCATCTGTCTGGTAAAGCTGCTGATTTGTTAGCTGCTTCAAGTCAAGTGAAAGTCAGCTCTGTTTTGTAGCTGCGACAGGCCGAGTTCAAGATATTTCTATATTTTTGCCCAAGAGATAAATCTTTTGTTTTCAAGTTTCATCAAGTCTTAAGCTTAGGAATGAATACTCTGTGAATCAGAACCGGGATTCAATTGCACCAGGCCAAGTATTTATTTAAGGGTCAGTGAAGTCTGAGTTGATATCAGGATCAAGAAAAGAAGGAGGAGTTTATTTGGTGCATTGTACTCTTGTACTTTCAGACCATGTGCTCTCTATCTGTTTATTCCCAGGTGTCATTGAGTCTTGACTCTTTTAATTGGAGATGTAGAGTGAGTTCTGTTACGAATATGACCTTAATAACCCGTAGCAGGAGAACCTGACCAGGAAGGATCTACACTATTGCCCCAAACCTCCAGACTACATATCCCATCTGCCCCCTGCCCTTGGCTTCACTGTTGTCTGGATGGGGACTGCTTCACTCTCACCCATCCTGTTACTCCTCTCCAGTCGTTTCCCTACTCGTCCTCCTCACCATCATAGTTCTCGTTTAGACGAGGGACCTGAATGCATCTCCCACCTGCTGCCGGCTACATCCTAATCAGTCTTTCCTTGAAAAACAAACCTCTTGCGTCTGCCTCCTCCCACCTCAGAACACTGTGGATGGGGCTGAGGGCCTCACAGTTGACAAGCTTTTATAAATGACAGGTCCCCCGCCCTGCTTTGTGTAGCAGCAATAGCTGTTATTGGGAGGTTAGAGGAGCAGCTCAGGTTTTTGAAAAGGACTCACGCTGCTGAAAAGAGGAACAGGGTGTTGGGGCTTCTATGCCCTTCCAGGTGTGGAGACATCGGGGATGACAGAACACCTGCAACATCCTCACTTTCGTGCTGATTATTTGTCTATATCGCTTTTCTTATTCCAACGAGATAGAGGACGAGGCAGAGAACACAGTCCTCCACTTAATATGACACTCAGTATACGACAGGACTAAGAATAATACGCTGGTATGTTCCAACTAATATTTAAGTTCTACTGTGCACAGTGACTCACATACAGTTATTATTGCTCTCACTGTTAATTTTAAGACACTATTTAATCCGCATATATCTGGTGCTGAAATGTCTCCTTACTAACGTACTGCAGCTACTGTATATTTAGAGTTAACGTGCCTGAATGCGCTGGACCGGAGAAGTAGTTGATGCCCAACACCGTCCAAAAGCAGAGTATGTGAGGTTCCCTCGTTCTTCATCATGGAATATGTGACTGTCTCTTTGTTTCTGTTTGCTTAATCACTTCATTGGTTTCATATATATTCCATAAGCAGGTCTGCAGCCTCTCATCCTTGTCAAATTGAGTTTTTTACTTTGGTGGTTCATTCTCCGCCCTTGTTTCTCCTGATCTGGCTCTGACTGATCCTGCTGTGTGCCTTGAACTTGGACTTCTCTTTGACCTGTGTGGTACCGTGCTCATCTCTGATATTATTTATTTCCTAGTGTTTGTTTGCTGTCTTTTAAAAAGTCCAAAGTCAACACAGACAAGCTGGAGTTTCTGTGAAGGAAACCTGGTTTGGTTTATCATTTTCTCATCATTTATAGGTTGTTTGTGGGAGAACTGCTCTATTTACGAATCTCGTGGCGTCATAGAACACACGGGGGGCAGTTTTATTATTGTCCAGCAATTAGTAGCCAAAGACTCTTAGTTGCCATAGAACCCGAATGACAGCCTCCAGGCCCAGTGGAAGTTTGTTGGACATTTGTTGTTCACATTGAACACTGAGTGCACAGCATGGTTGGCGTTCTTCTGCACTGATAATGAAACAATTGGCTGCATAAGGTGAGAGTGACGCAAAAGAGGAGCTTGCAGCACATCCAGCACAATCAGTTTATCGCATTAGCGATGACAAGTAAATAATCATGTTCTGTTGTTTCAGGAAATGCTTTTAGTAAATATGCATGAAGTGACCTGAAAACATGGGAACAATACACTTATTCACTGCTGGAGACATAGTATTGGGCTGAGTTATCATCAACAACCTGCTGTGTTTTGTCCCCCATCACTGCTTTGGGATGTGTGTACACACATGCACTAACATGCCATTCAGCAAGGTTCCCAAGCAGCATGACGGATACGACAGCAGCCAAGCTTGTACACAATTAATCCTGCTGCGCAAACGTCCTACAACTATAAACTAGTACGTATGCGGTTGAAGAATAGTTTAACACTTTAAATATAAGACAGAATAAAGAGCCAGAAATTCTCTGCTCACGTGTTCAGTGATGGTAAATCTTAAACAGACTTCAAGCTAAGAGTAAAAACCCTGCAGTAGACACCAGAGGAGCTGGACGTGGCTGCAACCTACCGTCTATTGCCTGTGTAATGTTTAAAGCTTTTTATTTGTTGGCAACCACTTTTTGGAGAGATTAGAAAAGGCAGACAGTTTGAGCTCTTAAAGCTCCAGAACTCCAGAACCGCTGGTCTTCCCAAGGAACCAACCATTGGAAGGTTGTGGAGGATACACTGAAAAGGGATTGCAAATGTCCAGAAGCGCTGTTGATGTAAATTTGGACAAAATCAGAAACAATTTTGAAAATGCCAATACGGCACACCGCCGAGCATCTGATTCTGATTAAGCCATCGTCTCTGCACGGGCAGGAAGTGAATACACAACATTTGGAAGCGAGTGACCAAAACACATCTCCTATTCTTGTATTTTTTTAGGGCAGGATCACACAAACACATGTTCAAGCTGAGCGGAAACCAGGGGATTTGAGGAACCATCTGTTAACCAAAGCTTTTGGGAAGCACACTAAGATGATCTTGGGATATTGTTCTCCCCAGGTGGGAATGGCAGGGGTTCCGCAGGGCCCCTCGGGTCTAAGCGGTGAAGGGAGGGAGCTTAAGGAGCGCTGTCTCACTGAGGCCATCATTTTATTTTCATTCATAGCACTTTGACGTTTCAAGTTAGAGGGAAAGGGAAAAATAGCGTTGGGCTAATATCTCTAGTGTTTTCAAACGGACTCCACAAGCATGAAAAAAAAACAGATGAACACAGTTTGCTCATGAGAGGGTCTAGTGGTTCGCTCTGGTGCCTGTCTGTATACGTGGCCCTGCGATGGACTGTGACCGGTCCAGGTTGTGCCCTGCCTCCCGGTGTTGAAACAGCTGCTTAGGTGATGCTGTATTTGAAGTAAACGACGAGCCAAGGGGCCATGCAATGCACGGCGAGCGGCTGAGCTGAATCCACTGACGTTTTTACCAACCGTGAGGACCTTGATGCGTTTAGACAATGTTTTCAACAGTGCACTTAGGGAGCAGCTGTTTCTCTGGGTTACTGAGCAGCAAGAGTTAAAACTGGCCTTTATAAAACATTTTTTTGTGTCTTTGGTTGGACTGAATAGACTGGAGCTTACTACGTATTTACCATATGATGTATTATATTTATTTTATCATGTTTTTATTTGTTGGTACGAACGCTTGTCCTCTGAGTATCTGAGCGTCGACTTCCACTACAGTCATTTAATTTGCATTTCTCCGTGTGGTTTGGGGGATTTTCAACAGGACTGTGGACAGATACATTGGGAATCACCTGATTATGAGACTGTCTCTGTCCGTTGGTTAAAGATCTCCCAAAAAGCGGCTTGTCCACTGTTAGCATTATGGATTAGTTACAGTCTGCAGGCTGCAGTAATTACCACAACAAACAAGAGGCCCCTAAGCCGCGCACTTTTTTTTTTTTTTGCTCTGCTTCTAGACTCCTTCAACTTGTATTTAGGATTTTACCCATGTCTTTGCCTTGTCTATTTGCTTTTTACATCTCCCACTATTTCTACCTTCATTTGCTGCTCAAAAATGATATCTATTAACTATTTTTCCAACGGTTCTTTTTATTTTTAACTATTTACCAGTTTATTCAAATTCACCATTTCTCCACTCTTCTCCTTCTTTCACCTCCTCCATGAAGGTAATGAGTGATTTAATTCCAGGAAAAACAATCTTGGTAGGGTGAACAGATTGTTGAATGCTTGTTGACCTGTCAAAGCAAATAGAATTGCGGCACAGGATTGAAAATCTAAATCTGCATTAGGGGCTTTTGTTGGGCCTGAGGCGACTTGCTCTGCACGAAAGGGGTTTTTATCGCACTGTGGCGGGAAGGAGGACACACACAACTACACACATTGCGTACAACACACCCCTATAATTAAAGACGCAATAACTGATTGCTGACGGTTTCTTGAAACCAAAACAGCCTGAAGACTTCAGCCAAGCCCTCGCCCCTCCTGCCCTGTTTCTACTGCTATGCCGTTCACCTTGCGCACATCAAGTATCTTCCTACTTCCTGCACAGCTGTTAGTGGAAAAGTCATTTAGCATAAGTTCACGATATATGTTTACTTTTATCAGATAATTTTACATCCTTAGCTTAAAATCACACGTCATGTTGAGGTACTTTATTAGGGCTAAACCTTTAACAGTAATTACATGATGTATTTGGAAAAAACAACAAATCCGTCTTGAGTAGCACTAAGTAGCAGTGGAGAGGAAAACTCCCTTGGGATGTTCACCCGTTCAACCAGGATCAGGACGGGACGACGGCAGAGCGGACAGCGACAGAAATCAGAGCAAACAACACAGGTTGGTGGCATCAGCAACTGCTCACCGGAGCCTGAAGACACAGAAAGAGGAAGAAGCACAGACACAGGAGACGCACGTTATATATTAGACATGATATTAAGCAGCTGCGCATTAAATGAGTGTGTGGGTTCCATCCTGCATGTTGTACATCACACAAATACATATAGAGATGGAAAACGCACGTGCAGCTTCCACTCAATCACAGCTGTCTTCTCTCACATTATGAATTAAAATGCGCCACTGAGCAGCAGCTCAGCCTTCATGTGCGGAGCAAGGCCACACTGTTATATCTGACATTTTTCCATGCGTATTCACACCTTGAGACAGTGGAATCGCTGTTAGCGTGTTTGACAGCTGATGTAACTGGGTCATCACTGACCAATCAGAAGTCTCGGCAAATGCTGCTAAATCCTTAATGTTACTATGTTTTCAAAGTCAACTTATTATCCTGCAGTAAAAACTATTTATGGAAGCTGAAGCCCTAAAGTTGTAAAATCTAAACATGTTTGATTATATCATGATGATTTATTCTCAGTATTTGACTCCCAAATTACGTCTACCCAAAGCAAAATACAACACGATACATAATATGCAACAACTCATTTATAAAGTATGATCATTTTTCTAATTGTAATTCCAAATTTTGATCTTATTTTGTAACTATTACACGAATGGCAGTAACTGATCGAGGATGTTAACCAGCCAATATTGTTGCAAAATACGTTAATATTCTTTCTTTTTCTATATGACAGTTAGCAAACTATTAAAAAAGGAAAGGAAAACACCAGACTTATTATGTATGATTTAGGAACACGATGGGAATATGAGAAACGTTGGTCTGCTTCTGCATTAACTTTTGATGAACCCCCGTGTTCCTCTTTAAGACACAGCTGGAGTCAAGGCACACAGTGTTTGTTGCTTGTGCAGTTGTCACGAGGGTTGTTGAGCACAGCCACCGTCTAATAGATGTTTTCTGCTTTGTGGTTCCTGGTCGTCCCAACCCATGGATGTAGAAGCTGTGAAGGTGGTGATGATCTGATCCTGTGACCTGCTGTGGAGCCGCCAGTGGTTCCATCATATTTACCACCGCTGATCCTTCTACCAGCGTTTCTTCTACTAGTGCAAAGCTGCATATTGATAACACCACCACTACTGACACTGGTGACACCACAGTTAACTATTTTTATACTGTAGCTATCGTAACGGTTATAATTGGCAGAGCTGCTGCGACCACTGATCTTCCGTAACGACCTGTACCAGGTATTTAAAGTACTGGATGTTTTTGGAGTAAACCATTGGCAGTGATGCTACTGAGCACATCCTCAGATACCGTCGCTGCCATCATATGGCTTTGGACCACAAACAGGAGATTAATTAAACGGATGCGTCCGAGAGGCGGTCCTGCTGACAAAATCAGTGCTAAGACGCTTCTTAACAGATTATTAGCTACAACATTAAGCCATTAAAATCTTATTTCACACTAATCATCACAGACTCTATCAAGGAATTCATTCATCCATGGCCCATCGAGATTTGCTAAGTCCTGATTAGCATTAGCAGGCTGGACAAAAGTCTGTTCACAGTTCAGACACAAAGTATTTTAAGATTATTATTTTGTATTGTTACAGTCCTGCCCATCTTCTCGACAATAATACAATGTATGAAGTAAAAAAAAACTAAAAATGTTGTATTTTATTTAAGTGAGACTACTGACCACCATCACAGACTCCCACTGGCTGCTGCCTGCTCTGGCATTTGACTTATTTATAAATGGAAATGTGTTGTTGTGTGGTGACAAACTATATTTAATATATTAAGTCATGTTATTCAATTTTCCAATATCATCAATATAATGTTGGTCAGGAATGAAGTGAAACCTATGCATGAAAAAAAGGGAACTTTGTTCACTTTGAAAACCAAAGTGAAGCCCAGATGAAACCTTGGCAACAGCTTTGCAGCTACATAGTAACTTAATATGGACCCACTACTAAACTCTATCTAAGGCAAGGTGGCTTTTGTAAATCGTCAAACAATGGGGAGCTCTGTTGTAGGCACAGAGGTTGATTTTTGCCTTTTAAGTGAAGACACTAGATACCCGCTTTCTTCACCAAACTTTCTTTTTCAAAGCCTTTTTGAACATGAGCAGAGGGCGAAACGCGACACAGGCTCAGCTTGCGAGCTTCAGTCATAGCTACGAAATATTTTCAAACGACCTAGAACTTGTGAGTTTTTAAAAAGACTTTGTGCTTTTTGCCCCAAAAGAGCAGACGACGTTCCCTGAAGCGTGATCAGTGTAAATATGCATAAAACTGTCTGGAGGACGGTTCAGATGTGGCTGAGATGCAACTTGTGTATCACAAAACCAGACGCTTTACCAAAAATGTCAGTCTGAACTGAATTCTTTTTATAATTTGGTCTTTGTTCTGGGCTGACTGTGAATTTTTTGCATTTTGTCCTTTTTTCAGGACGTGAACTGAACCGAACACTCTGAGCCAAACAATTCTTTAAACCACAGGAAGATGTTTATTAAGAAACTATTAAACTTGTTGGTTGAATTACATTCTCATTCAAAGCGCTTTTCTGTTTTCCCCCTTGCTTTAGATTTTTTGTTGCGCCTTTGTGGGACAGATAGCTAAAGCCGCCGAAGCATCTCTTAAAACACGTAATTGTGAACATGTTTCCAAGAACGTGACATCTGTGCCTCAACAACATACTCAACAGATTTCAGACGGCAGCCTCTTCAAAGACCTCCTTTAGTTTTCATCAAGCCATCTCTCTTTCTCTAAATCCTTTACAATAACACACAGGACACTGCACATCAGTCAAAGTGGTATTTTCTATAGAGTCACTCGATAGTGTAGACAGACAAAAGCAGCTTACCAAAAAAAAAAAGAGAGAGAGAAAAATGCAGATGTTTATTTTCATGGGTTACACTGTGATGCCTGGAGGAGGGTCTGGTATAAGATATGACGTTTGAAGTGGTGTGAACTTCCAGCAAGTGGAACGATTCACCTCTACGGGGTGAGGGCTGAATGCATGACGAACACAAAGACCGAGTGGCACAGCCGCTGGGAGGAGACACGTCTTCTCAGCATCAGCGCTATAGGTTGGACTCAGAAACATTGATTTATCTGATGCACACACATCCTACATTTCATTTAACTGACTTGTAAAATACAGACAGATGCTACTTCAGTGTGTATGTAAAGACAAAACTAAAGTTTATAGTCAAATATAAACTTTTTAGAATTTAGCTCTTTGGGAATTAGTTTTGTTTTAGTATTAGAATAGTAAAGAAACTGTCAGAAAGTAGGTAGTAATGCTACAGGACACACTGTGCGGTGAGACTGTTTTGTCAGCTGCTGTTTCCAAAGGCCATTAATAACATTCAAAAATCTTCAAACAAGGGTAAAAGGTTTTAAGTGCTCCCAGCATCTTACCAAACGAGTGAAAGGCCTGGGTCAGTTACTACTCTAGGTGCATGTTTGATCAATATGGAAATAAAAGCCATGTGAAAAAAGAAAACAGTGCCTTACATTTGAAAGCTCACACACAAAAAACACAAAACCTTTTAGAAATAAAAAGGCTGGGAGCGACTTTTAAACTGAAGCAGTTGTTTTTCCTTTTGCGGGCCACGTACTGGTCGGCCCTGCCTTCTCCATCGCGCTCGCCCCGGCCTCCGCTCACGCCCACTTCCTGGTTCTTCGACTGTGCCACTCATTTCCACCTGTGCCTTCTATTCAGTGACTTTAAATACTCTCCTCCTGCCGTCGTCCTCGGCCTGATCGTGTTTTAATGGCAAGTCAAGGCGTCATGTTCATAACCTGCCTGTTTCTCGGGATCAGATTCGTACTTATTTTCCCAGTTATTGTCATGAAGACGCTTGTACTGATGTTTTTACTTAAGACGAGTGATGTCTTGGCCATTAAACATTTTGAATGAAGCTTCGTAAATTGGTTCGTTCAAGGGTGAAGCCACTTGAGGCTTCATTTGCTCCACTAGTCCATCTAGTGGACAAAAACAGAGGTCAACGTATTACAATGAAATTAGACACATTTTAAAAATGAATGAATTCATGTAAATATATCATATTTTATGTCTCATTTATTTCGAGCCAATTCCTGAACCAGTCGTGTGGTTTGGCTGCTGGCCAGGCCTCAGACATCACGTACTGTACGAGCCACTATACGTTCTTTGCTCAGCACAAGCTCCGAAGCCTCTGCAAGACGCATCACTATCTTTTAATAAATCCACACAGTTCTGTGGCATCCTGATTGGTCTCCGTAACAGGTTAGGGAGACAAGTGTTGAGGTGATAATCAGCTTTATTTGTGGCAATAAAACCAGTCTGTGGGGATCAGACGTGCCAGCTGTCTGCGCTACAGCATGATTTTTACAGGGTTTCATATCACAGAGCTCAGGGCAGAAGTTATGATTTCACAGCTCAGTCATTCGTTATAATTGTTGCATCCTACTCAAACCAGGACCCTGCACGACTCTGTCGGTTTGGTTTAATTACCCCAAACTTTGCCGTGAATTCCACAGGTGAGTTGTTACAGCAGAGTCAGCCGAACCCTGACGAAGGCATGACAGCGGCCGCGGCTCCTTGCCTGCAGTGATCTGTTGGTGGATTGTGCGATTCATTAGCTGATTAGCGTAAATCAATTAACAGCCCAAATGAAAACAAAGCAGAGCCCTTCAAGGCAGGAAGGGAATGGCCTGGGGAAAAACACAATTTGTGTGTAGGCTTAACCTAGTTTCTACTTCATCATCCTGTTACACTTCCATCCAGTCTTCTTGTATATCCATACAAAACAAGTACAGTATAAATGTATAACCATGAGAGTTTCTTAATAAACTTGAAACCTGAAACTATGTTAGGTACAGTAGCTTCCTACTTATGGAATCGTTTATTGATTAGCATCTCTATAGTTTGATCAAATTAATACTAGTCATTGTTTTGTTTAAACTAATAGTGCGTTACAAGTTTATTACTAGGTATTGAATCAGTAAGCAAATAAGAGGGACTGTGGTCAAAATGCCCACATAGTAAAAATGTGAGATTATTTTTTAAACTTAAAGGATCATTTTATGTCTGACTGGTTTATGTACAACATACAACAATGTTCTCTTCATGTTCAGACATTGCAAACCGCCTTTCGCCATCTCTCCGGTCATTCATTAAAGACTCCCATGCAGCCTGGCAGTAAAATGACGGGTTCAGGCAGAGTTCAAGCCACACGGTCGCCACATGTTTAAAGCGCAATCACCCCCTGCAGCATCGAACTCATCACTCTTTGATCAAAGTCTCATTTGAGGGCTCAGAAATGGCGAAGGTACCAGCGCACTTCAGCCCTGGACGACCTGAACCTGGATCACAACAAACATCTGAAAGCGAAAATGTGAGAAAGTTCCTCAACCTTCGCTTTAAATGTTGATGCAAGTGGTGTAAAGACGAAAAAAAAATCCATCAATGATGAATCTTTTGGGAACTACAGGGTTTCCATGTGTTCATAAATAATCTCATTTTGTGACACCAGTTTCAATAAAATGTTTGTTTCCTAAATCTAACTTTCCTAAACCTTTTAAAAAAACAACAACAAGTAATCAAACACTTCTTTGGATTTCCCCACTATGGGATCAGTAAAGATTTATCTTACCTTATCTCTTCTATGACATGAATTGGCTGAAATAGCGTCGGCCAACATGTTGGAGACGAGATGAGTGATCTGATGAGGGCGACATGACGACAGGCTGAGGTAAACTGATATATGGGCTCGAGGAGATCCAACAACGTGTGAGTGGCACAGCTGGACCCCGTTAGTGTCTGCAGCCTCAAACAGAGTTGTGGTTTTTCCTCATGGACACAAAAGGCAGCACTTAAAAGGATCATCTGCGCACTGACAGGGAAAATCGCCTTTTTATTTCCTCACTCTCACTGCTCTGAACAGTTTGGATCGCTGCAGCTCCAGAAGATATGTGCATGTATGCATGCCATCAAAGGAGGACAAGCCACGAGAAGTCTCGAGATGGTTGGATGGAGATGGTCTCTGATTTACGTCTACATCTGTATACATCCGAAAAAACATTTTATGTATATATGTTATATATGGACGTATATGGATATATGCTATACTAGAGGCAATGAAGGTCTCTGAGTGTACAAATTATGTGTCACAGTAATCACAGACAAAAACTGTGTTTAAGTGTTTAAAAGAGCTTGTAAGGAAAAGGCTGCTGGTTCTCCGAGTTGTTCTACAGCATTTCCCGCTCGTCCTCCTTCGTTCTCCTCCATCCTCACCGTTTCCCATCCTTCCTTACTCCTCCGGCTTCCCCTCCCTCCTCCCTCATGTTCTCTCCTTCGTATTTGTCTCCCTCCCCCTTCTTCTCCATTCATCCTCTTGCTCTTCCACCTCCTTCCCTTCAACCTGATGGGCAACCGCCCCCCACCCCTCTTGCTCTAATGTCTGCGTTCTCTCTTTACAGAGACAAACCGCATCTATGCAGACCAACCTCATGAACTTCTTCATGAACAGGGACAAATTCATCAAAGAAAAGGTCTGACTATCTCCTCCTCCAACCCCCATCCCCCCCTGTTTTTTTTTTTTGCTTTAAATTCCTGTCTAATAGATTTTATCATATTCACCGTGTCCTATTTTAACTTATTATTTGTTTATTGTAAAACACACACACACATTAAAAAACATGAGCGAACAGAGTGAGTTGTTTCTATTTGAGGAGAAAATAATTATTAGCACACAGAGATAAATTGTCTAAACAATAAAGAGATGAGAAACAACAACAGGAGAGAAAAAGACAAGATGAAGAAAATTAGGGGGTAAAACAGAGCAAAACGAAATGATGAGGAAGATAAGAAGAGGAAGGTGAGACAAGATAAAAGAAGAGAGAAGGGGAAGAAGATATAACGTGTGGTGGAAAGCAAAAGTTAATCATTTAGGTGAAGCGATGGCGGCTCTTAAACGCCCCAACTTGTTCTAATTCCCAATAAATCCTGATAAAACATCTCTTACTGAGCTTCAGCTAACAATAAAGTTTGAATACACAATCCACGCTGATACAGTGAAGCCACCTGGGCCCACGTTTGCTGGGACATCAGAGCAACACTGACTACCTGTTAAGATAGTGTTCTCCTGTTACCCTGACACTGGGAATGACTTAGTCAAGCATCTATTATTTACTGTTTACCCGAACTGATTGTCTATGTACAAGCCAAGATTAAAGTAGGTTTTATAGGTGCTGGTTGAGTCAAAACATTCCCAAGCAACTAAACTGCAATTGCAGAGCAGCGCGGGTCCGTAACAGGACGCTGCAGAAGCACAGAGCAGCGCTAACCTCTGAATCAGGTGTTCAGCTCACTAGTGATACCTGAACGTCAACCAGAAGATATATGACCATAGCTAATTATAATTAGCATCATCTTCTAAACATGATTTGACAATGATCGCAGCTGCTTTCCAGTAGAGGGTTTTTTGCGTGCTCCCCTTCCGCCTCCTTCCCTTCGTACCAGATGGGCACCACCCCCACCCCTCTTGCTCTATATCTGCATTGTCCCTTTACAGAGAGACAATGCTCTGCCCCCCCAACTATGGAATTCTCTCCTCTCTGCCCTCCATAATATCCAATCACTCCCACAACACAAACCCCTGCTCAAAACTCACCTGTCTTCTCTGTCCAGGTTTATTTACAGTATTAGCTTTGCCAGTTATTTGCTGCACATTCCGTCCATGTGGCTGTCGTGTCAGAGGAGGTTGTGGCCCAGACGTGCCGTTCGTAGTAAACTGCGTTCTCTTTTAATAGGTGCTTGATGACGGGCGGTAACAAGAGGAATGTCTGCTGCAGCCGCCTCAGGGCCCTCTCAGGTCCACCTCAACCCAGTGAGACTCTGCTTTAATCCCTTAGACCCTGAAGCCCGAACCTCAGAGTCGAATCCAGATTCCTTTCGTCCTTTCAGTCCTGACATTTCTCTTCCTTTAAAGCTTCTGAGCTGTCATGTTGACTCCTAAACCCTAAACTCCTCAGCCTTTGTCGATTTGATGAAGTGGGGGACAAGTGGACTCCTCAATGAACGGTCATATACAGTGTAGTCAAGAGCGTTACCGCTTAACTGTGATTCAATCATTTAAAAAGTTTCAGAACTTTTCCCAAAAATTGTTTTTACATGACCTGTATTTTGTCATAAAAAGAACAGATAATATTGTATTTCAGCCATTCGTTCAACTTCGACTTGACTCATTCAGGCCGAATGCTGGACTTCATGGACATGCCGTGCTGACATCTGCTGTGTTTACAGGGTTGGATTTACAGCTTCCACGGCCAGAAAATACTGAACATTCTTATCTCGGTAGTAGATTTGCTGATCTGAGGGGAGCTGAGTGCATCTGCACGTCCACGCCACCTCATCACTTCTGCCTGGGCCCAAACACGTTTCCCTTTTAAAGTCACTTTGGAGCAGAACATTTGTACGTTTAGTATCAACATTTTGACAGGCGGCTCTGTGAATCTCTGCCAGCCCTCCTAGGAGGTGTGGTGGAAGCTCCAGCGTCTCCCCACCGGCCAACTCCTGCTCACTGAGAGGAGGTCACAAAAGGTCACGAGTAAAATAAACACATGGAGAGGTTCCCGTAAATATGATCATAAACAGCGCATAACAACACATAAAATCCAGTATAAACAGAAGGGGGGGGGGGGGGGGGCAGATTCTGTGTCCTTTATATCTGAGCAGACAAAAATGTGAGGAATTTACTTTCATGGGACACCTCAGCTTCTAAAGACACTGAGGTTCACATGCTCTTATTCACTTCAAACGTACGTTGAACTATTATGACTATCTGATTGAAAAGTAACCAGTAATTTGATCCTGGCCAGACTGAGCTGAACCCCCAGTGTTGTTGGTTTATTTGGCCTAAACTAATAATTTAGCATTTTTAATGTATTAACATTTATTTAGGTAGGATTAGACTTTTGATTCAGATGTGTGTGTCTGTTTATTATGACATGATTGATGACCTTCAGAGATGATAGTCGGACACTAACTAGATCCAGACTCATCTATATCTCAACAGTTACTATCATCTGAATCATCTTTATTTTATTGATTTTGATGACGCACAAAATGTCCATGATACCATGTTTTATACCAAAAGCTCTAAAAGTCTATGGGGGCCCCATTCAATATACAGTATATGAAAGAAATCTTAAAACTGTGTTTTCTGCAGATTGCTGAGCAAAATTAAAGAATTTCTTTCTTTTTAAATAAGATTTCAAACAGAGTAAAATGTGCATAGAAGTCGAAATGAAGCTATAGCTTGTTAACTTCAATATGATTAGTCCTGTACATTGTCAATCCAGTACATCGACTACACTCACTGAATGCTATTCTCTGATCGTACACATCTACACAGACACAACCAAGATCTAACACAAACAACGCATGCACAGACCCACACACCTACACACATGAAGCGCTGCAGCGAGGTCTTGGGGTCAAGAAAGGTGAAGTGGGCTAGAAGAGGCCCAGAGATCTGATAGGGTGACCCCACCCCCAAAACGCCTCAATATTACACGCAGGTCAGTGCTCTCAGGTTACGCTCCCGACAATGTTTAGACACTCGCACCACTCAGCTCCAAACAGCCATGGACTTGAGCTCTGTCCATCTGTGAAAGATGGAGAACCAGAAGAAGCTACAGGGTTTGAAATGTGATACAACAGCGTCTCTATTTTATTAGTTTGGACCCAAAAGCAGACGCACAACGGGTAAATATTTACTACATAATAAACCTCAAAGCACAGAACAGACCAGTAATCAACACGCAACAACTCGGAATATAACCAACTAAGGATCAGGGCAACAACACGAAATAAAATACTGTTTAGGACGGCTACAAACACGAAATCACTGCAACGACAGGAGCTAATAACTGAACAAGAACCAAGAATAGCCCATATGAAAATACAAAATCAGTGGAAAACCCCATTAAACTACAAGCACACACTATAAACTGACTAAACAAAAGTACGAACCGTCGCAAACAAAGACCTGGAGGTCGGGAAAGGAAGGAACGACAAGTCTTAACCGTCTCTGTGTCTCTGTCCATCTGGTCAAAATGTGTTTCTTTTCCTGCATTGCCGAGCTTTGAGTCATAATTTCTATGATCCCTAGTTTGAGTATAAGCCTAGTGTCACACACATTACTTTACTGCTACATATTCCCAAACGAATCACAAGCAGCTAATCAACAAGAATAATATTTCAATACAAATAAAACTGTTCCACTCATTAAAAAAAATTTAATACATTGACATACTGTATGCGTTTAATATGCAAATCACCATAGATGAGTAAGAAAATACTCAATTAATCAGTGCTTTGTCAAAAGTGACGCGCTGTACAGCCCAACCTGAGGCGTTTCAGCTCAGTCTATCTGGTCGAAGTTATTATTTTTCTTAAAGCTGCACCAGCTCTGCTAGTGGAGGACGAGTCAAACAGCGTTTGCCTCTTTCCTACTGTATATCTCAAGGTCCTGACAATCTGAACAAAGCATTTGATAAAGGTCCAGGTGTGAGTCTGGTAGCAGGTGCGTTCCACTCGGTTACCGTGACATTCTGGAATCACACAGAGAATGAAAGGAGAAGCAATACAGTACATGAAACCGGGTTCGGTAGGCGGCACACACACAGTTATAACAACAGCATGCGTTTAATTAAACACAGGTTTAAATTGAAAATTGTGACTGGCCTTAGAATACTGAGAATGAAACACGGTGGAAAGCAACATCACCTCCCAGGGTGGTTTCCTTCTGATGATGCGAGTATGAGAGCCACGGCGATGTTTTCGTCTCGAGATTAAAGTCGAAACTGTGACAATCATTGGAGAAAAACTTTGAACTATATATCAACTTTAAAGTCGAAAGATCAAGATAAAAACTTCAAATAACTAATCAAGTTTCAAAGGTTTGTGTGCTTTAGCCCTAGTGGAGTATAATTTCAGCAATAATTTAATGAATTCATAAACTCATAAACTCCTTTAAGACGTTGTGCCAAAGACGGTGTCTATTCAGAAGGACAGCTACTGTACAGCTGCACACAGTACAAAGGCGTATGTTGTGTTTTAAGACGACAGGTCGTTAGCATGAACCTTATATCAACTACATACTCCAGACCTACAGAAATATCGGTGTTGATCGTCTGTGTTCTTCTCGACTTTTGCATTGTGCATATTTTTGCATTTGTACATATACAGTAGTTATTGCTTCAAACATTACTTTAATATATCAAATATTCCAATTGAAGACCACATTATAGATAATGCAAAGTGTTTTGAGGTGAATACACCGTGAGACTGATGTGCGAGGGAAACTCTTTTATCTCTGCACCCTTTGCATCATATCAGTCTCAGACAGTGCAGCGATAAGGTCAAACAGCAGCTTATCACCGCTCTAAAAAAAAGCTGCTGTGACCTTTACACTCTTTGCACGAGGCTACCAATCAGGAAGGTCCCATCCTCGCTGCACCCTGTGGCTGAGCGACGCGACAGAGCGGGCTGTCGGCCAGACGACGATGACGCGTTAGAGAAGCATGTTGCCGATGTGACCGAGCACCAGTTGTCATCAAATGCATTTATCTGAGAGAGAGGACGAGAGGGCAGGTTGCCTGGCGATGAAGTTCAAAGTGACCCCTTGAGACTGTGATTCATCACCGGCCTGGCACGGGGATACAAAAAACATGAGGGGAGAGGAAAAACAAAGGAAAAGTACTGACCTTTTCCTCCACGCACGCACACACACACACACACACCTGGACATCTGACACACATCCAGTGGCCCAAAGCTCCATTCACAAACACCGTCAGCCTGTGGACTGGTGATAAAGCTCTGCTAGCCTTGTGTTAGCAGCTGCTACAACTGTGATAGCACTAGATTAAAAAACAGGGTTTATCCTCAGTTACTAATACAATCCAAACAAATTACGTAGACAGTGCCTAATATGCAATAATGCATTATTACGTTATTTAAGAAATGTATTTATTGCAGGGAAATGGAGATGGTTAGTGGTTCTTCAGTGTGATGCCTCCCATAAAATCCTGTCATATTTGGATTGTTTTAATGCGTTCAAGCAGCAGAACCTTGAGATGAAACCCTCCATGTTTTTCTGGGACAGTTTCCAGTTTGCAACTTTAATTCTAGACTATTTCAATGCAGGACTGATCAGGACAGGATCAAGTGTGCAGCAACATATCCAACACAGTCAAACATGTTGAATTTTAACTGAAAATTAACTGTAAATTATGTTTACACATGTTTAAATGATGTCAAGCCACAAACATTAAGTCCTGTCCCCAACACAAACACTTTCAGCTATATCAGAGTTTAATGAAAGCCGGGTTCAGAGGAAACGCCTTGATCTGTAAGGCCTGTGCTGATTTACAGGCTGGGTGAGACACGCTTGCCCTGCCTGGGACTGCATGCAGCTTCCAGGTGGTGGACGATGGCGATTCTGGGTCCTCTCTCCCTACGCAAACATGTGCTCTCCACTTTATTGGATGACATTTTTCAGACCCAGATTCCTCTCACAGGCTGGAATGCAGAGCGAGACGTTCGCACGCGTCCATAAAACCAAGACAGACAGCAAACTGCTAATGGGACAGCTGCAAGGTCAAGTGTACAAGTTAAAGTGCACTCGTGCAAATAAAACTTGTGAGGCATTGCTGTGAGTTTTGTATATACTAAACGTCTTTATTTACAGATGAGAAACGATGTGATTCAGCAGCTAAGCTCCTTTATTGGAAAAAAAATTGACTTTCCCGCTTGTGCAACCTCTTCCTTCCTAAATCTGTATTTGTAACATAGATGTTACCGCTGAGCAGAGGCTGAGCTGTTGTGGATCACAGAAGCTGTCAGACCCCAAAAAGCTCACGTGTCAGTCATTCCTACTGTAAGTATTTACTTGTGCATATTATTATTGCCACATGATCTTTTTTCCATCTTCTGGGCTTCACTTTTCCTTCAAGGATGTTTAAGGCTCATACAGGTATTGTAGCAAACACATTCCACTGCGTAGCTTCGTGCTTCTTATAACTGTCAAAATGAAAAACAAGAACACACCTGAACCTGAATGCACCTGAAAAACTGTCTTCCCTCAGTCCAGACAGCCTCCGTTCCCTTCTCGCTTTCCTGCTCCAGTCATGTTACAGGAGAAACAAAGACTGGAAATATCATTGATCTCACAGTGGCCAATCAGCTGCTGGTCGGCTGAAACTGAAAGCGTATTAGCCTGGAGCAGATGCAGATTGTGATTCAGATGTCACCGCGTCTGCAGTGCATTTACATGCAGAACGAATGGGCTGGACCGAGGGGATACGTGTTTTCAAAAAGGCATTTATAAATTATTTACAGATCTGGTAAGTTGGGCAGGGTAACAAAAAAAGCTCATCAACTATTCCTCCACCTCTAATTGTTAGTGATATGTAGCATTAATATTTAAACTTATCAAAATTTTGTCATGGCCTTATTAAAATTTCATCCAGTGTGGTTTGTTGCAAAATGTAGAGCAGCAGATGCCCTTAGTAAAATAACCCTATTAAATATTTATCTAACATGGTAAGAGAGCTAAACAGAATTCTTCTTCTTTTAATGAAGCTTATTTATGAAATATTTCCTCTCTGTTCGAACCCATTTCTTGAGCTTGGATTGTGTTATACTTGACCACGGCAGGGTCACAGGGATATTTCATTACAGCTGCTGGCCCACAACCTTTCTGCTATTAGTTGCTTGCAATGGTTGTTAGGTTTTGTGAGTTTTCCAGGTTTGACTTAAAAGCACGAGGTAACAAAGCAAAAATGGTTTTAAAAAGGTTTTCCTGAATATTTCATATGTCGAGAACAAAACCACTCACACATATACACACACCTTCACCTCTGTCCTGCTCAGTGATGGATGAGGCAGGCAGCCATGCGATACACTCCTATGCCATGGGACAGTGGCCCGGGGTGAACGCTGCCACGTATCCCTCCTCAGTCTACACCGAACTCTGAAGGCAAGACAAAACATGGCTCCTTTAATGTTCGGTCAGAGCCAGAGCGATACGTGTCTGCATTGCTTTTCCAACACCGATCCGCTGGTGTCTAGCTCTACATTGATTTGCTACACCTCTCAGGTTTTCTGGAATTCTAGTTGTACCAAAGGTCAAGTTAAGATCCTGAGTCTCTTGTGTACAAAATGTTGTCACAAGGGTCTATTTCCAACCAATACACTGATAAGAACATGATATGTACAATATACAGTACTAGGCAGGAGCCATCAGTTAAATGATAATCATTTGCTTTATGTATCATTCAGAGGTCAGACGTGTGAATGTAAACCTGTAAATTCCCTGTAACACTTTTCATAGACCTGATCAAGTGCTTTAAATAAGTGAACAGAGTGAGGCTTGTGCGTTTGAGGGGATTTATGTGTCTGACTTATGAAAGCACGGGTGGCCCAGGGTTCAGATTGCGTTTTCTATTAGCGTCTGAAAAAACATCCGTGGTCTCCATCAACCAGTCACAACCACTGTTTAACAGCTTGCGGCCACATTAGTTTAGTTTTCTAGGCAATATTTTCACTGAATTCACTAAAACCTTAGGAAGTGATCCTTTAAAGTTTCACAAGGTAAAAGACGAGGTGGTTACTGACCTCTAGTGGCTGAAACAGCTGATGAAACGCTGCTTCAGCCACATCTGCTCCAAGCACAGGTGGTTTTCCTATCGAAGCTGAAGTCTCAACCTTGTGCAAATCCCTGCATTTCACTGCTGCACCAGTCTTTTATAAAGCAGGTTGTTGTTGCAGCACTAACGATCATGGCCCACAAGGCTGAACTGAGATGAATTGATAACGTAGTAACATGGAAAATAAACAACTGTAGCGCTGCCCCGGCCTCCCACCCACCGCACAATGGGCACAAAGGCTGAACGGAAGCTGCCCTGCTGCTGCAGACTGAGTGTTTCCCAACTCGGCAGCACAATGAAGCCAAACCTGCCTTCATTCCTGCGCTGTAATCTTCTTTGCTTCCCGCCTTCCAGCCATCTCCCTCCCTCTGTCTGCTATTCAAACCCTCAGCCTGTGCAAATGACAGCCCACCATGCAGCACGCTGGCACAATGGCGCTAATAACGTGGCAGAGTCCCCACTTCTCCTGTCAAGCGCTTCTGGTTCTTCTCGTGAAATGCACACTGACTGAAGGCTTCATGAATGGACAGATCTAATTAAAACACAATGCGATAATTACAGCGTTTTGTGACAAATAAGCAGAGTTAGGAGAGAAAAATCCACCAAAACACAGTGTATATATAGCACATGCGTACCTAGAGTTAGACACAACTGCAGCAAGTTAAAACACTTGATTCACGAGTAGTAAATTCCTATTTCCTCTGTAAAATGATTACCGATCATAAAAATGTTGGAAACTATGGAAATTAGACAAGAGCACACGACTCTTGCTTCTCAAAATTGATCTGAAACTAGATTGAACATTCCAGGCAGCGAGGGAATACTGGCTCATTGCCTTGTCCCAACATTAAACTAATATTTGCTAAATAGCTGGAGAAGGACGTCAGACCAAGCCCACACAGTTACGACCCCAGTGCAGGCTTCATCTCATGGAGCTCCCACAAAGGTCCCCACAAAGAGCAGTGTGAACCAAACCCCAGTGCGAGCAGGGCAATGAAACTGGTCAGATGTGACGGCTCCACCACGAGGGGACCCCACTCCACAATTGGCATTCTTCTCTTCTCAGATCACTTGAGTGTGACTCTGCCCAGTGTGGAACCCGTGAGTCCTCGATAACAACACTGACAGGTATTATTGGCATGTCACTGGGTTTTGGAGAGGCCCACGTGCATCCATTCGGCCGAGACAAGTGCCCCCATACACGATGTCAGACATCACAGTCTCCGGAGCAGAACACGCTCCCATCTGCAGGGCTGGACGGCCACAAAGAAACTTATCTGGAAATCGGCTCAGGGGCGATTGGTGTCAGCTGCTTTAGCCGCTTTGTGCAGAGAGTGACGTCTTCGTGCAATTTGAAAGCCAACCGGATTTTACATTTTGGTTTTACTATGTGGCTAACGCTTTTATGCGGAGCAATTTGTGCAGAAAAATACCCAGTGACTGAAGCGTCTGTGACTTTTGAAGGCACCATAATCCCTGAAACCAAACAGGCAGTTGAAAAGTGGAAATAAGTTAACGCTATATTTATTCTACATTTCAGAAGTGCTATGATGGAAGTTCACACGCGTTAGTATGTTCAAACCTCCAAAGCGGAGCTGGGGAGGTTTGGGATGTACATGGTGACACTTAGAGTTACAAGACAAGCTGAAACCACATCGCTTGACTGACGAATCACGAAGAACTAACAAAGGAACCGCTGCAGTTGCTACAGCCAAGGTGAGAAAGTCTAGTTCAGTGGGGGATGAAATGGACTTTAAAGCAAACCTCACTGTTCCCTTCAGCTCCTTGCACTCACACCCTGTATCCAAACAGCAATGATGTGTTATTATAGAGAAGACTTCATACAGAAAGCAGAACATACTGTTTGGAGTATATTTATATATTATTTGGCTCAGAGCAGAAATTAAAATTCTGTGATGTCAGCAGTAAAAAGGTCTTTTTTAAGTGCTACAACTGTAGGTGACCTCCGACGGTAAAGAAAACGGAAAATAGAAGAAAAGGCCGTCAACAAAATAAACAATGAACAAACGCTTATATGCTACAACTCACTGCTCTGGAAACAGCCATTTATTGAATGCAGATCTGGGGCTTGATGGAACATTCAAGTCCACACTGCTGTTATTTGGAGTTCAGATGGCATATTTGTCACTGAGTGGAGCACAAAGATGAATAAACAGCCTCAGACCTGCTGTGTGTGAATGAGTCTGTGTCATCAGTTAGACAGCGAGACAGGCAGAGACGGCAGGGGAGTCTGTGTTGACTTCATTGTCCTGTCGGACAGTAGCTGATGGATCTCTAAAAGACTGACAGCGTCCACTTGGCCCGAGGCCAGCAGACACACACACACCGTCACGCACACATTTACATACGAGCGGCACCCTGCACCGCATGGGAACTTCTGGGGCTGCTGGTTTCAATGAATGGATGACAGAGATGGAGAGCAGACTGTCACGCCATTAGCATCGAACACGGGATTCAAATCCTGTCCCGAGAAACAAACGGAAATCATTTATTGTGAATGAAACTGTAGCTAAGTGTTTTCTGGTAACACTTCATACCTGACTGTTATATATACAGACAAACACTTCTTATCCTTGCATTCGTGCATCATCTGAAGAATATATCTATGCTCAGTGTTAATAAAGACCAACTGGTCTATATGTAACAAATGTATGTTTCAACATCTCTCCTGTTAGATTGACACTCATGCCATCACCCCACCCAACATTCACGGCTGTATATTAATCTGATCCCCTGTGTTAATGTCATAAGAGAGGGCTGGTCAGTCATAGCAAACACAGAGGAAACTGAGCTCTGAATTCATTTACTTAAGAAAACCTGAGGTCATCGAGGGTTAAGCAAGGGGTGGCGAGCGAGCGGTGTTATTTCACCATTCGGCATATCTGATTTAATACGCATCAGAGCGGGGGTCGAGAGAGAGAAGGTGGGATGTAGCAAATAAACTCAGCGGATATTAAAGGTCACAAGGTCGTAGAACATGTGTTTTCTGAGACGGAAAAGCAGAGCAGATACGTTGCAGCTGACTGAACCAGCACAGATGTGGAGTCAAAGTGAGACCTGTTTTTCTCGTCAACCGCTTATACTGTGCAGTGTGAGAGCACCTCCACAATATTAATATTCGGTACTTATGTGTAAAGATCCAGAGTTTAATGGTCATACAGAATATGTGTATGATTAAACAAACAGGCTCAATACTGTCCTGACGACACAAATCCCTACTGTGACTGATAGTTTAACCATCTATGTGCTCGTTCACGACTTGTTTATCACGTTTTGCATTTACTTCCAACAAATACGACCCAGTGACTGGTTTAAACATTTTAGGGATCCAGAGAAAAAGCTATGATATAAAAAGACGTTTTGTTTTTTGCAATACTGAAAAATCTGCTTGGATTTAGACAATTACATGTTCCCAGTCAGTCTTATACATCCACTGAATGAACCTTGTGTCTATGCACAAGAAAATCATAATAAGGTCAATTTCCCACACTGGGAATAAGTGATCCAGTGATATCTCACAGGCAGCTGCTGCTCTGTGTTATCAGTACAGGACGGAAAGATGGAGAAAATGTGTCACGCAGATTATTTAAAGAGTTTCTCTATTATCATTGCTTAAAGGTAGAACTATTTCCATATGGTGAAGGTACGAGTGACACAGTCCGTTTTCAACAGACGTTTTTATTTATATTTAATAGAAGCCGGTTCGTTTTTGTGCAGTCTGCAGATCAGGTTGCAGGTGGATGCTGCTAAGGTGTAAAACTATGCAAAAAGGTTGTAAACGGACACCTCGGCACCAAGAAGAGCTTTTACACATTACATTTGTGCATTTTTAAGATTGTGAACCAATGTTATGTTTAATTCATATGTTTAGAATTATTTAATTCAAGTTGTGATTTTCGGGAAGTTGACTGACAATCAAATGTTTGACAACATTTGATTTCCGATTAAAATGATTATATTAGTCACATGGTACCAACACAAAACACAGCTGCAAACCACTCACAGTAACAAAATAAATATTGTTCTGAGAAATATCCTGAAATCGATTTTAGAATATTTTAACAGTGAAGTCAGGAATAGGATAGATGAAGAATAACATTCTGTGAACAGTCTAAAAATTGTGGGATCTTCAGCTTATTGTTCTTTTTTACCTTTTTTACATTGTTTTAATTCAACAGGTTCACAACACTTTCACCAGTAGGTGGCGCTATTGGACCTTGTCTTTTCTCCAGGTGTGTCCATCTTGGAGCTTTTTTTGGATGTAACCCTCAAGTTAATTTCAGGAAATAAGCAACAGAGATGAGGAATTAGAAAACGATGCATCATATAAATATAACATTTATATAAATAGTGTAGGAGTATTAATAGGAGTAGTAATCGAATAGAGTAATAATATAGAATATTACACTGTAGCGTAACTACAATTACACTGTTACTACATATTCTAGCACTTAATAGTCAAATATGTTTAATAAAACATTTTATTTTTTTAAAAAGCTACATTTTGCAAGTTTTGGTCACTGGCTGGCTGAGCACATAAAAGTATTACAAGCAAATTCAGCTCAGTTTTATTGATATTGCGCAAGTCACAACAAAAGTCACCTCAAGGCACTTCACGAAACAATAACCATTAAAGCGACGACTCCATGGCCGCCGCTAGATGGCAGCATTTCACACGGGCTGACAGGATGCGCCCTGAGCCTCATTCAGCGGACTTGGATAAAGACAAGGCTCAGAGCTAGAACGTAGTCAGTCCGGTTACTAACTGAATATGTTCACACTGGAATATGTCGGTTATTTAGATTAAATACAAGTATGATACATGTCTAATTCCTGAAGAAAGTCACAACTAGCAGCTATGTCGTTGTCTTTTACGCTCGCTGGCCTTTTTATTACACACAATTCAATCCAGTGCAACAGCTCTGCATAAATATATGCAATTTATGACTTTTTAGAGATGTAGAGTGTGAATTATATATTTATTATACCTGGTGCTTGATTCGTGCTGAAGTATGTGTTTAAAGTAAATGTCATTTACATTTTGGCCTGATAGTACTGTTGGGAATTATAGGGGTGAAGAGACAATATTAGTGTTCCATTAAAACAACAACAACAAGTAGACAAGTGCAAACTAATAAGTTTAAATACATTTATTCTCCAACAGGATCTTTGCTTTAAACTCACCACAAAGGTAATTAGAGCTGACCATGACAAGATTTGGAGAAATGGGATTAGTTGGCTTTTCTATGTATATTGTCTTACTTTGAAAAGTACCTTGAAGTTATTGTTATGTATGAAGTTATTATATGTAAACAAAGTCAACTGAAACTAAATTGAAACCTAGATTTTACGTTTTATAAAATAAACACAGGAGTAATCGGACAACAATGACCCGTATTTTGGATTCAGTTGTGTGAAGGTGGTTCTAGTTTTCTATTTCTAAATGGATAAGTAAATGCACATAGCTTCACAAACCATATATTTATAGCTTATAAAACACTTGATCAATATTTTAGGTCATTGTTGTGACAGTCAATATGGTCTTAGTGATTTTCTAATCACTGCTCATTACGGTATGTTGGTCATTACCTTATCGTTTGATCGGACATTTTTCTTAATCGGTGATAATGGAGAGGTCCCGGGAGGGGGTGGGGGGTGGGGGGGGGTTGGGGGTCAGAGAAGGAGGGAAAGAAGCAAAGTGAAGGGACAGAACTCGGTGGAAAACTGCGCATCCTGGAGTCTCCGACGCTCCGCAGCATCCGGATGAAACAGCCAGCGGTGAAAAAGTTGCGTGCGCTCGCGCGTCAGAGTCACACCTGCGCTAGTCTGCGTCGTTCTGAAGTTTCCGTCCGCGGGATGGACCCGTGATGCAGACAGACGCGGACAAGTGAACTTTTTCCTACTTGTGTCCGTGCTCGCTGCTCGGCGCGCTCATCTGGGAATAACTCTCCAACATCCGCGCTCTGCTGCTCCTGGCGCTGCACTCTGGGATTTCGTGCCTTTTTCGGGGGATTTCTGCTTCGTGTCGTTTCTTCCTCGCTAAGAGGGAAACAAGTCTGACATTAAAAGATTGAAGGGAGAAAGGGACGCGGAGGAGACGCAGATCTGTCCAGACCGACGGCTCAGAGACTTCGGTGAGTTTGAATCGGTGCCACATGACCTCGGCTGAGAGTCACCATGAGGAGGACGCGTGGAAATCAAACAGAACTTATTATATTTACGTCTGTTGTACGTGGTGAATCATTTTATTCTCCAGCACCATCCCCTTCATTCATCCAGTGACTTTTTTCATTTCTCTGCCTAAATGTGAACTAACTGTCATGGAGAATGAACAATTTTCAGAAGTAAGCAATGCGGAGAAATAGTTGTTTGAGGTTTATTTGAGGTTTGTAAAGATCCTTGAATTTCAGGAATCTGCAGTCTGATATTTAGCTCATTCTAAACTATGACATAAATAATTAATTTATCCATCAAATCTTCCCCAAAAATTCTTGCATCTTGTAATTATTAGTAATTCTGACAGTCAAAGCAGAGCTTTACAGCTTTATTGTTATTTTGTGGAGGGCATCAGGTTTTATTCCTCATCATTTAAATGTCTACTATAAATAAATGCACAAGCTAAGTAACATTAGAAATAAATACTTTAAATATGAACTCAAGTATTTTTGCAGCTTTGTAGCACAACTGTAAAACACAAGGCAGATTTAAATACATTTCCTTTTTATGTTTTTAAATTACATCAAAATTACTGCAGAAAAAAAAAACATTAAAACAATTCAAACTATAAGTAAGTAAAACAAGAAATCTCCCTCCAAGTATTATGCCGAACGACCGGTTGCATTCATTTGCATCAGAAAAAAGTTTTAGTGCATTTGCTATTGTGCAGAGCGAAGCGTTCCAGCAGTCAGGGAGCAGGGGGAGTAGAAAGATGGGGAGAAATAATGGGGCCCTTCACATTATTCAGGATGACACGGAGGCTTCCTTAACCTGTGCTGGGGGCGTCGCTTTCACCCCGCACTGAGCAGTTCTCGCTGTCATTGTAACACATTTGCTGACATTACTGATCGTTGCTCTGATTCTCTGGCAAATGGAGACTTTAATAAGTAAAAACTTCATGGATTCTGCGCAGAGAAGAGCGGAAAGACAGGGGTCTGGCACGCAGGCGACTGCAGGGCGCGATAAATGTGAATTGGAAGTGAGTAAGACGTCCCGCTGTGAGGACTCAAAAGTCTCTTATCCCACAAAACAACACAAGTCCACAGCAATTACGCCATGTGGCCCCGGGGCAGTTGCTCTGTGTGGGTTTAGTGGAGAAAAAAAGCACGGATGGCTTTACACAAGCAGGAGAGTAAACCCACTGAGCCCTGAGGGAAAGGATCCCTGCACCTTTCAGCGTTTACAACCCAAACCTCCAAACCTGCTGGAACACACATATTAAATATTTAGGAACACAAACAGATTGAGGACGGATGAGAACGTATTTAATGCTTGGTCTTCTCTCTGCGTTACAGCAAAACTAACATATAGATTCTAATGTATTGACAACAATGGTTGGAAGTGACTGAAATTGTCTGAACTCAGATCCTGCAGTAAATCCAAATAACAGAGAAAAGCAGATGAAAAGCTGGGGCCAGGGAATGTTAATCAGGTGAATGCAGTTTTATTTTTATGGTGATGTAAAATCTTCCTTCCTATTTCAGACACAGAGAGATGTCTTTATTTTTCCTACCAAACAGCTGGTCAGTAAATATAATTTGGCATCATTACGAACACACCTGGAGTTGACAGGACTTTGGGCGTTTGCTCGGCTTTTAACGCAAAACGAATTGTTTCACAATTTTTCAAATAACCTCTGGGTTCATCGTATCCGTTTGAGCTGGTTTGCTGCAGGTGCCTGTCGGTTTATCTCATTCTTAAGGTGTATCTAGACTGAACCACAACGTTTAAATATTCAGTTTTAGCTGGATGCTTGTGATCATCGATAACACTCTGCTAACCGGTTTTCATCATCTCGCACCGTGACTTTCCTGTGCTTGAACTCAGACTGCTAACCTCACACATTCTAGCTGTAATAGCTCTGTGTTTACGTGAATTACACGCTGCTAATCACAGACTCAAAAGGTAAAAACGGGAGAAGTTATTCTGGCAGGATGTGCAGCCAGACACACATGAGCACAGACAAACTGCAGCTGTCTCACGCACACGAACGTTCTCTCTGCGTGTGAAACTCTGGTCGTTTTTCTGCTAGTTCTTAAATGACGCTTCCTCCGACAGAGGGAAACAGCGATCAAGCAGCAGCAATTAAACATGATGAAAACAGAGCTGTGTTTAATGCAACACGGTCTCTCACACACACGCACTGAAACACATTCACAGAGACCAAGACGCATCAGAAATCAAAGGTCCAGGGGCCGCTGGGGGCCTGTACTTCTTCCTTTTTGCTGCGTACCCAGAGCTCTTTGGGATCGGCTTTGATGCGCCTGTTAATTAACTCCTGAAGGGACGATGGTAACGCCACGATCGGGCCTGACAGCCGCTGCACAGAGCAGGGCGGCTGATGTGTGCGAGTGTAAATGCGAAGGGCGGATGTGAAGGAGGCCCCACGCTGCGAGCAGAGACGTCCGCGTTGACATTTTGACATGTTGTGAAAATGAACGATCCCAGATCTCACAGCCGTGTTTGGCTCTGACAGATCATCTGTCCCATCCGTCACCAGGGTCAGTTGAGTTATCACAGGGTGGTTAGCACCAGATAGCTCTGCGGAGTTCTATACCGCATCTCTGCATCTAAAGCCGACTGGGTGCAGCTTGATGAAAAGTCTCCTTCTTCCTCGTTTGACAAGCAGGGAAAGTCAAAACACGGCTAGACGACTGCAGCCCCGCTTGTTTTTGCTCGATCTTTAACGTGCTGTCCCTTTAGGGCCATGTGGTAGCAGTCAATCCGCCCTCATCCCCGCGTTTCAGAGAGTTCAATCAGACCGAGAGGTCAGAAGGAATCTGGGCCCTGGACGCCTCCTGTTCATTCTTTGGCTCCTTCAGGAGGAGAGGCTTCCAGAGGCCGCTGGAGCATTCCACCATACAGATCAAGATCATGTATCAAATGCATTTTCAGGAAACCTTGTCTGTATAATATGCGAAATTTTCATTTTTTACAGTTTATATATTAGATTGTACTGTATATTGTAACATTTACATAAAAAATCTCTATAATTCATTTCAGTTTATTTATATAACAGTTATTTCAAGACCCATGAGATTGACAGAATTTACAAATGCAACTATATAGAAAATCCAAAAATGCATTTTAATCCAGTCTTAATCGCTACGGTGGCGAGGACAACTCAGCACAAACCACTCAGGGTGGGCGGCCATCTGCCACGACGCTGGGGTGAGGGGACAGAGAAGAGACAAAAGAGCAACAACAGGCAGCAGCAAAACACGGACGCATCAGTTTGGACAGCAACTGCACCCAGGAGGCACAGGAGAGAGGCAGAGCGAGAGGGAGACGGCGAGCGAGCAGCACAGCTACGAGGGAAAAGAAACAGGCGGCGTTTTATCATTAAGTGCTTTGTAACGAAGTCGAAGGATGTTAAATTCTAGGTATAACTAACTAAGCTAAGAGGCCAGTATGGGGTAAAACAGTCTAAACAAGACAGAGGTTACTTACTGTACATTTGCTACACGTGGAGCATTAGACTGAGATGGAGAAGACCAGCGTTAAAATCCACGCCATGCAGAAACTCAAAATTCATTCACCCAACCCAGTTAAAGCGCTGAATCCTCCTGAGTGGGGATTCCTCGTCTGAAGTCAGCCGCCACATCTGTTTTCTGTTGGAGCTCAGCCTCAGGATGTTGAACATCCAGAAGTGAAATGCTGACGCTTGTTTCTTCTAAATCTCCCAATGAAAAAGTTAAGAGTTGATGACATAATTTGTAAAACACGAAGGATTAGGAAAATATCTTCCCCACAAGTTGCCACTTCTCTGTCCCATTACCTGTTTACTATCAGCTAAATAATACTAGAAATATTACATATGTCATGTCTGCCCTGATGGTGTCACTCCCTCTCTCCCTTGTGCTCTGTTTTTAGCTTTCAGTTTGAGGGCGTTAGGTCTCGTGGCCACTCTTGACGTGAAGAGGAACAAGTCCGGGAAGTGGGCATAAATTCAAACGTCACTTTTAGCCTCTATTTGTGGATCCACTTCTGGCACAATAAACAACCCCCCGGTTTTGTCAAAGCCATATTCTATTTTGGACTCGCCACCAACCTGGGTTTCTTTTACGGGATGGCTATTATTCAAAGCAGAATAGGTATAGAGCCAACCATAAATTCCAGCAAGTGGCCCTGAAAGAGATGCAAGCAGAGGAATTGACTGCATGCTCTGTGATTTTACTTTGGTATGCTGTGACCTTTTGGGTTTAGACAGAGCCATTTGTTTGGTTGACAAGGGCTGCTGTAATAATTCAGAGGGACACTGGCTGCTGGTAATATTCAGTGATGAGCCAAATTGTGCTCTTGTAAGCCGGCTATATCTGGAAGACAGAGGCATTTGTTTTCCTGACGCAGGGAAACCCTCTCACTGCAGGCTGTGGCCCTCTGCAGGACCGATACAGATGATGTGTGTCTGCGAGGCCTTAGTTAAGTTTCACTAAGTCAGAGGTGTGTTGCAGTGACTTACTGATATTTCTGAGACTATTTCCACATGAAGTCATCATTCTAGCCATTCTTCATTAATCTCTGCAAAACAAGATCAAATAGATTTAGATAAATGCACAAATAACGTTTTGATTACATGTGATTTTTGTGCCAAAGTACAACAGGACATGAATACATAAATATGAAACTTTATGCATAAACAGCAGTAGTAACTAATAAATAATGTCAGACGGGTTATTTTTACAAGAATGTAGGTTTATGTTCTTCTTGTGGATTTAAAATATTCACTTAAATGAAGTGAAAGACTGAATGGAGAGAACAAACAGACATTCATCTCAGCACAATGAGCTGGTCAAGGTGGGGGGTTTACTTTGAAGTGCCTTTAAATGACCTTATTGTAAGTGTCTCTTTCTTGGCTATTCAAATGACTTAACAACCTTCAAAAGAAGCCTCCGGTCAATAGTGGGAGGTGATGGTTAATTACACCACTAACTGAGCCACTGAGCAACTAACCTGGCAGTAAGTGACTCCAGCAAGTAAACTCTCACTCTCCCCTGTCATCGAGTGTCTTTGTATTATTTCCTAAGCAGTTTGCTACAAATTAGCCACAAACACATTGCTAACAAAAAAAAACATTGATGCTAAAGAATGAGTTGTCCATCTTTCTATCTCGCTTCATTTAACCCCCAAAAAAACCTGAAAGCGCAGAGAAAATTTATTTGCTAATTTTCTTGTTTGCTAATATTACTTCAGTCAATTTTCTTCGTCCATTTAAAGAAAACTAATTTTAAGAAACTATAGTCATATCAATTATTTAGAATTCTATTAAGAGTGTCATCAAAAAGCTTATTTTAAGCAACCATCAACTAATATTAAGATAAAATGAAGCTAAACGTTTTAACGCCCTGTTTGCTATTTCAGCCGCAGGATGATCAGTAAATCTTTAGGGATCAGATCTCGTTATACTATATATATTATAAGCTTTCTCAGGCCACAACCTTTGCAACCTCAGAAAAAGGGTAATGAACATTTTTGTCTTCTTTCAAAATAAATTCCTCCAGTTCTTCCAAAATAATCTCAACAAAGACATGGATGCGTAGTCCTGCCTGAAGATGACCAGTGTTTTATACTGTCCTTTAACAATAGGACGCTGTTCTAATCAAAAAGCTGCTAAATGTGCGAACTAGTGTTAGGCTGGACTAATAATGATCTGAAGGACAGATCAGAGGACTGCAGGTGTAAGACACTGCCTTTATGTCTCAACTAAGGGACTTTATGTGTTTATGCTTCCCATGAGGCTTCACCACTGACCGTTCACACCTGTCACACATTCGTCTCCAGCTGAGCTGTCAGTCACAACCTTGGATGAAGAAGAGGCTGGAAACAGTTTGATCAGTCATTTATTTAAGTGTGTGACCTACAGCGTCTGCTGCCATGTGAAAAAGAAGATAGTTACTGTATGAGGTATAACGTTCTGGAAGTGACGTCTACATTAAGTTAACACTAAGTGTTTATGAGAGTCCATCCTCACTGCCCTGTCTGATTCAGCGTCAGAGTCAGTCAGTGATGTAGATAAATGGTGTAAATGTTATCTAAGTGGAAATGACTGGTTTTAACTGGTGTCTTTGAACGGCCCCAAACCTAAAGATATTACACAAGAGAAAGAAAAAAGATGGAATGAAAGTTAATTGTGGATGGAAATGTGATTAAAGTTGAAAATTTGCAGTCTGTTCGCAGAGCTTTTGGTATTGGCCTGTGTAACTGATAAATTTGAGAAGCTACAAATAAAAAAACAACTTCCAAATTCTGACCTTCATGCATTTTTCTGAAAGGGTAAATGAAGCTACAGATGGGAAATCAAGTTCCTGGACGTTTTGGTTTTTAACCTCTGAGTGAAAAATCTGAGAAGCAAAGTCTTCTTCAGTTCTCTTCCAGCTTTGAAGATAAGGTTGTATTGTTCTAATTGTTCAAGCTGCAAAGCCGATCTGAATAACACTGGTGGAAAGGTCAACAGTGAAATAAACTCTGATGACTACTCACCCCCTTCCTTCATCGACCCCCAAGTCCCTGCTGCCACAAAGTACATCAAATAATGATTCACAGGGACACGAAACACTGGTTATATTGTGTTTTGACATTCGATTATTCAGACATTCGATTATTATTTATTGCCATTGAGCCTTTTCGTTATAGCCTGTAGTGTCTTGAGTGAGCCCTGAGCATCCTCATCTATGAATTAAGACTTGCTTTCCACATCATGTCTCTCTGCGCCGCTTGTTTAGCATTAACGGCTCTTTTCGTCGTCTTTTGTCTTTAGAGACCATGGAGACTTCAGCGTCGAGAGCAACGGAGAAAAAGGATAAAATGGACGGCAGCAGTTTTGGCAACCTCCCGAAGAAACCCTCGCCCTCAGAGCTGAGAGGTAACGCGCTTTTAAAAACGCTCTCGGGTGCAGATACTGGATCTGACATTCATGCCCAGCTGTCTGCAGAGCCTTTGCGCTCACTGTATCTGAATGAGTCAAGATGCTCAGCCGGAGGGCAAAGGGGAAAGATTACGACCAATCAAATACACACTTCACAGATAAAATGTCATCTTGGGAGCCGACGCTCGTGGCTCTTCTCGGGTCTGATAAGGTACCAGCTGAAGTCAGAGGTGACTTACTGAAGCTCTCTGATGGGAATCTTAAATATACCTGCGCCTTGAAGGAGCATAATTAATGCATGGTGTGTACAGTCAAGGAGTGTGGCATCATTTCAGCCTGTAAACGCTGATGAATGGATAACATGACAAGAGGAGACGAGGAAAGGTTGGGGCAGGTGAGAATGAGTGTTTGTGTTGTTGAACTAAATGAGGAGTAGCACAGATCCGCTTTTGCCTGGGAAGGGCAGGCAAAAAGAGAGAATACATGTTTTAAAGATGTCAGTGAATGTATGATGAAAGCTTGGCATAATGAGGTTGAAAGACCTTGCTCTTACCTCCAGAGTATAAAGGAAAAAAACGAGCTGGGGATGTCATGGAACTCCAGAGATTGACAAAGATGCAGACTGATGGGCAGCCTTTGAAATTAAAATTAAGCGTGTGATTTAGTGACATTTTTGCACATTGACGCAGGACTCGGTGGCCTGCCATGATAGAAACAAAGGGACAAAGCTGGAAACTGAGCACAAAGCAGAAAACGTAATAATAACAATAAGAACGATTCTTGTTTCAGTCACAAAAAATGACAACATCATTAAAGGAGAGGCGAAAATCAAAATACCACGATTTTAATATTTGATTCAAGAGGCTGGATGTTGTCAGTTACTATAACCCAAGTTATTTTTATCTGAGGCGACCAAGTTGAGACCTCATTGCAACCAGAGATGCGGCCGCCAGCAACTGGTTCAAGGCTTCATGTGTGAGTTGACCTGACCATCTAAAACGTCTAAAAATTAATCATGGCAGTTTGACATATGTATGTCAGTCACATAACAGATAAGATGGGACCCTGATATGGATGATGTGCTCCAGAACAAAACCCATATTCACTGTGAGACTGCCACCGTGTACAGCCTGGTCCTCAGGAGGGATCCAGAGAAGGAGAAGAAGTAGGCGTCTCTCATTGTGTAGCACAAAGGACGAGGCTTTTGTGTAAATGAGCGTTTCACCATCGCACTGGTCGTATTGAGGTCGTATCAGGGTGTGACCAGGGCCTGAGAGTTGAGCCGTTAGGCCGAGTAGTGAATGGATGAGAACCGTGTGGAGTAACCCAGGAAGTGGCAGTGTCCTGTGGGGTTATGGGTAATGTGATCCACCACGAGAGACGCGGAGAAGATGGCCGTCGTCTCGTGCCTGGGAACGAGCTCTAAATGTGGAACTTGAACCCATAACTAGGGGAAACAAAGAGAAACACAAAGCAAAAAGTGACGCCTCACAGCTTTGTGAATTAGAAGTGTACATAATAAAGCTTGGTACTTTCTGCTGAACAAGGCCTTTTGGATGACTCCCTCTTAATTCCTTTACCTCCTGGACAGGTTGTCAATCCATCACAGACAGACCCCTCATGCTCACACCTCACACCTTACAATCAGTCAACTAACTGCATGTGTTTAAACTAACACAGGAACAACATGCAGACTCCACACAAAGGCAACAAAGCTAAACACAATAAAACAGACCAAACAGACAAAAATTAGAAGAACTAGAAAGATTTTTTTTAAATATTAAAAATTTCACAGCCTTTCTAAAGGACTTCAGCAGATTATTCATTTATTCCTGGTTAAATAAACAAATAAAGTAAATACTTTGTTTTTTGAACTGAGGGCCTGGGCTATGGAAAGATAACTTGATTTGACAAAACACAGGCATCTATATAATCACTTTCATCATATATGTGTATAATAACATGTTGCTAGAGCTTAATGTGTAAAAGTTAAAGTGGCCTTGGTTATTAGACGGATTCCTCATGACATAAAAGGTTTAGAATAACCAACAGTACTGTGAGAAAAGAAAAACCATATGGTACAGTAGTTCACCACTAATAGCATTAACCCGTGGCTACGTGTTTGTGGTTAACAAAGTAGAGGTGAAGATGACAAGAGAACTGTGGGGATGCTTTAAAGATGGCAGTGAGTGTGTGATGAAAGCTCCGTATAATGAGGTTAAAACACCTCGGCCTTACCTCCAGAGAATAAAAGAGACAAACACTGAAAGAAGGCCAGTGGAGCAAAGCAGCGTTTGAGAGACTGACGTGGATACGGACTGACAGGCCTCTTTTGAAATGGAAATGGAGGCAGTCATTTGGTGACATATCTTCTCTTTAATGAAGAACTTGGTGGCCTGCCATGATGAAGAAATCAAACATTAATTGTTGATAAAAGAATGTCAATGTAGGACAGTTATACATGTGGAGCTGGCTGGCAGGCTGCTTTACTTCTATACAGAAGCTTCAATATTTGAACAAAGCTGCAAGACAGTTATTGTTCCCCACAGATTTAAAATCACGTCACATCATTTTGACCACTTTCCAAAACCCCCAAATCTGTCCAGTACTACAGAAGCAATTTCATTTGCAGGAATCCTGTATATGACTAATGAAGTGACCCATCAGTCACTCAACAGACTATAAGGCAGCCACGTTCATCATGACATTGTCAGTCAAGCAGTTTTGTTACTTTTATAGTACATTCAGGCGACAAAACAATGCTTATATGCACTAATTTCATTTAAACTGAACAATACCTTCAGGAATGATGACTGAATTTAAATAATCCAATATTTTAAATGAATGAAAAGAAGTACTAACTGGAGTCGCAGAGAGTTGACATTAAATCAAAAAGTAGATGGTTAAACATCTAAACAGGCAACAGTGAAAATAATAAAGAGCATGGTAACACTTTCAGAACTAGCCTCCAGAGTATTTTGCTCTTTAGACTCAGTTGAAACTCTTAAATGTAGGTTGCATGGGGAAAAAGTTTGCAGCAGAAGGGATGTACACTGAAAATAGCATCACGTTGAAAAAGGCTGCACTGGTGAAAATGGATGGATTCCTAAACAGACCCATGGGCTCAAGGGCCAAGGGCCCCGTGATAGAGCCTGAGCATCACAAAGATGTTTCGAGTTATAAACAGTGGCCGTGCATTTCCCACCTTCGTCTTCAGTGATGTACTACTTAGTTTTGACTCACAGTACATTAATGACACCACATCTGAAGAGATCACCTACAGAAGCACTGACGCATCACCTCGTGTTGCAGACTGAGTTCATCTCTGTTGTTTGCATCGTCGTGTAAACCTTATTATTATTATTATTAAAAATCAATAAACCCACAAAAGTCGTTCAGAAATAGGCAGTTTTAACAAGTTTGTCCGTTAAATTGCACAAGCTATTGTTTCATATAATTTCACCTGGGACATGCTTGCGAGCACGGGTTGGCTGATGTCTTCTCACAAGATCCAACGGTTCGTCTTGAAATTGTTCTTGCAAATCTATTTCTCCTCCTTAATCCATTTTGTAGTAAAAGCTAGTAGATCTATTTAATCAGTGAACGCGCTGCCTCCTCAGCGCGTATCTAATCACAGGACGATTGGCTGATTGGCTGTCGTAACTATCTGAGCCTGTTTACACAAGATGAGAAGAACTACGCATGTTTTTTATAAGAATTAAAATAATATTATTTCTAAAATATTACACCACTAACTGCTGGAGAGATTTACACGTTTAGAGCAAACTTTGCATTTCCGTGTTTTGTTAGGAGTCAAAGTTAGAAGCTAACCTAATGTTCAGAAACATTTTGCTGCCTGACAGTGAAAAACTACTCTGTCTACTGAAACAACACAAAAATAAGTGTTTGTGAATAAAACTAGAGGCTCATTGTATTGATTTTCATTCCTTTGACCCTAAACAACCTCAGCTGAACGTCACCCCTTATTGTGTACATATTGTTTTTGACTTTTTAATCTTCTCATGCCCGCAATAAAAACTTCCTCCATAATTCTTCTTCTCTATCGGCTTCGTATGAGAGCCCCGTTTTTAACCTTAAATAAACAGCGAGCTCAGATTTACAATCTCCGCCCGTTCCTCCCTCGACCAGTCAGATATCAACGTGGACTTGAGGCCCAGTGCTAAAAACCACCGCCGTCTGCCACCACGTCGAGACAGAGCAATTACTTATCGCGGTAATATGCGTTATTATTCCAGTTGCCGGCTCCTGATAAGTGAATATGCAGCATGAAAGCGAGGCAGATGGGGCAAGGTCCTTGAACCTGAGGGCTGAGGCAAAGACGAAAAGCAAACAATTCTAATATACTGCCGCCGTTCGAGGCTACCTTTATTGTCAGTGTTTTACTGTTGGCTGCATAATTCCTGTCACCTAATCTGTGCCTAGCTCGCTATGTAACAGCTCGCCCTGTTTTATATTCCCTTCCTGTGTTATTTATTTAGACCAATTTCCTCTCTATCAAAGGACATGGCTAATGTTCAGTTTTAATATGTTATTTACACATAAAAACAAGCTATTTACAGCAGTGTGTGTGTGCAGGAGGGAGGAAAACGAATGGGCCCCCGTGCCCCTATCCGATCTGTTATATCACAGTTTAACAATCTGGATTGCTAATAGAACCATTTATCATAGAACGGTCATTTATTTTATGTGAGCAGCCCAGGTCTCGTTCCCAGAGGCCTATGGAAATGGGGTGCGCATGTAATGAAGCTCAAGTGAGAGTCACTTTGTTTAAAAAGTGGATCCACCAGGCTCCAAGTCAATTAGCCTGGACCCAGGTGCTCCAGAAGCTGCTATCTGCTTCTTTTTGATGAACAGACCTCCTCCCCCTCATCTTTTTGTTTTGTCCACTTCGGGACAAGCTCTGACCTCCTACATGATGTTCATTTGTTCTGGCTCTAAAATAAAACACGTGTATGATGACTTCTCAACGTGAGTTCAGAGTTATTTAGCACGGAACAACAGCGGCCGCGCCAGGTTGTTGGGCCTCTGTCTCCTGGCCAAACCGACAGAGTCGCCCAGTTAATAGATTCAAATGAGCGCTTGCATTTCCTCTGACAGCATGCATCTGTCAGATTATACCGGCTGGTCTGCAGTGAGCAGATTTATGCCATCTAAAACCCTCATGGCTTTCAAATTTGTTGGGAATAGCTGAGAAAATCCTGGTGAGAAACACACGCAAACGTTATTGACGTTATGCATCAATTTTTGAGGCTCTTTGAAAATGAAATGACTTGTCTTATGGGTAAGGATTTACCTCTAATTATTAATATATTAATTTATATTTGATTTCCATTGTACTGAATTTAAGGTTATTGTTAAAAATTCAACCCACAAAAAAGTCTGGAAGCAATAAAATGTGAAGTCTGCTTCTATTTGAGCACTAAAACATAGAGCAAAGTCATGATCTTTAGCAGTTTTCACACCTGCTGTGTACAAAGTCAAGAACGAAGCCAGAGCTGTCCAACGTGGTGCACAAACAGCAACAGTCTGCTGATGACAACCACGCACAGTAACAGTTTCTTCAAGGAAGCTGTGTTGTTGGAGGTCTGAGTCTTTTCTTACTCCCAGTGTGTGTCTGTAAACTAGGCCAAAGGAAACTACTGGGTGCCACTAATGATTTGATTAACTGGCTTTGGTGCCTCATGACATACATCTTGCTGAGAGGGAGTTTGTCATTTGAGAGGGAGATTGATGTGCAGCACTCAGCGCTCTCGACTCCTTCCCTCATTTCTTCCCTCCATCCCTTCCTGAGGTCTGTTGGTCTGCAGGGAGAGACCCTAAGTACTTAGCACCTCCTGGTTTGCCCCAGGGCACCCTGGGTGGGGGAGCTGGGGGCAGCAGACCTAAACAGACTGAGTATATCTCTGTTGTTAAGTCACTGGCGGCAGAGCTGGCCGTGCAGCCTGCTGCAGAACAATTACCAAAACAAAGCCAGTGACTGATGTGCGAGTCAGCCAAATAATACTTTTGTAAGATTTTGCAGTTTTTTGTAATAGTTTCCACAGGTTGACTAACACTCCCTCATTGAATCTGTGTCTATACTCACCTTGTGAGGGTCGCAGGTCACAGCCTGTCCCAGCTGACTAACTAAACAAGACACTTAAATATTTCATAATTTCATTTCATTTGCTTTGGGGAAAACTAAACATTTATGGTCAGGATTCAATCAAAGTAAAGATTTTATGGAATGTATAAATACCTTTTTAAGCAAAAGCAATAAAAGTTCTCTCTTTAGGATGGTTCAAAATATCTTTTTTTTTTAGTGTATGAGGGTTTGTTTTGATGTTTTACTGCATAAATATTTTTAGAACGTGTTTCAGGCAAAAAAGAAACTTTATTTAAATTAAAGGTGTATTAAATGCACAGCATTGTCCCAAAAGAATGGAGGATGGAGGTTACAGAAAATATAATTTGAATTAATTATATTTTCTTTAATTATACTAATTAGTATTGCATAGGTCTGGGTGGTGGTAAAGCTGGTCGTGTTGGGCCTTAATGCTGTGTTCAACACTGGGATTAACTATTACCCTTGATACAGTTTTGGACCCTGTGTATTTCCTGCAGTGTACAACAGAGGTTGTTCAGAATTTAGGCAAGGATTCCCATGGTCCACCCTAAAATGAACAAGCATCCTTCAAGATGTTTTGGATCAAAGCACATAATGACATGTGCCTCAGGTCCCATCCAGGCGGTGAGTCAGGATGGAGCTGAAGGCTTGGTGACCAAGCTGCACCTGAAACTATGGCAGTAGTTTGTTTCTGATGAATCCTGAGCTCTGGACAAAAGCCCTGAGGTCAGATGAAAGGAGACAGGCCCGGCTGTGTAAATAGTATTTGAAGAGCATTGGGTGATAAGGACACATTTCTTCGTGGGGAGGGCAGGCGGCAGTGATGGCGGCTGGGTGTGCAGGCCCCCACCACCAGCTAGAGAAATGCACAGGGAGCACTCAGGGGGTCAGGCCCGCTGGCACAGAAAAATGCGAACAAAAAAGATTTAGCGTTCACCTCCTACTCCGAAAGGACGACCACTAATCTTCCTGAGAAGAAGAAGAAGGAGGAGAGAGGCCCTGCCCAGGGAAGCAGGAGAAAAATATCCCCCTGACATTAGCACAGGCCTGCTAACAAAGAACACCAAGTATTTTACTGTCAGCCGAGCCAGCCTGCTGCTAAAACTAGATACGGGGATGTGAGCATGAATGTTTTTAATTAATTTTGATTATTTCATTTTAGATGACTTCATTCACATTATTCATTTCATTCATACAGTACCTTAAGAATTAGATTTTTATCATAACTTCAAAAACTACACTTGAAGGATGTCAGAATAAGGTCGTTTTTGTTGTTGTTCTGTTTTTATTATACTTCACTATAGTCTTAACTTTGTTAGTTAGAGTTTAATTCTAAGCGTTACAGAAATACATTTCCACAACTGATCTGAGAAAGGGGCCATTTGTCTTCGCTTTGATAGGCTAATACTAAATCAAGCATGAAAAAACACAATGATATAATGCACCATCTTCACTAAAGGTGAGGACATGATCAAATACACCTAATGAAAGTGCCTCAGATTCCCTCCATGCTTCTCTAAATGAAGAATTCCCTGCACATGGCGCCTCAGTCCAGGACAGCGTTCCAGTAGTAACAGTCTCACAAAGCTTGTTTCCACATATGTGAGGCCTGGTCCACCTCCACAGGGATTTCTGCGCACACACACACACACACACACACACACACACCCCCACACACACATTTAGCTTGATGACTTTCCAAGATGCCCTCATCCTGTTTTATTAGAAGGTGAACTCAGGGGAACGGCTGGCGTGAGGAACTTCAAGATTAGATATACAAAAAGAAAACACAGTTTTCTGTTTATTTTGTCTATTTATAGGTGGGAGAGAGATCAGTGGATAAAAAGCAGCTTTACGAAACGTTGCTCCTTATTTGTTGGCTGATTTGAGAACAGCCATTAAGAAGGCCCGTAGAAACACGGCCTAGATAATCCAAGTTCAATACAATGAAAGCACAGCCAGACATGTGCATGAAATATACGAAGGTTTTACACACACAGAAAGGCCATAAAACTCATAAAACCTTTTGCTTTAAGATGCGAGTGAAGACTAAAGTTAGTCATACTGTTTATTAAAAACCACAGAGAACCACACAGAGGAGTAATAATAGGCCAGAATCCTCCTTTGCTACCTGTTTCCTAGGTTAAATCTACTCGCCACGTGTCGGCCGTCAGCGTCTTGACTTCATAACGTGGTGTTTTATGTCACCAGTCGTGCCTGAAGATTGAAAGTGACGTTTCTCCGCATTCTCCGCTAGTATGTGAGTATCACTGGTTGACTGAAGCTATCAGTCAGCTCTCATCGCTCAAAATGCAACTGCAAGCTCCAGGCAACACTCCGACATCAGTCTCCCAAAGCCATTAAGGTTTGCTTGCAGTGATTCCAAAAACAACAGGCTACATTCCTGGAGATTTACAACCGCGAGGAGCGAACGGCTGGGAGCGATATATGGATGTTTCAGAGGATTAAGCCAAAACTCCCCCACCTCTTTCCTTTTTTCCCATTTCTCTTTTCGCTGTTCCTCTTTTCTCTGTCTACCAGACTGCAAATTAGTTCTCCTCCCCCTGAGAGGTGGCCTTTGAGGTTTAGGGGCAGGTTCCAGGTTTTCGGGGTTCAGCACACAGGCTCTTGGGCAGCCTCGCCTCCGCAGGCTGCAGATTTAAACATGAACGGTGTCAGACAAAGATTCATTATCTCAGATGTCCATGTTGCGCTCCACAAAATAAAACAATAAGTTATGTCATTTAGTCCCACAATCTCTGACTATTAGCATGATGAACAAAGAATCTACCGCAAAAGATGTTTGCGTGCCGCAGAAGAATGTGATTTATCATATGTTGCATAATGGTTTCATACAGTTTCATCTGGTTCAGGTCCAGTAACAGCTCTCTCCTCAAACGAGACGCGGTCAAATCTCACATCGCTTTAAACACGGCTGAAATACAACCAAAACAGATTTGGATGCAGTGCTGAAGCGTGTTCCTTCCCAAAGGCACTGCATTCGTCGCGTTCATTGTCTGAAGGCAGATCTTCGCTAAACACAATAAACGCACTGATGGGGTCTGGGGAGGAGGCGGCGTTAGACTAAGTGGACGCTCTGACCGAGACGCGACTCGCTCTGGTGCAGCTGGAACGGCCCAGACACATCGCTGCACATGTGGAACTGCTGTGTGTGTTAGTTTAACCCTGTGACCCACTGAGCAAACTGAGTGTTGCAATACGTCCGTACACTAATCCTCAGACACATGAAGATACGTTAGCCGCTATTGCTGTAGTTTGGTTTAGACTCGTGTTAACTGCTGAACAGTGCGTCGCGTGTTTGTACAGGTCTAAATGTTGCTTCTCACAGATGTCAGAGTTAGTTTTGATGAATTTAACTACTGACATTTTGTAGTAGTCTAGACTCCACATTCTTTCTAGAGGCTTTTGAAAAAACTATTAACTTTTTCAAATCTTTCTTGTGGTCATTTTACTACTGGCCGTGCAGTTCATCACAGGTCATTTGTTGTTCCATTGTGTTGACGCAGCCTGAGGTAGTGACACGTTTGAAGCCGCAACAACGTTTACTAAGTTACAGTGAAATGAGAAGAGGCGAACTAATTGCCTTGTAAGTGCAGAAAGCAGCTGGAGATTAACAATAACAGCTAGTTAGCTTGGCTACAGTGGAAATCAAAGCTCGCAGATGAGGATAAACACACAGTCTGGTCTCTGTCGGGCAATTATGCATTTTTATAACGCACCATTTTAAAAGCTAGAGAAACTGAGAAGTGTTAAGTTTCAAAAAGCTGCAGACTTTCCCCCTAAAGAACCAAAGTCGTGTGTGTGTCTTCACTGGCCCATAGCAACTACTAAAACACTAGAACGTACAAGTTTGCCTTTAATTTAATTCAACAATGAGCCACATTCAGAAATATTTCCCCTCATAAACACACTGGAGTAAGTGGTTTCCCATTAGCCGGCCTCATATTCAACACCCAGACAGCGATGGAAGTGATTAACGCCTCAGTAAAGGAGCCTTTGTTGAGGTTAGAAATCAGTTCAGTTTCGTATTAAGTTCAGACGACAGAAGTGATTATCCAGACGAAGATGCAGGTAATTAAAGCATCAACAAGAACGATTTGAATAATAGCAGATGTGTATAATCCTGTGTAGTCCTACGCCAGCACTGACTATTGAACAGATGATCACTGAACCAACGAAGCCCCGGTTCGAAAACTATTTGTCCTCAAACCTCTGAGAACTGCCTCAGGAACTTGCTCCAGCTTGTGTGACTGAGACTTTTCGAAACCTTCATAGACGTTCTCGTGATTTATTTCTTCAGTATCAGTTGAGGGATATCAACGTACGCGTTTTCCACAATAGTACCACTAAAATGAAAGATTAACGTTAGATATTACCGCTCAAAAGTTGGCCTTGACCTTGAATTTCCTTTCACCTACACAGTGAAATCAGAACATTGCATCTTAGTGATAACTGTATGACTACACATTTTTTTAAATTCAGTCGACTGAAATTGACATTATGAGCTGCAGTGCATCCATTCCCTTAATCTTGTTGAATCATGGGTTTAGCAGCATAAATCTCCACGTCCATCTTGTGGGTTTCAACCTCCAGACTGACTTTTCCACACCACCAATTGGATTGTACATGTGTAAATAAGCTGGCATTGGGGGCTGATTGGATCAGTCCACAGCCATCAATATACATCCCCAAATCAAGTTAAATCAAGTCATAAGCCATCCACCCCCAGCTCAGAGATCAGAAAGCAGCAGGACGTACCAGCAGCCACCAGAATAATTTATGTAAACGTCAGGAAGTGGGTGTAATTACAACTTTTTTACCTATGGGGAAACTGATGTAATACCTCAGTAGGCGGCGTCCTGCCCCCGTTCACAGTCAGCTGGACAGTTAGAGGAAGGAGGCTGCCCCTCTTTCAACAAGTCCCTCAGCTGAGCTCTCATTTCCTCATCAACAGCTTCCCCGCAGTATCTGAACTGAACAAAATAATGACCCTCCCCTGAGCTGTGAGCTGTCAGAAGGATCAATCATGGAATCGCAGTGAGTTACGAAGGATTAACATGACTGAAGGCCCAGTTCAGTCAGTTTTTATACTTTCTTGGCATTTATGATTATGACTGAAGATTATCCAGTTTGAACAAAATAGCGGCAACTCAACAGATCAACTAATGAAAACTTTTCTCATGGTTTAAGGAAGAAATATTGCAGGTTGTTAAATTCTTCATCATCAGATACTGTAAATGTAAATACTGTAAAACGTAAACTTGTCTCTTCAGTCTTTGTCTCTATTGTTTCTTTTTAAGATATTGCACATATATCAGATATTTCCTCATACAGACTTGTGAATTATGACCTTAATTAATTTTGACTTTAATGCACAGAGCTTGTAATAATTTTCTCAGAACAGTATACTCATATATAAGAACATTAACAATGTAATTTAATAATAGTTTATATTCTTTTCATTGTCATTTTTAGGCTACAGATCTTTTTTTTCTTGAAAGGTCTAGAATAATGAAACCTTCCAGAATATTATGATACTTCTCATTCAGTTCCCTACAATTTTCTTGTAATAACATTTGAGCAGTTGTTTCATGATGCAGAGCTGAGTTACTAAGTTGTTGTGTCTGCACATGCAGATAAGATGCTAAAAATAGGGATGCAACAAAATAATAAACGAAGAACATTACATTACATCATAATGTTCTACTACTTTGTGGTCTCATCTGAAAAAAACATATATGATATAAAATAAATATGATGGAAAATGAAAAAAAGTTTATAGCATCTGCTGTTTTCTAGCTGCTGTTCACTTTTCATGCAGAGCTTCTAATCTGGTGAGAAAGCTAATAGCTCTCTTAGACTAATTGTTGCCCTGCTGTACTTAGTCTTGAAGCCATTGGTGGTGTTAGCAGGAGCTAATTAAACCACCGAACCAGGCCATGCTTGGAGGGAAATAAGGCCAGGAAATATGCATATTAGTGTTGTGCTCATTTATACCATCACTGGTACAAGAGTCACCAGAAGCTCATTTAACAGAATGTTCAGGGTTAATCACTGTCATAGTTATGTGTTGTTGTGTAGGGAGAAAAAGGTTATGGGTGGCTTGTAATTAAGAGTTTGTTGTATTTTAACAGGAACCATTTTTATTAGCATAACTGAGCCTTGTTATCCTCACTAGTGCTATTGCTGAAGACTGTAATTGCTGAAAGGCAGTTACGCAGTTTTGTTATGTCATAGTATAACAAATATATTGTGCAACAAAACAATCAGTGCTTTGCTTCTTGGGATCTCATGTGCTAAGAACAAAGAACATACACTGTGGTCTGCGTGTAACTCTGAACGCTTGATAGCTGCTGGAACAAAGAGCCAGAAAACTGTTTCAAAAGCCTGATGGAGTAGATAAGGCCCCTCACCTGAAATAACCCCCCGATCATCCCTACTCTCCAGTGACGCCAGGCTGTGGACGGTTACTGAAGGAGAGCAGCTTCTTCAGTGAACCCTGATCACTGAACGGGAGATGATCTCAAAGGTCTTCTCACCTCAAAGAGCTGGTCAACAGCTGTTTCCTGGTCCTCAGGTGCCTCAGGTGTCTCCTCACCTGGTCCTGATGTTGGGGAGAATGGGAGGAAGAGCGGCTGGTTATGGAGGAGGTGAAGGATGATGGTCTTGGCCGCTGGACTGAAAAACTCGCTAGAAGTGGGAAAGGGAGGCTTGTAAGGGGTGTAAGGATGGAATCAAATCTATTGTAAATACCACTTAACTTATTGGCTCAGCCTTGATATTCATCAGCTCTGACTGCGCTCTGTCCATGGCCTGAGAGGGATTTCATCTTCTTCCTGTAGCTCCACTTGTGTCGTTGACCTGGGGAGCCAGAAATCAATCCTATGATTGATGACTGGGACTCTACCTCTTGAGCCCCAAGATTTAAGAGGTAAACCCCAGGAATTTAACTTGCTTCACCGATATTATAGGTGAGCTTCCAACCACACTAACCTAAGTTTAGAGGTTGTTTCATCCCCTTCTGGGGCGCTGTGTCTTATTTTTGTTGTAGTGTTGGCACCTTAATCTTTAGATGTCACTTCCTGTTGTCATTTGGAGTAAGTGAGTGAAGAATTAAGAAGTTAAGAAGTGCTGGTTTCCATGAACATTAGTTAGTATGCGTTTGTAAAACTGCATTAGTATTATTTGTTTTTTCTGTGTGTGTAACATCTTGCGACAGTTCGATAATAGCCGACAAACTACCTCAGTAACCAACTAGGCCTGGCTGACTAACTAAGCAACAAGGTCTTCTACCACATTTCAACATTGAAATGCAGCCTAATTGTTCCTATAGACATTTAAGACGCTGGTAGGCCGCACACAGAGAAGGAATATGCACACAGTGCCCTCATCATTTCAAATCATTCAGGTGAGGCTGCAAGCGGCAAAGAAGCCTCGCGTTCAGCAGTCACACGCGTGCAAATGCAGCGTTCTAGTTCTACTTCTCATGTTCTGCAAATGCTTTTGTCCTGTTCCACTTCGCTGACTCAAGATGCGAGTCAGCGTTGAGTTGCTTGCTGTGCGTTCATTATGTGAGGCAGCCTCTTCCTCTCTCCCCGGCTAAGCAGTTTATCACGCACACCGAATTGTTTGCCCGACTTTGTGGCTCACGTCGCCCCTATTCAGAGGCTGAACCGTGCAGGTCAAAGGTGAACCGCTAGCGATGAGATGCAGGAGTTCGTTGGTGTTGCCACATCAGATGTCAGCTTCATCCTCACTTAGTGCTGTGATTGAATTTTATTCTTGCTCGACTACAGTTTTCAAGAGCAAAGCTTGGCAGAGTGTGTGATGTGAGAAGTCTGACTCCCAACCGAGTAATCAAGTCAAGATGTGCTGAACACAGAGACGTCAAGTTATGGTTAGAGGAAGAGCAGATCAGAGCTTTCACAGCCGGAACGTTTTTCAGCTTGGACACTGTAAAACGTGTCCAGCACAGGCAGAGTCTCTTAAAGTGTTTTATACCTAATAAACCTTCTGCTTCTTATCCCATGTTGCTGTAGGTGTCTCAGACAAATTGCTTCCTAAAGCAGAGAATTAGCATTTTTCGGCCTATCGTTGAACAACACAAGCGGCTTCTGGAGGATGTGGTCACTGCTTAGGACTATTTCTTTTTAAATGTGAACACATTGACACACACATGACTTTTCCTATTTAATGTAGTGTGGACATGTCGTGAGGTCACTGCCGTTAGTCGCTGCGGACGGATGCACTCGAAGGAGAACCGTGTCTTGCAGATTGTAATCACACCCACTGACCATTTTCTTCTGTTTAAATCTTAGGGGTAACGTTTGTGTTTATAAAATGCTCAGGTTCATTTTGTACAATTACAAGTCACCCAAAAACGTTTAAACTAAACACAAATGAACTTCTGAGTAACTTGTTTATAAGAGAGTTTTTGTAACGTGTCATTGGACTCGGGAAAGACACATCAGAGAGACGTCTAAACAAATCGGAGTTGAGATGTAATTTTAGCTCAAAAGTGATGGGAGCTCTGAGTTGTAACTTCCCCATCTGGTGTCTGAGAACAAGCTGAATTTGATCATGGGAGAAATGATAGTTTTATTATTCACTGCTTCTTTTAGTGGCCCAACTCCATTAACGAATTAGAAGGTTGTTATCTCCAGTCTATATAGAAAGTCCTCTTAAATATTCTGATCTGCAAGCCAACAGTGGGAAAGTGCTAATGAGGATTAGGAAGTCAATTCCCTTCAGGTTTGTCTCCTTTTCCCCATTGTTTACTTTCAAACAGTGGCCCACGTGCTTCTCTTTAACAGAGAACAGAAGGAGGAGACAGCAGTAGCGGCATTGTTGAGGAAAAGACATTTGGAAATGTGTGTGAAGAGCGTTTTGCATAGAAGCAGGAGAAGAGTCCAAAATGGAAAGACAAAGGCTGTGACGGTGGTGGGCGGGACCTCACATACGGTTAAAACGACTCAAAGACGAGTTTACGGTAAAGCGGAACTTTTCTGAAATGTGGATGAACTGTCTGAGTTGTGCCTCACTGCCAAAATCACATCCCCTCAAACCCTAGCTCTGAGTCACTAAATACCCTTAAGTAAGGCCAGGCTCAGTCCGCTGAGAACGAAAACATTTCAGTTTATTTTTTGGGTTTTATCCAGTTTTCTTTTGTAAAAACCCCAGAAAAACTAATTCTGAGCCTGGGCTTCATAGACAGCTGATCAAACTGCGCCTCTTCTGTGATGATGAATATCTTCAGGCAGTGGGAGATGCTTCTTTTGCTTTCTGGACCTGGACCTGTGCATGTGGGCACCGTCGTGTAAAAACAGTCGATCTTTTCCTCGGCACAAGGCAGGCGAGGTAGCGCATCACTCAAAAGGTTCCTCTGTTCCTCCTCTCGCTGGTCTCCAACATCTGTATCTGTAGCCGCCTCCACCTCATTAAGGCACCGCAACGAGACTCTTACAGAACCAATGTGTAAAACTGACTTGCTTGTGCTCAGGAGTTATTCATAGCCAAGTCTCCCCCATTTCCTCACCCTCCTCCCTCATTTTGGAGAAAACTAGGTCTTTGTTTAATTTACAAGTGGACTAATTCCCCATTCAGCAGCACCAGTAGTCCAGGGTGAGGCGTAATCCCAGGCGCCCCCCTGGCAAGGGTGCCGGCAGGGTAATATGGATGTTAGCTGGGGAGCACGGTGACAGCCCCAGAAGCAACAATTTAATTCATTGTATTTTAATTATCGCTCTTATTCACCGGCTACAGGCCCCTTCTTTAGCTCTGCCCAACAGAGCACCTTTATCAATGGCCCGTCGAAGAAGATAATAAACTTATGCTTTAAGGTAATTACTTAATCTGGACAAACCTGAGTGTTAAGCAGTGCTATTAAGCGAGGGGGTGATAAATCAAGCATGCATTGGAGGTGGCTGATTACTTGACAGTGCAATCAGTCTTTGAACTCTCACAGTCCTTTAAGTACCTAAATTACACAAACAGCATGCTAACAACAGCGAGCACAGGAAGCCCATCGGAGCCGCTACCTCGCATTCTGTTGTCGCCAGCCGCCGTGCACTCACCTTCAGCCCGGTGATGCATGGAGGTTATTAGCACGTGGCCTGAGCCCAGCTGTCGAAGCCTGATAAGTAGCTCTCCCTCGTGGTGGTTTGCCACCGAGGCCACTGTGCTACAGACACGCAGTGCATTGAAAGGAAACAATACGTATGAATGGATGAGCCGCACCCAAACCTAAACTTTGGGGTGAAGAATCACTCTGTCGCATTCTGTTTTCACATGACAGCGCCCACGTGTACAAATCCAGGTCGACATAGAAAGTCCCTGTTTAATGTGGAGGAGCCTGGCAGGTCTGCACAGAGCGGTAACCTCAGCCCCATCCACACAAACGGGAAGCCGGGCTCTGTGAGCAAGTGGCAAATCCAACATCTGTCAAAAGCTTGAAGCCTGAAGAGTGAACGCTGCTTGTGTTGTGAGGTCAAAGGGTCACGTTAAAAGGTGTAAAGCGGACCCTTTAAACCCTGTGCAGAGGGTTTAGAAGGTTAAAAACGTTGTTGTATCTTATATAATGTTTAACGTCTACACAGGTCAGGAATGATTTAGCTCCAACGTGGGAAACCTCTCGCTTGCCGGTTGCTGTATTGTAACCTCCATGAAATTAGGCAGAAAAGGGAATACGTGCTTAGTGGGATGTTGTGAGTTTTAACCATCCTTTTATATTTTCCAACAACTTTTACAAACAACGCAACATTGTTACCGTTTAAGCAGGACCCAGCAATGAACCAAAACAAAACTGTGTTTAAAGAATAAAGCAATAGTTATGAAAATTATTGCTGATGGGAAGTGCACCTGTGGAGAGGTTAGCACTCGATTCCAGGCCTGCAGGTGCTTTTCTGTGTGGAGTTTGTATGTTGCTTCATGGGTTTCCTCCAGTTTCTTATCACAGTCCCAGTTAAGGGGACTGGAGACTCAGACTGCCTGTAGCTGAGTGATGGTGTGTCTCTCTGATGGACCGGTGACCTGTCCAGGGCGAGCTCCTCCTCTCGCTTAACTGACAGCTCCAGTGGTCTAAAAGAGAAAGAGGAGAGTGAAGGAGGCACAAACTGATTATTTCACAATTACTGACTTAGTTCAAAGCGATCAGAGCAGTGACCCCACGTGAGGGTCGTACAGTAGTAAGTCCACTGTACAGAATCCCATGTTGATTGAACCAGGGTGTGTGTTATATATATATATATATTTCAGAAATATGATGATTGATTATTTTTGTCAATTTACAAAATGCAAAGTGAGCGAACTAAAAAAAATCTAAATCAAATCAATCTTTGGTCACTACGTCAGCACTGTCAGTACTGGAAGTGATGCTTGGCCCCACAGAGCCCTGATCTCAGCATCATCATGTGTGTCTGGGATCACATGAAGAGACAGAAGGATGTGAGAAACCCTGCATCCACAGAAGATCTGTGGTTAGTTCTCTAGATGTTGGAACAACCTACAGCCCAGTTCCTTCAAACACTGAGCAAGTGAACCTGGAAGAACTGCTGCAAGGCAAAGGGTGGTGACAGCAAACATTGATGTGGTTTAGATTCTCTGTTGTTCAGTCACTGCATTTTGTTCATTTGTGAAAATAAACGTTTAACACGTCCATTTTGAAACCTTTCTGTGTTTACAGCATTTTTTCACACCTGCCTAAAACTTTTGCACAGTACTGTACATATACTGTATAATGTAGATGCACTCAAACACATACACACGATCTTTTTTCCAGGCAACAAATTATGTCCAGAACTGCCCCATCATCCCTTAAATGTCTGACTCCGAGGCAGAGCGGTAAAGCCGCTGTGCTCAGCGGGGTTGTTTGGTTTTCTTACCGGTGCCCAACTCTTTTCATTCGCTCTTTCAATAGTTTTTCCTCCAGGTCCGCACTTCTAAGGTTCTTTGTGGTGCCAGCACAGCTGCAGAAACACACATGAGCTGATCACTTGTGATGTGATTGGCATCCAGATGTGAGCTTTTGTTTGTGTGCAAGGAAATGACAAATTTATTCTGTATTTGGCCTTTTTAGAAAGTATTTATTGTATATTGTATAGGCCACACAGCTGCCATATAAATATGATAATTATTTTATATCTGGCAACACTAGTGACCAGGTTCAACAATTGCAGGTAATCATGGTTCAGCGTTGGTCATGATGGCCAGATGTCCAAGGAAGATGATCTGCTCACAAAGCACATTAGTCGAGTTACTGATACAGAGGACAAAACAGGATGTAGGCCTTTCACATTAAAAGTGACAGGACGTTAAGCTGCAGATCATGACAAACATTAACAAGCCCAGATAAAAAAAACCAAAACCCACATGAACAAGATTAAATTAATAAATCAATACATACATATTTTATTTGTTATTAAATCTTAAATAGCAACGATGGAAAGGAAAAACTCAAACTCAAAACTCAAACGACCCTCCTCCCAATCTACATTTAGAGACTGTTCTGTAGTTAGCACAGCAGCACTACTAGCATCATCAAGTGATTTGTATGTAGGGAGAAGGATGTTTTTCATCCTAGATTTTACAGGTAACCAATGAACAAATTCATGGATTTCAGCATCAGTTGGAGAAAGAATTTTTGCAATATTCCAAACATGGAAGTAGGTGGTTCCAGAGATTTGTTTCATACGTGAGGTAAAGACGAAGTCTTAGTCAAGTCATGACGTCAAGGTGCCTCATAGTAGAACCTGGAGCCAGAATTAAATGAGAGTAACGTAAGTTTTTGGGATTTCAATCGTAAAAAATCTAAAGTTAAATGTTGAATCCCCTTATAAGCTTTTAATAAACAAGACTAAATAACTTTTCTTATCTTTAAAATATGCACATGTTACACAGAGATTTTGCGTTGAAGGGCTTTTTGGGTCTCATTCATTCCTAACTCTAGATTTTGCTCATGCTAAACCTTAAGACAACTCGCTGAAACGGGGCAAAAGAACAATTTGTGCTGCGTGAGGATGAGTATGAAGAACTGTGGACAGACCACGGCAGCACTGCACAGACAGTGAAACTAATGTTATTGAGCAAAAGACTAATAGGTGGTTGGAGTCTAAGCGGGGGCAAGGCAACACTGCCTGAAGCCGTGGATGCCCAAGGGGGATCAGGGCCCAGTGAATCAGGTAAATGTGGCTGTTGAACTCTCACGAGCGCTCGCCTTTTGTTCTTCTTGTGCTGGCTGAACAATGGAGCTGCCTCGATGATGGAATAAGCCTGCCCGGTCCTTCTCCGGGCCAGGACTCGAGGGCTGGGCTGGCTGGCCCGGGCCCAGGCCCACAGAGAAAAGCTTAGCCTGGATTACTGGATGACGGGTCGCATACCTGACAGGCCGACAATGACTCGCTGTATTATTTCCTCCAGGTCCAACATTTTGAAACTAGTCTCATTCTCACTGATCACTGAGACCAGAAACCTGTGTGTTCATACTCCCCTTTGTACAGTTATTGTGACGATTTAAGAAATACACCAACAATCTTATAAACAAAAACATTTGATACCATTAAAGACCTGCAGAAAACATCCCCATATTTACATATTTACGTTTTTCCACTCTAGTAATACAGCCCCAAGCAAAAAGATTCATTGTTCTCCACAGGGAGACTGACCCTCATGTTTTAGTGGCCCAGATTTAGCCTCCCTTTGTCTCCCCCTTCTCCTCCCCTTTCACCCTGTCTAGTAACTCACCCCCAACCGTTATGAATGGTGCATTAACCGAAGCTTCTCCTTGAATGGGACCCTTTAACTTTCTGTGTGTGTGTGTCACCCACACATACACACACACACACCCGCGTATGTGTGCGTACTGACTGTACGTACCCTAGACAGAGCATGGAGTCAGAGACAGGGTAATTATACTAATTGTATGGGGCTAAATTACAATAGAGAACGTCTGGGACATAGATGGTCAGAATTATAAAGCAGAAAGAAAGGAAGAGTTTAAGGGAGCACCATGATTTGCGGTGCACAATGAATTCCCACGTTTATCAAGATATCTTTCAGGATAACGTGGGGCTGAAAGCCACAAGAAGCTGGGTGAAATAGCAGGATGATGAGCCTTCACCACAACATACATCTGCTACCGATGACAGAAGGCGCTGGAGACACAAAACCCACCTTCTGGAGTCAAACACTCAGAGCCCTGACCTCACCCAAGACACTGTGTAATGATCTCCAGAAGGTTTTTCACACCAGGTTTAATCCACAGTGTCGCTGAAGCGCTTACCTGAGCTTCTCACAGTGCTTTTACTTTTTCCTATGCCTGTAAATAGACGATGCCAAGTATAAGAAGTGGGAAAAGTGTGATAATTGAACAGAAAGAGACATTAAAACAGATCTGGTGAAACCACTGCACTGCTCCACTCCCCTCACAGATGCTCTGCATTACACTTGCGTCTGTTGTCAGGTGTGGAGTTTTATTACAGTGTTTCGGGTCAATTAAACGCACAAGCCCAAGGCATGTTCCATTACAAACACTTAAAGAGAGTCAGTCACGACTGGGCAGATATCTGTCACTCTACTCGTGTGATCTGTTGACCCAACCAGTTAGAAATCAATTAGTCACTCAACTGAGGGAAATTTGTAAAGAATTAACAAATGTGTTTGCTTCCACGTTCAATTGTGGGAGAGAGAAATATCTTTGACATCGGGAAACGTTTTGTTGGCTTTTATGTCAGGTGAGGTATTTTCAGACTATTAAGAATAACTGAACACATGAAAAATATACAAATTGTATATTTATTTTCACAAAATTACAGGAAAAGTCAAAGTGTAGGTGACGCTGAGACGCAGTTTGTGACCAGAAGGACTCTATCGAGGTGTGGACTCGGTGGCAAGTGCAGTAAAGACGCACTGTTTGCAGGCGTTTGGGGACAGAGTCCGCCTGCCAGGCTGTCAGGGTGCAGAGTGAGAGAAATAGACCTGGAATGCTGACGCACAGGTCCCGGGCCCCTGGGAGCCCCGTGAGGCCCGTTATCCCTGCCTGAGAACAGATAATGATCCATGCCCATGACCCCTCTGCTCCTAAATCCCAGGTCACTCTGGCAAGATTCCCACTAGAGAGTGTAAGAGCATGTGTGTGTGACACGTGGAGAATTTTAATGCGGCTGAGCGATCAGCTGGCTCACCTCACCCTCTTGGCTCCCCGTATTTTTCTTCTCGTCCTCTCCGACAGCTCACAGACGAGACGCACCAGGTTGGAATTAACAGGATCTGAAAACTGTATCAAAGGTGAACAAGTGAGGGCTTCAGATGGGAAATGTGTGACGAGAGAGAGAGAGAGAGGGGATCAGAGTCAGGCAACATGTCTCTCCAAAATAAAAACCTGAGAAAAATGTTAACGAGAAACATAACTGCATGAACTTAGTTAAAGTTGTGTGGTTTGGTGTTATCACAGCAGCTAATTAGTTCTGATGTTTTGGGTAAACTTTCCACATCTGAGAAGAATTTCATTAAAGGAAAACCGTTAAAGGGACACATGATGAAAAACAAAGCTTGTAAAAATAGCCGACTATTAAAAAGAGACAAGTTAAATCAAAAGCAGAAACGTAGCTTCAAAGGTTTTCTTTAACATGTGTTGTCAAGCAAAGAAAACACAAATGTGAAAAAGAAAACTAGTAACTTAAGTTATTTTTAAAAACTAATTTTAACAAACGGAACTGCCACTGATTTCTGCCAGTTTTCTTGAACTGGACAACTTTTGCTAGTGTTGTTGTAAGAATGTGAACTAAAAGCGCACTAAAGGCTTGAAGTGCATCATGGGAAGGACTCAGAATGTTGGGCTGATGTGAAGAACAGCTATCTATGCTTTAATGTTTGCGATTCCTTATTTTGCCATTGTTATTGTTATTATTTGCTATTACTGTGGAAGTAACCTTCACGCCTCCCTGCACTAGTCGACTCTCGTGTCTATTTTATTAATAGACCTAAAAATGTAAAAGCAGAGGGAATAATTAAACCTTCAAGTCCCACTCAGACAGAGTCCACATGAACTGAGGTGTTTAGTCGTGTTTTTTTGAGCCCAGCTGCGCTTTGCTCAGCTTTTCAGCTCCTGAGGAGACTCGGCATGTTTGGATGGGTAGAGTGTGAGCAGAAAAAAGCTGTTCACACATTGTCAGTCCTGGTTTGAGTCAGGGCAGTAGCTTCCATCCACACAGTCCATCTTCCCGTCTAGTTCAAAGAGCATCTCGCTGCAGGTCTTTGTCAGAAGCCCTGTTGGATATCTTTTATGTTCAAGATGTAGGGTTTCTTAGGATGACTTTGATTACTTATTTATTCCACTTCTCTTGAGTGATAGTGCCAATACTTTACACGAAAGTACTCCGCTCGCTCTGACATTCATGTTGCTTTATTGTAACGCTTTTGCCTTTGAAATCGCTTTTTAAAGTCTCCCTCCTCCTCAACTAACTCTCTTTTTCTTTGCTTGTCTGCTCTTGCAGCCCCCCACCACATATTCCCCACCTTCCACACGCCAATCCCAATTGACTTACGTCATCACGAGGGACGCTACTACTACGAGCCGCATACGCTCCACACCATGCACGGGTAAGTAACCTTTCTTCATCTGTAAATATTGCCAGAGGTGTCTGCTTGTCTTAGTAACACGTGGGTTGAAGTCACAACTGTCGGATCATTTCGATGCCACTCATCAGTTCATATTCAGTAACGAATCTACTAGTTTTTCCTTTCAACTCAGTTTACAGCCCAAAGTCCAATTACTGTAAACCAAACAGAGAAAATATAAGAAAGAACTAGATAGAGCCACGTTTGGCATTTATTGAAAGTCGTGCTAAATGTTCTCAGGTGCCACTTTCGTTCGTTCTTTGTTTTTGCTAAATGTTTGCTTGGTATAAGTTCATCTCACATATTAGACGGCTCCAAACCTTTTTAGATATATGTAGGTACATTTTGCTACTGAGTAATATCCACGTTCTTTTCTTTTTTGCATATCCAATACACCTGGTATATTTAGTCAATGCTCATCTAGGCTCTAAACTCTGTTTTGGTTTATTTGAGGAATGTGCATTTATTTTTGTGGTTTACATACATTTTATTATTACACAATTAAGAAAAAGCCTAAATTAGTGGAGAGGAGCCACTGAGGGAATCACTGGTTACAATATATAATCCTAATCATGAACTAATCATAATAACGTTTGTTTTTTGTTGTTTTATTATCGTACTGAAAAACATATTTAAGTGCAATAGAAACAAAATGCAAATGCTCAAGTGAGCTATATAAGAAAATACAGCGCAGTAATTGAGGAACTGTACTTCTCAATTACTGCAGCGTATTTTGTTTAATTATTTTGTAGCTTTTTTTCCTGGGATAAATAAAAACAACTAAAAATAAATAAATATAACCAGTTGGCTTCTATCAATCTGCAGTTTACTCCATTAGCAGTGATCAACAGGACCAGATCCATCACCGATGCCATAATACATCTAACCTCCATCCAGTACCTCTTTATATTCATTAAAGGCTTGTTGTGGAGCTAATCTGTGTAGTGCAGGCTGCGTTGCCTCCAGGCTAGAGTGGTAATTAAACTCCCAGAGTATAGAGGTCACAGCAGAGGCTGCGTGTGCTGGTGCCGTGCTGGTGGCGAGTCCCACTTCCAGGCTGCTGTGGGGTTCAGTAAGAGATGCAATACCATTTATTTTCCTCTGGGAAATTCAGTTTGCTACGAAAATAGAGTGTGTCATAAACAGCAAGGGGTGTTTTTTGTATCTGGAAACAAAACTGAACTGTTCATCCTTTTTTTTAAATTTGAAAGTTATAATGCAGATGGAAGGTTGTTAAATGTTTTATTTATTCATTTCTGTTTCAATTTAATTCATTCAACGACAGGCTTTGCTTTACCTTTAGGCTTCCGTTAAAAAAATAAATTCAGGTCCAATTCACTGAAGGCAGTGTCATAGTTGAAAGTTGCAGACTTATCCACAAGAGCAAAGGGTTAGTTTCTAGAGGAGCTGTTCGAAGTTACTTTATCACAAAAGAAAAAATGGTGCCAGGACAAAAAAAGTCAATAGAATTCTCCAAATAGTGCTCTTACATTTAAATTCAGAGATTTGATGGTGATGCATATTTCGCGCCTGGCGGAAGCAGGGCTATTCATCACACTGGCTGGGAAAGTGGAGGTTGGGGGAGGGGAGGGAAGGGGGGGTGGTTGTCCACGGACTCAGCCACCTTGATTAATGTGATTTGATCTTGACAGTGGACCCCTAATTCATCAAGACCTTGATCTAGCTGTCGCTCCTCCCTGCCTGTGCCAAATTCACCTAATTACAGGAACATTGCGCAGCAAATTAAGTGCGCTGTCATTTGTCGCCTAGTGCAACACTTTATTATACACTCCTGGCAGCGAGTCAGAGGTCCCCTCCTTGATTGTTTAACATGACATCTCTGCGATGTCCCCTTTATCATTGTTTGCATATACCATAATGAGAAGGCTGGTTATTTTGTCAAGCCTGTCATGAGAAGCAGCTGAGAGGAAGCCTCTTTTTTCTTTCTTGATACACCACATGTTGTTGTTCACCTAAATTAAGTGTATGTTGTGGCATTTGCTACAATCCTTAAATAAGGATTAATAATGAATAAAAAGTCCTTAATAAAGAGGTTTAAGTGAATGTCCGGTCATTGATCATAAAAAATAAGCAGATATTGGTGATAGTGAGAAATATACTGTGGGTCATCATCTAAGGTGGAACTTTGTTAGTGTCTGTTCAAAAAGAGGTGTGTGAGGTAGACCACAAAGGTGAACGTGTGGATCCCTGCCAGATGTGTGAGGCAACACACATAAGCATAAGCTCTACAGTACACACTGTACGTGTGAGATCATGATGGACACGTGTTTAGAAACTGGAGAAACGCGAAGAGGAAAGAACAATAAAGACACAAATCCTTGCCATAAATAAAAAAGCGAATGTGTTGGCAGACGGTGGCTCATGTGCTGTGGACAGTGATTTTAAGCAGGAGTTGATAATGCAACAATAATTAACTCTCTGCAGCCATATGAACAAATGATCGTCACAGCAGGCAGCTTAACATTATCTAAGCTACTTCCTACTCTCTGCTCAGATGCTATTGCCTTTTACTTGTTGCTGGCATGAAAACTAACAAGACAAACCATCCCGGCGGCGTCATGTGATCACACTTGGCTGACGGTCCAAAAAACCCACTCTCATTCAGAGACGAGGCTGCGAAGGGCGTCCCAAGCGGAATCGTTCACCCTCCTGTCACTTCGAAATCTAAAGCGGGGCTGTGTCCTGAAACAGACGGTATAACAAAGCTCTTCTTTAGATTGCAACTTGCAACAGCTCTTCATATTGTGTAATTATGTACATGAAGTCATTTTTGTAAACCAGATTTACTGTCACGTGATTTTCTGTTCGTATGCACAGATAGTTTCTTGACATCACCTTTGTGGCTGTATTGCAAACATAGATGAACAGGTAGGCTTGTTTTCCACTAGTCTACGTGATCTGGAACATGTCTGTGTATAGTATTTTATCTTCTTTTGAGTCAATAGAGTCATCACAGTACTGCATCACAGCTTCTGACCTCAGCAGGAAGAGAAAGAGAAACAAAAGTGACACCTTCATGTCCAGTATCAGTTTTTAAAACTTGCTCTCAGTTATCATCTGCTTTAGGGCTGCATTTGTGGGGTTTTTTTTGTAGAGTTTGTAGAGTTGAAAATGAGAAAACTCTGACTTAATGAAAACACAGGGAGATTTCTTAGATATAAAAAAAAATCAGCTTTAAAAACACAACTGGAGGATGAAATGACTTTTTAAGGAGGCCATGATTTGCAGCATCTGTTTGTTTGTATCTAGGTCATTTCTTCCTCTGCATGGCGGCAAACAAGTACGGGGGGGGGGGATGTGGGCTGTTTGAGGCATCTGCTTCACACAGCAGTCTCATAAACCTACAGTGGGAGTTTATTCAGCTGGACGATGTGATTTATCAAAATCAGAGAGCTCCCAGAGCCTGACACCGGAGACGAGACTCGCTGTCACACTGTAATTCATCTCTGGTGTCACGGAGACAAGACACACACACACACACATACTGTGGTATAGTACCTACTAAAAGAAAGTATTTTACATGCATTCTAGTGGATGCACATACACGTTTTCCTACACAACGATGCTCAGTTTCTGGTTTGACCATTAGAAAAATCTGTCATGTGAAAAAAGAAAACAAGACTTTAAATTAAAAAATAATTTGACATCACATTCTAGCATTAGCTTCCAGCCTTTTTCATTTGTGGCGAGGTTTCATTCACAGGTCAAATGATCAACTCTTTACATAGCGTAGCCACACGGGGCAGCAGAGCCTCAACATCCAGAGCAGTTACCCACCAGTCATGGACAAGACACTGAACCCCAGGTTGCCCCCAGTGTATCAGGTCAAGCTGCATAAAGCAGCTCTGCCATTGAATGAGAGTATCAGTACATTATGTCCTCTGCAAGAGCACCACACTCTATCAAATCTAAGTCAATCTTTGAACATTTTAAATTGACTGTTAGAACAATTCAAACAATAACAAAGTTCTAGATCAAGCTTTACAGCGACGCTGAACATTAAGTTTTACCTTCCACCGTGATCAACGGGAAACTGCTTTGGCTCAGTGGATATAGACGTCACGTCACTCACTCAACCAGGTTTCACACGATAACAATTAATCATCTAGTTAATTGAAAATAACTTGATAATTAATGATGTTGTATAATACTAGATTAGCTTCTGCCACAAATGAATCATTTGCCGTGGTTGCCAGCAGTGCTGATGATTATGGGCGGCTACACAACAGCCACACATGAACACTACGCCACTGCAGGCTCCGCCGGTTCGCTGTCTACACATGAACACAAAAGCTGAACCAGGTTATCAGCTGCAATACTCACATGAATCTAGATCAGTCTAGACCTGGTCCCTGTTCAGAATAAAATACTTTAGCTTGTGTAGTTTTTATTATTACTGTGTCAGTTTATTTTAAATAATGTCAATAACGCACTGAGCATTTAATAGGAACGTAAAATTAATCATTATTTCTGGCAAAAAAAAAAAAAATCACAAGTGGTCAAAGTGTAAAAACGCTAAAACTGCAAGTGGTTGACTAAAAATGGAAAATAATTTAGAATAGATTTAGACGTAGATTTTCTAAACTTTAGTGTAGTGGAGTATAAAACAAAATGTTTCACTTTCAGTTGTAGAGAAGTAAATATACACAAACAGTGTCATGTTGTCAAAGTTAACTTGTCATTAGCTAGTGTTGCATAACTTACCTCCATAGACGTCAGTGTAGCTACATATATAAATTAAAGCTCGTCTCCCACATCGACTGATGTTGTAACAGTTCGGCCCTCCTACCACTAGAGGGCGCCTTTGCTCGCCATTCTTCTTTGTTGGTTTTTGTTTGTCCACTTCCGGTTCGTCCACTTCCTGTTTGTACTCGTCATTGTTTTCACCTGTTGGTTATTTCCTGTTTAGTCTGTATTTAAGTTCCCCATCGTCCCTTCATTGTTTGCTGGCTGATTATCTGCTGTCTCGTATTTGCACTTGTAGGATTATTTGGTATCTACTACTTGGTATTTGTATTGGTGTTACTATTTGTACTTGGATTTGTGTGAGCTTTATTATTGATGTCTTGTCAGGTTTGTCCGATGTTAAGGTTTGGATGTTGCGTTCCGTCTTGTCTTGTTTGGGTTTGTTTAATGTTAAAGTTTTGTAGCTTTGGTTTTCGTTATTAGTAACAATGTGTTTGTTTAATGTTTAATGTTAAGTTTTGTAGCTTTTGGTTTTCGTTATTAGTAACAATGTTTAATGTTAAGGTTTGGATGTTGCGTTCCGTCTTGTCTTGTTTGTTTAATGTTAAAGTTTTGTAGCTTTGGTTTTCGTTATTAGTAACAATGTTTAATGTTAAGTTTCGTAGCACCTTGTTCAGTTTAGAGTTACGTTTAGGTCACCGTGGGGTTTACTTGTTGTTTGTGTTTAGTTCATGTTTGTTCCTCGACTTGCGTGTCTTTGAGTAATTATTAAAATATTAGTTAACTGTTCATGTCTGTCTGTGGGTTGTGCGATTGGGTCCTTCCCTTGTTAGTTTGAGTGTGGGTGTAGGCTCTAGGTTGAGCAGTTTTGGCGTCACCAGGTGGCGATTAGAGACAGTACCAGGGGCTCAGGCGTTCCTACCCCTGGAACTGCATTTTTAGCATCTAGTTAGTTAGTTTTAATTTCTGGTTCGAGTTTCTAGTCTTGTCTGTAACAGATGTCCAACAGCGACTGAAACCTTTACGTCTTATAAGCATCTTCTACAGAACTGTAAGTCGCCTTATGTCCATAAAGTGCAACTAGATGAGCTCATCAAGCTCGTTGGGGCTTTTGGCGAGTGTACTTGCAGATTTGCTTTATGATTTGCAGCGCATTTCCTTTTTCTCTCTGTTTTGTGCCCGTGCTCAGATCCGATACCGATCAGTAATCAGATTTTTAGCGTTAAAGAAAAAGAACAGTTGAGTAAACCGTGGCGGTAAACTTGGCAGTTCTCCACGTATGAACTTTAATGAGTTCTCTGGACGCGAGCAAGAGAAGCGATGCTTGGAAACACGTGGCACTGAACAGCGTGCAGCTTCGTCCTCCAGAGACAAAAGACATTCTGACTCTTTGTGCTGCAGAGGGCGAATGTGTTAGTGACAGTCTGCTTCCGAGTCTGGAGGACAGCTCCCTCCTGTCTCAGCCTGCTGCCCGGCGCCAGACCCCGATACGCTCGGAAGCTTGGGTATTGTGCTTGCCCAGCAATGTGCAGATTCTCAGAAATATCACCCAGAGCCAGCCCCTTTTCTGAATAATACATGATGAACTCACCCTGTTCATTTCCTAAGTGCGCCCTCCTGTGCCTTACGCCTAAACAAAACTTTTCTCGCTGGATGTACACAGAGAATTATGTATAGTCTTCATATGAATCAGACTGTGATTGTTAGAGGAGCTTGTTATCATGGTCAACAAACCCTCTAAGTATGGATTCAAAGCTAACCTGCAGGGTGGTACAAGATAAGACCATTAAATATTAAGCCAGTCTGAGGTCTGATTATGTTTTTAGGTAGAAAGTAAGATCTTTTATCTTTCGCACAAAGAGAAAGAACAACGTTGGCTCAGTGGTGATGCAATCCCGCAGTCTAACTGCGAGGCAGTGAAGCCGTCCTTGGCTGATAAAGAGTCTGTTTTTAATGAAGAGGCCAGGTAGGAGGCAGAACTCTGACACTAACACCTGGTGACTTATGACCTGAAGGTACAGGTTTCTGTGTTCATACGAAATGTTTTCAGAATGAAACGATTCATTTTTCTACTACTGAAAAATGTTTCTTATCATATTTCATAGCAATAAATACAAGCATCTTCTATAGGAAAGTGTCACGGTATCTACCTATGAACAAAATCTCAGACACAGGATAAATCCTCTTTTAAACGTTTTTCAGCTCACTTTTCTAAACTCACAAATGTCCATGGATTTGATCCCACAGTATTTTCTCCCCAGATGAGCTACAGTAACTTACTGACACTGACACTAACACCTGTGGACACAGGTGTAATCTGGAGAGGTCCCGTCTTCTCATCTCTGTGACCCTGATCTCGCTTCTTCCTGTGAATCTGCCACTTCAAATGCTCGATGAGCTGTTTGTGTTCACACGGAGGAGCAGGCTCAGAGGGTCAGGTTAGCAGCCAGAATTACTCGAGACACTTGCTGGAGAAGGTGCTTCTGTAGACACGGCGCACAGAATTTAAAGCGAATGTTTTTTATGCTTCAACATATTTTGTATTCACTGGGAATCGTGTTTCCAGAGGCTGACAGCTCTGCTCGTGCCGTTAAGTTCTATTGTTGTCACATTAGTGACCTGAACAAACAGCAGCTTTTATGACTCAGCACATGTTAAAAATGATTATTAATTCCATGTTTCTCTCTTGCTCAGTCCTGCAGCTTTGGCTGGCAGCCCTGTCATCTCTGACATCTCCCTGATTCGCCTCTCACCAGCCGCCGTGGCCAACGGCGACTCCCCTTTCAGCCCGCCTCACCCGTACGTCAACCCGCACATGGAGCACTACCTGCGCTCCGTGCACGGCAGTCCCACCTTATCTATGATCTCAGCCACCCGAGGTCTCAGCCCGGCCGACCGTAAGTCTGCCCACGCACGTTTTATATCCTTCTTCCACTGTGTATTTCATTAACGTAACGTAAAATAATTAGGTTTGTGCAATCATGTCAACAGATGTGGTCAAATCTGTGAGATTATAACAGTGATGCTGGTTAAGATGTAATAATATTTTTTGTATGTTGCTGTGATCTGGTGACTTGCATTTAAAAATACATAGGTTTATGCAGATAGACTGATTTTAGGTTAACCTCTGTAAATGCAGTATAAGAGCAAAGCAGAAGGCAAAGCTTCATATTAGTCAAGAACAATATTCAGAAGTGTTATACACAAATGCTAGTGCATGAATTGACCTTGTACCAAATGAACCTTGACCTGCTTTAATACTTAGGCAAAATATTCAACTAAATCTGGAGAACCGATAAAACTAAAGAGAATCTGGCAAATACTCGTGAATGTGTTTAATTTAGATTAGAGCACAGCGACGGGATATACTGTAAATCTTCTTTTACAATCTGTCAGTGGTAATGTGACAAGGCGTATAAATTTAAATAAGCGGCCGCACCTGAGATCTGGCGGTGAAGGCGTCCTAAGGAAAAACGGATGGGGAGACTATTTGCAGTGGAGGGAATGCAAATAGCTTGGCAGTAGCGGTTAATGTTTTTCAGGTGACCTTTCTTCATCACCCTCACATCTTGTCATTGTTAATGTCTATGTCTGTGTTTAGTTCTATAAATATTCACAATGCGTTTCTCTTTCCTTTCGGAAGCCTAATCTCCTCGTTAACTGTAGCAGCCCATGCTTTTCTATTTCTACTGCCTCTCTTGCTTCTGTCTGTTTGTTATTTGCTGGTTCTCTGTCTGAAAGTTGCCATATTTTGATTCTATTATTAGTTTTTGTAAGTTCTGGGTTCCTTGCATTTGAGTGCGTCTGTAAGCCTTGGGTTGTATGTGAGACGTTGCTTGTTGGTGGCATTTCATTTTCCCATCCTCTCATTTCTGCTACAGTGGCCCATGAGCATCTGAAAGACCACGGACTGTTTGGGCTCCCTCCTGCTCATCCTGGGGCCACCCCGCCAGAGTACTATCACCTGAGGACCAGCCACCGGAGCCCCTATAGTGAACTGCTCATGCAGGGGGCTGGAGCCACCACGGGGGCCCACCTGTCTGAGTATATCACCCCCATTGATGGTGAGTAACTGAGAACAGTGTCTCAGCTGTAGATTGTTACTAACTATGCAAAGGCTGCTTGTAGCAGTAGTCACTCGCAGGTGTGTTTGTGGACATTGTCCCTTTGAAGATGTTCCAGCCTGTGGCCTCTACGCTGCTCCGCAGTCAGTCCAGGTGTAAACACTTCTCACTGGCTTGGGTTGTTGTGTTGGTTCTCACATTGGGGGTAGTGCTTGGTCCAAACGCATGGAGCAGTGGGTGCTGCATGTGATCAGGCTTGGAGTTGTCTGTGTGTGTTGTCTCTTTGCTTTCTGTTACTATTACTATTATTATTATTATTATTATTATTATTATTTTTATGGTTGTGTGTTTTTTTTCTCTCTCACATCTTGCCACATCTGGACAAAAGTACACTCTCCTTCTAAAAAAGCAAGACAAAATTATACAAGCAACTATACATCATCTATACAAAACAACAACACACAACAACTAGCGATAATTTTCATTACAGGTTCATTTAGATTTCTTCCATCTCAACATAAATGACTAACAAATGTCAATAATTAACTTTTATCATCTCTCCAGAAAACCACCATCATGACAACTGACATGCTGTCAATATTCACAAGATTCACTAAGTGCGGACATAAATAAAAGAGCTGCCTCCCTCCTGTCGTGTGCTGGGGTTAATGGGAGGACTTTGTCTTGCAGCCGTGCCAGTAAAGATTCCACCAAACTCCGGTAACAATGGAGCCTGCTCCCACGTTGTGCAGTTAAAGGACGGTCTCCAACTCAACCCCTTCCCCTCCTGTACTGAATGAGATGCTTTGACACTGATTAAGGAGAATGAAATTGAGTTCAGGCAGGTGATGAAACAAAGATCACAGGGGAGGCGTATGAATAAAAAAAAATCCTTGTATACATTTTTCATGTCAAACTACTTCAAACGGTCAAGGGCCTTTAGGTGTCAGCTCCTTGGTGATATTTCTCCCTGCGGATCTTCCATCCATCCGCCTATTGTTCTGCTATGACATCCCCACTGCAAGTAACACTGAATGCAGCAAGTCTATTCAATGGAAAGAACATCTACTTTTGTCTGTGCATGTTTCTTACCACCTTGAAAAAGCAGCCATGTCTGAAAGGGAGACTGGTGGTGGAGAGTAACTCCAGATGTCTGAGTCTCTGTGATGCTACGTTTCAGTGTTTAAATCGGCAGATCTGCTCTGTCTGCAATAAAGTCAAGACATCTCGGAAACAATATGACCAGCAGTGCACGTTCACTTCTACACAATACCTTCTGCTCTTTTTAGCTGTAACAAGCACGTGCAGCAGCCTGGAACTGCCGTGTGGAGCCACTTCAAAGACGTGTTGTTACATATGAACAGCGGAGCTGCCTTGTTAACGGCCCCTAAGCGTCCTGCTGACGAGGCCGCAGCGCTGTGCCGATCCGCCAGGCGGAGCAGTGCTCGGTCACGTTACGCGCCGCTCCACGAGTCCGTTCTGATGCGTGGTTGCTTCGCGGCAGCAGTGAAGCTCTCAGATCCAGTGACTTTAGGTGCTGAACGAACGCGCTTCACTAGGTTACTTGAAAAGGCCAATGTGGGAGATGAACAGACTCATTTAGATGTGTATGTTGTGTTAGATTGAGTCAGAGCTTGGACTTTTTTTTCTTGAGACCTGGGGTCTTGCAGCCGTGGACGTACTGTACCTGGTCCTCTGGCTCTTCTACAGAGCCACTTGGTTGGACGGATGAAGGCATGTAGACAGTGAAATGTTATTAACTGACAAGACTCTCAGGAAGAAATCTGAGTTGCATGTAATATAATAAAATCCAACAAATCAACCCATTCAAAATTCCTTCTGTTAAGGTTTAAACAGTATTTACACCTTCCAGCTGATCCGGTCTTGTGGCAAGAGCCTTTTCAGATAAACATCTACTGTCGTGGATGTTTGCTGTAAGACGAGGTTGTACTAAATTTGAGAGAGGTCTGGTTTTGAGGAAGAACTATTAAATATTAAAAGGCCAAATGACAAGACAAGGTTAAGGATATGGTTAAAGAGCGAGTGGGTTCATTTTCATGCTGACTAAACCAGACAAGCATTAAATGCAACCCAACAGTTGGATTCACTTTTGTGTAGCATTTGTGGAGCAAATGTAAACTTTCCAAGGACAGATGCACATGGTCACAGCATTTTTAGCTCAATCCATCATCATCTAATAGATAAACGTACGTTCAGCTCCTGTAGTGGCTGAATAAGGCGCCAGTCTCAGTTCAACCCTTCCCGGCAGGTTCAGCAGACTGTTGAGAGGGCTGTGAGTGAGTCGGCAGCGTTGTGGCGCGTCAGGCCAAAAAGTGTGCTGGCAGCAGCGTGAAGCTGGCCGACCGGGCTCACTAAAGCTGTCAGAACTGGGTTTCCAGCTGTCCCAACACTGTGCGGGGGCCAGAACAAACAGAGATGTCACTGGATGGGGCTGCTCAGACGACAAAGGGTCAAACGCTCGCAACGTGATTCAGGTTTCTGTTTTTTTATTGTCCTCTACTGTACATTTTGTTACAGTACCTACATTATGATGTGACTATGAAAATGATGAAAAACTTTTAGCTTTTATCAGTCGGGGGAAGGAACGTAATGGACACACATTGAATCCATATGCGGTAGGAGAAGTGGAAGCCGTGGGAGGCAGCGTTGCTCCGTGTCCAGGCTGCTGTGGATCCGAGAGGCAACAGGAGCTGTAGACACTCCCTCCTCTCTCCCACCCAGCTCTCCCAGTAGCGACTGCTGATATAAATCACACCGTGGGGGGGGGCGGGGGGCGAGTTGAGCCGAGCGATTCCATTGGTCCATTTATCAGGGGAAGTGGCACATTAATAAACACATCTCCCCAGAGGTGAGGGGAAGTAACAGAGATGAATACGGCTGCCAGACCTGAACGGCTTTGTCTGAGTTGCCACAATCACTGATAACCAAAAAGACCCCCCCCCCCTTCCCACCCTCCATCCCCACCACCTGAGCTACATCTTAACTTTCTGGTTAAATGTCCAAATTAGTGTCCCATGACACCAGCCGCCTAAATGCTAATGGTGCTGGTAGTAAAGCTCCTGAGCTGAGACATCCCTCAAGAAAGAAAGCGCTGATGTTTTCTACTGCTGTGGATATTTTTTTTTTATTGTCATTCAAATACCATGTGTTGCTGGATGAAGACATCTCCCCTTTCCAAGAACAACACATGTTTCAGATGTTCACGTGAAAATATAGTTTTGGCGTAGAAAGGACAGAAATAATCAGTTGGAGAGATTTTCTACCCACAGGCTGAGCGTTGAACTTGTTGGTTTCTAAAAGTATAACACAGGAACTGATGAAAAAAGCCTTTTCCTTGGAAGCTGATCAACAAAGATCTGGATGCTGAGATTTCTCATTAATTATTTAAGGTTCATATGTTTTTCATAGTCATGAACATCGATACAGTATGTGCAGTTTTCCTCTTCTTCGCTATAGTTTCCTGGTTTACTGCTGCTAGTGGTCAGCTAGAAAGAAGGAAAAGGTGATAAATGAGCCAACTGAACATTATTATTAACACTATACATATTATACATGTGAATTTTTGGAGACTGGTTGTACAGCTACAACTTTAGATCCCTCAATCTGATGTTGAACAGAAGTCCTTATCTTTTTTTTACATTTCAGAGCTGATATCGATCAGGTCACTCTGCATACTTTTCCTCGCAGTTGAAATCAATTCTCTTTAAATTGCCCTCATTTAACATCATGAAGTACAAGCCAGAATGTGTGATGTTTATCTGAAGTAATTACGTGGAATTACTGCGGGAAGATTTATTAGTTATGTCTGAATCTTAATCTGAACCCGAATGTTAAAATTCCATGGAGTTAATGCACTTTTTTTTGTGCCTCATTTTATGCCAATGAGACCTTTAATTTATTCTGTAATATCCTCTGTCAAACTCGGTTTCTATCACTGTGAACAAATTGTTTACTGTATTAGCAGTGAATCAATCCTGAGCACTTATTGATAAGTTGTCCTGTGTCTGGGATTTGAATGTCGCTGGGTGGACGTGGCAGCATCAATCACACTGATCCCAGCCGGAGCAAAGCGAGCTCGCTTGCTCCTCAACAATCCAGAGCCTCGGTTCTGAAAGAGCACTTGCAAACAATGCGTCCTGAGAAGAGGAGAAGAGGCGAAGAGTGATGCATTACATCTCAGGAGCCATTCTTTTAGATTGAGAGTATTTAGAGTCTCGCAGGAGAGAGGAAGACGTCTGTGGATGAGGGATGAAGGGAAGCGGGGTCAGGGTGGAGGGTAAGACATGAACGTTTCATAGTGTTTGAAATCACTCAATCTAAATCTTTCATCTCATATAAACCTATTATACGGTTCGGACTAAGCTACATCGTTTCCAGAATTTACATTTTTGATTCTGTGTGAAATCTATTAGGTTTGTTTCTTTCCTCTCTCAAATTCAATTGATCTGTTTTTCATTTTGATTCTAATAACATTTGACTCCGTTATGCTTTGTCCCTGTTAAATCAACAGTATCTTTAAAACAAATGCTGGGGTAAAATAACCTGGGGATCAACTGGACTTGCAGTATTATATAGGATTCATTATACATATTCTCTATTCTATAGCATTTTCATAAATTAAGCATTTATAAATGATTTTGAGGCCATAAAAATAACAAAAACACATGCTAATATTCTGATGTTCAGGAAAGTCATGGATCAAACTGCATGTGACTCTGCGGTTGACTCGCTTGTCTGTCCACAGTGTCGCGGTTCTCCAGCCCCAGGCTCACCAGGAAACGGGCCCTGTCCATCTCGCCGCTGTCCGACGCGAGCATCGACCTGCAGACCATGATCCGCACGTCGCCCAACTCCCTGGTGGCTTACATCAACAACTCGCGCTCCAGCTCAGCCGCCAGCAGCTCCTACGGACACCTGTCAGTCGGAGGCCTCAGGTACGTCAGCTGCAGAAACCCAGCGACTCATGAATTCAGTTTAAACAAACATGGGAACAAGCTGGAACGTGACAACTAGAGAACACGAATCCTACTGTTGCCTCTGTGTTTGTTTCATACATTTAAAAACGGTAAAAATAAATGTTGTTTTATTTCCATAGCTTTTTCTCTCACTCTCTCACTTTACTCTTCTGTGCCTCCTATGTTTTGTCTTCATTTACGTCTTGCTCTTATTTTGCCTCCTCTTCCTCACTCACCAATCTGCTATTTCCATCTTTCTTTCCTTCTCTTGTCCATTTCCCTTTGTCTTCTTTTAATCCTGACTAACGCTCAGTAACCTAAGCAGAATTTGAACGTCTGTGTTTATCCTGTGCAGCCCGTCCTTTCCCTTCCCTCATCCCATCAACACCGTGGCCTACCAGCAGCTGCTCTCCCAGCAGCGGGGGCTCGGTGGTTTCGGCCCTGCTCCGCCCCTCATCCAGCCTTCGCCAACCTTCTCCGGCCGCCAGCCAGGCCTCAGACCCTCCCCCCTGCCTACCTGCCACAACAGTGACCCAGCAGCAAAGGTAACAAAATGACTTAAAAAAGTGTGAGTTGCCTTGAAGGACAGGAGAATTTGAATGGACCTGAAAGGAGAATATGAACATTTTCGTATCATACCAAACTATTAGGACTTAATATTAACAGATTTTTTTTTATCAGCAGCAGATTTCCTGATGCTCTAACTGGCAGAATAAGAGCTATTATACTACATAATGCATAAGTAACCTCTGCTACTGTCACCCACTTTCATTGCGTTTCTTGATGGGTCACAGTGTTCGGTGTTAGAATTGATGGCGTGGACCTCGGCACGTGGAGTCACTGCTGTTCCTTGGAGGTAGAGGCTCACAGTGGGAGACAGCCGAGAGGGAGACCCATCATTTCCTCCACCTACACAGCTCCAAATATTATTTTTGTCTTTCATTCTGTGAGCACATCTTGTAATCTCTGACTCACAGTGAAATTCTGGATGACTGCAAGGTCAACAAGTCACCCAAGCTGATTTTCAAACTAGAAAACGGATAATGTGCACAAGCAAACTTGTCACTGTCTTACATTGTATCCGTGGCAGAGGAAACCAGCCAAGATGAAAACTTAAAAGAATTAGCAGTAGCATAAGGGAAAATGTTTATACTACAATAAATAAATGTATATTTCATTTTAATTGACTGTAATTTCTTCATTATTCATCCGTTGAAGCCTGTAATGACCGTTTCCTCCAGGTGTGCGATTTGCATTGACAGAAGTTAATTAAGAAATGATGGAAATATTTTGCAGATATATTCCTACTCAAGTGTTTCGTTGTTTTCTTTCCTAGAACCCTGGTAGTGACTCGGCCGTCAGCAGCACAGTCGAGCCCCTGATCTCCAAAAGGTTGAAGGTCAAGACTGAAACAGAGGGACTGAGGCCTTCTTCTCCTTGTTCACCAGTATGAGAAGAAAATCTTTTCTTACAATAATAAATACTTGTCATGATGGAAGTGATGTTTGCCTCCCATAAATAAACAGCAACGTATCTGGTCAGTGCGTCTTGGGAGTGAATGTGTGACCTTTAAACGGTTACTGTGTCATAGCTCATATCAGATGGTCTCAGAGCAGGTGTGGGTCTGTACTGACAAATGGAAATGAAGGGTAGTAGAAAAAAAACAATTATATTATTATTGTGATTTGTATGTATTTTTTAAATTAATTTTTGGACAGTATTTGGACATCCTCCGTTTCTTTTCCTGCTGTTTGGGTCGGGTCCTGATCCACGGTGTGACTCACTGCCCCAGGGAGCAGGAGCCTCCTGTGACCCCCCTTATAAAACACATCTCAGATAAAGAAAAACTCCACGTAAGAGCTTTGCATCCATTTGTTCGGTCGCTGCTTCGGCCCCTTCTCCCTCTCTCTCCCTGGCCGCTGTAAACTGTGCCAGAGCACTTCATTTTCATGAAATATTGCCCGGGCTTTATTGTCATCTGAGGAGCCTTTTTCACTTGCTTTTGACAAATTTGCGGCTCCTCTTCGATAGCGAGGCAGGTTTGGGCTTGATGCATGTGGTGGTGCAACCAATCGTCTTGGGGCCACCAGAATTGATGAAGATGGCGCGTGTGGGGCAGAGACAAACTTGCTGCAGTCAGCACGTTGTGTTAGCGCGCGTGTGTGTGTGTCTGTGTGTTGGTGGAAGCTGGGTGGGACAAGCTATGTGTCACTTTCTGTCTCAAACATGCATGTGTGCTACTCTACATCTGTCTGTATGTATATGGGGACAATCTGAGTTAAAGACAGAGTAAAGAGAAGCACTGTTGGAAACTTTTAAATGTATGTGAGGGCATTTAAAAAAGTCATAAAATTTACTTTGGAAATCAAGAATCAAGATAGTTTGGAAAGTAGTGGTTGATTTTGTTTGTTATGTTGAGACATATAAAAAAAATTGAAAGATATTTGGCAGGTTCATATTTCTTCCAAATATGGTTTGAAGGTTGGAGTCAATTTAATAAAACGTTTCTTTCCCCATATTCTATGATTATTTATAGCAGATCTGCATTTTACTTTACAGTCCACTTTCCCTTCTGACACTGTTCACGTTCACGCTGACTAATTACAAGCTGAACCACGGTCACGTGTGTTAGTTTTCAAACCGAAGCGGAGCCCAAACATTTAGAGTATGGAGCAATTCACCGTATGATTTCAAATGTTTGGACCTTCACAGAACCATCATGGGAGCCTGCTGGACCTGAAGGATGATGTGGACCGGGACGAGTGTAAGCAGGAACCTGAGGCTATTTACGAGACCAACTGCCACTGGGAAGGCTGCAGCAAGGAGTACGACACACAGGACCAGCTGGTCCACGTAAGTGTGGGGGGTTGAAAAAGTTTTTACCTCAAACAAACCTGTTTACTTCGACATTCAACACCCTCCATCTTGTCTCTACAAACTGTGGTAAAGTAGTAATAACTGCTTTGTTTATTTCTACATTTTTCCCAGGAGCCAAGCGTGAGCACACTTAAAATGTCTGGATGCAAATAACATGAAATCACCATCTCCAGTCTTTTAACGCTGAATTGTAGCTGATGCACATGTTCCCATCTATCCTCTGCTCAACCGATCCAAACCATCATCAGTTTGATTTTCCCTCCTTTCACAACAATCACAATTGTGACTGAACATTCTTACACATCCCCACTGAAGAGAGACTAAATATAGTGGGGGCAGATTTTTTCATATTTTATTTCTGACAGAAGTATATGTTTTATATGTTGATTATTGAGGTCGCAGTGGGTGTTGGAGTCGTACTGGAGTGCATTACATTTTGGATTCCAGTCAAAAACTCAACTTTCATTTGGGCTGATATAAAAAATGTAGACATTTCCAATTAGTCTGACTGTATCAACGCTCTCAAAGGAAAGCTGATAAGACGAATATCTGCTGAAAAATCCTGCCGACAACAACCCGAGAGCCTCTTAGTGGACAACTCTCTCTAGAAAACCTCTCGTTTCTCTCTGTGCGCGTGTGTCCCACAGCACATCAATAATGACCACATCCACGGAGAGAAGAAAGAGTTCGTGTGCCGCTGGGAGGACTGTTCGCGGGAGAAGAAGCCCTTCAAAGCTCAGTACATGCTGGTGGTTCACATGCGCCGTCACACGGGGGAGAAACCACACAAATGCACGGTGGGTAACAGATGGCCGCGGTGCCCCCAGAGCTCTAATGGGCCTTTAGGGTGACGGCACACGTACACTCAACATTTACGTGTATGCGTTTCTAGGTATTGTAGGTACTTAACGCACAGACAGACTCATGTTGGCAGGTTTAGGTTTTTTTTCTAGAATATATTACAATTCTAGGATTATTCATAATCCATTATAGCGCATTCAAACTCATGCTCATACATTTCTGTTCTGCTACTGTTCAAAAGAAAACTATTCTTCTCACAGTAACAGCTCATACACAAACTAAGCAAAACAAAAGTGTGGAGCTCAGTTTCTTTCAGCTTATATCTGAAATTAAAGAGACAGTTTTCAGTACGTGCATAATAACAACTGTTTGTGAATTGTTTTGTGATTTCGTCCGTGTCTTGTTTGTCATGTAAGCTTATGGTAAGCAAATTAAAGCGCATGGCAGATTTTGCTGTGAAAATACTCAGCACATCATACTGACCTTTAAATCATAGTTTTTTTTTTACCTTTTTTATCTCTTCTCTGCAGTTTGAGGGCTGCTCCAAGGCCTACTCCCGCCTGGAAAACCTTAAAACCCATCTACGCTCCCACACTGGTGAGAAACCATACGTCTGCGAGCACGAAGGCTGCAACAAAGCCTTCTCCAACGCCTCAGACCGTGCAAAACACCAGAACCGAACGCACTCCAACGAGGTACGACGAAGGCCTGTTTACTGTATGTTGACAGTAATGTGTGTATGTGTGTTACTTCTGCAGGCATTTGAGTGTAAATGATGTGCAGACATGCTGTAATGCGCGCCACGACCCACAATGCATTAGTGAGAATCATGTTCAGGACCTGTGCCCTGCAGAGAGAGAGCCCCTGCAGACAGCCCATAGAAAATAAGCTTCTCAAACACACACACATATATTTACACACATAAAGTCCATGTAACGGTAAAGGAAGTGTAAACGACCCAGCTTTACGCATGAACTGAGGTGAACTATCACCTGCTGTACTTGTGTCTGTGTGTCATCTGCAGAAGCCTTATGTATGCAAGATCCCCGGCTGCACCAAGCGCTACACAGATCCCAGCTCTCTCAGGAAGCACGTGAAGACGGTCCACGGCCCCGAGGCCCACGTCACCAAGAAGCAGCGCAGTGACCTGCTGCCCAGGCCGTCGGCTCCCAGAGACAATGGTGAGAAGGAGACAGGTTCAAGAGACAGAATCCAGCGAGAGGAAAAGACGTCGGACAACAGCTCGCAGAGAGGCGTGGAGGACTTCCGGCATGTCAAGTCCATCAAGACAGAAAACTCTATGGTAAGATCTATGGTAATATCTGGCAATTTAGACAAACCGATAAGTTAAGTTAAAGTATTCTTCATGTAACCAGTCTCTAATTATCTTAACCCTAACGTGTTCTTACCACTTGACTCTGTTCGTTTCTCTTTTTGACTTTCCTTTGGGACAGACCTTGCTAAGGTGAGCTCACCTGGGCGTTTTTGTCTCCTCACACTACTTTACGCCAAACTTTCCTTCATCGTTTTGTGCCAACAACTCCTGCACATTTCACATTTCAGCAATCTCATCCATACGTCACATTCCCTTCACACAGGCAGTTGCATGTGTAGTGGAGAGTGGAGACATATCAAACACATAGTCAGAGAACCAGAGTATGATAAAAGCATCAAGCTGCGATCAAGACGGCTTTTTAACCCCATCTAGTGACGCAGAGCTTAAGTAAAAGCTGTAGCTCCTAAATGCTAAGAGCTACAGTACATTATTAAGCTCGGCGTCATCGTAAAAAACGGAGGAAAGTCTTTCTAGTTTTCAAGAAATAAAATCTCTGTGTGTTAAAATATTTCTGCTATGGCTATGACCTGGTGAGGATGCCCATAAATAATGATGATAAATAAGGGACATACAGGCTGTGTGTCCTTTATAATACTATATAATTACCACATTTTAAAACTAACTATATACAACTATTTAAGCAGAACAAATGTGGAGGAAAATGCCTACAGCAGAAGTCAAATCACAAGTCTGGCATGAAACGTTCAAGAAAATTAGAGGAAGTACTCGAGAAAAAAGCCAAATTTAGTGTTTTTTTTGTTTGTTTTTTTGAGAAAACCCCAAAGGCTATTTACTGTAGATCTACAGTAAGTGACACACACCCCCGATTGACTGTGACAAGCAAAAACTTGTGTAAATGCTCGACAAACATCCACTGAGCTTGTTTTATTTAGTGAGTTTTTTTCATTTTTATTTTTAAAGAAGGAAGCGTGATAAGGTTTCATGATTGGCCTCGCACTCTGGCTAGAGTTCAAGCAGCGTTTTATCCTGCCCATTTCTAATTCACAGACAGACTAAGACAGCTTGTAATCTGTGGTGCTACCCCACCTCCTCACCGCATCCGAAAAAAACACTCATTATTTGCAATTAAGCTCAGAGGATAAAAGCGTTAGTGATTCACTGTTCTTTGTGCCATGTTCACCACTGTTGCACTTTTGTCTGTTACAAAAAAACAGTTTTTCTGAACAAATGGTTGTGTTTTTTTAAGCTACATTTCCATTAAAATTCCTTCTCGTTCCATCGCCTCCATCTTCCCGTTCTGTTCTCCAGATGTATCAGTCCAGCCCTGGCGGTCAGTCATCATGTAGCAGCGAACCATCGCCACTTGGCAGTGCCACCAACAATGACAGTGGAGTAGACACAGCAGCGCACAGCGGGGGAAGCGTGGGGGACCTCAGCACCCTGGATGATCTGCCCTTTGTGGAGTCCTTGGGCTTCGAAGACCTCACCGGCAGTGTTGCTGTTGTGGGTCTCCACATCCAAAAGCAATTTGGCATGAGTCAGCATCTGGAGCATCTGAAGAAGGAGAAGCTGAAGACAGTGAGGGACTCATGTTGGTGGGCCAGCAAGCAAACACCCGCCGGCCTTGGCCCCAAGCTTCCACCCATACCAGCAACTGGTAAGGATGAAGGGAAGCAGATTAACACTTTGGTTGAGTGCTGACCGTGGTTGCACCAAACATGCAGAAAAATGTCTAACCAGCTAACTAGAAATCCAGGTAGTGGTTAATTTGATGGTCAATCGTTTAGTCACTAATCAGACTGGAGTTATCAAAGCTTGAAACTGAGTTGAGTCTTGGCAACTGGACTTCTTCCTGGATGACTGAGAGTCTTTACATAAACACTATGTTTCATGGAAGTGACCATTTGTTCAGAACTTAAGGACCCATGTCTTTATGTGGTAATTTACAGGGTCCCTGCTACAGAGACAGAGTATTGGTGGCCCACTGTCCTTCCCTGGTTCAAGCTTGGGTGATCTGAGCTCTGGTAAGATGACACTACTGGGAACCCTTTCAGAGCGCCGTGACAGCACTTCCAGCACCCTGAGCTCCGTTTACACCCTGAGCCGTCGCTCCTCAGGCATCTCCCCCTGCTACTCTAGTCGGCGGTCAAGCCAGGCCATGCAGTTCGGTGCCAACCGCCCCAGCAATGTCAGTTCTGCTGACTCCTATGACCCTATCTCTGCTGATATCTCACGACGCTCCAGTCAGGCCAGCCAATGTGGGGGAATCAGTGGAGGTGCAGGAGAGTCTGGAGGAGGGGACCTAACCAATCCCCTTAGTCTGACCCCAGCCGAGCACTATCGTCTCAAGGTGAAATATGCCGCTGCCACTGGAGCAGCACCACCTACGCCACTTCCATTCATGGACCAAATGAGAACCAAGTCCGCTCTATCCGAGAAGTCCCAGGAACCCTTCTCCATCACAAAAGGTCTGCCTTCCAGACAGTACAACAGCTGCACTACGCAGGGCGTGATGGGCCATGAAATCCCGGGCAGCAAACCTCGCCGAGCCAGTGATCCTGTCAGACAAGCAGTCCCAGATACTCTTACCAAGCCACAGCTGCAGCGCCACAACAGCATGGGTACAGTGAGTGGAGCAGTGCCCATGCTGCCTCATCCGCCTCCTGCACCAGCTCGCCAACGCTCAACCCAGCACGGCTGGCCGAGTTCAGAAGGTCTCCACCGCTACTCATATGGCCTGCAACCACCCAGCACTTCAGAGAACGTTACCTTGCACTCATTGACATGCAGCATCTCTGAGGATGACCTGAACCTGCCTGACTTCTGCCCTGAGGCCAGAAATGCAAGCAATGAACACTTGCAAAGAAATGCCAATGTCCAACAGCACCCAAACTATCAAACAGTGATGGCTACTGTCAATAACATAAAACAGATGTCCACTTCAGTGCTGAATCCAGGGCAACAACATCAGTTGTTTCCATGTTCACCAAGGGACAGTAAGGCCGATGTACAGACCAACCAGTGTAATAAAACCTTTGGACTCGTTGATGCTGCCCAATACTGTTCCAGACGACAGGTCCATGGAAATTCAGCTGTCCTCCAGCAAAACCACAACTTTAGAGCTTTTCAACACAATCTCAGCTCCAATCAGCAAACGATTCAAAACCTTCCAAACACAACACAGAGTCTGAAACAGCTAAACGATGAACCTGGACCAAACCGCCTCCACCTGTTGTCAAATCTCAATGAAAGAGTTACTGGTCAGTGCAGGTTTGATCAAGGTGCGTCCAGTATTGGTAACACCACCAATACAACACCAAGTGGAGGTGAACTAAGCCCCAGAAGCAAACGGGAGACAGTTGATATGGAGAGTGTTGACATGCCCTTCGCTGATGCTGCATTTCAGCATGTGCAGGTTAAAATTGAGGATTGTGATGAATCAGTCTTGATTTCTGATCTCCTGAATTGTAATACGCCATCCCACCAGGTGACGCAAACCAGAAATCAGAGTCATCTCTTACTAAGACCACCAGCACAACCTAAATCCCTAATCAGGCACTTTTCAGGTCTGAAGGTGATGCAGCAAGACAATTTATCCAGTAGTGGAGTTTCAGGACTTCAATGCAGCAACACCTCTAATGACAAGTCTATGTACTATACAGGTCAGATTCAAATATTTGAGTCCAAGAGGAACTTGGACCATCAACGTGTTTCTCCTTCTGTGAATGTACCTCCTTTTGAAAATGATGTCAGGTCTCCTGGTTCAGGTGACTGTGTCTATGGAGCCGTGGACTCAGCACAGGCACCTCTACAGATAGACTTTGAGACTACGCTGGACGACAGCGATCACTGCAGCCTCGTGTCGGGAAGCTTAAGTCCTGGTCTTCTCCAGAATTTGTCCCCGAGTTCCACTCGTGTGACAACACCGAGGAACCCAGTGACTTCTGTACCAGCAGGGATAGGGAACATGGCTATTGGGGACATGAGCTCACTCCTGACTGCTCTAGCAGAGGAGAACAAGTTCCTGAATGTCATATCTTAACAGACTGAAAATGGATCGTGTACCCAAAAGCCTCTTTGTTTTCTTGTACAGGACCATTTGTAAATGAATTAAAATGACATTTTCTATTTTTTTAAAAGACAGACAAATAGAAAATATGCTTCACTTGTTGTATAGGTCTGCAGTGCGTTTACTAAGTGCCTGGCTTAGCCAAGTAACCTGTTTTGACTTCAATCTGGTCAATCAGTCTGTCACCTACATGTTTGAAATGTCGTCACAAACCAGTTGTGTATGTACACTGAAAATGATCAGACCTCATCTTTGCTTTATACCATTCGGGTCATATATGCTTGATGAAAAAACAACTGAATCACTTTGACTCTGTGTCTCTATCATCACAACATTTCAAGTTTACATTTTACAGCCATTGTTTGATTGTTGCGTTGCTAGAGATTAACTGTGACATGTCGGCGTCAGAGACTCGCATTAGTCTCATGACTCGTGTGGAGACAAAAGCAGATGAGGAGAATCAAGCTTTTTCCTTTTGTATACTGTTGTGCTGGTCATATGTAAATACAATTTGTACATTTTTAAAAATACAATATGGACATTTTCAGATTTTTTTGTAACCATTGTTTGTTGTTTGTGTGTGTGATTATATAATCTGGATATATTTGAACTGAACGGGGACTTTTTGAATGTAGTTTGAGACTATGTTTGGGATTCGTGTAAACACTACCACAGTTTTCACACATGCCATCAATTACTAGAGCGATTTAAGCGATTAGGCAGCGACGATGTGATATTATATTTGTGTAAACACGAGTGTGTTTACTGCTGAGCTTAGCTTTATGTAAAAAGGAATTGGACTGACTAACTGTTTAAATCTCACAGTCTCACAAGATTATGTAGATAGAAATGGAAGCAGTGAGGAAACTTCAGTAAATCTGCCTCAGTTCCATCTTTCTCTAACCCGGGAGCCTTGATCCAGTAGAGTAGAAATGCTTCTCAGACGGGTAGTTATGAGAGACGGCCTTCGTGTGTTCAGTCTAAATTTAAAAGCGGAACAGAGCAGTAGCATCGCCACTGCAGTTATTTCCTATCTGACGTAGTTGCTGTTGTATTTTTCGTTAATATCTGCTTTTAGCTTTTCTTTTTGCTGTTTTTCATTCTGCCTTTAGCAACATTTGCTAAAAACGAAAGGGTACATGTGGGCTGGCCAAATACACGAAGACAACTAAATTAACCGTGAACCAACCTGGTCTGAGAAACGTCCTGCACCCTTTGCAGTGCACTTCCTTCGGACGCTGCTTGTTGGTGCCGCACATTCTTCAGACGTCGTGCGACCGGTTTCGAGACAGCTTTGAAAACGCGTCCTCTGACCTCGTCTTGCCTCGTAAGCAAGAGTAGGTTCGACATAATGTAAATTCTCACTTGGAAGCTTGATGAAAAAGAATGCTAACGAGAGGGGAAACGACTCAGCCGAGCGGCCGCGGCTGCTGCACTTGGCCTGTGTGTACTTCAATATTAGCTCTGACAGAGCGACCCAAAGGACGCAGCAAGCACATAAAACAAAGCAGCTGAGAAGAGAGGTTGCCGGGATGGCGCGCTGAGCTCCAGCTAGAGGAACAAACGATTTTAGTCTCTCAGGGAATTCAGTTGAGGATACATTTGATCCAGAGTGTGTGATTGCGTTTGCCATTGGAATTCCTTATTCAATCAGACATGTGAAGTGGAAGAGAAAGTAGCCTCAGGCTGTGAAATCCATGCAGGCCCCAGGGCCTGAACAAGAGGTGGAGATGAGACTCGTGCATGGAGATAAGATCGTACATCATCAGCACCTTCGTTTACTGGTCGAAATAAATGACAACGAAAGGTGGAAAGATGAGGTTCAGCACTTTGCCAACACATGTGCAAAAGTTCTTACCTCCCCCTTTTATGTTGTGCTTCTCATCTGATCAGGTGGGTTGGGTTGAACTGGGATGAACAGTTTCAGGCTTTGCTAATTGGTCCAAACCATTCAGAATTCTTCACCTCGTCCATGTAGACCCACGTCTGTCATCACAAGCCCCAGCTCAGGCTCAGTAAACTGTCTAAGTGTAGTTGTTTGCGTCTGAATGGAGCAATAGTTCATCTCAATAATGTGTGAAACACCCGCCCCGTTGCCATGGAGATGGCACCTCCTAACAGAGCTTCTAACACACTGTTAAGTCGCAAACAGAGGCTGGTTCAGATCTCACACTGATAATGTGGACTCTTCTTCGCAGACAAGGCAAGTGAACAATGTGATTGGTTTATGAATTCAAACTACACACACACACGCACAACGATGATGGTTGACACGTGGCAGCATGTGGCGAGACAAATATTTTCACCAGAAATGACAAGAGCACATGGTCACATGAGTGGACAGTCTACGGTCATACACTAGGTTGCCTATGTCACAAAGTATTGGCTCACCCATCCAAATAATGGGAATCAGTGCACAAAGCAAGGTCCATCAAGACATGGATGAGTCTGGTGTGGGTGAACTTGACTGGCCTGCACAGAGTCCTGACCTCAACCCGATAGGTCACCTTTGAATTCCCATATTTCCCATAAACACTCCTAAACCTTGTGGACAACCTTCCCAGAAGACCTGGAGCTGTTATAGCACATTGAACCCTATGCATTAGGAATGAGATGCCACTAAGTACAGAGTCAGGGCAGCTGAGCCAATACTTTTGGCAATGTAGTGTAGGTTTCACAGCAACTCCTGAACATGGTGAACCAAAAACAAAGGACCATAGGCCAAACAAGGCTCGACTCACGAAACTACAGTAGGTAGCAAAACCATGAAAAACCTGGTTGGTAACAAGAGGCAGTTCAACAATTCAGCTTTTAGTAATTCATTTCTTCTCATAGCAGAAACTAAACCGATAATCTGGTGACGGTGGATGCAGCTGAAAGTGAGGCAGGGGGGAAAGAGAGTATGGTGGTTAATCACGCAGAGAGGCAGATACACAGGAAATGAAGCTCAAAATAAAAGCCTGGCAGCGTAAGTAAAGTTACCAGCTGCAACATATGACTGTCGACAAAAATTAAGAGCCACATTACGAAGCTTAAAATAAAATCTCCCCAAGTGCAGGTCAGTGACTTTTTGGTTTATTTGCTGGTATTTAGATCATATTTGACCTTATTCAAACCCTTTTATATACTGCTGAGAAGCATCATTTATTCAAAATATAGGAAGCTGTGAAATCTTTTTCTCATGTGATGTAAATAAACAAAATAGATTCGTGAAATCTATTTGTGAATTATGGTGAAATAACGTGTAGCACAGTAAAGCTTTTACTTCTTGTCATGTTTTTAGCTGACACAGTAAAAATAAGAGAATGGATTTTAAAATATTACATCTGCAGTTTATTACACATCAGTGGTCTAATCTTTGGGCTTCTCTGCTGAAGTTACACTCAGGGTTTCCACATACTGGAGAGTCTCCTCATGTGGCTTATCTTCAATGTTCTTCTTGGCTGTGCTTAGTTGACAGTATGCAAAGTGACGAGCGGGCCAACGTGGAGCCTTCCAGCCCAATTAGACTGCTGACAATCAAAGCAGCCGACAGCTGCTGCGAAGGAGCCCGAGCGCTTCTCTGACCTCCGCTATCCTCTTCCTTCCTCCCTCTTGATGAAACCACATCACTTTACCAGGGCTCCGGATTATTGCCTTATTATTACACATGTGACGGACTAACAAGGCCGAATCCCTCCCCCATCTCCTAGTGTCAGGACAGATGATGGATAATGCTCCGCAGTCACTAAAGCCTCATTCATTTCTATTAGACAAATATGTAAATTCCCTGCAGAGTTCAGCTTCTGCCTTCAGAAGCTAGATATTAATTTCTGAATCAATTTCAAAAGCTTGTGGTCAAACTGGCAGCTGAGGACTCTGTCTAACTCTATTTGTATTTGCCTACTGACGATCGCACATCACGCCATCAAGAATATGAGCACATCCACAGACTTCTGGCATGTAAACCACGAGACAAAAAACCGGACCAGTCCTGGATCAAACCTGGAGGAGTCTGTGACACATTACAATTTGCAGAGAGGACGCACCTTCCAGAAATACAGACCTTCTTTTTTTTATTTTGCATGAGTGGCCCCTGTGGGGAAAATGTATTATTAAGGTGCAGCTTCTCTTATTTCAATAGGGCCACCTGCCTGAGAGAGAAAGCGCCGTGGCCCCGTGTCAGCGCTGCTTAATATTAATAAATGCCCCCAGAATAATCTCCATCATCAGAAACTGAGGTCAAGCTACAGTAAAGTCTTAAAGGACAAAAACATTGATATGGTCCTGTTATAAGACACCCAACCTGAAAACTTGACAGAATGAGGCGATTTCATTGGTTCACAGGAAGGTTTGGATTCTCCTGTATGACCTGCAGGAACAGAAACTTGTTTGGAAAATATTAATATGGTCAGATCGAGATTAACTATGGCATTTAATAAAAATATATGTATCATAATTGTGTGTTCTATTTTGTGGCATTTAAGTAAATACAAAATGAAATATTCAGAAAAGTAAATCAGCATGAAATTATAAACAAATGCTAAAGAGATTTCATTTGAGGTTAGTTTTATTTCTCTACATATTTATACCAGGATATATTTTTTTAAACCAACACTCCTGAATTTGTGTGCTACTAAAATATGTATGCAGAGCTGCTGATGATGTCCTGGTTAAATATTATATAATATTAGCCTCTCAAATGTAAACATGCCAATCCTTTCTCTTAAATGCATTTAAAATTATTAAAAGACTTTATTGAAGATGCCACATGGACATGAACAATTCTTTAAAACAATTCTACACCAAAATGTACCACATTTAAATAAGGTAAATAACGTTTGACAGCAAACCGGGAAAAAAAAGCTGTAGCTTTGTTGAGTAGCCAGTCATCAGTGTGATTATATAATAATGTATATTCATAATTATAGTAGTTTTTAATTCTGTTGTCTTTCTTAAGTGCCTTCACTGACTTTTGTTACAATTTGGTTCTATATAAATGAACAAACTAAACTGAATTGCTTAAGGGATGTTTTTTATTTATCCTTGAAGAAAAATAGCATAGAGATTTAAAAAAAAAATTGCGATGATCATTATCTGAGAGATTGTGATATTGTACGCACACAGTCTCATTTACATGTTATCACATCCTGCTGAGGAGATTCAATTCAATTACCTTTATTTCTATAGCGCCAATTCACAACAGCAGTGATCTCCAGGCACTTTACAAGTGAGGTTTAAGCCCAACAAGTCCCACATAGAGCAGCTTTTAATTGGAGCCAATCAATAAATTGTAAGTTTTAATAGCAACAGTGGAAAAACTCCGTCTATAGAGGAAGAAACCTCCAGCAGACCCAGGATCAGTGGGAGAACACCTGCCTTTTATCCGGCTCGCTGAAGACTGCAGTCATTTGACCTGTGATGCCTGGCGTTTCACCAGCTGGCGCATTAGACGCAGTGACTGGATTTTGCGGAGCCCGAGCTACTGATTGAAAAGTGTTTAGTAAGGAATGGACAACTACATACTTCTTTACTGCAGTCTGGTCAAAGGCCGTGTCTGATTTCCCCACACTGGCTACGTTAAAAGAGGCCTCGCAACGTGTGAAAACAAACAGGAAATCACTGGGTGTGAAATTCTGCCGTCGGTTCTCTGGTTCGCTGCCGTCACGTCCCTTCTCGCCAGACCCCGTCGCAGGAGTTGGGACTGACTGATCTCCTCAAAGGAGAAGTTCAACTCTCTTAAAGTGGATGAGCTTCATTAGGCGCAGCTACATTTCCAAACAGCCAGAAGATGGCACAGATGATGCTGGTAACACCAACACCCCACAGATCCCCGTCCTCAGATCTGTTCTGAGAATCGCCACAACAAAACTAACACCAGACTTCAACGCACTGTCAAAACACTGTAATGCTCTTTTTCTGTTTGATATGTATGTATGTGCTTGTGCTTATCCAGCCGATCTATCAAATTTTAAAAGCCAATGCGGCCCCTAAGCCAAAAAGTTTGCCCCCCCTGGTGTAGCACGTCTTCCTGTGTTACCTATAGACTCAAGGTGTCTATAGAGACAACTACACAAATGTTGACGTGGTTTGTTAACTACTGTCTCTAAGGTTGTGGGGTTTTTATGTCACAAGATGTAACATTTAACACAGGTGATGGGGAAAAAATCTCATATTTAAATTTGTTGACAATTTACGTGATGTTTTATTCACCAGTGGACAAGTGACAAAGGTGAGAAGGACCAGATGCTGTAGAAACTTTCTTGGATCGCAGTTCTAGTCGAGTGGATTCTAGGTTGTGAGGGGTGTTGGTGAGGAGGTTGTTGGGGTTTTTGGAGAGTCATAGTTGCCGAAAGCAGCTGAGGGAGGTCAGAGCTGCCGACTGCCTGCTCCGCTGGCCCTTCAGGTCTCTTCTCTCGGGAGGTTTGAGAACGGAGGTCCTCATTAAATCCTCTCATCACCCTGCCCTCTCCTTCATCACCCAGTCCACCTTCTCTTGAGGGTTCAGCGTGGTCACATCTGGTAGTAGATTATTTCACCTGCTTCTAATACAAATTAACTTGAAGTTTGGGCGCGTGAGCAGGTACAGAGCCACTGCAAAAGAGTGGCAGCAATGGAGACGCATCCAGTCTGAAGATGGTGAGACTGGCCTGTCTGACTCTGGAAGCAGGGGGATCGGTCTGGTTCTGTTGAAAGCTCACAATTACACATTTCGATAAACTGTAGATCGTTTTACCGGTTGTGTTTTCTGTTTGTGGTGATTTTGTGTCTTATTCTAGACTTGTTTTAACTGTTGGTGGTTATTTTAAACAACCAAAACCAAGTTATCTGTGATGGCCATGAATTTATTCAGCTTTAATTTCCTTAAGCTTAGTTTTGTTGTCCTTGCTTTAGATTAGTTTAAAGGAAAAGGGAGAAAGCGGCACATGTGACTTACAGTCAGTCTGTCGCTATAAAAGCCATTTCCTGTGACCATCTTCTCTGTCCCAGATAATGTCACAACACAACAGGCACAAAAAAGCTGAATGAGTAAAGTAAAGAATAAAATAACTGTAAACGTGAATGAGAAAAACACAGTAAGAATCACAGGAATAAACTCATTTGCATACGTCGGCTCGTTTTCTGATGATCCAGTCACAGTCTCAGCAGATTTTTTTCACATGCTGAAAAGAAAGTTTTCTTTTTCCCGTCCCTATGAGGACGGCATCCCGCCGCGGTCAGGCAGAGACAACACATTCTCCTAGAGGGAAGTTCAGCTCTTGTTGTTTCAAAGCCAGAAAGTTAAAGGCGGAGAACAAAGCAGCTCTGTGCGTTAAACCCTGTTGCACAGTAAGTGTTTGTGTCTCTATCTTCACTCCTCCCCTCCTCTTTCTCCATCATTGCCAAAGACACTGCTTTAGCAGAGAGCAAACATCTCTATGTGAAGACAGAAACGAGAGCTGTGCATACATTTTTATCATGAATCATAAATACCTGATTTTCCCCCAGGACCTGTCAAAGGAGTAATCAAAGCAAAGAAAGTTTACACCTTGTTCAAAAAGGTTTTTTGTGTTAAGGGCTTTGCCAGGTAGACCACAGCATAAAACATTCACCACTTGAAGCAATGGTGATTTGAAGTTTAGCGCTTTTCACCCCGTGGTGAAAATGGGCTTATTCTGCCGATCGTGCCAAAAAGCCTCCGAAGCCTGATTATTTTACAGACGCTCTGTTTAGAAATCAACCCCCGCTCTTTGAAGGACGGGGCTGGGGGGTTGCGTTCTTCACAATCTGCTTCAGTAGGTGGGAAACACAGCATAATTTTCCATTACAATTAAGAAGGAAGCCCTGATGCTGAGGCAGTACCTCGTGCCAGGTCTGTGTATGGCTCTGGCAGCTTCCAGCCTTTTTCTGGAACGACTTAACAGGCCCCACTTGCACGTCTTGGCTCGGAGCTTTAGTTGGAGTAAGTCTCCACTAACGCAGTCCAGCGCTTCCTCGTTGGCTGTGAACCAGGCACAACATAAAGGGAGGCTTGCTGTGATTATTAGCATAGTGAAGGACCCCAACACGCAGCCAAAGTTGGTAGAAAACATCTAAGAGACACCCAAACCCTCCGCTCCAACCACACATTAAGGTCCATTTACTGTATGCAAAGCGTAGCTCAGTCTGTCAGCAGCTAATCGTTACAAGGATGATTGATTGTGTTTATTCTCCGATGATGGCACGCAACGCCCTGTCTGATAATTGTAATAAAAAGGACAGATCGAGTTGGCGAAGTTATTAAATTATCAGACCATAATTTGCATTAATGCTACTGCCGAGATGCGGCGGCGTGGGGGGGGTGGACAGAGACCCAGCGCCAGCTTGTCAAGCGGGAGAGTCCACCTTGAAAAGCTGCCTCTGCCCTTGGCCCCCGACTGATACTCTCAATGCGCAAAGTGAAACACAAGAATTTAGTTTGTAATGTGCATCAGCTTACTGCAAACTGAAAAACTAAATGGCAGAAATGTACATTAGCTACCAGAAAGAAATAAGAAACCTGGCAACTTAACTCAACTTTAAGACATTCTGATATAATAATATGGTAAATGTGCAAAGGTTGAAAGGATGTTATCAATGTATTTTAAGAAAATAATAATAAAAATAAACATAAGATCTAATCTCCAGATTTTTGTCACTTCATTATAAATAGAAATATTCTTCATCTTCATCATTTTCACCTTACGTTGCTGGGAGTCTTAAACTTCACTGTATTGAATTAAGTTTGCTGCATCATTGTGTGAATGTACAGAGATGAGTCATTAATGTAAAACCTAAACGACTGTCTCTTCCAGATGTGAACTCTAGTGCAGGTGTTCAGCCAAACCGCCAGAGCTTCACGCAACGTGCCTGAGGAAACGGGAGCTTGTGTTTGGCAGCAGCTGGAAGGGAAGGAAATAAAAGGCAGAAGCAGCTGTTGACAATGTTGAGAATCTTCTATGAGTCACAGTAGAGAATGTGTTTCTCTGCGAACCTAAAGCAACACAGAGAAGGATGCTATGTCAGGACATAACCCTTTAAAGTCACATGGACTGGCAAAGCTTCAGTGGTTTACCTCGCATTTCAAATGTCAAGTTGTCTGATGATACATTTGTTTAAGGGGTGGACCCAACAAAATGCCCCGTGAATGTGAAGATACAGGGCAAGAAGCAAAGGTGACAGCAGGTAAAGAGGCTTCGACGCTGGCAGCAGCACGACAGGAGCAAAGCGATGAGGGCAGACGGTCTGTCACAGGACGACTAAGTACTGAGTGAGACACAGGTGAAAGAGATTCAGTGGAGGGAGCAGGGAGGAACCCGGAGGTGGGAGTGGATGGCATCACAGGAGCAAGGCCGGGTGGGATGGGAAGAAAACTTCTATCATCACAAAGACTCAGAACTAAATAAATCACACCCACTATTATCTCACGTTCCAGTTTAGACCACAAGTGAATTTTAGTTTAATGCCAAGCTGGAAGTTAGATCTCCACTAGTTAAACATACGTTCATAAAGAAAAGAGAACAAACCACGTCAAAAGCCGGTGATGCAGATTATTTATTCAATAGACACATAAAATAAAAGCTTTAGTTTTTCATTTATGCTTTTTTAGCAATTTAGTCACAAAAAGTCGCCGACGCCTGAGACCTGAGACTTCAACGCTCGTCTCTCCTTCAGGCCGGCAGGTGAACGGCCCAACCCGCGCTGATGCTCCCTCTACTGTTCCCAAGTCAAATAGCTTCACCATGGCAACAAGGTAAACACACGTGAACCTAAATGAGAAAGGAGAATGTGAGTGTGCAAGACATTTACTTTGGTTGTTACTGTCACTGTAGCTGAATTAAGGAAATATGTATTGAAATATCTACGTCCAGATTTATTTGTATCTGGTGCTTCATCGTTCATAATTCCTTTGGGATGAATCGAAGAAATGCACATGTAGGTTTAAAAAACATTTGAGTGCACGGAAAGACCCGACTGAGCCGCTGGAGCAACATGGAGCTGAGGTAAATGACATTTCTTCTCATGGTGGTACTGAGGTTGCTCAGCTGTTATAGAGAATTAAAAATGTAAAAACTCTAAATAATCCTTTCAGATAGTGTTTAGACAGCAAACAGAGGTTTAGCGCTAAATGTGAATTAAAAACACACGAACACAGTCACACCCAGGCTGCAGTGCAGGTAAATCCCGCTCTGTTAAATAATCATGATGAATAATGAAGGTGTGAGGCAGCCTGGCAGGTTTCCCCTTCTGGGCAGACATCTAGTGTCAACCTGACAGGTCTCAGAGCGGCTCGGGATGAGGGGGTGATAAAGTTGTCTCCATATTAAGCAGGCAGATTAGACCTGTTAAATGCAGGGCATCCTGAAGAGGTTCTGCGTGTCAACCTGCAGCTCCTGCATCTCATCAGGTGAGGCTGGCCTGAGTTGAACGGGTGGGGGGTCAGTGCACAAACTGGATGGGAGGGTCGGTTCCAAAGCTTGAACTGACCCCGCGCTTCTGCCAGCCTCCGCCACGGCTAAGCTCGGCCCTTCCCATCATGCACAGGGGCTGCAACGAGCTCCCATGAGCCTCAGCTTGTTCCCTGCCATCTGCTGTGATTTATAGAAAACGGCCGATGATTTATGGGCCAGTCATCTCACAATGAAGTTGTTCTCTTTCATTTGCGCGACCTCCCGACCTAGCCGCCACTCCCAGCCAGGTTGGGGAAATGTGCACTAATCATACACTATGAGGACTTTTAAACATGAGAAGCTGGAGCTGGGGCTGGAGGTCGGGGGGGGGGGGGGGGGGGGGGGGGGGGGGGCTGTGAGTGGAGGGCCTTTAATGAAATTAATTTTCAACAGCGTGTGCATACTGATGAAACAAAGAGGCCTCTGCGATGACACAAGGCCACCGCTGAGAGATGCTAACGAAGCCATTTGGAATGTTCGACGGCGAGAAGGAGTCGTCTGCGATGCGGCGCCGTTGCCACACGCAGCTTTGATCTCGGAATGAAACACCCCATTAAGAGCCAGTGATCCAGGGGATGTGCTTAAAGATTTACGCCTGAGCTCGTTAACTAAACATTGTGGTAAAGCGGCACAATGTTTGAGAGCTACAGATCACCAGCAAGCACCAGTTTAGCCAGATCAGCTCATCCACATCTTCACCTGTGTCTGAAAATGAACCTGAATATGCTCAAGAGTAGTTTTCCAAAGAATTTGTGGATTTTTTTTTACATTACTTTTTATTTACAGACATTATATATGTGCTTATGTAACTATGCGTTTTTACAGGTACTATTCCATTTAATATAATATCTTGTTTTTTCTACAATAGGGATCTGGATCGTTCGAAATTATTTTTCTTATCTTTCAACCATTTTAGCCTGAAGCATCTTGGACAAAATATGAATGTTTTTTTTTGTTAATGTTAATATCGTTACAAAATATGTTCAACTATGTTCCCATATTTTCTACCACTAATCATCTCATTCCTCCTCAGATATATCAGGTGACATTATCAGGTAATGTTAAAGATAACATAACACAACACACAACTCAGTATTATGAATATTATCAGAATATGCATTTTACTGCTGTAATATTATTTCACTAGTGGCCTGTGACTGACTAAACTTTATTCTGAAACTGAAATGGTGTTGCAAGATGTCATCAGGTTTAATAGATTTCTAGTTGTATATTCTACGCTGTTAAGTTCTAAGATATTATTATTAGAATGGAATTATTTGTTCATTTAGAAATTCATTCGACGTTCAATCAAACACATACAGCTGTTTCTCGTTACGAAGCAAATAAAGCAAACTTGTTGCTGTTATTGAATCACATCAAATGGGCTAAAAACCTGAGCTGAGTTGTGGTTTCCACCCATGTTGACCTGTAACAGACACTGATCTAAAGCAGCCAAATGTCTCTACTCTAACTATTAATACTAAATGTTTGACGTTTGCAGAAAACAAGGTCACTCTGAAATAAATGACTTTTAATTGAAACCTTTCAATGACATATCATGATAATACACAACGCTCAGTTGTTGAAAGCAATATTATTATAGCAGGAGAGGAGAACAATCATTGGTTTGACAGCGCCATCTGCTGGTCTTCGCCAGTGTTTTGAAATTATAGTACCAATTTTTAATAAAACGTTTTTGTACCTGCACTTTTTCCGTTAAAAGTATCCTCGTCAAGCCTCTAGTTTATCGAGTAGACTAAATTGTTAATTATGTTCTTCTTTGTAAAATGTTTTTCTATTTGTGGATTTGTTGACAATTTTTCCATATTTTGACCACATTAAATCATCCCCCAACTTCATAACTACAACAGATATTCCATCAAACCAGCTCTAGATTAATAAAATAAACTTGATAAAACGTGTTGCCTATTTTTTAATTACTGTTTATCTGCAGCACAGGTTGTGTTACAAACTAGTAAGGAGAAGCCAAACTAGTACAAAGGTTACTCTGAATGCTCTCAGTAGTTAAACTGCAGTATCAAGAAGCAAATGACTGCATTTAACATACCAATGCATTTGAAATATCCTGCTACTGTTCACATAAGTACTAGTAACATGTCTCCTTTAACTGATGGCTGATATTATGAGATTAAATGAGCTGTGACTGATTTAGAGACACTGACACTGACACAAATAAAGCAAACTTGTTGCTGTTATTGAATCACATCAAATGGGCTAAAAACCTGAGCTGAGTTGTGGTTTCCACCCATGTTGACCTGTAACAGACACTGATCTAAAGCAGCCAAATGTCTCTACTCTAACTATTAATACTAAATGTTTGACGTTTGCAGAAAATAAGGTCTTGGACAAAATATGAATGTTTTTTTTTGTTAATGTTAATATCGTTACAAAATATGTTCAACTATGTTCCCATATTTTCTACCACTAATCATCTCATTCCTCCTCAGATATATCAGGTGACATTATCAGGTAATGTTAAAGATAACATAACACAACACACAACTCAGTATTATGAATATTATCAGAATATGCATTTTACTGCTGTAATATTATTTCACTAGTGGCCTGTGACTGACTAAACTTTATTCTGAAACTGAAATGGTGTTGCAAGATGTCATCAGGTTTAATAGATTTCTAGTTGTATATTCTACGCTGTTAAGTTCTAAGATATTATTATTAGAATGGAATTATTTGTTCATTTAGAAATTCATTCGACGTTCAATCAAACACATACAGCTGTTTCTCGTTACGAAGCAAATAAAGCAAACTTGTTGCTGTTATTGAATCACATCAAATGGGCTAAAAACCTGAGCTGAGTTGTGGTTTCCACCCATGTTGACCTGTAACAGACACTGATCTAAAGCAGCCAAATGTCTCTACTCTAACTATTAATACTAAATGTTTGACGTTTGCAGAAAACAAGGTCACTCTGAAATAAATGACTTTTAATTGAAACCTTTCAATGACATATCATGATAATACACAACGCTCAGTTGTTGAAAGCAATATTATTATAGCAGGAGAGGAGAACAATCATTGGTTTGACAGCGCCATCTGCTGGTCTTCGCCAGTGTTTTGAAATTATAGTACCAATTTTTAATAAAACGTTTTTGTACCTGCACTTTTTCCGTTAAAAGTATCCTCGTCAAGCCTCTAGTTTATCGAGTAGACTAAATTGTTAATTATGTTCTTCTTTGTAAAATGTTTTTCTATTTGTGGATTTGTTGACAATTTTTCCATATTTTGACCACATTAAATCATCCCCCAACTGAATGCTCTCAGTAGTTAAACTGCAGTATCAAGAAGCAAATGACTGCATTTAACATACCAATGCATTTGAAATATCCTGCTACTGTTCACATAAGTACTAGTAACATGTCTCCTTTAACTGATGGCTGATATTATGAGATTAAATGAGCTGTGACTGATTTAGAGGTAGTTTTGTTTGAACTACTTTACATATGGTAGAGTCGATCTAAGGCTCACACTCCTTTATAGGCGCCACTAATTAATTTAAGGGATTGTAAGAAACTGAATTTGAAAGCCAGGAACATCTAAAATATCACAAGGAACCCTGAAAAACTGCAGCTGAAGAAAGAACAATACAACGCCACAGAAGTCTGATTGTTTATTTCACGTTCTGCAAAGTCTACTACTATTAGTCTGTTGAATATATACAGTCAAACAGGAGAATGTAGCAAATATACTGTAGCACGAAAAAAAGCTAATCAACTAAATGGAAAATATCCCCTTTGTCTGGAAGCTTATTTACAACTTGCATCTCGTCACACGCTCACATTGAAGACCACCGAGAGAAGCGGCGTATTGTAGTATTAGTACACATTAGTATAGTACAGGACAACCGTGTATACTTCCAGGAAACTGTAAGCAAAGCAAACACAGGAAATCCGACTTCCGTGTTAAAATCTGGAACTGATTTAGTCAAAAAACTACATTTGACTGCAACACAGGCAGAAATATTCGATCAATCTTGTGACATTTTCATGCTGACATAGTTCGAAATCTACAGTTTCAAGTCACATTTTACAAAAAATAAAGGGAAAGTAATTTCAGTCGCGTAAACTGCAGCAGGCTGACAGTGGATCATCTGCTTCAGTGGCTCTGACAGCAACATTCAGTTCAGAGTTCAAAGCTGATCAAATAGTTAAATTCTCCGAGCTGAGAAGAGCAGACACTGGCACTGTACATGTAACAGTCTGAGACAAAATAAGGCCTGGAAATATTCCCTAAAATACTTGCTTATGTCTGGAATGACTCTGTCTGATGACCGGCTTTTTGGTAAATATTCACTTTCTTGCCACGACTTAAAAAAGAATCAAACCTACATTTACGGAAGCTAGAGGAGGAAACATACAGAGTCAGTCATCCTGTCTTAAAGCGTAAAGTTCAGTGGATTTATAATCCCGCTACATAATGTGGAACTGGCACATTGCACCCTATAGCCTCGCTGAACCTTTAGTTTATTGTCTACTCGCTGTAAAAGCATGTTCGACTGACATGAGTCTAAAATCAGACGCAGAAGCAGCATAATGCAAGAACAACACTAAGGATCATCTTGCTTCAGAAAAAGTCAAATTTACATTATCATTTCAAGAAGTAGCTTCAATTTTGGCCTAAAAATACACTGTAATATTGGCATAGATCTGCCCTAACAAACACTGGCATTTCCCAAAAGGTCAAGCTGTTCGTTATCTTAGGGGACAGGTTTGAATGTGCCCCCACAGCAGCAGGTCATTATGGACATAAATGAACAGTTTGTAAGAAGAGTGTGTCAGCTTTTCCAGCTGCTGATTAACTGAACACACCTGACTAAGGTGATCTGTAGGATTTGACAGGCAGTGGCCTAGATGCAGCATATTATACCTGAACGATCCCCACGTAGTCAAATCAAACAGTTAAATTATATCAAAGCTGGAAATAACCCACAACATCCATTAAAGGTGTCTGGAAGTTGAGTCATGGCCTCAGGACTTGAACAGTCTGGAGCCTAAACAGTCAACAGAAGAGCAGCTTGAATTAAAGAGCAGTTTGTATTTGGAGAGCATGATATAGTGAACTTCATCAACGCGCCCACTCGCTGAGCCTCCTGTCCAACTGCGACTCCAGATGCCGTGACTCAACTGCTAGACAACATCATCTACACTCCACACTTCAGTAACATCAGTCGAACACACTTAGAAACTGAGAACGTACTGTTATGTCCAGACGGGAGGGTTTAGTACCAGGAAAGTTCAACCAGCCAGAAGACAAAATAAACAGAAGTGTATGTTCTGTGCTTTTGTTAGTATTATTAAGCAGCGGTAACACTGATTCTACAGTAGGTGCACTTTAAAAAATGACACTTCTGTGCACTGACCAGCGAAAGCATCTTAGAAGAGCAACACCATGGAGATTTACAGTGTTTATTTATTGCTAAGGTCCAAAGGTTAAACACTCTCTTCACACTTCAGAACCAGTAACCACGTATTTTACAGTTCATCAGTCAGCACTGTCACCAGCTTTAAGCAGTAATGTGTCAGTCTCTCACATTGGCCATTGTCATTTGCTACTACAGTATATTTCACATTTTAAATGTCCAAGTCTCAAAATGTTTTGCATTTAATTTAGGACCAACTGATACAAGCACAAACAAAGCAAACTTTTAAAACCATATTTTAAAACAACAATATACGTATTAGTTGACTGCTAACAAAACGTAACGAATAAATACTGATTTAGATAAGATATTTATCTTGACCTTAGAATACATTTCAAATCTAATATAAGATATATTTTTGCAATAGTAGTCTTGACTTGACAGCTTGTGGATTCTCAAGTCTAAAACACTAATAAGCTCAGTTTAAACTAAACAGTGCCTTTAGATTTGCAGCCTTCAGAAAAAGCCAGGAGAGAACATGCCTGCTGTCATTTCAGTGGTTTATTTATTTTTGTAAATAGATGCTTTAGAAATATTATAGAAATAACAATATTCTGGGTTAACCTTTGAAAGTTTATGACAGCCAGTGAACATGACAGCAGGTCCACAAATCAGTTTTATCCTCCATTCAAAAATAAACAGGGCTGCTGGAAAATTGATTGTTCTATAAATTTGATCAGAGTGATATTAAGATTTTGGACCATTTCGTTTTTCATCACATCTTCCACAGTTAAACTACTACAAGTATATGAGTCTCATCATCACAAAGAGGTTTGTGTCATTGACTTTGGTCTCACGTTAATTAAACGTCTCCCAATGTGAAGGTTACCCTACTCTGTTAAGTGTGTGTAGACTAAATACTTAATTCATTTAGTTGAATTAGAGGAAAGGCGAAGATAAGGTTGGACCACAAAGGAACATGGAATGTGTCACATTACATTTATGACAAATGTCGCTTATGCCTTAACATTCAAGGTGGTAAAGGTAACATGATGCTAAATTAAAGTAGGACTCTATTTTTTAATGTAGTCCAAAATCTTAATTTCATCTTGACAAATGAAAAAAATAGAAAACTCCAGCGTCCTTTAATAGTATTCTTAAAAAGAAGTGATAAAAGATAGTGATTAGAATTACAGGAACCAGCTTTACTCCTGCTTATTTCACCCCTAAAACAGATCATTTTAGATTATTTTTATTTAAATAACACTGATATCCTCTGCTGGTACTTAGGCCCAATATATTAGGCTTTATCAAAAATTGAATGGTTTAAATCACTGGCCAGCCAAATGATTCTTCAGGATAAACCCACATCAAGTCTTTCACATTTGAACAGTTAACACTTAGTAACAACAAATTCAACAGCAGGAGGAAAACAATCTTCCACTACTGTTGTACTCACTGAGGTTTCAGACAAATTTCTAATCTCAATATTAGTAAATTCAATTTGACCCTTAATCTCACCCTCAGTCTTTAACTTTAACTCTTAAACTGCTTAGTACAGATAAAAATTCATTCAACGTAGGTCTTGAAACTGGAAAATATCCTTAAGCCTTAAAGATCAATCCACCGGTGAGGCAGTAGTTCAAGAAGAGGAAACACACGGTCATTCGAAGCGCTTTACATTCATTATAAGTAAAGATTTGACGTGTCAAAGCAAAACATGGTTGTGAGAAATGAATTAAAGGTACTAAGCACAATTACATATACTAACTGAAACAGGCTGAGTGAAGTTATTGTGATTCAGCCTTGAAGACATTGTTAATGCTTCAGCCTTCAGACACATTTCAGGACGACCTTAACCCTTTCAACAGATAAATACATGTTGGTTAATGAGGAGGAAGTAGCAAGAAAAGACCTTCATAGGCACACAGACGCTAAAAACGTTTTCTATGATCACATTGGCTCCATTGTGGTGGACAATAAAGTTTAAGGCTCATAACAATGGTAGTGTGGAGGAGGATGAAGAAGAGGTTTGGCTGGACGGCTTATTTCTTTGTGAATGCCGCCATGATCGCCTCACCTTCAAAAAAGAGATGAAGAAGATGGAACCATGACAGCACGAGCTCCTCAAGATCACTCCAGCTTTAGCAGCCGCCAACGCTACGATAAATACTGAATGTTTGTTAGGATTGTTGGCGAAAGCCCTGGTCCTAGCACTAAGCGACTGCTGCTGGAGTTAGTAGGAGGAAATGTCAGAGGAGCTGCTGCTGTTGCTGGTGGAAGTCTGGGCTCTCTTGATATACAGGTTGAGCAGCTTCATCTGTAGGAGGGAAACAGCAGACGCATTAAAGGTCTCCATCTCTGAGGATATGACACCCTCCCTGAAACACTGACGGCAGGGTTTCATTTCCAGACTGTATGTAAGTGTCACTTTAGTGTTGGGTCGTGAAATCTGCATGAAACAAGATGCGGCTTATTTTGGTCATTGCACTAATATCTGCTTAAAATTCAGTACATGTTTGATTTTCTTGTTTTTCTTAGTAGAGATAGATTTATGCCGTTGTGCTGCTGATCCTTACATGTGACAGCAAGGTTTCATTACCGTTTCTGACGTTGATGAACCCTTAGTCAAACTATCTTAACTGTTTCAGACCACAGATGAAATGCCAGTGTACCTTGCTGCCGGTCAGCTGAGCAAGGTAAGGCTTCAGCTCCTCTCCGATCACAGAGTAGATGGCCACCAGGCAGAAAACGCTGGCCTTTCTCACACTGCTCTCTGTGTTGTCATAGCCCTGCAAAACATCACACTAAGTATTCACTTACTACTAACTATTGGGTAGTGGTTTTATCGCCATGTATGTCAATAGCATGTCTCACCTGCAGGAGTCCAGGTATGATGTCGGGCAGCAGCTGGTGGAGAGGTTCCTTTGTGATGCGCTCAATGGCCCTGGTCTGCATCTTGATAGCAGCCAGGTTGATGGGGTAGTCAGCTGTCTGCACGATAGGGCACAGGACCTTGATGCATTGCTCTGGGTGGATGGAGCCTGCAATCATGGAGGCTGCTTCCTCTGCTGCCCGCACCACCTATAGAGACAAGGGGGAGCATCAAAACAGTGTTCAACACAGCACAATCTTGCCTCAAATGATCTTTACCTCCTTGTGTGAATCTTTATGAGCTTCCAGCGTCTTCATGATGGTGAGCTCAGCGTAGTTCTTGAAGCGAGCTGGCTGGTTCCTCAAAATCTCCTTCAGGACACGTAGGGCCAGTGCACGGATTGTGTGCTGGGAGAAAACACACTGTTGATTCATTTGTTGACAAATATTTATGATGAGAATCAGAAAGGTATTTTTCGAGCCCTCGGGCCTCACATCTTTGTCTCCAAGTGTCTCGAGCAGCAGCAGCAGCATGGTCTTGAAGTGTTCCTCCCAAACCACCAGGCTGTCCTCTCGGGCCACCTTCAGCAGTTCCAGTAGGGTTCCCCGCTGCTCGTCAGGGCCCTGCTCTCCTGCCTGACACTGGGAGAGCTCCTTCAGCAGCTCTCCCACTAGCTCCAGCTGCTCGGCTGGACCTGCTAAGGGATAAGAGGAACTACATTACAGCGGCTTCTGTACAAAATAACTTTACTCTCAAGTGTCATAATTGTGTAAAAGTGAGAATGAAAATTATTGAACAAAGAGAAACGTGCTAAACTAACAACAAACGTGTTATTTTGTGTTAAATACATAGTGTGTTCTGTTCTGTTTCTTCTTACTGGGGAAGCTTTTGGGATTTTGGATCTTGTTTTCAACGCATTCTTGTCTGTGTCCTACAAAACGTAATAAAAACAGACAAGAAAACATTTTAGAAACTCAACCTGACTAATGACAAAAGCTCAACGAATGACATTAAAAACAGTCTCACCATCTCGAAGCTGCTCTACAGCACTCTCATACAGCGCCTCCTTCAAAGCAGCTTTCTCTAGCGTGCTGATGCTGTCGCTGTAGTTGTACGGATTGTACTCTCTGAAACGAGGCCCGGCAAAAGAACGCAGCGACGGTGTGTTCAGCAATGAGGTCTTGTTGTCTAGAGCTGTGCGTCCGCCCTCCACAACATCAGCACCACGCCGAGAGTCAGAGTCTAAGGATGCTTCAAATCCAGACTGAGGAACCACGTCAGGGGCAATGGGAGAAACTCAGGTGATGAATCTTTTATGGCAATAAATGCTCTGAATATGTAAGTAGTCATTGGAGTTCGCCATTAGAGGTCAACTAACCACGCCGTCCCGCTTGCTGTCCCGTCTCAGCGGATCCATGAGGTCTTCTTGACTGCAGAAGTTAAAGTTTTGGATGGCCTCGGTAACACCACGCAGAGAGCTGTAGATCTCCTCTGAGTTCAGGTTCTCGCTGTCATAATCCAACATGCTGCAGTATGGGAGGCAGAAAAACACATTGCTAGAAAACATAAGCACATTGGAGATTATCTGCTACAGCAACTAAACGTTTTATCATAACACAAAGACCATGTTAACATATTGTGTGAAGCTGTTCATTCAATAAATTTTAATGGGTGGAGTTCTCCAAAAATAGAACCTAACAAACACAATCTAGAGCTCCTCAAATGTTAGAGGACCATTGTTTTAGGATTAACTGTATTTATAGTGTGTGAATAATGATCAAGGACAAATTGTCTAACTAACAGTAAGGGCCAATGGTAACTATTTTGGGTGTAGTTGTCCTTTCATTTGATTTATTGCCAATCAGGAAAACTCATTACATTAGTTGTAAGGATTTTTAACATCAGGGACACAAGTTCAGTCAGTGACCAAACTGACCAGAGTCTGAGCCTGCAGACCTAACAAACTGTTTATCAGTCAGAGGGTTAAAGTTTTCACAGTAAGTGTATGTTAAGATATAATCAACTAAAGAGTTTATCTCTGAAAAACAAAATGAATCTTTCTAAATATTTATTGTGGGCACATGAAACAACAACTTGATAGAGTAATGCTGACCATGTCTTCAGTTCATGTGGATAGAGCACGTTGCAGACAGATTGAAAAACGTGTGACTGAGGTTACACTGGGTTTTTAGATCAGTTCACCCAGGCTGTGAAACTCTATTAGAAAGGAAAAGAGGGGGAGAAAGGGAGGATGGGGTTACCTGGGTGAGTAAGCTCGGCGCAGGGCCTTGAGGGAGGAGTAAGCAGCGGGTGGAGGAAGAGGGGAGGGAAAGGATGCAGGAGGAAACTTGGGGTGTCCATCTGCGCCCTTACCCCACAGCCGACTGCAACCAGCAGTCGGAGGAAAAGGAAGGAGGGGAGAAAGGAGTAGAGCAGCCCAGAGAGAAGATAGGAATAGTAAAAAAGAAGCACTATATTCAGTCACAGTTAGTATGAGGGTTAGTACTGACCAGCATCATGCAGCGAGATGCCGGTGGGAATACAACACTAAACAGAAAAACGGGAACCCTTATATAATCCCACAATGGGGAAATTTGTGCTCTGTATTTAACCCTCCCTTAAGTGAATACACAGCAGTGAAACACACACACCGTGAACAAACACCCGGAGCAGTGGGCAGTCACGCTGCGGCGAGCAGTCGGGTGTTCGGTGCCTTGCTCAAGGGTCACCTCAGTCAGACCTGCCGACCCTGGGGCTACTGGTCCAACCCACAACTGCCCAATCATTTAAGGCCCTTTCAAAACCAAACAACTTTAGATGTGGCGCTACCATGGTTTTCTAGTTCATTTTTGGAAATCTTGATGGCACTTAATTCAGCCCATACTTTGTCTCTTGAAACCTTAAAGGAACAAGCTCTGAAGTCCCGGTGCTGTGTGGTTTTGGTGGCGATGCTGTCATGTACCTGGGGGAAACACCTCCACGGGAGCAGTTGGTGGGTGAGGTGAGTGGGCTAATGTGGCTGCTGGGTTGTCGAGGAGGCGTCCTCCCTGCCGAGTTACTTGGAGACACCTGCAAATCAGCCAAACACGTCATTTGAATCTGTGACACCATGATTAATAACTTAATCTGCAGCTTTGCTCTAATTTGCACTTTTGTGACTGGCAGTGTTTTAGTCAGACATGCCAGCATCAAGCAGTACCTGCTGGCTATGCAATGCATTTTGCTGATAAGGGTCCTCATAAAGGTCGTGTGCGTTACCATGCCAATGTCGCCGTTTCCGCTGGTGCTCCTCAGGTGGTTGTGCAGCAACTTGGTGGTCCCGTCCTGGAAGGTTTTGGGCAGAGCTCCTAGCAGCATGGTGAACTCTGGTGTGTTGAGCTCGAACAGGGCAATCAGCACCACCTGGGCCGCCTACACATCCACACACAACAAATGTCATTTATTCCCTTACCTTTATTTTCCTACTACATTGTTATTCCCACTGACACACAGTAAATTATAACATGTCATGTTTCCTCCATCAGGCTGTAAGGAGGCTGAATTCCCATCTCCCGTGTCCCCCCTCTGTCTCACCCACTAACACCCCCTCATCTCACTCAAATTCAAATACCTCACATACACACACAGCCACGCCAGTCACCTTATCCCCCCTATGGATTCACTTTACGCCAGCATATAAGCTTTGCACATTCCAGAAAATGTTTATACTCCTGTACATAACCAACGTGACCATTGTAAATGTATGTGCCGTTATATTTCTACAATTGCACACTTTTGTACTATAGTCTTTGTATACTTTATGTATAGTCTTATTAAATTTGTCTTGTTAAATTCTATCTATATATGTAACGGGTTTGAGAGATACAAAATTTCAATTCTCTGTATGTCACACACATATAGCAGCATTGACAATAAAGCTGACTTTGACTTTTGACTTTGATCACATATACTATATAATGTAACGAGATAGCTTTTGATATTTGAGCAGGAAATAATGGAATATCAGACAAAATAAACATATAAATGAAATGCATGAATGCAACTCTTGTGACTTAACATATCAAAATTTAACATCATAAACACACGAGATTCACAGGATTAAAATCCCTGAACACATCAAAAAATCTCATGTCTTAGAACTGATTCAGATCAAAGAAAATTAAACAGAGAGTAAGCAAGTAAATATTACATGTTACAAAGCAGTAAAAGAGCCAAAAAAACAAGTGCGTCCTCTTAAATCAAACACACTGCATTAAGGATTAGTGGTGATAAAAGCGGTAAAAGCAAACACCCCATGCAGAGTTCCCTGGAAAACAACCATGGTTAGGTTTAGAGCAGTTACTCTCAGAATAACAACTGACAGAACTCAGACATGGAAACATCTGAGCATGAAACACTAGAATCCAGAGTTAGTGTTAATTTGAGCATGTTCACATCCACATGGCTGTGCAGACTGACAGCGACTCATTGGCTTTATCTGACTGGATCAGAGCATGTTTATACTTGGGTCATGCTGTTTCGATGGAGATTGTACCTGCTTGCACCTCTCCTCCACGTTGCCCTCTCCTGGCAGAGAGGCCACGGTGCTTGGTCTACCTGAGAAATCCTCCCCTGCCCAGTTATGAAGTGTCTGGGTGAGTAGTTGGATGATAAAATATGATCGGGGGGGAAAAAAGGTGAGAAAATAAAATGAAGAAACACAAAACGTACGAATAAACCAGCAATGAGAACTGAAAAAAGGACGCCGTGTACTGAGTGAAAATGACGGTATTACTGTACTGCTCTGCCCTCGTACCTTGCGCACGTCAGAGCTCTTGGGCTCTGTGGTCCAGGTGATGATCCGTGACACGGCGAGGCGCGTTTCGCTTGAGTTGACAAAGTCAGCTGGGTCCATCTCACGGGCTAGAGCCTCGATGTAGCGCAAAATGGCCACCTTCACCTTCAAGTTGGGCGTCTGTGTTTGATCCACGATGAAGCGCATCAGGATATTGAACTGCAGCTCATATGGAAAAGACTCCCTAGAAAAACAGCACCGGTCAACTAAGAAATGTACTTTTCGAAGTTTAAACGTCAATAAATCTACAGCAACATGAATTATTCATCTGCAATAAAATAGGAAAGACAACTATAAAAGATTCACTTTCTGGAGTTTTAAATTTGAAACTGCAAAAGACAGAGAATGATTTGCTGACCTGGTGACTTCCAGGGCCTTCTGGACTTTGGCCTGGACGGAGCCCAGTAAGTCAGCGCCCATTTTCTTTAGCAGCTGCGTGAGAAGGACAAAGAGCCAGTCCTGCAGATCATCCCTGTGTAGCATGATGAAGTCCACCAGAGTCTCCAGGAACATACTGAAGACCTGAGGCAAACGTGAAGGAAGGAAGAGGAAGAGTAGGAGGGAAAAGGCAGTCGACAGGAAAAAGAAGAAGACAAGCAGAATGTTTTATTGTCCTCTGTTTGTAGAACACCGACTGATTTCAGCACAGCTCATGAAGCTTGACTATAGAAAATTAGCAGCTGGTTTGATCAGAAGGTAAGTAAACACTTACTCTCTGGTGTTTGGTGAGTCCACAGCAGTGAGGAGCATGCAACAAAAACATTCTGTTAGCAGTTAGTTCAGACAGTATTTATTTTGACCACCAGTTGCAGTAAATCCGATTCATTTATTTTACAAGCAAAGAAACACATTGACTGATTTTCAGTCTTTGTAGATCTACAGCAGAGCTTCATTCAATGTCACTTTACAGCGGCCACTGCTTTATCACGTGTCAGTGGAGTTAGTTTCCATGTGTGTATTCAGCCGTGTGGCTCATGTTCTGTACTACAGAGACAGAGTCAGATCTCACCTTGCTGTGAGGGTCTGCAAACATCCTAGTGAAGATCTCACAAAGTCTCTTCAGCTCCACGCGACTGCCCAAGAAAAACAGGCAACACATCTTATCTTTTTATGTCATTCATCAAACGAAAGTCCTCACAAAAGTCAAACATTTTTAATACTCTGGCTGAAATCTAGTTTACTTCATGAGGTCAATCAGAGACTGAAGATCCTTAATCTGGTCCATGCTGTCTATCGTCTGCTCAGGTGTAGAAAAACATTTCACCAGCTACTTTTTAACGATTGATACTAACATTTCAGACAGTACACGCATTGTAGGTGTGATCAGCAATTTAAGGATTTTTTTTATTTCAGCACAAAACAAACTGCAACTTATTTTTTTACTTCTTTGTGTTTGTATCCACTGAAAGGTACAAACATATAATCCTTTACCTTCTGTTGCCTTTCGTTAAGTCTCACCTGAGCATTCTTTGGCTTTTGAGCAGGTTTTGCAGCCCCAGCAGTCCCTCTTTCCGCTCAGACCAGTTGGTACTGGCGCAGTGGTTGAGCACCTCTGCCATGTCCTCCGTCTGACGCTGAAAGTTTGGTGCCACGCCACCGTTACGAGAGCTGAATGAGCGCTCTGAGCAGGCGCTGGATGCATCACTGTTGGCGTCGTCGTCTGAGTATATGCCCGGTGACTCAAAACGTCGCCTCACCGGCCTCCGCTGAATTATACACAGATGTTAGCGTTGTTAATAGCATTCTTTTCTTTAACCACAGCAGTCAATCTAAAAGCTGCAATAAGTCTTTAATGAATCTTTAGTACCATGCAGCTACACAGAAATGTCACATGCAAGTTCTGATGATGTTGTATAAGATGGACAAGGTGATGAGATGCTGGATGAAAGGGTTGTTTCACTATGTTGTCTTGATGAAGTCTTTTCAAATTAGCAACAGCCAGTACATCCAAAATACCCACTGAATGTGAAATACACATGACACACTGAATCTATTCAAGCTTTAGTCTCACAGAAAATGTTTTTATGTCTAGAGAGACTAAATAGAAACTCAGTGGATAGAACAAACAGCAAACAGTTTCTTTGTGCGGAGCACTGCATCTGCATTCGGTACTACATGTGTCACTTGGAAAACATAAAAGCCACTATTTAAGCTCATGCTCTTCATGCTCTGAGGCAGATATACCTTACTCCTCGAGTCTCCTAAGAGCTGAAATTGTCAAAGTCCGGAAAAAAGGACAAAGGGAATTACTGCATGAATGTGCAACAGATCAAACTAAGGTAATGTCTTTGTAGTTATTTCACATTCATTCCTACCAGAGCATCTGCAACAGCAGCCTCAACCTCTGTGCCTGTGTTGAGGATTCTCATGGCATTCACAGAGGCTGAGATACGAGCCTGATGGGACAGCCGATCTGAAAGTGAAAAGGTCAAACATGTTGATGAATACAGTAAGACCAAGCGTTCATGACTTAAAATTAAGTGTTTTAAAATATGTGTTATTGTTGTTATAATGATTCTATTAACCTTCACTGAATGTTGTTTAGCAAACTTATTTAAAATGAGTCAGCTGGGACAACGCTGAGGAGCAACCCCCAATTAAAAGAGGGTCACAAAAGGGCAACACATATGACAACGTCAAAAAATGCCAGCAGCCAGAAAATTGTTGTTGTAATAATTCAAATTAAATTAAAGAAATATATATGTAATAAAAAAGCAGAAATTCCACACAATAATGCAAAATAAACAACAATATGTACTGTAAAAGCCCAATTGTTTTCATAATTTCCAAGTAGCAAATCCAGTCGTCTGTCATGATTTTATATCAACATGTAGCAGTTGGTGGAAACACCAGGCGGTTCGATATCGACCGCCTGCTGTTGTCTAGGGCAGCTGGCAGGTCCTGAACTGACTGGCCAGCTGCTCTGATACTTCACATAAGCTTAAATGTTCTATGGTGTCCACAACAGCAGACTTTAGCCATGCAGAGAAACTTCAAAAAAGAAAAAAGCATGAGTGAAATACATGGAAAGTTTTCATCAGGCTAACTAGGAAAACCTCGCTGATCACCTGAGGCGCACTCTGCAGAGGACAGGGCGCTGGTTGAACGGGAGTGAGAGCGAGTGGCTGAAGGATGACATAAAGATAGAGCACAACAGGAAACGGAGGAACGGACAATTATGAGACCTTATTTATCTCATGACTGTTTTTACAGGGCCGTAAAATTAATGTATTTTCAATGTCTTTATCTAAATTTTCACAGGTGGGGGGTCTTCAATACCATACTCACCCAGGGGGGAGAAACCCCTGGCAGGGCTGGTGTCACGGCTGCTCTCGCGACTGGTTTCGCGGCTGCAGCCCTGACTTATGCTGGGTCGAGGGATTCGACTCCGAGCTAAAGAGGCGAGGCAGAGACAAACACACACAGACAGTAGCGTAGGGGGAGAGTTTAGCTTGTAGCACATCCAGCTAGACAGTGACACGGTCGGAGCTCTGCAGTGAAAGTTAGTTGGGCGGGAGACAGAGAAGAAAAAGGCTCAGCGAGGTTGCAGGTATTAGTATGAGAACAAACTAGGAACTAGGAATGTTGCTATCTTGTTGTGTGGATGCAAATCTATGCCGCTTTAACAAATGAACAGTCAAACCCAGAATCTTGCTTTTCTGGTGCCCCAAGACAAATTTCAGATTCTCATTTCAGCCTATGAATTTAAAATGCAGCTGAAATTAGAATTACAATAACCTTTGAAGAATATAATAATAAAGTAAATCAAGTTTTGACGTCCTTCCGTGTGGCTCAACTTGTTCCTCACCTGTGCCTGATCTGCTGGGGCTGGTCTCTCGGCTGCAGCCATGGCTGCGGTGACCTTGTGGTTGAGTCTTGTCAGTCAGCCTGGAGCTGTTGGCAGCAGCAGTGGCGGTTCCCATCGTCCGCCTCGGGGTCCTGGTGTAGATGGAGCTTAGCAATCGGCCGGGAGAACCTGATCTGCTGCCGGCTGAAACAGGAGTTTTTTATTTAGCATTAAAAAAGAAATCAAGCAGATATTTGTTTTGCTGTATCTGATTTGGTTTTATTTGTTGCTCTCTTTTTATGAATATGCATGTCTATAATTACACAATCTGTCTGATAGCTTTTATAAAAAACTGATTCAACATTTTAACATACAGACACAGGGGGCATAGGAAACTCACGTTGAGACTGTGAGACAACTTTTCCTCGACTGCGACTCCGGCTGTCTGTCAAGGCCGGACTATTTCCTGAACTTGTCCTTCTTGTTCGTACTCGACCTGAAGGTGAAGACGGGTGACAAAGGTAGACAGAAAAAAGATTTACAAATGTAAAAACACTGAAGACTGTTCATTCAAACAGTCACCATTCCTGTCATGCAGAAACAGGGTGAAGAGCTGAGGCAAAGAAGGGAAACATGACAGAGAATGTGAAGGTTTGATAGAAGAAAGAGGAATGACACATATCACTCAGTCCCCAAAATATTTCACAGAACAACGCTACCGTTAGGCGTCCTTTCTCTTCTAGCCTTCAGAAAATGCAACATAGGACAAAAAACTGCTTTGTTACATTGTACACATTTACTTAATGCTTCTTGTGCTGAAATGCATTCGTACCCCAGTTTGAGTTAATAATATAAAGAGATCATAGAGAGGTCACTGATGATATGTAAACATCACACTCCTGGTCTTTTTGTTTTGTTGGGATCACAGACCTTGTGCTGAGAGGAAGAAGAGGAACAAACCTGAGGCCTACATGACAACCTAAAAGTCATAAAGTTGTTCATTAAAATGCCTTAGAGCTCCTAATACAACCCTATGGATTATGCTAATGTGTATTGTATTACACTCGTTACACTGAATGGCAATTCTCAAAAAGTGAATGGCTGTGGAAATATTAAGCTTCAAGAACTGATAGAGTCACCATTCGCCTTACTGGAGACACTGCCTAATATTGAGAATATTATTTAAACCTCTGAAATGTGAATTTACCAAAGAAAACATTCCTCTAGACCTTTTGTGTCTAATTTTGCACCTACACATTTGAGGCAGGACTCCAACCAACCCATTTGTCACACATCTGCATTCTTTCCTATTTTCACCCACTGTACATGTACATATGTTCTTCACATTTTTTTCCTCCAGTACAGGAGGAAAGTAGTTCATTAATATGAGAGTGGCACACTAACGTGACCAGCTGCTGATCTTACCCAGAGAAGCATAAGATCCAGGAGGAAGCGCTGAGGCTGAGCTGAAAGGTGTGGATGATGGCACAGCAGAGGGCACGGCAAACATCCGAGTGCGTGCTGTGGCGGTGGCTGCGGCATTGACGTCCACATTGCTGCGAGAGCGTTGGAGGGAGCCCAGAGTGGAGGCTGTAGCCGGTGTCCTGGAGCTATGAGCGGCTTTGGCTGCAATAGCAAGCACAGTGCTTCTTTAACAGTTTAGGCCCGTTTCTCGCACAGGAGCTTTATTCTACCGTTTACGTAAACCCAGGAGAAACATAACAAGGGCTCATCTCTAGGACAAGACGTCTTTGTTTGCAGCATGTTGTGTGTGAATATGAGTGAAACAACTGTCCTTACATCTTGTGCTGCTCCCAGTGGCGCTTTTTGCTGACAGGGGCCGACTGAGAATAAAAGAGACAAACACACCTATCAATAATTAAAGAAAAACACCTAACGTGTGCTTATCAACTGTAAATAAAACAATGAGATACAGTATCACTCAAACATCAAATGTCAAACAGATATACTACTGACGCTGATTAGTATTAGAAAATACTGATTAACACACAAACAATAAGCTCCAATACACAGCTGTAAACTGCCTGGTCTGGCCTGCGGTTTTCAGGTTTTCTTACTCCTTATGTCCAGTCACTCCCATTTCCTGGTTTCCCTCTGTCCGTCATTACACCTGATCACCAAACCTCCAGTATTTATACTCCACCAGTTTAATTAACTTTGATCCCGAGGTGATTCTCTGTTAGTTAACATCTCCAGGAGAGTCCTTGTTGTATTCCCAAAACACCTTGATCAGACCCATCTGCCCAAGCTAGTCTGGCGCTATGGTGGCTGCACTTAAGACACAAGACTCCACAGTCAGAAACATTCAGTGTTATTATTGAACCTGGAATCTGGAGACCTCAGGTGCCATTTTGTTTTATGCATTTCCTGTACGAGTGCTTTATTGTTTTACTTCGTGATCATTCTGGCATTTTTCCTTTGGTTTTTGGTTTAGTTTTTGTCAGGGTTTCACTATTAAAAGTTTGTGGTTGATCTGTACTTTGGTCGAAGCCTCCTTTCTTGGTTCCACATTCATTCTTGTGGTTCTCGTTTGTGCCATCTGGTGGTGGAAATGCGCCACAACTGTTATTATAATTATCTTACTTAGCAGATTTACATTAGTAATGCATACTAATTACTAGAACTGCATACAAAATGGAGGAGCAAGCGTCTCACTTTAAACTCTCTTGAGAAGAAGATGAAGAGCGATCAGAGGCTGGTAGCGACATCAGACTGTCTCCACCCTTCAAGTGAGCCTGCAAAGCTTTCTGGTACGACGACTCCAGGCCCTGGAACAACTGCTCTGCCTCCCGACTGAAGTGGCCATGGAAACCCCAATAACACCTGAAACAGTAAGCCAGAGCGTCAAAACAGTCATTTTACAAAGCGTTTCTTTACTCAAAAGCTGCAGCTTTAACAAACTCTGACATTAGTATATTAGTGTAATGCATTAGTTGAGCAGGAACTTACCTTCTGGCCACAGAGCGAGCCTCTGCATCTGCATCATGGATCCCTTTCTTTATAGTCTCCATTAAAACTGATCCATGTCTACAGTGGTTAGGGAAAAAAAAGACAAATTGCTCTTACTTGCAAATGTTTATCTCGCAGGGTTGTGTGTAATAGCAGAGGGCAATAAACAGTGACAAAAAACATTAGCAACTCTCTGTCTTTACTGGTGTGGTGTCATTTCCAGGTTTTGTTTGTAACTAATTACAGTGGAAAAGTATTTAACATTTGAGCATTCAAAGCTCCATTAATTGACATTTTGGGATGGCTTGCTCAGTTCCTGCTGGATAGATGACATGAGGCAGCCATTGGAGGAACCTGAGATGCACAGAATGTGGATCACAAAGCACAAAGAGTGTTTTAGACACTTTTATATTAAATATTGATGTGATTTCAATGTGTCTAATGCATTATTTTCATTAGCTAAACATTCGTTTTTCAGTAGGTAGAAATAAGACAAGTCATAGGTAGAGTGGGTAAATAGACAAGTTGAAAAAGTTATAAACTTATATATATATATAACTGTCTAAAAGTGACACAACCAATGAATAAACAACATTTTAAAATATACACTTTCTGTACTGACAGATGTTTTTTTATTCTATTGCACTATATTATATCTATCTATCGACTGTTATAATTCACTTTAAACTGAGCCTAGTTTGTAATTTTGTGATCTGTCTCCAGCACACATGGATTGACTGATCGACGAGAACCAGAGAGCTTCCTGGCTTTTGAGGGATTTCTCCCTTGTGGAGGAGGAAGCACTGGGACAGAAACACAGTAGGCCTTTGAGAGGCAGAAAGAGACCTCCCGGCATCACCATGGAAACTGCTGAGATAGACCCTGTGACCCAGTGTCACATTTCTTGTCAAGTCAGCGTGTAGTACTTTATGCCATTCACAAGCCACTGCTAGTAGCACTGTCACTGTTTTTGTTCTACAGAAGTTTTGCACAATGCAGTTCTATTATATTGCAATGACTAATTTTAACTGAGCTGTAAATCTGCATGGATGCTATAATTTATCATACTGGCTTCGGTATTTTTGGTTTACACATAGAGTACACACATTTGTCTATAGATTGATTTCTTACTTCTCCAGAGAGTTTGCCTGCCATTGCTGCAGCTGCAATTCCAGGAACTCAAAGCAACGTCTGCAAGAGAAAACCACAATCGAAGGATGAACTGATAACACACAAACAAAACATCTACACTCTAACCTTTCTTCTCATATAACCTTGTTTCCTAAAGCGATCCAAAATAACAATAAGAGAGGGGCTTGTGAAGGTGTAGACAAGTACCAACAAATCCGAAATAAATTGTATGAATATATTAATATAAAATTGAACTATGAATAAAACAAAAACACACTGAAGCATGTTATTAAAATAGAAAAAGGGAATTTATATAGAAAAACTAGAACCAACTAATAAAAAACTCACCTTCTGACAGCCACAGACTTGGACGTACAGTTGCTGGTGATGATGGGGATGAGACGTGGGTAGTGAGTGTGCTGCAAAACACAAGACGCTGGTTTTAAAACATGAAAACAGACTTTAACATTTTCTTTAAGACCCCAGATGTCAGTTAAATACATGAACTGTTCCAAAGCTGTCAGTATCACTGATCACACACCATAACTGCACAAATATATAATGACACGTTGAGAAGTGTATTTCAACCACACAAATCCTCTATGAAAACCTGCCACGTACTCTGAGGATGAGGCGGATAACTGCTACGCCTGAAGTGGCCATGACTTTGGCACTGTTGGGCACCAGGTTGAGGAGAGTTGGCATGATGGCCTCTGCTGTGTGGTCAAACCGGCTGCCAAGCACTGACGAAAGGTGACTGGTGATAGGAGAGAGGTGAGTACAACACATGTGGAACAGGAGACAAATACAGTGTCAGTCTCAGTTTTTCATTTACTCTGTCGCAGCAGATTTTATGTGAAACTGTTCCACACTAACGACGATATTAGCATCGTGGTCTTACCCCAGCGTGATGCAGGCCTCTCTCACCACCTGGGAGCGGAGGTCCTTAGCAGACAGCTTGAACGCTGCCTCCATGACACGCAGCTGCTGCAGAAACCCGTCAAACTCAGCTGCACCCGCCAGGAGCAGTGAACGCACCTTTTTCAGCTTTAGTAACATTGCAAGACAGGAAACAACAATTATTAAAGTTATCTTTGCTACTATATGCTGAGTTGACAGAAATGTCAGGATGTCTTACAGCTGCCACTCTGAGCTCCCAGTCCTTCTTATCGTCTGACAGCACGTCTCGAATTTTGGTCATGGCCTCATCCACCTCCCTGTTAGAGTAGAGCTGTAGGAGGGCAGAAGGAGAAAAGATGTGAGAGATTCAGCCAAAGCATGCTATCGGTGGTCAGGGGCAGGTCTGGCCCATCAAAGTTCTGAAATATATATCAAACAAATCAAACCTGCACTATGGGAACATCCTCAAAGGCCTGGATGAAGTCCTCCTCATCTACAGCTCCAGCACCAGGCCCATCCCTCCCTACACAGCGTGAATTAAAAGCCAGAGAAATGCTTATGTCTAAAAGCTATAAAATAATTCATTTATTCAATTCAATTGCAATAAGAGATGGAGGCAGTATTTAAATTGAATTTTGCATTGATATCTTTTAACGTGATGCTAACAGCCAGTGACAAAAGACTCTGACCTGTAGACTTGACGCTGGAGCTAGAGCCAGGACGTCGAAACGAACCCATGCTCTTTCTTCCAGACAGCGAGGTTCCTTTGGACAAAGACATGGAGCGGCCGCCGTCCACTGAGTCATCGTCCTCAAAGTTTTTATCTAAAGTAGGAGGAAGAAAGCACCTTAGACAGACAGAATGCTCTGGTCACATGACTTAACACAGAAAATGCCACTGCAGAGAATCCTGGCAATGAGAAACAGACAGGCGGACTCTGGCATTTTGGCATCTTTAACTTTTAGCTGGTGGTCAGCTGACAGTGACCCAGAGGTCACAGCTCACATCCCCGCCAACATTACCAGCATAACAAGCTAACGGTGGCGAGGAGAATAAAGGTCAGGGACACTTAGGACAATTACTCCTCAGTGCAACAGGATAATGAAAGTACAGTACACTAAATAAGAAACCTGATCAGTTTACAGCCACCTTCAGAATCACATCCTCTATGACTTATCGGATATGGCCTCCTTGCTGACAGTGTCAGTAACTGACATTTTTACTGGTCAGTCTACTGAGCAGTGTATTATTTGAACAAAAAAAAAAGAGGAACATGTAAATGCCTGCTGTGGTAGATGACAGAGCACCACACGTCCTCCTAAGTACAGGACACTGCCCAGCCAGCAATCAATTCTCTTTCATTATTCAAAGTTGACACACACACATGCACACCAGTATACACACCGAGCAGCAGGGCACTTAGCCAACACAACCGTGTGCCATCGGGTTACAGTACAATACGATAGGGTACAAGGAGTCTGACTGTTTGAGCTATACACTATACTGCCAAAAGTATTGGCCCACCCATCCAAATAATGGGAGTCAGTGCACAAAGCAAGGTCCATAAAGACATGGATGACCCGATAACCCGATAGATCACCTTTGGGATGAATTAGAGCAGAGACTGAGAGCCAGGCTTTCTCATCCAACATCAGTGTGTGACCTCACAAATGCACTTCTTAAATCTGCTAATACAATATTTACTGCGTTACATCATAAGAGAAAATCACATTAATACGAGAACTATGTATGTGTTACACTTTGCTAATAAAAATGCTGCAGCCAGGGCAGATGTTAGCCCCTCTTTCATGTTTTTGTGCTAAGCTAAACAGCTGCTGCCTTTATACTTTCCATAGAGACGTGTGGTGCTATTGATTTTCTCAACTACATTAGAACCTTTCTGTATAAGTAAGGGGACTGACAACACTAAAGGCTCTTACTGAAATAAATAATATATGGTGTGAGCACAAAAGGATGAAATGCAGGAGCATTTGGGGAAACCTTCAGTCCATTTCTCTGTCCCGTCCAAAACTACAGTAGTAAGAACATAAAAACGAGCACTTGTAAGTTTAGCTTTTGTATAAAAAATCAATGATCAAGCTGAAAGTAAAAGAAAAATAGCTGCACATTTCTGAACTAGTAAAATCAAATCATCCATAATAACTATTTTGTCTCTTCAGTAAATAAATCATAAGATGGCAAATAAAGTTATTTTGTAGAAAGAAAAAAAAATATATGGAAAAAGTAAAGTAAGACAAGAAGACAACGTAACACACAATGGATTTCCCTTCAACTCCCAGCAGGCACACAGACTGTCCTGTTTCTGTAGCTTTGTGACCTTAACTTGGCTCAGACAGACAACAGAACTACATCCCATCCTGTGTATTGTACACACAACAATTCAGCTGAGTGCAGGCCAGGAAATTAAGCCACAGTGTTTAGTCTTGAGACACCGCCTTTCTGCAGGCTTTACACATGCCGTCACACCAGCCTGGCCACCACCATCCTTTCTCCCGTCATTCATAATTGATTATAACCTTCACTAATACTCTCAACAACAAGCTCCAGTTAGTCGCTCTTTGCATTTAAAGGAAGCAGCAGCTTACAGGAGCAGATCCGCCTGCAGACTAGTTTCCTCAGCATGCCAGTGGACAGACAGACAAGCAGACGGGCAGTCAGGTGATCCGATCCTCTGTGGCCATCACATCTTTTTACCCAGCTGAGCCTCTTCCCTCACCGGTCAGAAAACATGTGCTTTGATGAGGTCGTCCTCTACTTCAGAGAACACACACTCACAGAGGCAGGACGGAGAAAGTGGAAGAGAGAGAATGGAGAGAAGTGATGAAAGCAAGCCGGAGGAGGAGGACGAAGAAGAAGAGTGAACCAATGAGAGGCAGAGGGAGGGGTCACTGACAGAACAAACCCTTGAGTTCCGCATGGAGGTGGAGCTAGTGGGCGGAGTTAGTGATGGGGGACAGATCCAGTATCATAACTATTTTAAAAAAAACAGAAGGAGATCCTCTGCCAGGGTTACTGTCATCTGTCAAACCTCCAACTGAGCTCATTTCTCAGTGTGCAGCAGCTGGAGATGATGTTTTTTTCACAGCAAGGCCATGAAATGTAACAAAACATTATTCAGTTGTTGTACTTTAATGGCCAACAGCCACAGAGTAGCTTTGAATGCAAACAATGTTGTGCCATTCAACTTTCTCTGACTTTTGCACGTTCAAAATATGTTACAGTGCATAATTTGTCAAAGTATGGTCCTAAACTCACCAAAACGGGATATAGAACGTATGCGGTTGTAAATTATTCTTTTTATCTGTGGTTTAGAAATAAAAAGACTAGATTCTATCGTTGCAGTCTATCTAGATTTTGAGGTTTAACTGTATCTGTCTATCTAACTTTGAAAACAGAACAATGCCCATTGCATCTCCAAATGCCTTGCTTTGTGAGTCTAATAGTCCTTCACTGGCACCAGCACTTACCCAGAAGCTTAAAGCAAAAGCACATGGCACTCAAATGAGGCGTCAAATCCTAGAAAATGGCTCCAGGGCTGGTTAGAGCCTACACTGTACTCAAGTAACTACTCTAAACATGTTTTTGTTTACTTATTTTTAGCACATGTAAATATCCTGTGGAAAGAAAATGTTTCCTGTTAAGTTGTCTGTAGTGTCATGTGTAACTGTGAACAAAGTGTATAAATACACAGACATTAATGATCTAGATGTGTATAAACTGTAACTCTGCTCACGACACTGCTCTTTAAGCGGTCCTCCTAGTCTGCAGAGGAGAGACACTGACTGGTGTGTATTGCGCTCTCTTTCCGTCTCTGTATACTCTTCATTATTTAAGAGGTTTCCAACAGTGCAACCCAAGTCCTGCTGGGAGCGAGTACCTGGCATCATCACTCAACGCCTCCCCGCGCCTCCTGAGGTGGGGTGACACACACAGTCAGGTCAGTATTTATCTAACACCAGAGAGCTGGACTGAAGACGTTCACCACCAGAAAAGTGTGATACAACAGCAGCATTTTGTGTTTATAGGTCATACTATATAGTCCAAGCGTCCACCTGACTATTTCTTCTACATCTTGCAGCGTATTTGGAGAGAAGTGTTACCTCTGTAATGATGTGTATAAACTGTAAGATGCCATTAGCCGTAAGCAAGACCAAAGCCACGTACTTTATTTATAGAAGAAATAAATGCTTGGCTTCATTGCTAAATAAAGAATGAAACAGACACAGTTACAATTTCAATAGTCTACTGATGGTATATAAAATATTTTTAAGCAAACGTCCCTGTTTCTCATCTTATTATTGCTAGTTTTCTTCATCCTTTATGACAGTAGTTATTATTTAGACACAGCAAGACACAAAACATGTCAATTTGGATTGGCTACTGCATTTTTCCTGTACTTCTGGGGACCCAATTTCAATCATACTATAAACACAACCAATACGTACATAAAAGATCCAGTCTTTGTACCCAGTTTTTCTATATGAAGCAGGAGGACAACAACCACAAAATCAAATACAGAAACATCCATGTTTTTTAAATCCACATTCTGCAAATATTAACAATTCCACTAATACAACTTGAATTATTTGAAATTAGACACTGTCCATTTCATGTGTCAAGGCTACTGCCAAAAGGAGAACACAATAGAAGAATTACAGGCACGGCTGAGTTACTTGAAGCATTGTTCCTACTTATGATCTCACTTTGATTTTCAAGGGTTGTAAGCACAAACATCCCGACAGAGCTTGATAATGACCAGTTTCTAAATTAATAGGAAAAACAGCCAGATGTTATCCATGAACCTCACTCACATTTTCTGCAGGTCTTCAACCAGTTGGTAGCGAAAGGAGCACAAATGATCTACATTCTCAACAAACCCTGCATTACAACTCACAGCTGCTGGTATGTGTTTTCCGGACAGCCTGCGAGATGATGCCTTCACTTGTGGATCATCTGGAGGAAAAAACTGTCCTGACTGACCTGGCTCACAGTCGATGCGCTGCTGCCTGACTCCTCCCTTCCCCTCCAACCTTGTCTTGTGACTTCAGGAACAACAGCTGACAGCACTGCTACACAATAAAAGCCTCTTGACTGCTGGAGTACATGGCCTCAAGAGTTCCCTTCTTGGTTTCTCAGCTTTTGTTGCTTCAATTTCTATCTCTTACATCTCTCTGTAATTGTTAGTTTTATTTTATTTGTTTCATTTCTTACTGGACCCTGCCTCAGTTTAATTTCCCTTTCACCTATCGGTGCTTCACTCTCATAGATCTTTCTTCCACAAAGCTCACTTTCCAGGTCATTGTGATCCTTCCCACTCTGCTCAGGTAAGAGTGAATGTGTCAGGTGACTCCCTGTGTGATGTTGGAAGGCTGCTAAACGTCTTTTTCTGTTTTCTGACACTGGTGAAATAGAAATAAGGGGAAACCTACTGTTGTTAAGGTACGATGATTAATTTAATGATAAGAATCATTCATTAATCATCTGATTATCTCAGGGCCTAATTTAATGATAAGAATCATTTGTTAATTATCTGATTATCTCAGGGCCCGATTGAATGTAAGTCAACTCAATTGGAGTTGTGTAATTTTCAGATGAAATTAACACAGTTTTTCATTCATTCGTTCATCTTCTACTGCTTCTTCCCTGTAGGGGTCACGGGTGTGCAGGAGCCTATCCCAGCTGTCTATGGGCGAGAGGCAGGGTTCACCCTGGACAGGTCGCCAGTCTGTCACAGGGCCACACATATAGACGCACAACCAGTCACGTGCACACGGGCAATGTAGAGTTTCCAATCAGCCTAACTGCATGTCTTTGGACTGTGGGAGAAAGCCGGAGACCCCGAAGTGAACCCACGCAGACACGGGGAGAACATGCAAACTCCACACAGAAAGGCCTTCTCGCTGTGAGGCGACAGTGCTAACCACCACACCACCACCACCGCCCAACACAGTTTTTCATTACTTTTAAACTGTGTTGTCCCAATTCTAAAGGGGTCACTTTGCTGAATCAGCTGAAAACTCATTGGCACGCAGGGCACAAAGAAACAAGCTCAGGTTGACTTCTGGCAGTTTTTATACATGACAACCCACTGTTTTAGCAGATATTAGAACAAATGCAACAGCATGTTTTGTTATATAGACATGAATGCATTTGTACTGTCCCTGAACGCAGTCTTCCAGATTTGCAAACAAGTGAGTCAAAGATTCGATCTCAGTTACAAAACAAATAACCCTCTATTCATTAAAAGAGAAACAGCTCACAACAACAGCTCAACAGAACGTGAGAAATACCAACCAAATTACAGGGGAGTGTGTTTTTCCTGGAAAACTGACTATGCTGCCTTTTCTGCCTTTCCTAAAACATTATAGTAAAGACACCTTACCTGACACAGGTGACAGGACCATGTTCCCCAACCTTTGAACTTCATCAAATTTGCTGAAGATGACGTTTAACCTGCACAGACAGAGGGTGCAGATCATTTGCACCAGTTGGTGATGCGATGGTAAGAAAAATACCACATTCATAGCAGAACTAAGCAGTGCGACAGTCTCAGGGCCTATAGGTTGTATGAAAAACAGAAGCAGTAAAATAGGCCGAATCAAGTTAGATGAATGCCAGCGCTAAAAGCCAAATACAATTCAGTAACAACTTTTGTTGACTCCGAATCTTTTGAATTTTATGAAGCTTGAACACACCGTGACTGAGGCAGGCCCTTCTTTCCCAGGTCCATTCTCACTCGTTCCCCAACATGTCGGTAGATCTCCACAAGGCAGTTCATGGCTCCATCACGTACCTGCACGGGAAACATTTACGTTCAAATACACACTGATAACGAAGGTACAACTAGCACTATGATGTAGCGGTTAGCACAATCGTATCACAGCTAGAAGCATTCAGGTTCCCAAGTTTACCAGTTTCATTTTATTTCACTAATTCCTGAATATACAGTTGGGTGGAGAATCTGCTGTACAGTCCACAGTTTATGCCTTTTGTATGTGTAAATGCAAAATAAAATTTAACAATAACTACAAATATCCAAAACATTTATAATAGAAATTAGCAACTACATGTTTGTGAACATGCAGTAAATGCAGAACCAAGTCATCATTGAGATAATGATGGTTTGTATCACACAGACCGAACTCATGTATTTTTGGTTTTAGGAAGGGAAATTGATGGGCATGGCTTCCTGACGCCAGGAGGAAGTGTGATTCTAGTGATGATAGGGCTCGACAGTCTGCCAGTGGACAACAAGCTGTAGAGCTGAGCAGGGGGTCAAGGCGCTGGGAGTTAAGAGTGCAGAATGTCATAGGGTTGATCCCTGCTCGTGATGCTCATGAGTGTAACAACAGTAATTCTTCAACACACACAGTAAATGTGCAAAAGCTTAAAAAAACTGTTGAGCTGTAATGTTCGCTTTTGGCCAGTAGAGGACAGTCAATAAGCAATAATGCACCTGCTTTCTGTTTTTCCATTCCTTTTTAAAGAAATGTTTTGTCCACTTTTGACCCTGACCTCACTTACACTATCAGTTTTCCAAGTGGAGCACAGTTGACAAACGTAAAACTTGTGTCCAGGTGAAAAGCAGCAGGTCATACCTGACTTGTGGGGTCTCCGAGGAGGCTACAGATGTGAGGAACAATTTTACTGAGTGTCAGACTTTGAGATCCAAAACTGAAAAAGAAAAATACCTCATGTTCATTACAACATTATCTGAAAATGTGCTGTTTAAAAATAAAAAGTCTAAAACTAAACAATTTTACTACCAACACACTGGCAGAACATTATATATTGTTATAATGTAAATAGTTGAAACGTAAAAATAAATGCGATACGTATAATAAATAAAACAATTGCCAACAAGGTTAATAGCAATGACAGTGACCATTTTAACAAACAGAACCTCCACTAAAATTCTTTATTTGTTCTAAATGTGATTACAAAATTATGCAATATAGTGCTTTCGCACAAAAGAAACTTGAACTTTATTTTTCACACTTTTGGCGGAAAACCCCTGTCCTTAGACGTGGCAATAACACACTGACACTTGGAACAAATAAATACTTTTATAATAAAAAAAAACATGTTTAACTCTGTAAATTATTTTGCTTTTGAATTTATTATTACTAGAACATGTTATTGTGTTCACTTACACATTTAAAGTTGAGATGAGGCACAGGCAGAGTCCTTCTCTGGTCCTGTTGTTTTTATGTTTGAACCCTCCCATCATTCGCTCCCACACGTACTGAAAAAACAATTTCAAAAAGTTGCTTCGCTTTTTGTTTGCTTTGTTTTTTGTTATTTAGTATCTATTGAGCATGTGCATCTCACCAGTACTATCACAAATCATGAATAAAAAAGCAGAAACAAAACCACTGTGGAGGACAAACATGGGTATTTCTCGCCAACTTTCCCCAAACTGAAGGAGCTAATTGGGCAATTAAATCCAGTTGCTTTGACTCAATGTCTAGATATGTGTGTGTTGATGTGCACCTGTGGGTTAGCAGCCTGGTCCATAATCTTTAGCAGAAGTGCTTGGTCTTGGTCTCGAACTTGGTCCTTGGCATCTCCCAGTCGATCTATCAGGCTGGGCAGAACTGAGCAAAAATGCAAAGTTCTTTATGTTTTATTTTCTGTTTTCACAAACAATGTTGACTAAATAGAAAAAAGAATAACATGAGGCAGCATACCAGTTCCAACCTGTGTCCTGAATCTCTCCTGCAGTCTGTTAACCAAAGCGGACAGAATGTCCATCCCAAGTAAAACCACCTGTTAAACAATGGGTAACAAACACAACACAAGCATAGTGAAAATCAAGAACAGAAAAAAGTCTGAGCCATTATAAATTGCAATCTTCAAAATAACTAGAGATTTTGAATGTAACCTGCAAGGCATTATGGGTAATGTGTACAAACCAGGGGCTTTTGCTTGAAATCCCTCAAAATAACCACAGTAAACTAGTTGTATGCATCAAAAAAGTGAAATAACCCAAAACTCTTTAAGTCTATGGGGTGAAGGACGAATCCCCGGCGGCACCATGAGTGAAGACACTGCTGAAAGGTTACAATATGCGTCGCGGGCCGGCGCGCAGCAGCTTTCCTTGTCATGGGGTGGTTTGGGAGGCTCGATGAACGCGTAGTGAGAGTTTCCCTGCTGACACCATATCAACACATTCGCACCACCTGAGCTTCACGCTCGGGCTCTGGTGCAATTTTTGGAAAACACTCTTCGAACGAAAGAGGAAATAAGCGTCAAAAATAATCAACGGGCGCTCGACTGACTCCTGCTGGAGCGAGCGAGGTATTACACACTGGGCAACATCAATCAGTGAATTTAATACAATGCATTAGAAAGGACACAACACTGGCAAAATAAATGCTAATGAATGTACATTTACAGTAGATCTAAATATTCATCACTTTCTTTACTACTGACATCTCCTGGAAAATATATTTAATTGCATACATGCCCTGGGGACAGAAAAGCTTGATGTTTCTATGCGAGTCATTAAGCTCCTGAAATCAACTAGAAATAGTATGTTTTCATACTACATTTTTAGCAAGACCTCCCTGATGGCTCACAATCATCAATCACAATAGCCAGGTTCACAGTATGTCATTGGAAACGGATACTCAACAGTTCGGCCAAGTGCCTCACACGTGCTGACTACGTTTACCATTAGCGAAACAAGGCTTTTAATTTTGAGACAGGCCCAGCTCATGTGCTCGCTGCTCTCGAATCAATTAACAAGCACCATTAGAGTAACAGCTTAGCTAGAGGAGCAGCTCTCCTCCATCCTTTACTGGTTTACTGCCACCATCAAAACGCACATTAAGCACAAATAAGCATGGGAACGATTTGCACATAATGAAGAGACGTTGCTCCTCCCTGCTGTTGGCTCGGTCACAGAGGAAAGTAAACTGGGCTAATGCTGCTAAATTAAGCTCCCAGTTATCACCGCGTTCGCTTGGGAGTCTCGCCCCCATTTCAGCCATGCACATATCACCAAAACCAGAGACGGCTGTCTTGCCGGGACAGCACAGATGTCCTTCAAATGGTTCTGGTGCTAAGTGTGTGTCTGTGTCTACAGGTGTTAAGTCAGCGTATGTCAGTGATGTTAAAGTCTACTACCCTGCATGTTGTAAAGAGAGAAAAAAAACTCTGGAAACACAAATCTGGAACTTAAATGTAGTCTGCTCACATACTTTTCTCTTTTCTGAATTAAGAAAATAACCTAACCTAAACTAATAACTTTGAATGATTAAAAGTACTATTTGTACAACAAAGGATGATAAATGCACAATAAAAGCCATAGTAAGTGTTTAACTACTGTAGTTTCATGATCATGTGCATGAAGATTATTGTGATGCTGTATTGTGATATCTGTGTAATGATTATTCTGTTATGAAGGCGTAATATCACAATTGTAATGGTAGCAATATATTAGCCAGAGCACTTTGTCCCACAGACAGACAAAAACCTCTGCTAGGTTAAAAGTTAGACTATCTCCTGTAGCAAATTCCATCATCCTGACTAGCGGCCTGACAACAGCTGTGCCCCCCTCACCACCACACACACACACACAGTGTGTGGGATAAAGAAAGAGGCTCTTGTCATACTGTAGGAAACTTCAGTTTGTGTATACCAGCACTGGACGTCCACACTGACTAACTTTAATTAAAACTGTACCTGATCGTCCAGCTCCCTTTATGCAACAGCTGAGAGCGTAGCGTCTTATTCAAGTGTGTGTTATTTTTAAGATGATGGCGACAGAGGTTGGTTTTAATTTGTCCTATTCCTTCCAGCTATTGGACTGAACCTGCCGACCTCTGAGCCTTTGCGCTCAGTCGTCCTCACCTTGAAGTTGCTGGAGTTGACCCAGGAACTGGCCACTGCGTCCACCACCCTGTCCAGCACGACATGGTCCTGTTCCAGCTCGGGGGACTTCTCCTCGTCCAGGAGGAGGTCCACCACCTCCTGGCCCGCCTGGAGCCTCTTGCCCAGGTCCTTCTGCGTCACCTGCTCCAGCAGATACTCCGTGTTCGCCTCCTCCTCCATGGCTGCGGCTGCTGCGACAGGAGACGAAGAGCAAGGAGGCGACCAGATGTTTTTTCTCCTCACGTTCCGTCCACTAAACCTCACAGTTGTCGGGACCTGCAGGATTCGGCCCCGTTATTGCAGCAGTTATGGCCTTTAAGTGGTAGATAACGGCGGCGACATGAGCACATAGACGCCCCGCGCTTGGACTCTCATTCTCCCGTGTTGTTTTGCTGTAATGAAAATGTAACAGGGGGGGGGGGGGGCGACAATTAGGCGAAGTTTAAAAACTGAGCCATAACGGTCTTTTGAACGGCAACTGGCTAACTCACAGCTCGGAATCAGAGACAGCAGGCTTGGGCTGAAATGGAGCGGAACGACTTCACTGCGCGGATAAAGTTGACCGTTACATATCATAACAGTTTGTGTAGCCGTTAGCTCGCCGCGCTAGCTCGCTACTAGCCAGCGTTTATCCAGAATCCGGTCAAACTAGTGTTAGCTGGGCTAAGCTGAGTTAGCCGGTTAAGTTAAAGCGCTCGCGGCGAACGACAGGTAGCGTTAACTTTCCTTACCCGCTTCTATGTCGTTAATTACTGAGGTATTAACCCGGTGACCGGTTACACATTCACTCACCGGATGGTCTGAATCGCTCCCAGAAAAAAAAAAATAAAAAAGTGGCGATGCTGCCTCCGGCCACAAGCTGCCGTTACTTTATTTCACAGTAGCGCGACTATTCGCTCGTTTTTGGTGGCGGGGCAACATATGCAGCTGACTAACCACATGTCATTCATTGGCTTTAAAGGCGACAAAACGACTGTTTGCCACAGTGAAGCGCGGCGTGTCCCATGGCAGACGCCGTAGAGGCTGCAGAACGACGACACCTAGAAGAAATCACCCGATAAATCCACAAAAAAAAAAAAACACGCAGACATTTTCATCCACTATTTTGTCACAACATTTGTGTAATATAAGTAAAGAGAAAAGCCTTCAAATGTTGGCGAATTGAACCATATTTATTTATTTATTGTCTGAATGTTTTTCCAGTCACTCTACTTAAGAATTCCCAAAACAATAAAAGTGCAAATGTTTTCATGCTTCAGATAAAGATTTAAATAATAATTTAAAAAAAAACACACAGATCAATACTTGGGTGTTTTGGACAAAATCAATTAATAAACAACACATCGTAACATATTTACAGCAATACATTCTGGCATTAAATAAAAGTATTGTCTCAAGAGACATGGAGTGTTTTCTATGTTAAATTAACCAGAGTTTCCACTTTGTATCAGCTGTTAGCAGCTGTGACTGAGGTTAGTTTTCACTACAGCAGACAGAAAGACACAGGTGCATAATGGGACAACACTTAAACAAGCCGTTGAGCAGCAGAGTCATTTTAACATTATTTATATTTTTAAGGGCATTTTCTCCAGATCTGTGTTGAAGTATAAACATTAAAGACACATGTATGTTCTGTTCCTAGCGTCCTTCGATCCAAACGTCTATTTGTAGCTGTCAGGCTGATTAAAAGTCTCCTTTTCTTTAAGAAGAGAAATTTAGCTTTTAGTGTCACAGACAACAGAAGTTAAACTGTTAATCTCAGCTTATATAACAAGAGTTTTAGGTCACATTTTGAGGAATGTGTCCAATGTGGAACTGAAAAAAACATCTCCATATACAGCAGTAAAGACATTGTGTCAGTTTGTGTTCTCAAGCAATTCCAAGAGAAACAAGTGTTAAGATGTTGAACTTAACATTAAATATGGCAGCAACGGAAAACAAGGAAAACAAAGCGCACCAGTACTTCAAATACAATCTGGGACATAAATTTGTTACATTAATATTAGTGTTCAGTGGCGCTGAACCTTAAAGAACCCATTAAATCTCTGGTTCCAATATTTTACAACATTATTAATGCCTAAGTACCATTTTATCCCACATCTTACAGGAAACTCTGAATTGAGGATTTGTGTTTCCACAAATCTCTACAATTTCCTGCAAATGCTCTTCTTCAGAGAGCATTTACGTCTGGGCTGATAATTAATCTGAAGTTGGTCTTAGAAGTTTGTTCCTCCAGTTTGATGCTTGCAAACATCATTTTGACACAGTCGCTACACTACATGATGCTTAGTACACACGGTTTTGTAAAGATATGAGGGCATACGTTTTTAAGAAATCACAACAACCAATGCTGATTCTGAGAAAGATGAAGTACTTAGAGCTCTTCCATATGATAACTTTTTCCTATTTTATATCACTGCAAATGAACCATTATTGGGGTTAACGATAGCCGAATAAAAGACGCCTGAGGGCGAATTCAAAAAGTGTAGTTGAACCCAACACTTGCAGGGCCAGGAGATGTGTAAGTTGTTTAGTTTTTAAAAGCGAAACCAGTGGCACAAACTTTCTGGTATAAAATCTAATATTCAGGAATAAAAGTTTATAACACATTTTAATGAAACACAATCATTTTCTTTCCAATGACATGTTAATTTGTATCACAATAATTAATTTAGTTTTATATTATTGTTGTGTATATGTCATTTTTCCTTGCAGTGCTAATTAAAGAACTGCTAAAACAGATGAGCCAAGCTAAAAGCAGCTCCAGCAGCCAAAAGTCTAAACACAAGCTCTACTCTCAGAATCATTGGCAACATGACTTTTCTTTTCGGTCTGCACACAGCACATCTTCTGAGGGTGTGAAATGGACGAACCCTTGAAGTAGAAGTGAAAACACACGGTGGTCACTACGAGAGGTGGGCGGGATTCTTCTCAGGTTGCAGTACAGTAGCGTCTGACCTGTTTCACCTGTGTACGCTGCTGATGAAGGTTCCTAATTAAACATGATGGACTCGGGGTCTTGGTTCATCATTTGAGCCATGTGTCGCAGAACATCCTTCTTGGTGATGATGCCAAGCAGACGCCTGAACACATAACAACGTTAGACAATTGACACCTATGTTTGATATAAACACTTGCGTTCTAACTCTTACCCGCTCCTGGTGACCAGACACTGGCGCAGGCCGAGCTTGCGAAAGATGTCCACCACTGTCTCCATGGGTGTGTGGTCTGTGACCGTGAAAGGGCTGAGATTCAGGATGCGCCGCAGCTTCAGCGGCTGTGGGTTGCTGGCAGGCAGCTGTGGAGCGTCTTCAGTGAAGTAGACCACCGAGCTGCTCACCACGCCATCCTGCTTCTGACGTGCATTTTCTGTGGATGGATACATAAAAATTCATGCAATATCTCCTGAGGCAGATCTCTCTCTCTCTGTGGAGAAATGCATCACTTACAGTCAAACCATGTTTGTTTGGGTCTGGGTTATACAGGATGCCTTCAACAAATGATTCATTCAATTACAATAATACATTGGACAAAAAAATACATAAAGAGGTTCTGGTGATACTATTTGTAAAGAAACAATATTTGTGTACATATTTGCTCCAGTGGGTGTTACAGTCCTTATAACTGACTAACTAACTTACTGATGGCAAGTGTGAGCTCCCGGCGCTGAACAAAGCCAATGAGCCGCTCTGACTCCCGGGACACAACCACCGGGAAGCCGTTATAATCTGTGTCTTTGATAAGAGTCTCCACGTCCTCCACTGTGGTGGTGTCCTGGGTGAGGACTGCAAGAGGTGGGTCGTTCCTGCGGGGCCGCATCACGTCAGTGGCCAGAGTGCGGTGGGTAAACTCATCCCTGACGTCCAGGTAGGGGTAGCCGTTGAGCTGGATGTGTGACTCATAGATACCCTCCTTCCCAAAGGCATCCGCCACCCACTTGCTGGTGACAGCAGCAGCCATGAGTGGAACAATGTACTCCAACCCACCAGTGAGCTCAAACATGATGACCACCAACGAGACCGTCATCCTGGTCACCCCACCTGCAGGGACACAATCACAAGCTCATTATTATAGGAAGTTTACTTTGATTGAAATCTTTTCTGTCACTTTAACTTGAAGTCTGTTTACAATTATAAAATTTGACTAGTTGTTGATAAAAGGAAAAAAAAAACACCCAGACTCATTTTTTCACAATTTGGTACAATGCCAGTTTATATATGGTGAGAACAACAGAACTGTACCAACCAGTAACAAGTAGTAGGGACGATATGGACTAGAATATTTTTTGTACTTACAGCAATATTACCTGCCACAACATTAAAACCAATACAATTATATAAACTGCACATTGATAGGTAGCAGAAAACAGCTGCAGTCTATCTACTCACCCAGACAGGCAGCAGCTCCCACCATGGCATAGAGTCCTGGTGTGACACAGTCTGCACCAGGCCGGCACCAGTTCTTAAAAATGATCCAGTCATGGTGGTGGTATGCCATCTGCTCTACAGCAATCCCCACGATGCGCCCGGCGATTGCGCCAACTGCCATGCTGGGAATGAAGAGACCCGATGGGATCTGAAAAGGAAAAAGGATCATCAATACGCCATAAAGGTTTCCAAAAACATATCTTGAGATAACACAGGCAGTTCTGAGACCGTGACATAAGTAGCTTCTCGCAAACGGAATTCACCATCTTCTCCATCATACTGACCTTCATGCCAAAAGTGAAGATGGTGATGACTATCTTGAAGATAAGCGCAAGGGCGAGTTGCCACAGGGCGTTGTAGACACCAGGTCCGGCCGGCCGGTCAGGGATATCGTCCACTGGCCGACTCATATTGGGGTTATTAATATAATCACAGAGCTGTGACGACTCCAGTGCACCACAGTCATTAAACAGCTCAGAGATGAGCTCACTGGTGCTACGGCGGGTGTATGGGTTGGGGTAGGCCAGCAAGGCAGTTATACCAGTCACAGCAATGACCTCTAGGACGGGATATTTTCCAAGCTGGGTGGTCTTCCTTCGCCGACACCAGGCAATGTTGGCCTGTATGAAGAGGGTTCCCCACAGACCTCCAAACACCCCCAGCAGAATGAAGGGGACCAGTTCTGCCATGTACCAGGGGGTATGGTACTCCACGTAAAACAGTACCAGGCGACTGTTGCCGAACGGATTGATGGAGCGAAGCGTGAAGGCAGCAACAAGTGCAGCAAAGAATGAACGCCACAGAGTTTTTAATGGGAAATAATAGCTGACCTGCAAGAGAGGCAAAGGAAAAACATGAAGGAATTTTAGAGAGAAAAATGACCTCATCTGTAAAAAGACAGTTGTTCTTAACAAGAGCAACTTATTAAAGAAATCACCAAATCTGCTATATTTCTTTGGTTTCACTTGAAATTTACATGGCATTACCAAAGAATGTTTTTTCCAAAATGCTTAAAAATTAATGTGGACAAACAGAGAATGTTAATAAAATCAGCATTTATGACAAACCTCTTCCAGGCTAAACAGAACTCCTCCGATAGGGGCTCCAAAGGCCACGGACACTCCAGCAGCTGCTGCAGCAGACAACACCTGCAGGACACAAATCAATTCCAATATTACACATAAAAAAAAGAAGAATTCAAAAATACATTTTGCAAAAATGCTCAGTTAGGTCAGCAACAGCATACCTCTCGTCGTTTGGCCTCATTTTTGCTGTACTTTGAGAAGAGGCTGCAGAAGAGATTTCCACAACAACAAGCCACATGGACCAGTGGACCCTCCTTTCCCAGGCTGAGTCCCGATGACACAGCCAATACCAAAGTGACTGGCTTGATCAGCAGGGTCCATTTGCCAAGGTATCCTCTGATGATGAAGCCACTTAGGATCGTCTTGATCTACAGAGACACAACATGTGTTTGTGTACTGTATAAATCCAGTGTTAGCCTTTAGGTTATTTTGGTATCAGGCTGTTGTAAAGCTTACGTTATGTACGTTAATGTCATACCTCTGGGATTCCTGAACCGCACGCGTATGGAGCGAAGACTCGCACCAGTGAAACCGCCAGGAATGAAAACAGAAGTGCCCAGAGAATGTACAGGAAGTAGTTCAACACATACGCTCCAGCCCCCTGAAAGTCACATATAAGAAAGTCTAATATAAGCAGTGATTACTCTACTGTTGCTTAGACCCCACAACTTGTGTTCACTATCATTATTCCCTATGCAAATAGAAAAAATTATTACCTGTTCCTTTCCTGTACAATATAATTTTGAGTAAGACATTTACTTATGAGATATAATCTCACAAATGTGAATTTAAATGAGAAATGCATGATTATAGGTTCTTCTTTCTAATGATAGCTTTTAACACACGACACACTGCGAAACAGCATGAAGGTCATTTCCACACCCACCATGTACGATCACTGTGCCAGACAGCTATTTAAAATTTTCAATCATGTCATCACACTAAATGAACACAGAACAAATGTATACACAACAACTCATCAAAACAACGATGAACACAATTTCGAAAGGGATCACTTCCAGCATGCCCTGGGCCTGCAGGTTGTTACAATATGGCTACGCATGAGTTCTGTGTTCATGCTTCTGTGTATTTGTGAGAAAACAAGAGCTGAGAACAAAACATGATCTGGCGTAAGTGATAGCCATCTGCCTGACAACTGATCAGCTGATGCTTGGTCTGAATAGCGCGGGAGGGATTCATTTAAATCTTTGCCAATGTAAAATCCTGTATTATCTTCTTCTAGTACAATAGTGTAATTAGCAGATAACGGTCAAGAAAATAAAAATAAAATAAATTAGTGTGCGAGCTGTGGCTCAGATCTCCTTTTAACTGAACAGATAAAGTTCAGTTCATGTTTGAATATATTCACATTTCTGCTGTAAACCAGGTCTGACCTCAGTGTGGCCAGTCATCAGCTCGGCCCATTTCTGCCACTGTGGACACTTGTCTCGATCATCAAACGTTGTCTCGTTTGACGTCCAGCAGCACTGCTCGTGGCTGTACCAGAAGGCTGACAGACAAACCCCTTCCTTCAGGTCTGTCATCCAGTCCACCGCCAGGTCGATCACTCCAGCCAACGTTCCTGAAAAAGTATGTTTTTTCACAAAGTCAATTAAGGGTAATTCTTGATCTTTTTCAACATAGGGCCTTTTATGTCTATTGACATCTTTTTTTAGTAACTTATTAAACATAAATGATATAACTTTTCACTACACCCAGGCCGTGAAAGTTTCATGCTACAGGTTGTCGTTGTTGACCTAACCTATGGACTCAATAATAGCAATAACATGTTAATGACAATATGGTCAGTGAGAAAAATTTTGTTCATCAGTTCCTCGTCTGACCTGACAGCAGCCCGATGAACAGCATGACCACCCATCCTGACCAGGCGTCCAGCAGGCTCTTGATCAGCTCCCAAACTGACTCTTTACTCTTACTGGTGATCTTAAAGCAAAACCACAAAGAAAAATAAATGGCATTTATACATGGTTTGCACTCGACAGCGTGATCAGCAACAAGACTTAATAAGCTGATAAAAGATTACAAATTACAGTAAAAACATGAAAACAAGTGATGGGCTTTGAGAAGCTATAATATATCATCAGTGAAGCAAAATAGATTCTGGTATGTGGTAAGTTAGGTAAAACTTTGAGGAACCTTGCGGTGGCGATCCGTGTCTCTTGATTTCTCCCTCAACCAGTCGATAGTGTGGAAGTCCTCATACGTGCCTACATCGGGAAATGGTTCATCTAGGAAATCCATCAAATTTCCAGCTCCATTCATATCCTCTGTGGGCGTGGCACTGCTGCAACCTGGCAAATGGAGAAAAAAATCAACACATAGGCTTTTTAAAACATCAATATAACGATGGTTGTCACCCCAACCAAGGGTTTCATTACTGAAATCAAATGGCTGCAGAAGAAAAACTATGGTCAGTGTCTCACACATAAAGGATTTTATTGGATATGTTTCACATTAAGACTACTCTTCAGCAGCCTCACTGATTGTCCCACCATGGGCGGTAAGCTCTCCAACACAGATGTCTGCCCCCAAATCAGTGAGTCTAACACTCCCACCACCACCTGAAGTCACAGGAAACTAGACTAAGTGCATTTACTTTTCTGACTTGCTAAATTTCCAAATTCATGACAAAAATAAATAAAAAGGAATTGGCTATACTATATTGCTTTCAAGCTTTTGTTAGTAAAACATGATCAACACATGATAGATACAGATTTATTAATTTTCTACTTTGTGGCCATTTCTGTGGAATCTAGTAGCAACAATTCTCATCAGCTTCGCTTTTCTTGTGAAAGCAAACAATTATCTCTACTACTTTTAGTCCATCAACGCAGTTCCTTTAATGTGCCACTGAAGACTACATGGCGATAACTAATAGGGAACGTGTAACTGGACAACTGTGTTTACTGTGCATACATTTCGTGCAGCTTCCTACAACTTTGAAACAGCCCCGCTTACATTTTAAATGTGCTACAATCGCAGCAGTTTACTCAAAACATAGCAGCTGACTGGCCACATAAACACTGAAACATAAACGCCACAGATGCGGGTGTATTTACGTTAGCGCTTCAAGCTAGCCAGGTTGAATTAGCAGCAGCTCCTGTCGTTAATTTGCCTCGATAAAATCTTTTACCTTCACCGACGTCCATGTTGCAGACCGCCCAGCTATTGCATGTGAAATAATTATTTTATATATTAATTCATATACACTTGACTGCCCTTGACATTGTTATAGATAGATATAAATACGGAAAAACAAACTGATACGAGAGGCGTCAGAGACCGCTTCCCACAATGCATCTGTTCAAGCGGTCAGTCTCACGGTACGTCTGTGCTCTCGCGTGGGTTAATGGTCAGCTCGTACTGTGAGTAATGTTTTTGTAATATCAAAAACAGCCGCAATTGTGCGGAATTAAAGCGCATCTACAGGCGACTACAACTAGTTTTGTGTCTTAGGTTCTGTGAACACATCTTGATTTACTTATATATGTTGAATCCTTTATTATTATTATTATTATTATTATTATTATTATTATTATTATTATTATTATTATTATTATTATTGTCGTCGTCGTCGTCGTCGTCGTTGTTGTTGTTGTTGTTATATTAAACCTTTCTTTTCTGCTGTTTTCCCGGTTCCTGCCTTCCTTGGATGTCTTAGTTTGGCTCAGACATCAGTTTTTCAGGCAGGATTGATATTCTAGTCTTTGAGGACCACTGTCCTGCTGGTTTTCCAACTCTCCCTGCTGTAGCTACCACTGATTACCTGGATCAGGTGTGCCACTTGGGTTTTCCATCTGCTGACTGCCTGAACACACAGTACACAGTGCATTCGGCAATGGTTACTGAACCTCATCTGAGTATTTTAAAACACTACAGCGATGTTGGGCCAAATACCGAATAAACCAGAGGCAACGACTGTTCACAAAAGCAACTTGACCCTAATGACAACCAAACACTTGATGTGGTGAAACTTCCATTATTCTTCAAAAGGTGCGTCAGAGTGGAAAAAGTTCAGAACGTTTGTTTTTCTCCTATCTGTCTGCATGATGATGAGTAAGACCTTCTTGTAAACTATTACCTAACAAAATCCATCAAAATGGTTCTTTCGGGAAGAGTTCTGCTTCTGCAGCCAGACTCTCATCATAGGACAGAGCGTGTGTGGTCCTGCCGGCTTAAGTTTCAACTGGAAAACTACTAGCCAGTCTTAAACCTTGATGCCAGTTTACTCCTCTGGGCCCTCTGCGGGTCGTCAGTTGGAGCTGCTGAAAGCTTGGACACAAACATCTTGCCAGGGTGTCTGGGATTTGTTTCAGATTTGAGTCTCTGTGGACTTCTGGTGATTGGGGTGGAAAACAAAAGAGAGAAAAAAAATAAATCCAAAACAGAGTTGTTACCATGACAACCCAGATCTGACATATCACAGGAGAAAGGGGGCTTATAAGTAAAACAGCAATACTGGGAATAATCAAGATAATAATAGGATGTGTTATCGCAGATCGTCTAGCTACCAAGCTCCACGTGGAACCAGCTCAGAGTCTGCAGTTGCTGTTGTTCCTCTGTTGCTTAATAAAAATAAAAAATAAAAATGTATTTCTTTATTTATGAATTAAAAAGCGTTTTCTATATAGTACTTAGTTTTGTTGTGGATTGGTTCTATACCCAGAGTAAAATTGATATAGTAATATTAATATTAATAGTAAATGTTTACATGTTTTAGTAAAAGACTTTATCAAAATATGCTGTTATATAAATAATCATAATGCCCTCTATTAAAATATTCAATTCAACTACTGAAAAGACAAAGAAAGAGACACAAAGTCACATGAAATAAACTTGTGGCATGTGAGCAGATAGGAGGAGGAAAGGTGAGGACAATAGAGGCTGTCAGTAACCACTTACCCACTGAGTCAGCTCTAACTATGAGCTCGAGCAAAGAGGACAGTTAGGCCTGGTCTTGAAGCAGAGAGGGTGTCTGCTGCTAGAACCTGAACTGGAAGCTGGTTCCACATAGAGGAGCTTGGAGCTAAAGGCTCTGCCTCCCGTTCTACAGGTAGAAACTCTAGGAACCACAAGTAGACCAGCGCTCTGTTGGGAGCAGAAGGAGCTCCAAGGTCTTTAAATAAGATGGAACTTTACTATTAGGAGCTTTGGAAGTGATTTTGAATTAACTGTAGGCTTTAAATGAGTTACTGAGACAAGTAAGAAATGCATGGACTCATTTTAGGCATTACTCTGACAAAGGATGTTTGAGATTTCTTGAGGTAAAGGAGAAATCTTGGTCAAGGATGACACCAATGTTCCTCACAATAGAACCTGAACCTAACATTGTGTCTTCTAGAGTAAGTATGTGATTCAATAATGTGTCTCTGAGATTTTTTTAACCCTTATTAACCCATATCTAAATCAAATCTGAATTGATTTGAAGAAAGTTACGAGACATCCCAGGCTTTAGGTCTTTTAAACAAGTTTGAAGTTTGACAAATTGGTTTGTTTCATATGGTTTCATCAACTATAATCTGTGTAGCTATGAAACTTTGCTTCCTAATTATACTGTACAGCAGAGATATGTACAGTCTGAAAACTACTGGACCAAGTACAGAAGCCTGTGGAACTTTTGATTTATGCAAAGTCCGTCCCTATAAACTGATTGTTTAGATGTCCCAAGCGAGGACAGGAGAGCCCCCAGCAGTCTCCATGCTATATGTAAATCTAAGCAAACAGAAGGGACGAGCTGACAAAAGTAACACTGCCTGTTATCCAGTAAGGTCATATCAGTCAAATCCTCCACCAGATGTTACCCACTGTTATCCACTGGTTCACAAGCGTGAAGTTGTTAATATTATGTCTAAAGGACGCAAGTATGAAAAACTGAAAAGGTTCTGTACAAGAAAGCAAGCACATTATGGGGAAACTAGAGAAAGGAAGTCCGAAACCTCAGATTTCATTCTGAGGGGGTGACTGGGTTTATGGAAAGCCGCAGCCACTTCACTGTGCGTGTGTGTGTGTGTGTGTGTGTGTGTGTGTGTGTGTGTGTGTGTAGTCCTAATGAACTTCCCCATTCCTCCAAAACACACACACATACTCCCACACACACAATATGACTCGGCTCGTCTGACTTCTTCACTCATCTGGGGTTGATTAACGTCACCGCTTCACTACACACACACACACACACACACACACATAATTGTATGTCTGTTGTGTAGCAGTTGTAAGAACAGTTTGTGCTGATGGAGTTCGTCCTGAGGGCCAATCCCTCCACAGCCAAGGGCCTGGGGCCAACACACAAGGATTGGTCATTCTATAGTTGTACATAATGCATTTCCTAGCTCCAAACTCTCACTTTAACAAGCAGTAAAACTAAATAGTCAACCTCGACCAAACCCTAAACCTCAAATCTTAACCCTCAAACCAAAGTATTTACCCTAGAACTGCTCCTGAAATTAGTCAGCCTGACTGGGACGAGGGCTTGAAGCTGCACCTTTGCACGTGAATGCAGCTCCATTAAACTGTCGCTGTCTTTCAAGGGGGAGGTTTGGCGGAGTGTGTGTTTCCGCGACACAGGCTGCTCTCAGAATATCTACACCCCACAATGTGGAAAACTCCATTTTTGTAGTTTTTTCAAAATGTGGGAAGTTCCAGCGTCTAGTCAGACAGGATTAAGTAGCATAAGCAAAGCAATGAAGCTCTGAATCGGAAACATTTACACAAAGGGCAGCGTTGTGTTTCAGGCAGAATAAGTGAACCTTTCATCGAGTCATTTTTAAAACTGTTCATATCAGTAGGTTTGTGGGAACTGTCCTAAGTAACAGGTTGGTTCCATTACATGTGCACAGCCGTGTAAATATCTCTGGTGCAGGAATGTGGTGTTGTTCTGGTCAAGGCGATAACATGCAACGGAGCTGGGAGTTGTTTTCATGCAAAACAGTATGTGGTGGTGGTGGGATGGTAATAGTGTAGTAAGTGGCTGTTGTTCTGTTCTGTAAGTTGATCTGTATGGGATCAAATTAGGGTCAAATAAAATTTGTACCCGTAAAATGATTTGTGCGTGTGTAACCCAGATGCGTGCATGTATTTGTACCTGTAAAATGATTTGTGCGTGTGTAAACCAGATTTGTACTTGTAATACACTTTGTGTGTCTGTAAAAAGATTTGAACTTGTAGATTTAACAAGAGTTTTACCAATATTCACACACACAAATCAAGCCTCTAAGTTACGCACAAAATGTGACCCTAAATTTACAAGTACAAAACGGTGACTCTGATTTGACGCTTGAATTTGATTGGCTAATGAAACCCAATCACCAAGCAGGCTGTCGCAGTCCTTTAGCGAAGCACTACTGGTCCTGAAAGGTGAAGACACAGCGATAAGCGGCGAGCGCCAATAAACCCACAGAGTAATTATATTTAATGACGAGACAGACTTGACAGTGACTTACCTGCAAGGCTTTTATTCACGTAGGTAAACTTATGCGGCCTCATGAAAAACTATTACGTTGAGTCTCGGTGAATGACAACGTGCTAACCGCGGCTTCACACTGCACAGATAACATGCTAACAGCCTTACTGCTAACATGCTACTTAAACATCCAATAAAACCACCATTGCTAATGTGACAGAGTCAGCAAGTTATTTCCCTTTACGTAACCCAAGCAGGTCTGCCAACGTAAAACGCAAGGATAGCACCAGAGAGCAGAGTTTGTGGCTTATAACATTTATTTTAATGACACTTTCAAATTAAAAAAGGCGATTTCCTGTTTAAAAACATGCAACAATGTTCATGAGTAAACCAATGCAAACAAAACAAAACAAACCACCATGCTTGGGTTAATTCAAAGCAAATAAACAGGAAAAATAAACCAAACCAATGTCAATTCAGTTAAAAGACCTACTAAACGCGATAAACAGGATCCGGTCCACATCAGGACAACGAAGCAGGGACCGTCTCGCGGCCCCAAGTCGTCAGATGTGCCTTAAATCCGAATCAGAGTCTGAGGCAGAACCAGAACAGCGGTCGTCAGAACAGCAGCGGTGAGGGAAAAGCCGATTCGTGGCCGCTCTTCCCAGGCCAGAGTGCAGCCCCACAGTGGTGGAGCCAGAGCAGCAGAGCTTTGCAGCTAAGGGACCTGCTGCAGTCTCTTCAGCAGAGGATCCTCCCTCCACTCGCTGCATAAATTACATAAAACATGGTTAAACAGGTGGAATGCGACCAGGAATTCTACAGTATAAAACCATGCGTGATACCTGGACATCAGCTGCCACAGCCCGGGCCAACACCAGATCAGCTGATCGCTACTAAAAGCTCGGCTCCGGAGACGTCGCCCCTGAGCTCTGTGCATATAAAAACGGGTAATGCGCTAAAACGTTACCTACCAGCAGCGACTTCCCTGCATGTGCAACACACGGACTCTACGGAGTCTCCCTCAGCTTGATTCGGGGCCGAACAGAGTCACCCATGCCCTTAAAAACACCTGCCAGACTCACCTGGGCCTGATTAAACAATAGGCTCCGGTGAGCACCAACACCCGAGCAGGCTCTCTGTTCAGTGGGAGGAGAAACCTCCACTCTGCCACTAACACCAGTTTACCTTTACCAGCTGCTACATTACCTTAGCATATCAGAAGAGTACATCATATCATACATATAGACATTAAATATAATTACTCTGTGGGTTTATTGGCACTCGCCGCTTATCGCTGTGTCTTCACCTTTCAGGACCGGTAGTGCTTCGCTAAAGGACTGCGACAGCCTGCTTGGTGATTGGGTTTCATTAGCCAATCAAATTCAAGCGTCAAATCAGAGTCACCGTTTTGTACTTGTAAATTTAGGGTCACATTTTGTGCGTAACTTAGAGGCTTGATTTGTGTGTGTGAATATTGGTAAAACTCTTGTTAAATCTACAAGTTCAAATCTTTTTACAGACACACAAAGTGTATTACAAGTACAAATCTGGTTTACACACGCACAAATCATTTTACAGGTACAAATACATGCACGCATCTGGGTTACACACGCACAAATCATTTTACGGGTACAAATTTTATTTGACCCTAATTTGATCCCATAGATCTGTCACACAAGCTTTGTTATTCATTAATAATATACAAAGAAAATATAAGAACACACACTATGCTGTTAGTCTGCCTCAGAGCTTATCTACACACACTAATAACAGCTTCTCTTGACCTCATTACAGTCTTATGATGATAATAATGCTTTGATATCTTATAATGACCCTACAGCAAATACGCCAAGGTGCATTATTATTGCTCAGTGCTATTGTTATTCATAGTGAGGAGTGGTGTGGGGTTTGTCACAGAGTCACCCTTTTATTCAGCGGCACCAGTCTCACACACTCAGCTTTAGTCTGCTCAGTTTCTCTCATTCACACACAGACAGTGCAGATGTACTTTGGCTGATTTAATTCATTTTGGTTTCTGGCTTTCCTAAAATACAGCCCTTATTAGGCAGCATGCTCTTTGGGGAACCCAGTGTGACATTCAAGTGCATTTTTTTTTCTGATTTCATCTTTTTAACAAATCTAACCATGTAAATTCTGTGGCCAAGTCCAATTCAATTTCGTTTTACCACTCTGTGGCGTAAGAATGCATGATTAATCTACGACCACCAAGCAGCGCCTGCATGGAGACTTTATCTTCAGCTTCCATGTCCACCTTTTCTCCCGAACGTAAACTTCGATGAAACAGATTACGCCTTTAACATTTATTACACAAACTATATGTGTAAGTATATGAACATTAACGTGACGTGGAAGAAGAAACTACCTTCTGCATCAAAAGACAAGTGCATCTCCACATTAACAGCGTGTTGGCAAAATGCTGGCGATTTGTTTTCATCCGTACAGTATGTCAGTGACACACACAGAGTAACCATATACAGAGTAGATCAACCCGCTGCCACCGTAAGCTACAGCTGAAACACTGTGATGTGACGTTTGTGAATTTGCCGCCCGCCCTCTTGGCGGCGGTAGAGTTTGTTTTGTCTTGTGTTTCCTTGCGCTTCCTATTTCCTGTGTTCTCCTGTCAGGTGTGTGTCATTTCCCCTTGTGTATAAATACCTAACTCTTGTGTCTTGTCCTTTGCTAGTGTGTCGTCTCTGGTCCTCATGTGTTTCCTGTTTTGCCTTCACTTTTCCTCCTTTGCAGTTCTCGGTAATAAGTCTGTTAGTTTGGGGACAAATGACAAACAGTGGACAAGGAAATGTTTTGTCCTCCCAGCTCACAAAGAAGCAACGACAAGCAGCAAGAACAAGGCACCAACCACCACTATTGTCTTAATAACCAGACAGTTGTGCTTGAATGTGACATTCTGAAGACTTCTGTGCTAAATTCTTTTCTTCAGCTTGAGTGTTTTCCAGATATGTTCTATGATGATCTATGTTTCCAGTTTATTTAGCTGCATCATTGCCTCAAGTGTTTTGACTCAACTATTTTGTGGACGTGTGGGTTATAACGCAGACTTTGCTTTTCTTCCTGCTGTTGTTGAGGAAAAAAGGAAGTTCAGTCAACAACAAAGCTTTGGTTTCCATTAGTCACATGTATTCTGATTACAGTAGCACTTGTTTTTGACCTCTAGCGCCAGTAAGATTACTTTTACTACATTTCAGTAGGTCCTGTGTTTTTCTCTTTTCTGTTTTTTCACTGGAAGTAATTGCTTCTTTAGTGGAAAACTCTGGACTCACTGGCACAGCTGCTGTAAAATAGCATATTTCCCCCGTTTTGTTATCTCTTTGCATGTTGCTGCTGACAGGACATCTGCATTATTTGCAGGCTTGCTGGCAAATCATTTCTTGTCTGGGGCCCTTTGGAAATGAAACTGGATGAGACTGAGGCTGAAAAGCAAAACTCTTAGTGCTTCCTTGTTTCAGACAGAGCTGCTCTCTAAACATTGTGATTACTGCAGGTCTACAGGAAAAGTCAAGAGATCATCAACATTTTCTGGGAGCACCAAGGGGGAATTTAATCAAATCAGCTCCTCTCTTCATAACGTTTTCCTGTGTTTGACCAAACTGTTGTGCAGAAAAGCTGTTGATACCACCCACACAGGGTTCTCTATATCGTAATGAGCTTACACAATGATTTTGAATGTCTTTGACTTTGATTTGCATGCAGCGAAGATCAAAGGCGCAGCCAAATTCACGAGCAGCTTATTGCCTGATAACTCTTCCCCTAAACAAATTGCTAACAAGCTCACTGCGCGCCACAAGTGCTGGTCTAACAAGCTGTAATTTTCAGCTGTGAGTGTGTGTTATAAATAGGAACCCTGTTTCTTGTAGGCTGTTAAAGTACAGGGTTGGAGGCTGTTAGGTCAGAGGTCCAGACTATTTCATGACAGGGACACAACTGGCAGCACTACAGTCGACTTTGTGGGAGGGCAAACACAAAATGTATCTTTATTTAGTCTGAAATCAGCTTTGTGAAAGCAGGAAACAAATCTGCCACTGAGGTGGAAAACTGACACCTTATTTTTCTGCAATTCTCAGTTCATTAGGAGGCTCAAGCAACTGGAAAGTTTTTAAATTTCCCATTTATATATGAAAATTCTACAGACTTCTTTCGCACAAATATTTGTTCATATCTGTTACTTTTATATTCATCATCATTCAGCATTTGTGAATAAAGCTCCTTGTGCATTTAAGCCCCTTTGTTTCAAAACACATCATCCTGTCCAATGGCTCAAACTAAAAAGATGCACACTGGCAAACCTCTGGGGTTCGCATCTATTCAATTCAATTCAATTCAGTTTTATTGATATAGCACCAATTCACTACAGCTGTTATCTCAAGGCACTTTACAAGGAAGGTTATAGACCTTACACTAGTAAACCCAACAAATCTAGACCTCTGTTTGTGATTTATGCAGGAGAAGCGTTTTGGTTAAGGTCTGGGAGAGTTTGTGGTTTTGGTTAAATGTCAATAAACACCTTTTCTGAATTAAATCAGGCCGTTAGTAACTAAATATAACCAATAATAGTTTATCACATTATCTGTGAACTGTCAGATAAATGTAAGAGAGTAAAAGTAGCATGCTCTAAAATTGCAGTAATCCAACAAAGGATGGGTTTCTTGAATTTGAATACTTTACCACATCTGGTAGTAGTTTTTACTTAAGTAAAGGATTAAAAGCATCCTATTGCAAGTTGGCCTCTGTGAAAATCTAATGACATGATCATATAAGAAAATGCTCTTAAATCAACTTGAATTAATTAATCAGTTTTACCACAAAAAGTGTTCAACTAAATTTAATGTTCTGTTCCTTGTTGTGAAATGTCTGTATTTGCACTAAGACAGTGTCTGTGGACAATGATACTCTTGCTTTCAACTGTTGAATGGCCACATCTACTGTAGTTGCTCTCTCATAGTTTTTTGTTTGGTTTTTAGTAATGTAATCTTTTTTAAAGCTGCCTTCACTTGTATGAACACCTCACGTTGAGATGTCCTATGAACAGCAGCAACATCTCAAACGTAACACTCCAGGCCTTTTACCTGGTCAAACTAAACCAATACAATCATAATTTTACAGCCATTTATATCCTTTGAATAACTGTGTTATTTTTAGGGAATGTCCGGACAAACAATTTTTTTTTTATAGACTGAAGAAAGAGTAAAGAATGTGAAAAATGTAAAACTACATTTGATGTGAACCATTCAGGGTAGTACATTACAGCATAAAGCATGTATCGGTTTTAAAACCTCATCACTGAGATGTTTTTTACACGTCTGGTTACTGTGTTTCATGAAGTATTACATTCCTGTTTCATGCACTAGGAATGTCAACCATTAATCCTGTAAACAATGACTAATGGTCATGAAAACAAAATCCCTGCAGCTCCCAGGGACTCATCTGATTCAGATACAGTATGTGACACTGGACTGAAAAAAGAAGCCGTTGAAATGTTGTTTTTCTCCAGTTGTTTGTTTCTGTTTTTCAGCTGGATTCTTTTGCAGATCCACAATGTTGACAAAAGGTCATTTACAATATCGAAATGAAGAACACAACAGAGAGAAGTTGTTTGACTGTGTGGTTTTATACCATCAGGATTATTTCACTATAACACTATGACTTATTTGTCCAAAATAGGCTTTTAAGTTTGCATTTGACTTTGGGTTGCATCTATTCCTGAGTCTAAAGGGGGAAAAAGAGTGGAAAAAGTCAACACTATAATCTGTTAGAAATACATTTTACTCAGTTTTACTCAGAGTAAAAAGCAGAGTAAGTATATGACAAAAGTGCAATAAAAAAGGGACATCCTGTTCCAAGAAACAGAAACAGCAAACAAGCAATTAAATGATCCCTCACCATCACGAATCTACTGTGAAATATAGGAAAATAAAACAAGAAACAGGTACGAAGTTATAATCACTGAATATCTTTGATAACATGACAGAAAAGACCATCATTGTGGCTGCAAACCTCATAACACCAGTTCTGTGATTTCCTTTTCATATAAATGTCACAGATTAAACATCTCCGACAAATTTTACAAACACAATTGTACTAAATATCCCCATTTTACCTTACAAATGTGTTTATGAAGCCAAAATATGCATATACAATTTTCATTATTTTGTATTTTTTTAAGGTCTTGGGCTTTTAGGATTCACTGACACTGTGCCTCAAACCACATGCTTAATGTACTTAATAGGCAGTTAACAAGCCCACCTAAGACCACCTAGTCACATTCTCACTCTGTCTTACTCTGACTTAGACAACAACGTTTCTGGATTGAAGTAATGAAAAGTTGTTTTGATTCCTCCCTCCCGCTGTTTGCTACAAATCAACCACTCTCCCTCTGAAAGCTGATGCTGCTATGCAAACTCACCAACATCTGCCACTAATTTACCAGAACACGCCTGTCCCCGATCGGACTATTAACCAGAGCTGCAGTCTGCCGCATCTCCTCCAGCAGCATGGCTCCGACCACGAACCAGGGCTGAAGGATGAGCCACAGGTCCGAGCCCTTCCTCACCAGCCTGACATGGAAAATTACATGGCTGTAGCAGGCCTGTAATTTCCTGTGGCTGTGACCTTTAATCATGTCATGATCTATATCCTTTATCCCTGCGTCTGTCAGTGGCCCATTTGCTAATTTGAGACCTTTAGATGTCTGAAAGACCTGATCCCCAACGTGTGTTTGGTGCCCTTTTGTGTTTTGGACACGTGTCAAAACACCAAAAATGACCGAACGTAAAACATGCACTGACAGCGTTCTGACAGTCATCTGTGACACAAGAAACAGTCCCGTTTTTGCTTTTCACCAGTTTGGTAATGAGAGATTAAATCTTTATGGAGAGCAGATGTGAGACATGTTCTGTTCAAGATCTTCAGTAGCCTTGGGGGAGGAAATCTATTTGAGTTCTTCCACATCAAAATTCATGGATCTGGCTGTGTGAACAGGGGACATGACATGTAACTCTCTAAACAGGTTGTAATGTGTCATAAGGGCTTCACCTCCCTTTTTGTGCAGGACTGCCACAAAATAAATGTCTGCATTTTGCATCACCAAGGAGAACATGCAGCCTAGTCTGTGGTTGAACTGTTTTCAGGTCTTGTTGTCAGTTTATTTATTCCTCTATAAGTTGTTCCAGGCGACTGTGTTGCTCTCTCCAGGGAAGTTCGTCAGTAACATTTTAAAATTAAAATCTATCACAACGTTGGAACAGGAAGGTAATGTCATGGTAAAAAACATGACACACCAACCTGTTTTCACAAGCTGTAGTCTGGTTACGTTTACTGCTGGAGCAACCTGTGGAGATACTGTGTTCAAAGTCCCTGCAGCTGATGAGCCAATGAAATAAACTGTTGCAGTTTTTAGTCATGAAGGGTGTTAATGATGACAATTGATGGCTGCTGGCATCGGTGTCTCCTCTACTACTGGTGCAGTTAATCCAAACGACACAAGGAGGCTTCATTATTATCTCCATCTTTACTGTCTTCACATAATGTTTGTTTGATGTCTAACCAGGATAAGTCTGCTGGACTGGATTTTATCCACTTGTGGATGTGATTCACTCTGTTGGCAAGGAATTAGTGGTAGGGATTGGGTAGTTCCAGGCCTCTGCAGCTTTTAGATTCTGAAGCATTTTTAGGCTTTTTCGCTGTTGTTTGTTTTTCCATAAAAATGTTGAAATGCATGAATCTACTGCCTTAAACCACACCTGGGATGGCTGGGTAGGAATCATTGCAAACAAGTAATTAAGTTTAAGTAGGACCATAATTTTTATAGTGGCAATTCTTCCCATAGGTGAATTGGGTAAGGACTGCCATCTGTTGAGGTTAGCTTCTATTTCTATTAAGAAAGGAGAGTAGTTTAGTTCTATGAGGTCTGACAGCCTAGAGGAGAATTCAATGCCCAAGTATCTAATATTCCCTGACTGTAGTGTGGTAGAAGGAGCACTATGGAAGTCAACGTTAAGTGGTATCACTGTAGATTATGCCTTTTAGATATTCTGAAAGATTTGTTGAAGAGTGGTGGTTGTGGGAAGTGTTTGTGGCTTCAGGAAAAACAATAAATCATCATCAGCATATTGCATAAGCTTATTTTATGATCAACTGTTATAGTCAGTATTCCAGTTATCCCTTCATTTGGTCTAATTGCTGCAGCAAGTGGTTCAGTGAATATCTTAATAGTGAGGGAGAGAGTGAACAACCTTATCTGGTTCCTCTATGCAAATTAAACCTTGAAGAGGTTTGACCGTTTGTTTTAACTGCTGCATTTGCTGAGCTGTATATTACTCGGTCGAAGGCTTTTTCTGCATCTAGTGAGACGATGGCTGTGGGTGGTGACATAATCAATTAAGTTGATTAGTCTGTACATATTGTTTGTTGACTGTCTACCTTTAATAAAACCTGGTTGATCAGAGTGAATTATATATGGGGTCATTTTCTCTATTCTTCTGGCGAGTGCTTTGCAGATTATTTGTAGGTCTATGAAATGTGAAAATTGCCCTGTAGCTTGATGGAAGTGTAATGCATGGTCCACAATTCCTTATAGAACTCAGCTGGAAAACCATCCGGGCCTGGAGCTTTTTTATTTGGCATCTCTTGCAGGGCTTCCTGTAGCTCAGGCAGGGAAAGCGCTGAGTCCAGAGTTGTAACTTCAAGTTTGTTTAAGAACGTTTCTATGGCTGAGGTGGAGGAGGCGCTCTAGGAAGCAGAATGAGCTGAAGAGGTACGAGGGGCTGGGACACCACGGAGCTGGTTTTCACCTAAAGGCTAAGTCAGCTGATTGTGAACGGAGGAAGGATCCAGCTGGGCATGACCATCTGGTAAGGCACGGCGTCACGGACTGCCTGGCTCCAAGCCCTAAGCAAAAGAGGGAGCAGCAGTGGGAAAACAGGCCAACACCTGTAGAGCACTGGTGGACACGGGATCCACTATTTAAAGGACAACCCCCGAAACCCAGACGAGCTTAGCGCTGGACCTGCTGCAGTTTGCATATAGATCTAGCATTGGGGTGGATGACGCCATCATCTGCCTGCTGCAATGTGCCCTGTCTCATCTGGAGGTCTCTTGAAGTGCTGTGAGGGTCATGTTCTCCGATGCTTTCACGACTATCCAGCCATCACTGCTGTGGGGGAAGTTGGAGGTGGTGGGCGTCGACAAACGTCTCACTGACAGGTCACAATTCGTGAGGCTGCGTGACTGTGTGTCAGATGTGGTGGTCTGCAGCACGGGAGCACCTCAAGTTCTCAGATGACTGTCATTGTTGGAGAACGACTTGGACTACAGGAGGGTCATCACTGACTTTCTGATCTGCTGTGAGGAGAACCACTTGCTTCTGCACACCAGTAAAATAAAAGAGTTGGTGCTTGACTTCAGACGACACCCTCCACCACACACGCCGGTGAGCATCCAGGACTGGAAGAGATTTAACAAGCTAGTTAAGAGAGCTGGTTGTGTCCTGGGCTGGACAGCAGGATGCTGGTAAAACTGTCCTCCATCATGGATAATCCCTCCCACCCCCTGCACGAGGCTGTCGAGCAGACAGTTACACCCCCGTTGTAAGAAAGAGCGCTACGGCCGTTCATTCCTCCCCACAGCCATCAGACTGCACACCACAGCACTGCAGTGACGTATATTGTGTAGTATACCATGCACACAACATTTGGCATTTTTGTTTATGCAATTTTTTTTTTTTTATTTTAGAGTCGGTGCAATATTTCAAATGGTCCATTGTAAATACAGATACCACAACTTTACGACGACTATTGTTTGATCCTGTGGATCCTGTACATTGTCTCTACTGCTGCTGTCAACACAGACATTTCCCCCCTGTGGGATTAATAAAATCTATCTTATCTTATCTCTTATGTTATTAATACTTTATTGATCAGACCCCTGACTTGTTTCTACTTAAAAGTAAATTATTATTTATGGCGAAATACTAATACGAGGTAAGGTGCTCCTTAAGGTCTTCCCGGATGGAATGCTGTTTTCCAGTTAGCTTCCCTTCGTGGCGCGGGTCTGAGTTGGCCCAGATTTGGTCCACCTTAAATACGTGTAAAGCCATACGCGCACACGAACCGCGACGGGAGCGCGCGGCGGCGGCAGAGTCAGTTCTGTCAGATCGCAGCGAGGGAAACCAGACGAGGCAGGAGTCGCGTGAAAATTCGTGCGGGGACATACGACGTGGTTTTCGCGTTGGGACGTCGCCGTACGTGCGTGGAAACAGCGAACAGGCAAACGTATGACACGGCGTCACGGACACGAAACTACAGGCAGCAAAAAAAAAAAAAAAAATGTTGTTCGCCTTCCAGCTCGAATGCGGCCGTGGACCGTTGAAGAGTGTTTCTGTTGTGTAACTTTCAGCTTTTTGCCACGGTCGTTCTGCGGGGAATGTGAGTTTTCCAACGCGCGTTAAAGTGGACAGTCAAGCCGGAATTAGCCCACTTTGTCCTACTTTGTGTGGTCGGAACTCGCCATGCTCCCGAGCACGACGCTGTACGCGGCGAAGAAACGGAAGAAGCCGGTCCAGAAAATGTAAGTCAATAAAACCCACTATTAGCTTCTTAGCTAACGCCGCCGACTGTGTCCATGTTAATAAGGCGACTTCACAATGGCATCGAACGACCAAACGTCCTCAGTGTGTGTAAAACATATTCCTGAATGTGTACAGTGTCCCTTTGTGCCGCCTGCTGTACCTTTACTGCAGCACTTTTGTATTAACACCACGCTTCGTTACAGAAACTACGCTCTTCGGTTATTTGTAGCCTATAATAACCGAGACGCATATGTCAGACACTATTTCTGTAGCGGGGACTCGTTTTGCTGAACGTTCTGGTCGCTCAAGGACGCATGTTGTGTTTGATACACGGCGTAGTAAAACGTGTAGCTTTGCTTCGTATACACACAAAACATACGTCTTTGTGGGTGGTTACAGCTGTGCAAACACCTCCAGACTAGTTGCGCTGACGCAACGCAGCCTATACTACACGGTAATAAGGATTTCTTAGGTTATACTGCAAGTCTTGCTCTGGTCACTAGTGCTTGCAATAGTAGCCACAGTCTCACTAGTTGAATCCACATTTCCCCCCCTCAGTGATTATGTTGACCGGACCGAGGTGATGTCCAGCAGCAATGCAGGACAACCCAGCGTGAGGAGTAAAGACAACCTGTTGCTTCAGTGTCCTTCAGATCTGCTGTAACCATCTGCTGGGCTTTCCAGATTGGTTTGCGTCAATGCAGTTTGAACGTCCTATTCTGAAGAAACCTCCTCAGAGCATTGAGCTGGAATTGACTATTTATACAGCGTTCAGATTCAAGAGCGCCCCGTAGGTGGGGAGGTTACCGAGGGAGAGAGCGAAACCCCACATCAGTAAGGCTGTCGTACCACTGGGTTCTTCTACTAAACACATGGCTTACTATTTACCTCTAGATTCCCCTTCATGGACCCTGGAAGTGCCTCAGACTACAGTCTGAGAATTGTAGCAGTGGGAGATCATTCATTGCATGTGCAGTAGCCAAACCTTTTTTCTGTTGTGGGCATCCATGCTAGTGTCACCCTTAGTTGTTGGGCGAATAGAAATCCTAGTAGCAGCAGTAGTTTTTTTAATAACACTTCTTGGTAGCACTTCAGTATAGGTCCATTATGAGCCTCCTTATTCTTGTCTGGACTACATTTTGGATAATAATGGCAAATAGAACGGATGAGAAGAACAAGTTCCTTGCAGCTTAACAGAACCTAGGTTCTACAATGAGACCTCTGCCTGAACATTACCTAAAAGCTTGTACATTTGACTTTCAAGACACTAACTACACATCGTTTATTATGTTGCGCACAATATTAGCTTTTACTCGGCTTGAAAAGGACAGTACTACAGTATGTAAGAATGTACATCACTGGCTAATTATGCTATGAAGAAATTCTACAAGCTTCTCAAAAACGTATAAACTCTTAACTGTGCTGTAAATCTGTAACTTGTGCTGTAATGAAGCCTGTATAGAGGTTTTCTCATCGATGTTATTCAGGTGATAATGTAGGCCACCGGTTTAGATCTAAACATAAGAAATACTATAAAGAGTCTTTAGGGAACATGTGGTGAAGCAACACGGCCAAACGGTTTCTTTTTGGGAGCTTTACCGCGGTTCGGCACGTCGGTAAACGTTTCCTTTCCCACCAAACTACAGAATAAACGAACCGGTTCTTCTTTTTTCCCGCACTGGTATGGAGCTTATTAACGTTCATTCATTTTGTGACATGCTGCATTTCAATCCGGTGACGCTACAAAGTAGTGAGTGCAAGGTGCAAGTAAGTGGCATTTTGTTTCACACAAACCGAACGTAGGTTTCCATTAGAATCAGGTTTTGACTCTAACGCGTGCAGAGTTGAGGCAAACTCACTTGGATTCGTTGGTGTACGCCCACCTGACCCAGTGTCACCAACTGAAACAGTGGCCCTCTCTCCTATATTATACAAGCGTAAAGAAGTGTGAGTGAGTAGCGGTGATCATGCGCGTGGTGTGAACTATACGGATTGAGGTTTGTTTATTTTTGGGGTTCTTCTGTTCCGTAGTTTAGAATAGTATGTAAAATTGTGGTTAAGGTGCATCATACAGGCTACCTTGTGCCGGAACAGACATCTGGAGACGTTCCGTGAAGCAGCATGCTGAAAGCTGTGTTGACACTCTCTATAGGGGGATGTTCTTAAAAAGTTTCAAATTAAAATGTTTCATAAGAACCATTTGTAGTCTGTAAAGAACCTTTAAAGGTTTCACTTTCAGCTTCTAGCTGGGTGAAATAATTCACTATAACTTAACATAAGGTGTGTTTTTATGTTTTAGTTGATCCTCGTAGGCTTTTTATTGCGCTTAAAATAATCTTTACTAAAGTGAATCTGCCTTTGGTTAGAGTCATTCTCTTCATTTTCCTGTAAAGATCAGTTTTAACCCAAGACTGTAACCAGCCAGACAGTGTGTTAACTGCGCCACACAGAACCACAGGCTCGAGCCGAAAACCACGTCAGAACTCTGCCAGAACCGCAGTTTCACTGTGTGTGTGGTACTACCTGCATTAATCATAATCAGGACGTGGAGTGAGAGTGATCTCACGCAATGTTTCCACGAGGGAGGGAGGGAGGGAGGGAGGGAGGGAGGATGGCGTAATATGAGACTCGCTCTGTTTTTTTTCTTTTTCCTCCTCCTCCTCTTCATACTGCCACAACATCTTTTTTTGCCTGTCTTTCCTTCTGTCTCTCTGTGTGTTTTTCGAGGGGGGGGTGGGGGGGTGGACGGGTTTCCTCCCTCCCTTGACTCAAATTAACATAGCTCTGTCTCACGCAAAGGGTTATGTAAGTCTGCCTTGTTGGTTCGCCTTGGTTTTTAAGGGAACTTGCTCTCAAGGAGTTTATCTTTCTCTTCGTTTTTTTGGGCGGGGGCGATGTTGGAGTGTATGTGTGTGTGGGGGCGGCGGCTTCGAAGCCGCCTTTACCTTTATGGTTATGCTGCACTGTAAAACTAGAAATTTGGCACAAACAAAGATGTAAAACAAAACTCTATGATATAAGTTGATAGATACATGGATTGCGTGGACACATGTGTGTGTTCATCCAAAACTGTCCACCCTGTAAGTAACTGTTGAGCATAGCTGACAAAATACATGAGTTACTATATCCTCCTCTCTTCCGGAAAAAAATTCCACATCCTTATGGCTTATGAGTGCTGGCTGCAGGGATTTGTTCAGCCGCAAGAGCAATAGTGAGTCCACATGTTGAACCATAAGATCAGGCTCAACGTTTATCCAAATGCGATGTCAAGTTAGACAAATTATGTAGTTTCACAAACATAAATGACCTGTAGCAATGTCATATTAGCCTGTCATACAGTGAGTGACTCCCATCAGGATGCAGATTGCACTCGGAGGAGGAGAGACACTTTGGTCCCCACTGCAGTCCACTATCTGAACGCTGACCCTCCCCTGCTCCTTTATTACAATGCTTCACCCTCTGTTCCCCTACAGATAGTCATGTTATAATGATGTGCACATGTCTCTATATACATATGTGTTTGTGTATATATGTTAACTGTTTTATCTGTGTTTTTATCCGTGCTCCCTGTGCCTTTTTTAAATTACCCTTAAGGGATAATTAAAGTGTTTTGAATCTTGAATACAAAACTAGGAAGACTACTGTATTCTTTACTACGTTGCCTCTGGTCACAGGGGTGTTGTCATGTTGAAGCAAAAAGCTCCTTTCCCAGGGCTTGCTATTGTATAAAATATCACTGTATAGTGCAACAGGATTGCTCTGTCTTTTGAATAATTTAAAACTAATCTAGGCATGCACTGATTTTACATCATCTTCATCACTCACCCTTGAATTTACACAAGAGCAATCTATGGTGGGTCAAACCCACATTTATAAGTTGCTTTATTATTAAACTGTATCATGGAGTACCATATCTGGTTAGTACCTGGCCATATGTTTTCAGTGGAGGTAGGTTTAGTGGTATGAAGTATAAAGGTAGTATAACGCTTATCAGTTTTATTTACTTTTGGGAAATGTGATCAGCGTTATGGAGCAAATTGGTCGTAGAAGTTATACATTTGTGAAAATAGGAAAAGAATACAAAAGAGACTAGTGGTCCTCCTTTATGAAGTAAACCATGGAACATGTATCCTACTTTTGTTTGTGTTCACTGTTGACCTGTAGATAAAGCTAAGTGCAGAAGGTTTGGTGTTTGACAGAGACGTGATACATTTCTCATGACTTTTTTTTTTTTTCATGTGACAAACATCAACTTCCCAGAACTTTCACTTCCCAGATTAGCGTCAACGTCAACACGTGGTGATCTCTGCTACTATTAAGCCATTGCTTTATTAGGGTCTCAAATGAACAGCACTTGTACCTGAAATACACTGTTGTTAAAAGCTAAAAGTTCTTCATTCATTAGTCATTTTTAACACTTAACAAAAGAATATTATTATTCGGTCTTGTCAGTGTTATTAATCATCTGTGGTTGTATAGTAAAATCATCAAACTTTAACTCCCCTAGTTCTTTTAGAGATATGCCTACAACATCACAGAACAGTGGCAACGATGGGAGCAATTATTGACCCCTTTCCCTTTTACATGGCAACCAAAAGTTAACTCAAAAAGTGTTTATTAGTGCTTTTGAGGCACAGGTTTAAAAACATTGCTTAAGCTTGTGATGTAAAAGGTGACACTGTGGGTAGAGTTCAGACAAGAAAATCAAAACATTAGTAAGAAAGCAGTTAGCTTACAGTGTGTCAACACAGACGGTGCGTTATCGTCGCAAATCTTCAGCTATTGTCTGAGCTTGATATCAGTGGATTGGCCATACACTTCATGTGCTTTTTGTGTATTGTATAATAACCCCAGTGCCAAACTCGTATTCAGTTTCTTTTGTTCGGCAAAGGTGTCATTACCCCGTCAGAGACAATGTGTTTTTGTGTGAGCACAAAAGTGTTTATTAAGGTCCGACACAAGTCCATGCACATACACACACACACACTCTCCTCTATACACTAGTATACACACACCCCTTCCAGGACAGATCTGGTAGATAAAGTAAGGAGCAACAACACTGACCGCTCATTGTTCTGGCAGGGAGTTTTGGCGGTCAGGAATGCAGCGATAGCCATCGCTGCTCGGTTTCAGATATGTCGTGTTCTGGAGTATTATTGGAAGCAGATGTCTTATTTTGCAGGAGGGATGGAAGGGGGGCTTCGCTAGGGTGGGTGTTCACAGTTTACACTGTGCACTGAGTTCTACATTGTGTGACAATTCGCCCTCCGACCACCGGAGGGCGCTCGTGCTCACCATCCTTCATTGGTTTTTTGGTTTTTGTCTTGGTTCCTGTTTTGTGTCATTAGTGTTTGCACCTGGTTTTGATTTCCTGTCTGAGTGTGTATTTAAGTTCCTTCCTCTGTTTGGTTGGTTGCTGGCTCGTTACTAATGTTACGTATTGTTTCCTTATTAGTGTTACTCTTTGCATTTGCAATTTCTGGTTCCTAAGAGTGGAAGTAAGTGTCTTCCAGCGTTAGGTTTGTTGGTGTTTATCTGTGTCTTTTGGGTATTGAGTAATGTAGTATATATATATTGGGCTCTGCTTTGTTGCTTCAGATTTTGGGTTATAGTCAGTGTTTATACCTTTTGTTTAGTCCAATAAGTCTTTAGGTTTTTACTGTCCTGTTAGTGTGGTTAGTGTTCTATGTCTGAGTCCCGTTTTGTTTAGTGTGATTGCTTGTCCTGGTCTGATTCCTGTGTTTGTTTGTATGAAAGTCTGTCACGTCCTGTTTTATCTTCTTAGTTTTCCAGTCACCCGTGTGTGGTGTTCTGTTTTTCTTTGTTTCCTTTATTAAACGGTTATCGTTATATGTTTGTCTCTGAGTCGTGCAAGTGGGTCCCCCCTATTAGTCTTAGAGTGGGCAAAGTCTCTTGAGCAGCCCAGTAGTTTCTCGAGTCGTGTGAGTGGGAAAGGGCTCCAGATTGAGCTTCCCCCCTCGTACTTGTTTGACGCCATCGTGTGGCGATTTTTGGGGTCAGCACCAGGGGCTAAGGCTGTTCCTACCCCCGGGACTCCAGCTTAGTTTGTTATAGAGTGCCAATTTGTAACACATTGTACACATTCCTGTTTAGGCTAAGCTTGAGTTGTTCCTATAGAGGTAACGTTTACGATCAAGGTCTTCGCCGTTTTGTTGCATATTTTCTGCAATGTACTCTGAGAATTCAGGCCTAGAATATGGTGACATAAGAATCAGATTTATTTTTTTAAATCATTCTAAACCTTAAACCTTTTTTTTTGGCCAGTCCAGTTTGCATCTATACATGTGAACATTACTATCTAATGGCTACGCACTTAAAGTGTACATTTTATTTGATCCAAGTAGTTAACAGTGATAAGTAGGTGTTTACAGTTTACCGTAGTTGTCATGTAACATATTTTGGAGGCTTCATGCAGTACAGATATGAGTTGTTCTACCTAATGTATTGTTAGAGAGCAGATTAGAGCACACATTTTAGGTAAAGGTTCAAACCTTAGTCTGACTAATGTTATCTTTTCATTTATTTTTATTTTTAATCCGTATTTAACACCTTTGACAACCATTCACCCTATTATTATTATTATTATTATTATTATTTTTAAAGCACGTCTATGTTTACCGCACAGGCTGCTGCAATTTATTTACATTTCACAGGAAGCCTGATGTTTTCTTTCAAATTCAGCCACGTGTTTTGTGTGTGAAATTTCAAGTTTCAAAACCCTGGCAAATACTGCAAAGCTACAAATGCAACGACCTGCATTTCTGAGAAAGTCGTGACTTCTGGCAGCTCATCACTGACTTACTGTGGTCTTTTTTTCACACCTTGTTAGTGTCCCTTGTGGTTATCTGCACCCTGGTGTAAGTACATGTTTGAAAGCAGCAAGAATTGTTAAAAGGCCAAAGCAAATTGTCTAGAAAGTGTCGTTATTACATTCCAACACACACATGCACACACATACACACACAGGCAGTGGTTCACGAGATAGAGCAGTCATCCACCAATTGCGGAACTGGTGGTTTGATTTCCGTCTGTTCCGGAATCATGTGTCAAATCGTCCTTTGGCAAAGCACCAAGTTGCCCCTGGTGAGTCAGGTCAAGCTGTACAGCAGCTTTGACATCAGGGTGTGAATGTGTGCTTGTGTGTAGGGATAGGCGAATGAGAAGCAGTGTTAAAGTCTAAAATAAGGTAGAAAAGTGCCATATAAGTGCACACACAGCCAGTTTCACGATTGGCCTCACCTGACCTGAAATCCCCAGTGGAGTCATCAGTAGGAACATCTGAATGTGATTATGGTTGGGAAACAGCAGACAGGCAGCTGCTCTGTGAGACATGCTTGTGTCTAGAAGGTCAGTGGTTCTGTTGAAGTGTGTTTTACCTGCATGACTTCACAAGAAGACAATCAGTATGATGATCACGACATCATGACACGTGCTGATATGGATTTCTATTGAAATGATTTTATCAGAGGTTTTAAGAATATTTGAAACCAATCTACAATTATTCTGCATGCAGGTCCAAGTATTAAACATTGTCATTTAAATCAAATTTAATATCACACTAGGGTTTAACTATGTGAAAATGAATCCGAAACAAGCCTAATCTCCAGGGGCAAGTGCTCCAGCTCCACACCTTCCCCCTGAGAAAATACGAGCCACTATGTGACTGAGACTGAGTGTCTTGTTTGAGTTACAGACAACAAGCCGTTCAGTTTACCGCCCATCACCATAAGTCACTGACACAGACCTAGTTTATGTCCCTGAGATGAGTTCACGGCACTGACCAGCAGCTAAACAGGCATCAGGGTGTTTTTGTACTGCATACGTTAAAACAACAATTAGTGCATTGTCAAACTATGTTTAACAAGCTGCAGTGATTTCAGATTTGTGTTTTGTATAAATGTAACGTTTCTCACGGTGGATATCTCATCGACGAGGGAAAAGCTCACTCTCTCACTTCCTCCATTCTGATGGATAGATAGACTGTGTAGCATGCGGACAGAACACAGATGAACACAAGTGACAAACAAATGCTTTAATAGGTGACATCAGTCTGTTAACCTGGTTTCCGCAGCAACAGTGGATGGAGCTTATTAACGCTTATAACTCAGCCTGTGCAGAGTTGAGGAAGTTTGTGCTTGGTTGTGCTTTTAACCATGTGCTTTTAGAATAGCTGGTTGAATGCAGGAAATTTAGGCAACAACTAAAAGGCTGTGCTACGAAATGTGTGCTACTGTCCGTAACAGTTTTTGTCTAGTAGATCCACGTTCAGCATGTGTATTATTCTTTTTTTTATTCTTATTATTACTTGTGTCTCTGTATCCACAGCCCTAAACCCCCACCTCCTGATGGTGCAAAGTCGAATCCGTCCAAACGCCACCGCGACCGACTCAATGGTGAACTGGACAAGCTGACCAGCCTGCTGCCCTTCACCGAGGAGGTCAGGGCTCGGCTGGACAAGCTCTCTGTCCTCCGCCTCAGTGTTGGTTACCTGAAGGTCAAAAGCTTCTTCAATGGTGAGTGGAGAAAGTCAGCAGTGGTATGTACTGTAAACTACCATAGTTTGGACTTACTAATGTATGTTTATATGTAAGTAGACTTGGTTATTTTCAAGTGAAATTTTGGGTTTTCTCTTTGCCAGATAGGGTGGTAGTCATTAGAAATTCCAGCCTCCTGTTTGTTTTCCACAGGTGGTAATTTTGTAACACAACAAACAAGACAAATACCACTTCATATGGAAGAAGATTCATCCTCTGTTTCTTAAAAACAACTCTCCTTATTTAGGAAATAATATTTTACTTAAATCCTGCCTGCTTCAGGCAACGTGGAGTTTTGATCTCAGTGTGACTGTTCCAGTTTTCAGCAAATGTGCTTATGTTAGTTCTAACATTGATTTAATCTAGATCACCTTATTTGTCTATTTCCAGCGAATGAATTTGGGATAAAGGGTGTGTTCCCCACCAGCTGAGGGGTTATATCAGTGCAGGCCTGTGAAATTTGGCCCTTCCAGCTCACCATATATTTGGAGCCTCTTCCTCAGCAACAGGAGGTGTGAAGTAGAGCAAAAAGAGGCAAGGCTGCGAATGTCATCTGGAAAACAGGCTGTCCACACACTGCGTCTGGGAGGATATTAGTGCAGCTGATAACAGCTGATGTAAACTCACACGATTTGTTAATGTTGCTACAAATACATCGTAGCTGGTTTCTTATTTTTGTGTCGCAGTACAGTCATGTACAGTCTCTTGGAGGGGAAGCATTAACAGATTACATGCTGTGGACATTTTGCTGTGTCTTTTGTAAACTGGGATAGACTAGGATTTGAGTAAATTATACGTGCATCTGAAGATGGTTTCATGTGAGCAGTCACAGATAAAAGAAGGAGGCGCATACTGAGACAGAAAATACTTTGGGATTCATTACGTATCATGTGTTTTGTTGCATAAGCAATACAAATTATAATAGCTAAGACTATTCTTTTCAGAAACCTGGATATAATTGAACAACACATTCACCAGCAGCAACAGTCACTGTTGTTTCGTATTAACTGCGTGAATTTACTTCTGCATGAATATGTAAGAGGGAGGATCTTCTTTCTATTCGCTACAACTTGGTGTCTCTTTTCTCCTGTAGTTGTATTTAGAAAGAACACAGAACACTGACATTAAAACAATTACTATTAACTGAATTTATAAAAATGTGCTGAAAAAAAGAGTAGTACATGTTTAACAAGCTCATCAGATATCCAGCAATTTTCCTGTCAGTTTTATCACACCCTCCATATGTAATTTATTACATTTCTTACAAATGACAGGTTGCCAACAAATTATTATTAAAAAAATTACAGACACAATGTTTTCATTGATTTCATGCCAGTAAGCAACATATTGTAAAACTAATGTGCACTAGTCATAGAGTTTTTCGTAAGAGCTGTTGAGAACACGCGCATACTCTCACCTTCATCTCCACCCATTTCTCGCTGATCCGTCACTCTCTCTCGTCTCTCTTCCAGCTGAGTCCCACCCATTTCCTGTGGTGGCCTCTGCAGCACCCCGGGGCCCCTTTTCCCTCAACAGTTTCTTTTCCCCTGAAGCTCATGGCTTCTGTGACCTTCCTCTGCTCCGTCCGACCCTCTTCACCTCAAACAAACGTTGCAGAACTCCCTTTTGTTGTTATAGCAAGGAAACTTGTTCGCATGGCACCAGGACAACTCAGGGCTTTGTGCATTTATGAAACTCTTGCACTTCTTCTTAGCTGCTTCAAGCGTTTCCTTTAAACTTGCCTTTTAGTGCATTGTGGTGCACATTTAAGTTTAAAATGGCCTCGTTACTGTTACTCTTGAGATTTTGTATAATAACAGGCTTTATCAATCTAGAGAGCTTTATGATCTCGGTCTCCTTTATTCAAATTGTCTCTTAATTTTAGTTTTCCCTTTACACTTTTCATCTTGCCTGGACTGCAGTGATTGTGAGTTTTATACCTGTAGCATAGAACTACACCTTACGTGGTCTCAGGTAATTATCATTGTTTTTAACATTCAAGTTCAAGTTACGCTAGCCCACTCCCTTGCTGACCTCTCTCTCTCTCTCTCTCTCTCTTGAGGGGGGGAGTCCTGCACACTGTGACTTTTAATTCCTCTTAATATCATGCATCATGCCAATTTTTTTTCATAGTTTTGCTCGCTTTTAAGCAAACCTTTTTTTTCCTTCTAATATTAACCGTAGTGCTTTTTTCTAAACTACAGAAGCAGCTCTGAATATCATCTGTGGTTTTGGTGTGACAGTTGTACACACAACTCTCCTCATCCTGTGCCTTATGTTGCCTTAAGTTTAAACTAGATGCAGACTTTCTGTGTCTAACCAACAACCAAGATTTAATCACGTAACATTAAGTGTTTTTAAAGAAACAAAAGCGACAGCATTTTAGATTAGTGAAGATGGTTTCCTTATCTAGTTAATAATACTAATTGGAAGGAATAGTTTTGATTGGTTTTGTCTTTCTGTAGATAAAGGCCAGTGACTGAGAGAGAAAGCTGTCATCTGACATCTTCACCATTTCCTAAACACAGGCATGAAGATGTCCTTTGTAAGCTGCTTGGTGAAGCAGTCTCCAGGCTAGATGCAGGACTCTGCCACTGTGTGTGGCCTTTGTGCAGGCCAGTCACTGATGGCAGTGGAAGCTCTTCAATTAGATTATCCCTCATGAGGAATTTGGATGAACCACAAGACCTCCAAAAGCTCATACTGAGATGTTTTACCCACTGTCATTTAAACAAGGCCAATTGTCAAGGTCAGTGAGTAGATACAAAGCTGTTTGATTATGTTTTGTTATTATCGTTACCATGAATAAAAGGAATGTTTTTCAAACATAGCAAATAACAACAACACATGTCATGAAATGTCAGGAGAGACCTTAACTTGAAAGTTAGATAGTGCAAGATCAGCCGCACGATTGACTAATTTGCTCCTAATTTCACAGGAAGAGAATAAAAATTCTTGGGGTTTATTTGTGGCATCTTGTAGCTCCTCTGGTGGTATTGTGCATACAGTATAAACTCCTTCTGGAAAAGAAATCCAAGTTCCTTTGTCTCCTGAAACAGTGTTCACAGATTCAGACCAAGTATCTTCAGCCGTAGTGAATCCCTTATTATGCTTGCAGTGTTGCCAAACCTCCAAGTCTCTCTCTGTCTGTCTGATGCTGAATTTCCCAGCATTCTTGTCACTGCACAAAGGCGACCTAGAAGTGTGAAGGCTCACGGAAAGGCCAGTCTGTCCAGCAGGATGTGGCTGAGAAAGGAGCACTATGTGTCGGTTCCTTACATCCTTGTCCCCACCCCAGGGCTGAGCTGCAGCATGGGGTTGACAGCCCAATGGGAAATGCCCGCAGGTTCAGTCCCATGGCTGATGCTCACAAGAACAGCATTATTTCGTACTGCTGTAACATTTTTGAGCCAATCTCCCTCCTCATCAAACATGGCTGTTTGTTGCACTCTGTTTTATCTCTAATGGGCTCAGTCTTTGCCCCATTTTACTATAAAACTTGCAAAACATAAGACTTAAGACTCAAGAAGATGCAGAATGAAGTGTCAAAAACATACTGTACTATTTGAATAAATGGTCATGGGAAAGGCATGTGTTAATAGCCAAGGAAAGATGCAAAATAAATGCAAAAAGATGTAAACAACGATTAGAGACTCAAAAAGTGAAAATGGGCAAATGAAGACATTACACAACCACAGAGTTTCAGATTGTGGAAACATGCTCAATTTGGAATAAAATCAAACTATGCAGATCTTTATTTATAGATTTTAAGATATAAATTAAAAGGGCACTGAACTGAGGACAATGGTCCTTTCTTTCAAAGATCTTTCTTCTGTATGATTTGCGTGGGAGAAGGTGTTTGCTTAGTTGACAATGAATAAAGAAGCTTTAACAAAGCTGACAAGCGGTCAGATGTGAAAATGAAGGACGATGTAGTCACAAGAAATCTGTAAGCTGCTGCTGCACCCACTGCACTTGTAAAACAAAAGACATTTTAGCACATTGAGACGTCCATGTTTTTGTTTTTTGCTAATTAGTTAAATAATCTTTTGATTTTTCTGGTTCTTTGTGTTTCCCAAAATCTGGAGCAATGATTTTGTGGTTGCAACATTTTTCCAGGCTAGATGTGTTCAGGTTTGGCAGGAAAGACTTAATTCTGCAGCTGATGAGGCCCTAGAAGAGGAGGTTTCTGGCGGTAGAAAGCCATTATTTGTGGTCTTATAATAGCTCCACTGAACTTCCCTCCCTCTGCTGGGTTTCAGGAAACAAACACACACATGTATGTACGCACACTAGTCCCTTGAAGTCCGTTAAAATTCAGTCATTCAGGTGAGATTGTCTGGAAGTTGAGTCATGGCATTTGGAGCTTTTTTAAATTTAATATTGTGTGTTTTCTTCATCTTTTCCATTCAACACACCCTTTCTTCATGCACTTCTTGGCATTTTCCAGATGTGTTTTTACAGTCAGTTGTTAGCAAATGAAAGCAGCAGGTCAGCAATTGTCCTCTGTCTGCAATTTGACACCCCCTTGATCTCCAGCCCAACCTCTGAGCTTTCACATAGGAGATTTCTGTGTTTTGTTCAAACTTTGAAGCTGGATGACAAGTGTTGAAGAAAACCATCAACTCATCCACTAATTTCACTGTGATATGGTAGAAACAGAATAAACATATAATTTAAGCTTTTTAATTGTTTATTATGCTCAGCTACCAAAGTACCTAAGACATGGATGAAAGTAATAGTAACATCAAAGTAATGTTCTTTTGACTGCTACAGTGATTTGCTATTAGAAAGTATTGGGAGAACCATCCTATTCTCTGAAGCTGCAGTGAAGCAACTAGGTCTAAGGTCAAATTTTGAGTAGGTTTCAGGCTTCAGTCTATGTGGAAATATATATGAGGATATTTTCGATATTACTGAAGCCTTCAATGACTATATCGCCCATATTACAAATTCTAAGCTTCTACAGGGCTGTAAGTGTAACAGTGTGCTTACTATAGCAAGACATGTTCAGCTAGTTTACTGTTTCTTATTCTTACTTCTATTGTTGTTGAATCAGCCAACGTTTCCTTTGTTCAGTGAAGAGGAAGATGATTAAGGAACGAGAAAGAGAACTGGTTTGTGTCGGCAGAGCATGTGCACCAGTGTTTTTATTGGCCAAAGAGAAAGTCCAACCGAAAGATCTTTAAACCACTGCAACAGACCGGTTCCATTGACTTACTGTAGAGGAAGGTAAACTAGAAGACAAAGGAAAGGAGAAAAGTAAAATCTTTTTTTTCTGAACACATTAGATTTCTGCATAAAGAACGTCTGGGTGTCTCCAGTGTATGTACATGATAGCATCACACCGGTAGACCCTCTGCGTGGAGGATCACAGTCAAAACACAGTAGACAAGAGGTCGTGTGGAAACCTGTCGAGGCATCTAAGGAAGACCACAGAGTGTGTGTGTTTGTGTTTGTGTGTGTGTCTTCCGAGGATTCTGAGAGGAAATCAGGTGCTGAGTCATGTGCGTTACTGGTGCTGCTTCTTTTTTGTGCGTTAGCTGCTTTCACATGAATGATCTTATGAAGGATGGAAGCACAGGATTTGTATTCTATTCTGTTTTAGAGAATTCTGTTCTGTCTGTTTATTCCACTAACAAGATTCCTGTCTATACAGATTGTGTTTTGTGACGAGAGCAGCTCTCTGCATTAAACGTTTAAGTTTTGCACGTACTGTATGTGGAACATGTGTTTACTGCCAAGCGCGCTTTAATGTCTTTATACTTCAGGCTTTGTTCAAAATAACAATTTAATGTCATTGTCATGTAATTTCTTGGTTGGTTGGTAATCAACAATGAAAAGATCTCGCAAAAGTTGAAAAATCTAACCTGTCTCATGTCCCGTACAATGCTCTGTAACATTTATCTACTCAGATTAGCGGCAAACGCATACAGTAGAGACACAAGGAGCAAGTTCTGTCTTGGTATTGCGGTATGTTTGTCATCAACAAAGTCGTTCTGCTGTGTCATGTTGTGAGGATGAGAACTTCAGGGCAGTCATTGCTGTAAAACATGGCAGCTCTTACCATTCAGCACATTGTGAGGTGTCTTCACATTATACTGTATATAACGCCTGTGACGCTAATAACATTTTTAAGTTTTTAGAAGTAGTTAGTAAACTTCATTATTTATTTATTTATTATTTATTATTTCATTATTATTTTTTTCCTTCATGTTTTTGTTTCTGTGTCTGTTTCTTGTTTGAGCTTAATATTTTTATTTACTTTATAAAATTAGTGATTTGCATAGGCTCCTCAGATCAGACCTCATACGTGACGACAACATGTGAAAGATCTGGCAATGAAAAATGTCTTTTACCTGACCTTTGTTGGACTAAAACAAGCATCAATCCTTGATCAACGAACCTGACACATGAATGTCACACATCAATCAAATCATGCTGAAATGCTCTCTGTGGGTTGTGGTCCATTAAACACCAGATTTACATACTCAAAGTCAGAGAGGTTCTCTAACGTTCTCTAACTTTAACCTCTTAAAGTGACGTTTAAGCTATGAGAACACTCATCTTTGCTTCCATGCGTTAGACTATAGTTTTAAATTGTTGCTCTTTAGCTTATTTTACTGTAATAGGAAGTAGCAGCCTGTAAACCACAACCCACCTTTCACTAAAAGTCTCTACAGAAACTGAGCAGAGACAACATAGTATAAATAATATCTATAATAAAATAAAAGTGGCTTAAAATAAGTAAAGTAATATGTCACAGGGTAAACAATAACAAGATAAAAATTACATAAAATGAGTAATATGACAGAAACAATTATTTAACAAGTCAAAACAAAGAGAGTAAAGAGCAATATGTGTAACCAATACAGATCAGTTTAACAAGAAATGTCAGACTTTATTCATGTTAATGCTTTGACTAATGCTCCATCTACTCATCAGTTAGTCAGAGGAAATCTGTAAAACACATTGACTAATATCTCCTCTGTCTTTTGCAGGAAGTAATATTTGTCACAGGAAGTTAGACGGGGACCGGGCGGTGGGGGGCGAAGTCATGGTGCAGAGGAGAGTTAAAGCCTGTTAACCTCTGATCTAGCCACAGCCTTTGCCACATAGCACCACACTAGGTTTACATTAGCTGAAAAGGCAGCTGGTATTATTAGTCCAGGGTGGTAGTTGAAGTACAGGATATCTGGACAATGGTTTTTGTTGAAGCCACGTTTAAACAAAAGATCAAGCAGGGTTGACGGAACTCAGAGTAAACCAAGTATAAACGTACATTTTGCCAGGTTGTGCTGTTAAACTTATCATTATGCTCCCTATCTGGATTTAAGTGTGGTTTTATTTACATTATTTTTATATTGTTTTGAATTCTAGATTTTATGTATGTCTCTTAGGCCATGGTTTCCTTCTCTTTTGTTTACCCATGCTTACCTCATTTGTCTTGCGCCACACTTTTGTGAAATGCGTTGCAGTTTAACCTTCTCTGAAAAACAACATATGTAGTTTATGTAAAAGCAAATGCTTCAGATATGAAGAGGAGCCTGTTTATACAGTCATCTGGTGACTAATGGAACCATGTGATGCATACAGTAAATGATTCACTGTGACCACAAGCTACTGTTAATGGGAAAGTAGTAGACTTAGCATCTATAATTCTGGTCTAAGAGCAGCCGAAGACGATTGTGGCGTATGAAAAGCTTTTCTGATTGAGGTTCACTGATGATAATGCTCACACTAATCCACCAAATTTACATATTCACTGTGGCTACTTGTTTATATTGATCATCAGTCATTGCCGATGAGAAGTCTAATGAAGTGTGGAGCTTGTTGCAGTTGACTTGGGGTTTTCCCACTGCCAGATAACGGGAAGCTAATTCTTTAAGGCTCTTTAATGTTTCCCTCTATAGTTGTGAACGTTGTCGTTTAATAACCGTCTTCTGGTTTTATACAGAACTATGTTTTCACAAGTGTTTGATATTGCTGATCTTTTCAGAGACAGGATACAGTTGCTAATCTGTCATGATCTTATTTTCCTCAGAGGAGCAAGCTGCTTCCTGACTTCACTTCCCCTTTATCGACCCAGATATGTTGATCTACGTCAAGTGGTGTTAGATAAAATGCAAACTGATTATAGATGTGCTTTATGTAATAAAACTGCAGCGAAGGGGTTTGAGACGGTGTCCAGTTATGGTGATCTTCCACGTAATCACAAAGGCCTCAGCTTTATATTATTCTTTATTAGTTTCCTTTTAGTTTTGAAAATTGTCGATTTTTTTGTAGCTCTGGTGAATCCTTTACAGCCAGTACACAGTATGTCTGAAGATGTTTGAAATGACGTCTCCTGTTCACCACATGTGCTGGTGTTGCTGTTTGGGAGTATTCTGCTCATGCTGCAGGTCCGGTGCAGCAGCGTGGTGTTGTTTTAACGACAGAGAAGTGTGTTGGTTAGATCTTCATGCTGGAAAATTACTGGCAGCCTCTCAGCCCCGCCCTCTCCTCATGAATGAGAGTTTACATAGGCAGCGGAGCAAGTATGTGTGTAGGTCATTACAGAATCGAAGAGCTGCCAGAAAGTAAAAAGGTGTTCTGGTGCAGCAGCTGCTTAACATAATGTCATATTGTCAGAAACAGTCTCTGCTGAAATAGTAGATTTACTCTAAGCTGAGAAATGTCAGCTTTAAAACAAATATGTTTTATAGCAGTGACTCGGTCTATTGAAATTAAAAACGTTTGATTGACCTTTGGACCTCGACAAAATGGAACCATGAGCCATTTCAACACATTGGGGTTTTTTTTGTTGCAGCAATTGAATGTAAGCTGCTGAGCTACAGTATGTAATGCAATAAGATGTAGTAGTAATGTAGTACATACAGACACTTGTGCACTTTAATGTGTGCCATTTTATTTTGTTGACAAAATAACCATGTTTTAATTATAACTCTGGGGCAAATCCGTATGAGGAAAGTTGACCGTTGACTGTGTTACTAACTCTGTTAGTAAGAAAAAAAGCGTCATCGGTTCCGTTAACACACTCTTTCCCTTTTCTTATCTCTTTCACACTATTAAATATTAATAGCAGCAGATATTCAACTATCCAAACTTAAAGAGATTCTGTCTGGTTGGGCCAAAAGAAAAATAATCTTGTAATGTTGCTGCAGTCATACAGCTTTCATCACGACTTTAATCGCTGTACACCTCCGGTGACTCTTTGCACCACCGCTCCTTTTATTTACATATTTGGGTTCCTGCAAATGAAAGAGGAGCTGGCGCCTCCTTCCAGCTGGTTCAGACATGTCTGCAAACTGGCTGTCCTCGCTGCTGAGCCCAAACTCCAAGACAATAGCTGGCATTGTGTAATCGCTCCACACACTGGACAGAGCTGAAAGTAAAAGAGCTATATAAAAACGGAGATTGTGGATTTTGGACCTATAATGCAAAAAAGAAAAGAAAATTGGTGCTTTATTAGCTAAATTAATCCCATTTGGAAGAAATGGGAAATTGATTAATTTGGTATTTCTAAAAGCTTTAACTGTAAATGTGTCATTTTAGTTGATTAATTCCTAAAGTCTAATGGTATCTGTTGCTATTCTGCATCTGCAACCTGAAAATCACACCTTTATTACTCAGCCTGTTGAATGACGAATGACTACTACAGAGGAAGACGGGAATAGTTTCTCATGCACAAGATTATCTTTAATCTAATGCATAAGCAGGGTTTCTGGAGACATTGCCCTAAGATGTCTTTTTTGAGTGAAGTGTGTGTCCTGTGTCTGTCTTGTGTCAGTTAAGGGTCAGAGGTCAGGCTTAAATAAGAGGAGTCTCTAACATAGACAGCTGATTAACAATAGCCTGTATTTATTAACAAATGACTTCAGCTTGCAATGCAACTGAATGCATACACACCAACTGCGCGGCATTCACACACACAAACCGCACACCTACCTCCAACTGGTAGCTTATCGTGTGTTTTCTATTGTGCTTCATGTAGCCGCAACAATTGATGGAGCTCTTGAAGCGATCAACGTCCACATGCACCACAGTCCTCCACCGTCATGTTTTTAGCCACGTGGTGTGTATTTTTAGGAGCCGGTTGGGATTGAAATATAAACCTCCCCATGGTGCTACAAGGTGAGAAATTCACAGCTCTGACGTACAGTATCTTGTATTACATGTGACTCTAGGCAACAGCCAGAACTGACCCATCAAATATTCTTTTTTATCTTTCAATCAGGTATTTTGATCACTTTTTCACTAACATGGCCAAGATGTTTGATATGATTTCCTCATTTATAGTGTAATTATTTTAAATTAAATATATAAAAAAGTCACCACAATCTATTGTTATTGCAGTTTTTGTGCACATCTCATGAGCAGCCTAAGAATATTTAAATGAAGGTTGTGTGACACTGAGAAATTATACAACAGTTGAAAAGCGCTTGTCCTGCAGCGCTGTTGTACCGTCCTAGGATCAATGCGGCTAACTTTTCCATTTAAACAGGACAGGCATAAAGCCATGCGTGGCTTAAGGGCCTCTAAGCCCAGGTCTGCTTTGATGCTGCAACTTGTTCTAGGGATGAACACCACCAGTCTCAGCCTTGTTCTGTTTAGGCTGAAGAACTCTGTGGCAAGGCTCAGCCAGAGTTTACATTGGAAGAGTTTCCTTTCAAAACACCATAAATCTGTTTAGGAAAAGAACATCAATGCCCGGTGTCTGTTACTCAATAATAGTTAAGGAAAATATCTCAGGCAGTAATGCTCAGTAAACTTTGATGTCAGCAGTTTCCATTTTATAGTCAGTAAAACATTTTTGGACTTCTGGACTTATTGGATTTCTTTTAGAGATTGTTTTGAGTCGTGAAGATACTGAATATGTTTGGTTGGCAAATGTTTGTGCCTTTTTTGGAGGATATAACCCAAAGAACATGATATGCAAATAATTAATTTGCCTTCACTTTGTGTCTTTGTCTCATGTTACACATTTGTGTATAAAACACCCCAAAGTTTCCAAAGACGGCAGACGAGCTAGCGTTTCATTATGTCTTTCCTTTTTATTTAGCCAAATATATTTTATGTCATGATTAAAGAAGCCGGTTGGTCAGAAAATAAAACTTTAAGTGCAATAATTTTCAAGACACCTCAGTTAAGTTGTCTTTACTAATGACACCTTTTCTTCTTTTTCTTTCATGTCTGATTCTGTTGTCACTCTCCTCTTCTCTACCACAGGTAAGAGTTACATGATTATTATTAGTTCACACAATAGGGGGCTTGATAGGAAGGTTCGTTGTTTTTGCTGTGGCATTTGCACAAGCAGCATAAACATTATTAGCAGTAGCATTAAAGTTACAGGAGTAACATTGCAGAACAAACCCACCCGGCCTGTTTGACTGCATTTACCTGGTGGTGCATTGAAGCAGGGTTGAGTGTCCTCACGTGTATTTGTGTATCTGCAGCTTGAAGTAAAAGCACCAGAAACTAAATCCCCAAAACTACAATAGCTGAAGTGAATTTAGTGGTTCTATTATTTGTGTTGTGCAGAAATGGTGAAGGAAGAGGTTTATCGTGTTATCGTTGCAAACCCCAGAGGTTTTTTGCTTGAAGAAACGACCCACACAATCACTTAACCTAACTTAATCAATTGAAGTGACGAAATGTTTGACCTTCCTGTTCTGTGAGCCACTTCATCCCGCAAATACACGAGTGAGTAGTGTGATGCATATCTGCAAATAAGGAAATACCGTTGATCAGTAGTGTGCAATATGCAATTCACAAACGATTGGACATTTTAAACTGTTACTGGGCGTGTTACTCCATACATTTAATTGACTGAAAGTTTCTTGAACTAAATATACGCGTGTTTATATAGTGATCTGTATATACATATGCCTGGCACGTGGATTGGGTTACATTAGTATGTGGTTGTCCTGCCACAGCTCACTGTACTTGTCTGGGCATGAGCTGCTTTTTGCCTGGTCTGACTGGTTGAATTGTATTAGTGTCTGCACTCACAGACAGCAACTACAGCATATCGTCACCTTTGGAAATGAATGAGGAAGCTATGACTTCAAAGTAAAACATTTTTTTTAAATTGTCTACCACTTGTTAAAGAAGTCTAGTTACCTGTTTTAGTGTGTTTACCTGTTGCAAACTGTTATTTACAGTCTTACAATCGCCATAATGAGCCTGTTTTGATGTGGTTTCTCTGGCATATACAGCCATGGCCACAAATTTCAGCACACTTGCAATTCTGTCAGAAGATGCAACACTTGTTCCAATTGCAAATGTTTTGCTATTCGCGTGTTTATTGTTTTAATTTGCACTGGAACAACACAAAAGAACAGAGAAGAAAAGTCAAACCTGACAAAAAATTCACACAGAACTCAAAAATGACCTGGACAAAATTATTGTCAAAATTGTAAGAAATAATTGCTTTTCAGACATGTGATGCTCCCGTGGCAGGTAACAGGTGTGGGCAATATAGTCACTTGCAACCAGTTAAAATGGAGAAATGGACTCAGTCTTTGTGTTGTGTGTCACACTGAGCATGGAGAAAAGAAAGAAGTGTGAAGAGGTGTCTGGGGATTTGGGAGAAAAAATTGTGGAAAAACATGGACCATCTCAAGGCTACACGTCCATCTCCAGAGATCTGAATGTTCCTGTGTTCACTGTGCGCAATAACATCAAGAGGTTTGCAGCCCATGGCTCCGTAGCTAACCTCCCTGGACGTAGACGGAGAAGCAAAATTAGTAAAAAATTACAACTAATATTGTTCGAATGGTGGATAAAGACCCCGATTAACTTCCAAACAAATTCAAGCTGATCTGCAGACACAGGGCACAACAGCGTCAGCTCACACTACCCGTGTCTGAATGAAAAGGGACGCTCTGGTAGGAGACCCAGGAGGCACCACTGCTGACACAGAGGTAGAAAAAAGCCTTGAGTTTGACAAAACGTATGTGACACAACCACAATCTTTCTGGGAGAACGTGCTGTGGACATATGAGACAAAAGTAGAGCTTTCTGGTAAAGGACATCATGGCACTGTTTACAGAAAAAGAAATGAGGCCTTCAAAGAAAAGAAGACCTTACAGTCCATTTTTGAGTTCTGTGTGAATTTCTATCAGGTTTCACTTTTTTTTCTCTGTTTCTGTTTATTTGTGTTGTTCCAGTGCAAACAAAAACAATAAACACGTGAAGACGCTAATCTTGTTTACAGTACATCCAGAAAGTATCAGACAGATGTTTTCCTTCAAGAACTTAGCATTCCCACTGCAGCTATGCTGTGAGAGTTTGTATGAAAAAATACATCTGTATTTTAAGAAGGAATATTGCAGCAATTTACTACTGAAGCTGCATGTCACATATTCTTAAAGTCAAATGTTTAACATGTCAAATCCTTCTCCTTTGGTGCTTCAGCTGCCCACCTCACCTAATCATGCAGGCTCTGTGTTAAGCTTCCGGTGTATTAAATATATTCTCATTTGTCTTTCTAGTCCAACATATAATAACACACACCTTCTGAAAGCAACTGCCTGTTTGCAGTTTTCTGCCCGAAGCAAACATTAAAGAGGAAGTGGTGAAGTTTAATCTGGGTGTTGGTGTTTCCTCTCAGTGTTTCAGCAGGTTTTGAGAGAAACTTTAAAGGCAACCTCTTCATTAATATGATAAGGACATATGAGCAATTATTACTAGACTGTAAAATGCAGGACAAAACTGTGACAGTCGAGCAGGTGTATGTTTGCATACGTTGTCACAGGCTTCACTTCCCTTAAAACTAAACAAAGGGGAACATGTTTGCTCCCTAAAACTGACGCATACTTAACCTATATCTCTGAATCAAACCGCCCACCATCTATGGAAATAATGAACTGTCAGAGAACATTCATAGTGAGTGTGAAAGACAATGTTTCACCACAGCGGCAGCCAAGTGCTACCACTTCCACCTTATAGCGCCCACAACACGTGGTGTCACTTGTACAAAGAAACCAGCGTGTTTGAGGATTTTTAAAGAAAATGTGTCAAAGCATGGCTTTGTGTATGTGTTGATTTATTGGATAGTCTGTACGTACTTATACCAACAGGAGAAAAGAGATGGCTTCACAACATGAAAGGACACTGCTTCTGATTTCACCTTTATGTCACATTGTACATCCACGTATAAAATATTAATGCGATGTTTTAGCGAGGAAAGTTGCGTTGTTTTGAATCCCAATGTCAGATTCACACATTCAAATAAATGTCAAAAATAGCACCTAAGTAATGAAAAAATATAAGATTTGTTTATTTTTGACGAGACAAAATATATATCAAATAAAGATTTAAGTGGAATTTTATGCTACAGTCATGAAAATATTGAGATAATGGAGATAAAAATCAGTTTTGTACAAGGATTCTCATATTAGGTAAGTTTTAGAACTTCACATCTTTGCACACTGAAATAAAAATGAACAAAGGACTCTTCAGTCTACCTTAGAGTCCGACCGCTGGCGAAAGCCCGAGACAAAGGCTGAATCACTGCATTATTGATGTAATTTTACGGAAGGCTCTTTGGGGTTTTACCGCCTGTCACCGAGCCGAGACAGGAAGCTGCTGAGGTCGACTGGGTTTTCCTCTGAATCACGCAGCAGCTTACAGCACACCTCACAGGAAAATATCTCTAATATGACATTTTTGTGACAAGTGTCTAGTGAATGTGACATTTGATTACAAAATATCTTGTCAACCCAAACAGATGCTAAACTAATTATTATACGTATACTAAACCAGTTGATTTGGTTTTGGGCATATGATGAAAAATTTTTTTTGTTGCAGCCTTAATTTGCTAATATTTTTCAGATTGAAAATAGGTTCACTTTATTGCTTTTAAAGTGCAAGCGAACACGTTGACAGTGGAATAAGATGAGTGAGATATCACTGGCAGTTCAGTTGTATCTTTCAGACACACACACGGCACAAAACATATGAGGTCCAGCCAACTTCGCTGATTATACTGATAATGTTTCTATGTAAACGCTGCCAAGAACAGAGTACGCCAGTGGTTTTGGGTGTGTGGTTACATACTTCTCGTTTGTGTGTTTTTGTGTGCTCATCGTTTTGCACATGTAAATGTTTCATTTGCATGCAAATCACTCGCTAAACTGTATCTACAAAAATCTATATATTTAAAAAGAAAACAACAAAAAAAAACCCCAGTTCGTTCATGCAATTGTAACATTTATTAGTGGCAGGCTCCACCACGTCTATCGGCCATTTGAGCCACACATGCTCCACATCTTTGGGTGGAGCAGTTGCCAATCGATCATAGCACACGGTGGTTCAGTGGCTTCCCGGGCGCCGAAGTGCAAAACACTGAACCCAAGTTGCCCCTGGTATTCAAATGGGTGAATCAGAAGCCTTGTTGAAGCGCTATGCAAGTGCAGACCGTGTACCATTTGCTGACACACATGTGTAGGTCAACAAAAGAGCGGTTTAGTATTGAGCAGGTTTCAGTTTCAAACGATGCAATGAAATGATCCAACTGTGTCTCATCAAATTATTAATTTAAATTTTATTAAAATGTTTGGATGGATGCATTTTCTGCTGGTCCTTCAGTTTACTCTGAAGAGTTTTTGCCTGTAGGCGCAGGAGTGAGTGAATGTTTGTCTGTGCACAGTATGTGGCTAATCACTAATATCTGAAGGTTACAACCTGTCGCCTCTCTAATTGACTACTGACTGATTTATTGACAGCTTAACTAGATATTACTGAAGCACTAGCTAATTTAGTGCCTGGCTGACTGGGAGTCGTAACTGATTATCCACATGGATTACCGTCTAATCTGGTTACTGGCTGGTGTATGAACTAAAGATTTGAACATCTTGTTGACTACTGGGTCAAATCACGGCTACCCCTCAGAGTAATAACAGTCACAGAACCTCCTCTGGTAACACTTGATTTTATGTTTTTGAGACAAAGACTAAGACAAAATTATGATATCCCGCAATTTACCTGGATGGAGGTCACCAGGACAAGTTTGTCCAAAAAATAGATGCTTTGTCATCATATGAGTTGCGAAGTGTTAGCAGGCTGGAGCCTAATAATTGTAGCCTAGTATTTTAATTCCTGCAGCAGCCTAAAAGAGAACCTGGATGCAAGTCTCGTTTCGATCGCCAGGGGCCACAAAGTTTTTTCCATATCTCCAGTTCACTGCAGCTACAGCAGTGGCCTTTTATTGCAGCTCAGTGGCCTCATTTCTGAGTAACATACAGTATCCATAACAGTATGGAGACAAAACAGTCTAATAATAATTATTGGAACGTCTTTATCAAACTTAATGTTATAACGTAGAGCTAGTCAAATAATAAGGCTCATTAAAATGGGGATGGCTTCATACATTCAGATTGCGTAGAGACAAACTTGTGGTAAAACCTCGTGAATATTATGCACAAAACTTCCTTTTCAAACAAATATCCTTGTCCTGTGTCCTACAATTGAGTGAAATCTTTGTGAATGAATAGTCGTCACTAAGGTGTTGCCCAACACTATTCATTTCTCCAATAGCCCAGTGGTTTAGGTGCTCAACTTAGATGCTACTCTAGCTCTAGCTCTATTAGTTTGTTTGTTAGTTTGACACTACTTGTCTTGACAGTGCTACCACTGTATAGACAGGCACTCACTCACTCTTGCACTCACACTTATGGGCAATTTAGAAACTCAAGTCAGCCTAACTGCATGCCTTTATACTGTGGGAGGAAACCAAAGGAGCTGGAAGAAAACCCACACAGACAGAACATCCACACTTTGCACAGAAAGACACCTGGCTGACCCCTGGGATTCAAACCCAGGACCTGTGAGGCAACAGTCCTAACACCACTGTGCTGCCCAGCATGTCCAGCTTAATGATTGTGCAGAAGGAGACGTGCGTGTGCGTGCGTGCGTGCGTGTCTAGGGCTGGTTTCCTGTCCTCAATGGGTTCATGGCACGACTGCGATAAGAGCACCGGAGGGACATTGTGCTTAAAAATCCATTACTCCTTTTCTGTTCTTGCACAATATCTCTACATCATTGTCTTCTTCCCCCACCTGCTTTGTGTCTTTTCCTCTTGCCTTTTCTCAACCTCCTCAGCTGCTCTCCCTTTTTTGTCCTACATGTCCGCTGTCCTCCGCCGTATCTATTTCCCAGCTACGTCTCCTTGCACTTTCTTCGTCCACCTTATCATTACTACTACTGTGTAATAACATTTAGCAGTTCAAAATTGGGGAACATGTAATCAAATATTTAAAGCCAGTAAAGGCATATCAGACCCTTTGGCACCATTCTATGTGTGTTTGCTCACACACAATCACACTAAATGTTTTTTGTCTTTCTCCTCATCTTTTCCACTGCTGGCCTGCTTCCTCTCCTTTCGCAGCTCAGGATGCCAAGGGTTGAAAGTTCGCACGCGAGGCTGAGTGAGTGTGTGTGCGTGCAGTGAAAGGGAGTTGAAAGTAAGCAGCAACTACAGCAAATTAGCCATATTTCCATCAGTTGTGTGGAAGCAAATAGAGGGCCTTCCCGAAGTCTGCATGTTGTTTTCTTTCTTTTTTGGTCTCTTTTTATTTCCTTCCTGTGTTAATTTATCATCCTGAGCTTATATCAGAATTGTGACCCTCTACCTTTTGCAGTTTTTTTTTTCTTTTGCAGTGTTACCCAACTTCACTATGACACGATCATTTGTGCAAAATGACTTGGATATTTATCTGTGTTTAACCTAACACTAACTTAATTTTGGGGATTATTTCTAAAATAATTCAGATCACATACAGGATGACAGCAATATTCCTTTTATGTAGGAATAAACTATTATAGTTTATACATGCATTAATTTCCAAAATCCACATGAAGTGCTTGTATGCAACCTTCTCTTCTCTAAAATGCAACAGAATGCCTTATTTTGATCAGGACTCTCACTCACACGCAGGAGGGAGGTGCCAGACCACTAGGCACTGGAATCAAAAACCAACCTGATCTGGTTGGGCATTTGTGGGCGGTGAAGTGAGAATTTTGTGAGTTTAAGTGTTCCTCATTTTCTTTCAGTGGGGGAGCCACCTCACACAGTCCCTTGACAAGAATCCTCCCCGTGAACTCCACATACCGTACTGCTGCTGCATTTCAGGCTTCATTTTCAGTGTTTCAGCGTACCAGTGATTGGCAATCACTGCCAGGGTTGTCTGAACAGCAGCGGTGCAACCCGACTGTTGCTTTCATCTCTGTAGACCAGGGGTGGGCAATCCAACTCTCCACATTAAAATATTGAAGACTGATCATTTTGTAACATTAGTTTTAAGTGATCTTTGGAAACATTTGTACTCATTTAAACTGTGATCTTTCTAGCGTTTCTGGAGCTTTCATAGGAAACCAGAGCTTATCACTTGTTCCATCTGCCTCGGGTGAAATGAAAGTGACAACAGGTACAATAGAGAGGGGAAAGCAAAATAATGCATGTGGTGGCCAGACAAATGCCCTCTTTTCATAACATTCTGCTTGTGTTCATGTCACTACTGTTTGCATGAGGTTCTGGCCGCAGCCCTGTCAGCTTGCACAGCTGGTGGCACATTTATATGTGTCTGGAAGTCTGCTGTGTCTTAAGAGCATTATGTCTAGTACGTAGGAGAGCTGGACAGGGCTGTAGACCGTAGTAGTAGCACTTTCTCCAGCTGGCTCCTGGTGGATATGTTTCTGACCAAACGTTCATATACAAACTCTGAGAGGGTCCGTTAGTACAAACCGTGTTGGCATTTGTAGAAATTGGCAGGTATCCCAAAGCACTGAGTTCTCTTTACAGGTGAGAGCAGGTCCATACTCGGCCCCTGTGACAGCTGATTGGCAGAAACCTCTGGGAATGTTTTGTTGTCTGTAGCGTCATGGAGCATCACAGATTTGGTGGTAGAACTTGTCATAGTCAAAAGATGATGCATGTTAAAAACATATAGCGATGATTTAGAACCAGAGACCAGATGGAGAAGCACTCAGAGGGAACCTGAATCTGAAACCCTTCTCAATTTCCAAACCAGACAAAGCCTTTTCTGTACTTATGCAACGCCATCTATTTGTTCATGTCTCAACTTGCATGAAGAGGTTCAGAGACGGCAAGCAGTGCTGAGACTAGAAAGGAGCGAAAGAGAGCATGAGTGTTGGTGATCATGATCCTCTGTCACCCCTTCCTCCTCCTTCTCCTCCTCCTCCTCCTCCTCCTCCTCTGTCTTGCAGTCCAAAGGGATGTTGAACAATGACTCCTTTCAGCTCTTGGGTTTCAAAGTTGTAAGAAACCGCAGAGCGCTATGGAGCAGGCGTTGGGAGATTGAGGATGGCATTTTTGCAGATATGACAGAGAGAAAAGACAGATGGGGATGAAAGGAAAAGTGGAAGAAATGCATAAGCCTACAACTGTTTCATATATAATTGAGTTTGACAAATGCACACAAAACACAATGCTTTTCTCAACATAAAGGATCTATAGAATGTTGTAATGAGGTTTACAGACCTGCAACTAATCCGGATTATTGTTGTGATTAATCCACTAATAGTTACAGTGATTCCATAGCAGACAACTGTGGAAATGAAGTCAAGCATCTAGGTGTAAGAGAAATCAGTACATACGTACTTAAGAAAATAATGGTATAAAGTAAATGAGGTTTTGAACTTAAGAGCTCATCTCTGTTCTGAATAAAATTAGGTACATTACAGTGTATTACTGATATTACTTACTATGTAGTATTGTGGAAAGGGTGAGCGACTATAATTAAAAAAAACTATTTTGTGCACATAAACATATGAAGAACATCTTATTTTTAACGTACCCTCGATGTTCACGACAGAAACATCAAAGCATATGAGAGGATTGCTGTTGGCACAGGGCAGGACGTTTTGATCCATGTACAGTACCCAAATAAAACCGGGAGTCTATTCTTCATTATGAAGCCAAAAAGGGAGAGGATTTAAAGGGGAGTACATGGGCTTTGGGGGGTTTCTCCTGTTTTACAAAGACTGTTGGCAGGAGTCAGCTGTTTCTTGTTAAAGCCCCTGGATTAGGGGTAGAAGGGGGTAAATGAAGTGGGTTTCTACCACGTCAGAAGCAGAGCTGCAGTTCCCCAGGGCGTCTACAGCAGTTGTTTAGGTTTTATTTTTTTCCCATCATGTTTTTTGTTTATGCAGTTTTTGTCTCTGTGCATTTTTCGATAAACTGTTTATTTTATCTGACAGTTTGTTTGTACATTTCTGTTGTATTTGTAGTCGTCTTTTTGCCTTTTGCCCTTTATCTCTTTTTATCTTTTCATACCTCCTCACATGCTTCTTTGATTCATTCCTGTTAATCAAACTTCTGTCTCATCCTGTTCTTCTTGGCACTAAAATAGCTCATTGTTGCTACACTGAAATGCTAAACCACTAAACCAGATCGCCTCCAGCTATGACAGTGTGTTTGAAGCGCAAAAGTCTGAGCATGCCCGGGCAGAGCCGAACACACACTTACACCAAAACCACACTGAGGCAACAGTGAAACTGAAGACATAGATTCTTGAAAATTCATGTGTCTGGTTTTGTGTAACATAACTCATACTCAATAGTTGTTAACAACCCCCACACACCACATGTTGTAGGTGTTTTGTTCAGGGACAATTGTTTTATATTAGCATTTAAAGGTATTATTCATTCCTGCAAAATGTCTCATTTAGTTCACGTGAAGCACATGGTTAATCCTGTCCAGACTTGTGTGGACTGTTGCATGATTTATAACCTTAAACTTAACATAACGTTTTTCATGTAATCTCCAAAGAATACACATGCATCAAGTGTAGAGAAATTATATTTATGTAAGAGCATCGCCTGTCATTCCGACATAGTAAAGCAATGTTTGAGTGTGGTCAGGTTAGACAAAAGATGTCAAACCAGATTGGGACTCGCTGCCAGACAGGAAGTCGTAATAAAACTTAAAAATATGTTTAGGGTTCCAAGATAGTTTTTGCATACTGTAAGGATTGTTTACCTGTTGAAGCTTTAGTAATCACTTACTGCTCCAACAGCACACTCTACGCAGCATTTCACATGATTTATGGCAAAACAACAATGTTTTTCAACTGCACTGCTCTTTCACATATTATGATTTAGTGAACGGGTCTGCGTTGGTGACAGTAAGCAGGCCTGTCACTTGAATATAGTACAAAATCTTGAAAGACTGCAACAATCCACACACACAAAAAATTTACAGTTGTTAAACAACAACAACCAACTACTCCTTAGCAGAACACTCCTCTGGTCATGAACAATTGACAGACATGAATGGATGTAAGGGAGTGGCAGAATCACTTGACACAAAAGGGTACAGTTATGTTTTCCCTCTCCTTGAGCAAAATACAAGCGCACACAGAAAAAAAGCACAACAACAAGCTCACTCCACTCTGAGCACATGGAAACATGAAATAACTACTGTGGAGCTCACAAGATTTTACCAGAGATGGTCGGGCAGAATTTGATTGAAGTGTCCTGAGGCTAGATGTCATGGTGTAACATGTGGCCATGTGTAAGGACCGAGAGTGGTGTACATGTAACTCAGGCAGAGCCATGGGTGAAAGTGATTTGAATAAATTATTAAGCTGAGAGAAGCAGAAGGGACGAAACTGAAAGTGAGAACTATATTTACCAGTTGTTATTGCTCACAAGGGTGATCTCACCCATCTACTACATGGGTGAGGTAGACAAGATGGCAGATGATCACAAGGGTAAACATGTGGTGCCAGATGTGCGCAATAGGTAAGACAGTGGATGAGATCATGATGTTTTGCAAGAGGTGTGTGTGAGTGTGTGTGTCAGGCTACAGATTAATAGCTCATTATTATTTCACTTTATCAGTAGGAAATAATAACATTGAAAGTAGATTTGTTGCAGTAGTTGATCCAGTGATTCTGAAACATATTGTTCTGTTCTTGTTTGCCCAACAGTAATCAGGTCAGATTTGCTTTTAATTCTTTGCTGAGTTTTGCCTTTTATGGACTCATCAATTTGTCCACTACTTGTTATCAACTCATGGGATGCACATACAGCAATCAAGAAGAAGAATCATGAAGAAATGCAAATCAAATTTAATAGACAGATAAAAACTATACCTTGATTCAGTTGTTATTTTATTTTTCCTACTCGATCAAGCCATCCATCATCATTTTGTGTTGTTCCTTCACTAACACCCACCTGTTTCCTCTTTGAGAGAATATTTTAGAGTTTTATGTCAGACTTCACTGACACTGTAAGACGACAGGAAGCACCAGGCAGCTCCACCCACATACACTAGGAGGCAACTAATGTGCTCTTCCTCTGCTTTTTTAAATTATGCAGCAAGTCTACAGCTGTTTACAGATGTTATTGTTGATATGTGTACAGTGATTGGATTGGTTTTAGATTCTGAAATAGTGTAAAATTGGAGAAAGTTGTAAATGATCTACTGACATGAAAAAAATATACAAAAGTTGACGTGACCATGTAGGTGACGCCTCAACAATTTATTTTACAATTTTCTTCTGACAAATCAGAAAAACTAAAACTAAATAATCATATTAATCAGAACTGTGATTATTAAGCTATTAAGTAAACAAATCAGTAACATAGACACTGACAGTAAACAATTATGATTGTGTGGTGAAGTTGTAGTTGAAGTTGCATCTATCAAGTCAGTACCACAGACACTGATGTTTGACACTGAGATGAGATTGTAATGATTTTACTGTTTAAATTGTGTGTACTTGTGAGTGTCCGTGCGTGTGAGAGACTGTGTTTTAAGTCAATAACACAAACAGTTTAGATTATGTGTTTAAACTTTCATGTGGTTTTGGAAATTGTTGTGTTGAAAAATAATTTCATTGTGGTCTGCACTTGTATAGCGCTCTGCTACCTGGTACTCACAGTGCTTTGATACTGCGTCTCCTTCACCCATTCGCTCACACAAACACACACCGGTGGCAGAGCTTCTATGCGGCTTAGACTGACACACTGGGGGCAGCTTGGGGTTCAGTGTCTTGCCCAAGGACACTTCGGCGCATGACTGGGGAAGCCAGGAATCAAACCACTAAACCTGCGAGTGCTGGTTATGTGTTGTCATATTCAAATTCATGCGCTATATATCGTAGCGTCGTTTATTTTTTATGGTAGAATGTGTTCAAAATATGTCTTTTATTCGTTACCTTCAGCTGCTTTGAAGAAAGGACAGAATGGCTCCAGCTGGACCACCGAGCGGAGCCGTGCGTATGGGAAGAACGTCCAGAACATGCCTACTCCACCAGGTTTGGCCTCTTCCTCCTTGCCTTCATCCTGCAAGGTGGCCTGCATTGATGGAGTCAGCTTCTCTGAGGGAGAGCTGCTTCTTCAGGTAACATCTCTTGTTACCAAAATTTCTCATTGTTTCACATATCGAACTTAAAGTTCAACTAAAAATGTAGTTGGTACCTGCCACGACACTGAAAGTCAACGTTGTTTTTTCAGGCGCTGAATGGTTTCGTGCTGGTGGTGACGGCTGAAGGTTATGTCTTCTACACATCTCCCACCATCCAGGACTTCCTTGGTTTCCATCAGGTTAGAACATGATTAGCTGCAATAATAAAACAATTAGGAAGCACGTTTCAAAAACGTAATGCAGGACAAACCAAGTAAATAAAAAATAATGTCCATACAGCAAAAAATAAATAGAATAATCCCTGTGAATGCTTTAGAGCATTCACAGGTTTGTTTTTCTAATCTTTATCCCTGTGAATGCTTTAGAGCATTCACAGGTTTGTTTTTCTAATCTTTATTATCCCTGTGAATGCTGTAAAGCATTCACAGGTTTGTTATTTGAATCTTTATTATTGTTCTTCTTATTATTTTTCTTCCGTACGTTTTACGGCACTTAACTTCTTCAGCATACTTTAAGCTATAGAAATAATTCAAATATCAAAATATTCAGCTCTTTAAGGAGAGGTGTGCTTCCATTTTTCTTTTTCATATCTTTCATATTTTTTGAATTATTAAGCTTTTTTCAAATATTTTTGCCCATTAAAATGAATGGAGAAAGCTTTTCAAATCCTTTTCAGCTTTGTCTTCTTTCAGCTCTATCTACTTCAGCATACTTTAAGCTACAGACGCCATTTAAACTTTAAAATACTCTTCAAATATTCAGCTATTAATGATCCATTCAGGTTTTTAATATCTTCTATAGTTTCTGATTTATGAGAGTTTAAGCACAGCATGGTTTTTGGAAAAATTTCAGCTTTTCCATTAGTGTGTATTGGATGAGGTACAGTGAGTGATGTCACAGCCAGAGTGTGAGGGGCTCAATTTTTAAATCAACTTTTCTCTTTTAAAATTGTCAATACAGCCGCAATCCTTACTCTTTTAACTTAATTTTTTCACTAAAACGTAGCCATGTCTGTCTTCTTACGAATGATGTGTCATGTTAAGCCAACAGATCTACGCATTTCTCTCTATCAGCCTTTAAAGTCCGACACGCGCTGACGTCTCCCCATAGACTGTAATAGTACAATCTGTCCTGTTTTCGCTCCGTCGCACAGAAGAAGACACATTTTGAAATCGCTGCCGTGGCCACAATTTTCAGTCCTCGAACATAAAACTTACACCAGTCGCTCATTAAAGTCTCAGCTCTCATAAAATCAAGTTATTTTTGTGGTAGCATTTATAGTTTTTCTCCAACAAGCCCATTTAGCAGGGGTGCGCCTCACCATTCACTGCAATGAGCTGGAGATTTTCCCGCCTTTGGCCACTCGTCTCCATGACAACCTCACAGGCGCCAGGGACAGTTTGACTGACAGCTCAGACTCCTCAGTGTCTGCAGCAGCTCCATGCAAATTAATGATCAGTTAATGAGACTGTTTGATTGTTTAGTAATTAACCACACACACTTCCTCCAAATATTTTCAAAATAAAAGCACACAGTGATCAAAACCTCAAATAGACCAACTGAACACTGAGAATTCTGCCTATTACTTGACCATTGTGATGGTTAGTGTCAATGTTTGAACTGGGTCATTACTCAACGCGTACTTCCGCCAACTCCTTTCAAAATAAAAGTATGACATTACATTTTTAATACATAAATTTAACGCAGAGAATTCTGATTATTGTTAGATAATTCTGGATATTATCTAAAATGGTTGGTTTTATTGTTAGTGACCCTCTACCACAATTTGCATGTCCTTTCAAAATAAATCCAATTATTCAAATAGCTGAACTGAATACTGGCAATGGAGGTTATTACTTGAACTTCATTTTATTAATGGTCAGTCAGTTAGAGTGTTTGACTATTTAGTAACTCACCACGCAGACGTCCTCCAAATCTTTTCAAAATAAAAGCACCGTTCCAATTCATTGCTTTTAATAGAGAGAAAACAGCTTAACTGTAATATTCAAATGTTTGCTTACATTGAGCTACTGTATATTTTAAATGCTTCAGCTACTTTCAGCTCTTTAAAATTAAATATTTTAACTGTAATATTTAACTTTTGAATTCAGCAACTCCTTAGACACTTTTTCAGCAATTCTTTTCAACTTTCTTCAAATATAAATTCAACTGCTTCAGCTTCTGCAAACATTCAGCTTTTTTTAATTAACTTAATTTTCTCTTCAGCTACTTAAGCTATATTTGAAATTCTTTAGCTCTTTAAAACAAAACACCTTAACTTTAATATTCAAATGTTTGCTTATGTTGAGCTACTGTATATTTTAAATGCTTCAGCTACTTTCAGCTCTTTCAAATTAAATATTTTAACTAATATTTAACTTTTCAATTCAGCAACTCCTTAAACACCTTTTCAACAATCTATTTCAACTTTCTTCAAATTGAATTTCAACTGCTTCAGCTTCTTCAAACATTCAGCTCTGTTAAAATACTTTCTATTCCTCTTCAGCTACTTTCAGCTATGTGTAAAATGCTTCAGCTCTTTAAAACCAAACTTTTTCTGTAATATTCAAATGGTTGCTTACATTGAGCTACTGTATATCTTAAATGCTTAAGCTACTTTCAGCGCTTACAAATTAAATATTTTAACTGTAATATTTAACTTTTAAATTAAGCAACTATTTAGACACATTTTTAGCAATTTAAACTTTCTTCAAATTGAATTTCAACTGCTTCAGCTTCTACAGACAATCGGCTCTGTTAAAATAATCTTCTATTCCTCCTCAGCTACTTCAGCTATATTTGAAATGCTTGAGCTCTTTAAAACAAAGCAGTTTAACTTTGATATTCAAATGTTTGCTTAAATGAAGGTACTGTATATTTTCAATGCTTCAGCTAATGTCAGCTCTTTCAAATTAAATATTTTAACTGTAATATTTAACTTTTAAATTGAGCAACTCTTTCTTTAGACACCTTTTTAGCAATTTCAGCAATCTATTTCAACTTTCTTCAAATTGAATTTCAACTCCTTTAGCTTCTGCCAACATTCAGCTTTGTTAAAACAATTTCTATTACTCTTCAGCTACTTTCAGCTATGTTTTAAATGTTTCAGCAATTCTTGGGGATTACATTCAGCATTACAGCATTCACAGTGCATTTTCTTCTGGAAATGCTTTTTCTAGTTACAATACAGTTATTTAATACAAAAGGTCTAATAAACCACATGGGTCATAAACCTCCCACATTAACTGTACGGTGCAGTGCGGTAATACTGCTAAAACAGTTTGGGGCAGCAAATTCTGCAACTTTAATTTCTTTGCAAAATGTTTGTTCAGTGTCTAACCAGGAATAGTTTACTGTGTTAGATTTATTCTATCCAGAGACATGATTCACTATAAGGTACTTTGTTTTCTCGTAGAAATTTCAAAATATACAAAACTAATTCAAATGCCTTAAACCAAAACAGAAAGTTCTGGTTTACTTTGATGGTGTCAGTTCCTGTGTGAGATAGGCAGGAAATGAAACGGCTTAAAAACAAGTTTAGTCTAGAGGAAGATTTGATGTCTGCAGTAAGTATCTAATGATCACAGACTGCCTGTGGGGTATATTGATAACTATAATCCCTGATTTAAGAAATGCACAGTAACAGAATGACATGAAAGGTGTGGTTTGTTCATCACCTTGGCCCTATAACAGAACAAGCTCCCTGTTTTCAACAAGTCTGTCAGTGATGACAGTTCTATTCACATCACCGGTGTGTGTCTTGAATGCAGTTCACCAGGACAAACATTGGAAGGAGTAAGGCACCAAACTAAGCTGAGGGACTACTGAGCTGGGGAAGAACCCTCAGAATTATTATTTAATGTTTGGTACTGTCATGCCCAGTTACACCACAAGTGGTGAATACCAGGTGTACTTCAGCCCTTCCTCTTGTTCTTCTTTTCACATATCCTTTGCTTTTTTGCTTTACAGTGTCATTTGCAGTAAATCAAACAGAAGTGAAGTGGCAGTAAATGCTTTCTTTGTTTTCAGTCCGATGTCGTTCATCAGAGTGTCTTTGAGTTGATCCACACAGACGACCGAGCGCTCTTTAGACGCCATCTTCACTTCGCCCTCAATCCAGATTCCAATCAACTCGATGGTACTGCAGAGAGTCCAAGTAGGTCCAGATTACTGGCAATAGTATTAAGAAATGCAAAGAGCAGCACCTTTTGTCGATATGTGGGTAACTACTCTCTATTACAGGTGAGCAGAACTCTGCAGAAATTAGCAGTGTCATGAACTATGACCCTCAGACCGTCCCTCCGGAAAACTCATCCTTCCTGGAGAGAAACTTCTGCTGTCGTTTCCGCTGCCTGCTGGACAATTCCTCCGGTTTCCTGGTAACACAGGCCGTTCGTTCCTGGTTGTGGTTTACACAATGATGACGACCACGTTCTTGTGGTGTGAGAAAGCATATGTGTTTGTCTGTAGGCCCTGAACTTCCGAGGACGCCTCAAGTTCCTCCATGGTCAGAACCGCGTGTCGGAGGATGGGACGCTGGTTCCCCCTCAACTCGCTCTATTCTCTATTGCCTCTCCGATGCAGCCGCCGTCCATTTTGGAGATCCGTACCAAGACGCTCCTCTTCCAGACCAAACACAAGCTGGACTTCACACCAACAGGCGTCGATACCAGGTAGCGTCAAATAGAAAAGGATGTTGCTTCATGGCAAGTTAAACATTGCGAGTGCAAGAGGCAGAAACCTTATGATCTTTACTCTGAAGGTCCATAAATTATGACATCACACAAGGCGTGGATTTCACAGCTGTAACTCATGTAAAAGGTGTTTATTGTGTTTTCCACAGAGGGAAGGTGGTTCTAGGTTACAGTGAAGCAGAACTCTGTATGAGGGGTTCAGGCTACCACTTCATCCATGCTGCAGACATGATGTACTGTGCCGACAATCACATAAGAAGTGAGTAGTATTGCATTTTGGTTGTAATATCTATATCCTTAAAATACAGGTCAGGAATGAATAGAAATGAATGTATGTCTGACTGTTTGTTTGTCTTCTACGCAGTGATTAAAACTGGAGAGAGTGGTTTCACTGTCTTCAGACTGCTGACCAAAAGTAGAACCTGGGTCTGGGTCCAGGCGAATGCCAGGCTGGTCTTTAAAGGAGGAAGACCAGACTTCATTGTGGCCCGACAGAGAGCTTTGACGTAGGTTTACAGACATACTTCTAATCTTTTAATTTGTGGTTTTTAGGGCTTGTGAACTTTAGCTTTTCTTCCTATGGTTTTAGGACAGTTGTTTACACAACTACCTAGTCATTCATTTATGAGGATGTAGCTGCTTTTATTCAGTTTGTTTAGCTTCTGTGTCATTTAATAAATACAATATTGATAAATGTAATGAAATATAATATTTTTACAGGAATGAAGAAGGAGAGGAACAGCTGCGCCTCAGACGCCTGCAGCTGCCATTTAACTTCGCCACTGGAGAGGCGTTGCTGTATGAAACGGCTCCAACTGTCGAAATCCCCGACACATGCTCTGCCCCAAAGCAAAGGAAGTTGGACAACTCCTCTGTCAGCCCCAACTCCATCCTGGGCTGCATGCTGCGTCAGGACCAGTCTGTCTACTGTGAACACAACAACTTTAACACCCTTAATGATGTTGCCTTCCAGGACACCCATGCCACGGTCAGTGTTCCTGGAGATGCCTGGCGGCTTCCTTCGCCAAAGCCTGTTGTGGGAAGCCTGTTGACAGCGGAGGAAACGGTTCAGGATATGATGGAAACCCTGCAGCAGATTATAGGGGACAATGACTTCACTGAAACCCTAAACGTGGAGCCAGATGAGCTGAAGTGCTGGGAGAGTATGCTGCTGAAGATGAGCACCACCAGCTGTGACCCGGATGAAGAACTGAATGACATACTTAGCAATGACATTCTGAGTTTTGTTGAAGAACAGCTGCAGAAGGAAGGGGGGCTCAAGCTTCCAGCTCAGCTTGATGACGTACCAGCCTGCCTCTCCACGTGGGATCTTTACAACCGCAATCCTAACCAAGAAGAGGAGCAGAAATATGACTGTCCCCAGAGTCAGCTGATAGCAAACAAAAGGCAGATGACGGCCGGACAAATGACTCCAGGTCCGGGACTAATAAACCTGACCCATGTGGATCTTCCTAGTGCTTCTGGTTTAAGTGGTTCAACCCTTCCACAGATTTCTCAGCAAGCCTCTCTTGCTCTTGGTGACACTGTTCCTCCTGCTAACTTTATTCCATCCCTGTTGAACTCCCACACTCAAGGACATAATCACCTGACCTTACAAGTCAGTGCCTGTGACAACAACCTTGGATTATTCAGGCAAACCAATCAGCCTCAAGCCAATCCAATGGCTCAAACATCACAGAACCCCCTTCAGATGAGAATGTCCAACTTGCAGGTCGGTCTTCAGGAGCACAGCGGAGAAAGACATAGGAATCCAATGTTCAGCATTCAGGGAAACCAGTCGAACTCCTCTATCCAAGGTGACACGTTTGTGGAAACATACAACCAACATATTTCAGTCCAGTCAGGTTTTACTGCAGATCCTCCTAGTTGCTTACAGGGACAGTTTGCACTTCAGACACAAAACAGCGAAAACCACAGACGGTCTTGGCAACTGCAGCAGCAACATCAGCTGCAGCTGATCCCAAGTAGACCACAGCAAGTGGGCGCCTGCCTCAACCAAATGTCAGGAGTTCAGAGAAACCCTGTGCCTGGAGTCATAGCGCCTCAAAATCCCATCAAAGATAGGCCAATGTTCAGCACTCCAGAGATGTCCAAAACACCATTTACTGTTCAAGTGATGGACCAACCACCTCTGGGGCCGTCTGGCGGTTGCATCTTCAACAATGCCACCTCTTCAGTACCTGTAAACAGAGTGAACAGTCAGCCACCCTCCTGGCAGGGAATGAACCTCACTGGCAATACGATCCAGTCAAGTTCATCTTGTTTATATCAGAATCTTCCTGTAGACAGGTCAATGAAGGGAGTGGTGACAGTCCCAAATCCAGATGAAGCAACTCTGTCCTGCCAAATTGGAGCTGGTCTTGATGCGAATGGCCTCATGTTGCAACCGCCATACATGAACTTCAGTAATCAGACACAGGTACAAAACCTCAGTATTACTATTATTAGCATATTAGCACATCTTTTGTCTCAAGTTTTTTTAAATTGCAATGGTTATTTTTTGACATTTTGTAGCCAAAAAACAACATTAGTTGTAGACAATTTACAGCTCAATGAAATTAACAAAACATCTGAATATGCAGCTGGAATTAGCTAAATGATGGGATGATTGCCTAAATGTTTTGTCACATATATGAGTGAGCAGAGATGTTGCAGTAGCGAGGATTTAACAATACTGTACACTACAATGCAATGAAAGCGTGGTTGCAAATAGCTCTTTCTCTCAGTCAAAGATGCTACATCAGCTGGGCCTTTATACTTGGTTTTGGTTATTTACTGTCGCCCACCAATCGTAGGATCAGTGGTTCGATTCCTGACTTCCCCAGCCATGTGCCGAAGTGTCCTTGAGCAAGACACTTTGATTTACAGTTTGTGAAACCTTGTAGTTCTCAGTGAAGCTAACTTTGGGCTATTTGTGATGGCCTGTGCATGTAAAGCTAGAACTTTCTGATATGTTATTGGTTATTTTGCAGATCAACAACCATCCAGTCGTTGGGAACGGAGACGGTCCCTTCACCTTGCTGCCTTGTGCGAACCCATACTACTCAGAGAAGAAATAGGAATCGGCCTCATTCAAACTCAGTTTGAAACAGCTTTTTACTGGACGCAATAGTTTCCTGGCTGAAGAACCGAAATTGGCCCGAACAAAGACATGGAGCCGAAACAAAGCTGTAAGAGATTCAAAATGTCAAGTCTTGAAGGTTGGTTAACAGCTAGTCTATCTCTGAGAAAAATAATCTTCAGATAGTTTAGATTTTTGAGGGATTCCTTTTTTGGATCTGGCTGGATTATACCAAAAACAAAATGATGGATGAAAAAACTCATGAGCATGAAAGTGTATTATCAAACTTGTCCAACAGTTTGACCAGTAGACAGTAACATTTTAGCAAGTGCCTATATTGCATTGCTTGAGTAACGTGTTGCCTGGCATTAGTTTGTTGGGATGGTTTAGTGGAAATCAGCCCTGGATGCTTCACATGGGAATGTTTCTGAAAGTGAATGTACTGAATGCTGCTCTCGATCGGATGCCTTTTTTTAATCAACCAGTTGTCCAACGCGGTGGATGAGCGAGTCCCTGGCGTTTTTAGTAGACTGACTGACCTGAAAGCGGGAAGAAAGAGACAACGTCGTATTAACCGTCTGCTGTCTCAGACGCACAACAGGTGCTTTGCTCTAAAAATCCTGTTTCTACTTTGAGCGTTTAGAAGGATAAAATATAAAAGCTTTTTGTTTTGTTGCTGTTGTGTCCTTTTGAAAATGCGTCTTGGTTAATTTCAACTCTTTACGGTCATAGTGGGGACAGATTTGATCTGCAGACGGTATGAAAAACGAAACACACAAATAAAGGGCGGGGACACACACACACACACACACACACAGTGCCTTAAATAGACAATTATTTTGTTAAAGTGTTTCGATTTGGAATAATTGCACAATAAAGTAGAGGAATTATTTCACATACAACCAAAACCAAAGTTACATCTGCCCACAGCTTATTTTCACCAAGCCAATCATTAAAGACGTATTTGCACTATTACTTCATTTATTGCCAAAGCATATTAAAGACAACAAAACTTTCAAAATCCTCTGTGTAACAGGCCAAGACGTTTTATTACAACGTAAGATTCAAGTGATTGAAAACAAAATTAGCACAAGTTACAATCAGCTGAGTACATGGTCTAAATGGAAACACTTTGTATTAAACGCATGTCTAATTAACTTCATTAATAATAATTTTACTTTTAATAATTTTTAAATAAGCCCAGAATTGCAGTTGAATCTACACAGACTGTGAAAAGATTTTTTTTAAACCATGGTATTTTTAATTTTCAAGCTCCCCCTGTAAAACAAATACCAGTGTGTTTATCAGTTTATCATAACACACTGATTCTGAAAGGACTGTTTTATCCCTATTTTCTACAATGACATTTGATCTGTTCTCTTGTTGCTGTGTCTCTCTAATGGTTGACTCGTCACTACTCTTGCTTGGACCGAGATCATATCATAAACAGAAGTAAAAACTGTTGAAAGGCAGCTACTGTATCTTTTTTAAATGAGGAAAAAGTAACACAAGTCAAGGGGTGCCTTCTCGTTTTCTTCTTGTTATTCTTAAACTAGTTAATCAGCATTTAGATTGAAAAGTTAAAGCCTTTTCATATGGAGTCACGTCAGTACTGAGCTGTAAAATCAGCTTTTGTGTTAGTTTTTAGCACTTATGCACATTTTGAGCAAAGCTTTTTAAAAGCAGTGGCAAGAAATGTAAATACTTGACTTAATGTGAATACCTAAAAATCATTGTAAAGCCATCTGTCATTCTAAAGAGGACACCAAAGGGACATTTCCAACAATGTAGCTCTAATTTTTTTGTGGTTGTTTTTAATTATTTTTATGTTTTATGGAGAGAATGTTCCACCAGAAATTGAAACATACCGTATACAGTGACTTTTATAAATACTGCTGCAGGGATTAGGCCTTAATGGCTGCAGTTGTAGCTTTGGATAACGACGAAACAGAATGAAGCTACATTCATGACATATGGGATCTACTGTAATGTCCAGTTAATAGTTAATTAACCCTAGAACACTAATAGCAGCTGATTTTCACCCATGCACTTGTTGCCATTAATTTCATTGTGTTGCTGCTGTCTGGCTTGTGTGGGGCCTTAGTTTGCTTAAATCTACTTAGTGACATCATCGAATACTGTCCCACTGTTCCCATCCCTGTTTGTTTTGTTTGTTTGTTTTACTCAACAGACACATTGGAGTGATTTTCAACGTGTCTGATGAGAAAAGCAAACAAACAAAGTGATTGAGGGTGAAATTTGCTTGTATGAACTCAGGTAATTGTATTAGTTTTAAAGGTAACAATGTTTACATCTGTCATATTTATTGGCCCACATCATCTATCGTCCAGTCACAGACTGCCGCTGCCAGTTTCCAATGGAAATCATAAGGTCAAAAAAGACTTTATAGTCAAGTGGTTATTTTTCCCCTCTCGTCCTTTCATGTGGTCCTCGGTTATACCTTTTTTGCTTTATGAGACAGTGTATGGGTGAAAAGAGTACTTTAGTTTGCAATCAATTCTTGAACTTGTTATTGATATATTTGCATAAACAGTATTTATTGAGAAATAGTACCAAGTGTTGGGTATAATATACACAATATTAGTAATGATTGTATTAAATGTGCATTTGTGTTCTAGGGTTAAAAGTATCTACTTGACAGTCAATAATGCATGAACGGCAAACAAATGTAGAACTTTGACCATGTCTGCAGTTTATTTAAAATAAGTAATTTAGGTTGTGAAGTAGAAGAGTTAGCTTCCTTCATGATAGTGAAGCAATTACTATGAGAGATTGACTCTGCTGATGATCAGTTGAGCAATAACGGCAACTTGGATGTTAACCAGAAACCTATTTACTGGAAAGTGTTGATACCATATGACATAGTTGTGGTATTAGTAGCTATCCTCTACTACCATTCTGGATGAAGTCGTGAACCACTGAGTTGCTTTGGCTCATTTTTCGGTTTCGGTGTGTAAACCACATCATTGTGGGTCTCTATTATACATTGTATTATGCATCGCATTTATGGATTTAATATGCAATATTTATAGTATTTTAAACAGCATCCAGTCAAAAGTACTTTGAGTGCGTAGGTGTTCTGCTTTACTGTAAATAAAGATCATTTAATGGAAGCAAAAAATACATAAACAGAACTTCAGAGTGTTACAAGAGTTTGAGTGTTAACAAAATGAAGTTGTGGTGTCGTTAGTAAAAAGCATGTGATCTAATACATTTTGTTTTTATTTGAAGGCAGGAATTAGGTGGTTCTGGTTGTTTTATTACACACTGAAACTGTAAAGATGTTCCCAAAGCAGTTATACAGTTAAGGAGGAAGCTCCCCAAAACAGCAAAACTACAGAATAACAGAAGTTGAAGTTTGGGAGTTGCAACAAAATGTTTAAATTAGACCTAAAGTCACAGATGGACGGTATTCAGAAGAGCATAATTATTCAAGACTCAGTCCAAAATGAAGCACTATATTCAGTGTGTGACCTTTGTGCGGTGCACCTTAATTCTGCTCTTAGAGGGACCTTTTTCCTCATAACGGATTCTGCATTTAGAACTAAAATAGATCTGGGTGCTTGCTCTTATATCAATAAAAAGCCTTTGCATTTATACTTATACATTTTCAAACCCCAGGAAGCAATGCAGTATCTTTGTGTTCCTGTATATACATATTTTATTGCTTTCTCATTTTCTTTGTTTGTTAAATATTGTATTGTGTATTAATTAATATTGTATCGCCCATCTTGCATTTTTGTACATTTTCTGTACAGCATACAGTACATACATATGTAATCTCACTCTTGATTTTGACAGTGTATGAGTGCTTGCGTAATTCTTTTCTTGCTCACCATATTAAAAGGTGATCCAATCACACTGTGGTGCCACAGGTTTTTGAAAAGTCATTCACGGAAGCGTGACCGTTTCGTTACAACCTAAATGCACTTTCCTGAAAAAAAGTTTGGTTTGTCAAAATAGTGCAGTTTAAAAGCTCGACTAATAAAGTTTATGGTACACTCTGTAGTTTATTTGAGCAATAAAATCAGGGAAAAAATACAAATTGTTTATATTCTACATACTGTAGTTTTGAGCGATGTGATGCAGCCCAGTGTCCACTAGATGGCAGTGTAACTATTGTGATTCGTGCAAGTCGTCACACACAAACAGCCTCGTGTTGTCTAACTAAACTATTTCATAACAACGCAATTTAACAACTCAGTAGTTATATTACCATCTATCACATTTCAAATCTGGCGCTTTTGAATTTAGTGAAAAGTTACTGTTTTTATGAAACAAATACTGATCTAAGGCTGCAGTGATTTCCTGTTCGCTTTTATAATAAAGCAATAACGTTGCCTTTGGTAAAATGTTCATTCCATGTGGTGTGAAAGGCTCCAGGTCCGATGGTCTGAACGACTTTCTCTCAGCTGCTTATGGTTATAAACAACTGTTGACGTCATGCATTATTTGATGTTGTTTCTTGACGCCGACCCTTATTGTCAATTCTGTTTCTTAACTCCATTGCGTTTGATTCGCTGCGCGCTCCCGACGACAAATCAGCGTGGCCAAACGGCGCGTGCTCTGGTCAGGCGCGAGACCGACCGGCGAGAACGTCGTGTAGCGGCGAGAGAGGAGAGAAATGGGCGCGCGGAGGAAGTGACGGTGCGCGTCCACGGCTCCGCCGGACTGTTCCCCCAGCGATGCGAAGTTCAGTCAAAGGCTTGTGACGCAGCGTCTGCGCTGTTAGATTCATCATGAAGCTCCGACTCTGCTGAAACCAGCGTCTCATCCCAGGGATGTTCGTTAAAATTCATGGATTTACTCCACGTTCAATGCGAATAAGTGGTAAACAACAACAACGACATGTATACTGGACGGAAGAGAAGGAAGCCGGTGCACAAAGGGTAAGATAATGATGACGTTTGTTGTTATAATGACGGAATTTCTTGCTGACAATAATGTGCAGTAGCTCTAAGCACCTGTTATACTTTATTCATATAATGCATTTTAGTTGGTTTCAAGTAGAGGCTACTTTCTAAAGACACGATAAATATTAATAACTCAAAATATTAATGTATAAAGTGTAAACTTGAATAGGACTGGACCTGAGGCTAAATGCGTTTTCCAGTCAACACAGGGGTTCCTGGACTTTGGTGTGCGATGTTCTGGGTGTTCCCCTAAGACAAGTGTGAAACATAAAACCCAGTAGGGTAAAAGGACGAATGAGACGATGAGCTTGAACACAACTAGATTCTCCTTTTTAAATCCACAAAACCAGGCGTTGGCAGTACGTGGCAAAGAACATCTTATTTTCAGGAGTCATTTCCTAGATCGCAAGGGTTCATGAATGTGACTTGGTCCAAACAATCAATTTATGTCATGAGCAAAAACACAAACCAAAACAGAAACTTAGTAACATTCATTGCAAGGCAGCAAAGAACCTAAACGCCCAGTACGTGAAACAACGGGTCTTGGTCTTGAAGGCAGAAGTCTTGGCTGATGTCTGGGTGTTGACAAGCTGGTGAAGAGTCGCTGTTCAAGGAGAAGTGTGCGTCTATGCTGAGGGGCACAGGGGAGCGAGATAATCAATCACGTAATGGAATTAAGCAACTGGTGTGAACTACTGCAAGGAGAAAAGGTGTAATCCACAAGCTATCACAGGGTTTCTGTGTTAAACAGAGTCAAGACGGTCCCTGCTGAAGGCGCCAAGTCCAACCCATCCAAGCGTCACCGGGACCGGCTGAACTCAGAGCTGGACCACCTCGCCAGCCTGCTGCCCTTCCCCGAAGACGTCATATCCAGTCTGGACAAACTGTCCATCCTCAGGCTCAGCGTCAGCTACCTCCGCACCAAGAGCTTCTTCTCAGGTAGCAAACACTGACCCCCAGAGAGGCGAGACTGTGGAAAGTAAAGAGTGAAGAAGGGGTGAGGATGGATGGAGAAAGAGCCAGACTGTGAATGATGATGACGATGAAACGTTGCGTTTGTGTCACTTGTCGATTCTAAACTGTCCATCTGTGTCGTTATGAGTGGGTGGAATTGTTTGTACTGTATATGCTGACCCTGTGATTCAGTTGAAACCAGATAAGTAGCAACCTGATACAGGACAACACAGGCTTTACCAGAAGACAAATCATGTTCTAACCTCGCAGAAACAGGCCAGCAGATCCTAAAAGACCCTTTTTCATCACAATGCCTTCACACAGCGATAACGTGTTGTAGGTCAGTCTGTTCTGCCTGTGGCCATCAGACAACTCTAGTCTCTAAGGCGTAGCCACACTGTAATGTAGGTCTGAGGAGATGGTCGTAGCAAACAGGGTGGAGGCTTTAGGGAATGAAAGCACGGCTGGATAATCCACTCAGTGCTTCCGAGGCCCCACCTTTCAACTTTTGACTCGTATGACGTAGAAGAGTCAGACCCTACGCTGATCTCTGTAAGCGTGGGAAAGAATCGGGTCACACACAGCACCCCACTCCTCAGTAATCTGAGTAAACTGTGTTCAATCAGAAAAGCATCATGAAACTATTATGATGTGTCATAATTACTGTTTAATGTAATATTTTCATGTATGTGTACACACGTCCTGTGTCCTTGCATCGAGGAGCGAGACTAGATATGATTGATGTTACATAAAAGATGAGGTTCTGCGGTTTCCTCCCTCAGACCAGAGACGTGCAGTCAGGTTGACTGAATTAAATCTAAATCTCCCGTATGCGTGACTGATGGTTTTGACTGGCGACCTGTCCGTCAAGTCTGTGACGAGAGGTGTGGTATGATATTCATCATACTTTAGATTATTACTTTTAATAAGAATCTAACTAGTGGCTTCTCGGTGCTGAACACGTTTATCCTCCCTGTAGCAAAGCCTTTTATATATTCACATACACCGCTTCATGTGTAGTATTGTTGCCTCACAGCAAGAAAGTTTGGTCTTTACTGTATGTTTGGCCCTGAACCCAAAATGATTTACTGCCGTTCTCCTCGCTGCAGTGGTGCTGAAAAACCAGCCGTCCAGCGGCAAGAGCAGGAGTAGCGAACACAAGGACGCCGAGGCCACTGGACGCGTGGACGGCCGCCTGCCCGAGGGAGAGCTGCTGCTGCAGGTCTGTGAGAAACTGGCCACCAGCACGGGGAACCTGTGTGAGAGTATGGTTTGGTAATGTAGACATTCTGCACACCACAGCAGCAGAAAGGCGAGTTTTAGCTGCGACGCCTGTTCCTGTACTTAAGAGACATAATCTCTTTTGGTTCTGGTGTAGAGAGGACTCACAGAGAATGGATTTGACCACCGTGGTTAGTTGTTTCATATTACATGTCTAACCCGTGTCCTTTTATTATTTCCCAAACTCCAAATACCAGTGAATGTATTTTGGAGTCTATTGGTCTTTGTGGAGTAAGTGGGTCACCAGAGCAGTGACGGATTTAAGACCTGGCTGTATGGAGAACAGTGGTTTCCTGCCTTCTCCTGCTCTGTTCCATTTCAGACACCATCCCATAAATAATACAGAGTCGATGAACACATGTATTATTGAGCTGGAGGGTGTCAGTAAGGTATCCCTGCAGTTCGTCAACCCCAATTCATTTACATCCTACACTTAAACACCAGTAAAGCAGTTCAGGTACAGTGTGTGTGTGTGTGTGTGTGTAAGTACAGACTACTCTGTTCCCATAATATATTTTTCTTTTAACAGTATCAGAGATGGATTTTAAGCAAATGAAATCAGTCAGCTTTGAAAGAGTGATCATGTTTGTTGACAAGACAGAGAAACACGCGGTCAAGTCACATTTTATGATTCTTTTTGGGACTAATAAAAAAGTTTTATTGTATTACAGCGGTGATGAGGCAACTTTCCATCTAACAAAAGTGACCCCTACTGTACATAGCGAACTAGAGACACTGCGGATGACTGTATCCCCTTTTTCCAGTCACACATCAACGGTATTGAGCAGGACCCTTAGATGTGAATTATTCAGAGGCACAGGGAAAGTGTCTTGTTTTGGGCCTGATGGTTGTGCAGTTTTCACATCTTCTAATTCATTATGAAATGGTTCAAACAGCTGCAGTGTGAATCTTAGAAAACCGTCTGAGAATAAAATACAATAGAATGCAATGGAATAGGCTTTACTGTTGTACCGACACAAGCAGGTGCTCTTCTGTATGGTACAACAGAGGAGCAACGCCACAGTAGAAAATAAAGCAAGTTTACTGAGTCTGGCATCGTACACATGTTTCAGCAGGTGTGTGTTCACTGCATACGATACTGGGTTGAGTTTAGATGTGAGTTAAACACGTGCTGTTTGCAGGGACAAACCTGCACCAACGTAGACTAAGAAATCCAGGATAAGTGAAAGGTCCTGGCTTGACGTTGTCTCAGCTCATCATTCCTTTACACATTTGCCAAGCCAGGATAATAAAGTACAACTAAGCCAAGCCAGATGTAGAGAAAGACACATGAAAGAGCACTATGAGCACAGAACTCTGATTAAAAACCGAGAAAACCTGGACAGCATACGACAAACCACAGACGAGCAGCTGATCATGGAGAAATACATACAACTACTGTAAAAGAAAAGGCCTGGCAGACAATAACAGTCTAAGAAAATCATGAATGAGCAGTGCTCCACAGATATCGTCATTAGAAAGATTGCACTGACCAGTGGCAATGAAAAGGTTTCACCTACTCACCTAACAAATCTATAATGGAGTAATATAATCAACTTGAACTATCTTATAAATATATCTTTCAAATGTGTTTGGGGGAAAAAGAACCTCGCAGCCAATCAAAGTAAAGTATCAGCTGTTTCTAATAAATCACAGTAAAGACACATTCTCATAAATCCACAACATTATGAATGACAATCAAACAAACTAGCTGTATAAAATTATGCATGAATAGGTATATTGTCAAACAAAAGGACAGCTGTTATAACAATACTTATCAGTTTTATTCATGCAGAATAATTCAACTGAGGCAAGTAGCAGGCAGAGGATGGATCTCTCCTGGATGTGAGCCTGCTCTGGACCAGGCTAACTTCAAAGAATAAATCTCCACATTTCAATTTAATGAACCTGTTTTCACAGTTGTGAGACTGGGCTAAATTGAATATGAGACAAATAGAATATGTGTTTTTCTTGCAGGCCCTAAATGGCTTCGTCCTGGTCGTTACAGCAGAGGGAATCATCTTCTTCTGCTCTCACACCATCCAAGATTACCTCGGCTTCCATCAGGTAAAACTCTCAACATGTGAGACACAAGAAAACGCACCCACTATAGGCCACCATAGTTAAAACCAGGGTTGGTATGGCTCAGTCCTGGACCCAGGCCTGGGGCTGCCCACGGGGACGACGTGGGCCCGTGCGTCTGTGGACCCACCGCCTGCACGAGGAGCCGTAGGAGGCCAGCGCCTCGCAGATGAGGCTTCGCTCGAAGCGTAGTCTGAGATCACAGTCTGCTCCTGTGACGTCTTCTGTTCCCCGTGTGACCACTCTACGCAGATCCCAAATGCTAACTAATCCAAAATGCACGAAGCATAAACGCAGTGAGACAGTATTTTTTTAACATGTATGATTTCTGACCTGAGTTCGCCCCCTCTCATATTGGGAGGCTGGTTTCAAACTCGACAGCCAGTCATGCTGCCTCTGCATGACACATATCGTGGCAGGTCTTTGGCTTTTTCTCAGCTACTTGAATCAAATGTCAAGTGACACTTGATTTCTTTTGGCTCCACTTCAAGGAAAATCAAATCAAATGGACTTCGAGTATCTGCCGAAACGAACTGTGTCAACTAATGTACTGTAGTCTTGTATTTAACCTTTGAACCTGATTATTAGGTTTCTGCAGTGGACTGGACCTTTATTTTGTTACCAGTTTTATTTTTGTTATCGTTAATATAGCCTAGACTTCACTACATACTGAAGTCAAGCCGTTAGAGTAAACTCCGTTTCTTTGTGTGTCTTTGCTACCAGACTGATGTGATGCACCAGAGTGTGTTTGAGCTGGTTCACTCTGAGGACCAGCAGGAGTTCAGGAGGAACCTGCACTGGGCCCTCAACCCCCCCACAGACCCCCCCACAGGTCTGTGAAACGAAGCGACCCGCCGGCATCCTGCTGTGTGTGACGTGCAGGCAGCAAAAGCCTTTATTAAAGCAAGGAGAGCGTCGAACTGTGGCTGACTACAGTTTTGTTGTTATTATCCAGCATTTTTGTATGTGATGATTTTCTCACGTCGTGTTTTAGTCGAAAAGCCTCCTGAACTGGTTTTTCAAGCATTCCCAGTCCAACTGGAGTCACACAGAGAAGCAAGAACATGTGACCTTTAACTCAAGGCTGTAAATGTTACTGTACACACACACTCCACAGTAACACAGTGTGCAAACGGACACAGAACAGCAGTGGACACGTCAACACAACAGCTATAACAAATGCACACACACACACACTTGTCATTTTGAGTTAGGTGCAGGTCACCACTTCAAAGAACACACACAAATGCAGATGCAGCCAATATTTTTCTCAACCTTCTGCCCTTTTTTCCTTAAAAAGTCAAATGTTTTCCATGTCCACAGAGGGAGAGTCTGCGTCGGCATCTTTCTGCCATGTGAGCTACAGTCCCGACCAGTTGCCACCAGAAAACGCCTCTTTCCTGGAGAGAAGCTTCGTCTGCCGCTTCCGCTGTTTGTTGGAAAACTCCTCTGGCTTCCTGGTAAAGATTTCCTTCCTATGGCAGCATTTTGGTGTATTTTAACCTAATCAGGTGTATTTTAAAAAGTTTTTAAACAAAAAAGACAGTTTGTTCAAGTGTTGTATGGAGAACTGAACATTAGGTGCTGGGGTACTGCTGGCAGAATGGCGTGCCAGAGGCCTCCATGTCCTCTGTAATCCGCCGCAGGGTCATGGGTACAGGGTCTTAATCCTCCCGCTGCCCAGAGGAGAGGAAAATACCAGTGGGAACTTGGTTGGTAGCTCCACACTTCTGCTGCTCCCTTTGAGACAGTTAGCTGCAGATGGAGGGAAACGCTGTGGTTCAGCAGTAGCAAACCTCTCTACAGCCCAGAGGTGGCTGAGATATTGACCTAACAAGTGAATCTGCAGCAATCTTTGATGAAATATTCATTACAATTTCAATTTTCAATACAATTTTCACAACAATGATTCATTAATTTCATACAAACAAAGTATTGCTGGTAATAAAATGTAATGTCACACGTTATGGACCTCATCAGTAAAACAGTAATATAGTTTTACTATAGGCTGGTGTGTGGCATTAAGGAGCTTTAACAGATTCACTGCCTTGCTCCAGGGCTCAGACGGGCCTCAAACCTGGTTCTCGTTCCCTCCTCTTTGCGTGAGCAGTAAGCCCGGTTTCTGCTGCTGTCTCTCGGTCGCTATGGCTTTGTTTTTTGTAATCCCTCCTGCTATTCAGAAGCAGATTCCTGACATCATGGCTGCAGGCTTTAAAATCCACCAGCGTCAATCAGCCACAGCTCACGGGGTGGTTGGGGGGACTTCAAACAAGACAGCACAGGGTACGAGGAGGACAGCAAACAGAAGCGTTTGGATTTTGATGCCATGCAGGCCCAAGCTTAAAGATGTTAGACCTCCTGGGAAGATGTCGCGCAGGCGTGTGGGGAGTTTGCAGGTTCTGTTTTGTGTCTGCGCATGTCCAGCTTCCTCCCACTGTCAGTTTAACTGGATACTCTAAACTAAGTACGTTGGTGTGAGTGGATGAAACAAGGAAATGTGACAGCAAATATGAAGACTTAACAGGTGTGTGTGTGGTAATATTTGCAACATTTGGATCTTTCCTTCCTCCATCAGTAGTGAAGGCTGGGAAAACAATGGAACAAACTCAACTTGGGCTTGTATCTTAAATGTCGTTGTAGTCAGCGTTTACTGAAATAAGCTGCTATTCTCCTCCCAGGCGCTGAACGTACAGGGTCGCCTCAAGTTTTTCCACGACCGTAGTCGTCACCAGGCTGCGGGTGAGGCCGGGGCCCTGCCGCAACCTGCGATGTTTGCCATCGCCACGCCGCTGCAGTCTGCAGCAATCCTGGAAATCAGGACGAGAAACATGATTTTCAGGACCAAACACAAGCTGGACTTCACACCCATGGCCTGCGACGCCAAGTACGTGAAGTCAAACACCACACGCCAACAAACTATTGTAAGAGTCTAATTGTACCTTCGAACCTTCAGGGGTAAAATTGTGCTGGGCTACACGGAGGCAGAGCTGAGAGTTCGAGGTACAGGTTACCAATTCATCCACGCTGCAGACATGCTGCACTGCGCCGAAAACCATGTCCGAAGTAAGTCTCAGATCTCATTCGACACGATTTACAGGCTGCTGATGCAGATCACTGAAAAAAACCTGGAATGAAACCAAATCTGCTTTGTGTAGAAATGCTTCTTTTTGTTATAATAATACACCTCCCTTGATATCTTGTTGCCAGTTCTGTTATTTCAAATTTAAAAGTAATATAATGCAGGTTTTAACAGGGCAGAATGTGACACCAGTAACAACACTAACCTTTAAAACAAACACAAACAAGACTTCACTAAAAGCTAGTTTATCACAGAAACGTACGCTCACCATGATTTCACACGACACCAAATGCAACAGTGAAGCATAGAGACGGCGAAGAGTGTGAAATTGTTTCATAAATCTCGTTCATGTGAATATCTATCCAGTGCATGAACAGGCCAATGTGAGCTGTCTGGCTTTCGATAAACGCTGCGTGCCGCCTGCGTAGCAGTGGTACAGAACGTCCAATGTCTCATCTATGTGTTTCAAGTGATAAAGACGGGCGAGAGTGGCCTCACTGTCTTCAGGCTGCTCACCAAGGACAACCGGTGGACGTGGGTTCAGGCCAATGCCCGGCTTGTCTACAAGAACGGCAGGCCAGACTACATTATTGCCACACAGAGGCCTTTGGCGTAAGTGGACCGTTGTTACAGCCCAAGTTTTCAGTCTACGGTTGTAGCGCCGTTGTCCCTGCAATGCGCTTGTGGTACCCTGACGTATTTTCATCCAAACATCTCTGTCACTACAGGTCACGATCTAATTCATATTTGATACTTTTCCAGTTTCCCAAAATGTTTTTATGACTAAATCACAATCAGAAATTCTGTTGTTAATGAATCAGATTTTACCTTGAAGGGAATGAATAAAGCTTCATACAGAAACAGAAACCATACGAACACTTTATTAGCCGGTACAGGACGATTACAGCTGAAAAGTCTTGTCTATATATAAAATATTTAATCAAAAATCTATCAAATTTAATCATATTTATTTCTGTGTGGCCGCAATGTTATAAGATAAGATAATATAATATAATTTTTTATTGATCCCACGTTGGGGAAATTCTGTTGTTTATTACAGCAGCTACAGAATATAGATAATAGGCAGTGCAAAAAGGCAGAAATGTGCAAAATGTACTATATTATTGTGCTTATAGTTCTGAGACAACTTACACAGTGTTATACTAATGAATGTAAAAACTCTGTGAATGGTAGAGATACATTGTAGTGTGTCATGATGCGGGCAGGGCTGTAACTTTGTGCTACCTCTGTAGCCTGATTTATTCATTCTGTCTTTTTGTGTATCTTCTATTTACGCAGCGAGGAGGAAGGAGAGGAACATCTGAGGAAGCGATCTATGCACCTTCCCTTCACCTTTGCCACTGGAGAGGCTCTTCTCTACCAGACCGGGTATCCACTCCATGGGTTCCCTGATTCCTTCCAGGACAAAAGCAAAGGTAGCAAATCCAAGAAAGGTAAACTGGAAAAGAGGTCTTCAGATGACCCCGATCCAAAGTCTCTGCTCGGAGCACTGATGAGCCAGGATGGGTCTGTGTATGTCAGCTCCCCGGACCGAGAGCCTGCGGTGTCCTACCACAGCAGCCATTTTAGCCAGCAGCAAAGTGAGACTGGTGGCTTTGGGGGCTTGTTAAGTGGTGATAGCTGGCATATGGTAGCTGGTGGTGAGACTGGGATATGCAGCAGACAAATGACCGGTGATGACACACTTTTGGCCACCCTGGACCTGCTGTGTCTCGATGAAGATGAGACATGTTCTAATAGTGAACTTCTCAGCGCCCTGGAGAATCTGGGCCTTAACGCTGAAGACCTGGAGCACCTCCTGCTAGAGCCAAACCACATCCCAACCGTCACCGATCTTCTCACCAACAATGAAATCTTGTCCTACATCCACAGCTCTACTCAGAGTGGCACGGAGGGGGAAGAACAAGGGAACCAAGATGTGCGTGGACCTCTGGACCTTCCCCCAACCTCAGAGTTAGCTCAAAGTGGTCCCCAGCAAGGGGGGTTGACATCTGTAGTCCCTCCAGCTCCTCCCAGAAGTAGGCAGCAGATCATCCAGCTGCAGCATCACACCAGTGCAGGCGAGATGATGAAAGCTCTGCCAGGATGGACCCAGTTAGTATCCCAGCCTGGAACTGTGGACAGCAGCATCTTTCCTGGGTTTCCAAATGGCCACAGACAACATGACCCATACAACCACACTCCTAACCGTCCACCTACTGAACTGAAAACCTCACAGTCCAGTGGTGACCATAAAGGCGTTCGTTTCCTGCTGGACTCAAGTCAGCAGTGGCAGGTCCACCAGGCCCAGCATTCGGTCCACCCCCAAGCCCATCAGCCTTTCAGAAGCCAGAACGCTTTTTTACCTGGCTTCCAGAATCAGTTTGGAATGTCACACGGATCTATCGTCACAAAATCACCAGCAGCTGCTCTTTTTGCCCCAGAGTCCCACACAGAGCTGTGCCGTGAAGCAGCCACTGGCTCTTTATCAGGCACAACAGCGTTACAGGATGGTAAACACCACTATGGACAATCCTGCTCACGCCAAGGTAAGAGGTCAGGGGAAAAGTCTAGGTAATGATTCAGGGGTTGTGGGATAGACTTTACTTTTCACTTTAACTGGCCTTTTGTTGTCGAACATGAACTCATGGATGTTTTACAGAACAGTTCCGTCAAGGGAAAGTTATTTCCAAATACATATCTGTCACTCTATTGCGTTTTACCCTGACCAGCCCTGTTGGAGGATAACGTGGTATTTAGAGCACATACCGTCATACTCGTTACTAATACTGGTAATGAGAACTGGTCGGTTAGGTTTGTAGGTGCTTTCTATTTCCACGTCAGTCATTCTGAAAATTAACTCCACTTTCTTTCATCATCGTCACAAAATGACTAGAGCGGCCTGTTTAGAGCCACTGACATATCCGGATGCCTGTGTTGTCCTCAAATATCAGTGAACGTGATCAAACCGAGGGCTGAGCCATCTCCAACCTTCCCTTCGACCCCCTCTTCCTCTCTTTCACTGTCATGAAAACTGTTTTTTTCCAAGTCAGTAACCAGAGGCCTCAGGCTGGTATGAAGCTCATTGTAAACGGTAGTGATGTGACCAGACACATGGACTCATGGTGGCTCAGAGGAAGACTAGGATCTAATGCAGCAGAGTCTGTGTAAATAATGGAGGTTTATCTGCTGGGTCAATTCTGTGTCGCTTCACCTAATGCATGTTTTAAATGGCTGGAAGTTAAGTCAACTGCAGTGAGCGTCGTTTACCTTTGGAAGACCTGTAGCATCACCTTGGTTGCCTGATGCGATGTGTAGTAACTGTAAGTAGCAGGAATTCATCTTCAAAGTTGAACAAGAGGAGGAATACGAGGGAGAGAATGCAGTAATGAGTAGCATAAGGTGGGGACAGGCTGTTATCGGTCCTGTGGCCGACCCCGGCAGGCATTCATCCATCCCCGCCCTGCTCAGCTCCACTGTTATTCTTCAGGGTCAGTAGCTTTCAGTGAAAGAAAAATAGTGGCAGGCTGGCCAGTCAAGCATGAGAAGCACTGACCTACAATTTGTCATCATTACCTAATGCTGTGAGCACAGGATAGAGGGGAGGCAGGGACGCAGTGAGAGGCCATTAGGCTCATGTAGGAGCAGGGCTGCGCTGCAGTTTCACAGTGTTTGCTCATCAGCACGTTTATGACTCATGCAGGGTAACAGACACATCACATGCACGTGTGTGAAAACAGGCTCAGATGCTAACTGATATTTTAGATCTTGAAATCCTTTTTTATTCACTTATTTGATCACTGTATTTACCAAGCTATGGCTTCGCAGGTTAATACCGTCCTGTACTGTATTATTAAATTAAATTAACATCAGCAATTACAAGCGGTACGTTTATTTAACACTCATGTATAGAATGGCTTCCTGAAACATTCAGGGCATCTTATCACATTGAAAGTGTAGCAAACTTGCATTCTGTGTTTTTCAGAGGATGTGTCCAAGCAATTGTCTTGTTTGTACTGTTGTTGTGGAGTCTAATCCTGTAGCCTCTAGTATAGTGATGGTATGGAAACTCTTTGTATATGTTAACAACTCGGTGTTTTGTTTCTTCAAACTGAAGCTGTAACTAACGGTCCCGTCCGGCTACAGAACGGATGCCCCCTCAGGTCACGTCTGGTGCCCAGTGGAAATGGCCTGGCAGCAGGCCACACCCCTGCCTCACGTCCAGGTGGACTTCCCAACCTCCAGGACCCTGAGAAACCTGCATTCTATCTTTGAACGTATGACGCCTTAAGAGGAACGAACACAAATTTGTGTTCTTTGCCACCGTAGCTGACTCGGCTGAACACTGGCGTGAGTGGAGCCAGCTCTAGGGCCTCATAGTGATCTGTAGATACGTCACACAGTTAACGTCCTAAGGAGAAGAGAAGCTGCTTAACAAGACTTCTCGCCAAAATAACTTGTTAAAACTGGAAGAATCGGTAAAAGTTGAACTCAAACCCTGCCTGAAGATAATTTACTCACAGTCCGTATCTGTTGTTACACAGGTTGCTGAGCTAATTTGCTCATTTGCAGCTCTAGACTGATCCATGTGGGACTGTTACACATTTTGCCAAAGACTGGTCTTCCATCAGTATTTGTAGTATCTTCCATTTGAGTTTTTTTGATTATGAATCACTGCATTTTTTCGACATGTTTCCAAACAATAGATCTGTTAACTACTCGTGACTGTTTTATAGCTTTGCAGGGTTAATAAATATTATTATTTGTTGTTCCTGGTGCTGTACATGCGAACAAAATAGCATTTCATCACGTTTCATGAAACAAGCAGCAGGTGAAAATACATCGCTGCTGTTTATGTGGCAGCTGCATCACAGTAAATATCTAATGCTGCGTTTTTGTGCATATTTGCTGTTTACAATGATTCTGTGCCCTTATACTGGATGTATATGTCAGATATAGTCCAAACGAATGATTCTGCATCCCCCACTGGCATTGAAATCAAACGTCAAAGCATTTTTTACCTGACCGGAGTCGGTTAATGCCTTGTCTCAGTGGCCTTTGCCAGATTCCCAGTCAAGTCATGTGGGGAAATGTAAATAACATTGTACAGATGAGGAGTAAATGCAAATAGGTTGTGTTTAGGTAATTGTTTTTTCCCCACTATTAAAACTGAGAAACATAAGATACATTTTAAAATAAAAAGTATTTTGTTTTACCTGATTTAAAATAATCAATTACAATCAGTTACAATGTGTTTTCTTTTAATATTCCATACAGGAAATGTAGGATTAACTTACTTTTGAGCCCAAATCAGTGATGAAATGGATCCTAGTAGTATTAGTTGGTGACTCAAACCAAGGGCTAAACTCTGTTAAGCCAAGGCTTAGCTCCATTCTGGCTTAACAGAGCTAAGCTCTGCTAGAAACTCGTCTTGCCTTCCTTTATGTCCCAGTGTTAGTGGAAACGTGGCAAACTGTGTCTGTTTGACTGACTGGTCTGGTCGTTTAGCTGAAACCTTTTCATTCCTGTATGTTTGAAGATGTTATGATATAAAAACACTGTGACAGACACACACTGCTGTATAACATTTTCACCAAGACTGTTCTGCAGATGGTTTCTTGGCTTTGTTAACTTCCACCACTCTTCCATTCCTGCTTGGGAAGGCACCTACAGACAGACATCACCCGATTAACTGTGGGGCCAGTGACCAAATACAGTTAATGGGCAAACATTACACAAGGTTTTGAGTCTGAATGAACTAATGTGGAACGTGACATGAAGGCACCGTTGTTTACAGTAACCCTACAAGGCTGCCGTGGACGGCATTTAGCACCAATCGAAAACCATATGAACTGAAAATATGAGTGTGCAGTTGCTTCGTAGTTGAATGTGTCACGTAGTCTGATGTTTGAAACATGAAGCTTTTGTCATCATCATCAGCTTCCGCTTATCCGGGGCCGGGTCGTGGGGGCAGCAGTCTAAGCATTAGTCCAGGAGGCATCCTAAAGAGATGTCCAAGCCACCTCAGCTGACTCCTCTCGATGTGGAGGAGCAGCGGCTCCACTACTCCGCCTATTTCTATGGGTGCGCCCTGCCACCCTGCGAAGGAAGTTCATTTCAGTATCCGGGGTCTCGTCCTTTCGGTCATGACCCAAAGTTCGTGACCATAGGTGAGAGTAGGAACGTAGATCGACCGTTAAATAGAGAGCTTTGCCTTTTGGCTCAGCTCCTTCTTTACCACACAGACTGCATTGCTGCTGCCGCTGCATCGATCCGTCTGTGGATCTTACGTGTGGAACCCTCGAGAAGGTGTAGAGCAGGTCCAGTGTTCTGCGGCCAGGTCGAAAACCGCACTGTTCCTCCTGAATCCGAGGTTCAACTATCGGCCGGATTCTCCTTTCCAGTACCCTGGTGTAGACTTTCCCGGGGAGGCGTGATTCCCCTATAGTTTGAACACACTCTCCTGTCCCCCTGTTGAAGAAGAGTCCAGAAGCATGGTTAACAACCTCCACGCGGCGTTGCAACACATGGCTGCTAAGCTGGGGGGCTATTAATGAGCCCACTCCAGCTCGCAAGTGTCCAGCCCCTCAGGGAGTTGGGTTCCAGAGCCCACACTATGCGAGAAGGCGAGCCCGATTCTTTCTAGTCGGTACCGCTCTACCTCCCCCACAAGTTCAGGCTGACGTGATATTCCATGTCCCAAGAGCCAGTTTCCGTGCCGAGACCCCTGCTTTCGACCGCTGCCCGATCCACATTGCACCGGCCCCCTACGGTTCCCCCTGCAGGTGGTGGGTTCACAGGAGGACGGGCCCACGTCTTCCCTTCAGGCTGTGCCCGGCCACCAGACATTTGTTTGCGAGCCCCAACCCCAGTTTTTATTTCAGTACAAAAAGGTGCAAAAATGACTTTTAATTTGATTTTAATCCATATCAAATCTCATGAAGAAATGCACTTACATTACAATCAATTCTTTCCTGTTTTTGTCCAGTGCGCTTTAAAAAAAAGAGTAAATTAAACAATATTAAATAGGTGAACGTATACAAAAGTTCTACAGCGCTGAAGCTGCAGTGTAGTCATAGACGGAAGCATTTGAAGACTTTGTAGATATTTTCCCACTAGATGTTTTTGTATTTTCTCTGTGTGTCATGTTTGATTATTCAGAACAACTGTGCTGTACCAGAACCTCAGCTCTCGCCTGCGTGGAGAATGAAGAGAAACTTAGAAATGTCCTTCCTTCCTTCTCAACCAGATGCCATTTCTTTGATATTTGTATTGACTCTCCAGAACACGTCATGTTGCGGTTCCTTTAGTAAAGGCACATTTTTTTATTAATTGTATCACTGAAGGTTGTACAAATATATAGTTTATCTGTGAGCCATGTGTCCAAATGTGGAATTCGTGGAAATAAAGGAGTTTGTGCAATCTCACTGCATCATCTGAGCTTTTCTGTGTCACCGTTTTGTACTTAATCAACAAAATTTCTATGAAGTTCAGCTCCTTGATTGTGGAAACCCAGACAACACCTGCCTGTGCCTCTCCACACTCAAGGACACTATCAACACTCACAAACAACAACAAGTGTTGTTAATGACAATGTAAAAACTAAACCGATTGAAAATATGACCTTTGAAAGGATTCAGCCTGAGCCAGTTGTAGTAAAGTGAGTCCCATCCTGTGCATCAGTGCGTCAGTGAGTTCGCTCCATGTGTGAATAGTTGTCTGTGCAGTATGTGTAGCCCTGTGAAGTCTGAACAACAATAAAGAAAATAAAGGGTTTTAGAGAAGGTTCCGTTCTTCTAGCTTTTTAAATCTAGTTCTTCTGTGTCTGAAGTAATTTACATTTTTCCTTGAGTTTATACTTATGCTTATTTGTACTTTGTATGATATAATTAATGCAGCACGATGGCGTGGTTGTTAGCACAGAAGGTTAATTATTATTTTAAAATAAAAACCTAACATGGAACCTTTATTCACAGCAGAACTGTAAAAAGGCAATATTTACTGTAAAAAACAGCGAGGAATGAACAGACTTCATGTCTTTATGTCTTGGCTGTGGACGTTTTAAATGACTCACCCAGAATCTTTTACCAGAGTTTGCTTCTAGCTGGTTAACTTTCTTGTGACGTGATCAATCATCCGAGCGAGACGTCGTGTGTCCCACTTCAGCTTCAACAACAAAGCCTGTTGGGAGAAATCACCTCAAAGCAGAAGTCAAGAGCAAGTACTGAATATTATTACGCTGTTGTGTTGGAAATTCAGTACAAATGCTCACAAACTGCAAGTGTCAACATTTCTTTTGTATGTTTTGTCATCAGAATGTGTTTGGATGGGTTTGGCTTGACAAAAGCCAAACTGATGTACGGTAGACAATCACTTTATTCAGTTTCTACTCTTCCTAAATAACAGAGCCTCGTACTGTGCACGCTGTAATATTCATCATCCTCAGCTGATATGACACCTCTCCTGGGGTGCACTGACACCTATTGGTTTGTGTTGTCTCTTGAAATGATTTAAAGCATTAATTTCATATAGTCTTGTGCCAAATTGCAGAATTCAACCTCAGTGGTTTTACTGTAGTGGGTTAAAATAGGTTCAAACCTTACTTTGGTCAAGTATATAATATGAGAACTCAAATTTCACAATCAATTAGCTTCGAAAAAAATATGAAATTATTCAAAATGTGTGATGTTAATACATGATATTTTATTAATGCACTGAAGGTACAGCATTTTAAATATTACTGCATGTGTACGATGTACAATTCTTAAAAAAGACATTTGTTAAAAGACAGTTGTTCAAAAATATAGGTATAAAAATAGGTATTTTTGTTTTTACTAAAACATTTTAACATTTTGTACAAAACACATTCTGCGGCACAAAAATACATGAAATATTTATTGACTTTTATTCATCATTTTCAAATCTGATGCTGTTTATACTGTGCAATACATGACAATGTTATTCTGTTATAGTCTTACATGTCGTCCTCAGTCAAGAACATTACTTGTGAATCTTTCTAATTTAAATAAAGAAAGCTCAGTATCTTTTACCAGACAGGTTCCCTGCATAGGATGGAACTGAGCCTGAATCTACTGAAGCTCTTGGTGCCGGCTTCCTTTTTCCTGCTGATCTTTCCATGCACACACCGCTGCTCCATCCATTGAGTCTGTCACCGCGCATTAAGTCCAGCAAACTGATACCCCTGCACTTCCTCTCTCTCTCTCTCTCTCTCTCCTGCATCAAGGTAAAACCCTTTTCTCTGCCAGAAGACACGACCTGAAGACGCTCTCCTGTGAGGGGTAACGATAAATAATGTACTGGGCAAAGACTTTATTACTGTATATGGCAATGCTTTAAAATAGTAGCTACAAAGTGTTTCACTGACAATAAACATATATATGAAAAAAGATGAAACAAGTTGATTCAGAAGAATTTGAGAAGACGTAAAGTATCGATAAAAGTCAATGAGTTACGAGTGAAAAGGTCATAACCCCTGCAGGCTGTGTGTGTGTGTGTGTGTGTGTGTGTGTGTGTGTGTGTGTGTGTGTGTGAGACAGATGGAGGTGTTAATGAATGTGACAGCCCTGTTGCAGCTCAGCGGCTCATTCTCGGTGCTCCTCAAATCCAACGTGGCAGCTCTGACTTGGTGACAGGCAGCGACTCAGGGGGGTCACACAAGTCTGAGTAAACAGACTGTCCTTACTGCTGTCAAGAGCTCAGTCTGCAGCTCGTATCTGGAACCGTAGAGATGGGCCGTGTGACGAGGTGTTAACAGAAACAGTACAGTGAGTTGCAGTTCTCTGTGTTTTCTTTTGTTTGTTAATTAGTTGACCAGATTTCTGAAGACAGGAGACAAGAGTGAGTGAAGTTGACATCAGTTTGCAATAACAGAAAAAAGAAGGAAGCAAGCTGCGTTGTGGTGCATCATGGGAGCAAACATTTTATATCACATGGTCCAAACAGAAATTGTTTTTTCTCCTCATCAGTGCATGGACATGAACTTCACAAGGGAAGTAAGAATATGTGAAAGCTTTTCCTTGAAACTGCTTTAATCCATGAATACAGGCTTGGTTTTGAGAGTCCTTGGTAACTTGAGCTTCACCTGTGGCCAGTGAAGCAACCAGCTTCCACAGCTCCACCTTCAGGGAAAGAGGAGAATCTGCTTGAGCCTTCACTGTACTAAGATGCATTTCAAGCTTAACCCACCAGAACATCTGATACCGGTACTGACCCTGGACAGGTCGTATGTAAACAGACTCACAGCATTTACAATCTCCAGTCAACCTGACTGCACGTCTTTGGACTGAGGGAGGAAACGGGAGAAAACCTCCACAGACACGTGTGGATCTCTTGCTGTCATCGCTAAGCACTACATCAACCTGTCACCTTGAAATAAAACACAAACAAATGCAAAACAAATAAAACTACTAATGAGCCACAGCACAAACTGGTGCTCACACAAACCCATCATATAATGACACGTGCACACTGTGCGTCTGACGTCTTGCTGGGTGTGAATCCATTTCAGTGAATCAGCATCATCAGCGCTGTCGTCTCGGCCGTCACCGTCTTCACTGTGAGCGTCGTCGCTGTCATCACAGGCGTCACTGTTTCCATCATCGTTACCGTTTCATCCACTCGAGTTTCAGTTCACTTCTGAATCACCTGACTGGAGACGTCTCGCTATTAGTACTGCTGGCGTTGAATAGAAATGAAACAATCCACACTGACATTTTAGTGAATACACGTATAGTATAGATACAGCACCACGCTACAGTATGTAGACCACAACAAAGTACAGAACAGGGGTGTGTGTGTGTGTGTGTGTGTGTGTGTCTGGTTGTCAGAGAGGATCCATCAGACCAACAGGAGGGAGGCTGCTCTGCTCACGTCACTTCTCTCCTCCTTGTTCTTTCTTTTCTCTTTGATTGTTGTTTATTTGATTTTATTCAGTTTTATTTCCCTTCCTCATCTTCCTCCTCTTTTACAATCAGCTTTTTCACGCATTTGTTTGATCATTTTTCTATGGTCGCAGGGGGAAAGGTTAACGAGTAATTATTGTAATTTATATTTATGTTTGATAAAGAAGAAGAGTCAGAGAAGGAGATATTTCACACTAATAATAATAATTACTGAAATTACTGGAAGTATTACTAGTAAAACCATTTTTATGGTTGCACTAATTAAAGCTACGACGAGAAATAAAGACAAGACTAACAGCTAATTTTAATATTACTGCCAGAACTACTTCAAGCTCATTACTTTAAAAGACACAAAGGCTACACAGTGATGACGTCTTCAGTTGTTCGTCAGCCTTCTGCTCATTTTTTCAGTCAACCTTCCATCTTTTCCGTTTCGCTGCAGTGTCTGCTGCTCAGCTTTTCTCCTGACCCTCACTGCTCCTGCTGAGCCTGTGACTGGCCACGTCCACGTCACGCATTTCACCTCCTGTTTCTCTCTACATGGGGCTGCGTCGCCTCCTGCTGGTCATTTCAGAAACTACAGGTCAAGTAGTGACTGGTCACAGCAGCATCTGCAGAACATACAGAACCAGAAAGTGCAAGAAATTCCCAGTGTGGACAGTATTAGTTATTATATGATTCACGTGCAGTCCTTACAGGCTTTAGTTAATATGATCATTACCAGTATATGACAGGGCCACACAGCCATTCAAACTCAAATTCACACAGCGGAGGGATCGTTTTTCTCCATTTGTTTCTTTAGACACTGGGAGAAAGCTGTGCCAATAAGACATGTAGAACACATTCCCCATCAAATATCAAACATTTATCATGGGAAATGGATATGGAGGCACGGAAACAAAATATCTATGCAACACCCACAGGTTATGACAAAACGACAGAGTTTTAGTATTTGTTCACTACATCATCATTTAAAGATTTTTCTCTTTCTCTGCTTCGTTTTATTCTTTGTTTAGCAGAAGTTGATGTAATCTGGCTTTTGCTCACACACAGTAGAAGCTGCTTTGAGCAAACATTTCAAACTAATTAGCTAATTTGTTATATTGCTGATCATGGGTGTCGTAAACCTAAACCACTACAGAATTTGAAGAGTTAATAACAAAAAGTATCTAAACATTACATCAACCACTGAAAGTCAACTGGATGAGATTTGTGCTCCTGAGCAGCAGATCACAGAACTAATCCTTGTCCACAGAGATGAAAGATTAGCGCCTTCGCTGCGATTGGAGCTGCTGTCAGCGTTTGTGTTTTACTGTAATCCACCCAGTGCTGAGTGTGATCAGAGCAGAGCATGTGCAGATACTATCTTCCAGAAACGGTGTCTGTTTAATGTCAAGCTACACTGTAGCAACCATCCCTGACATTTTGACCTGGTTTTTGAAAATACAGTAAAGAGATGATGCACCGTTCACAGTAAAAACGAACTGGATGCATAAACTTACGGTAACTGTAAAAGTCAGATAATAACAGTGTGATTGTAGCTGTAATTATACCTGTAGGTGTAGAAATAATAGTGGCAATTAGAGCAGCATCAGTAAATATACACTGTCATCATATAAATAAAAGCAAACGTTTAGTACGTTTTAGGATTTAAAACAAAGTCTTCCAGGGATAAGTGTAAAGAGGTAACTGATATAGTTTCTAGCTGCTGTTGTTGTGAAGCACAATTATCCAGGTGAGGTCAGAAGCCCTCATGAAACTGGATCCCTGCAGACACTCAATATGTGTAAGAGGAAACACTGCAGTAGCATCACTGGTGCCGCCTGGAGGGAAGAGTAGAGAAACGAACACAACGCGAAGAAACGGTAAGTAAGTCGCTAAATCTAATGATTCACACTCACACAGAACGTAATCCAACCAACCGTGATGCGTTTGTGTGTCGCTAGGATAGAGAACCGCTGCGCACACACACACACACACACACACACACACATTTTCTGCTTAGTTTTAAACTTTACATTTACATAACATTAGAAGCCAGTTGAATACCAATGAGAAAGTCTAAAACAGACATATCAACAGATATAAGGAAACAAGCAGCAGAGATTTTCTTTGAATTTAACACAGACGCACATTCAGCTTATTTAGTTGTGACTGAATATACGGAGTAAATAAACCAGAGAACAACCAGGAGCCGTCAAATCTGTCCAGAGCTTCTAATTCTCAGCCCTGTGTCCCGGTTTCAGCTTCAATCTCTAATTCCCTTTCACAACAGAGACGCATCACGACGTGGTGAATAATTGACGAGCTCTTCCTCCCTTTGTCGTGTCTCTCGTCAGGTTTGCTGGGCCGTGACAAGTCTGCCCTCCCTCTCATCCAGTGTCCAGTCTCCACCTGCTGCTTCCTGGATGATGAGCAGGTAAACAGACGCCGGAGCAGCTGCTGGTAAGACAAACTGTTCGGTTTGAACATGTTTAGCTGTTTAGCTGTGATGTGATGAACCGTAACCTGTAAGAAGGTAGAAGTTATACAGTGGCTCTGTGTGGCATTGTGCAAACTGTGGTTTTCTATCTGGCTGTTTTCAGAAAGCCGTGCAATCATGATCCTGCTCTTGCTCTTCGTGGTCGTGGAGGCATCGTCCGCCTCTCACAGCAGCTGGTGCGACCCTGGCTGCGACTGTCAAGCAGACGTCAGGTTCACCATCTGCTCTCAGGCTCTCCTCACCCAGCTGCCCGGCAGGATTTCCCCGAACACCAAACTCCTCGACCTGTCCTACAACCACATCACTGTCATCCCCAAACGCTCCTTCAGCAAAAACCACAAACTGCAGGTCTTGCTGCTGCAGCACAACAACATCAGTGTGGTGGAGGACAGCGGCTTCTCGCATCTGGAGCTCCTGAGCAAATTGGACCTGAGCTGGAATCAGCTCTCGACCTTGACTGAGGGCTTCTCTGTGGGCCTGGCGCTGCTGCGGGAGCTGCAGCTAGCCCACAACCGCCTGACGAGCCTGGACAGCAGGAGTTTCCTCTACCTGGATGGACTCCAGAGGTTAAACCTGACCAGCAATGCCATTCACACCATCCAGGTGAGGTCGTTCTCCTCCATGACCTCCCTGCGACAGCTGCACCTGGAGGACAACCACCTCACATCGCTGAGGAACGGGATGTTCTCCATTCTGCGCTCTTTGGAGGTTCTCAACCTGGCTGGAAACCGGATCAACGAGACAGACACGGGCATCTTCAAACCACTTAGCAGCATGACCTTACTCAACCTGGCCAACAACCGCCTGTCCACCGTATACTTCAAGACGTTCCTGAGCATTCAGACCTACAGCACCCACATCCTCCTGGAGGGAAACCCCTGGCACTGCGACTGTGACCTGCAGAGAGTTTTCCAGAAGCTGCGGAGCATCCAGAGGCTCTTTCTGGACGACTACTACAACCTGACCTGCCAGGCGCCGCCTGTGCTCCAGGATTACCGGCTGATGGAGGTGGACACTGAGCTGTGCATCGCGGAGACAGTCACCGTGCTCATCATCACCGCCACCGTTGCGATCACTGTGCTGGCTGCCATGCTAATGGGGGAGAGGATGAGGAAGAAGGAGCAGAAGGGGAAGCACTGGACGCAGCAGGCGGATCTTTCAGATGAGTCGGACTATTGAAACACTGCTTATGCGGCTTAAACCTTATTTGAGCATCTGCATCACTGGAAAGCGTCTGCAGGTCATTCGGTTGGATTTTACTGAAACTTTACTAGACCAGCAAGCTCTAAAACACACATCTGCTCTGAAACACACATCTGCTCTGAAACACACATCTGCTCTGAAACACACACACACGCAGCATCACATATTCATGAGGCTTGACTGCACCAGTGTAACACGTACTTTATTTCATCTTCTCATCTTGTTACACTAATTATTTAATAATTCTTATTTCCTCTCATTAAAAACATGTGAACACATTTTTGTACAGCATTTTCCATCAACAAGCGTTTCTGTCCCATCAACAGTGCCCCCTGTAGATGAAAGTGCATTGAAGGGAGGGTTTTGTTGTTTCCTGGAGGAGATCAAACACTTTCCGGGAAAACTCCTCTTTTTTAGCTGCCTGTACAAACTAAAACGAGCATAAATCTAGTTTTGTTTACACTGAACAGGTGTAAATATAGACAGTGGCAAATTTTATGGAAGACGCAGGCAGTTTCAAAAACCTGAGGCTTCTCTAAAGTTTACATGAGTCTCATATGACTTGAGTAATCAGGGATATAAAACAAAATTATACAGGCATCTGTCAAATCAATTTGAAAACGGAGAAGCATCCATTACACTAATCCATTAGTCCATTAGTATTAATACGGTTAAGCAATCATTATAGCATTCTCTATAGTCTCTAAAAGACTTTTTATTTCTATATCTCATATTTACATAACATCTTATATTTGCCATCTATAAATACCACAATGATTGTCTTATATTAATATTAATCTGTATATATGTGCTGCTCAGTGGTGAGTGAAATGCTTTTACAGAATATGATGGAGAGTTAGTGTCAACTTTACATTTTCTCGTCGAAATGATTTACTGGAATGTTTCCTCTGCGATTAATAAACGTTTGCCCTTTAAAATGCCCAGATTAAAACCATAAAACCAAGAAAACCTTAACATTTCCTATATATGTAAACAACGTTTAGTCAGCCACAATGCTATAATATTTGTAATCAGTTTGAACTGATTACTTTACCAATTAAATGTGTCGTCTACACCTCAGGGAATAGCATCTACTTCTATATATGTATAAAATATTGCTGTTTTCCTGCAGCATTGAATTCGTCTTATTTTGAAAGGCTCGGCCGGAAGAGGAAGCGCTCAACGCGGCGGACTTGGCTGGTGTCGGTTGCAGGACAGGTGGGAGGTCCGGTCCGTCGAGCTGCCGTTGTTCTCTGCACAAAGCCCGCAGAGCCGGGCAGCGCTTTCAGTTTGCATCAGAAATAAAACATCACGGGGCTACAGGCGTCGCCCGATACACGAAGGAGCCACAGTTACAGGCTTTCTGTGAAACATGTTCATCCAGACGGAGAAAGAGCCAAAAGCAGCTGCGCAGTCGTAGTTTAATGGGAGCGGTGACCTGACAGGTAAGACAATTATTTATTCCACTTTCCGTGTAGTGTTGCACTTAACGACGAGCCTTTCAATGTGTTTCACTAGTGATTCTAGTGAGAAACTACGACACTAGAGTCGTTTCTCCTCTTTTTTTTTTATTAACAACGACGTTTCTGTCAGTTAATTGAATTCCGCGTACACATATATACTGTCGGTGTGTTTTACGCCTGAATGTGAGCGGAGGCTTTGTCGGAGGCGTCAGATGCTTCCGCGTTCAGCCGGTGACAGTCGGGCTGAGGACCGGCGCTCCCGGAAGTCACAGGCGCGTTACTGGACCCATCACACTGTTTGTTTACCTTCAGCTGGTCCCAGCCGAGAGTCGCCCGCTTTACTGTATAAAAACACTGTGTTCATATAGATAAAATAAAGGCAATGGATTCTGACACGTTATAGTTATTAACGTGTCTGAAGGATCAGGATCCAAAACTGTCATGAGACTTGTGAGCTTGGACTAGTTCAGGAAGTCAGAAATTGTTGTGAACACTGTTTGGTATATGTAAAGTTCCCTTTGTTTTGATCCAGACCACATGACACCAGGTGTGGCTGCTACTCTCACGCGTACTTCTCTAATCTTTACTAGACTTTGAACGATCATCAGTAGATCTTAGATTTAAGATTCAGTAGATGTGCTGTGTAGCTGACTAAAATATTAAAGCCTGTTTCAAAGGTCTTCAAATGTTCCTCTAAAGACAGATGTGTTTGCTGATGAGACATGTGTTAATGTTAATGTTAAAGTCTTGGTGTCCTGCCACGTACGACCTGCCGGCTGAGGTATGTGTCATTCGGTTAAGGCCCTTTTGTCCCTGCCCATCTCATCCTTCATTTTCCTATCCTCCAGATATGGCAGCTGACGACAAAGTCGCCATCCTGACGGATGACGAGGAGGATCAGAAGAGGAAGTATGTGCTGGCTGAGCCGTTCAACGCCCCGTCTATGGAGGCGTCTCCAACGCCTCCTACCACCTTAGACCCTCCGCCCGAGCAGCTGCCTGCCTCTCAGCCGGACTCTATTGGCTGTTGCGAGAGGATGTGCCTCCGCATCAACAGTCACCTGCTCATCTCCAAAATTTTCTACTTCTTCTTCTACGCCGCCTATGGCTCGCTGCACCCTCTGCTGGCTGTGTATTACAAGCAGCTGGGCATCTCAGCCGGCCGCAGCGGGCTGCTCGTGGGCATCCGTTACTTCATTGAGTTCTGCAGCGCCCCCTTCTGGGGGGTGGTGGCCGACCGCTTCAAGAAGGGCAAGATCGTTCTGTTGTTTTCCGTTTTCTGCTGGTTGGTGTTCAACTGTGGCATTGGCTTTGTCAAACCGGCTGAGATGAAATGCGAAGAAATGGGTGCGACGGCAGCGCCGCCGATAACGAGCATCCCCCAAGGTAACGTGACACAGGGGGGTAACTCCACCCAGCACGCCAGGGGCCGTCGCAGCTCCCTGGACCTCCCTGCGCTTCCCGAACTGGGCTTCGACTTTGCCGCGCGTAACAGGCACAAACGAGCCGCTAACACCAGCGTAACCTCAACCCCTTTCAAGCCAGTCAACACCACAGACATCACCCCAAACACTACTCTGACTACCGTCACCACCACCTCCCCTGCTCCAACCAAGCAGAAGGAATACCAGATCATCTACAACAAGGACCAGGTGCAGACCATCTTCTTGCTCATCTTGCTAGTCATCATTGTGGGGGAGTTCTTCAGTGCCCCCGCCGTCACCATCGTGGACACCGTTACCCTGCAATACCTTGGTAAAGCCCGCGACCGCTACGGCCTGCAGAGGATGTGGGGATCGCTGGGATGGGGTCTGGCCATGCTCCTGGTGGGAATCTGGATCGACCACACCCACGTCACAGTTGTGATCGACGGCATTGGCTGCATCCTGCCCGACTACCGCCTACACAACTACCAGATTGCCTTTATTGTCTTTGGTGTGTTAATGGGCCTCGCGTTCGTTGTGGCTACTCAGTTCTACTTTGAAAAAGGTGGCAACCACAGACGAGAGGTTTCAGAAGCCGTGGTGGAGCAAGCAGACGGCCCGGGGCCGGTACCGGAGACCAGCTCCTCCGGCCAGACTCCCGTCAGCCCGGTGGCCACTGAGGAGTTCCACTACACCGATCTCCTGAAACTCCTGTGCAGCGTGCGCTACAGCTCCGTCCTGTTCGTCGCCTGGTTCATGGGCTTCGGCTACGGCTTTGTCTTCACCTTCTTGTACTGGCACTTGGAGGACTTGAAGGGAACAACCACGCTGTTTGGTGTCTGCTCCATCCTGAGTCACGTGTCAGAGCTCGCTGCCTACTTCACCAGCCACAAGTTCATCGAGCTGGTTGGACACATTCGGTAAGAAACACAAGTGCAGTAATGGCTCTAAAACACTGATCAGACGTGGATAATGGTGTTGACATATTCAGTACATTTAGCCTTTTAAGGAGACTGGTTCACTGTCAGCATCATCAACACATCAGTGTAGCAGACTTTTGAAAACAAACCTTTGCTTAGATGCTGCTAGGAACTTATAACACTGTTATTAATATTTGTAGAGAAAGCTTAGCACAGTTATGCTTTCAAACACCACGTACAGTATCACTCCCCGGAGGCCGGTGTTGCATCTTCCTGGATTTGTTCTCAAACCTTTATCTTATTCTTGAAACCTTATCTGATAATAAAATAATCCAACCACATTCATGGTTATTGAGGCACCTGGACAGTTAAAGCACTACACTCTGGGGAGTGATTGTACTGAAACCGTGCTTTCATTCACGCTGGGTGTTTCTGTCTGAGTTGAATTCTGGCCCTGATCTCACAGACAGGAGGGACATTTCACAGTGTGGTGTTAGATTTCAACCAGCCTCAGTTCCTACGTGCACATTGCACACGACGCTCCTGCTGTTGACCGTAATGAATCCTGAGTCAACAGGGCAGGACAATAAAGGGTAGAAACAAGGCGTATGCAGAAACACACCTGTCAGCTCTACAGTGGTTCTGTATTGTCTTATATTACTGAAAGGAGGTATAAGTTATGCTGATCATTTAAAATTTAAAATGTGATGGTGGGCTCTGCTGAGTGAAGTGAGTGTCTGCAGCTTTTGTCATAGTCATGAGCTCCTGGGAAAAAGATGACGAAACCTGCCTACTTGTATACGAGTCTACGATCAGTCTCGCTAGGTTTAGCCTGCACGAGGCCCGGGTGTCTGCACAAGACTGCTGCCGGTCGTAAGACTTTAGCTTTGTTATGTTGTGGCCACGTGACGATATGTGAAAAGTTCCCCCTGGTTTCAGTACATGCACTGAAACAAGGTTACAGTTGTCATATAAACAGGAAACCTGCTTACTGCCGTCAGGGTAGTGGGTTTGACAAACCTGATTTCCTCAGGTAGGCCTCCTTTTTTCCAGCAAAGTGACCTGCAGACAGTTATGTCTGTCTACTGTATGTGTACAGTGAATATGTCATTCACGTTGCTAAGAAAAACCTCATCTGATGCATTCAGCTACTATAGGTTTTAAAATTCATTGTTCAGCAAATAAGCCTGCAGCGCGTTGACGTGTGCGTCTATGATGAAGCCCAAGCATATGATAAAACGCCCTTTCAGTCAGATGAGCTTCAGTGACTCTTGTGTGTACTTTAGTCACAAGCGTTTCATAATAACAGTACATAATGGTACTGTTGTGAATTTGCAACAATTCGTGTTTGCAGCTGTCACGCTGAAGTCCAGCCATGCGTCGTTTGTGTCCCCGAGTCTGCTTGGCAAACAAACGCTCGATGAACAAACAGCCTTTGAGGGTGTGTTGTGTTCACATCAGTGTGTGTTCTTTGTTTTCGGCTCCAGTTCTGGTCGCTGTTGTGCAGCTGATATTCTTAAATTCGGGAACATCTTCTCCAAACAATGACGGGCGTCGGATGAAACAAAGCATCGTGTTTTACGTCCTCATATTGAAATGTCAGCATATCACAGTTAAAGATGCTCTTGTACTGCTATGAAACAGGGAGGAAGCTGAACTGAGCCTGTTTGATGCTGAATCTTAAAGCTCAATACTTCGTGTCCTTTACTGACATTAGGTATTTGCAAGCAACGTAACCTGCTCTCTTTTGTAATCGCCTTCGACAAACGTGCATTTATTACTTTACGACCGGTGTGAACCTAACAGGCAGATATTTATATTCATATGTCAGACGATGTGTCTCTTTTCTGATAGTATTTCAAACTAAATGTGAATTTGAAGTGTAAATAGGAACTTTCTTTCCTCAGGGTGCTGTACATCGGTCTGGCTTGTAACACCGTTCGCTACCTGTACATTTCCTACCTGCAAAATGCTTGGACTGTCCTGCCGATGGAGGTGCTTCAAGGTAACAACTGCTTGTTTCTCACACTGATGGTGGAATTTGGACTCTAGGACATTTTGGCCTCCCTGGTAACAGCGCAGGAACCATCTGTAGTTATCTGACAGGAGGCTTATCAGACGGCCCTTTTCCTGCAGTCTGGTTCAGCGCTGGTACCAGTTGTTATTTAAAACCAGTGTTAAGAAAAGCAGAAGGGAAAGCAGGTCTTACAGTACGTGCTCTAAGCAGAAGCAATAAAAATCCCATGTACATCAAATATAAATCATCCAAACTGTAGTTACAAAAGTTCCAGTGTGGTCATTTACTAAACGTAAAGTTCAGACTCAATGGGAACAAAGTCTTGTATAATACAAGTGGAAGGAGGAGACACTCGACTATAGCACAGAGATGAATGAAAACACTGACGACTTCCAGAATAATAAACGACTTCTAGGGTTTTAGTTTCAGCTGTGAGATGCGTAATAGTTTAAAAATTAAAACCTTAGTCTCTGTCCAACGTTAACATTCAGTCAAGGCAGGTTTTTCTGCTGTAGTTTATCGTGAGCACGTGCTGACAAGCTGCACCCAGCCCCTTCGTGCAGGTGTGGCACAAACGTCACGCAGGAAGTCACATGGTGGTAAAACAAAGAGGTCACAGCGGGTGGTGAGCTCATGTAGTGTGATACAACATAGACGTAGCACTGACTGTGGGTCATCCATGTTTCCTAAACTCTGTCTGTTTTATGTAAATACAGCACTGTGTAATTTATTACATGCTCACTTAGGTCCAGCATCTTTGTGTCTCACTGGTACTTGTTAAGTTGCGTAAGTTGACATGCTATTGTTTTGCATGAGGAAATTGTTGCTGGAAAGCTTTACATGTATGACGGTGTTACCACGTGTCCGTGTCATACGTGAGCTATTGACCCTTATCTGCCACCGCGTGTCCTAGGTGTGACCCATGCGTCAGTTTGGGCAGCCTGCATCTCCTTCCTGAGCGCTGGGGTTCCCCCTGCGCTCAGGACGTCGGCACAGGGAATCCTGCAAGGCCTGCACCTCGGGCTGGGCCGTGGCTGTGGAGCCATGGTGGGCGGAGTGTTAGTCAACTACTTTGGTATGACGCAACATTTAGATAGTCACTCACACACAGAGTAACTAAGTGATGTCATATTGTGGGTAAATAGTTTATCCAGAGAGTTTTATGTCCATTGGCTGGTGTTTCCATATCTTTCCTATTCCAGATTGAATTAAATGTTTGTGCCATAGTTCTCGCTTTCTTTTGCAGGTGCTGCAGCAACCTTCAGAGGAATTGGCATGGCCTCCCTTGTCATCCTCCTCATCTTCTCCTTAATCCAGTGTCTGACTGGAGAAGCTGAGGACCAAGGTTTGTTAAAACAAAGATATTTCAAGGTTTTAATGTGAGAAATGTGTCAAGTGACAAGAAGTGTCAGATTTTCTGGAGGCACATTTTAATAAAGATTCCCACCAAAATTTTCATCGAAGACAAATTTGAATCTTTTCTTTCCTCGCAGAGGACAAAATGCTGGCTGAGAACATCCCGGTCCCCTCCAGTCCGGTTCCCATTGCCACCATCGACCTGGTGCAAAGCCAGAACTCTGTGAGCAGCCTGGCCCCGGCCGCCACGCTGCCTGCCAAGAAGACGAAGCATCAGGAGGACCAGGAGGACTTGAACCAGCCGGCGTGGGTGCTCTCTGGCTCCCCCTGGGTCACCATCACCTTTGCCATTGTTCAGATCAGAGAGATGATCAACATGTTGAAGAGCAACAGGCCACCTTCAGAGAATGAACCTCTGCAGGTGAACAAAACGTTACTCAACCGGCACAATAGTGGTGGTGGTTAGCACTGTGGGTGTTCTGGGTTTGATCCTCAGTCCAAAGACATGTAGTCAGGTCACCTGGTGGTTCTAAAATGCCTTTAGGTGTGGCGTCGCCGGCTAAGCACTTTAATTGCTGCACAGGGTTAAAAGAGAAAAAGTCCTGCTTCTAGACGCAGTCTCCAGTTTACTGTAGCTACTGTAGCGGCCTGTGAAACTGCAGCACGGTAGCTGAGGTAGTACTTCAAACAGCATTTTATATTCTCTTACAGTATCTATCTGTCACACTGTAACAGGCAACTGCTGTATAACAGGATGTAACGCAAACTGTAATTACAATAGAGTATTAAAGAGGATTTGGGGATATTCATCAGTGATATAATGTAGACCTACTACAATAATAAGGGTTGGAAAACCTTGAAATATTCCATGTCCTAACGTTCTGCTCTGTGAATCAGCGATTATCCTACATTTAGACCTGCTGTATAAAATGCTCAGTGATGTGTGACTTTGACAGCGCAATGTGTAACTTGCTTAACTTTCACTGCACCAAAATAAAATGAAAGCAAGATCTCCAGCCTGCCCATTTCCCCAGAAACACGCTCTCCAGGTAAAGAACATGAACTGAGTTCATGCACACACTGTAGCTCCATACTGGAACGAGAGAAACCGCTACTGCTGTGTATGGTGCTGTGACAGACGAGTGTTTAACACAGTCGTGAGAAAACGGGACTTTATCCTAGTAGTTTAAGAACAGACATGAGCCTTAAGTAGTTTTTCTGAGATGAAAACTCATTTTCTATATGTTATTTTTCATGTTCATGTTTTAGGGTGGTTTGAATGTGACAGACACGGCTGCAGTACTAATGGATGCTCTACAATAATATCACACTGTTTCCACCTCCTTTGTCTGTGTTGTGCGTGTGGTAGTTTAATGACTGTGTGGGAAATGTTTGTTTTACTAATCTGTACTAATCTGAACCTTCTGACGCTCCTTCTTCTAACGGCCGCCCACACTCGCACACGCTGAAGAAAGGTGAGATGTCGTTTGCATGCAAAGGTCAATGGAAAGCTGCTGTGCTACGTGTGCGTCTGTGCATTCCAGAGGTTCCCTGGGTGCTTGGTGCGTGTTTGTTGCTGTGTCCTGTGGTGATAACGGTGACTCATCTAGGCCCGTGTGTGGTATGTGGGTGTGTACGTGCATGCGTCCGTCGTTGCATGTCTGTGAAAAGTCCCACGCTCCACTAATGACGTTGTGTGAGGTGCATGCATGTCTGACTTACTGGATGACCCCGTGACCCCCACCTGTGTGGTGGCCATGTTGGGCATCCCCAGCTTTTAACCAGTTCACCACTGATTCATTTGATGTTGAGTATCTCAGGTTAGTCCAGCGACTGCGGTTCTTGGTCTAGTTTAGCTCTTAGACTTCTCTAAGGGTGTTTTCAGGCTAATAACTGGCTGCGCTGGTCTGAATCAGTGGATGAGTTTGTTAAGCTGTGTGTTCTCCTGAAATGAACTAATCCTCTGCTTTGATGTTTGTGTTTCTAGTTTTGTGTCTGCAACTCAATCATCCATGTCCTGTAGTGTTTAGGGTATTACCCAGGATACAGTGCGTTAGATGTGCTCTTCACGTTTCAGTCACAGTACATTCCCTACAGAAACTACTAGGAAAATACAGAAATGTTTGTTGCACATGACTCATCAGTAGCTTGTTCACAGACATTATAGTATTTCCATATTCACCTGGTGCAGGATTAAAACTTAAATGTCGCATATTTGCAGATGTACTTGATCTTCACTAACTGTAACAGTGTGGAAATGTTTGCTTTAAACTTTCATTTTACTCCAGGGAAACATCTTATCATAAGTAAACTGGCAGCATTTGTGCAGCGTAGCTGTAAAGATGCAACATCCTGCTGCACAACTAGGTTGTACAATAAACTCTACAGACAAGAGTCAAACTCTGAAGACATTGCGCGTATGATCTACATCAGTTTCACCGTTTGAACGGAGATGTACCTCAAACTAATCCCAGTCACATGGAGGCTGCTGATTGTCAGCTTTGCATGTTGTCAGATTCATCGCTGTTTCGCTCTTGTTGCCAGGAACCTAGTGAGCAGACGTCGGCTGAGCGTGTGGCGGCGGAGACGTCACACAGCGGCGCAGATCCACCCCCAGCCGCCGCAGAAGCGCCTACACAACCAAACACCACAGCACCCACAGACTCTGACAACGACCAAACACATGCGTCCTCAGACAGAGGAGCGTCTGACGAAAAGCCAACGTCGACAGCAGAAGACACAGACTGACTGTCCAACTAGAAGGTTTTAAAGCCACACACTGAACTTTGTTACTGCACAAATATCCATATAATGAATCTGATGGTTTTGAATTCAGCTCTACGGCAGGTACTCTGTCATACTGGTAACGTTTCCTCTACTGTTGCACTTGTGTAAAGATTAAATATGTATCCTCAACAATAAGCTTGTATTGAAGTGTATGATGGAAAAAGGCTGAAAAAAATCAATGAACTTTGGAAACAAGTTAAAATACTTCAACTGCCATTTAACTACTGATTTTTGTACTTGTCTTAAGACATGTTTCAGGGAGTTCTTTTGTATTTGGGGTGATTTTTTTATAGTTTGGTGAAAAGGGAAGTGTGTCTGACGCACCTGGCCGAGGAGGAGGAGCAAGGAGGGAAAGAATGTGCCTCTTATTATAAAGTTATTATTAATGTAGTGACATTTATTTAAAATGTGAAAGAAGAAATGCTGCGTTCAAGGGCAGCGCGGTGGTTAGTGTAGCGGTTAGCACTGTAGCCTCACAGCAAGCAGGGCCTGGGCTTTTGTGGAGTTTTCGTGTTCTCCCCGTGTCTGTGTGGGTTTTCCCACAGTTCACAGACATGCAGTCAAGTCAGCAAGTGCAACCACAAAGTAACAGCACAGAAATGTACCGATTCAAAGCTTTTTGTCCTCTTGACATAGACACTAGAGTCCGAAAAAACAAAACGCAGTCCAAGGTCAATGTTGCCTGTTGTCTTTGTTAGGATTTGCTAAACCATGTGCAGGAGGAATTAATTACTGGAAAATAACGTATATTGTGAATTTAGACGACGATTGTTGAGTTTTGGTGGAGAATCATATACAGCAGGTTCAGGTTTTAAGGGACCTCTCTCTGGTTGGGTTATGCTCTGTGGCTGAGGTGGGGGAACATTTATCAGAGCAGTATTTTTCAGTCATTTCATTGCTTCTTTCAACCGAAATATACTGTGTGAGAAGATTAGTAGACGAGTGTGAAGAAGTGTTTGTTTCAATGCTGCCGAAAGCCTTTGATTTGTCAGTGTTGTCTAACTTATTTTTCCAGCAGTGACCTTATTACCTTCTGCAGTAATGATCATTTTGTAACGTGCAGGATGGCGCTTGTGGTTTTTAAGCCTTATTCCATTGGTTTTGTATGAAGCTGACAGTTTTTAAGACTTTATCCGCTAAAGAAATTTTGTTTACTCTGTCATGGATGATGAAAATGTGTTTAAGTTATAACCTAATGTCAGTCTACTTCAGTGAGCGGTAATGAAGTTCATCATTGTTTAATTGTAAGGAAAATACATATTAAATGTATTTGGTGGTGTAACAGTAGCAGCATAGTTTCTTTTAAATTTAAGCCCAGACTGAACTTAATCTTGAGCTGTTTGTGTTGGAAGCTGTTTAGCTGGTTTATTTGTTGAAACAGGAGGAGGAAGAGCTGCAGATTACTCCCATTAATGAAAGATAATTTAACAGTCAATTTATTTGGTCTGCATCAGCAGGTTTGATGATTAAAGATCCAGAACTGTACAAAAAGAAATTCAAGGTCCACCTACTACAGTAATTTGTTTTTCCATATCCATACACCAGACTTGTCGAAAAGCTCGCCTGCCCTGACGCCGCTTAGTGACACTGAGGTTAAGTTAACTTAAGGTTTCAGATGATGATCCATGACGCTGCAACTTCCTCACCAGCTTTAGATCGTTCGATCTAAAGCTTTACTTTCCTTAAAGCCGACGGTGTTGGTTGGACGTGCTGCTGCAGAGGGTCTTTCAGGAACATGTAGTGTTTTAAAGCAGACACTTGATGGCAGTAGAGGTCTGGGAGTGTTGGGGCGTTGAACGGCTCAAACCAACCTCTGTGTATGTGTGTGAGCGTGTGGAGGGTTATTGAGGTCACGGTGCGCCTGCTACTGATGGGTGTGTGTGTGGGAGGACAGTAATAGGCTTCCTCAAAAACTAGACGATGTGCTGTCATGAAATATATATATAATAAAAATAATAAACTCAAACCCGTCTTGGCACGCTCATGCTGTCTGATATCCATGGAGAAATTTCATCAGCCCCTCTGCTGTTGATGCTGCTGCTGTTTTGTCTTGCACAGTCCTTAGTAATGAACAGTGTAATACTGTCAGGACTGTGAACCGGTGAACAATACTGTACGTCTCAATTCAAATGACGCGCAGGGTTGAGGTAAGACCGGCTTTAAATCGCTGGAAATTAGAGGGAATTACTGCGGCGCTGACCTACAGTCGTTTCCATTGACTGGAACAAAGAAAGTTGTACATGTTCATCACTGCAGCATCTTGCTTCCAGGACAATTTCTTATTTAGCTGCTTGTAGACGCAGAAGCTGTGACTTTCTTGCGCTGCACGTGTTGTCTCTGACCTAATCAATTCCACCGATTACTGAAATCTCACTGAGTTCTTATAAACTGTGTCATCAACAGTGTGTAGTTTGTGCTTTTAAAGCACAGTTTGAACCAAATTCTTAAAGCAAAGGTCATTTTCCACCTTCTCAGCTTCTCAGCATCCTGTTTTTTCTCTTTCTCTAACTCGCTTAACTTTTTTCCACTCAGCATGAAAAAATGCTTTTATCCTCCACCTCTACACCTGCACATTAAAAGTAGTTGATGTAAAGCTCATGTTAATATCCCAGAAAAGGCGCAATCGCATGATCTAAACACAATAAAGGATTATGCTAATCCTTTGCTTCTAGCAAACTCCTCTACAGATACGAACTGAAACAGTCTTCGTCGTTTTCCTCCCTGTGGCGTAGCCAAGATGTGAGCCAGATGCTCTGACTGTTGTGTCTTCAAAGTCCCTCAGGAAAGATCCAAATTGAGTTGAACATATTACCATGTAGCACGTGGTGGACCACAGTTTAGTTGGTAGACTGTTCAGTACAAGCGACGTCTCTAACGCTAGAGACACAGAACAGGCATCTGGTTTGTTTGTGATCATTTGTGCCCCTGGAACTAACTTTACACCTTTAGTAGGAGACATAGTGTTATTATGTCTAAAGTGGTCGACTTAAAGGGGGTTTCAAAGTGTGTAAGTGTTCCTGTTTGAATAATAACACAAGAGTATCATACTAAGCCACGTACTTGTGTTTTATTTGGACTGTCTGCGCTGCACACAGTGGTGAAACCCACACACTGTAGGCCCTGCAGGGCAATCTGCAGGAGACCACCAAGCTAAGTGACTAAAGTGTGAAGTGTAACGGAGGAGACAACAGAGCAGGCTGCAGGTTAAAGAGGAGACTAGTGCTGACGCCGTTTCAGAAAACCCCGAGATGACCCCAAGCTCCTGCAGCACAGCAATGCAATCAGCACCACCTGAGTCAAGGCTGAGTCAGAGTCAAGGCCACAGCGAGTCATGTTATTGGCAGGAGGCTTCAAACGGCATCACATGGCTGCACGCCTCTCATTACCTCTTTGAACTGACGAAGTTAGTTGTGACTCTAAAAACAACCTGCACGAGACGCATGGCACCACAACAAATTTCCCGTTTGGTGCTTGCATCATCGGTTCACTTCTAAATGTGAAACTCCCAAGGCTGCGTCTGTCTGTGTATTAACTTACAGAAAACTGAAACTTAAATCCATCTAACATTTCCAGGGTCTCTCCAAGGGACTGAAAGTAAAGTTAAAGATTTTATGAGACATATACTGCCTGGCAGAAAGGCTACGACTTTAGTCTGTTACTGAATCCTAAGCTTCTACACTGTAGTCTTGTTATGCTGAATAAATCAAATAAATGCATGTTTAGATGATTGCTAAAGGTTATTTATTTACTAGAAACAACATTGTTTAATGTTAGCTACTTATCTGTCTGCCTGTATTGGACTATTGTATAGGGAGGCTCTTTCTACAGTGGCTAGAATTTGTTTCATTTTACGGTGTAAGGTGAAAATGCATATTGCGAGTCATAACTGTAATTTTAAAAGCAATAATTACTGAGTGATGACTAGCAGGGCGGCGTGCTCTTGTTTTCCCAACAAAAAGGTCTCGAGTTCAATTCCCAGCAGTCAGCTTCAGCTTGCAGTTAGGTTGGTGGCAGATTCTTGCCTGTAGGTGTGAACGTGAGTGAGCGTCTCTCTACAGGTCTGTGGCTCTGCTGGCGACCTGTCCAGGGTGAACCGTGACCGCTGGTATGGGCCCAACGGGACAACCTCAAAAGCAGGTGAATGTAGAAAGAGTGTGAGTGATTACAAGCCCATGCTAATGCTGTCAAACTGTTATTTTAGTTTGATGCCTAACATAAATGACTTTCTTAGCTAATTAACTTGCTGTTACATAGCAGTCGCTGAATTATACCTGCATCAAACAAAATACGGTAACGTACAGTTCTTTGCAAAGGTTTTAGGCAGGTGTGAAAAATGCTGTAAACACAGAAAGCTTTCAGAAATGGACGTGTTAAACGTTTATTTTCAGAAATGAACAAAATGCAGTGACTGAACGACAGAGAATCTGAACCACATCAATGTTTGCTGTCACCACCCTTTGCCTTCAAACAGCAGCAGTTCTTCCAGGTTCACTTGCTCAGTGTTTGAAGGAACTGGGCTGTAGGTTGTTCCAACATCTAGAGAACTAACCACAGATCTTCTGTGGATGCAGGGTTTCTACATCCTTCTGTCTCTTCATGTGATCCCAGACACACATGATGATGCTGAGATCAGGGCTCTGTGGGGCCAAGCATCACTTCCAGTACTGATGTAGTGACACCAAATATTGATTTGTTATTATTATTATTATTTATTTTGTTGTTATTATTATTATTTATATTTCTGAAAGCTTTCGTTGTTTACAGCATTTTTCACACCTGCCTAAAACGTTTGCATAGTACTGTATGTTACAGTACCAGCGTGTTTGTTAGCTTTTGAATTTATTGTATAAATTATATGGCTCACTCATCAGCTGAACCTCTCGCACCTGCAGGCAGTTTAGAGTCTCCAGTTAACCTAAGTGCTTGTGTCAGGACTGTAGGAGGAAGCCGGAGCACAGAGAAACACGCGAAGTCCGCTGTGTGGCAACGCTGCTAACCACTAGATGTTGGTGCATGTTCTGTGGTGGCTATTCAATTAGTTTAACACAAGTTAGCAGGTTAGTCAGTGGAGGTTGGAACAACACTGTGAAAAATGCACAGACGTTTGTATACTTTTTGTTTTGATGTTTTAAATGAGACAGCTTGACTCGTCGCTACCATAGCTGGATGATGACATGTTTGATCACGTATTGTTTTACACTATGTGTGCAGAGCTCAGTGAGCGCTGTGGTGTGAACCGAGTGCAGCTAACTACGATATATAAAAGCAGACAGCTGTCATGGTTGGTTGGCGTCACCCCGCTGGTCCTGCTCACACAGCGTCTTCCCTGGTTACACGCAGGCTGCAGTGTCACCTGGACGCTCAACGCACGCTGTCAGGCTTTATTGGCCACCTACGTTTGTATGAGCCGCGATTAACTCATATCTTTTTACGGAGACTTCTTCTTTTTACAGGGAGGAGTGTTGCTGACGGCCATGCGTCATACAGTAATTCCAGCAGGTCATGATATTCATAACCACAAATGTTCTGGATCAAGTGCAAACACAGGTAAGAGGCATTCGTTTGGATGAGGTTATTAATCAAGCCCAGTGTTTTCTCTCCTCCTTGTCCTTGCTGTATGTACCGTATATTATACCCGTGAATATGCAAGGTCAGCAAAACATGCAGATGTATTTAAGATGAATGCAAAGATAAAATTTTGCCTAATAGCGTTTGGCAGAATTAGTTTCAAATGTTTTAGGACGTGATATTCCCAGAGTTTCTCGGGGAAGCGTCTCTGGTCTTCTTACGGTCTGAAAAACCTTCAAGGTTCCTTTTAGGGGCTTTTGCACTGCACAGTGTGTGAGAACATTAATGTGTTTTAAAACATCTTAAGCGCATTACAAGTGTGTTACGCGCCATTCTGTTTGTTTAATCACATTTTGAAATGACATGCATCATTATCAAGGGAGGAAATTAACATTTCTATCAATTGGCCACAATGGTTAGTGGCTTCCAGAGTTTGCCAGAACCTTTTAGTGTTTCAGCAGCCAAATATGATTTTGTAAAAAAAAAAAAAAGGGTCTCAGAAGGATTGAAGGTTTAGCTACAGGCTGACTGTGCCTTGTATCTTTAACAGATTAGCTACTGTATGTTGGTGGTTTCTATTAATTACAGTCAGCTCACTGTCAAATACGAAAGAAAAGTTGTTTTATATAAAATGACTAACAGACCAATCGCAGAAGCATTTTCTCTTGCCTTTTATAATTTATTGAGTTTTCTGTGCCACATTTCTGCAACACTGGTTGATTATAATATTCTACTGATCATGTGTTTAAGGATTTGGTATGATGATAATTACTAATTTCTTTAATTAAGAGAAAGCTAAGTAACACTACAGACAAACATATATTATACTGAGACTGGTCTTATATCCTCCAAATATTAACACCATAATCCTGGTTTATTGCTTTGTGTGTCAAGTTGTTGCACGTTTGGTTATAGTTGAAATAAGAATTCCTAACCTTGCTTATGTCAGAAACTTGAGTCATGGCAACTGGACGTCTTCTATTTCTATTTTAGAAGACGTCCAGTTGCCACGACTCAACCTTTCAGGTCAGCTCTGACAGGTTCGGTGGCATCAGGGGCACTAGGGGAAAAGAGAGGCAGGTTACTGGGAGCCAAGATACCTGGTGGGTTGTAACCAGAATGGGGCCAGATCTCTCCAAGTGTAACTGGAGCAGAAGGAGAGAACAGCAACAGGTGGATGGAGCAGACTCAGATAATGGGTCCAATTCTCACTCCACCTGTGATCAGCCTGAGACTCCTTAAAACACTCATTAGTTCTGCTTCCAAATCCAAAAACAAAGTGTTCCAGAAAGTTTTAATACCGACAGAAAAGTCTCCCAGAGAGACAAAAATACCGACTCACTAACCCGTTGGGCTGAGAGAGTGGGTGGAATAAAAAATCCTCCTTAATGCTCAATCAAAAGACAGAGAGAAAACAAAGAACAAAATCCTCTGCTGCTTAATGGCAATCTAAAAACGACAGGTAAGTGCTGGTGTGAAACAGAGACTTGAGAGGACGAAGACCGACAGCAGCAGGATTCACCGCCATGGTGTAAATCTTGCGTCTGTCTATATGGAGGAGGGACGTCTGGGTGAGAGGCAGACCTTCTGACCGGGGGAGTGGGAGAGAGCAGGGGAGCTCGGTCCTCCAACCAGCAGGGGCAGAGCTACTCTGCCGTCGTCCGCATGTAGAAAGCTTCAAGTTTAAAAGCTACAAGGGAAAACATGAGCTGACGTAGAAGAGGAAGCGTGAGATAAGTTGAAACATGAGCGGGAGACGAGATGACACAGAGTCAACGCTGTAGGAAGTCCGAGCCATAGGTCGTCTGACGATCTGCTGATCTGTGAATGGTGACGGAGTTTATAAGAAGCTGAGCAAGACGAACCATGAGGTTAGTAAGTAAAGTTAGACTGAACCAGGAGAGACTCAACAGAAAACAGGCGTGTTACACAAGTTCGTGTTGAGCTGGTTGACAAACCTCTGCTGGTCTTGGGCTGAGCCTGAGCACTTACAGTATCCTCTGAGGTTCCTACTCTAACAGACAGAGACGTGTACAAACAAAGGTCTTGTTGTTTCCTCATCCTTTCCAGTAACCTCTTACAAATGTCATGTTCTTCATCTGGTACGTTGAATGTTGGAGCTGAAGTCCGTAGTGTTTTTAGTTTCGCACAGATATTTGAGAACCAAGGAGCCTTATGGACCTGGATCCAAAATTGTGCTTTGTATCATCTTCAGCTTCAGATTCTGGAACAATATATTATATAGTAACGCACAATGCACATATAAGATGCTAATGGTTAATGTTGTAGACGTCTTTTCGTCAATGACATAAAATGGAAATACTTAAGTGATGTGTTTTTTAAGTTTGATACTGATACATGATAACTTCATGTATCAGTCTGCATAAGTTATTGTGTGTAGTTCTCACAATATACTAAATGAAAGGCTCAGAAGCATCTACTCATTTTTGCCATAACCTCTGTTTCTTCAAGCCTAAAAGTTTCCAAAACTCCCTCCATGCATAAAAGTCAGCATCAAACCCACACCACCCAACTCTGCTGTTTTTTTCCCTTCGCAGCAGCTGATAAACAGCTCAGCCCAATGTGGCTTCTCTGTGATGTGTATCATCACGTGTAGAAGACGTCTGCTCTGTAGCTGTGACCTTTTCCCCTCTCTCTAAAAAACACCTCCACAACTGATCCCACAGCAGCAGCCGTCACCTTCACCCCCCCCTCAGCACGGCTGCCTGGACATCAAAGGGAGAAAGGCTGGCGTGGCACCAAAGTCACACTTCAGTTTACCTTCTGTGACTTCTCTGTGAAATAAATTCAAGAGTGTATGTTCAAATTTGCTTCGCCTTTATTAGCTGCAGCACTGAAGTGACAAAAACATTACTGCATTTATATTTAAATTGTTCTGAAAATAAAAGCGATGATGATCATTGCTTTACATTGATTTACTGAAAACCCCTTAGAGATAAATAACCATCTCTTTTTCCATAGCTTCCCTTCATTTCTGTTTCCATTCACAACGACACAGCGAAAGGCGCTTTACAGATCAACGCTCAAGACCTTTCAGAAATCCAAAAATTCAACTAACTATAAGAAAACCCAACAAGCCTCGCTTGAATATATATATCAATACAAACAGCTTTATTTTTCCTCCACCAGAACCAGGCCATCTGCCTCGACATGCTGATGAGTTGGATGAGTTGAGTGTCGATGTTAACTCAGTGTGATCTAAAAGCAAATAAACTCTGAAGCTGTTCTAGGATAAATATTTAAATGTCATTAATCAGCCAAAGGAACTATGGACATAGTACAAGCCCGTGTAAGGTGTGTAGAAACATCCGTAGTGTACGTAGCAGCAGCTATGCAATAATGAACAATATCTGTAGTAGCATCACTAACAACAATAGTAGTAGTAACAAGTGATTGAGTCTGGAGTAATAATAGTACTGTAGTGACAGCTGGATTGTTCCTTAGTAAGTAAATTTGATGCTTTTCTTAATACTGTAGGTTTTACTTAAGTTTAAGTTATTATTATTATTATTATTAGCGGTAGTTTTTCTCTTTCACTGTTCTTCTTCCTGCTGATTTGCGACTTCTTAATAGTTTTTACCTTTGTAAATATTACGCACTAAACAACACTTGCGTGTCTTCGAAGGTTCTATATGAGTGACGCTAGTATTGCTATGGTGTCCTGCTAAATGTGTCATAGCGGTGTGTACGACACTTTTGGTCAGACTTGCTCCAAACCTTTTTCCTTCAGCTGCTGGTCGAGCAGGACAACACAGGGAGACCTTTTGTCCCAGCTGGGATCAATTGCTCCACAGATGACACCCACCCTGCCAGGCCTTTCTGTGGGTGGCCGGTGGCCCAGCAGGAGAGCAGCACTTTGCATCTGAAGGGTTGTAGCTGAGACTTACGTTGATTCTAAATGACGCTGCTCCGAAGGCTTTTGTTCTTACTGCGTTTATTCGACTTTGACGTAATTATTAATACCTGGGATTTGTGGATTCGTTTTCTGTGTAGTTGTCTGTTTAGTTTTCTTAAACCATACTTTGTTAAATGAGATGATGCTAAATAAACAAATAAACTGAACTGAATTGGACTATATTACATACTGTGAAGTGTATAAACATAATTTTTTGTTTCCCATGTGAAAATTTAAAAAAATGCAACAGAATGTTCAAACAATCTCCCAAAAATCATCTAAATGTTGTGAGCAAATATTTATTAATATAAGTTATAGGTATCAGCTCTCCAGACAAGTTGATGAGGTGGCTCAGACCTAAGATCACATAGTGAGAAAGCACTACTGAACAACTGATTGGTGCAGAACAGGAGGATACAGTAGCATGAGATGCTGAATAGACCTTCAACCAACCCACAAACTGTGGGTGAATCACCTTTTAGCGATTGCCGCATTAAATGACATTTCCCCTCTGCCTTTACTGCATGAATATTTAGAAATTAGAGTTTTACCGTGGAGTGTATTCCAAACAAGTCAAAGCAAGGCTGTATTCATTGCTAATTCAAAGGTAATTCGAGTTGCTTTACATATGCAAGTGTCTAAGACCAGACTAGGAGTTTCCTCACAAGCAAACGTCAGCGTGTCAGAGTCAGCCCCCAGCTCTTCACCACGCTGGTTCCCCTCAGGGCTGTGTGCCGAGCCCCCTACCGTTTGCCCCCGTATACCCACGACTGCGCTCCATCCCACCCAACCAACACTATCATCCACCCACCAGAGTTTTCCACTGACACCCTGGTTGGGGTATTTGCAGTGATAGAGAGTAAAGAAATACGTCCTAATTACCAGAGGGGGCATGTTCGCTTCCCAGAGGAATCTGTTTCTCAAGGCAGTACTTGATGTGTGTAATATAAAGTGGTACCACGGCAGCAGGAGCTGTGTAATACCTTTATTACTAAAGTTAATTTTAGTAATAAAATAAAAAATACTTAATATTTAAACAACAAGATGCCAAAAAGTGAAAGCTGCTGTTGTCAAACATTCAATAAACTTTAAAATGTGCCTTGCACTTCTGTCATGGTTGTATAATAATTACGACTACTAATAATAACTACTACATAAGACTTTTTATGTTTACAGTTTAGAGGGCTAGAAGGTAATTTTAATGAAAAGAGGAGCAAAGTGACGTCAAACTCCTAAATCACTCACATCGCAGCCGACACCTGTTAATTCCTCACGTCGCCCATTTTCTTTACGTTCACGTTTATATTTGCATGTTTCTCGCTTAACACATGCTTCATTTCCTAGATAACTAAAGTGATTGGGAGTTTCCTCCTTGAAAGAAAACCCTCTGACAACCGTGCTGTTTCATGCTGTTGAGTAAGAGCCACAGATATGACGGAGGTTTTAGGAACCTACAGGAGGAAAGTACAGTAGATGTTTTTGATTTGGACAAAACACAAGTATTTGCATTGTGCAAAGCTTAACTTTCACTAAAGTTAGATAAAGCTAAATAAACACGTTGCTCTTATACATTGTTTGGGCATTTTCTAAGTATGTTTGTCACTTACTTCAAATTTTTAGGAACAGGTGCATGGTTGAGTTATTTCTGCCTATTTCTGGATAAAGAGTCGATAAATGCAGGAATGTAGAAGCCAAGCTACAGATTCACAGTTGCGTCAGGATTTTCTCCCCTTTGTGATGTCATGAGGGGAACAGAGACATAGTCCGGTAGTTGGCTCTGGCCAAGCGCTGCCCACCACATCCCAGCGTTGTCGGCAACGCAGCCCTCCTAATTATATTTGACCATCACCCCACGTGATCCCGTCTACATGGACCACACGTCACCTGGAGATGTCTCTGACGCAGGTTGCGTGCAGTCGGTGGCGCGTTTCGCATCCTTCGGCTCCTCAGGATCCCGTTTTGTGACACCACAAAGGGATAAAATATGGGAAACGTAAGCGAGCAAGTCGTTAAATACAGATAAACTGTTTTCTCCTGTGGCATCATGTTCATGCGGTCGCCTCCCTTGACAATATGTGATGTCTGATTAAAGGCAGATACATCTTTATTTCCTCTGTGTGTTTGGCCCTGTTGTGTCTGCACTGTCATATGAGTGTGTGCATTAGTTAATGTCACCAAGACAAATCCCTGTGCATTCATTGTGCTTGGCAGGTAAAGTGATACTGGTTGTGATGTGCTGCACGGACGTGGGCAGAGCAACGTGGGTACTTGTGCGTGAGGAGCCCTAAGTTGCAGAGGTTTTTTTCTAATTGAGTCAGGGACTTATGCTGGTAAGGTAGGCGTGTGAGTGGGGGGGGGACTAATCCCAAGCTGCTGTTGTTTTTCGTGCCTGCTGGCTTGAGATCAAAAACTTAACAGCAATAATCATGCAAAATGTGTGGCTTCACTTCAAAGCCTGCCTCAACTATGCTCACACCCTTGTAGCTCGCATTGTTTCATCATTTTTACCAGTTTTAATTCTCTGCTCCTTCCTGTCCTCCGAGGGATGTTTGTCTCCTTCAGTGTTCATGTTTTGTCACCTGTCTGCATGTCGGTCCACGAGGGCTGAAGGCTGTCGTGACCTTTTCTGAGGCAGTCTGATGCGTTTAACTGATTAATCACACCTTAAGATAAAGTCAAACTTAGGTGGTGCCTCTGCCACGCACACACACACACACACACGCCACATCGAAGGCCAGCTGGTTTCTCTCTTACTGCAGTGTGTGGTCGTGGTGGAGGGAGCGTCAGCCTCTGCCTAGAGATAGCAGACACGTCAGACGTCAGCAGCACTCTCAGGGTGAGGATGCTGTGGGCGGCGAGGGTCACAGAGGCCCGTTTGTGGCCAAAATGGGCAAATCCCCTCCACGTCAGCCCACGGTCTGTCAGCAGGGAGGCACAGGGCTTCCCACCGCAGCTTTAAAGGTGTAACACAATGCATTTTAAGACCAGCAAAACTCCAGCGCACTAATGGAGCCTGGCCCACTTTAATTTAACCCACTACTTTCATGACACGGCGAATGATGCCAAGTCGTACTTTGCTCTAAATGTATAATGGATCCGACCTTAAAATCGAATTTTCAAAACGAAAGCAATTTTTATCTCGCTGAACATTTTTTGAACATTGCACAACTCAACTTAGAAAATCCAGCATGTTTTCATTGCTGTAGCACGTTTAATGAACGCGAGTCCAAATTTCCCCAGAAGAACCCCACCCACCCAAGAACGTTTTGACGAGCCACCGTAGAAATCAACGTTTGGGGTACTGAAATAAAAAAAGTCATTTAGCCTCTCTGACTTTGAAGTGGCTTTGGCTACAGCTTATGTAAAGTATTGATAAATGATGTTTTGGCAAATATCGGTTATTCAAATCATGCAGAAATTCTGAATAATTCCACATCGCACATATGCAAATTTGCAAGTGTATTGCTATGACTTACATGAACGTACGTCTGCCCAGCTGCTAGTGTAAATGCAGGTTAGCAGCTGTTAAATTCAATTCTTCATACGATGAAAACACATCAGCGAATAACCAGGCAAAGGGCTGAACCTGACAGGACAACATGGCTGAACGCCGTCAAAACCAGTGACGACTGACTAAACTCGAGTGATTCAGACTCATCAGAGGAATAAGTGTGAATGTTGTTTGACACGTTGGCTTTTGTAAGAATTTAACCTTCTTGCTACAGTGTAATCAATTAAACCACAAGGCCACAGAAAGAGCCCGCTTTAGAGCACGGTGAGTCATTTTCAATGTGTCAAATTTTTAACTCAAACGTAACATTTTAAGTCAACCTTTGCTGATGTGCGTGATATAATAAATGTGTGGCCTTGTTTAGTAGAGTCACATAGTGTTTGTCAACTTGAAAAAGAGGATTAATTTTCCCACACGTTTCTCGCCGTGAACACACTTCTTGGGTTTTTACACGACTGAAGGTGAATGAATGTTGGTTTGAGCATTATGACACCATTTATGGCTATTATCAGCCCTTATCACACACTGTAGTTCAGCATCATATCGCAACTGCCAGTGAGCCAGTAGGCGTTATCACCAGTACATATACATAAAGGACTTAAAAACAATAGCATTAAGATTTTAATCACCCAAAAATCTATTCTTTATGATTGTAGCACTGATAATTAATGTCCACGGCATGATGACGTGTCACCAAACCAGCTCCTAGGTTGGGCAGGGCCCCACTGAGCCACATCTACAGCCAACACGTCACTGGGTGGTGTAAGAGCGTCAGAGGCATGAATGCTCGCAATCATTCCAACAAAGCTGCAAAGGTAGATCACCGCTGGTAGTAGTCCTCAACCCCAACCACTCCCCAACGCACTTTGATGCATCTTTGCCATGTGCTGTGATCAGCTTGTTCCAAGTTATGGGAATTTCTGACAACATCGATGTTTGTATGACATGACCAAATGGCTGTTTATGGCTACTGCAGCTAAATAAAATGTAAAAGTTGTTTTTTTATTTGTATTTTAACTCAACTCATGCAAGATTCGATTTCTTTTAATGTGTCCAGCACTTGACACCGCACTTGGAGACTGCACCTTATTCAGAGATGATTTTAACTTAAAGTAGCGGATGCAAATGAAGGCAGCACATTTCCACGCTGGCACATTTGCAGACAGCAGGGCCCCTATAGCTGTTTCTGCAGTAAAGTTTCACACACATAAACACACTGCAGGAACACTGTAGTCTCTGTATGTCACATAACCTCCGCCTACGCACACTACACCCACGCACATCCTTGCCCAAAACACCCACACGAGTGTAATGTGTGCAAAGACGCACACACGCACAGACACTCACACACACACACACACACACGTTGCCCCTATATACACTCCCCACCCACGCAGGCACACACGTGTTCAGTCAGACATAAGCCGCTCATACCATCCCACACTTTCTCAACAGACAGAAAGTAAGTCTCTAACCAGGGAGCCTCTGCACACACACACCGGCTTTAGTCCTGCATATTTACACTCATGCAAATTCTCTCAATACGCCGAAGCTTTGGCCTCGTGTGGCAGCGCAAACTCAAAGAATATGCGGCGCTGTAATAGCAACCCCCTCATCTGTTTAAACGACTGTCTGACCAGATATTTTGATTTCACACCGTTTGTTTTTTATTCCCAATTTAAAACGTGTGTGTCACAGCAACACGACTCTGGGTGGAGACTACAATGAGAGGAACCAAACTCTAGGCAAGAGGAGTGTTTGCTTTGTTTAGTTTTTTTAGTGACATGTCTTAACTCCTGTTTTTGGCATCACAGTCATGCTGTAACCCATATTCCCTCTAAATGAAAAGGGACACTTCATGACAAGCACTACCACTGCCTGGAGACTGAATCATGCTGCACTGTTGTTCCTCTACGTTTTTTTTTTTTTCTTGCTTCCTCCAAAGGAGGAACTTGGATGAAAAGAGCTTTTTTTAAAGCGCAAAGTGTTGAGGATGTGGGTTACTGGGGAGGGAGGAGACAGAGGGGAGGGAGAAGGGGAGCGGAGCAGCGTGGGCGCTCTGACAGGGCGCGGGGCTGACAGGCCCAGACGTGGGCGTGTCATTGAAATGTGTTCTTACTCCGGAGGGGGGGGAGAAGAAGAAGAAGAAGAAGAAGAAGAGAGAAAAAAGTTGCAGGGCGAAGAAGAAAAGGAGAAGAAGAGAGACAGGCAAGCTGCTGCAGAAATTAAATGAACAGGCGTCTCCTGAAATGTGAAATATGAAGAGGCTCTTTGCCAAGTGAGACACATCCACTGTTTGGAGGCTTCAGTGGGGAGGGGAGAAAACAAAAAAAGTGACGCCTACTCTGTGGAAATGATTGACAGGACAACATGAAAGCAGATTGCTGCTGTCGTGTGAAAACCTCGTAACGCTGGCTCTTGGCAGGTTTTAATGCTTTAAGGACTGAACTGAAAGATGAGTGGAGTCTTCTTTGGTTTGTGGAAATACATGGAAACTTGAAAAGGTGAACTGAAAATGGATGCGAGTGTTTTGGACAGATCCAAGGTTCTCCACCGACTCTACATAGTCTACGTAAACAATAAATCCTTCATGTTGGCTCAACTTAAAAAATGGAAATACAATACAAAACATTTCTCTACGGAGTGAATTTTAGGCTCTGACTGACGGCTGTGTTAAAATTTGATAGCAGGCTTTGACAGATACACAGGCAGTTAACCAGGACTAACATGGATTCAGGCTGAAATCATTAAGTCACAAGACAGGAGCGCGTTGGTGGGGGCGTGTAGTTTAAGATACTGATGAGACAATAATATATTCACAAACTCCAACTGAAGCAACCGAATCTTCAGTCATCTGGCCAACGCTCGGAACCAAAGTGACTTGACGTCAGGTGTGCAGAGGACAGAGCAAGCTAACAAACGAACAGCAGAAACTACATTTAATACAGCTCAGACAGTAGCGGCCTGTGAGCAGCACAGTGTCCAAGAGTATGCAGGGACAATAACCTGCACATATATCTGTGATGCACATCATAGAGGCACGTTTCTGTCTGCCTTAATATATTACATATATTATTATTTACATCTATTTATTTAACAAGAGAGCTTCATGCATAGGAGTCGGAACAAATGAGAAGTAACCTTCATCAGAGCCATCAGAGTGCGTCATCCACAGACTGTAGGTTAAAATGGGCTCTGTTGCATCGCGTCGTATCTTCTGGTGGTCATCTCTCATTAGAAGCTCTCCACCGCTTTGACAACATATATATTTGTTTTATATTTTTTTAAAGCACATAATACTTCCTCAGTACATGTTAATCATGCGTGTCCTTCCGTGAGAGACATTCATTCAGACTTCATTCAGCAAAAATAAACGGTCATGACATGAAGTGAACAGAGTGACTAGATGCTGATGTTTACCACTAACGTATTGCAACTGTTTCTTCAAAAGAGAAAAACTAGCATCTAAATGAGATTTGGGAACATTTTCTATGTAATTTTGTGTGATGACCTTGAGCGGACGTTTGTCTTCTGTACTAGCTATCACATAAATATAAACTAGAAAAGGAGCGATAGCAGTTTTAAGACAAGAGGCAGTGGTGTAAAACAGAATCAACTGGGAAACTGGGACTTGTGGGAACAGGCAGCCTGGGTGTCAACCTACCTCACAGTGTGGGTGGACATCCCATTTCCTGCCTGTCTCTTGTTGTAATTTGTTCTTGTTTGGTTCCTCTTGTTATTGTGTGTGTGTGTGTGTGTCTGTGTCTGTGTCTATGTGTGTAGGTGAGAGGAGGGAAGGGAGGGAACTAAGGGGAAAACTGATTTTCCTTCTTGTTCACCATTTCTTTCAGAAATGTATTTGATCCTCGTCTGCTCAGAGGCTGATCCACAAAAACACAGACAGAAGGTCATATCTGCATAATAACACACACACGCGCACGCACACACACACACACACACACACACACACACACACACACACACACACACACGCACACACAGCAGCCTGACAAGGATTTAGAGGCTGAAGGTGGGCGGACTGAAATCCTACCTGCACCATGTGTGCATTTGGAAAATACATCAAAAATATTTGCATGAAAGTTCATTGTTGACCTTGGAAATACAAAGTGTGACAAACTCATCGTGACCCAGTCCTTTGTTTGCTTTTTCTGTATCTTTCAACTGTATGACATAGCCTTTCACAATATTATTGTATTATTATTTAGTTAGTTGTTTGAAAAATGTAGCTGTAGCTTTGTGTCAGTAGCTGTTTAACCCCCAGTCATTGGTTATATATTTACACTTTATAATGGTAAACTAACTGGTAAAATAACATTTTGAGTGTTTTTTGTTTAATAAAACCTGACTTCCTGATTGGTTAATATTACAAATAATGACCAGCAAATACTGTCGGTAAAAGGTCAGGGGTCAACTACTGTACTACAGTATCTGGAGGAAATCAAAAGTCAGGTGCCATTCAAGCCCCAGAGCTGCAGTAAAATGAAACAGTTAACTGAGAGCAAACACACACTTGCGCTTAATTTAACTTCTATATTTCGCTGCGAGACGACGACCGGAAAAGTGAGCAGAGAGCTTGTAAATGTTTCTCTGCTACCAAGTGGCACCATCAGCCCTCATCAGCGACGCCAGCAGCTCGAATCAAATCTTCACACAATCTCGTCGACTGATTCCCCATCAATGAGCTATTTTGGGGAATTAGGCCAGTCATCACCAGTATAACACCCCAGGGAGGCAACAGTTTTTGTCAAACCCCTCTGCAGCACCTCCCAGAACTCTGTCATCCCACTGGCACCATTACACTCGGCACACAGCAGCCGAAAATACAATCAAATACAAAGACGTAGCATTTACACTTATACCTGCAGCTTCTTTGATGTGTCTTCAAAAGCCCCAATGATGTGAAAACTAGTATTTGTAGAGAGAGTCTGTGTGTGTGTTGGTGTGGGGGCGCATAGGGTGGGACTGCTTGCTTTTCACATCCACTAATTAATTTCCGAAGGAAACTAAAACAAATATCAAAGTAAAACTTCAGATTATACTGGGATATAGAATCCATTGGGAATATTGAGTTGATACCAAAAGGATTAAATACAAAAAAATAAGGTTGACTCAGAATTTCATGACTCATATAAAGCTACTATGATGCCTTGCAGACATTAAGGTAATGTGAACGTAGTAGCAGCTGTAGGGAGACAAGACAAAAACAAGCAATAGTCTCAGTAGAGTGAGCACAAGGTATATTTAATAGCAGTGGCATAAGTACTAGTAGTAGCATAAGCAGATAATAATAATTCAAGGTCTGGTGTGTTGGGTAATACACAAATGCACAGTATATATTTATACAGTGTGTATTTACTTAGTGTTAGTGTGACCACCACTTAATCTAATGGGCTTCATAGTTTTAAAAGCAACAGTAGCTGTAGATTTACAGTTTATTGGTGGTAGTGATGCCACTGAAGGCTACAGTAGTGCAGCAGAAGGTGGAAGGTGTAAACGCAAATACAAGTATGAGCAATATTAGTAGATTTGTATATAACTGCACAAACAACTGAAGTCAGTAAAAATAACGCTGGTCCAGGCCTTTAGGTACAGATCTGCTTTTAGTGTATGTTCTGGTAGTTGTAGCTGGATTGTTTAGCTATTGTCTGTGCTATTAGAGGTTGTAGCAGTAGCAATAGCAGCAGTTGTAGCGTTGGTACCAATAGTAGCAGTAGTCATAGTGGTCATCAGAGTAGTCCTGCCTGTGTAGGACCATAAATTAGGACTTTATCCAAGATAAGACAATCCTTTACCGATCCCACGTTGGGAAAAAGACAATTAGTGTAGGAGAGTTAGTAATCATAGTGTTATTGACAGTAACAATAGCAGTGGCAGAAATAGTGCAATGGTGAAATAGTAATTATTAAAAGTAAAATGGTAGAAACTGTTTGGTTGAAGTATTAGTAGTGGTAACACTGTCACAACAGGAAGCACAAGTACATTTGTAATAGTCATAATATTAATAGTAACAACAGTGTCGGTATCAGTATTAAGAATGAACGAAGTAGTACAAGCAGGGAAATCAGCTCTGTCTTTTCTTTGACCATTGACATCAGACACATTCACGCACACGCACACACACACACCTACACACACACACTGCAGTGAGGGCGTCCTGCTACCCACCTCCCTGTGTTGGAAACATTGCGCATGCTTCTGTTACACCTTTGCTGACTTTAAAATGAAGAAATCTGAATTGAACATTTGCATATGTTGTTTCACTGACGCACTTGTGGGGCGCTAAACTTTACAGACTCGCACATGACCAAAAACTTCCTGTACAGATTTCACTCAGTGATAGCTACCACACATGACTCTCTCATTGTTAACACGAGCCTCATGCCTGTGAAATAAAATAAATCAAGATGTCTGTTTAACAATCGTCTGCAGGAAATTCTAGTCACCACTGCTTTTGTTATATATATTCAGAATGTTTACTGTTGTGTTCATTATTTAATTTTCACAGAGTAGTCCCTTCCAAAATTTTAAGGTGAATCTGAACAAAATGATCACATTATAAGAAATGACAACACCGTCTATTTTGTGTCACAAGGTTTATAGATTGGACCACATATTTAATGAATGAGTCTACTTGTCCAACGTCAGACTACAGTATCGCCTACATTACTTCTGATATTTCCTCACAGTACGTTCGCATATTCCCTGATGTTTCCATGCATTAAATTGCGCAACATCCATCTCCATCATAACTTGGACATTTCAACTTTGAACTTAGTAGTAAGGACAAAAAGTAGGAACACGTATATAAATGTGACGTATGTCCCTGTATGATGCTACATAAATACATTGATCGCTTGAGAATGTACGGATGCTGGAACTTCACAGACACACGATGATATAGTTTACACAGTCTTGTCTGAAGCTGAATGTGTCTGACTTTGCACACGCACAGCTATCTACAGCAGATAGTAGCTACTCAAATGCTGGGATTTACATTTCCGCACGTAATGCGTACATGTACAGATGATATGATGATATATGATAAAATACTGACATCATATAAAACACACATACTACTAAATGTACATAATACAACATAAAATGTCTGTGTATATCTGTGTACCACATGCATCAAATGCCATAAAGGTGTAAAACAACCATACAGAATATTAGTAAAGAAAAAAGTGACATTTCCACTGTGTCAAGGTCAAACTGGTGACAAGGTCACTTCTGCAACAAGTTTAAACCTGATTCACAGGGATCAGACGGAAACTGCTCTGATTATGTAGTTGTTGCTTTTTATTGTCCAAATCCTGAAATAAGATCCCCCAACAACAATAATAACCGAGTTTGTGAACACGAAGTGTGCGCACTGCTGTGGCTGTGGGTGTTGAACCTGCCTGTGTTTGGTATTCCGTGCAGAAAGCCTCCCACGCCCCGTGTGTCCGCCCACGCGCGGATTTGCGTCACGCAGGGAGCAGCGTGGGCGAGCGAGAGAGAGAGCGAGAGAGACGCGGAATATCCCAGTTTATTCTGCGAGGTAGTCAAGTGGGTGGTGGTTAGTATGCGGCACAACGGAAGCGCTTACAATATAAAAGACTCACGCAATACAAAGCGTCTCCTTCCAGTTACAGTTAAGATAGTTTGATATACACCAGTATACACTATAATAATAGCAACCATTAAAGACTTAACAATAATCAATATAAAAGTGTATCTTATATAAAAATATTTTTTCTGACTACCTACAAAAGCTATTCTCGTATTTTTTAATTATTCTATTGACTATTCTCGTGATTCTCCTAGATATAATCTAATGTATAACATTAAAGTCAGTCGTTGTCTATGCATTGCACGTGTTTATATTTATTATATTCTTCTCTGTGCGCGCAGGCTCAACGCCTTTATTTTGACACCAGCCGGAAGTGCCTCGGTGCGTCTGTGTGTGGTCTGACGGTAGTGAAAAGCGCAGGGGAGTGGAGAGACGCAGGGAGAGAAGTCAAACACTCACACACACTCACACACACACACGCATCAAACGCGCATGTACAGGCAACATACACTTGGAGGCAAAAGGCTCCAGAAAACTAAGGTCCGCGGCTTTTTCTTATTCTTTCTCTCGTTTCCCTCTGAGCAGCGGGGGAAGGAAAAAGTTTCCCAAAAGGACAGAATCGCTGGGTCTCAGCGAGCAGACGCGACCAGACGCGACCAGACGCTCCTCGGGTCCTTTCTGCGTCCTGGAGATTATTGCTCAGCTTCTCCTTTGATTTGACATTTGCAGTTTTACGCGCCGTGCGCTTGCTGCGGACTCTCTTCCTTGTGAGTTTTCGCTTCGCACGAATCGACACCCGGGCTTTACACTGACAAACGCTGAAGGAAAAAGGAGAAGGAGAACCGAGCAAGGGCCGACCAACGGGGGCAACAACTCACCAGGTAGGCACAGTCAGATGCAATTCTGAATTCAATTCGGTCATATTGCAAATATAGCGAGTCAAAAATGACAGCTGTCATAAGAACGTAGAGACATCTGGAAAACAAATGCTTAGAAATGTCACTGGGAATAATACAAAGTCATTTATCCCATACACAGCTGTAAGACTCGACAATATTTAATTCGCCTTAAAAAGGCCTGAAGTACCTCAGAGGAATATTATAGTGCGATAGCTATAGACCAAAGCATGGCTTGATGCTGATCCTTTGAAGGTGTGTGAGTCTACAGTAAATACTAAAGGAGGTGCAGATACCTCAAAGCCCGATTATAGCTGTTCATAGTCGAATAAATGCACATTAAGCGAATTAAAGTGGCTTAAAAACTAGTTATAGCAATGTTCGCGTGCATGATCACAGCTTTTGACCTTCTGTGTCATAACTGCTTGGTTCATTTGTGTTGTGTGTTAGATGCTACATGCTATTTTTATAGCACTATTGCTTCACATAAAAGGGCAGACGGGTGCTGGGGACTATAATGACACCTCACACGGACTTGTATATGACCACATGAGGTCACAGCACTGATTGTGCCGTTGCTGTACACTGACAAACGGGGAAATTCCTCTCGAATCATGATGAAAATCATGAGATGTGCTGCTGCGTGGCTCTTAACCTGGAAGACTACAACACACCATCAGCACTCGAGTGTGTGTGTGCAGTGCAGTGCACGCCTTGCTTTTCCATGAGGAAACTTGCTAAACTTGCTTTGTGCTGAAGGGCTGCAGTCTGGGTTTGCCACCCAGAGCCACTTACTTACACCCCGATCACACATCTGTGGCTCCAGGATTTAGATGTTGTGCTTTTATACCTGCAGCTGCAGCTTCCAGGATTCTTTAATTGTCTTTGACGTTGTTTTTTTATTGGCAGTTCATGGACAATTTAGCTTCTACACACAGCAGCTAAGTGTAGCTGTTCGGGTCACACACAGCTTTGTGGAGAAAAAACATCTGTTCATTTTGTTGTGGTCTTCAATGTTAATCAAAGTATTTGTTTAGATGGAAATGGTGGAAAGTGATAAAAATCTGAGTGTAAGTTTAAGAAAAGATGACGGATAAGGGAGAACCTAGAAACAATGTTTCTTATTAAACCTTTTAATGTTTTTCTTCAAGTCTTCAAGTCTCCAAGTCTTTGGTGAGGAGTGATGATATTCAACTGAGAAACAGATTTGTTTAGTCATCTTTTTTCTTCTTCTTCCTGCTCCACTGTCTGATGTGTATGTTGTTTGTATCCCACTATGCAATATAATAGTTCTGATATTCACTGCCCCCCTGCTTCTGAAGTTGTTGATGTTGGCATGGCTCGCATCAAACTAAGCTTCACATACTAAGCTTTTGTTATTACTGTTCGATTAGAAAAGTTTTTAAGTTGTTTACAGACTTTCTGACGGATTTGTTGATTTGATAGATGGCAGGATGTTATATATGCACATTCCCTGTGTAGGTTTATAGAGTTTATAGTTAATGTGTATATATAATTTAAACATTTTAAGGCGCTGATAGAAAGACTGTTCAAATATTACAGAAATTCTGTGGGGAAACAGTGCCCTTATACATACTGTACTGTGTCCTGTAATAAGGTCCTGTGCCTTCACAGGGATCATATGTTTTTTCAAATCAAGGCTGTTGGTTTTAAATACTGTAGTGTTTCCCATAATAATTTCCCACTGGCTCGAGAAAGGAAATTGCATTTTGTTTGAATTTAGCAAAAGTGGACTTAATGTTAATATTCACCTCTAGTTCTACTTACTAATTACCAACTTACTAAAAACTCCTAACTCACTAATCACATTTACAAAAACATAATGAGTTTTTTTATGCAATCACACATAATCCCCATTAAAACACATTTGTGTCCTCTTCAGCTTGTTTGGAGTCTGTAGCAGAGCTTACAGCTAAAAAGTTTGACAAATTATATTAGAAGCGTGTGTGGGTGGATAAGAGAGAAACCGACAGCTACCAAGGCATATTGCAGTTACTGCAGCGCTGCTCAAATGTAATTGGAAGCTGGAGTTTTATGAACGCTAACAACTTAATTGCTGTTTCTCTTTATATTTCAGGTTTACTGTAGTTGCTCATTCAAGCATTTTAAAAGGACCCATAATGAGAGATCGCACTGAGAAGTGATCGAGATTTCTACTAAATGATTCTACAAAACAAACAACCACCTGGTACCACTGGCGTGTTGCTGCTGGTCTGCGTTGTGGACTTGCAAAACGCCAGGCCTCGTAAAACTGGCTAAGCTGTTTCAGCAGCGACAGCAGTAGAAGTAGCCGTCGGTAGGTGTAGACTTAATGAAGTGCAGGCAGTCTTCGAATTCTCTTAGGTAGCGTTTGTCTTGTCAGTTTTCCCTTCTCGCAGGCTGCGTTGGGGCCTGCCTGGCTCTCTGGGATGAGGCTCTCAGGGCCTATTCTGGGCGAGGCGAGCCCACCACCTACACATCCTGCAGGGGTGGAGAGAGGCATGTGGTCCTCCCAGCAACTCAGGCCTGTTGACTGCCACTCCTCTGTTAGCTAGGCCTCCGCAGGGCCTCACATGCACATAGGAAGAGTCAAAAACAAGCGTCTTTCAGATCACTACTGTTGCTTGCTCTCACTATACAGCGAAAAGTGACGTATGTTACAGTATGTGCAGATCCGAGGGTTTCTCTCTTTTGTGAGGATTGAGATCTAAGTCAGAGGGAATGACATCGCTTTGGTAGGAAAATCTGACGAGCTGCCTGTTGAACTGACCAGTTTATTCCAAATGTTTATTCCTAGTCGTTGTGCAAACGTTGAAACTACAATGTAGTTATGCAACTTTTGCACACATCCACACAAAGACTAAGTCACATCCACACAAAGACTAAGTCACATCCACACAAAGACTAAGTCACATCCATACAGAGACTAAGTCACATCCATACAGAGACTAAGTCTCATCCACACAGAGACTAAGTCTCATCCACACAGACTAAGTCTCATCCACACAGAGACTAAGTCACATCCACACAAAGACTAAGTCACATCCACACAAAGACTAAGTCACATCCACACAGAGACTAAGTCACATCCATACAGAGACTAAGTCACATCCACACAGAGACTAAGTCACATCCACACAAAGACTAAGTCACATCCACACAAAGACTAAGTCACATCCACACACAGTCACATTCACATACCTGATGATCTGTAGAAAACTATTTGAAATGAGCGAATGAAATAAGGTGCAGTGTTAAAAATGTTTGGCATTTGATGGAAAGGAATCCATCCAGTTGCCCCATTTGAGCGCTACGCTCATCTGACAGGCCTGACGAATTCAAGTCATGCACCTGATAAACTTAAGTCATGCACCTGATAAACTCAAGTCATGCACCTGCCAGGGGAAAATGCGCAGAGTATAAATATAATTCTTGTACGTGTTTCGTTGTCAGTTTAGGATGAGAATTTGGTTATAGAAGCAGGGAAGAATGTCAAAATTCACCAAGTCAGACAAACAACTTCCTCTAAAACTTCAAGGTCAGGGGTCATTTTTGATCTCTCCAAGAGATTTTTTGGTTTTTCACAGTGGAATTGCAATGACTTGAGCAAGGCCTTGATAGCTACAAAACTGCTGCGGTTAGTTATAATTCTCCACTTAGCGTATTAACTTGTGTCATCTTCCAGGTATGGCGGCGGTGTTGCCGAGAACCCTGGGTGAGCTCCAGCTCTACAGGATCCTGCAGAGGGCCAACCTGCTCTATTACTACGAGGCTTTCATTCAGCAGGGCGGCGACGACGTGCAGCAGCTGTGCGAAGCCGGGGAGGAAGAGTTCTTGGAAATCATGGCCCTCGTCGGCATGGCAAGCAAGCCGCTGCACGTGCGGCGCCTGCAGAAGGCGCTGCGCGACTGGGTCACCAACCCGGCTATCTTCAACCAGCCACTAACCACGCTGCCTGTCTGCAGCATCCCCGTCTACAAGCTGCCCGAGGGCTCGCCTACACTGCTTAGCGCTCAGGATCGAGCCAACACTGCCAGCGTCAAGATGCCAAAAGCTGTAGCCGCCGCCTGCTCTGACCCAGGGAAGCTGGACGTTGCTCGGGACAAAGTATCGGCCGGGTCGCCCCTGCAGGGCAGCAGCGAGGCTCGATTCTGGTCGGGCCACAGCAACGACAGCGAGCACAGTCTGTCGCCGTCAGACCTCGGCTCCCCCTCCTCTCCCAGAGACGCTCTGGAGGCTCTGGACGCTGCGGCCGTTCAGTCGGTCCTGGAGTGTGTAGACAGGATGGTGCCGGGACTTCCTAAAACAGACCTGGCTGAGGTCAAGGAGCAACTGAAAAACAACAAAAAGCTAGCAAAGATGATCGGACACATCTTCGAAATGAGCGACGATGACCCGCGAAAGGAGGAGGAGATTCGCAAATACAGCGCCATCTATGGCCGCTTTGACTCCAAGAGGAGAGACGGCAAACACCTGACACTGCACGAGGTTGATAAACACGCGTCATCCAGGTTTCTCATGGATTCTTGATTTTTGTGGTCTTTGTTTGCTCACTCATTTGTGTGTGATGTGTAGCTGACGGTGAACGAAGCAGCAGCTCAGCTCTGTATGAGGGACATGGCTCTGCTGACGCGTCGGGACGAGCTGTTTGGACTCGCTCGGCAGATTTCCAGAGAGGTCACCTACAAATACACCTACCGCACCAGCAAGTAAGAGCAAGTGGTCACTGCTTCCAGTGAGTCTGTGTGTTTAGTAGGAAAGAGTCTGAAATGAAGTGAGAGGTTTAGTTTTCACAGAATAGTTTATGTTGTCATCTTGTTTCATTGGGGAGATTTTAGTATTCAAGTTGAAATGCATGTCCTGATGTTTCACTGCAGGTCTCGCTGTGGAGACAGAGATGAGCCGTCCCCCAAACGGATTAAGACAGAGGTAGGTCAGCAGTCAAATCTCTGAACTTGAGCAGAAACTGTTCTATTCTATTCTGTTGTGTTCTATTCTATTCTACTCTATTCTGCCAGACAAACCACGTACAGTAAAATGCATCACTTTCTGTGTGAAAGATCTTTATCTTAAACCACAAATGGGAACTAATAGGCTTATTATTTGACCTTTCGCTTACTTTACGTACTTACTAGTCCTATACAGTAGCTCAAGCCTTATATTTCAATTGTGCTGCACATAAAGGCACAGTGCAGGCAGATGAAGCTCCTCTGCTTGCAGTTATTAGAAACCGACCGGACAGAGCGTTGAACAGAGTACAAAGCACTCACTGACAAGCTCTCGCTGTTTCCCGACACACTTGGATGATAGTTCTGAATGGCTCCTCTCAGTCTGTAAACCAATGTGGTGGCTGCGAGCTGTGCAGGGATTTTAACCATGACAATGAGCTGCAGATGAACCAACACCTGCACACTGAAACTGTTCTGGGCATCCCGGGGGGTGGTTCCGACCAAATGCACTTTCAGGACTCGTTTCTGTGGAAACAAAAACTCCAGAAAGTTCCAGTGTATTTTCAGTTGCACTGAATATTGTTCGTGGCAAAAACCACGCTGTGTGTGCTGCTGTGCTGCTTAGCGCTGTCACCTGACAGCTAGAAGCTGTTCGTCACACGCCTGCATGCATTTACTCCCACGGTCACAGAGCAGTTTAGGTTAGTAGGTGACTCTCGGGGTGGGCAAACCCGACCCTCGAGCGCCACTGCCCTGCTGGTTTTCCAATTTGGCAGGAATTGCCCAAACCTAATACAATGATTTCTATGCTAAATATTTAAGTATTTCTTCTTTTTTTAGACTAGACTAAAGACTCAGACTTTGTAGTTAGGTCAACCTTGAACTCCTTTTTAGGGATTTAATGCACATGGCAGTATTGCAATGTGTGCAATTATAGGACACTGACTTCCAAATCCGTGTTTTGCAGTTCATTTCATTCATTTCTTGTGTCTTTTAAATCCTCAGGAGAACTTCTTTGATATCCAGGAGGCACTGCAGGCCATTCACATGAGGCAGGAGATGTTGAGGGAGCAGCTGGCCTGCGCCAAGTCGAAAGGAGAGGAAACCGTCGGACGCAACCTGCAGGTAGGCATACTGTATGAATGGAACCAAACACTCCTAGATGGAAGGCCATTCACGCGTGTTGCTCTAATTCCAGTAAATGTCCCACTTGTTTATGGGCCCTTGCAGATCATCTAAACGTTACAAGTGAGAGAATATTCGGTAAAAGCCCAAGATAAACACACTGTGTCTTTAGAGTAGAAGCAAACCTCATCTGTCGCTTTCTCACCAGCACATATGGCAAAAGATTTCCACGTCAGCAGATGTGTGCGGCAGCAGGATCCAGTCTGACCCCAGTTACGGTCTTTATTGGTTTCCATGCTGCTGCTGCGGCTTGTTCCTAATTAGAGCTGGAGTGTAGGAGGAGAGCTTTATGATAACTCATTAGCCAGAAAACACTGTCATGTGAACGTCTGCTGTGTGAACATATGTATCATCTCGTGTACGGTCACGTGGATATTCTGCTGCGCGTCCGTTTGTGTGTCTGCTGCTACAGTTGTCGTCTTGATGGGATTTCCAGAAATCAAGAGATTTTATGGCTGCATTTGCTCTGAACACTGTCTGAACCATTACGCCCCATATGAATTTACAGATCCCCGCCTTTTATGATTCGCTGCGAATTCAAGATGAATAGATTTTCAAAGACTACTTGATAAACATGGCTCTATGTTTTATGTTGCTTGGCTAATTGAACAGATATTGATTATGATACGTACGCACCACTTGTGTTCTGAATGAATTGCTTATTTACTTATTTATGTTTCCGGCTTGCAGACTGTTGATAGATGTTCTTTTTTTTACACTGTCAAACTTGTCTTTCCCTCCGTCAGATGCAACTGGAGCGTCTGCTGGCAAGGCAGATGGAGATCTTGCAGGACGCCGCTGTTCAGGAGCGACTTCAAGCTCTGGATTGGAGGATCCCTCCCGCTGCCTTAAAGTACCTCAATGAAGCCCAGAACACCAACGGAGCTGTCGCTGACAGCAGCAGAGACAACCAAGGTAGGGCATTCACAGATGAATCCGACTGAGCCTGCGTCTTTGGAATAGATGCTGATGCGGCTAGAGTAGCCCTGATTTCCCTAATGGACCTGCTACTCAATTAATTTTCATAATATTCTTCTGACTTGAATAATGTGTGGAAATGCAAAAAGACATGAAAATGTTTCAGAAAGTCTGGTTTGGTTCTGGTTTAATTTGCCTTTTTACTAACTCAGCTGGGACTGGGATGTTTCGCCAAATGAGTTGCCCTTGTTCTGTATTGAAGCTCAACAGAAAATGAACAGGCATGGTCTGATCATAATTTGACTTGATTGTTTGGAGAGCAGCAGGCTAATTTGAAGAGTCTTACGTGTCTTACATGTTGTAAATGCGTGGCTCCGTAGACGGAAACAACGGCTATAGGTGCTGATTTTCCAGACCCCGAAGTGGCAACTGTCACGTTTTTTTCCTGCTCTGACTTCTCAAACACAGAAAAGAGAAGCGGAAGAGAGAGAAAAGAAGCATCATTATTCAGGATCTTACTTCTCCTCTGGGCCTCATCTCATTTCCGTCCTTTTCCTCCCTCACCCACTCCCGACAGCTCATTATATCAGTGTTCCCACAAATCCCACAATGCACCTGTAATTATCACTCCCACGCCTGTTTACCTCCAGCCAGTTGCCTGGAGGGGGGCGTCTCTCTCGCTCTCTCTGTCTGTCTACCTCTCTCTCTCCTCCCCCTCTTGTTCTTAGCTTCCTTTTTTTCTCTCTTGTCCTCCTTTCTCTGTCATTTGTCATTTTTATCCTCTGCTTCTTCTTTCCTCTCTTATACAGCACCACACAGTTCTCCATTGTCTTTCACTGTCTCTTTTTACCCATATTTCCATGCATGTACGTTATGCACATATTAGAATATAATCTATTATTCACTGGAAGAGGGTAATTCTACCTAGTAAAGTGTTACTGTACACCTCACATAATACATACGTACAAATGTAAAGCTGCTGCAAACCATAGTCAGTAAACTCGTCGTTTTTTTAGATTGGCATGCAAATAAATTGGTCATGTGGCAATAAAGTGATAATATTCCAGTTTAGAAACAAAACAAGCTATTTATATCTAAATTATGATGCTTGATAATATACTAAAGTGTGCAAACTAAAAAAAATCAGTAATGCAGAGTGAATCTTATTGTCACTCATCTTTTACTACTGGTATAAAGCCAGAAACCAGGCGGGTTCATCCTGCACTGCTGAAGTAGCTGAAAGAAAATCAGTCAGGTAATTTAAAACAGACATAAACTCAAAAAATGAGACACCTGTGTAACGTTAAAGTCATGTATACAAGGATATAAATAATAATAAAGTCTCTTATGTTTCATATACAGTATATACTGTATGTGTAATATGATCAAAACCACATTGTCAATGTATGATACTAAAATAAACAATAACTGTATGTCAGTAATACAAATAGAGCTGTCTACCAATACAGGAAATACAGAAAAATCTCTGTCTTTGTTTCTTTTATGCTCTCAAAGGGAATAAAAGTCAGACCCAAAGATGAGCAGCCTAAGACACAAACACAGGCCTTGTTACCACTGAGAGTAATGAAACAAAGCCAGCACTGGAACATCTGGACTGATAGCCCGGTTCCGCTGGAGGGTTTTTCTGTTACAAGGAGTTTTTGTTGCTAGCAAAAAGAAAGTTTGTGGGATTTGTGGGGTTTTCTATACAAATCTGTATAGCTTTATTTTTGAGTTTGCACACCATATAAATAAACAGAATTGAATGATTGCTTTTATTTGATTGGATTTACTTGAGTTAAATCTGATATGTAGTAAGCACTATAGGTTTTTATTGTATGCTATGTAGTTTGTAGTTAAAATTAATCCTGGCCAGATTGATTCTTGTTTTCAGATGTTTAATTTTATTGTGGTTATAATTCCTAATATTAATGTTTTGCAGTGGTCTAAATGTTTCAAAACATTGTTGGAATGTGTTGAAGTTAACATTTTTGTAATTTTTTTTTGTCTGAGTTATGAAGAGCTGGAAACAATAATCATAACAAACAATATATTTTGTTATTTTCTAGATGAACGCCCTATCAACTTACGGGTTGTTAGTCAAACCATGCAGGAAGGGGACCTCCCACTGGGCAAACAACTAGCCAATGAACTGAAGCGTCATCATAACCATAACAACAACAATAACAGCAACACAGAGGAAACCAAAACACCAGCAACAGGTTAGTGATATTAGAGGTATAGCTGTTCTCTGAGTTTACAGTAACCAGCTAAACAACTAAATTCATTTGGGCAAAAGTATGCGGTCTATACATTTTGGAGTTTACAGCATTCAATATGTTCTACAATTGCTATTTTGTGAGAGTCTTCAAGGTGTTATGTTGCTATATATTATAAACGTCTTTGCTGATGACACTCTCCTTTATCTTTATTTTCAGAAAATGGGACATCGCAGCGGGTGTTGAACAATGCAGAAAAGAAGACCATCAAGGCAGAGCCGGAAGACTCCACATAGTGCCTCCCGCCTCACCCCAACCATCCAATTACCACTCATACGCTCCCCCTCATTCACTCACATTTGACAGTATGCAGTTATTTACCCATCAATAGATACTAAGCAAGCACAGCCACAGTAGAGCCTTAACAACCAATGTTGCCTCATGAATAGCATTTATTTTTCTTTGATTTTGTCTTTTTGTTTGTTTGTTTTAAAAGGTATTTGCCAAAGCACCTAGAGAGCACGTTGAGAAGCCCCTCAGCGCTCTGCTGGTCTTTGTTTGTTGATTAATTGTACATGTTAGATGTACATGTAATTTAAGAGTGATCTGTTGCTGACAATTTTATATTCCTTGCGTCTCCCTGAGGGGGATTTAGGTCTTTTCTTTGAACAGCCAAGTTGTAGACTATGGTGCAGGGGCTGAGTCTTAACACAAACATGAATTAAAAAATGAACCAATATTTTTTTAAATTTTGCCAGTGATGCTACTTGTCTGTATCGATGTTCAAAACAAAACCTGAGAGAGTTTCTCCTTTCCAGATTTTTAGCAAAACAAGTCTTGATACTGTAGGATCAGACATCTGAGTTGACAAATGGCATTTTGACAAATACAAATACTAAGTTGGTTTCACGGCTGGTGGAATGAGGCTCTAACTAAGGTAATTGCATACTGGCAGCTTTTAAGCATGTTTAAAGGTCAATTTCACCAACTCAATAATATACTGTTAATGATATTTTAAGGCATTATTGCACTTTTAATGCCTTACGCAAGGTGCCAATCACAGCAGGCTTTTGACTTTAAGATTTGAACTTACTAGTAATGGCCAAGGTTTTAACATCTTTTGGCTGGAGGCTTAAGGTAATTTTTCTAAACTTCTGAACTGTCTTGTAACGTACTATCACTCTCCTAATTCTAGTTTTCATGTTTGCATTCATACTGTATCTGAAAACAATAGTATAAAAGTACTGTAGGAGTTAGGATTCAGCCCCTTTAGCAGGTTTGTTTTTGTTGTCTCTTCAAATGGGATTAATCCTTCTCACTCTTGTCTTATGTATATTTATGGGAGGTAATTTAAGAATAGTATGTATAGGGGCTGTTGTGGAATAACATTGTCATTCCTACTGGAAGGATGACTGGGTTGGCATGTCAGATGAGCTAAGTGATTAATTTTACTTTGTAATTTAGTAAAATACTGCTGTTGAACCGAAACCATGAATCTGCAGACAGGGAGTATTTAGACGTACTAGTTCTTAACAACTAACCTAACGAGCTTTCTGCATGCCCTATGGGTTCAAAAATCAATTTGATATTTAAGTCTTTTAAATAACAACAATGATAATAATAATCATAATAAATGCAGAAATGTGGTTTTTCAACAACAGCAAATTTCCTGTTTTTTGTTCCTCTTCGTGGAGCAGCAATCTGGGGTCTGTAAATAGTACCATGATAACAAATAGTGCTAGCCTAATCTCTCAACCAGGGTTTTCCTTCGTCAAGTGTAATTTTGCTGTAGATTCTTGGTGTCAATGCAGTGTTAATGTATGTAGAGCCAAATCAAAAAAAGATATTAAGTGTCATTCAAGAAAAAATAGCGTGAAGGTGTTTGTTATATAAAAAAACATGCTTTACATAATGATAACGTTTAATTAGCCTTAGCTCTTAACAGTGTTTAATCCACCTGTGATGACCATCTGCATATATCAAAAAAGTGTTTTTGCTGTTTAGGGGAAAAAAATACATAACAATTAAGTGTTCACTGTGTTTTATGTGTTCACTGTGTAAATATGTCTGTTTAGTCTATAATGATAATATTGTCAAGACAATTTGGTCTAACGCTCTTCCCCCTCTGTTCCCTGAGAATAGTTTAGTCTCACTCAGCATAATGACAGACCAATGCAATATTTACAGAGGTAATCTGTCTATTTGCATACTATACTATATGGATGCATCATTTTGTCATGTGCTCAGTAACTGTATGTCGCTCTCAAACTTCAGGATGGGAAATGTTTTTGTTGTCTCACTGTATTTGTATTTAAAGATATTGTGCTTTTTTTTTTTTCATGAACTCCCATGAGGTTCTTTTGTTACAAGCAGCCACCAGGGCAACAAACTGGAGAGAATTTGGAGTTGTGATCTCTTCAAAACCAAGTTTGGTAAAGCTAAGGTAGCAGGTGAATTTTGGGAGATAAAGCCTTTGTGTTTCAGGGACAAAAAAAAGCAATTTTGTCTCCTGCCTGAGTGGCTCAAACACTGACCTTTTTAGTGACTGTTGTACCATGTTTCCGAGAATAGCGGATGTCCGGTCTGCCGTCTCAGTGATCACAGTTCTCCTCACTGTTGTTGTAACGTGATAGATTAGGCTTCACCTAGTTATGCACCTGTTTTTTAAACACTAATATATTTTATTTGTTATACAGCACATAAACATTAAACTTTATTTTTTTGAACTCTATTGTGTTGTGCGTTCTGTGATGAATCGTGGTATGATGTGGGGTGAAATCCGTTTGAAAACATGTTTTGCTTAGGTTTTATTTCTCCTTCATGAGTACATGTGATGATGTGTGAACCCAGCATGGATAGATTATATATATTTTATTATCATTATATTGGACCTTAATCCCTGATACTATGCCAAAGCTTGTTTAATTGCTGCTAACTGGAGCAAATTCACAAAGTCAAAATTTGTCTAAATGAATCAACTAAAATCAGACCACAACACTGAAATCGAAGTTTATATTACTGTAGGCTGTCCAGTGCAAGAGCTTTTTATATATAATATTTTTCACAGGTGTGTGAAGAAATAAAATTATTATTACTTATCCAAACAGTCTACTTGATATCTAATATAATCTAATCTAATTTATCCTAGCTAAACAGAGGTATAAGGTTTTTTGTTTGCGTTTCAGGATTATGTCCAAAGTCCGTGTATTATACATAATAAAATCGCAACTCGAATAAGTCAAATTCGAGTTAGATTATTAAAGCTTTCCATGTTGACTGCTCAACTTTAACTAAAAACCTTACAGCATGGTACCCAACAAAGTCCCATAACAACTGGGTATGGTTTTAGTAACACTATAATGTAGATTTATTCATGTTTTGTATGATTATATATTGGCTTCCAGTAACAGGGGGGAGCTGGAGCTTGAGTATCGTTCTGAAACACCCCGGTCTAAACCTGGCTTAAAAATCCAAAGGCTTGTCTTTGAGCAGGGAAGAAATGACTGAGCTGCTCGCATATTCATGGACAAAAATTGATGAAATGGACTCAAAGGACAGTCGATTTGAATGAGCTTCTGTTTTCTTTTCTTTTTCTTTTGTGTACTTTTCTGAGATGAATCCATGCACAGGCCATTTGCATCAGCGTCACATCAACACATTGTGAAACTGGCTGATGACTCACTCTGACGCAGGTCCTTTTCACATACCTCCCATCGTCCTCTCCCTCCCTCTCTCTCTCTCTCTCACTTTCTTTCTCCACTCCCTCCATCCCTCTCACCCCCATCCTAATTCTCTCTCTCTCTCTCTCTTAGACACACACACGCACGCACACACACGCATGTAGATAGATTTTCTCTGGAGAATAGCTCAGCTCATGAACACCCACGCTGGTTGCTGTTCACAGTGGCAGCCCTGCTCAGCTCTCAAACAGCCACCCCTCCCCTTGCTGTCCTCCTCCTCCTCCAGTGCAAGTCACTGATGATGATATGTTGCCATGGCAATGGGCTGGATGTGGGCGGCTCCACGGGCGGTGGGTGGAAGCCAGCCGCTAAGCAGCGTAGGAGGGATCTGCCGAGCGCACCCATCACCCTCATTTTGAAAGGAGCAGGAAGCTGACTGCTTTTGAGAAGGTGTGGGTGTTGGTGAATTATCGCCTCTCCTCCCTGCAGCTTTGTTAGGGATCGCTTGTTTGTTTCCCTCCCTTTGTTTTCTGCTTTACTGCTGCATGCCATGAAAATGCAGCTGCTCCTAAGGGATTTCTATATGCAAAATTACACTTTATCAGTTTCTATTAGTTGGAAACAGTAATGACTTTGTGAGTATTTTATTTCATTACAAATCTCTAGAGACAGTGTTTGAGATGAACCTAAGGGTTGAAACAACTGAATACAAAGTTTCTAAGCATACAGTGGCTTTAGCCCAGTCTCCATTCATCTGCTTCTAATGTGAAACCACATATTTTGTAAGCAAAAGTGAACTGTCCTCTGCAGTGGCTTTCATGGCCACGTAAAAATAAATGGATAATTACAAAAGTCACAAAAATCTAACTAAACTTAAGAAACAAGAAAATCTGGTAACAGTATTTTACTGTGTCATAGTCTTGCACAAAATCATAAAAAGCATAACAAGATTACCGTACAGATTCAGTAATACCTGTGAATGGAATTCAACAAAATAAAATAATATAAAGTTTTGAATTCAACTTTTGAATAGTAATAGTCTGAAGTAAGTCTGAAACCTAAATTCTTCAAGTTAAACACTTGAAATGATTAGACTTCTGTGAAACCTGTACTGAAATGTAGTCCCTGTTACTCCTAAACCTGGTCACATGGTAATGCAGAGTCTGCATGTTCCAATACATTCCCTCCTAATTCATCAGTGTTTCATGTTCCAAGTAAGGCATCATTAGTCAGCATTCATATTTGATTTATCCTAATGCTGCTGTATGTGGGTGGAGTTTACCAAGCTTCAGATAAAGGCAGCTAAAAGTTGGGAGAAGCAGGGAAATGAATTGAATAAACTTATAAAATAACTTGCAGTGAGTAATCTTATTTGTAGGTCGTTGTTTTATGCTGAGTGTCAAAATCCACCCACCAGGGCTGCCAAGGAGGTCAAAACTAACGTTAAAATGCTTTCTGACTCAGGTTGAGTACAGCAAGAAAAATACATCAAGCTAAAGCCTGACTGCGAAATTACTAGTTGACAATGATGAGTGAAACGCACATTTATTACAATGGAGTTTTCAGACGATGGAAATACATGCATATTGGCATATATTGCGAAATGTGTATACATGAGTAATAAACCAAAATAAAACACCTAGCTCGCTCTTCGAGAGCTATGGACACAGCTAAAATGATAGGAAATGCTATTTTATTAAAGACGTTAAAACTATGTGCTGTGAAACCAACAGTCTGAATATCTGCAATACCAACATATATCACATGGTGTCAGACCAAGACAGGATATCTCACTATGCTATACTGTAAGCACTATGATAATGATCTATCCATCTAAACAAGCACAAATTAACGAGATGATCATTCATCAAAGAGAATAACAAACTTTTAATTCGATGGGACTGATGGTCAGAGAAATCTTAGAGTATTTTTTTTAAAGTGCATGTGCGTAGCTTAAGTGAATGCCAATGGCGGTTTCCCTGCTGGACCCGACACTTTGCCTACTGCAGGCCCACCACACAGGTTGAACTGCACACATATTCCATGTGAGATGGGTCCTAATTCAGGAACCAGAGTTAGATCCAGAGGTGCAGCCTAGCACCTACATAGCAGGTGCCTTTTCTACAAAGGGACTGAAGGAGGAACCACTAAGTTAATACTAACGAGTAACTTACTTTAAAATATTTTCATTCGCAATTTCTGTCCACTTACTGTAGCTACACATAGTGGAATAACAGAGCAGTAATGGGTAAAAGGAAACGTTACATTCACTAGCATTTAAATCCAGTTAATTTCTTTACTAAGTAAGATTTAAGACCTTACAGAACATGTTTGTACTAAACAAAAACTGAGTAAATATAACACTGTAAATGTACAATTCAAGAGTGAACTGCTGTGTTGGATTAAAACAGAAACGAAGTGCTTTCATCTCAGACTGTGGCAGGAGGAAGGGACATCTTTGCTCTAATGTTTAGAGATGAATTCTGTGGATGTGCAAATGTGTGTGATTCCAGTAAGACTGGGCTGTTTGCTATCCATTTGTTGTACACATGCACAAAATCAGCCCCATCTGCCACATAGCACAACTTATGAAAAGGTAACCCTGCTTCTTTTAAATAAACTAAGACACGAGTCACAGAAAACTGCCACAAATTGCAGTCACGTGCAGAAAAACTTCATTTATAGAGAATGTTTTGGTTATTTAATCATTTGCAATATTTAATTTATTTCACTAGCGGTGTAAACTTTACAGCGTTCAACATTCAGTTATACAATTTAAATGTCATGTTCATTTTATGTTGTGGGTTGTTTTTTTAAGCTTTTTTTTTTTTTTACAAATCCATGTGCATATTTGGCTCACTCTAAAGTAAATAAAAAGAGAGCTTTACACTTTACACTTTATACTAATGACGTAAGCACAAGCACAAATCTTACCACATCACAATTACTTTTCATATGTGAAATACCAACTACAGTAATTTAGGAAAGTTCAATTGCGGTGCCACGTCACAGTGCTTCATTTTTTTAATGTGAATAATAACAATAAAACTGTTCAAAACAGTTCATAGATGTATTAATAATAGCTGTAAAATACGGTGATCGTTAAATTATGAGCCCATTCCAAACAGTAGGCAAGGCCCGTCCAGTGATTGACAACCTTTCTGGCTAATCAGATGTATCCAGGCGTTATCATAGTCCAATCAGAGTTTCTGCGGGAATGAAGGGTAGGTTGCGTCCCACTGAGGAAAATGCTCTGTTACATCGCCGGGACAAACCGTTACTCCAGTGAGAAAGCTAACGCTCCCATCTGCGTCTCCCTCCAGGTTTCTTCGCTTTAACTTACAGTAAAAGTCCTTTCGACGAGATTGAAATGTTGCATTTTCGCTCGACGTTAGCGCTCAAGGAGATGCTCCAAAGCCAGCTGAAGCATCCGTTGGCGGGGAGACGTGGCGTCGTGAAAGCGGCGTCTGTACCCTCCGCCGCCTGCTCCGCCGCAGCCAGAGAGGATGGAAGGTCACCGGGCAGAGGACGACTGTTTGCCGGATGGAAAGCCCCGCAGCACCTCGCCAGGAAGAACGACATGAGGAGCTTTTGCAGCAAGGGTGACAGCCACAGTGAGCCCGCTAAGGACACTCCATCAGAGAAGTGAGTAGGGTTAACCCTCTGTGCTGCGGGTTCTGGAGCCCAACGCTCCACGGTCAGTTTGATGTGATGGATATTTCACCACGGGAACTGATTGACTACAACTGGGAGGCAGCCATTAATTCTAATGAAACAAAACTCTGTATATATACACTATATATAATATATACACAGAATAGGACGCGAAGTGAAACCGCTCCTGTTAATAACTGCAGGACAGGGCGATTAGTGTCGCATTTCTGTATGTTATGTCTACATTTAGCCAAGGCATAATTAATATTAAATAGAATATCGGAGAGGCTAAGCTAAGTGTTAAGTAGCTAGCTCAGAGGAGGGTCAGTTGGAAAGATGGACAAACCAGCCAGCGAATCGCAGGCGACGGCTGTAGTTGCGTTCACCGGCCTTGTCAGCAGGAGGAGAAACGTAGCCAGAAGCGGCCTGTGACACCATGGCGTTCGCGGGGAATGATGGTGAACAGCCGGGACAGTGAGACTAATGTAGGAAGAGCTGATCCATGTGATGCGTCCACGAAGGCCATGCAACGAAGGAGAATAAATATAAAATGCTAAGAATATTTGTTTTACTTTATTATGAATGGACCGATAAGGCTGTTGGTGCTAGTGTTAAAGGGGAGTTTAATAACAAAGAATTCAGTCAATTTCGTTTTATTTATATAGTGGTAATTCATAAAGTAATTCATAAAGTTGTCTCAAGGCATTTTATGAAGATTTAAGATCTCACAGGAAACTATATAAATATATAAACCCAACAAATGAGAAGTGAGGATGAGAGTAATCTTAGAGACAGACAAAAGTTTTCACTGACCAAACCAAAGATCTTCCAATAATTACAGAAGGTCAGTCCCGGTTTACAGATTTTGATATTAGTGATACTGTGTACGAATGCTTAATTTTCTGGAATGTTTGCCTCCTGTGCTTTATTCCATAGTGTCGTGTTGAATGTCTGACAATGTGAGTGAAATCCATCATTACCCAGAAAGACATGTACCATTTCCAAAAGCTCTGAACTGTCTTGTACTGTACAGTAGCTGTATTTTGTTTTGTGTTACAGGTGCAGAAGATAACATAAAAGATAAGATAAGATAAATCTTTATTGATCCCATTTTGGGAAAATTCACTTGTTAAGAAGCTCCTGAGAAAGAAAACGTTTCAGCTGTTGTTTTTTTCCTTGAACATTTCAACATGTATGAAAAGCATGAATAGAGTGACTCTTTCTGTCTGTACAGTCCTGACACAAACCACAGATGTTTTAGATCAGTTTCAAACCTCACTTGAGCTGCTGGAAACACTGGGACCTCACGTTGGCTGTATTTCATCACGAGACCAACAAGAAGTACAGATGCACTCTTAGTCTCTCATATGAGAGCTGATCAATAAATCCACTCTGCCCTGCACTGATGTCCACTGAGCAGATGCACTGTGTGCTACCAGGAGCTTCACAATATTTGTTATTGCGAATCTTTAATTATTGATTGACTAGTTCTGCCATGACAACATCACTTTTGACTTTTACTTGATTCATTCATCCATTTCAAATGACTGATGTTATCTTAAACACTGATGCACCTGTGGTTGCATACTGTTTGTATTCTTGTACCTTCCCTTGTGATGAATGTGTGTGTTTGCCTGCACTGTGCTGCAAAGCTCCCTCTTTCCTTGTGTAAACACCAGAGTGTTGACAGGGTCTTCTGCATGCTGTTGAGGCCTGCTACTGTACATCTGAATGAGGATTAGGCCTGTGACTAGAATATTTTCAGTACCTAATCTCTGCTCTTACATTGAAAATGACTTTCAGTTATTAAAAATATGCATGCATGTTGGTATGGTATGTTAATCACAGTTACTGCCAGGCTTAGTTTCATGAAGATTGCTGCTCATATTATTGTTATTTGATGAAAATCGCTATGTCCATTATTGTGATTGTTTGGTGTATTAGAAGCTGTTGCAAAGGCTCTTTCAGTCCATGTCAACAGCGTTAGGCAGTCTAGTATCTACAGCCTGCTGTAAAGGTTCACTCACTTGTTTCTCTTGTTAGTGGCCTTTTATTGGACGACATAGACCAGCATTCACGCGTTAAACTGTTTCTGGGACAGGTCAGATCCTTCTGCTCTCTCTGGGGCCACACCCCCACGTCAGAAGTGCTAAAATCAGTATAGACAACACAGTATGTTAGACACATTTTCTGTTTACGTCATTTGTACATTATTGTTACAATGATGTCACTAAGCAGACTTGCAAAGTATTCTTTCACTTTAAATTCAGTTATCATAACAGCAGGAATACAGAGCAGATGGATAGATAACAAATGTAATTGTCACTAACCGTACTTAAACGTAAAACAACATCCCCTGGCCAGGCTGTGTTTCCAGATATAGTCTAAGATTAATCGGGGCCAAAAGTCAGTAAATCAGGCCATCACAACAGCAATAAATCTGCTTTATACTTTATAGTATATGTGGCAGTGTGTTTAAAGCCCCAAGAGCCCAGATAGCTTTCACCTCCAGTCTGGTTGCAGGGGACCTGAGGCTGTGCTCTGGCTTATTCATGGGTTAAACATCTTTGTAATCCAGAGGCGTTTGTCCCGCCTATGTAATTTTTCCAAGTTTTTTGCACCAGAAGCCTTTGCACTGGCGTGTGGCCCAGTAGTCAGGGCCTCTCGGAGCAGATGAGTTACTTGCACAGATTGATTTGTGTTGCACTGCCTCTCAGTGCTCCCAGTCTAATGCCCCCCACACCTCCCAAACCAGTCACAGCATCTGTGAGGCAGCGAAACCAGCATCATTGATCAGGTCAGATAAGAGCTGCAGATACAGATACAAATCCACAGACCTCAGCTTGTCAGTACGAGGGTCTCAAAGCTTCCGGTGTGTCGATTGGAAAATAGAAACATATATTAACCATCAATAGTAGGCTTGGTGGGACGTGAAAATCAAAAGCAGTTTAGTTATATACATATATTTCTGCACAAACAGAACATGTGGATCCCTGTAGGAAGTTGCAGCATTTCTTGGATTGAAATCTCAGGCTAGAGACACTTTTAGCTCCAAACAGTGTCGGGTCTGGATGACAATGATGTTCAGCTTGAAGATCTGAATGACTTACAGTTGCAAGAAAAAGTATGTGAACCCCTCGGCTAATGACTTTCCCAAGAGCTTATTGGAGACAGGAATAAAACACGAAAACATATAATGTTTGCACGTTTTCCATTGTTGTGACTTCGATGAATATCAGAACACATTTATGACCAATTCATGCAGAAATCCATGCGATCCCAAAGGGCTCACATACTTTTTCTTGCAACTGTATCTACCTCTATTCATTCACAAAAACAGCGTGCAAGCACGTGAAGATGTTTTAAACTTCTGTATACCACCTATTTTTCCTTTTCAGGTGTTTTCCACCATATACCCATTGTTTAATTCCTTTTCAAAAACATTCCAGGGCCAGTCTCCGCCCTACGCATTCTGCTGTACCAGTCTCGTGCCTTCTTGTTGCTTATCAGTCTTTATGTTTAATTTATGTCTTATATAACCACCAACATTGTTTCCTTATTTAGATGTGCATCATATACAAGCCTTATGAACACTTTATACACTTATAGTGTCTTACTCCAGTACCAAGAACAAATATTTCCATATTACTTGAAGCTGAATATGTGTCATTCTAGGTTGTGTTTTTATGGAGTGCTGCAATGTTCACTATATCTGATTTGTATGAATGCTATTGTCACTAATTCAGTATTATTCCCTCTGCACACTGTCTCCCCGTTGTTGATCTGCTTGCTTTGCATTTGTAAGTATGTTTCTATTTTTATTTTAGTTGTAGTGTAGTTTTTAGTAGAGGTTTTCTGTGGAAAGCCGGCAACTGCTTTTACCTTTTAAATAACCTCACTTCCTCCCAGTGACTGTGCTCCTATTCTGTTCTACCCCAGCTCCATCCTCTCCTTCATCTCCATCCACTCCTTCATCTCCTTGTTTCTGATGTGTGTTCTTTCCTCACTAGCAGGAATCAGTTGTCCTAATAATGAACGGCAACAGACAGTGAATGAGACATCAGATTCTAAAAGGATGCAACAGCATGCTCTTAAGATTGCATACGTGTTTTTTTTTCACACTGAATTCCACTTGTCTGGTCAAACAGTTGTTGTTGACCTTCAACAAAGACAAAGCTGAGTGGAATCTTGCACAGTAGAAACTATGCAATTTACTGTCAGTAACAGCAGGACATAGAAAACATTCCAGGGTCGTTTACTAAAAGCTGTCATGTGCTTTTATTTGAGGTTATAATCATAATAATCTCATAGCTCAATGATGCAGCTTAACTCTGGAGGAAATGCTGTTAAGACTGAGTCTGAAATTGCAGACTGTTAGACTTTTGCTTGTGTCTCCCAAAGATCCAAAGTCAGCTTTTTTTCTGGGTGACTGCTAAGAGGAGCTACACCTGCTGACTAAAGCTTTACCTTCAGCCACCCTCTTCTAGCACACAGGACACTGACCTATGATGCATTGCAGGGCATTGTGAGCCGGGCCCTGACACCCAGATCTTTGCACAAATTTAATTTGATGTTGAAATCAGAGACCTTGCTGTGAGCCGATGACTGACATGCTACTAACTTTCCTTCTAGAGTCGACTGGGTTAGAATACCAGCCATTGCGTAGTGTTCGATAATACATCAGTTGTTCAATATACTTATTTATTGGTCTTACTTTTACTTACATTTTTGCAATAGCAAATTACAGGCGTTTAAAGAGAAGAACCTATAAGAGTAGGGTCAAATCAGATAGTTAAAGATGGCAAATAATTAAACGGTAAAAGCTGATTGGCTAAAATAACATGTCAGAAGTTTAGCTGTGTTTATGGCTGTCTGACAGAGGGCAGCTCAGCTGGCTCATTAAGCAGGCACATCAGAGAGAGTACTACTGTATCATTCAGCCCACCACCCAGTGGTGGTCATTACTCAGCCTCTGAATGGGATGTCATCACAATTCACAGATTGCACTTTTATTCGGCTAAACTGCACGATGCGGCCTTACACACACTGAAGACCCCGTCGAGGCTAAAGCACGTCATCGTGTTTCTGCACTCTGCACGTGAACTTTGTTGTAGTCCGTGTGTGCTGCTCAAACAGACTCAAACGGAAACTGCCTAAATAAATGGCAAACGCCGCTAAATTGAATTTATTACTGCATTCAAAGGGTTTGAAAGTTTAGTTAGGGTACAGGTTAAGTGGCTTGTTAAACATATTACTGGCTGGTATTCTAGCAACATAATTAACATTTTACGTTACAGTGGCCTTAAGGCAGTTGTACTGTTATAACTGACATAAGGCCAGTGTAAGGTAATGCTTTCATGTACTGTACAGTATTACATTTAATACTTCACTGCGTCTCCTTGCAGTCAAAAAGCTTTTTCTTCTCCCTGTGCCGCAGCTCCCCTTTGTGTTTCTACAGTACCACCTCAGGAGGCCTAACCTTGGAATTACTTTGTTCCTCATTCTGCCATTTGTATGTTCTTGTTTTGCTTTCCTACAGGAGAAGGAAGGCAGGCATCCTGCCCAGTCTGGAGGACCTGCTCTTCTACACGATTGCAGAAGGCCAGGAGAAAATTCCTGCACACAAATTCACCACAGTGAGTGATTTATGAGTCTTGACTAACTTATTTGACAGTACAACCACATCTCATTCTGCAAGCTGAATTATGAGCAGGTTAACTGTTTCTTGTTAAATGATGTTTACGTCTCGTAGCTTTATTGATTTCTTTTCGGGCTGTGTTAATCATGACATCCCCCACTCCTCTGCGTACAGGCTCTTAAAGCCACCGGGCTTCGCACAGGTGACCCACGGCTAAAAGAATGTATGGAGATGTTGAAAGTGACCTTGAAGACAACTTCTGACGGAGCACTGGACCGACATCTCTTCAAAAAGTAGGTTTCCCTTAAAACACTTAAATAAAGATCTCTCATAGGCAAAGGCAACCAAAAGTTGTTTGGTTTTTAGACATTAGCTGCAGCTGCACAAAATATTAACGGTTATATAATTTTATACATGTCAGAAAGATACATAAATAAATACATAAAGTCCATCACTTGTGAGCTGCACTCGTGTTATTCTGTGAACCTAAATGCAGCAAAATTACTGAGCTCCAAAATGTTATGATGTAGTAATAATAATAATCAATCATTTTGTCAGGATGAACTCGACAGTCTCTGTGCCATTACTCTTGATATTGAAGGCAAATAGCTACATCATTACTCTCATCTACACAATTAACATATGCAGCTGCAGCACTTATCAGTGTCTAGGTTTTGAACAGGCTGAAGTGAGCTGATTCAGCCTCTGATTCGGCAATTATGGGAAACCTGTTTGGAGTGTGTGTGATTGCATAACAGCGTCAACAGTGTCATGGCAAGAATGTAGGTGTTTGCTTTCAGTATGTTAGAGCAGATACGTTCACTGTTTTCCTGGCCTGTCTGTACCGTAGACGAACACAATATGACCTGATTCAAAGTTGCTGAACAGTTTGGAGCAATTTTGTTGCATGTACCAATGCTTAGGGTAAACACCCTTTAACAGAACTGTCCTTCACTGGTGTGAAAATCAAGTCTGCTAAACGTTGAGCGACCAGCAGAAGGCAAATTTCTCATCTACAGAAAATAATATTACGGCAAGAATATTTATTTAACATGAAGCATCATTCATACAATTAGGCGTTAACCACATAAGACGTATGTGTGTTTGTATGAATCCATAAGCCAAAGGAAATGAACTTGTCCTACATAAATTCCTGTGTCAATGACCCTTTTTTAAAATAGGTCTACGTTATAACATTAAAAGCAAAGCAAGACTTCTCCACATCCTCTTCAAGTTAATACTGTACAGGGATTACAGGCTGTTTTATGTTTGCCATCCTGTTGTGGAAGTGCAGGTTAGTGCATCTGTGGTGAGCTGGTGATGTACCACTAACGCTTGGTGGTAGAAGCTATGAGACTCTTGATGACAGTTAGAGGACATTAACTCTAACTGAAGAAAACATGCTCTGCTTAACACGAACACGATCTGACAGATCTAAATTAAACATGCAACATTTAATAATTCATATGCATATGTTTAATGTATTGTCTGAGAACCTCCAACTGGTAACATCTTTTACCCACAGAAGGGTTAATACGAACATTGTTGCTCCAGGAGTCGGTTTCCTCTTTGTGATGACGCTCTTGTCTTTTCCTAGGTGTGTACAAAGCAACATTGTTCTGCTCACCCAAGCCTTCAGGAAGAAGTTTGTCATTCCAGACTTTCAGCCCTTCTGCAGCCACTTTGACGAACTCTATGAAAACGCCAAAAACCTCTCAGGAGGGCAGGTGAGTGACAGCTGCTTCTGAAGTCCAAACGTTAAACGTTTCCAGAATTCATACTGGATATGCAGCAGTGTTCAGTATTAGCCAGATTGCTAATAGACTTACAGTATTATAAGCAACAACAACAACAATAAGTGCTGTTTCAAAAACTGCTGTGTGATGTTGCAGGTGGCAGACTATATTCCCCAGCTGGCCCGCTTCAGCCCCGACCTGTGGGCTGTTGCCCTGTGCACCGTGGATGGTCAGAGGTACGATTTAAATGTGTATTTATAATAGGTGGCTTTGATTTTTGTTTGATGTGTTAATTGCAATTCATTTATTTGAATAACCTACAGTGAGATTTTTCAGTTCTTCTTTTCTTTTACTGCTGCTCTTCTCTCCCAGTTTTAGTTTTTGCATCTAACAACAGTTTGGTTAAGCATTTGCAGAAACTGCTTTTAGAGAGCAGGAGAGCACATACGAGATAAAGAGATCACTCTATGCAATTTAGTTTATTTACACACTGCCAAGTTACAATAAAAGTCACTTCAAGGCACCTTATATAAATAAAGTAGAGGGAATAGAAAGAGACAAAGGGACAGAACAACTACCGTCAGTAAACGAAAGCAACTGCACACTGGCCACAGATTGTAACACTGCACCTCTGAACTGGAAGTAAATAACCCATAGTTTTTGACAGTGAGACAAGCGTAACAAATATCGATTCCTCTTTTTTTAGGCACACTGTTGGTGACACCAAGGTTCCTTTCTGTCTGCAGTCTTGTGTCAAGCCGTTGAAATATGCCATTGCTGTTCACGACCACGGCACTGAGTACGTGCACCGCTTCATCGGCAAAGAGCCCAGTGGTCTGCGATTTAATAAGCTGTTCCTGAATGAAGACGGTGAGGAAATAAATCATTCTGCTTGATCTCTCCAACTCACCTGTTCCTCATACTAGCCTCCCCTCTGAGTCATGGTCAGCTCACATACACTGTAAGAGTCTTCTTACCGTGGAACTAACATGAATAGTTAATAACAGGTTTCAGCACAGAGGCAGAATAGAACAGTGGGCTTTGTGTAACAGAAACATAATAACTTGAAGAAAACACAAGCAGCTGAAACAATGAGACTGTGTCTTAGGAACTAACTTTCCTGTAGTCTTTGGCATTTACTGTATAGCGCAACCGAAGAGCATATGCAAAACAAAAGGTAAAGGCAGAAGACATAGTGTGGTCACCATTCGTGTTCAGACAGTAATGTTGTTTTACTTTTTTGCAGATAAACCACACAACCCCATGGTTAATGCTGGGGCTATTGTCTGTACTTCCCTCATAAAGGTAAGCATCATTTCTACGCCCCTTCATAAATTAGTGAGGACTTTATTTTGAAAATGGATTATCTCAGGTACAAAATAAAGGTGGCGTTATCTTCTGAATCCTCTGCTGTCTTTCTTCAAGACTATCTTTAAAATATATTTACAATCTTTTGTAGTTTATTTTTATTTCAGGACTAAACTTACATTATTTTACAACTAAATTAAGATGTTATGCATATACAAAGAAATACTAGGAACTAAATGTGTGTAGTCTTTTAGAGGTTTCTCAACATGTTTCCAACAGATTGCTGTATATGGAGATTAAGGTTATGCATAATCACGCTAAAAGGGGATTTGGTTGAAAGCAGCGTCACTCTCACACACAAATCCTGCACAGACATACACGTTGTTTAAAGAGTTCAGAGTGGGCGGAGATGGAGGCAGACCAGCGTGGCCCAGTCCACTCAGCAGCTTCAGTCAGTCAAACTGCTCTGTTACCTGAATGTTTCATTACATATCCTCCCCTGACATTCACACAAACCAGGATAGTCCTGCCTAACATCAATTTGGAATAAAACTGTACTCCTTAGGTGCTTAGTGGTGCCATTAATACCATAATTATATTTGTGCAGTACAGTACATTAACTGCAAGTGCAAGTCTTAGGTTGAGTGTCACACATTGTCTGCTTAAGCTTTTCATTGACATGAGAACTACACCATCATAAATATATTGTTCTCCGTGCTTTGATACTCCTGTGTCATAATTCACAATCTACACTGTCCTATACACATAATAATAGCAACTCCTTCTGACAGCACATCCTATATTATGTTCGTCCTATAAAAATATGTACGTCTGTGATCAGCCTAGACATCAGTTTTCCAAATAACATTTTAGAAGTGGCAACAAGCCATCGGTTCATCCTTTATCTGTTTATTTATTTCACTGTGTCCTGTCCAGCAGCTTAGCATGGTGCATGGGGTACTGGGCTGGATGCCTTGTTGTGTATGTGTTTATATCCTATTTAGTATGTAGATATGACTATGCAGATATATGCTTTTGTGTTTGGGGGGCATCAAGTCAGTGATCAACTTCCTGCCAGTGAAAAGTGGCCACCGCCCCGTACTAGACCCAACAGCAGCACCCACCCGCTCCCAGGGCCAGGAGGCCAGAGGCCGTGAATCTTTGAGATACTCACACCAGCAGGAGCCATGGAGAAAACACCTGTGGCAGGCCAGGCCACTGGTGTGCTGGAGCATGCATACCCCAGTGAAGACAGGAGCGAACCCCAGGCATCAGAGCCCAGGAGGAGCCCACGAGAGGAAGCCTACCACACCCAGAGGGAGACACCAAACAGTGCCCATGGCCCCTCCACAGTGGGACACTAGAGTGCTTTAAAATGGCCGATGGCCCCAGGCAATGCCCCCAGGCCCAAGCTGTCTAGGTAAAATTTGGGAGGTGATCATCTTTACCAGGGCCAGTCAGTGGGTGAAGCCATAGCTGAACCTGCGCGGAGAAACCATCCCATCAGGCCCCAGATTGAGCATGTGATAAAATGTGAAGGACATTCAGGGAAGACCAACCCCCGTGGCAGAGCCACAGCAAAGTAGAATCCATCCACCAGCTTCCCGGAGAGGCAGCCCCCAAAGCCCTGGATGTGTGTGTGTGTGTATAATGCAATTAAAACACAGGGGCATCCAGCTGATGTATGGTTAACATCTCCAGTTGCTCTGATGGTTATTCCCATATGTCAGCCTGTCCTGAATTCCAACCACTCAAGGTTGACTGTGTTGTTTCCGTTGATCCAAACAGTAGAACCAGATTCTACAGGGACTCCTTGCATGTGGCCCTCGTGCTCTGTTTCCCCTCTGAATATAGTTGTCGTTTGCAGTCTACATTTAAGGCTTGTGTGGTTTTATGTGTTGTTGCATATTTTACAGCATTAGGATCTTTGGGAAATTATGACCAGGTCAACAGGTCAATGACATTGGTAATTTTTCCTTTTAAAATATTTTTTGTGACAAGCTCTTAACCTTCACATGGCTGCTGATGAAAGTTCACATGTTTCAGTGTTGCTTTTAGACTTTTCACTTGCATCCTTCAACCTCACACTGTTTATACATCTGGGTTATAAACAGTGCAGCGTTTACTACTCTAACTGGTTTTTGATGTCATTCCATTCTTCTATAGAGAAGTATTTTAGTTTTATTTGTCCTATTATAGTTTTTTCTCTGTTTATTATTTTATTCTTTTTTTTGTTCATTTTTTTTAACAACATTTTTTTTTCTCATAAATGAAGATGCTCAGTTGTCTAGTTGAGCCAAGAAATTCATTTTGTTTGTAGTTTGGGTAGTTAAAAAGAAAAATAACATTAATTTCCATGTTCAAACCAGTTGTTTGTAAGTACACAGTAAAATTAGTTGATATTTTCTGTGGTGTTGGTCTTCGAATGTACTAAGTAGTATTATACAGGAATTGTTTTCTGCTAATGGCAAGAACAGATTTCATTCAACGTCAAAGTTTGGTAAATCAGTTTTATTTACTATAGGACAACAGAGCAGCAGATTATTCAGCAGATTATTATTTACATAAGTATACAGTCAATTATCATCTAATTTAGTATATTATCATATTGTGAATTGTGCATTTGCAATATGTTTCCATACAGATGTAATATTATTGCCACTGTACAGCTCTTCGCAGTCAAGCAACCCCATTACTGTAAACGCACTTAGCTATGGTGACAGCTGGTTTGATCATGGAAATGTGAACAGCGGCTCAATTGACAGCAGTGGTATGTGACAACCACATCTTTTTGGAGATGTTGCTTAATTGGAGACCTTTAAAGACATTTGTCTGAGTTTATTTATTGGTGTCAGACAAAAGACAGGACATGGACAATATGATAATGATAAACATCCACCAGGAGATTAAAAAATCATTGAATATTTATTTAGTAATCTAATACATGAAACATAACTAGCAATTGAAATATATTACAAACTGTAAATAGTGAGTAGTACAGTACATACAATACCAAAAGTAAACTAATAAGGTTGGAGTAATATACATGTATTTAATCAAATGGCCAGAATCTGCTGACTATCATCAGCCTGTTTATAAATCCATCAAATGAATGACCTTTATAAAGAGCACAAATCTAGAATCGATTCACAGCTGTTGTTGATCATGTTGTTCCCAATGTGAACTCACCTTAAAGTATAGTAAACCGACACACAGCCACAGCTGTGTTCAGTAAAACATCTGTACTTACACAGTCGATCACGTGGAACATACGTAGTACTGCCGCAGTTTACATTCTGAAAAACCTTTCTTTCCTTCATGTTTTTTTTTTCTTGCCGTCTGTTTTTTAAGAAGGCAGAAACCCTGAGTGAATATCTTTTGTGTCACCTCCTCCATCTCCAGCTAGTTTTCCATCTGTAATATTAATTCATCTGAAGTCATGACTGGTTTGACCAGTTGCATAACAGTGAATCTTGACGTAAATGTAATAGACATTAAGCATATCAGTGCTGATATCATGACATGGGTAGCTTTCAGTGTTAATGTTAGTTTTGACTGAGATGTTTTATTATTGTTGCTGTTCTTTTGTTTGTGTTTTAGCAAGGTGCAAGCAATGCTGAAAAATTTGATTATGTGAGTATGACTACACAAAAATCAACCTGAATTGGCTTTATTATAAAGACTTGGATGACAATCCTGACGCCAAGTGTTGTTTACTAATTTCAGGAATAAATGGCTCTGCTTGTCTTTCTTGCTCTGCAGGTGATGAACTTCATGAACAAACTGGCAGGAAACGAGTATGTGGGCTTCAGCAACGCCACGTGAGTAAACATTGCAGAAATAAAATATACACCACCTCATCCTTAGGGTAGGATCAAAGCTCTGTTCAACTGAGGTGAGTTTGAGGTCACAGCACTGGTTAGAGGCGAATTCATTTGAGTTTCATACAACATGAAATGTCTTTCTCTTTCTCTGCATGTCCCAGTTTCCAGTCAGAGCGGGAGTCTGGAGACAGAAACTTTGCCATCGGCTACTACCTGAAGGAAAAGAAGGTAAGGTCACGGTCTGAGGGGAGCCAGACTTTATTATGTTCAAGTTTCAGGCCACATAAGGAACTTTTATGTACTGTGCTGATTGTGAACTAAGAACAGTGAAGCAGTAGATGTGTGATTTTGTTCTTTCAGTGTTTCCCTGAGGGAACAGACATGACCTCCATCCTCGACTTTTACTTCCAGGTAGTAACGTGTGAATATATGGGATTCATAGGTATTGGGTCTTAATTTGGGTGTCTCTGAAAATGGCCTGTGTTAAGTCTCTGTAAGCATCTCAGTGTTTTGACGTGAATTAACATGAATGGTGTGACCAAGAAAAGGGGATTGTAACATGAAATATTAATAAATCTTTATTGGTTGCCCTTCACGTATTATTGTTCACTTTTCAGTTGTGCTCCATCGAGGTGACGTGTGAGAGCGCCAGTGTCATGGCAGCGACTCTGGCCAATGGTGGCTTCTGTCCAATCACAGGAGAGCGTGTGCTGAGCCCTGAGGCTGTGCGAAACACCCTGAGTCTCATGCATTCCTGTGGCATGTACGACTTCTCTGGGCAGTTTGCCTTCCACGTCAGTGCCTCTTTCACTCTGACATTTTCACAGATAATTTTGGACACGTTGTTGGTTCGAACACAGCATAATTATCTGTCTGTTTCAGGTGGGCCTTCCAGCTAAATCAGGTGTTGCTGGTGGGATTCTGCTGGTTGTTCCAAACGTGATGGGAATCATGTGTTGGTCTCCTCCTCTCGACAAGTTGGGCAACAGCGTCAGAGGCATCCAGTTCTGCACGGTAACCTCAAATCCAGCTTTCACTTCTTTTTCCCTACTTTAGTAATTATACTGAAAACTTTGCTGAACTGAACGTGTTTTCTCTATTCAGGACTTGGTTTCTCTCTGTAACTTTCACAACTATGATAATCTGAGACACTTTGCTAAGAAACTGGATCCTCGCAGGGAAGGAGGAGACCAGAGGGTGAGCAACATTTTCATTCTCCTCTTCCCTCCTACACTTGACCTCATTCCATCTTCAAACAACACAATTCAACCATTTCTGGATTTGAGACTTTTAAATTTAAATTTAACAGAAGACAGTTTTCTAACATCTCTTAGCACACCTTGTCTGGAGAATGTGACTCCACAGCACCACCTGCAGGAAACTGACCACATCCCCACCATCCCTTCATTCTCAACTCTTTATGGACCAACCACAACCAAAACCAAAATGGAAAGGAATCGGATACCTGTAGCTGAAAATCAGAATGTCACAGTTCAAATTAATTTAAAACGGAGACAAGCTAGTTAGATGCAGGTTCACCTGCACATCCAGTATGACTAAACATTGCAACCCAGCCAGAAATCACAGCCTTCAGCAGGGACGGAATCAACACACTTGTCTCTGAATGGAAAACGTTTTCATTAAAAAACACTACTGTATAATATATAGCTATATCGAATCAATAGAAACAGGAATTGATAAACAGTCAATCAAATTGAACCCATACCTATGTTTTTGTATCACACATAATGAGGTGGCATATATCGGTTTGTCGTATTTCTTCGCATGCCTCTCTGCTTCCTTCTTCCTGATTATAGCTTTGGAAAAACATGCCTCTTCTTGTGTTTCAGGTGAAGTCTGTGATCAACTTGCTGTTTGCAGCCTACACAGGAGACGTGTCAGCTCTCAGAAGGTAACTTAGAGGATTCGAATACGGAGATGGAACGTCACTAAAATGACATTAGCTGTTCATCATGCACTGATTCCACAGCAAGGGTTTTTAAAGCTTACTTTTCTAAATTGCAGCTTTCTATCTGTGTTAGTTTTTACATCTCTGCCCTTTGAAATTTCTTAGTCTCTGATCTCTTTTGTTTGTCCAGGTTTGCATTGTCCTCCATGGACATGGAACAGAGGGACTATGACTCCAGGACAGCCCTGCATGTGGCAGCTGCTGAAGGTGAAACCCTGTGCACTGGTGACTTTGAGCTTTGAGTGACTTTAACCCTTGTGCAGCCTTCAAGGATGTCAAAAGAAAAATAGGGGGCGCTCTAAAGTCAAAAACCACACAAGGGTTGGATAAAACAGCCGCAGGCAGACAATGAATCACAACACGCTTTATCTAGATGAACGGTTGGATGAACTTGTTCATCATAGATGGATGTAACACCCACGAAGGCTGTTTTATCCAACCCTTTGTTTTTTAGCTTTGAGCGCCCCCTAGTTTACAGAGGGGTCACTTTGACCCCTCCAAGGCCCCCAATGGGTCAATCAGTATGTGTCTGTGTTGATGGAACTGATGTGGTCTGTGTGCATTTCAGGACACGCTGAAGTGGTCCGCTTCCTGCTGGAGGCCTGCAAAGTGAACCCAGTCCCCAAAGACAGGTAACACTCCAACAACACACCTATGCACATACAGGTGGATGTATTGTGTATTGGTTCTGAAACGAAGACAGCAGCATTTTTTCATGTTGAGGTTCTGTCTTTTAGAACCAAGGAGCACCGCTCCTTCCCTAACCCCAACTATAGCCAGGCTTTCTTAAGACATCCCCTACACCCCTATAATAATAATATACTTTTACTTAACAATATTTCTTTTGTAAGTGCTATTAGTTTTAACTGTTGATTAGGCTTTAAGTTTTCATGATTAATGTGAAAGTGAATGGAAGTGCAATGTGTCATGGGTATTGTACGCTGTAGAGAGATGGTAGGTGATCTGGGTTCACCTCTTCACTCGTCCCCTTGTGTTTGCTGCAGGTGGGGGAACACACCAATGGATGAGGCTGTTCACTTTGGCCACCATGACGTGGTGACCATCCTCCGTGACTACCACAGCCAGTACAGCCCTCAGGACACTCAGGACAGCGAGGCGAACAAGCAGAATGCAGAGAAGAACCTGGACGGTATGCTCTGATGGAACGATCTGTATCCAGATCTGAAAGGTCAGAAAGGAAACCCGAAACACAGCATATAAAAAACAGTTGCGTAATCCCATTAGAAACAAACTTAGATAAATAATCTCTTGCGTAAACAGAGCGGCCACCATCCCTGCAGTGTAAAACCTCCTTGTGTCATGTTGTTAGTACTGTAGGTGTTACTCAGTACTCATAGTACTCTTTGTGTCTCACTTTCAAAGTCTGTTTTGTAGAAAGCGACCAGCCACCAGTTGAATGCTGGGTAAATTCAGCCGGGGCTGGTCATGGATCTTACACCAAGGGTTGTTCTAGTCTGAAAAGCCAAACAGGAAGCAGTAGGTTTTACAGATGTGTTTGTGCCCTGGTTAAAAACCTTCTTCGCTTTATTGTTACTACTGTACATGGTGGAATGTATCTTCCCCAAAATACTTTTGTATGTGCGTGTGTGATATTTATTTATCTATTGAAGATAAACTGTACATTGTTGTAGTGTTTGTATATTCTGAGAGTAAGACGACTTAGTGTAAATAAGTACAGGTGTATAATTGTAGTTGTGTGGTCCATGAGCTGCCACTGAAGTTCCCATCCGGTGGATTCAGCTCTGATGATGACTTGTTACGCAGGTTTCACTGAAACCAGACATCAGTGTTTCATCTTTATGTCTGACATTTAGATTTTGTCACCTAAAAACAGGTAAATGTTCAACCTATACAGTACATTTGAATATAAAAAAAGATTTTTGTTTATTGTTGTTTATCAGCTTTTTCTCCCAAAACTGCATTTAAAGGTTTCTCCCCGCTGCTGTTGCGTTTATTGTTTATTTAATGTGTAACATAAGAGAATGATGTAAGCAAGCTGGCCAAAGGTTGTTACTTGTCTCCTACATATCAGACACAACACTGCCAGCAGTAGCAGGAGCTTCCACTTGCAGAAAGACTGACCTGCTCAGTTACTCCGTCAGCGTAATATCAAGTGACTGCCGTTAATGTAGTGGAGTAGTTTTTCTGAACTGTAAATGCAGGTTTTTTGTATAGAGAATGTGGTGACTCTGTAATGTATCACAGGAATGATATGTTTGTATGTAAACGCTTGTTCCTGTTGAGGACTCAGGAAGGTTTGGTCAGAAACCTTAATAACTGGATGAGCTTTATATGCAAATGCATTGTTTGTTTTTATCTGTAATGTGCAAAATGATCTGTCATACTTGAAATGTTGTTCAGGTGTTTAGTTTCTGTGTGTTTGTGGTGTGTGAAATGTAGAGGTTGTCTGTAGCGACGGAATGAAGCAGGCAACCAGCAATCTAAAATGGATGTCCTCTGGTTGGGGTCAAAAATAATCAAAATGAGCACAAAACATCTTATACAAACTGCAATATGTAATGCACAATTAGCAATAGAAATATAAAGACTGTACTTTATAATCAGCAAATTCTAGATTTGACTCTTCCTTTGATAAGCACTTCCCAAACCTGCAGCTCCCATCACTCGGCTGTCGTCTGTGAGATGACAAGATCTTTGTTTGTCTGTGCAGCTGTGAGTATTCTGAATGTGTTTGGTGTCATCCTTTTCTTCATCATGGATATATATATATACTGCTTCATGTGACGATGCAGCAAGTTTTGAGATGTATTCACAGAACAAACTTTAATAAAAGTTAGAAGAAAATACCGTGTATTTTGTAACAGTAGCGAGCCTGGTTTAGTTCCTCTGTTGTCACCTGAAGTCACATGGTCAGTAATCTGAACAGGAACATTGTCAATGTGAAATGAGTGGAACCAAAAAGTGTGAGACATTAGCATCCTCATAAAATCTTTTATGATAAAAATAACCCCAGACACCTCATTACGTTAGTTAAACTGACATCACATAGTGTCTGTCATTATGCCTTGGTGGCAATAGCATCACATCATAGTGTCAACTTATAATAATGAGTTATTAGTGAAATTATTAGCTACATTAAAGCTGTTTGTTTGTTTTGGAAATCTGTTCATCCAGCTAAGTGTCCACTCAATATTCAGCTTTCTAAGGGTAGACTGTGATGTTCATCCATCTTCAGTATGACATCTAACACTTCCCTTCTCACATCTAAACCAAGCATGTGCCATCAACTAGCAGTTACTCATCGAACAGCTCCACAAAGTGCAAGTCGCTAAAGTCAGTAACGTAAGCAAAAATGTATTGGATTATACTGTATGTAACATATATTCAACAGATATACAGAAGTCCACAAACTGAGCCAAAACAAGATTTAATCTCAGTAGCTCATTAGCATCCAACAGTTACAGCACTTGAAAAGAAAAAGCTAATACAGTATCTTTACTTCTACAGATTAGGTTTTGTGTCACATACACATCTTGCTGAAGTTATATTGTGTGTTTTCACACAAGTTACAGAATCTGTTCATTTCAATTATCTGCTTTTAAAGCAATTCACATTTTTTTCAAAAGTGTATGTACACACGTGAAGAGACGCCTTCACAAATGGAACAGCCCAATTTGGACTTCCTCTACGGAAGTGACGTAGTTTCACATTATTGAATATCTGCTCTGGTCTATACATTGGAAAATGATCGCTGCACCATGGATTCCATAATTTATATTTATAGTTGGAGTAACATGTTTAGGTATTTGTGCCGGTGTACCCTAAAGTGGACTTTGTGCAGGTCACATATCATTCTAGTTTCGTTTCTTTTTTCATAGAAGGTCTTTTTTGTTTAAGTGGAAACTCAGATTGGCCTGGAAAAGTAACCTGAAAGAAAAAAAAAACAAAAAGCCAGGAGAGCAAAACCACCACTTATGTGTCTATATGTCAGATTATTCATATTCTATGTGGTCAATTTATCATTTTAAAATGCCACCTGGAATAATAAGTTAAAGTACAATAGAGCACAGTTTAGTATGTGGAGGTGGGTGAGGTGAAGCCATCTGTTCTTCTTTAGCTCTCATCAGGAAAATCCGCTTTCATCTGCCAAGACAAAGCAGACGAATGAATTATCAAAAGGTCGACACCAAACGTCCGTGTTTTCTGGTGGGATACAGACATGCAAAGCCATTTAGTGCCTGCGGAGACTTGGAAACTGGGACCTGTTACAGGGATTTGTTAGAGGTGGCGCTGAAGAAGAACCACATCATTTAGTATCTAACTCACCAAGTCAACAATCAAAAAGTATGATTTCATTTTGTTATTTGAATGAAATACAATCATGACCCTGACGCCAGCGTGGAGCAAGAACTCACATCTGAAGAGCCAGTTCACAGACAAGCCCACCGCAAATGAGGTATCTGGGTAAAATGAGATCTATTTAGCCAAACATTAGTGAGCAACTACACACACGAGCCACACAAATGTAGGGATTAGGTTCTGTGGAACTGGATTCTGAATCGACACTATTTCTTTATTTCTAAAGGAAGAATAAAGGCCTTGTCTACAGAATGGTGGTGGCTGTGGGGTTGCTTTGCTTGTGCACACACGCATCACACGACATATTTCAGTAATGGCGTTGATGAAAGACAAGCTATGAATGTTAGCATGCTCCAATGTGGCAGCCGAGGTGAACTGTCGCATGCAGTAGAGCAACAGATTAAAGCCGCGTCTACCTGGACGTCAAACTCTTCAAATCCAATCAGATTGCTGGTCTGAAAGCAAAGCATGAGTTGACATAAAGACAGAAGGACAGATATGAGATCTATGGACCATTTAACCAGCTTCATTTAAAAAGTAGAAACAGAAGCAGGTGTGGAGTTATAGCCTCAATTTATCATTTTATGAGCCATAATAATGTCTCAGTTCTTCAAGTCTTGAAGAACTGAGATATACATGATATACATGATATACATACAGTATCTCCAGCTACAACACTGGCTATCGAAAGGTGAAGAAACAGCTCCAATGAAGCAAAACACAGGTAACAATGTAACTAACGTGCTTTTGTCCATATTCGGTTAAATCAGTTTGTAGACGGACAAATGCCAGAATGAGGTTTGAGAAAAAGTTTGAGAGTTTAGAGACCAAGCAAGTTAAGTCATGTTGAATTAAGCGTAATTTAGATTTCGGAGTATCAAATGTGGCATTGATATATTGGTAGTTGTAGTTCTTAATCTATTTTAGCATTTAGCATTAGGTGTTGGACACCAATGCACCAGCTTTGACTTTGACAAAATACCTCTTTCCTGAAATCTCCCACAATCACAAAAGCCATTTCTGCCTAATACGCAGTCCCAGATAAAACAGAAGCAGGTTTTCAGTCTGTACATGTTTCCTCTCTGTAATATTATAAGGAAACACTAAATTCTACCTGCTAAGCAGATGATACTCAGTTATATTTGTCTATGAAACCATATGAAAACCAATTAGTTAAACTTCAAACTTGTTTAACAGAAATCAAATAATCCTGGATGTCCCATAACTTCCTTCAACTAAATTCAGATCAAACTGATATAATTGGTGCTAAAATCCATAGTGAGTCATTATTGAATCAGATTGTTTCTCTGGATGACATAACGTTCAGGTTCTACTGCGAGGAACCTTGGTGTCTCCCCTTTACATCCTACATTATAGAAATCTCTAGAACCGCCTACTTCCACCTTAGGAATATTGCTAAAATTAGGAGCATCATGAAACATGAATCCCTGCATTAGTTCCTCCAAGCTGGACTTCCAAAGCATCATAATAAAGCTCCAACAGAACGCTTGCGTCTCAGGAACCTCCTTCATTCACTGAGCTCCTCTGGTTTTCTATCTATTCTATCACTAACATGCCTCCATGTCCACATGTGACTAACTTTGTCTCTGTTCTCTCCTAGTTGTGTTTCTCTCTTTCTGTCTCTCTCTATTCTCATCTCCAGGTATCGTCAGACTCAGAGTCGTGTGTCTCAGTGTTCAGCTGCTGGTCCAACCATCCTGCCTGAGTCTGTTGTTGTTGTTATTCTTGTTGTGTTGTTTTCTCTCTTCTCTATCCCTTCACCCCAACCGGTCAAGGCAGATGTTCTCCCACTGATCCTGGGTCTGCTGGAGGTTTCTTCCTCTATAGTTTTTCCACTGTTGCTATTACAATGTACAATTTATTGATTGGCTCCAATTAAAAGCTGCTCTATGTGGGATTTGTTAGGTAAGGTTTTAAACCTCACTTGTAAAGAGCCTTGAGATAACTGCTGTCGTGAATTGGCGCTATATGAATAAAACTGAATTGAATCATTTGAATTAATTCATCTGATCCACGAACAACTACTTTTACACAATATAAAGGAATAACACGGTCCATGCCACTAAGTTATCTTCACAGCTTGGTTTCTGACAGAATCTTAAATATTTCTGCTTTATTCAACATGTCAGGACTTAATATGCCTCTAAATCCGCAAACCTGAGTATTTCCAGAAAACTGGAATTTAAAGCTAAAAGTTAAAGTTAAAAAAAGGGTTTAGTGACGGAACTGGTGAGAGCTCATACAGACACAAAACAATCAGTAAAAGGACCTAGTGTGTATTATAGTACTTTACTTTAACAGGTCTCCTCACTTGTTATCACCGTGGCTCTTAAATTTAACACTCCTTAACTGCAGCACTCACCACAGCATCGATGTCTCTAGGACCAACATACTGCTCCAAGACCCTGAAGTCGTCAGGAGACATTGGCATTATGTTGTCTTGTAGTCTGGACGGATGTCTGCACCAGATAAAACACATCACGTAAGCATGTCGCCTCTGTTCTTCTTCTTACTGATAGAACATATCATGCGCCATTTGCTTACACTTCTGAAACAGATATAAGCTCGGTCTTCATGTAGCCACTCTTGTCTTGGCTGTCTAATTCCATAGGCTCTGGAGCTAAAAGTCAATCATAAACACATGAAACAAAACAACAGCGCAGTTTTATTGGTGAATGAAATCGACTTAGTGTGTGTCTTACTCTCTGATGGTTTGGGGTAATACTTCCCAAAGGCCTTGTCCTTGGGGATGTTGGGGTAGAGGAAGCGGAGCGGGTTCTCCGGGATGTTTTCGGCGGCCATCACCTTGTAGGTGCGGATGATGTCGGGCAGAGAGACGGCACCCAGCTCCTTCTTTGTGTACGGTTCCACTGAATGAAACACCGGCTTGTCTGGGTGGTGAGTGAGACGTTACATTGTTAGCATCAGCCGATCTCCTCGAAGCTTTATTGCCCTCCTTAGTTGTTTGGGAGGCGGCGGATGTGTGTTACCATGCACATCATGTTCGATCCAGGTGAAGGTGATCGCTCCCTCTCTGCTGCTCTCGCTGAACCTCAGCAGGAAAGTCCCTGGACACTTATCGCTCAGCAAAGCCTTCTCCCTCTCCTTACTGATGAAACCCATGATGGACCTGCAACGCAAGAAAAGTATGCTGCACAATTACTTTCAACTTAGTCTGGGTCACTATCACAACGTTTAAAACTGCTGCGCTTTGATCTAAAAACAGTATAAACGGCGGCTCACCCGTCATTCCACAGGGGGAGCAGGTGTCTTTTAATTAGATCCAGGATTCCTTCAATCCACAACCAGAAGGGGAAAGATTTCTCATTGGCGCTCTGCTGCTGAAAATAAAGAAGCCACTTGTTTTAGTACAGAAGCAGAACAAGACAGTCTTTCATATTAGATATACTGTATGTGATTTATTGTTAGTTACTGAAAGAATTGACACAATTAAAATGAATATTCTGTCCAAATGTCAGGTTTGATTCCTATGTCTATGTAAACCAGAGAGTGTTTTTAAGCAGTTCGGACACATCTTCTTTTCTGTGGACTGGTAAGAATTTGTGAGTCTGTGTGCAGAGCTCACACCCAACCAACAACTCTACATTAACATTAAAGACAGATACAATCTGAGCTTGTTCTTTGCTCACCTTACAGAACTTGGTCCAGGGGATGAGTCCTTCAGGGTTCCTCTGGGCTTTGGCCCCTGCACAAAGACATTCAGATCTTCAATGGCATTGTGTTCTATTCCAGATCCGAATGTAAAAATGTAAAAGGTAATTTAGACTAAAATGTGTGGTCTGGCTGTTTTCTGACCAAGCAGTTTGTCTGCCAGCATGTTGAGCTGCTCCTGGTTCAGGCCTCGCTTCGTCACTGAGGAGAACTGCCAGCTCAGAACCTCGGACAGCTGAGACCACTTGGCAGCTGGTGGAGAGAGGAAGAACTTCAGGTTCTGAAAGAAGAGAGAGAGAAGAGATTGTATTAGACAAGTAACAATTTTACAGTAACTTAATATTTAATTTTGTTTATTTAATTCATCATGTTATTCTATGGCAAAAGCATCAGGAAGAATAAAGGACAGGTTCAAGCCACATACGTAAAACCATACGGACACAGGATACGTTTCTGGCACTGATTCATTCATTCGTTATTATTACAGTAGAAACTCCTGCAGTTAAACATCCTACAAGCAAACTGATATATACTGTATCAGTATATATAGAGAAGTGTGGTGGTGTAAAGAACGCAGGATAATATGCCCAAACCTCTGGTCTTGGGTTTAACCACATCATAGAACAAGTAACTACCATGAGTCTTTGCAGAGTGCGAGTATTTTCTTACACCCTCTTGACTTTGTGTGTGTGTGTGTGTGTAAATCCTTACCTTTGGCTCTGTAGTCAACATGTTGTACCACAGGATTGAGGCCCAGCCGCTGGGCAGCTGACAGACATTAGAGATGACCACTACAGGTAGAGACATGGCCTACAGCAATAACAACAACATCAATGACAATAATTAAGTATTTTCTATCACTTCAATGTATTTGTTGCCTGTCACACTGAAGCTCGGCCACTCAGGAGCGTGTAGGATCTGATGCATGCATTTTGAATCTGGAGTTTGTTTGTTCTCACCTCCAGTTTTATGTCCAGTCCAGACTGATTAAGCTGCAGCTCGGACTCAAAGCTGAGTGAGTGAAGCTCCTCGGTGACGATCAGCGGACCCTGGACCAACCCAAATCATTAGGGACCACACGACTTTACTAATGGACGAGTCCTGCAGCGTCTTACCTCATTTGTTCTGTTCCCGGCCACTTTCTGCTCCTTCAGTTGCTGCATAAAGTATGAGATCAGGTTTAAAGACATTGGCAAATATTTAAACACATTCAAACATCAGCAAAGATCAGAGATTCAATTCTGTGAACCCTAAATGTTTGGATGCACCATAACATGGTGAACAGAACTGGTGGCAAAGCGCAGCCCTGCCAGAGTACAACGCACACTGGGAATCGGTCAGACTTAATGCAGAAAGTGGACCCCAGACTCCCAGATCACACAGAATGTTGCAAGGGACGAGGCCGAAAAACCTCCAAATGAACACGTGTATGGAGCTGGTTCCCTGCTGAAGCCACATTGCTTCTACTGAATCCGAGGCTGGACTACAAGTCAAATTCTCCTCTCCAGTATTCTGGTACAGACTCTCACCCTGGTGGTCGATCTAGAGGCATGGTCTCCAGCATCAACCAGGACAGCCCCACAAGAGCCAGAGACTTATCTCATCCACCCCCAGTGCCTGGCCACCGAGGAGATTACAAACCGCCGTGGTCCACTTTTGAGTCCCCTGCCTCTGCTTCCTTAAAGGGAAGACCTGTCGGTGAGATTGAGCTCTGACATTTTGGTGAAGAACCGTTTCCCTGCATGGAGCTGCATGGTTTGCCAGAGTTTCTTTGAGGCCGACTAATATTCGTCCTCCATTAACTCCTTCCAGGGCAGAGGTTTTACCTCCATTGGGATCTGGTTGAAGCTCTCCCGGATGTGGAAGTTGAGACTCCTTACTTCTTACTGGGGCTTCAGCCAGACATTCCCAGCAGACCCTCAGACCCTGCACTTGCCTGTCTGTACATCTTATTTCTCTGCCAGTGGATCCTACTCACCACCAGGTGGTGAATGACTGACAGGTTAACTCCTCTCTTCACCCGAGCGTCCAGGACATACTGTATGAACAAAGGACTGGTCATCGGGCTCCAGTCTCTTGGTGTCATGTGCACTGGCTCTCGCAACAAAAAAAAAGACACAAAAGTTCTTTCTGTCCCAATCAGGGGACTTTCCAGTTTCTGTGTCCAGTGGTCGGGTCACTGAGGCCCCGGCTTCAATGGTTGTCCAGTCCACATTGCAGTAGACCCCTGCAGCTCATCCTGTGGGTTGTGGGTCTGGTGTGGACTGGCCCAGCCTTCTGAGCTGAGCCTGACTAGGCCCCGTGGGCAGAGAACCTCGCAGCAGGCATTTGCAGTCGAGCACGACTCGAGGCCTGGCTCCAGGATGAGGCCCTAGCTGCACAGTACCAGGCGGCATCTCCTACAGTGACTTTGAACCGCTCTCAGAACTGCAGGTTTACTGATAACATAAAACATTTTTCTTACCAAATGTCTGAATTCTGCTGCTAAGCTCCCGTTCGACTCTTCCATGTTCATGACTTTGGTGTTTGTTCCCAAAATGTTAAACTTCCGAAACCTGGCATGAAGGAAGCCGTTAATCAAACCTTATTCAACATTTACATACTTTTTTAAACACAGTGAAACAAAACTTTATTATTGGAGACGACTAATACGTGTGTGTAAATTTGACACGTACCCTTTTTTTTCTGTAACATCCCTGAGGAAAAGAAGGACATTTATTAAACAAAATGTTCGAACGCATGCAGGTATTTGATGGAGAAAACGTTACATGAACTTGCTTACTTATCAAATAGAGCCTTGACTTTTATTTGGTAGTTAAATTCCTGCAACTTCACCAGGAACCTGAAACAAAAAAGAAGCAGGATGGGATTTACTTTATTATTCAAACATATGTTACAAACTCAGCTATAAATGACACAATTAAATGATATGAATGAGTGTGTGCCACAAATGGCCAATACACACTGTACAGCATGACGAATACATTCTACCACAAATATTCACTATTTAAACAGTAAAGAAAAAGCCAGGTAATAAAATGTTCTGGGTCTTTAGTGCCGACATAACGTTCACTTTGTGTGTGTGTGAGTGTGTGTGTGTGTACATTGGTTTTTTTACCGAAGTTTGACTGTGAACTGGACGCCTGTTTTCAGCACCAGGGGTCTCTGGGGGTGGGTGGGCATGCAGGGGAGCCTCTCCACAACCAGAGAGCTACACACATACACACAGGCAAACAGACAATAAATAAAAACGTCAGAATTAGGCTCAATCATTTGGATGTAAGAGGATTCTCACTTGGAGAGAAGGTTCTTGAGGAGTTCGAGGGCCCGGTTTTCTAGGAACGCTTTCTTCTGTGTGATGGGGTCGTTGTCATAGGTAAACTTCTGCTCCAACTCCTGCAGCTTCTTCAGATGCTGACGGACCTGTTGGAGACTCTCTGCCACTGCTGTAAACCTGCAGGAGGGGGAGGTGAAAAGAAGGGGGTCATACAGAGGAGGAAGCAGTAAGACAAGAAAGAATAGGAGATGGTGGAAGAAGAGGAAGACAAAAAACAAGAGGAGGGATAGATGACGAGTTTAGAAAGATCAGGCAGAGGGAGAAGGAGCAAAAGGTCGTGGAAAGATTAGTAAAAAGATTAGAAGTGGAGGAAAAGTGGAATGGGAAGAATAAGAGTACTAAGATCAGCGAGGGAAACAGAAAAAGGAGGAGGAGAAAAGACAGGGGAGAAAGGACAAAGGGGGGATATGACTTTGATTTATTGACCAGTTCTGCAGATGATCCACGCAGGCGTTGGGTGGGCCACCGATGCAGGCGATCTGCTGCCGCTGCTTCCACTCCGGCAGCTCCTCAGAGATCAAGTCCGTTAGCAAGGCGTGCGTGACATTCAGCAGGTCGGCGAGCTGCATCACCACATCCTGTGAAACAGCAGAGACCAACATCAAGGTGTTGAGTAAGTTTGATTTGCGGGAAAGGTCAACTAGACTAACACTGCTGCTTTCTAGAGATACACCTGGACAGTAACAGTAACTAATAGATCATTAGACTAGTCTCCCTTAATCTGTGACCACAGAATCAGGCTTTAAAACTGGCAGGTGTCTTTTGTGACATTCTGTCAGTTCTGCAAAAAAGACCTTTGGTCCTTGCTTTTATCTCATCTCACCTTTTGCTACCAAGTGTTCTGGAGACATCTTCTGAAATAAGAACATTTCACAACTGCCTCTTATAATGTATGTTGAAAGAAATTCAAAGAAATTATGCAACAACATCTCGTGATGTGTGCGTCCTTCTTTAAGGAAGTGATCTCTTGGAAATCTTTCTCTGCTTCTTCCTTTAGTTTTTTTTACTTTTCCATCTGTTTCAAAGTGAAAGCCAGTGTCATTATAAATGTTGAGCCACGTATTCACTCTATTGATGAGCAGTTGTATTGTAGCAGTGCTTACCCAACCATTTCATGCGTTTGGGAAATGATGAATACGTAGTTTTCTCTTCCTACTCACCTGTCGTTTGGCTTTCAGCTCCAGGCACATCCTCCCAATCTGCATCTTCTCTTTCTCCAGCTCCTTTGGTGTCATGCCGTTCATTTCATTCTCTACACAAACAGGAAAACATCAGTGATACACATCCATTCAGACGTTACCTTCACAAACCATTTGTATAAATTATTAGTCCGCCTTGTCCAGATACCAGATTTAAAATTGCTTGTAAACACAAGTTAAACATTTTTTTTTCTTTTCCTCACTTCAAAAATCTCTCACCTCTGTTCTTCAATGTGTTGATTTTGAAGTCGTACTCATCCTGCAGGTCTTCTACGTTTTTAATGTTCTGATCCACAATCTGGAGAAACGTAATGTGGCTGTATCACATATTTTGAATATGTACACTATTTTGAAACCTTACACGTCTGTCACGTCTTTCACTGTTGTCTTACCTGGACTCTGTCTTTCATCTCCTTCACTTTGTTGTCCAGCTTCTGTTTCTCCACCACCATGGCTGACACAGTCCCGTCTCCTTCTTGCTGCAGAACACAAACTCTTTATTTTAATCATCTGTTACATTATAATGTTGGTTAGTTAGGTTTAAAGTGCATCAGTGACGTAAAGATGGATTTTGAAAATTATCTGACATTTAAATGAAATAAATATAAGCCTAAGGAAAAATATAATCTGTGTTTAGAGAGACAGTGTAAAAATATTATTTAAATATTTATAAATGTTAAAGAAATGTCTTTGTTCATCTCTGGTTTTACCTCTGCAATCTTTGCATTGGCCAGGATCTTCTGTTCCTCCTTCAGGTTTCTGGAAATGATCATAGCCATGTGGACGGGATCATCTTGGAAACGATCCTGCAGAAAACCGATGACTGCGTTTAAAATGTATCGGCAAAAATACAGAATACTTTAACAGACTCTGGTCTAGTTCAGCTCAGAGCTCCAGACCTGTAGGTTCCTCTTGATCTTGCGAATGTTGTGCTGAAGCAGGAAGTTATTCTCTAGTGCGAAGCGGCTGTGTTGGTCATCCAGCTGTGCCAGAAGGTCGTGAAACCGAACTGTGGCCAGCGAGTCCTGTATCGCCACAGTGTCCCTGAGGAGGTCAAGATGGCCGGTGTTACTGGTAGATCTAGAGCTTCGACTGCACATGGACATAGATGATGTCCAATATGGAGCCCCTAAAGGTTTGTTTGTTTTCTGAGGGGAGGACAAGTTGTCATCACCTGGTGACTGTGAATCTTCAGCAGTAGCCTTTACTTTAGTGTTGAGTGATTGAGACAATGTTTACTGTAGCAGTGTTGCAACTACAGAGAACAGCTCCAAGTACTGTAAAGGGTTTACAGTATCTGGCAATCAACACTTTTAGCTGTTGGATTCTGAGCTGTTGATATTAAAGATACTCTCATATGAGAGCATATTGCAAATGCATGATAGATACATCACACAAGACCGTGAAGCGATCTAATACAACATTGCTTCGCATGCTCACAAGAAATTTAAAAAAATAATAATAATTTGCCTACCCTCAAAAGAAAAAACAACAAAACAAACAACCTTTAGGGTTCCAATAGTCTGACCAACACTGACACTGAGAAAAGGAGCAAATACTCATTTTACTCTTTTTTTGTAATTATTGTAATTCTTTTTCTTCTGACTGTAATTATGCTGCTGCTGTGTCACCAGAATTTCCCCATTGCGGGATAAATAAAGTCCTATCATCATCATCATAATCATTGCAATCCCATCATATGAAATAAAAATATGCACACAATATACAGTACATAGCAGTTTTCTCACAAATCACGTCCCTTCTCTCAGTTTAAATTGGTGCATGAACTATGCATCAACCTCTGAAACACAAAAAATAAATACTCCAAGGTTTTCCTACTTATTTGTCCATGCAAACAATAAATGCAATCATATTTTTATTAAACTTTTGCCTCAGTGCAGCTCTGATGCTGTTGTTTCAATATTGTGTGAAATTATGAAATCGCAACACGTTTCCCATCTTACCAGTCAATGCTCTCAATCCACTTGCTCAGGTACTGTCTGATGTCCATAGGGAAGGAGTCGTCGTACAGCTGGTCCACCTGCTCCAGGTACTTGCAGTCCAGCAACTGAAGCTGGCACCACTGCGCCATGTTCTGGAAAACAAAGGCAGCTTTGTGAGTTTTCAAAGTTGTAGAATCATTCAAGAACCTGCTGTGTTTATATAGATCACATTTCCCACTGAGCTCTTACTCCTGAAGTGAACTTTAAAAAAACAAATGTAAAAAACCTTAATGGAATGATTTGACTTGTTAATAAATAATGAATAAATCTCTTTATTTGATTGTCTTCCGTACACTCCTTCCATTATGAACAATGGGGCTTATCAAGTATTGTCCTCCAGCTAGTAGCTAAGCAATTCCTCTGCTCTTTGGGTTGTAGAAAACCAGCTGCTTGTTTACTCCATATGATGCAAGAAACGAAAAGCTGATCCTCTTCAGACTAAAAAAAAAACCATTCTGACTACACAAGTTTATACACATAGTAAGAACTGAAAGGAGCAGAACGATGCATTCGCTGTCAACAATACTTTAGAAAATGTTATTCAATATTCTTATTATCATATAATATCTTGTAATAGAGAACAAGAAGAACACAAATAAACAACATTTAAACCCTGCTTTTGTACTTGTGACATTATTGTACTTTGTGAGTCCAGCTGGGGAAGTGAAAGGATGTCACCGTAGGTTTCATTTTCCCGGTTTACCTGTCTGCGTCAAGCATCAGCCTCCAGTCATCCTCAAAATCCAAACCTACCTAAATAAAATCTCAAACACCACTTTGATTTCTTTATGGACACTGAGAAAATAAGTGATAACACGTGTCTATAGGATCGTGTTGTCAATACTCTTAACCTACACTGAGTTTTGCTCCTGCAGCTCTTGGAAATTAATTATTTCTACTATCTCGACTTCAACAGCTATTACACAGAATAAGACCCAAGCCTTTACCCAAATGACGATCATTTCGGTTTAAGCACAATTAACGTGTTTAGCGTTAGCATAGCGCGGCCGTTTAAAGTCCGTACGTCGTCACCTTTCCGGTAAACACGACTGTTGTTTTTTTAAATTGTTGTAAATGCACATGTGGACGCTGACAACATAAAAAAACACCCCGTGGGTTTAAACGTGTCATCAACGGCGAGGAAAAAAGTTGCGTTGACGAATTTCCACAGCGGAATCGACAGAGGAGAGAGAATTTCAGCCGACAGAGGAGCTGGGTCGTTTAACTTACCGTGTGCTTTGATGAAACGTGTACAGTATCTGAAGCTTTATGTCTGCAAAGCGTTTTGCCAAATATCGCACGACGAACTGCTTTTTCTGCCTATTCCTAGCAAGATAATACGCAAAACCCATTAGCCAATCAGCGATTAGACTCAGGCGAGTGCCCGCCTTTTTACTTGTGATAGCGAATCAGATTAGCTGAAAAACGGCTGTTCCGTCAGTTAACACGCTCCCCCAAACAACAATAATACACAAGGCGTTAACTTTGATTGTAACCATCAACAGCACAAAACAACAACACACAGCCATTCTGTTTATTTGCGACCACAAAGCGTCAAGCTGTATATGCAATAATACAAACACCTTCAAACAACAAAAGCACGTTAATGTAGCATTTTCCAGGGAGGAGAGCCAACGAGGAGACGAGCGTCCAGTGACCACGTGTTTTCAGAGAAAGAGAAAGTAACCTGGACGTCTGCAGTGTGACTCTGAAACTAAAACCTAAACCCAGTCATCATCCCGACTGCTGCGGCTCAATGACTTAAACCTGCAAGAAAAAATATTGAATGAATATTTACTAGGACTCAGAAATGGGCTGATAATCATTATTCTCTATTATTGATTTTTTTCTGACAGAATGACCCCAACTTTATACTTATTGTTACTCTATAAAGACACTGTGGTAACATTTTTTTTGGGCTCCACTGGACTCTGGGGGAGGACGTTGGCCAATCTGATGCTTCTCACCCACTGCTTCAGACAGTGGATGCTCTGAGCAGCTCCTTCAGTGGAAACTGATCCAGAGTCAGTGTAGGAAGGAGCGATGCCGCAGATCCTTCATTCCCACTGTTAAACTAAACAACCATCAGTCTAACAGCCCCACCCTGTACATTTAGTAAAACTTTGTAAAACTCTTTTGCACATCCTCTTTGCACACCTCACCATTTTGCACCAACTATCTTTTGTAATCCTTTGCAGCTGTTGTAATAATTGAATTTCCCCAACGTGGGATTAATAAAGGATTATCTTATTAAAATAAGTCACTACAGTACATACAGTGTGTGTGTGTGTGTGTGTGTGGGGGGGGGGGGGGGTCACATTCTACTCTCATTTTTACTGTCAGAAGGAAACTTCACAACAGCAGCAACAAGGTCTGATTTTTGTTCTGTAGTCTAGATACAAATTAGTATTTTACAGTTGCATAATGCAATATGACAACATGAATAGTAATAGTGATATTTTTTAATTTGACACAGGTCAAATTAAATTTGTGTTGCTTATGGATGTTTTTTGCCAAAGGAAAAGAAAGACTTTTGGGTCAAAAGCCCACATGAAGCCCGACAACATTCAGGACATCTGCTCCCAGCTTTAAATCAAAACGGAACCTCCCCCTGGGATCACATTTCACATCCACCCTGAATCCTAATCCTCCCTGCGAACGCTTTTTAAACCATTTTAAATGGACAGTAGTGCAACATAGAGAAGTACATCTGCTCCAGTACTATCTACATTTGTGAAAATAGATGATCTTTTTATGCACCTTTATACTTTTTAGAGCTCTTTAGAGCATTAGTTGTTGAATCAAAATAAAATACTCATCTGTTGGTACAGTAGGTTGACAGAATTACATGAACGATGCAGAAACATAGACGACACCATGCAATATGCTTCAAAAAGAGGTTTATTGACATAAACAATCAAGATTCAGTCCTACTTTGGCCTCTGGTAGCTAACCTCTCAAATGCTTAGTTAGCTGTATTAGCACAGTGGCTTGATATTAAAATTATATTTTGCCTGTGAAAAGTCAAAAGAAATGAAATGAATGTAACGTTTTATCAGCAATAGTCTAAGTAATAAACAAAATATAGTCTTGGTCAAAAAATTACTTTCTCACACTGACATAATCATGTGACTCATATCTTATCCCTGATTATCTGCTGGGGACAAACGAGTTGCGATTTCATAATTTCACAAGACATGAAAACAACAGCATCAGAGCTGCACATTGACCTGCTATTTTGATATTTGTCAGTGAGGCAATCTCATGCTTTCTAGCTTCCCAATTATGAGGAGACGCAGCTTTCCCTATTAAAGTGGACGCATTTTAAGCAGAACTGACACAATGTCTTGTGCAACTTCTCATGTTAACATATCACAATATCAGAATAAAATCCAAACACATCTTCAACAATGTCTTTTTCAACAAAAATGTTGCTTCCTCTTCATGTCTGCGATGCTCTCGAGAACTCATCACAGCAAGGACTTTGCAAACAAGCCTTGGGACACAAAGGCTCAGAGTCACTCAGTTCATGTTTTTCAAAATAAAGGCGCACGTGTAGGACACCCTGCGGGGTTTGCCCTGGTCAAGGCTCAAATCAGGACACGTTTTCGTAACAGAGGAGGACACGAGGCAGCAGGAGTCTATCTAGAAAGATAAATGGTGGATGGGCCCTATTTTATGTGAGCATCTTATTGTAGATAAATAAAAAGATCAAGCAAAAGCCCACTACTGGTATTAAAAACAACAAACATGTATCACACGCATATGTGATATTCTTTTATCAGCTAGGTATAAGTGGTGGTAGCTTGTTGGATGTTTTTGTTACAACCTTTAGTTAGGCCTAATATTTGCAGTCTCATCTTACCTTTGGTTAAAATAATGTTTTTTGTGTTTGGCTAAAAAGTAAAGAACAACTTCAAACAACTTCCCCAGAGTCCTCCATGCATCTCTTTCAAAGATTCTTTACAAATTTGGCTACGGTTGAAATTTGGTATCATTTTAAAGCTTCTGCATTTAACCCTATGTCCAGCAGGATGCCTGGATCTCCTCAGGAGCAGCCACAGTGGTCAACCACCATTGACGGGATCTTTCCGTAGATGATCTGCTCCTTGCGGTTGAAGTAGAGCATATTGATGGGTGACATCTTGGTGGGTGTGCAGCAGGGCCCAGCGGTGCCTCGTGGGTTTGCCTTGTTCACCAAGTGTGCGTGCGGGTACTGCTGCAGATGTGTAAACTTGCACTCGCCTGAGCAGTAGTTCGCCCGGTACCGTTTGGGCGCGATGATCCAGTCCCAGCCAAATTCCTCAAAGTCGACAGTGAGCGGGTAGCGGCAGCAGCGTGTCTCTGCAGACTCCTCGTCACAGTTCAGACCCGAGTCACGGCGGGATCTCTTGGGAGTATCGAGGATTTTCACCTCAATAAATGGTTGCTAGAAGAAAATGTTATACAAAACAAAATAACAAAACTAGAGGCAGAAATCATTTTGACCCTGACCATAAATGTTCGCGTTTGCATTTCTAGGCTCCTTGAGCATCTATAACTTGTACTGATTTTTAGACCAATTGCCAAATAAGCCTTCTTTCATATGAACTAATCTGGGAACCCATTTACCTTCAAAGCTTCAAATAAACCATGTAGTTTATCAACTTTAGTGTGATCAGTACAACCTCACCAATTCCCAACTCACCAGTCCTTCTTCTCCGGGCTCTACCGAGGTGACAGCTAGGTCTTCTCCTTTGGAGTCATATGCATTGATTTCAATTCCATAGTTTGTCTCCGGTTGACGAAGCCAAGCCTGCAGGAGGGACTTGATGTCGATGCTCTGCCAGGAGCTGGCGCCGGCGTCCGTGTCGATCTTGAGGGAGCGCACTCTGACCCGGGTGCTGTTCCCTTCCTTTCCAGGCTTGAGGCGAGAGACCTGCAGGAAGACGGTGGTGACCTGGTCAGCTGGCCGCAGGTGAACCCACAACTGAGCGCTCAGGATGTTTTTGGGTTGGATTTTTGAACTGAGGCCGAACAGACAACAGGCGGAGAACTCGTCGTGGGTGATCTGGTTAGCTGGAAAAAACAAGACAATAAGCCGACACCTTTGTACGTCCATTAAGACTCTTTGTCACATTAAATCATAACGTCATATGTGGCAAATTACTGAGCATTTCACTCCCCTTGTGGGCTCTAATGAACTATATGAATAAAATTTGCAATGCTGCGGATGATTGCATGATTTGATTTTCAGTAACTGGTAAAACTGACCAATGAATCTAACGCAATGTCTATAAACTATACACAAAGTACATTCGTGTATATTTGTGGTTATAATATCATAACTGTGGTTAGTTCAGGATGAGAGAGACAACCAAAAAAATCACAATCAGATGTCTTGAGTGCTTTCAGTTCACCAACAGGTCTCTTGACTGTGGATGTAGTCCAACACATGCGTTACATTTTCATAATGACTCTCTGAATGTTTGAGCATAATGTGTGTCCCCGTGTTTCCGTGGCTTAATGGAATCCAACTTTACGCACACGATTTACGCGTTTTACGCACGAGGTTCACTACGCTTAACATCTCAAACGTTTACATTTGGTGGCCATGGTGATGATGGTCTCCGTCGTGGCATCGTCCTCGTCCTCCACCCGCGGGTCGTACTGGTCCAGGAGCTGCGTCAGAGGAGGCGCTTTAGGGAGCAGCTGGCGGATCATGTCCCGGCTGATGTTGGGCGCCTGCTCCAGCCTCAGGATACTGAGAATCTGGGACTTGATCCTGTGGAGTCTCATCTGCTTGCTGTGCTCCCGGAAGTCGCAGGCCGAGCACTGCTCTCCACTGTCTGCCAGGAGCTTGGACGTCTGGTTGGTCTCCATGGAAAATATCGCAGAGAAGAAAACGGCCAAGCACAGCACGTGCAGCATCCTTGAGCGAAGAAGAGGTCGGTGCGTGGACGCGGTCTGATGTGAGTCCGTCCTCTGGTGCCAGCGGCTTATGATTGGCTCCCAGGAGGGGTTTTTTTAATCAGAGGGGAGATTTAAAGAGGTAGCATGTTTGTAATCAATATTTTAGGACAGACTACAGTAATTGGCTTTTGTCAATCGACCTTGTGTATTTGATAGCATTTAAAAAGTCACCATTTTCTCCTTTTCAGGAACCAGAGAGCTGGCGCGCATTGTTTCCTCAACGCAGACCAACAACATCAAGAGACAGAGGCTAGATAATCCAAAAATGTGACAAAAAGATCAATCAAAGTTTGAGACAAGACATAAAAGGGCGCAAATACATTTGTAAATATGCCTGACGTCACTGTAATAAAAACAATTAGCGTGTAAGGAGTCACGCTGCCACTAGATGGCAGCTGCGTGTCTGTCTTGAAGGGACCAAAAACTACGGACAAGTACATAAAATGAACAGGTTAATAAAAGTCAAAGTGTGTTTGTTGGGAACTAATTTCACAGGTAAATTAATTCCCACTTGGTTACTAGTTAACATGATTGAGTGTGTGCTCAAATGACTGCGCTTGCCTTTCATTGGGTGCAACCCTATGGGTAACTGATGTGTTTCCTATGTTATGAACACAGGATGGAATAACCCTAACTTTGACACGCACACACACAATATGTTCGTTGTTAGTTTTGTGGCACTTGTTCAGCAGCTCGTTCGACATGGGTTCCACACAGGCTTCAGGCGGTTCGTTGTCTGGGAACATAGCCGAGCACAAATTCCTGCTACACCTTCAATTACCGCCAATGTACAAACAATAACCATAACATAACAACAAACCGCAAACACAACAGATCATCCATCATCTGAGCCATCAGCAGGTGGAGCCGCTGTCGATTGAGGTGGTTTCCTTTCTAGATAGTCTGTCACTGGACCACAGACAAGCAAACATACACACAGGACGTCGGGTACCCTGAGAGACCCCGCGTAGACCCAGGGGCTACGTGCAGCAGAAGGGCCAACCGCAGGAATTGAACCCAGGCCCTTCTCCCTGCAGGGCAACAGTGGGAGCCACTACATCACCCATGAGAGAACCACAGAATTACTAGGCTAACTTGTTTCAACTTGCGGCTTCATTAGGGCCTGCAAATAGTAAACGTTATTGCTAATAATAAGGAATAATAAGGATCTTTTATATTTCCTGTATAGACATTATACAATATCATGTGTTTTTCTGTAGGAGGTGTGTCTGGTGATTGACACGACATCATATACAGTCAACTGAGTCTTAAATAACTTAAGAGATGTCAAGTGAATGCTTCACATTTTGTTTGCACATCGTTACGTGTATTGGTTCTGGCAGACAGTCTGACAGTTCACCTGACTCAGATCCTCCCTGCAGCCTGGAGCACAGGTGGCAATGCTGCATCCTCCACACCTGTCGCCTTGACTCAGCTCACCTCCGCTGACAATGCAGCTCCACCCAGAGGTGTTGTCTGCATCACCAGACTGCAGAGCGGAGGACAAAGCAGAAACCGCTTTGCAACTTGCCGGACCTGCTTTCAAAATGTCTAGCATGACTTGTCTGCCTGGGAGTCTCTGCTTAGGGAACAAAAACCCCCCTGTCTGTCATAATGAAGCCAATTACACAGCCAGCTTATTATACACCTCACATGTTCTTTATTGATGTTTGATTGAAGGATGTCTATGGTAATAATAGTGATTCTTAGAGCTAAACATGTTTAAAAGGATAAAGGCAAACAATACACATGTGAAGTCTTTTAATGATCTTTCATTGACAATTTAAACATTAAAACATCAGTAAATGAAAATTAAATGTTATAATTGTTTATCACAAGCCAAAGGACTGTAATATTGTATAATAGAGTATTTTAAGTGGAAATGACCAGTAACAGGTAACATTGCTGTTTTTCTTTATCTGCTGCATTTCCCCCCTGAAAGACAAAACAAAGACAATTAAGATTTTTCTCTGTGATTTATAATTGCATCCAATCAGCAAATTAACATTTTGCAAGACAAACATTTTGACTTTGTGAGCTGCAGAAACATGTATTTGTGATGCACGCTTGCAGGTTGTGGACATGAGCTATCAGCAATTCAATCCACAAACACTTTTATTCCAACTATTAAAATACATTTGTGTAGTGTTTGTCCGAAGCTGAATTCTCGCCTGTGCTCACCTTTGTACCGTATCATTTTCCACACCCTTTGCCTTGCCCACCACACTGTCCCTGCCCTTTGCCGTGTTCTTGTCCTTTGCCGTGTTCTTGTCCTTTGCCGTGCCCATGGTCCCCATGACCGTGCCCGTGGTGCCCGTGACCATGCTTGGGTCCGTGCTTTCCGTCACCATGCGCATCCCCTCCAGGAGGAGGATTGCTTGCTACAGGGGGAGGATTAGCTCCTTCTGGGGGATTATTGCCAGCTGCAGGAGCACAACAGAGATACTGTAGAGATGACACACTTCACCCTAGCAGAAGAAGAAACTTTTACTGTTTCCCCACATATTTAAATCCAACAAATTAATATTACCTGGAGCAGACATTTTCTGTCGGTAGTGATAGTTTTCTCAGTAGATTCCTCTGTGTTTCTGTCAAATACAAGAAAGTTGCCAGGTAACAATGTAATAGAAAATAAGACTGGATTAAAGGAAAAAAGAAGCATTTGGTGGTGAGTGTGTAAGAAAAATCATCATTAAAGTCTACAGTTAAGAATGAACGCAGCCGAGGTTTGTGCCTTTATTCGCAGTGTTTTGCGAGTTTGCTTTCAAAAAAGAAGCAAACAAAGCAGCGCTTGACTCTTTTCTAATAAAAAAGATACAGAAAACTGTGCACTTACCTGATCTGGAGATCAGCTGCTGAAGCCTGGAGATGTGAGGAGATGCTCACGGTTTATAAAGGCCGTCTCCCACAGGTGGATCCTTGTCTCATCATGTTGGGGGTGGGTGCAGTGAGAAGGGTTGTCTTGAAAACCGGTTTTGCTTCCACTGTGTTGACTCCAAAACCACAAATCTGGATTTATGTATATTTATAACAGGGTTATTTTGGGCAATAGCAGCTTTTGAGGTTTGTTATCAGCCCTGTTCTGCTCTAAAATAATATCATCTAATAATAATGAAGAAACAGAAAGGTACCTTTTAGTCACACTTTGGCATCTGGTGTCTAAAATGGCTTTCGTGAGGAAGGTAATCGTTTTTATAATTTTTGCATTTTGCTAATAAAATGCTAATTGAAGTTCAGAAAAACATACTAGTACTAAGGGAGTCTGTAAAATGACTTTGTGTGCGCCTCAGAATAACGGGTGTGGCAAAGCTAAACCTACCCAACACAAAGGAGTAGACAGATCCTAACTGCTGGTTGTGTCAGGTGATTTTAATGGAGTGATGTGAAGTAATGCATGTGTATGTAGAGTAACGCTCTCCTGTTTTCTTTTACAGGTTACAAGTACAAATATAAGAAATATAATACATTCATCTTCTACCCCGCAGGGGTCACGGGTGTGCTGGAGCCTGTCCCAGCTGGCTATGGGCGAAAGGCAGGGTTCACCCTGGACAGATCGCCAGTCTGTCGCAGGGCCACACATATAGATGCACAAGTCACAGTCACGCACACACTCACGCGTTTTTTTCCAAGTGACCTATCTGCATTTCTTTGGACTGTGTGAGGAAACCGGAGACCCCGGAGAAATCCCACGCAGACACGAGGAGAACATGCAGACTCCACACAGAAAGGCCCCCGGTCGCCTCCAGGAACCCGAACCCGGGACCTTGTCGCTGTGAGGCGACAATGCTGACCACCACACCACCGTGCCAGAAATATAATACAATGATTATTATATTTTTATTTTGCTAATTGAGTGAATGTCCATTTCTATGCAGATGATACTTTTATGTTTCATTTATTTATTTTACTTTTTTATGTATCACTTCTTTATCTCTCAACACTGACTTTGATGCTTTTTATTTTTAAATTTAAAAAAATCATTGAAAATACGGGAAGAATATTTATTTTTATATTAAATTTGTCTTTGTAGAACTGAAGGTTGTTTCTCACATCACAATCATGTGTAGTCACTTGATAACAGGGATTTATTTTACTGCTTGTCACAGGATTAGATTAGATTGTGATCTTTCAAATGCATCCTAGATATTTATAAATGATTATTATTGGATTTATGGAATCCCTCGTTGATTTTTGCAACGTGAATCAAAAAACCAGTGTTATTACCCCATCACTGGTTTTATGCATGGTTTATAGAACATTTTTTTCACTTGCATTCTGTGTGTGTTTTTATACTGTAAAAATGTAGACAAGTACAACACAAAACTGTTTCAAAAAGTCTTTATTTAATATATTTCAAAATGAGAGTAACTGCAGGGAACAAGGCGCCTGGAAAACAAAAGAAGAAGATGCACAAATGTTAGTAGACGATTAGTAGACATGATTTTGGTATGTGTTACTTTAAAACGGCTTAATAAAAAGCAGTTCTAAGTATTACTAAATAATTATACAACGAGTTGGACCAGTTGAGTAGATATTTAGACAGGAGGCAACATATTGTTTGCATATTCACAAGAACAATTCTGTGAACAACGTGGAACATACTTGTAATATTTCACCTGTGTTGGTCTTAATGTTTGTCCTTCCCCTTGCCGTGCCCGTGTCCCTCTCCATGCTTGTCTCCACACTTGTCTCCATGCTTGTCTCCACACTTGCCTCCATGCTTGTCTCCATGCTTGTCTCCATGCTTGTCTCCATGCTTGTCTCCGTGCTTATGCCCGTGTTCGTCTCCGTGCTTATGCCCGTGTCCCTTATGGTCTTTTTTTCCATCTCCACAGGAAGCGTCGTGGTCTGCAGGGGTTTTGCTTTCGTTGTCTGGAGCAACAAACCCACAAACAGATAGAGAGAGAAAAAAAGAAAAACATAGAGATGCTGTAAAATCACTATCCAGGCAACATATATTTGCCCAGTACAGTATGTCCTGACATTATTTGCAATGGATGAAAATTCGTACCTGACATTTTGTAGGTGGTTGTTCCTCGGTCGTTCTCTGCAAAAAAGGAAAGTGTGCTTGTTAAATCTAGACATGAAATATCACATGCTGGGGAAAACGGCATAAAGGAAAAGATGCAAATATAGTTTGGCAAATTTAAACTGCAGGAAGTTTCCCTGTTATCAGCACAAGCGGAAATGCAACGTTGCAGAAACTGGAAGTGGAAAATAAATAATAAGTAAGCAAGTAAGTACATGAATGAACCGGAGCATGTTTAATTCTGTAAAATACATAGAAATGATTTTCTTCTTATCTAAATGCTGGACCTAAAACCAGGCACCTACCTTGTCTGGATATCAGGAGAGCAGCAGGCTGTGAGGTTGTTGTAAAGATAAGCCGTATTTATCAAGTGCTGTCCTGCACAGCTGCATTTTTGTCTTATCGCGTCAGTTTAGTAGTAGGCGGAGCTTGACGTGTTGTCTGCAATGGTGTTTTTTTTTTAAATTGACCTATTTTGTCACTTGACACGCATCATTCAAACGACTTCCTTTTCACCGCGCTACTGAAAAGGGCCAGTTGGAGTATGTGCAGTATATCAGTATATGAAAGAATCTCTCATCGGTACGTGAGAGATGCCCCTCGTTTGAAAAGTGAACCAGACAAGGAGTGAGAGAATGTGACAACAATGGCAAAGTCTCACATATCTGCTGCAGGAACCTGTGATGCTGTTATTTAAGGCTCACAACCAGGTGTGCAGACAGGCCTGTACGCATTCTCTGCTGGGAAGGTAATAAAGTCAGAGCAAGGCTTGGGCCCACAGCAGTTGATGCTGGCAGCAGATGTTCCAAAGCCTTTCTGTGACAGGGCTTCAAACTCACTGCTGGGTGGAGTAAAGCTCCATCACAAACCTTGCTGCAAGGCCTTACTGCAGAATGCTACTGCTCGGCCGTGTGAGGTGAAGGGTTTTACCGTTGTTCTTCTGATATCAAACCAGCATCGTTTTGCTCGAGGGAACCGCCTGACGTGGTTCGACCGGTTCTTCAACAACGTTTTCCAACTTTACTCTGCATGTTTAATGGGTGTGTTCAGATAAAGATATTCAAGATTCTGACTGCGGGGTAAAGATCAAATCACAAGTAAAAGAGAATGTTGCAGATATTCCACTCACCTTTTCTTACCACAGTTCTTTTGTCATTTGCAAACCTCTCTTGGTCTAAAAGCCTCAAAACTTGAGCCACTCTGCAGGACGGTCAGAATAACTGGGATTATGAGTTTATGAGCTTCCAGTCACACTGACACTGTGTGTGTGTGTGTGTGTGTGTGTGTGTGTACATCTATTGCAAAAGCAAATTGTTCCTGAAAATCTCTTTAAAAATTGTGGTTATGCCTCAACTATAACAAAACATTATTTAAATAAGATCACACGGAACTGTAAAGATTTCCATGGTGAGGTATTCTGGAACTTTTGTTCCACTTGGATTAGATTTGTTATTTTTGAAAAAATTGTTAGTGTAGAATAGCAGCTCGAGTCTAAAGGACATATTATGCAGTCAGTTTGGCAGTTGTGCACACTTACATGCCAACAAACAGTGTTACACTGTTAACATATTCACAGATGATCCACTGGGTTTAAATGTTGTAAAAAGCTATACTTGCATTGTAAGTATAATTCCGATAACATTATTTTTTTATCTTGACTTTTATGCCTTTGATTATTTTGAAATTGTGTAAAATGCACTTATTGTGTCAACACAAGTGACACGCGATGCAACCTAGGCAAAAGAACACAACAAAAAGAAACACACCTCACATACTTTGATGACTGCACCTTGCTCAGAGCGTGTCTATGAGAGAGAAGGGGTAGAAGAAAGTACGACAAAAAGAAGATTCACTGAGATCTAGAGTAGTTGATGACAAAAGATCAACAAATCAGGCATCTGCTGGAGTATCAGGAAAACATAAGAGCAGTTTCCAACGAACTGTTGATTTGCTCACGACATGCACAGATACATTTCTATTATGCGCAGATTTAGCTTGATGTGGCGCCTGCAGCATGAAATCTGAAGTCAGGAAGTGTATTTTTAGATCTACGTGAAGAAAGCAGCTGACACAGTGTACACGCGTACTGTTTTACAAAACAACAGACAAGAACAGGGACGCAGGAAGGAAGCCGTGTCCCCATCGTCTGCGTGTCCAACCAGTCCTGCTCGTTACTTTTACTCAAACGTCAGGTGAGACAGGTGGGTTCGTAAACATCAGGCGTGACTCCAGAACAGACTCCAACGTGTCACTCGTGGCCTCTCCACACCTTCACATTCCTCCAGCCGCCATTCCCTGCGGTTAGGACGAGTGTGAATCATTTGGTGCCTCGATGTCTGTGTGGTAGGAGGCAGAGCAGGTAAACAGTAAACTGGAGTAAATATTAACACACGGGCAACTATTCAGAATGATTCTAGCTTTTAATTTGTAATGTGTTTAAAGTCATAAAAATACATATGAATTTACAGCCATTACAAACCTTGGACAAATATGATCTATGTCACTTTTTATGAAGTTGCACTTCGATGCAGCTGTTGTCTAATATGATGATGATAAACGATTTTACAGTAGATGTGCATAAAGTGGTAATATCATACGTAACAGACAACACATAGTCAAACGGGTGTCTTCATCCATCCATTTGCTCATCCTACAGAAGGTTGTTGTAGCTGGAGCCGATCCCAGACGTGGCGTCACACCCTGCACAGATGCACGAACCTGCACGTCTACACATGTCTGAGACTAGAACCCAGCTTGTCGCAATGGCCACAGGCAGAAGCTACTAACTGCACACGGGTGCAAGCAAATGTCTTAACATTCCATACTACAAATCAATGTTTGTGCTGTGAAACAATGCCAGGAAGTCAGAAGCCGGAGAAAACAGAGGTTATTGTTCGACTTATGGTCCAGTCCATGAGACAGACAACAGGAGATGAAATGAAGGGAAACGGTGAAAAGGAGAAAATAAAGGAAACTTGCTTTAAAGGAAATTTTTAAAATACAACTTAAATAAATGAAAATTCCATCAAGCTCAATCTTGACGGTATTTGAAACTGCACCTGCTGCTCGGCCAAACCAACAGGGTGTCTGGGGTGCGGCATCCTCTTCACTAATGTGCAAAGTTGCTCAGTGCAGCTTTGAGAAATGGTTTTGCAAACAAACTAATTTCACATTTTGCTACAAAGCTCACCAGATAACATTTTACATTTTTCTTCCTTCGGGTTTTGAAACTTTACTCCTCGCCTTTGAGCTTGAGAGGCTCCTTGGCTTGGAGAGCCGCATCAGAAGCGACGGACTCGTCGTCGTTGTTTTCTGTCTCGTCGTCATCATCCTCCTCGTTGGTGACGTACGAGCCTTTATGTCTGGACAGGCACCACAGCATCACTGCTATTGTACAGATCAGTACCAACAGCACTGCACTGACGATTCCTGAGAGAGCAGACGGCAAATATCGAGTGTGAGGAGTCCTAGTCTCCAAAAAGTGACTCACCCTGGAGTCGGCTCCGTATGCATGTAAAATCTCCAAGATCTTAAAAGTCCTCAGGCAAATCTTTCCGTGTCAGTTCAGGTTGAGAAACAGCAAAAAGCTAATAAATGAATTTAAGACTATCGGTTCTTTTAATTCATGTCATCACATACTGTATTAAAAAGAGAAAAAAAAGTTCAAAATAAATTCTCACCTCCAATTAAGGCGGCCCAGTCTCCATGGTTTGTGTCTGCAATAAGGAAATAAACATTATTCTGAAGAAAACAACCTACTTTCATTCATTTACTTATTTTATACTTATAAGAAATGAATATACAGGATATAAATAAAACAATTTTAATGTAGTTTTTGAAAAGTGTAATGTAAAAAAGAAAAGAAAAAGAGTCATAATGTAACATTATTGGAGCTTGCAGACTCCACTTTTGTGTGCTTACATTTGTGTCATTACACCCTGTGCAAAACTCAAGGTTTGTGTCTCTTGCTCAGTGTGTACAGGTCTACACTCGTTTCACGCAACTGTTGTTGCTTCTTGCTACGTGGAGGAGCAACCACCTCCCTGAACGCTCCTCTGTCCTTCCTTCCCTGACAGATATCGTCAGACATTCTCCCTTTCATCCACCGCCTCACCCTCAGGGCTACACTACAACTCACAAGATCCCTTGGACTCATCCAACAGTCGTTACAAGTTGCTCCAGGTTATAGCGCCCTCTGTCGCTCTCTCCTTGTCCCAACCTGGATTATCCATCTCTCTCTCATCCCAGAAACCATGAACCTGAGGGAAGCGCTCGTCTACCCAAGCTGTTCACGTGTAGCTTTGAATTTTGGTGTTAAATCCGAAAAAGTACTGACTTTGCAGCACTTCATTTAATTAAGTTTAAGAAATAATTTTTAGCTTGCGATACTGTTAAATATTGTGTTAATTGTGTGAAACGCAGCTGCTCTTAGGTTTCAATTCTAAATTGAAGTTGATTTTACAGTTGATTTGTCATCTGTGTTCTTGCTTTTTGATAGAATTTTGCAAGAAAAATTGAATCAACTAATAACTATTGTTTAAAAGAACTAATGTTCAGCATTAGTGTGCTTGACATGCCAGGGCAACTAAAGCTCATCAGTAATAAAAGGTGAATTTAATTTAACAATAAATAAAGAAAGAACAACGTGACGATAGCCGCGCACACAGGTCCCCGGCCAGTTTGCCCTGCTTTGGCCCTGTTTGGCCCTGTTTGACCTGCTTTGACCCTGTTTGGCCCTGCTGTGGAAACATGGCCAGTGGGTATTAGTGTGTGTCAGTGCCAGCTCTTATCGCCACAGCGACAGACCCCTGAGATGTCATGCACACGCTCCTCACCAAGATCAGCTTGATAAGACACTCCCTGCAAAACACACGCTGCAGTTCTAGAACCATCGGTGGAGGATAGGTCATGTAAGCGTGGTGACATTTAATAAATACACAGGTATAAAAGGAATCTTTAAAAGATTGTTAATATTAACTGGAAGTGAAGTGACATGATATGATCACAAAAAAATGAAAGACATGCATGTGAAATAAAAATGCTACAGCCTGGGGGTCATACACACTGTGTAAAATAGACTGGTGCACAATTCCACAGTTTACAGTCATCATATTTACTGCAGTGTGAAATATGGGCCATGACTATTTCTTGACCCTGTGCAAGTGGTTGAGTCGTTTTGAGATCCGGTGTGAAGTTATTTGCTCTACTGTGGCTTTGCACACATACAGGAATGGCATCGGTATCAATTCTCTCATCCAACTGTACCTGTTGCCCCGATCTTCATCACAAGCTCTGAAAAAGAAGGCGGCGTCCCAGTTGAGAATGGATTCGCAGGCGGCGGAGTCGTGTAAATGCTCATGCTGACGTCAACCTGAACAAATGAATAAAACGTTAAACACACCAGTTTCTATAGAGTGAGGGGATCCCAAATGGTGCCTCGTCGTCAGGGAGTCGTTATGATACGCAGCTGCAATAGTTGTTGAGATATTTCGGTCTAGGTGTTGTTGATGGTTTAGCTTGGTCCTCTGTGACTTCAGCAGGTGCCTGCTCCTTATTCACGTGGCTCACTGTCATTTCATTGTGTCAGGCTATGACACACCAAGACGTGAGCTCATGAGCCGTCCAGAGCACTGACAACTGACATTTCCTAGCAAATTGATCAGTTGCATGGAGTTTAGCCAGATAATGTAGCCTTTCAGACACAGCTGAGAACACAGTGGCTCTAGTTTTTCACACACTGACTCATGAACTGCATCTGAATCCAATCCAAAGTGGGAGTGTTTGTATAACAAGAGTCACGCTTCACAAAACTATCTCGCAGCTGCAAAGTATTAAGGTCACACAGAAATACCAGTTACATGTCACAAAAAAGGACTTTTAAAAGCTGTGAGCATGTTATGAAGAGATTGTTATGCACGTTATTAAAGATTCTTTACACATCACGTTTAACAATTAAACGAAGTAAAAGTACAAACAAATAAGCAGCACAGTACAAACACTGTTACATAAAATATGAAAACAGACTCCAAACTCACCAGTTGCACCAATCTGCAGCTTTCCTTCCGCCAAGAACAACAACAAAACAAGGAGAAGCAGCACAACAGAGCATATGCTGCACACACATCTCTAACGCACGCAGGCGGACGGGTGTGGCGTCGGTCCCCAGGGCCGGGATCGCGTTCCACTCCAGCCAATCGCACGGCTGACTCCGCCTCTCTGATGCTAAACATCCTGCAGCTGTCTGAAAGTGCACAGCGGACAGCAGCTCTTGCATCATTTGCCTCTGCACAGTTTGTGCCGACACATTTAATGAGTGTAATAATCCCACCGTCACCCGGTTTACATGACCTGAGAAGGTTTGGTTTGATTATTGGTTTGTTTGGTTTGTTTTTTGTTGGCAGGATTGCTCCCTGTTGTGTCTCAATTCTGAGGACATCTCTGGAGGTCAAAGGCCAAAAATAAACACAGGAACCTGTTTTCTTGCTAAATGGTGCAGTATGAGCCCACTAACACCAGACCTCACCAATAATACTACATGTGAGTCTTTCTGTGGTACAGTACAGTGGGTTTGCTTGTTTTTGCAGTTATTTAGTCTTAGCCTTCTCTTTGTTTTCTATTTAATTTCGATAGCTTTAAAAGTCTTTGTATTTTTTACAAGTTGATTTCTGTGTGTGTTTGAATTTGTCTTGCCTCCGTTGTCTCTCAGATTGGTTGGAGGTTTTTTGTTTTTACTTTTCCATTTCTTTCTTCTACCGAGCTTCTCTGCTTTTACTGACTAGTTTACCTTTCTCACACTGCTGTAAATATTGTTGCTGGTTCATTATTGTTGTATTGGTTGTTTTACAGGAAGCTGAAATATAAAACTATGAAGCTAAAATGTTTTTGTTCAGCTTTTCAGATATAATATTTGAACAGGTAAACAGAAGATGACTTACCTACCACCTGAGAATTGTGCAGTTAAACCAACACATCCCAGGAAAGAACACTATTTGCGCTTGTTGATGCATTTTTCACAGATATTTATATTAACGTAGACTTATAGTGTATTATTTTCAGTTCATGGTACTGAAGCAGAAGTGTTTGTAGATCAGTAAATAGACTCACAGGAGGAATCCAGACAAAGCCAGTGAAGCTGTCTCGCTAGTTGGACATTTGCTTTGTGAGTAAGTTAACGAGTTAGACTTAATGAGTCACAGATCCTTTTGACATTTACTATTCTGTAGCCACAACTCATACACTGATGATTGAACTGACTCAACAAAACACCAACCACGCCATATTACCGTTTTTTATTTATTACAATACATGTGCCACATTATTTCAACTAACGCCTTTGAATAATATTTTTGCAAGAGAAGTTGCAGACTATGAAACATCAGACTGCACAGAATCAGACCTGCAACAGACGCAGGGAAGGAATAAACGATTCCATTTAAATAATGGCAGCAGCCAATACATCTTTAAGATTTTATGATTTAAATACATATGTTGCTTACTTGTTTTCCAACAACCCACATTTAGTAGGTTTGTATGCATTACTGCAGTTTTTAACTCAATTTGTACTGTCATTCCAAACATATGTGCCTCTAAGCAGTTTGTTATCAAACTTGAATTGAATAAACCACTTCCACTGTGGCAATTTTACAGAAGATTGCTGGAACTATTAGTTCAAAGTAAAAGAAATTAAAAAGCCTTTTAATAAATCAAGCGTCTTCTTATAAAGGCAAACTTGCCAAACGATTGCTAAACCATCAGTTAGTACAGTAAGTTAAAACACACAAGACATAGACAGAAAACCTTTACTAGCCAGTTAAATGTTTTTATTATTTGAACTGATTTAGTAGACACTTCAAGTTTTTACACTAGATATTGAAACTCCAGAACCTCTGACCACTGAAACCTCAAGTGGCTACTAAGTTTAATTTTTAGCCAACTTAAAATAAACCCATCGAACCCTGATGGGAAGCTACCAGTTCAAGGTAAAACTTGGTGTCACACCTGAAATCTGTATAAGGGTTTTAAGTCTTCTACTTCTTCAGATGTATTATAGCGCATACAAATCTGTCCCATCATAATCAAATGGAAAAGTGTCTTTAGAAAAATACATTTAAAATATATTTACAGTAATGACATGATTTCACTTTATGCCCTAAATCTAAGGGCGTGGAATCTACCACTAGAGCTCATTGTGATGGATTTAGTCTTTAGCCATATCCAAATTTTTCGAATGTTTGTCCTTGGACAACGTCTAAAGACAAACATGCTCATTTTCTGCAATTTGAAGGTGTTAAAGGAAGCCAATGTTTTGCTGCTTTCATATACTGGTTCACTTACAGGAGCCAGTTGTTCGCTTTGTAAGAAACTTTGTAGCCACTCAAAAATCCCCAAACCATCCACAGAGATTTTACAGACCATCTAGGTGTTTCAGAATAAAACAACAACTTCTCTAAACATGGTGGTAACTAAGTGCTAGACTGGACTGTTTGCCAGTGTCTTCCCACCCTGCGCTGCTGGGACGGGACCAGCGGGTTGTGAGTTGCTAGGCTTCTGCTTCTGTATAATTTACTGTAGCTCCCCCGTTTTTGTCTCCGTCCACAGCCGCTTCCTCTTTACTCGTCCTCGTGCACGAAAAACTCATGGCAACAGACAGTAACCATGGCGACGAATGTCATGAACTCCTGGAAGTCGCACTCGGCGTCGCCATCAGTGTCCAGGCTTTCCATCAGATTGTCCAGAGCGGATTGGTCTTTCACATGCTGCGCGGAGGAGAACAGGTTCAGATCAGGACAAAGACAGCAGCACATAATTAAACCTTTAGATCCTGAGTTCATCTATATTTTCAAAATCTTATGAGAAAAATGTGTTTGTATCTAAAATTAAAATTGTTATGAGCAATTTACCAAAAATTGCCCAGTATCTCAAATATTATTAATAACATTTGTAAGAAATAAAATAATATAACAAACATAATTGTGGGATTCTGCTAAAAGGTTAAATAAATGCCTCGTTTAAAGTTTTATTTTCCTGGCGACTCTCTGACAAGATATTGTTAAAAGTTAAAGGGTTGAAAATCAAACGTTTAATGTAAACAGATGTTATCTTATTTGATGGTTAAGTCAGTAACGGATGCTCAGAGACACAACTGCCGATCAGACAGACAAACAAACAAGACATTTAAAGGCTGTCTTAAAGAAGGTTTATGGTCCCGAAAGAAACTAACAAACTAGTGGAGTATAAGCATCTATGTACTGTAGCTGGTTGAGTGTGAATGAACTGGAAATGGACACAAATGCTCCTGTAAGTCAACGTGCAGAACTAGTTTGCACTCGTCAGCTAATGTAAAGGATCCGATTAATGCAGTGGAAACATGTGCTGACTCTGATCTGTCAGGCTTTGTGTCCTTCAGCTTCTCCCCAGAGATCAAATGTATGTCTCACCGCCATTAGATCTGGCAGTTCATCGTGAAGAAGATCCTTCAGCTCACTCTTCTTCAGTTTGTGTTTATCGCCTTCTCTTTCTGAATACTTCTGAAATACGGCAATGATAGTTGCCATCGAAGTCTCCAGGTCAGTCATTGTCATCTATGTTTTCACCTTTTAAAAGCACAGAAAAATGACTAAATAACTGTTCAGAACTGCTTTACAAGTTTAGAAACAACAAGAACTAATATTAAGCTGTGAAATGTAACTGTCATATCATATCATCAGTCTTCCATGCAAATAACAACATAGCAAGAACAACAACAACAACAACAACAACAAAAACTAAACTGAAAAAACTAAAAGACCTGATATTGATTCCTCTCTCACTTACAGAGTAAAAGTACTTTAAACAAAAGTACTACACACTATAGCAAACTGACTCATAATAAAACTTGAGATGTAAACTGCACTTGTATAAAATGAATAGTTTATATATTGTCTACTGTACTGTCCTTCATAAATTGCATATTGTTACATATTGTAATAAAGACTATAACACACTTTTGCGTTTCGCCTTCCAGAGAGTTGTATGATCTTACCTCAGCGGAGGCTGACGCAGAGGTTTCCTGTTGTCGGTCTGGAGGGTGGAGGCTGAGGATGGGCTGCAGCTCTTATGCCAGAGCAGTGTGGCGGGTGGTGTAGTGGCTCCGCAGGCTAGAGGTCAACCAGCCTGTCATTCAAACTGATGACCAATCCCGGCTGTGCACCTCCCCTCACTCCACTGCCACCCTGCACTAACCACTGCTGGGTATGTCTGACTCAACCTTACTGCCAGGGTGAGGACTGTTTCTCATGCGCTACTCCAGCTGAGTCACTTTGCTCGTTAAACAAATGCTTAACTAACATAAAAAATCTTTTAAAAGAAATTGATTAAACGCTGAGGAATAGAGTAAGTGTGAATATATTATATATTGTATGTTACAGTACAGATCCAGAAGGTTTGTCCTGATATGAAACACCCATTACACACGTCTTGTTCTTGCATTTTGAAGTACAATGGAATTTGCTTTTCGTCCTTCAGATTTTCAGGCCCAACGTCTCATTGTGAGTGAACAGAATTTCTGGGGTGAGGTTTTTGCAGATAAAGTGCTTTTGAAGGCCTCATCAGACAGCGGCCTTAGGAAAGGGGTGGGGGCATTAGCCGTGCCAGTGTGACTTGCTTTGTTTTGAAGGAAGTCCTTTGAATTGGGTCGAGCATTTCAGCTGGACTGACCTCATTCAACGACAGCAAAGCACATCCAGTTAGAAGATCCAGTACATGCTGATGAGATCTCATACTTCAGCCTCAGAGCTGTAAAATGAGGCTGGGGAGGGAGTATTGTTTCCCAGGTGTGTCCTGTGAGATGGATTTCAAGAACTTAATAGCTCTATGATCACTCTTGGTCTTAGCCTTGGATTTTAAATACACAGACACCATCTGTTGTTAAAATCTGAGAGCAGGAAAAGCAACTATGGGTGATGCACTTAGCCAATAAGTTTTTAAATGCATTAAAACTATACAAAAAAACAAAAACAAACAACAAATCCCACTTCAGCAAACGTTTTAATTCAGAAATCAATACATACATCTGTTGAATTTATGGACTCAGTGACTCATGTAGAATAAATGTTGGCTAATTTGAGGAACAGAAGGTTTTTCTCAGCTAAAATGTGTTGACCACATCCTCCCAAACATCTCAGAGCTAAATAAGAATAAATGAGATGAACAAACATCCACTAAAGTGCCAAACGTCTTACTATGCACCTCTGTGTGTTGGTCATAGATTGTACACATCTTTCTGTTTCTCCCTTTGACCCGGTTCTGCCTCTCTCGGTTGTCTTTGGGCATCTGCCGGGCAACAAAGGCCTGCTTCACAGGAAGCGAATGGCCACGCATGTAAATGAAGATGTTCTTTTCACTCGTGAAGTTGGCCAGACGTGTGCCCTCCACAGCCCAAAGAGAGCTCACAAACTCTGCATCTAGTCTGGGCCAAGCAGGCAGAAGCTGGCACGTCCCACTGCCAGGCTTCTAGTCCAGAATGCTGTAAACAAACACAAATATCTAGAAACCCATGAGTCTTTTCATTCACTTTGTTTCTACTATTTGTGGATGGAATTATTTCATAATGGTCTGCACATAGTACAGTACATATTATTTCTATCTAACTTGGCTTCATGGCATTTACAGTAGATGTCTTAATTACTGTATTTTTGATTATTAAATTACTGGTCGGTAATCTCCATGATGTGCTGACCACCCCAGATGGCTTCCTCCAGAAACCTCTGCGACCTCCATCTCCTTTTTTTATTTTCTGTCAGGCACGGTATTAGAGAACAGAACCGTCTATTATGTGGTAAACCGTGTCTTTGTGTGGAACAAATACACTCCTCACGCGGACAACTACAAGCTGTTTCATTGTTTGTTTCACACACTGTCACTCTGTTCACCGAACTGAATTGAGACAACCAAAAATACTGGAATCTGTGTCGTGCAGCTGATGTTACAACCAGCAGCTTGACGTCTGGTCTAACTGTTATTGTGAAGGGTCTTTTCCTGTCTGCATTCGCTCTACTTGACCCGTAATGATTGTTGGAGTCACCTGAGACCTGCTACTATAATATACTTATAAACAGAATTACTAAAAACAACTTCACCATTATTTTGACCCTTTAATATTATTTTACACGTTTTTTGTTACCTGCACATTATTCTTGTTAATATTTTGTTATATTATGAGATCATTTCAAATTGGTCAAAGGCTCAAGTGTGTCATCTATTTAAAATGTTCTTTTTACTATGTTAAAACGATGATTTATAAACATGAGCTGTTTTTGTTATTTTGAACATTCAAATACATCAAATCATGTAACGTTAAAGAGAAAAAACACACACTGCCAATGTGTATTAGCTGTATACAGTCACACATGTTACTCTGACATAATAAGTCACTATAGTGCTTCAAGTAACATTTTAAGTCTTTGAGTATTTCTGTGCTGTGATGTACATGTGCTTCTACCACCACTAACAGCTGCAGATATTCGGTGAATAAGGTTTTCATTTGCCAAACAACATTAGTTTCTCACGTACTGTGTGAAGTCACATCAGCATTTCACCATCAAATCCTCTGTGTCTGTTTCAGCATATTTTCACCCAGGAGACGGAGTCCTCAAATGGCCAAAGTGTCCTCGGAGCCAGCCGGGGTCCCTGAACTCATCAGTCACCGTAGCAACCAGTCAGCACCTCCAGCTGGGCTGCAAAGGGTTTTCAAGTCCTGAGTCACCAGCTGGCACCGACTCCAAAGAGACTTTTTTTTTAAGCGTTTGGTCTTTTTAAAGAAATCGTTTATCATTTGTATTAATGTTTTCTACTTAAGGTGGAACCAGTTTCAACCAGTTCTGTTTACTATCTGAATATTCTGCCTAGTTTTATTATAATTTTGTGAGATAGAAAACTATTTAGCTTTTTTTTTGTTTTTGTTTCTTTGTATGTGTCATAATCATCTTTCACCATTTGAGGGCATCCATGTGTCATAAACGACGTTCCCAACACACCTTCATTCAAACTGGCTTCATTATAACTAAATATTACAAATGTAAATTCCCTAAATGTACGTACTGTATTCAACAGCTTTCTGGTTGTAGCAGCATTATTAATGAGCTTTATTACAAGCTTTGTGGCAGTTTAGAGTACAAATGAATAATGAATTGATTCAATGTGCTGAGCCCCAGAAATCAGAATCAGAAACATTCATTTTTTATGGTAACAATGATTTCCTGAGCATTTCTGTTAGTCCGTGCCTTCCCAAACTTTCCCTGAAGGCCTTTTAACAACTACAGAAGGTTTTCAGTGCATTTCCTGTCAAATCCACGTTAATGTGTGGCGTAGACTGGAGCACTACTAACACTATTCCCGGTGGCATCATGGTGCCTGACCTGGCTCCAGTCTCCCTCCCTGGCAGAGCATCTGTATGTCTGGCTGCTGATCACAGCACTATCTGGACAGAGCTTCAATCTGTCGTTCAAATCCAAATCCCATCTCACTCATTCGGTTGGTCTCACTGCTGTGGTGGACAAACTGTCAAACTGGGATAACAGGGGAATGTGTTCTCTGGTGCGTCAGGGTGTTTGTTGTTGATTAGAGCTCGCAGGGTTTTTATATCTCCATACCCATCTTAAAATAACTACAATTATCCTGACAAGTCTTTCAGTTTCAAATTCACCCTTGAAATCGTTTGGTACTGCACACAGAGAGACAAACTTCTGTAAACAGAGTTGGAGTAAGTTAAATTTGATTTAAAATGGGTTTGAATCCTGTATTTTTCTCGTCTGCACTGTCCATCCAGTTCTGACAGCCTAAAGACATGCAGTCATGCTAATTGACTCTCAAACTGCTGTCGGTGAGTGTGTGTGGTTGTCCGTGTGTGACCCTGCGATGGACTGGCGACCTGTCCAGGGTTTACCCCGCCTCTCGCACAGTCCCCAGCACATAGTTGTTCTATTTCATGTACAGGCCAAGAGAAATGACGGAGAACATTTCCTGCTGCTTTGTAGCATAAACTGTTTCATATACCACAGAACACACATCATTCTCTGTTTGAACAGAAATTTGATTTCACAAAATCTCCAAAACAAAGCCTCTTACTGTTATTTTTTATATGAGCTTTAAATTTATTTATTTATAATTTTTCTAATGTTCAAACAAAACAACAGACATGTGCCTTGGTCTTTGGTCTAGGCTGAGGCTGCTTCTCGTGGTTAGGGTGCCATCTTCTTCGAGTCTTCTCCTAACAGCTGTTAAGATGTCCCTGGTGGGGATGCTGAAAAGAGTAAACAACAAAGCGTCTATCCAGTTAGGAAAAGATCCTCCAAAATGAAAGGATAAGACAGGTCCACTTCACGAAAGGGACCCTGGAACAGAGAACACTAACAAGAAAAGCCTCAATAAATGTTTCTGGCCTTATGTCTAAGAATACTCCTTTATGCTGACGATGTTCACACGTTATTAAAGTGACAGATTTGAATTTCATCATTATAGCTGCTGATGGGTTGAGCCACTGTGGCAGATTTGAACTGCTCCAGGAAGTCGCAGCAGAGTGGCCATCTAATGTTGCTTCATCCCTCCCCAATTCCATAATCCTCTCCTGCCTCCACTCTCACACCCAGATCGGATTATAGGCTCCTGGATCAGAGCGTTCCATCCTCCACACCCGTACGCACACATACACGCACACACTGCTCGAATGGCCTACATATCAACTTCCTGCGTCTAGTCTGGACTAATTGGACTGACAGGAAAACAAACTGCAGGAGAATAAATAGGTTTACACACAGAGCTGAACATGGCAGACTGTGAACTGAATCAAGGTCAATGATGATTCACTTTGACAGCAACAACAACGACATCCATCACATGCGTACATCTGCTTAAATACTACTCCGGCCATATTGTTTTACCCTGATGGCCTTGTACTCCACGTCACGCCAGTGCCAATTTTAGCTTGCTAGTTAATTAAATGAATCAGATCACAGGCAGATCTCAGACCTGGTGGAAAATCTGCATCAGAGGAAGGATGCACCATGCTTATAAGAGCTTTTTTAAACATAATTTTTAAACCTGGGACAAGGTTGTCCTGGGACAAGACAACCTTTCTTTGCACAACAGCGGAGGGCAAAAACTTGTCTTAACCGAAGAATCCTCCAGGAGAACCTTGCTCAGCGGCCATGATCACATGTGACTGATCAGACTATGATCAGATGAGGCGATGGTGAAGAGAAAAAGAACAAGCATCCACTAATTGCTCAATAACAAATTGCAGATTTTATGAGATACATTAAATGAATTTGGGTAACATTTCAATTCTAGATGTTAGATTTGCTTCAGTCATGTGAAATGAGACCAAAACAAATCATTGTCACGTATGCTTTTTGCATTGTTGTCATGCTTTCATGCAAAGTATGGTGGAACAGTAAACATTGGTACAAACCAAGGTAAACAAGGGTTAGAACTAAAAATCGCTGCCTAAGCAGGAGAAACCTCACTCACTGAACAATGACTAAACAAAAACACACTTCCAGACACAGATATCAAACCGACCGACAGACAAGAGCTGAAACAAAGACTGATCTACGCCACAGAAAAATTCATACGACGACCACCAGGAGCAACAATCAACCGACAAAGTGCACGACTCCACAGACACCTTAAAAACAGAGCAAAACACAGGTGAAAGCGATTAACAAAATTGACAACAATGAATTATGTTTAAGAAACTGTAACACAGCTGTGCATTTATAGAGGTCAAACTTTGTCGCTTTCTGTCAAACTCAAATCAAATTTCATCCTTCTAGTTGTATTTCTTCACTCTGGACACTAATATAAGTGAGTGTTGTGTGTGTTTTCAAGGAATGTCTTAACGTATGTACACTAAATGCTATAAGCTAATTAATTGAAGTCTCTCAATACCAGGTCCAAGTCCAGTTAATTGTTTCCTCATTTGTTTGTAACACTGTAACAAGTCTTTATGTTGAGGAAACAATCAAATTGCAAGCAAACATATAATCTATGTATAATAGATATAATTTACACACATGCACGCACACACACATACACACACACAAACAACCACAACACCATATGGCGACTGCTAAGCTGTCGTCAGGTCATAACAGAGAAGCTTCAAGCTCTCACATCGCTGCCAACAGAAGAGATCACTGATGCTGCAGGAACAACAAACCCTTCCATCCAGCTGTAACTTCTAACATATTGAAATTGATGCAATGGAAGTTGCAATTTGACTTTAAATGTTATTGGACAAAGAAATTAAATCACTCTGAATCCCCCACCAGCAGCCAGAAACCTTGTAAGATCTGATTTCATGGAGAACTGCAGCTTTAGAGGTAGACTCGCCTCCGCATCCGCTCTAGAGGACAGACAGACTCGATCCTGGACATGTGCTAGTCAGTGGCAGGAAGTGGCCTCCATACTCCTCTGATGTAAGACCGCTCATTAGAATAATCTGTTGGCATCTTCTCGACAAGATTAGAAAACACCCACACATTGACCTGTCTGTCAGCAACGCAGCTCAGACACGAGCCAGTCCTGAATGAAGTTAGCGTCCGCTTCTGAAGATAACACGTTGAAGACGTCTGCTCCAAAATACGACAGGATATGATCCAGGTTTCGTTTCAAACATTGTTCCACTAAGTCAGGAATCTAATCATAAACAGCCACACACTTCAGGTGACATTAAAGCTTAGAGTGACCGTCCTCGTAAAGCACGTGTCTTGTTTCCTTTCCACTTTCATCCATCATAGCTGATGATTGCGATCAGCGGAGGTGGCACGCGGGCAAATGAAGGCTGAAAAACATCAAGCCGGGCAGAGAGAGGAGGAGATGCCAGATTAATGTGGATAGATGTGAATCACGTAGAGGTATAGTACAAGCAAACTATGATGATGCCGAGACGTCATGCTTTAAATAGATGAGACCATCGCTGGGCCCAGAAGGAACTTTTAGTCTCTGAAGTTTAAACTTGACCATAATTGAGCTTTTCTAGACTTTTCAAGCAACTGCATCACCTTTAGACCCGTTCAGTGGCTGTTTCGGAGATGATGTGGTCCCGTAGACTCCGAGAGACCGTGATTGGCACGATTCTTGCCGTCCCAAGTGAACGAGTTCTAGTTCATGAGTGAGAGCAAAACGGCGCCGCATTGTAGGGAACCAAGCTGTCAGCTTATCAGTCTTTGTTCCTCGTACTCACCTTCATCTGTAACCATGAGCTCTGGAGTTCGGGCAGCTTAAGAGTGGGCTCCTTTCATCACACAGGAGCAGTGGCCTCAGCAACTATCTAAGCTGTCTCATAGATGCCTTCAGATGGAGGTTTTCTAGGCTCGTACAACTAATACAAGACCCCAAGACCTAAAAATGTATGTGTATAATCCAGGATCCCAACCATGACTCAACTCTGGTTAAGTAAAATAAAACCGACTGATGGGTGAAGTTTTTAAATTGAATGAAACCTACGAAGTTTATTTAACTTAATTTGTTTATGGGAACATGCTGAATATATTTAGCCACATCTTGTGTCACAGTCACGTCCTGCTTCTGTCGCTTGTGCTGCGTCACGGCCAGTTCAGGTCATCACCACAGCTTCGCAGTGTGCTTCGGATTCTGTCACTCCCTCCATATTACAGCCAGCACCTGCCTTGACTCCACTGCCTGGTCACCTGAATACGCTGGTGGCATCTTTTTTCACACAATTCTAACATGAATAAGGTCTTTGTCCAATGTGAATACGTTGGTGGGATCAGCCTGCCAACGATCTTCCCGCCAGCTGCCGATGCGTCCATGAGGGTCCTGCTTCGAGGGTTCAAGTGGGTGTTTTTCATGTCCAAGTCCAAGTGGTTGTGCTGAGTACGAAGGCACTGAACGTGATGACCATGATGCCTTGCAGCAGTTCATAGTGTTGTCTTATACACTCTTTAGTTGTGTCTTGAGGGAGCTTACGCGTCTGGTTCAAAGTTTGTTTCCTTGGGTCTACTCCACTAAACTAACATTTTCAGATGTTCCTCTATTTGCAACCAGGCAGCGTTGAAATAAACCAAATCCCTGCGTTCTCTTCCCATAACTAACACAGTTGACAGGCAAGCGCTCAGTTATTGTGATGCAAAGCAACCAGCGCTGATAGCAAAGCCCTTCATAAAGCCGTGAATAGACGGCACCTCTTCAGATCCAGCGGCTCCCATTCAGCCTGCTTGAATAGCTGCGTCCAGTCTTGTCTGGGCCCCTAATAAGAGCTGAACTACAGGGACGGAACGGCTGCGCTGAGGTAATGCTAAAATAAAAAGCTACTCACTGTTTTGTTACAGGAAAAGGGAACTAAATCATCATTTCTGTACAAACATCCATGTTCCACAGAGAATGACTCTGGTGGCGACGTCAAGACACCGAGATTTTTGGCTGATTCCCACGAAACACAGGTTCATTTGCTCACTTTTTGGGATTGTCTGGCATCGTTAGTCAATTAAAAGCTAAATATGTTCTATTGTGTAATCTACTACCCTCAACTGCACTTTGTGTTTAGTGCTAATTAGCAATATGTTAATATGCTAACATGCTTCACAGAGATTGTCTAAGATTTGTAGACTAAGATGAACTGTACTTGCTAATAGAATGTCTAGATCAGCTGTTTTGCTTTTGCAGACTATATATTATTTTTATTTGACAACATTCACTGATTGCACTGTAATATGACATGATACAGAGAGATGCTTGGACACGGAATAGTACGACCGGTATGATATGATACAATACAATATGATACAGAATGGGGCTTTAGGACAGATTACATGATTTCATACATGTTTGAAACTGATTCTGGAAATCTGACAAATTACTATTGAAAATTTGCGCTTGACTCAATTTCCAAGATCATAGATCAAACACGATATAGAGAAACAAACCTGTACATAAAATGACATAAATGGAAACTGGGTGTGATGATATATATCAGGCCTTTTGCCATGTGAGAGTATATAATGTATAAAAAATAATTCCAGAGCCAGGGCCATTGAAAATCCTGTTGTAAATAATAAGAGTCCAAGGTCGCACTGGCGGCTCGAAGCCCTGCACTGATCCTTAGTGACTTCACAAGTCGTCTCACAGTATCCATCATATCCCCTCAGCCCCTGTCAGCACAGAAAGAGAAAGGCAGGGTCAAATAAATCACATCAGACGCTGCTGAAAAGAAAAGAAACTCTACAGCCTTTTGGGTGTGGCTGAAATGTCTGTGTCTAACAGAAACACGAGAATGGGCAGAAGTACTAAAAGGAATGTTTTACCCTTTAGGGCCTGAAAAAATATAAAAAGCACGTGTGAAAAATCCAAACCTGACTGTTATTAATATTAATTAGGACATTTTGTTTCCCCTACTCTCTGCAGCTGTTGCTGCTCTAATTAGCTGCCTTGTTGCAAACCTTGGGTGCAGCCTTTAAAGGTTCCCTCAGGTGTGACCAGAGGGGGAGCAGATGTTTGCCCCACAGCAGCATGTGGTGCAGCTTCTGTTTCTGAAACGAGGTCTGCTGGACCCGTTTTTACAGCTTTCCTGTGCAGCAGATGGAAGTTGTGTGTTCCTTGAGCTTCGATTGCACATGTGGCGTTTTTTAGGTCGCTGCTGCGAGCGAATAATGTTACTTATTGTACAGTAACCGCTTTAACGGCTGTGTGCTGAGGCAGCACTGATGGACCTCAGCTGGAAGAGCTTTCGGTCCCTCGAATGTTGGATTTAAGTATTTTTACAAAGGATTTTGTCCATAAAATGACAACAACAACTAAAAACTCATATGAAATTAACTGGCATTGGTTAGAAATTTGCAATAATGGGGATATTACTATTTTACATTGTCCATAAAATCTCTATGATCTTTCCATAAATGGATGACTGCAACAGTAAGAATCAAGAGACCTGTAATAATGCGGAGTAGAGCTAAAGCTTCATGAATTGTTTGATCATTAAACACTGACAGTCAGGGTAAATCTCTCTGTAGCTGTTTTGATCTGATCTATGTATAAAAATTATAATTTTATTCTCAAATAAACTAAAATGGATGATTTTCTATAGGAAATGTGAGGACAAACTTTTGTATTTTTGGCGCTGAAAGGCTGAAATCTGTGAGGAAAAAAGGAAACTTATCATGAACCTAAAACAATAAAAGAAAATATCTGATGGGGCTCTTGCCTTGATGACTATTGAAACAGACTTAAAACGAGCAATAAAGGCTTGAGAGGTGGTATAATTGGTTTGTTACACACAAAAAGCAGCAAAAAGGGAGAAACGCTGCTTTCGTCTGTGCAATAGACCAATGTTTTTGATCTCATTAACAAACCCAACCCAAATAATTCCTCACCTGTGTTCTGATGAAGTTGTGCAGAGGGGAGATTCTGTCTGTGATGACATGGATGCTGCGCCTAATGGGCACCAGATCAGCACCAGATAAAATTAAAAACGTACACATGTCATCTCACAGCTTCAGCTGGATTCAGAGTTGAACTATGTTGGATTACGTTAAATAGGTTCCTAATGCTGTAGTAAGAAGATGGAGTGGCCCCGCCCATCGCTGTGACGTCACCAGCGCCCACCCCAACAGCGGCTCTCTTGTCCACAACACAGCGACGCGGAGTCGGACGGAACCGGTCGTGGCCGAAGCTGTCACCGTTAAAATCAACTTCAGTGACCGGAAACAAAGTCTTATCCTGCTTTTGGGGTCCTTACGTTTGTTTCCCCTTTTTGGCATTTGAGGCGCAAATGGCACGAGATAAAGCGAGAAAAGAGAAGAAGACGTGACCGCGGGCGCGTTTCTCCTCCGCGTCTCCACGCGCCTAGAAGGTCGGTTCTCACCGCAGCTACAACGGTGCGCGAGAGCAAATTCACGTGGCACGTGTTCAGTTTAAGTGTATGTTTACTGTACTTTTATCAGTATTTAATCTACTTTTAAGCATTTGTAATATTAAAAGAATAGTTGTTGCTTATTTATCAGTATTCGTTGTTGTGATACTGAATTATTTATAAATAATTCATAGGTTCGCATTCATTTTAGCAGCAGATGCAACAAAAAGATGTGTTATGACGTGTGCACCTGCAGAAATTCAGGTTGATGCCAGCGGCTCGTTGGAGCTACTTACCTCTGATGAGGTAAATCCTCTCAGGTTTCCTCACTGCTCGTATATTTTCCGTCTCCCCTTGTTCCTCGTTTCGTGTCTGCTCACCTTCCTTCCTTTATAGCTTTGTTTCTTCCTCTTGTGTTTCTTTGTTTATACCTTGTTCTACGTCTGTCTCCTCCTGTTTCCTCTTCATCTAGACTGTCCACGTCCTCCTCGTCTTTCCCACCCTCCGTTCTCCTGCTGTTTCATCCGCTGTCTTTTATCCTATGTTCACATCTTGCTTCTCCTTCGGGCTTATTTGGTTTCCTTCTGTCCTCAAACATTCTCCTCCTCATTTTCTTACTCCGCTCCTTGTGCCTTTACTTTGCTCCCGTTTCCTTTCTTCTCATCGGATCCGCTTCCTTTTTGTCCTTCTCTCGCTTCAGATCTTTTACTTCCCGCTACTCTTCCAGTTTACTGCCTCCTCACTTTCTTGTCCATTCTCTGCTCTTCTTCACATCATCTTCCTCACATTTCCTTCCTCATCATCGCACACGAAACCCGACTACACAACTACACAAAGTCTGTTTGTAACAACAGCCCAGCACTTCAAGAGCTATAAGCCTAAAATCTAACATGTCATCATTTTTCTAGCTCCACACAAAGGTGCATTTCTATTTGTAATTAATGTCTACTAGGTGCACCCCCCCCCCCCCACACACACACACACACACTTTCAGATTAAAATTCAGCTTCAGCTTTATTGCAGATTAGAAACACCACACTGTGACAGCTTTATTTTGCACCATGTTGCATGTCCTGCATGAACAACACTCCGTCAGAGGCAGTTTAAATAATGCTGTGGAAACTTTGTATCGTCTGCTGATATTGTATAGTTAATTCTGTCTCTCTAACTTGACATTTAACCTTCTTATACAACCAATATGAGGGACTCTTCTAAGGATTCCCCACCTAAAGCTGCACCCATTTTGGTGTCAGGTGTCAAAATGATGGTTTGTGTAACATTTCGGTAACACTAGTCCCAATTTCACACATGCACTGGAGTCCTGAACAAGTCCAGACTTTTATTTTACGATATTTACAATAAACAGGTGTTGCATCGTATTAAATCACACGGTGTGGCAGAAAAGACCCACCTTGTGCAAGTTGTGTCACCTTATTTTGAAGGATGCATCACACACACACAAGAATAGTCTGGCAAATATTAATGCAGATAACTTAGATTTTAGTGATGATATGGTCGTGTTTCAGCTCAATGTAACGTTGTAGCTCTAAATTATGACAGGTTAACATGACTATTAGCTGCTTTCACTTTTTTATATTAATAGCCTAATCACATTTGCAGTGCAGTAACTGGATGAGGCTTTATGACATCATCTGTTAATGCTTCAGAGGTTGATCCTCCCGCAGCGAGGCACACTGGAGGTGGAATATTCCACTCCAAACTCTAGAAAATGAAACCACTCGCTGCAAGGGAGCTGAGCTGTCAGCGGCCTAAAAATACCGCTTTCTCTTCCTGAACCATCAGCAGCAGCGTTCAGGTGGAAGCGGTTCTAAAAGTCAGCACTTAACAGGCTCATTTGCCTGGAAATTCATCCTGTGGGGACAGAGGAGCGGTTGTAATAGTTTACTGATGAATTTCCGCGGTGATGAACGATGGGAGTCAGGGCAGAGCAGGGACGCAGACTAATGGGCAGTACTTTGCCATATTCATAGTGGGAGGTCATTTATTTATGTGTCTCCAGGCTGCATCCGTCAGCCTTCAAGTCAGCCACAGTGTTTCTGTGTGTGTCATCTCATGCAAAATATTTGGAAGAAAGGCGTCTTAAGACATGGTCTGTGGTCTGCAGCTTGTTGTTGTTGCACAGTGGTTGTTTAGAGGAACCACCAGGACCATCTGGATCTCTAAAGTCACTGTGGGAGCTCCAGAGGTCTGTCGGTCGGTCGGCTGCTTGTTGGTGACAGTGTTACTTGCCTTCGTAGGAACATGCAGCAAAGTCAGCAGTAGAAGTAGAAGACGCCACTGTGCTTTTTGTTGAGCATGTTAAACACAGCTTAGATTTACTCTGAAACATGGTAAACTCTCACCAGTACTTATTCCATCTGCAGTGATCCCCCACAGATGGGCTGGACAGCAGTGGGACTTTAGTTAAACACTTATACGTAGCCAGTAGCCAAACATATTTTGCTGAAGTCCTTTTTTTTTTCTTTCTTAAACGTCTCCCGATGCATGCTGGGAGCAGCGCTGCATCGCAAGAGACCACACCAGAGCAGGCAGTAATGTACCTGACTGAACCAGACCTAATGTGTTCCTGTACCTGGGGATCAAGGTTGAATTTAGCCTGAGTGCCTGCACTTAACTTTCCTGCAAAGTTCTGATTTACAGCTAACAGATGAATAACAAAGAGACAGCGACACGTTGTGGTTTAAACAGAATCATACTACATTAAAGCATAGTAATAGGTCTGTTTGTTGCTAGAGTCATTTAAATATGTATATCATATATCATATATCATTGCAAACGATTCAGTGTCAGTTAAACTGGCAATTGACAACAATAAATTGTCAATTTAGCTAGTGATTCATTTAATAATTTACATCTTCTTCACGCATGTGCCAAACAATGCAGTTTGCATTGAGTTGTGAATAGCAATTGTTCTGATATTTCTTTTTTAAAAACGTGTTTCTCGTCAAGCCAAGGCAAAAAGCCAAGGAAAAAGGCCGTGATGGAAAAAACCGACTGTCAGCCTGCTGGAAATGGTTATCACAGCAGCAATCATTTAGGGATTAGAACCGAGTCTCTGCTAATTAAGCTTGAACTCCCTGGTGTCCCCTGTTCCTTCACTCTGTCACTCAGACTGAAGTGAGCTAATATTTTACCAACTTGTGAAGTAGTGGGGGATTTTCTTTGTAATTGACAATTTTCGGGTATTTTCTGACCGTTACGCTTTGTGTGCTGAGCTTCTACTGGCACAGGATTTCTTTCTGGCTGTGAATCCTCCTTCACATTGTGTTTTCCGCGTGCCTTGTGTCATTCTCGTCCCCCAGCAAAGGTTTTCAGCTTCCAGGTGGCCCAGCGTGGAGCAGCAGGTGTGGTTTGTTCTGCAGGAATCCACTTTCCTCTGAACGGCACATCCTGCTGCGTTTCCCATACAAACACCAGCAGCATCCATTTTGCTCATATTTTTCCTTTGTGTCTGCCACAGCTGTCTGCACCTCCTGCTGCATTTAGCACAGGTAACTGTGTGTTATATCAAAGCAGGTGACAGTATCTTTGTCTGCAGCCTTGTTATTGATCCCAGGCTCAGTGTTGCTGCCCGTTCATGTTCGAGCAGGAGGAGGTTTTTTTTATCGATGAGAGACTCTCTCTCCCTGGCGAGAGGAGAGAGGGCACAGGAAAGTGAAATGTCACCTCGTAGGAGTTTGGCTTTCAGCAGGAGCCCCCACGTGAACAGATGCAGCCATTAGCCAAGCCCACGTTTCTCTTTACTGTAGGCTTTACATGCCAGACTCCACATCTTACTACGATTTCATTCTTCTTGTTTGTTTTTAAGTACAATGTGTGACAAAAGAATAATTATAACAGGATCTTTGGGGATGTCTGCTCATTTTTGTTGATATAAATTCTTTTTTTCTAAACAGCTATTCGAGGCATCAGCTATATGAAAAGAGAGCAAATTCGAGGTTGTGACTCTAAGCAGGTGCTATTCTGACGCAAACTCTTGCAAGTGAAGAAACATCTTTTGATCTAAACCCAGTGAGCTCCTTTATATTAGAGCTAATGAAGATAAGCAGTGAGATTTTTAGATGGAAGGAGTTTGTATTGCTGGAATGATACGTGCTAACGCAGTGTTGACACACATCCTGCAGGATTTAAAAACAGTACTTGTAACATACATTTTGCTGCAGAGCAATTTGTTGCACCCGTCCTCATCACATTACAGTCATCTGGTGGCTGCTTTTATGACTAAATTAAATCACAGCTCGATTTTGACAATTTGTAACTCGATGAAATGAAAAATATCCTCATCCCTGTTAACGAAGGTAATGTAATTCAGCAGCGCCCAACTGTGACCCCTGAACGACCCACTGCTGATTACATGGATCAGGTGTCATTGATGCAATGATGACTACAAAAAATGCAGTTTCATGAGTTTCTGGATACCAGGGTTTGCCATGCGATTGTAGCTGTTGTGGTTTGAGGAACTGGGCCCAATGAAAACTCTGAAATCACTCAGAGTTAAGATGTTTGTTATTAAAGCTGCTGAGGGCAGGTCAGCTCGGGCTGGTTCCGTGGTGTCAGGAGCACTAGGTGAGAAGACAGGCAGGTTAGGAGCCCGGGCAGGAACAGGTGGATGGCAGAGACTTAGCTGAGGGAATCCTTGAGGAATCCAGGATTAGGTGAGCAGGTCTGGATGAGTAACACCCAGCAGGCCTGTCACTTGAGTCCACCGTCTAATCCTCACTCCACTTGCAAAACACCAACACCTCCCAAAGAACTACAAAAACAAAACGGCACTAAATGCATTTGGTGAATGTAGTAGTAGAACGTGACAGGACTGCAGCTTAGGTCAAATGTTAACATGCCATTGTGTACTTGCAATGCAATTTCTCTAATGTGCTGTCTTCTCACTTGTGCTCTCTTCTCATATGTCGTGTTTGTATTTCGATGCCCTGGAATCAGTGCCACTACCCTGAAATTCATTTTTTTTGTTTCCCATCTAGAACAAAAGCCAATGAACGCATTAAGCGCCGACCATGGCTGCCCATCGAATCATCAGAGTGACAAACAACAACCACATCCTCCCTCGCTGCAAGTCTGAGGGGACGCTCATCGATTTCAGTGAAGGAGTCACTGGAGCCAGTCTCAATGATGTCAAAGGTCAGTGTGTTGCAGAGATGTTGTCAGTATAACAATTAGGTGCGGTACAAGTATCTCAATTATGTTTCATTTTGACACCTGAATTCAGTTGGTGTGGCTAGAATTTAAATAATCTGTCATGTGGCCTTAAATTATGCAGCGCTTTTACTTCACTGGTTGCATTTGATTACAGCTTTATTTACATTCTCTCCACACACTAAGGAGATAAACTAAAAATAGGAAGTCTAGGAATAAGAATGATGTCTATTTTGAGATCACCTATAAATGAAAGGCCTCATAAATATCTTTTTTTCTTTTTAGTGCCTTCTCCCAGTGTCTTAAAGTTGGGAACTTCCTCTTCCTATGGAGCTGCACAGGAAGTTGTTGCCATAAAGGATTATTGTCCTAGCAGCTTTACCACACTGAAATTCTCCAAAGGTGATCACCTCTATGTCCTGGACACATCTGAGGGAGAGTGGTGGTATGCCCATAACAACATGGAAATGGGATACATCCCGGCCACTTATGTTCAACCAGTCAGCTTCAGGAACTCATCACTTAGTGACAGCGGGATGATCGACAGTCTTGGGGAGGGATTTGAGGATGAGTCAAAGGAATTTCATGGTTTGGGGGAGTGGACAAGGATTTCCGATAAACCCTCCCAAATTTACAATCCCAGCCCGTTCTCTGGAAACCCCTTTGTCTGTCATCTAGATCAAAACTGCAAGGACACATGTGTAAGAAATTCAACTGATTTGACTCTCTTTGATGTTCTACCATCTCCAGCCTCTTGCTCTAATTTTAACACTTATACAGTCACAGCCAATGGCTTTAGCAGCTCCCAAATAAACAATACAAACCCCACCAACTCCAGTCTAGATGATGTACCAAATCTCCACATGGATAATTCATTTTTCAGGAGTAAACGTTCAGTTAGCCTTTCAGAACTGTCTGTCCTGCACGCACAGCTGAATCCAGCGTTACCATCTTCAGGATTCTTCATAGGCCTTAAGGCGCCTTCTCCAGAGCAGTTTCAGAGCCGGGAGGACTTCAGAACTGCTTGGCTGAACCACAGAAAATTTGCCCGATCCTGCCATGATCTTGATTCGCTTGGTCAGAGTCCAGGATGGGGACAGACACAACCCGTGGAGACTAATATTGTGTGCAGGCTGGATACTAATGGAGGGGTTGTTCAGCTTCCGGATACCCATATCAGTGTTTACATCCCCGAAGGTCATGTTAGCCACGGAGACCACCAGCAAATCTCTTTGAAAGCCTTACTAGACCCTCCTCTGGAGCTCAATAGTGACCACTGCACTACCGTGAGCCCTGTGGTCGAGATGAAGCTCAGCAACATGGAGATTAAGTCCTTCATCACACTGGAGATAAAGGTGTCAGTCACCGTCAAGACAGAAAGTTGTCATGCTGCAGAGGTGCTTTGTGTTCGAAGTGATTGCAAAGAAGGGCCTTACACACCGGTCCCTAATGCTTACATTTTCAAAGATACAGTTCAGGTACATTTAGATAGCCTAGAGCCTTGTATGTATTTGGCTGTTGTGGTTCAGTCCCAGTATATCAGCCGCAATATGACTGTTTGGGATTACACACACAGAAAGGTAACGTTGGGTCTCTACGGGCCCAAACACATCCACCCTTCATTTAAGACAGTTGTGGCTATGTTTGGTCATGACTGTGCCCCTAAAACCTTGTTAGTGAATGAGGTAGGTCGTCAGGCTACCTCGCCTCCCCCTGTGGCCCTCCAGTTGTGGGGAAAGCATCAGTTTGTGCTTCGGTACCCCCAGGACCTTCAGGTTGGATTGTATTCAAACATGTCCATTTATCAGGTGAAGGCAAGTGAGGGCTCTGGAGCAATTCAGGGATTTCAGATTAAACTGGGGAAGGTCAGTAGGCTGCTGTACATGATCACATCGCACAACCCGGATAGCGTTTCGGACTTCACACTCAGGGTCCAAGTCAAGGATGCCCTCGACTGCATCCTTACTCAGTTCTGTGTTCAGACCCCGCAACCGCCAACAAAGACAGCCGAGAGGACAATGGGCCAGAGGAGATTTCTTAAAAAAAAAGAGGTGGATAAGATTGTTCTCTCACCATTGGCTGTCACCTCTAAATACCCTACGTTTCAGGACCGGAGCATTACCAATCTGAAATTTGGCAAATTAATCAAAACAGTGATCAGACAGCACAAGAGCACCTATCTGTTGGAGTACAAAAAGGGGGATGTTATTGCCTTGATAAGTGAGGAGAAAATTAAACTGCGAGGGCAGCTGCGGACCAAAGAGTGGTACATTGGATACTATCAGGGGAAGATGGGGCTGGTTCATGCCAAAAACGTTTTGGTTCTGGGTAAGGTCAAGCCCATTTATTGGTGTGGGCCAGACCTAACGACCACCACGCTGCTGGAGCAGATTCTCAAGCCTTGCAAATTTCTTACATACATCTACGCAACCGTGAGGACAGTTTTAATGGAGAACGTTGGAAGCTGGAGGGCATTTGCTGATGCTCTGGGGTACGGAAATTTGCCTTTGAATTACTTTTGCCGAACCGAGTTGGACAATGAGCCCGAGAAGGTTGCATCGGTTTTGGAGAAACTCAAAGAGGAGTGTACGCTTATGGAGAACAAGGAGAGGAAGTCCTTTCAGAGGGAACTCATGATGGTGAGACATAACCTTTTGTCTATCTTTGTTTTTACTTTTAAATACAAAATATCTCCCTGACTTGGCATTTTCACAAGGGACCTTGTGAAGTATTGTCAACTTAAATAACTTGGAACCTAAAGACATGTTGAATGAGAGAAGGAGAGCTGTGCAAGTTCAGCTGTGAAATTGAGAAAGACCACAAATGCTTAAAGTTAGTGTCCGTCATCAATTATAACACATTGTTAAAATAACACTATTGGTCACCAAAAGCATTAATGCACACGATAAAGGAAAAGAAACGTGCATGCATTTACATGCAACAGTGTATTCTGAAATAATGCCCATAAACCGAGCAAACCAGGCTCATTCTACATCTCTACAATTACAGCCCTCAATGTCAATGCAAATGTCTTTATTGGGTCTGGATATTGTGACAGAGATACAGTGAGAACTGGAAAGACAACTTAGAGCAAACAACTTACCTCATAGTCTGAGGATGAATAGGACCAAGATATTTAAGGCTGAAAGTACAAAAACCCAGACATAATTTACATACAAGCGATACTACAACCATGTTTAAGTATGCAGGAGTGTTTGTGTGGTGGGAGGAGTCCTGTGAAGGGTATGCGCAGAGATCAAATTTAACATTTGCAAGTTGATGAAAAACAAAATGCTGCACGCTGACCTCATCACGTTTTTATTCCCCAGCACCGCGGGCACCGTAGATAAACCAAAATAGTCCTAAATATTGCCTTCACCAGGCGCCATCATTCAAACATGGGTTTTTTGCTGTGTCTGTTTATCCAGGCAGACTCATGAAGCGTCCATGCGAGTCAGTGCAGTCTTCTTAGCAGCTGGAGGTAAATGGAACTTTGACTGGAGCGTTCAGCTAAAGGAGAGTTAGGGAGTCCTTTGCTGTTCTCTTTGCTTTTTACCTAACTTACCTGGGTGCCTCTTTCCACTTTGAATATTCTGGCAAAATGAAGCATGGTTTTACGTTTTCTAAAAGGCTTTTATGCTGGTGACTACCTTTAACTCCTGCTGGGCCTTAATGCACTACAGTGCAAGGTCTCCTTGGCTTTTTTTTTTTCTCTAAACCTGCCTTCATCCTTGACTCCACTGAGATCCTTTGTAAAATATTTGCTAGAAAATAAGCTAAGGACACCCTCATGTCCTTTCATTGAAGCCCAGCACCTTTTTTTCTGAAGCCAGAAACACTTTCATCACCTGGAACGATGTAGACGTTTGTCTGGTTGACCTTGGTAGATTTTAAAAAGATTTGTTAGACTAATAGATTTTGTCAAGTGATTTCAAGTGGGCGGCTCCAGGCGACAGTGGCTCTGCAAGATGTTCAGACCTAATCAAATGCAGAGGTACGAAAACTGGTTAATCTGGCAAAAGCTGTTTAAAAGAACATTTTAATCCCGCAAACAAACCCCCATGTAGACATGATAGTTATTAACTGGATACAGATTTGTTTCTTTAGACACATCTACCTCCTGTTCCTCTGCTACACTCCACTGATTTAAATTCACTTTGTGATGCTGTGGTATAACAGCATGTGCTGATCTCTGGGGACATTCACAAGACATTTTCCCTAAAGAGCAGCAGATTGTTTTCAAGATTCAGAAACCAGGTCCATTGAGTCACACAGGCTTGAATTACCAAATGTTCTCCTCAGAGGAACAAACAGCCACTATTATATAATTGTTACTCAATAAAACACTCCTGCCGTTACTGGCTTCGCAGTCCTTAATTATCAAATGAAGCTTGTATTGTTTCCTTATTAAAACGTGGCTTTTATGCGGACATTGCCTGCTTTCTTTTCAAATCCACAATAATCTGTGAAAAGCTCCAAAAAGTGTCTACTTCACATGACTCCGTTATAAAGTGGAGTAGTTCATTGTATTTAGGTTTCAAAGCAATAGGGGTAGAAAACAGACAGCACAGAACCTATGGGCTGACAGTAGAGCAGGATCCTGAGTGAAAACAACACTTTGCTCCACGTTACCTGATTCCACTGAGTTTATGGATCTGTTTACTTTGTGACTTGGATTGTTGAGCAGCTCCTGCATTGTTTAACTGTTCCATGAATGCAGTGTGTACTATTATTACTACTACTACTACTAGCACAAGAATTTAAGCTTTGCCATCTGTGCATGTCGCTGTGGTCAGTATGAAACTCCAAATAATAAAAGTGTCAGGTGCTTAGCCTTCAGTCTCTCCTGTCTTAGTTTCGGTCTCCTCGCGGTCTGCCACAGTAGCCGACTGGTTCCCATGTGAAACGTGAGCAGCCATTGATCAGAACGGGGCGAGAGGCCTGTTGGACGGCAACGTCCGACACCACGCTGGCGGATCTTTTACACTGTGGCTCGAGTTACGAGGGCAGAGGATGAAATGGAAAAAGCATTCCCAGTGAGCTGAACAGGTCCTTTCATGACAGATCCATTCAGGTCCTGCAGGAGACAGAATCATCTGTACCTAGAGAATAAGCTGCTGGGCCTTTATCGTCATGGTTACTGTGATAAACACACAGTCAATGTCCGTTTGTTTGTCTGGCAATTGTAGCAGTTGTTCCTTTTTTGTGTTAATATTGAGTTTTGTTCTCGTTCGTGGTTTTGTTGTCTCCTTTTTCCTTTTCGTCCTGTGTCGTTTAACTGACAGCTGCCTGCTCAGATGTCAGCGCCGTCTGTCCATCTGTTGCTGCGCTTCCTGCAGGTCGCCACATTTTCCAGACACTCTGCTTTTTCCTTCACAACAGAATATTGTTACTCAGTCATTTTGGTTGGGCTGGCAGTATTTTTGTTCGTGTTTTTAGATTTTTTTGATTTGATGTTTTCGATTTTATTGAGTGTAGCTGATATAATTAGTCAGGCTCTCTAACAATCGGTATTAGGGGACTGTTTCTATTTACTATTACATAAATAAGCCATTTTCTACCTCAGTGCTTTTCAAATATGATTCTGTAACAATAGACTTGTTTTAAATACAGTCAGGATCAAACATTATTGGTTTCTCTATCGTACTGGTAAAATTGTAAATGATGCCCATATTACACTGGGTAATACAAAGTTTTAGTTACCACAGTAATAACATTTTCATAATAAAATTATAAATCTATTGCTGCGTATCCTCTTCTCAACAGCTCAACAGCTACTGTATTTTAACAAGATATAAAAAAAGGAGAATGGGGGGGTGACATGTAGCTAACTTGTTTTCGAGTTTTTTTTATTTTATTTTATTACTATTGTCATCCTTTTATAAACAACAGGCAAATATCGTCAGTTGCTTGACAGGATGTCAACACAAGTTTTGGGATTATGGTTCTTTTGGTAAAGACACACATATTTACTTTCAGAGGTCAACTAATCATTATGCATTTAACTGGGTAAAATCTCCTTGAATGACACATTTGAGGTTCCCTGCTACTTGGAAGAGCAGTGAAATGTCCTCTGTGTGTGTGTGTGTGTGTGTGTGTTTCCAGAAAACCGAGGATCTTCACTGATCAAATGCTGAAACACATGAAAACACTGTAAGCCATTAGGAGCACCAGCATTTATGAAGATGCCCGTTAACAATTCACAACCAGTGTGTCTGTCCTCGGTGCTAAATGTTATATAATGCAGATCTTAAAGAGGCTAAGTGACTGGACTATAAATGTAAATGAGTCCATCTGGAAACGACAGAACAGCTGACAAATTGTCCTTAAGCAAGACAATGGCCTTTGACCTCCATCTGGTACAGGCCTAAGAGCAAAATAACCAGTGTTTACGAGTGGTACACAGTTTTTCCATTTGATCTACGCAAACACCTTGTTCTCAAACTCGCTGCTATTTACTGTTGTGCCTCTTGCTATACAGTGAGTCTTCCGAAACGAGCTCCTGATTTGCATTTGAACGCATCACGCTCCCTTCCAGACAGCAGGGAGGCTCAAGCGTTGAACCCTGAGGTCTGTGCGTGTGTCAGCTCTATATTTAGACTGAAACGAGTGTGAAATCTGAATCAGCTGAGAGAGGGCATTGCAGCTTGTAGGCCAGGTGAAGGAGAGACAGACAGGGACTGGATCCACATCAGCTGCTATATCTGTGTATTTGCAGTATACAATTTTCACTGTATATGTAATTTTTGACAGTGTTTTGTGTGGTTTGCTAAACAAATGTCAAATGTACAAAACATTCAGCAGTTTGCTGTGTTTTAGTAGCTTGTTAGCTACTGAAGCCAAATAGTGATTGTGAGGGAAGATGTTCACTGACATGGAAATAAATGATGTGGTTTCAGAAAATGTAGTGAAGTGATGTATCTTGACTCTAGAGCTCTCATAATCTCAGTTGGATCTCATGGACGGCCCATAGGCACAAACCAGAGATTTTGATTTCCACATGCATGTATTCCACTTCCAGTTGCAAGAAAAAGTATGTGAGTCCTTTGGGATTATGTGGACGTAAATGTGTTCTGATCTTCATTGAAGTCACAATAGAAAAACACAGTCTGCTTAATCTAATACTGCACAAACATTAAACGTTTTCAGGTTTTTATTGAACTTAACATGTAAACATTCACAGAGCAGGGAGGAAAAAGTATGTGAACCCCTCGACTAATGACGTCTCCAAGAGCTAATTGTCACCAGAAGTCAACCAACCTGGAGTCCAGCGAATGTGATGAGACTGGATTGAATTCTATTCAATTCAATTTTCTATAGCGCCAGCATCTCAAGGCACTTTACAAGTGAGGTTTAAGACCTGACACAACTAAACCCAACAAATCCCACATAGAGCAGCTTTTAATTGGAGCCAATCACTAAATTGTACATTTTAATAGCAACTGTAGAAAAACTCCCTCTATAGAGGAAGAAACCACCAGCAGACCCAGGATCAGTGTGGACGAACATCTGCCTTGGCCGGTTGAGGTGAGGGGATAGAGAAGAGAGAAAACAACACAACAACAACAACAAATTTTATCTTAAATTTTACAGAACAGAGAAGCTAATGTAGGAGAAATGTGACGTCTCTTCCTGAGTCCAGTCAGTTTCTGGCTGCAGCATGTGAATTAACTGGAGGCTTTTAAAGAGTCATTGGTTCAAACTATGAGCAGGGAGACACAGTCGTCCAGCCTGGAGGAACTAATGCAGGGATTCATGTTTCAGCATTAGTAGGCGGTTCCAGAGATGTCTTCAATGTATGGTGTAAAGGATGATAAAGGATGTTTGTCAAAGATGACACCGAGGTTCCTCACAGTAGAACCTGAAGTTGACGTTATTTCATCCTGTTACAAACTAGAACGAGCAAAGCTCGGACCCAGACACAAATAGACCCAGAAACCAGATTTGTGTATATATAGTTATAAAATTTACAGCAGAGCTGGAGAGTCACAATTTGGGAATAACCATGTAAGGAAACATAAAGAGCACAGGAATTCCAGTTAAAATACGAACAAACAAAAACTCAACTCGCAAAATATCTAGAGATATAACAAAGCCGGAGGTCGGGAAATGGGAGAGCAAACCAGACATGCACAGCAAGGAAGACACGCCAGCACAGAGTGACGGACCTGGGTGAGTGTAACAGCACAGGGGTGACGATTAGATGCAACAGGTGTGGGAACACAAGAAGACGGCAACAGGGAGGTAAAGCGAATCAGAGAGTCAGGTCCCCCTGGCGGGGAGAAGCCCCACTGTTACACATTCAGAGTGACGATGCGATTCAGTCACGACTCTGGTCTGGTTTTTAGCACCAATTATGTTGGATGTGTTGGTTAAAGCTGTCCTGCCCTATAAAAACACACCGGTTTTGAGTAGAAAAGTATCTGTAAAAGCCTTGATGTTCATGTGTTTTTGCAACTGTAAACTGTTGTTGCAGGTTTGACAGGTTTTCTGCCATTTTGGGTGTTTTAAGCTACCAGTTTGTGGACATTTAATTAGTTTCCATTCCCCTCTGGTTTAGTCTTACCATGCTTGGTCCCTTCCACATTCGATTTTTGCCAAGTTGCCTGGTGTTTCGGATCAGGTGTCTCATTCAGACTTGTGTGGATCCATGTGCATCAGCATTTTGAGAGTGAGCACTAGTCTATTTACTTGATCGTCGCTGGGGTTGGATCATCCTAATACTCAACTCCTTCTAGGCATTACTGAAGATGGACTGCCAGGGCCTGGTTGCCAGGTTGGTTCTGGACTTTGTGCTGTTGACCACAGCAGTGGAGGTGGCGTCCCGATGGAGGGAGCTGGCTGAGAAACTGGCTCGTGTGTCCAGGCAGCAGATGGAGGTTTACGAGGCTCCACATCGTGACAAAAACGGTTTGCTGGACAATGAGGTGAGTGAGAAAACAGATGTTTTTAAAGCTGTTGCTTTAACAACGAACGTTTCAAACGCTCTCTCCCTCTGGCCCCCTTCCCAACCTTTAGTCCATGTGGAAGCCAGCCTACGACTTCCTTTTGACGTGGGCGGCCCATGTAGGGGACAGCTACCGTGACGTGATCCAGGAGCTGCACCTTGGCCTGGACAAGATGAGGAACCCCATAACTAAAAGGTGGAAGCACTTGACAGGAACACTTATCCTAGTCAACTGCCTGGACGTCCTGCGTAGTGCCGCCTTTTGCCCCACGGGTTATGGAGACTTTGCAGTGTGAACAACCGCTGTTTTGGTGAAGTGCGTCTTGGTTCGGAGAGTCATCTGTGGGGTTCGGCGTGTTTACATGGACCAGAGGGGGGACATTATATGTGAAGCCGTTCAGTGTTAAACAAGGCATCCATGCTCCCTCTTCTGGTCCCTTCAACATGTGTGAGCGGGTGTAGTAATTGTTCTTTTTCAATCTAATGCCATTGGACAAGTTCTGGCATCCGATTATTATTATTATTATTGGTGATGTTTGTCTTGCTTTCATTTGTCTCTACTCAGTTTTTTCCCCTTTGTCCCTGTGTTGTTGCTGTTTTGTACCTCGCTCCTTTTTTACTTTTTAGAATACTGGAGATCGTGTTGCGTTTTGTTCCTATCTCACCTTTTCCTGTGTTACTTTATGGCATTTTGTGATCCTGTCTCCCAGGGTGTGAATTTTGACGTTTAGTTAAAGTTCGTATGATTTCTTCTGTCTGTCACTATATTTATGTCTGCTTTTAAATTCGCCCTCAGGATAACATCAAAGACCTCAAGCTACACTTGCTGTACATAGACATACTGTGAACTACCGACTGTTCACTGTCTTGTGCAGTTGGCTTGAACATTGTTATAACTTCCATTTCTAACAGGACGTTTGTATTATTAACTGCGTCTTACAGGCAGTTTTTGCAAAAGAAGGCAGAGCAATTTTAAATCACAACAATCAAAAATGTACTCAAGCATAACCTGCATCACTTTTGACAGAAATACAACTTTTATAGCAATGTGTTTTATCATCAGTGTTATTTTTGTTTCACTCTGATTTCTCTTGTGTGCAAGTCATATTTAAAGTACATTATGCTCATAGTAACTCAGATTTGAGTGTGTTCATTTCGTAACCATATAGTTATGGTCTGATATTTGTTAGTGGTTGGGGAGAGAAAAATGAACAAAATGAATAAAATGATTTCAAAGCAGCAGCAGAGGTCATTCATTTGAAAGGTTTTACTGCTCATTTTTACATATTTCTATTTAAACAGATATCCCACTTTTAATTTTGCACATTTATTTGAATTTTGCACATTTTTATTATTTCAGTCATTTGCATTTGTTTATTGATTTTTAGGTTGAATATCATAGGACGTTAGCTCTAAGTTCTAAGATGTATAATCACATGATATAGTAGCGCATGAGTCATGGAGTCTTCAAATATAAACATGTCTCCAGTCATGGTGGGAAAGAAGAAATACTCAAAGAATGGAAGAAACTGCGGACGTCTGCGTCACCAGGGCCGTCGGCGGGAACCTTTCACCTGAGACAGTCTGCTGAAATGGAGGTTTTCATACAAAATTAAGACGTTAGAGATAAATCTGTGGTGTTGCAGTTGTTTACAGAGGTTTGTTTACTTTAGGTGATTATGTGATGAAAAGTCTAGTAAGAAATCAGTTTAGCCAGCTGAAGAAAAAGAATTAGATGAGTTTGAGCGATGAGATTTGCTTTATGACCAGGTAGCGAGAACCTTGCGAGAGGCTGGGGCCAATAGGGAGCATGAGGAGCAGGTGGAGGAGGGAGGAGAGGTTGGTGCAGCTGGAGAAGATGAGAGTATTGAGAGATCCACCCTGAAGGTGGAGTATTCTAACCTAACGCCACGTACTGTATGAACACAGGCGAGTCAGGCCTAAAAACCCTCAGTCCATCCCGAGGAGGAAGGGAGATTCGACACAATTTAAAGATGACGTCTGAATTTCTGGGAGCTTTTGTCTCCAGCTCTGGTTCTGTTGATCCTACATTCTGCCAGACTCTGGTTGTGGTACCTCCACTGGTCTCCATAACTTTCCCGTCTCTGTCTCCCTCAGCTGAACTAAAAAAAGCCGCCTGGAAACCAGTTTTATTGCAAAGGGTCACGCTGTGCTGCTGCTTGTGTGCTTTTCTCTGGTAGTTTGGTGCTACCGCTCAGGTAAAGTCCCATCCAGCTGTGATAGCACGGAGATGAACTCAGAAACTGGATCGGCACTCTACACCGTCACGTGGACCGCAGCAGCCTCAGTCTTGTCCTCTGACACACAGTGAGAAGCATCATAGTCCTGTGCCTTGATGCGTAAATACACGTGGTGAGCATTCAGGAGAAAGAATGGAGGACCTCCATTTGTCTGTTTGCACGTGTGGATGTCCAGAACCCGGCTGCATCATCATCTGCCAAGAAATCAGTTCGGACAACGAGGACGCAGACGCATCAGGAAGTGGGGAAAAAAATGTGGTTCTTGTAAGCTTCAGTTCAGATTTTTCAGGTTTTTATTCCCTTAAAGAGCAAACTAAATATATTAATCATTACTGCGTAACCATGTGACCACCTCAACTTTTTGCTTCTGTTGTCTCTGCAGTGCAACCTTTGTGCAGACTGAATCCGTATCCTGGGTTCTGTGCTGCCCTTTGCTGGTAACGGTACTGGTGGACTTGCTGGTTTTACACAAATTAAAATGAAATAGTGGGTGTTAGTGATCATTATTTAAGGTTTTCTTGTGTACATAGGGGAAGAGACTGTTAGCATAGAAATGTTACTACAAACAGTTCTTGCTCGTGAAGGATGTCTTGGCGCGGTGGGAAACAGACATGAACGTTGCCTTTGAGAACTTGTCCTCGGGAACAAATTCATCTATGATTGTTTACATTTAATCACTGTGTCGGCTTTACTTCTGTACTAATTCCAGTTTTTCGTCCTTTTCTTGATTTGTGTTCCTGTGTCTGTTTGGAAAATGATCTGGAGCTGAACGTACAGTCTATTATGAGTTTTGTACCAAACACGGATGAATATTCACACATTATGTCACCTGCGACAGGTGGGAGGCAAAAATCTGTTTTTATTCATAAATAAAAGCTGAAAATTGTAAAGTTGTGTGAGCGTTTCAAATCAGATTAGATACTAACAGGAGTGTATAATGTTTTATGGATTTACCGTTAACCACACACAGATGGTGCCTGCAAATGGTCAACAGAGCAGAGCGTGAAGATTATGATATTATTGCAGTGAAATTAATTGCTCATACACATAAAACGGTGTTTGGGATGTTTTCTATATATGCAGTTCTGCCTTGTACCGTATGTTTAAAACTCAAGCGTATACAGATCTACAGTATATTTCTGTCTATGGAACGACACAGTCAGACAGACACAGGGGGAAACCAGCTTTCTTGCTAATTAAACACAGTTTGGTAGCTTTTGCTTCAAAATTCAAAACAGGTAGAGAGATGAAAAGCTCTGTGACAGGTTGTCGCTCTGTTTCATCTGCTACTGTAATTGAAGGACACGTGGATGAACCAGAGCACACTGGCTGGATCTGGTGGATCTGGAGCATGAGAGCACTGGGATGTTTAAAGTAAAAATGACATGTGTCCTTACATGTCACACAGTGTCGATGGGGAAGTCACGTCATACGTATGCTGTGATGGCTCAATGCTTTCAGTTCAACTTTGCGCTATATCACAGAGAGAGAGACTCATCTCCAGGCACGACACACATAATGGATCTGCAGCAGAACCAGGCTCAGCGTGGGCAGACATGTGCCCTGACCAGTGGAGGTGAGGATGGCGAAGACAGATAAGAGCAAGCAACAACAACAAATGACGGCACGGAGGGTAAAATAACCTTGAAGTTTTCTTTTAACCTTTCTTAACGTCTGTCTGCTGCTTGGCACCAGTTACCTGAGGGGCAGCGAGAAAGTGATGGAATAAATTAGAGGTAGATCAGGGAGGGAGGCTGTTGTTTATGGATGAGAGGGCCAGGTGGCCAGGCTAGGCTCAGACGAGCGCATTTACAACGAGCTGGTTCTTATAAAGGCACTGGAGTGTGTGCTTGTGTGCGTGAATTTGTTTCATTGATCTCACAAACATTCATTACAGAGCAGATCAATGATGGAGGAGGGCAGAGAGAACAATTTGTGAGATCGTGATGACTCAGGTTGTGCTGCCGCCCGTGTGTGCACTTGTGACTCCTTCCTTCCTCTTCACCATTAATGCAACTGCTTTTTCAACAACTTTGCATAATCACGTTGGGGTTTCAGCTTATTCCAGCTGAGTAAAGTCACCTAAAGTTTTAACCAACGCAGTGACTTACTGAAAGAAATGGCTGCATCTGTACTGACCAGTGTGCTACATGTTAAGTGGGGAGGACGTGGCTTCTCATCCCAGGTCCCAAGACATTTGGATCTAAAAGCAGAGTCCAATTACACACCTCAGTCTCAACGTTCCCAAATTGTTCCCACAGTTTAATGTTACTGTGAGTTGAGCTTTGGGGACTGCAGGTCGTTTTCGTTAGAAACAATAATACATTTGTGTTGTGCTGCCATCTAGAGATGCAAATATTACATGACAACACTAAAGTAAAAAGGTTTGAACGAGTAACGTGTTTCTCCTCAAAACGTAAAAGTCTCAAGGTCCAAAATGTTTATGCCTGTGAAACGTGAGCGTTTAAAATGTGTTTTTATTACAGTCTACAAAAACAAATACATATAAAATCTTATGAAGTTAAACGCGCAAGGAAATACATAAAAAAGCCCAATAAATAAATTATGTCTGTTAGTGCTTCTAAATTCATTTAAAAACATTTAAGACACTTTTGGGAAAATGACGAGAAACTAGTTTCCCACAAGGTGTCAGAATTTCTGCAGTCGCTTACTGCGCAACGGAAACACCGCAACGACTGACTTTCAAAATAAAACACTTCTCGTCCTGGTCAGCGGATTGCAATAACGTTTGTCTGTACGTTCGAACAGAACAGAGGCTTTTATTTCTCAGACTCTGTCGCTCCACCAAGAAACGTCTCGAGCGTTTCCCCGGTGCAGCTTTATGAATCTCTACATGGCAACGTTTACTGGCTGATCCACGCGTCACACAGCATCACTCGAGTCTGCATGTGAGCCTGGAGACGCGCACAGGAGACATGATGTGACATTCGGCCACGCGTAATTGGCGCATTTGGAGAGCGGTGCGCGGTGCGAACGCCCGCTGTATTTGAAACCGTTTGTCTGTGTCTGGATGCCTGGTGCTGTTGGAGTGAGTCCAGGGATGCAGCGGCTTGTCTGGCTGCCCGAGTGCCGCCGCGCAACTTGGGGCTGCGCCCTGCACGTCTGTTGAGCTGCGAATGGGGGTTTTCATTGCGTTTTACATGTGACTCTCACCGCTGTGGGTCAAAGCTTCTCCTGCAGTAATAGCTCTCGCTCCTTGGGCCGGTGGATGTGCACGCTTCTCCCGCTTCAGACCTGCAAGATGGGGAATAGTTTCTCCAATTTGGCCGCCTTCCAGTCCTTGCACATAGTCATGCTCGGCTTGGACTCCGCCGGCAAAACCACCGTCCTCTACCGGCTGAAATTCAACGAGTTCGTCAACACGGTGCCCACCATCGGCTTCAACACGGAGAGGATCCGACTGGGCGGCGCAGGGGCCTCCCGGGGCATCAGCTGCCACTTCTGGGACGTCGGGGGCCAAGAGAAGCTGCGGCCCCTGTGGAAACCCTACAGCCGCTGCACGGACGGCATCGTGTACGTGGTGGATTCCGTAGACGCCGAGAGGCTGGAGGAGGCCCGGACCGAGTTGCACAAGATCACCCGGTTCGCGGAGAACCTGGGCACCCCGCTGCTGGTCATCGCCAACAAGCAGGACCTGCCCCGGGCCCTGGACGTCGGGGAGATCGAGAGGCAGCTGGCTCTGGCGGAGCTGAGTCCCTCGACTCCGTACCACGTCCAGCCGGCCTGCGCCATCATAGGAGAGGGGCTCAACGAGGGCATGGACAAGCTTTATGAGATGATAGTGAAGAGGAGGAAGTCACTGAAGCAGAAGAAAAAGAGACAGTGATGCTGGGTTTCAGGGGGAAACACGTGATAAGTCGCTGTTAATAATACGAGAAGATTCTAAGGATATGTTACAGTGATAGCAAATCAAAACACGGTAGCGTAAACTTAATTAATGATCATCTTTAGAAACTCCACGAATTTATAGATACTACATGGACGAGAACGCGCTGTCATCACAAATAAACCCATAGGATCCACATCTTCCTTCAGAGACGTGGTAGAGATAAACACAACTAAACTCTACTTACCAACTTTTTTTGATCTGCAGATATGTAACATCTCTATATAAATGTAGGCATATTCGAGTTCCCTCTTGCTTCTGCTGGCACCGTCGTAAATGGGATTGGGGATGCGCTGACGTTCAAAGCTGCCAGGTGATCTTACAGCAAAGATGGTTCCCCGGAGAAGACACACAAAGCCTCTGGTGCATTTGTCGCACCTGACAAATGCGACATGAGCGGTTGAGACAAGGCTGCGACTGACTCTTTGTTTAGGTGGTTGAGGGGAATAACTTTAAACACTGAATAGAGTCACGCGTTGTGTGTGTTCGGCACCAGCACTGGGAGTCGAATGGTGAAGCTTGATCGACCCACTAACGCTGCTGTTCACGGCATTTTGATCTCTGTGTCTTTTCAAGAGGCAACAGGCTCCTCTGAAAGCCACAGCAGACGTCAGCTCTGTGAACAGCTGTCTGTCTCAACGGGATCCCTGCTTCATCTGATGAGATTTGACCACCACCTCAGGATGCTCAGCGGGAGGTCTGAGCTCCCCACGGCTGCTTGTCCTGGGTGTCGTGAGGCTGGTGCATCTTCCAGCCGAGAAACAAGTAACCACTTGTAGCTGTACCATTAGCTGTAGGTAGCATAACCTTTTATCTAATGGCTAGAAAAATTATATATTTTTTTGCTAGTGCCAAGGACACAGAAACTTACTCTATCAAATATTTCAAACTTCTGTTGAAGGAACTTGTACGTGATAAATATCTCAAAATTGCTAATGAGAACTGGATTTCATGCAGTTTTTTCATTGTGGACCACACCCACATTTATTTGCTTCCATCTAATCAAACCACAGACAAAGTATGTTGGTGATGTAGCCCCAACAGTAGCCAGACAGGTGTGATGCAGCCAAACATCATCTAAAAAATGACTGTAGACATCAGCATATAGTGAAAGTTTGTCTGTCCTCATCAGACTAAAAACAGTGAATGTTTCCTCGTCGTGCTGGGAACCTTTTTGTATTCATATTCATTTAAGCAAGCAGATCTCAAATCTGAACCACAGCCCAAGGTTGTGGTTCAGATTCTCTGCCCTCCTTACTGCTGATCAGGCGTGTTGAGCCAACCTGAAGCTGGAAGGTGTCATTACAGGTGAGGGGGAGGTGTAGTAACACACTGGACACACCTGGAGCAGGTTGTGAGCAGTAGGGCGGACACATGGAACCGCTGATGGACATTTTGTAGCCGTCTGCGTTGAGCGAAACGTTTAGGATGCAGCCATGAACAAACTCAGATTTTGTCTGATGTGTAGACCAGTAATCTTCCGCTTCTATAAAGGCTTTTTTTCAGAGTTGCTGCGAGCGTGGACCTGCTGGCAGCGACAGAGCAGGCCGACGTGGGGCAAAGTGTCTTCCTGTTACGCTGATGCAGTGGACGGAATCAACAGGCTGGAACCTGTTCCGCTTCTCCTAAAAGTGACTTTTTCTCTTATTGAATTATGTTGTAATCGTGTCCTCTTGTTGGATGACGATCCGAAATGTGCTGCGTGCCAGAGTCGAACAGCCCCCGACCCGACAGAGTTTACAGATCCATTTAAATGCTCACGCTGTCAAGCAGTTACTGAACAGTTTGTGAGAAGCCAGTGACGTTTGGTCTTAAATGACAGGACTTGAACGTCTCACAGACTATTGTCCTAGTGCAGTGCAGCTGCAGCATGATGTCCACAAAATAATCAAACTTTACTTATTTTAAACCGTACACTGCAGCATGTTCCTGGACTCTATTACTCCGAGCAGAATCTACTGTGTTCTCGCCATTTAAAACCTGAACCCTACTTGTTACTGCGATTTCCACCAGGAGCAGAAATGAACGTTGCTGATGTTGGAAACCAAACTTCCGATCTGTTGTGACGTGAACGTGGCATCCATTTTTTTTTTTTTTTGCAGCGATCAGTCGAGTTGCGTTTGACAGTGCATGGCAGCCGCAGTGCTTCATACGATGTAAATGAGTATAGCATTACAACCAAGATACAGCAAGACCAAACAATGTATTACATGCCAAAATGGAAAAAAAAGAGAAACGTATTTTTGGGATTAAACTTTTTAAAAGTACGCGTCTGTGTGGCTCATATTTCATTTTTAAAGGTTTAAATATGCGGGAAATTCCCAGCATCTCTTAGGACAAAGCCTCTCAAAGTATAAACTGTATCTTGTGTCTGCTTCTATCTAACAAAGCAGCTTGAAGGCAGATCACGTAAATGACGATGAAAAGCAAGGACAGGAAGTCTCAGGTGCTAACGTGCTAATCTGACACGATGATGTTAACAACACAACATACAGCTAATTTGCAAGCACTTCTTCATTATTAACCAGTTTTTGTGTTGTTCTTATATTCATTTGACTACATACAAATACAGCATTATTAACGATAAATACAAGTTTTATATCGCTCCAAAGAAGTTTATGAATTATTGTGAATAATAAGCTTAAACAATTTGAAGCATTTTACCAGAAATGTCACAATATGAAATACAGAACTTATAGTGTAACAATAGGTTTCATCAAGTACTAAATAAACTCCCATGTGATGATTCTGGTTTCCCAAGAGAAGAGCTGCTGTCATGTCAAAGCGTAATTCCTGATAAGGACAAATCTCACCCGTTAGACTTATTTTAGTGTAATTGCACTGAGTTCCTGACACAAACGTTTCATGTCTCCTCTGAGGTTCGGCTGCCTGGAAGAAGAAGAATGTGCTTGTTTACTTACTGAACAACAAACCTTATCTGAAGCTGGACGACTGCGCTTGTAAACAAAAGATACCGGATCGTGTTATGCGCAGTTTTAAACTGTGCCTGTGTGACCGGTGTACTTCTGCGTTGTGTTCATATGGATAGTCGGTTGTTGGAATGATCTCCTTTTATTCTCTGATGCATAGACAAACAAAAACACACTCCTGTAACATCTGCCCGCTCCAGTTCCTCTCCCACCGCAGGATTGTACAGAAAGGGCGGGGCAGTGCATACAGCCGCGAGCGCGAACACAGAAAATACTCGCAGCAAATATAAAATAAAAATACATAAAGTTCACATACCTGATGCATAGACAAACAAAAACACACTCCTGTAACATCTGCCCGCTCCAGTTCCTATAACAGCAAAACTGAAGTTAGCTTGACTGACTAACTTTGTAAGCTAGCAGGATCGGAGGGCAGCAACTTACAGAGTGGCAGAAAATGAAGCAAAAATAAATCAACATATTCACATAAAACAGTAATGACAGATATAATGACAATAAAGAAATTAAGTAACACAAATTAATATAAAAGTATGAAAATATAAAGAGACGAGTAAAGCAGCTCCCACCTCTCCCACCGCAGGATTGTACAGAAAGGGGAGAGTCAGGGGCTGCAACCCATATATATAGCCAATGAAAATAAAACACCAACAAAGAAGAAATAATAGAAAAAAATGCTATCAGGTTTTATACTGGAACCAACGCAACAAACACATTTTGTGTAATTATAACAAAAGTATAGAAGTACAAATATAACCAGGTTACATTCACCCCCCAAGAATTACACAAAATTCCAGAAAATACCCATCTCTACTGAAATCAAAGTGCACCCATGACACTGGCCATAACAAATCCCACACACATAGTGAGTAAATTCAGCAGTACAGCTACCTTCAAAAAGGATAAAAGACCTGGGACCTACTTGGCGCCTAGCAGGACCACAGGTTACTTTATAGGCAAAGATGAGGTGCCCTTTACACCACACAAACAGGCCACAATAACTATGGGCAGTCACACTAATCAATCAGCAGGACTATACTATAAACTTCTATAATAATTCTATTTTTATAATGAAATAACACCATGAACAGATTACACCTGCCTCAAACCTATGGCAGAACCAATCACACATCAATAACAGGTTGGACTGGCTCGATACCAAGAATAGCCTCGATTTGAGTCATTGACTCAATCAAGCGACAGACCGGTTTAATCATCCTCCCAAAACGTGTGGTAAGTGTCTGGCCTATAGCACCATCATAGGATGCAGAGCAGTGAGAAGGCTGGAGGTGATGCTCGGTGGAGGAGTCTGCAGAGGTACCAGCATCATCTGCTCGTTCCAGGACCGGAGCACTCATCTCAGGTGAGGTCAACTCATTGACTGCACCACCTGTGCTAGTGGGGGAATGCTGTTGGACCCATGAAAGTGTGCGATCATCATGCTCACTAATGTTGGAGATGTTATCAGTCCCATGAATGTCAGCCTCTGTGTCCACAAGAGATGCTGTGGATCCATGCAGGCTGGGCTCTAGCGGTCCCTCTATCACAGCTGAAACTGCATGCGTGGCATCTTTGGTCAGAGCAACATCCAAGGGCAAAAAATTCACCTGAAGTAACAAGTTGCGATGCACTACACGCACTTTTCCTTCACTGTCTCTGATGCGATAGATGTGGAGGGTGGGGTTTGAATCCACAACTGTATAAACGACAGGCTCCCATTTGTCAGAAAGCTTTCGTTTCCCTCGAGCTCCTTTGTTCGCCACCAGCACCTGATCACCTAATGAGAGAGGCAATCCTTTGGCTCGTTTGTTATACTGGTTAGACTGATGCTTCTGCTCCAGTGTGCTGTGGTTTTGGGCCATGTGCAAAGCAGATTGCAGGTCAGATAGCAATGACTTGACATAAGCATTGTAATCACCAACTGTGTCGTCATGAAGGACGTCCCGAAACATGAGGTCAACTGGCAACCTGGGGACTCGTCCAAACATTAAATAGAATGGTGCAAATCCAGTGGTCTCATGTGCCGTACAGTTATACACAAACGTCATAGTCTGTATCATCTGTGGCCATTTCTGCTTTGATCTGGGGGGAAGCGATCGTAGCATGTTGCCAAGGGTGCGATTGAACCTTTCCGTGGTGCCATTGCCCATAGGGTGGTAGGGCGAAGTGTGGGACTTACCAACGCCACTCAGCTCTAGAAACTCTGCAATGAGTTCACTCTCAAAATTCGCACCTTGGTCAGAGTGAATTCGTTGAGGGAAGCCATACACACAGAAGAATCCATCCCAAAGTGTTTTTGCCACTCTCTTAGCTGTTTGATCTTTGCATGGGAAAGCATGCGCTAGTTTGGTGAAGTGATCAGTTATCACAAGGACATCCACAGATCTGTTGTTGCTGTCCTCAGCTGACCAGAAGTCAATGCAGACAAGCTCAAGTGGGGCACTGGTTCTGATGTTCTCCAATGGGGCTCTAGCAGCTGGCTCTGGGGTTTTACTGAGAACACATCTGTGACAGTTTTTCACATAATCACGCACATCCTTTTCCATGTCATACCAGAAGAAACGCTGACGAGTTAGAGAAAGCGTGCGAGGCTGACCTTGATGACCAGCATTGTCATGGACACCAGCCAACACTTCTGGCTTCAGGGAATCGGGCACCACAAACTGAAATTTCTTACGTTTAGTGAGTGGATCTTTAACAACCCTGTAGACTACACCCTTGAGAGATGTGAGCTTGTCCCATTGTTTCAGAAGTCTCAGCGTTTGCTGGCTCTCGTAGCAACGTTCACGCCTAGAAGGCCTGCGCTTGCGGTCGACGTAGTGGAAAACTCTAGAGATCACAGGGTCTCCCTTTTGACGAGACAGAAGATCTGCATGGGGCAACACTTCAGAAAAATCACAGCCGGGTGATCTGATGGAAGTTAAATGGTCAGCAAGTGATATTGCACGCTGGTGAGGAGCAGACTCCCAGTCATCAAAGGAAGACAAGAGAGAAGAGACATCGTCTTCTGACATAGACACATTAGCATCTGTGGACAGAGGAGGGCCGTGTAGCTGCTGAGGCAGGCAGGTTAACCGGAAGGCATCTTGAACACTGGAATCATTCACACCATGGACTTGTTGTAATAGGTCATGGTAGGGTTCGGACAGGAGGCGCTGAGCTAAAGAGTTCACAAAGGGGATCCTACTCAGTCTGTCTGCGACCACGTTCAACCTGCCCGGCACGTACTTGATTTCAAAAGAGTAGGGGACCAGTTTGGAGACCCAACGCTGCTCACAGGCATCCAGCTTAGGCTTAGTTAGAATATATGTGAGGGGGTTGTTATCTGTCCAAACCGTGAACTGATGACCCTTGAGCCAATGGCTGAACTTATCACACACCGCCCACTTGAGGGCCAAAAATTCAAGTCGGTGTGCTGGGTATTTGGTCTGACTGCGGCTAAGGGACTTACTAGCAAAAGCTATTGGTCTGGCCTTCTCCTCGTCTGCAGGGACCTGAGATAAAACAGCACCCAGACCGTCCATTGAAGCATCTGTAGACAGGATAAATGGTCTGTTGAAATCAGGATGAGCCAACATAACACAGTTAAGGAGAGCCTGTTTAAGGTCCTCAAACGCTTTCTCACAAGCGGGAGTCCAGTCTTCAGGGGTTAGCAATCGATACGTTCCAGCTCTCCCACGCCCAGGGCAGCCCTTAATCCTCCTCTTCTGACCAGCTGTCAAGGCAAAAAGTGGCCTGGCGACACGTGAACACCCTGGAATAAAATGCTGGTAAAACATCACCATGCCAAGAAATGACTGTACTTTCTTTTGAGATGGGGTGCAGCCATCCATCTCCATGAGGTCTGTTTTCTCAAAATTTGAGATAACCTTTACTTTTTCCTGGTCGACCGAAACACCATCTGCATTTACTATATGGCCCAGGAACCTAACAGAATGCCTGAGAAAATAACACTTCTTCTGAGCAAGTTTCAGATTGTTAGCCCTCAGACGGCTGAAAACAACCTCCAATTGCCTGAGAGCTTCTTCTTCTGAAGGTGCAAAGCTTAGCAAGTCATCCAGATAACAGAGAAGACTGGAGAAGTTTAAGTCCCCGAAGATGCTGAGCATCATCCTCATAAAGGATGCTGGACTGTTACACAAGCCCTGGGGGAGCCTATTATATTCATACAACCCCAACGGTGTAGTGAAAGCTGTATAGTGCCTGTCAGACTCATGGAGGGGAACATTGTAAAATCCAGATGTGAGGTCCATGGTGCTGAAGAAAGCATTGCCACCAAGAGCAGCGAGGCAGTCAGCCTGATGGGGCAGTGGGTGAGCGTCTTTAACAGTTTTGGCGTTGAGCCAGCGGAAGTCAGTGCATATTCTCAGGTCTCCTGACTTCTTCCAGACCATCACTAGAGGTGACGCATATTCGCTGACAGACTTGCTGATGATGCCCTTCATCTCCATATCAGACAGAACTTCCCTTAACTTGTGGTAATGGGCAGGGGGTACCCTGCGGTACGGAAGTCGAAAAGGACGGTCATCTGTGAGGTGAATACGATGGACAAATTCTTTAGCCTCACCACAGTCCAGTTTGCCTTTAGAGAACACGTCTTCATAAGCCAATATAAGTTCAACCACTTTCCTCTTCCACTCGTCAGACACTTCACAGCCCTCGATGTCAATCTCTCCCAACCCACATTGCTTAAGTAGCTGTACAGGGTCATACTGAGGGTCCAGTTCCTTGGCAAACCCAGAGGATGGGTTGTTTTGGGCTCTGCAGGTGTTCTGTGTAACAAGTAGATCCTCTGCTGCAACACAGGGGAACACATCTGCAATCTTCGCATTGCGGCGTAGTGTCACAGGGTTAGGTGTGGGATTAAGAATCTTCATCGGAACCCAGCGATCCCCCCACATCGGTGTTATAACACGACCAACCATGATGTTCCTCGGGGTGGAACGAGCTGATGTAGGCTCCACAATGACAGTGCTCCCTGGTGATATGGGGGAATCTGGTGGCAACTTTCCCCAAACAATATATTCTTGCCGTGGGAGCAGAGTGACAGCTTGCCGTAACCTGACCGAGCCAACCTTCTTAGGCACAGCAGGACCAGACCACCGAGAGATACAGCTCAACAACTGTAGATACTCCTCACATTCAGGTCCAGCATTGCTACAGGTAACAAGTTCCCAGTACTTTGGATCAACCTTCATCTTTTGGATGATGGGCCGGAGAATATTACTCCCAACAATAAACTCATCTCTTTGCCCAGGGACGACAAGAGTAGGCACAACAAATTTAGAACCATAAATTTCCACATCCAGATCGTAAATGCATCTAGGCTGAGTGATGAGGCCTCCACAGCCAACCAGTACTACACCTTCTGGAACACGCTGGGGGGTCAGCACAATGCCTGCAGTTCTCAATTTTTCTTCTGCCGCTTCACTGAGTGTACATGACATACTCCCAGAGTCCAGCATCCCCCTAAGAAAGCACTGGCCACTAACTGAAACTGGTGCATAAAACAATTCACTGGCTCCTTCAATTCTCTGAGACCCTACAATAACAGTTTTTTCTTCAGATGGATTACTGTGCCAGTTAATATAAATGGCGTGTGGGTCAGGCGCTCCAACGAGGGTCTCATCAACACTGCCCATGCTGCCCCTCTCATCACATGGGCGGTCTAGTTTAAAGCAGAACTGCCCGGAAGAGGCGCTGGCATATTTGGATGCTGGCTGGCCTGTGGACAGTCACGTTTCATGTGCCCATGGTCAAAACAGTTGTGGCAAAGCCTATGCAGTCTGCAGTGTGCATGGGTTGTGTGTTCTCTTGACCCACAAACTTTGCATGATGTACGCTGCCCAAACTGGTGGCTGCTAGGGCTTCTGACCGGCTGAGAATGCCTACAATTGGTGCTAAGGGAAGCATTGCACAGGGATAAAACTTTGTCAAACATGGCTACCAGCTGACTGCCTGGTTCAGATGTTGGAGAACCGGACGCTGGTGGAGACTGGGGTGTGACATAGGCTGGGGATTCCTGTGAACTCAGTGCTCCACTAGATGATGGGGCTTTACTGGTGGCTACAGTGGGTGCAGCTGAGAGCGCCGGATGGCACATTGGCTCATGTGTCACTGAAACTGCATGCGTGACACCAGGACAGGATCCACAAATAGCCCCAACAGCACCCTGGGATGGCTCAGGTAAACACACCACATTTTGGGACAGAATCGTTGATCTTTTCATTTTCCTCACATGGTTGTCTAAACGGTCCTGCACCTCAGTTGCAGTCCACTTCTCAGGGGCCTTCAACTGGAAAGATAAAGCAAGACTGGGATCGGGACAGTGATTGATAAACATCATGACCACCTCACTTTTGGGGTCCTCCACAAGCTTGCCTCGCCTACGAAGACACTCATCGGCCGCATCTATGGATTTGTTTAACCGGATCCAGTAATCCATAGCACTCTCACCTGGTTGTGGAATAGTGCTGTAGAAGTCTTTCATGGGAAGGCTGGAATATGTCAGGTCGCTAAAATTGCACTTTAGTATGTCAAACACTGCATCAAGAAACTCATGTCCAGTCACTTCAGGACGACAGCGGAGTGAAACCTTAACCACATCTCTGGCCTTACCACTTAGTCTGGACATCAACAATGCAGACATCTCCTCATATGTGTCACACTTCATCCTCTGCAGATAACATCTCATCATATCTTCCCATTCGTCAATAGGAAATGTGTCTGTTTTATCCCCCTTGAAGTATGGTGGAGCTTTGGCAGATGACTGAACAACCAGCTTCAGCTGGGACTGGTCATTGCAGCTGGAGGACTGAGTCTTGTGAAACAGTGGCTGGGTTGAGGATGGCTGATGCAAAGAGCTAAGGTTCGATGCAATGTTGTCCCCGATTTGCTTTGCCAAGTCAGTTATCAAACTACTCAACATTTCAGTGGTAACAACCTGAGAGGGTACGTAGCGTTCATGAGCAGCTGGTGTAGAACTAGCAGCCGGGTGAGAATGAATCACTGACTGATCAGCTATGCAATCACTAATGCTGGGAACCACTGGTCTACCCCTCCCAAAACACAGTGAGGACATCCGCCGACCTCTCCCCATGACAAACGTGTCAGCAGGCACATTGTCCACAGTCCCATCACGAGACATCTCTATTTTAACAATACACAGTTGCGCAATAATAGAAAAAAAATAAAAACACCACAAAATCCCACTCAGAATTTGGCACTAACTAACTTAGAGACTCCATATATCCCATCAAGTATAAACGTAGTAAATAGAGAAGAAATAAATAAAGATTTAACTCTGAAATAACTCTGAATTGAGCCCTTCTAACACAGCCCAACTGCTTTAAATTGTTCTGGCCCTTTAACCTCAACAGATGCACCTGTCAGTCAAAGCAATGTGTCTCGTTGGCTCCGCCCTATGTAGATTCCCGCCAGTCGGATCGCAGGCACGAGCGTCCTCGTCCCGCAGCGCAGAGTAGAGGCTGCAGCGGCCGGACGGAGCTGATGGCGACGTAACGGGTCGAACGGCACCAAGTGTGACCGGTGTACTTCTGCGTTGTGTTCATATGGATAGTCGGTTGTTGGAATGATCTCCTTTTATTCTCTGATGCATAGACAAACAAAAACACACTCCTGTAACATCTGCCCGCTCCAGTTCCTCTCCCACCGCAGGATTGTACAGAAAGGGCGGGGCAGTGCATACAGCCGCGAGCGCGAACACAGAAAATACTCGCAGCAAATATAAAATAAAAATACATAAAGTTCACATACCTGATGCATAGACAAACAAAAACACACTCCTGTAACATCTGCCCGCTCCAGTTCCTATAACAGCAAAACTGAAGTTAGCTTGACTGACTAACTTTGTAAGCTAGCAGGATCGGAGGGCAGCAACTTACAGAGTGGCAGAAAATGAAGCAAAAATAAATCAACATATTCACATAAAACAGTAATGACAGATATAATGACAATAAAGAAATTAAGTAACACAAATTAATATAAAAGTATGAAAATATAAAGAGACGAGTAAAGCAGCTCCCACCTCTCCCACCGCAGGATTGTACAGAAAGGGGAGAGTCAGGGGCTGCAACCCATATATATAGCCAATGAAAATAAAACACCAACAAAGAAGAAATAATAGAAAAAAATGCTATCAGGTTTTATACTGGAACCAACGCAACAAACACATTTTGTGTAATTATAACAAAAGTATAGAAGTACAAATATAACCAGGTTACACCTGTTGTTTTTTTTTCCGATTTAGTACATTTTGCACTTACTGATCTGTCTTTTGGTTTGTTGCATTTCCTGCCATCCTGGCCACGCCCACAGTGATGTCATTTCCTGGTTTTCCTCCCACGCCACTGCCACATAATCAGGAGAAACGCGCATCCTGCTCATGGCTCAAATTGACTTATCACCAGCTTCTCTCTGTTTGCTACAGGCGACTTTGTCAGTTCTCGTCCTCATTCTGCCTCCTGTTGTAGTCTTTGACCAGAGTTTTTCTCTTATCTACGTACGATTATCATTATCCTGCTTGTTTGATGCAGTGAACTACACAGACCATTTAACTTTATTTCCTTTTATCTCTAAATCTCTAATCTAAATGTTTTTGTCGGTGCGTCATGGGGTCTTATTATTTATCTCACATCTCATAGATGGAAATCAGTGACTTCCTACTTGGTGTCCAATAGACCAATAGACAACAATCAGAAACATTTTTTTGTTTAAAACTTTGCACTGACACAGATTCAGGGGATCTGTTTTCAGTTCAAGGCATTAGACTCAGTTTGGATAGGTTTGCATTTGGTAAAGTAAGGCAAGTTGTGTTTTATAACCTTTAAAGCCAAAATCAAAAACCACAGCATTTAGATTTATTGGTGTTTTTACAAATAGACATCATCATAATCATTTTGTGGTAAATAAATATTTTCCATCCTTTTCCATTTCTGTCCATAAATGTGCTGCAAACCTGGGGCTGTACTGTAAATGCAAAATCGTTTCACAGTGTATATATATATTCAAGTACTGTGTATTTATCCTCGGCTGAATATGATTGAAGTGTTTCTTTTTCAAATGCTGACAGATCGTAGAGGTTTCAGCTGTTCCTTTGTTTCCTTAGCTTCTTCTTTTCTATGTTACTGTGGGTGGCTGTAAATGGGATTTCGCGTTTCATCTCTGTGTTCTCCCGGCTGATAATCCTTCAATCTTCGCCATCCAAACAGGAGAAGGCTGAGCTGTGCAGGCAAAGGCTTTGAAAACGCCAACGTTACCGTGCTTAAAAATCCAGCGTTGTTTGAATGGGCAACAGTGTGATTATTTTCTGTTACAGTGCGTGGAGAGATTTTTGTTGATGGTGTGAATCTTTTGTCAAATGTAAATCAAATGGATTTAGATGAAGGTTACTTCCTACATTTCTGCAGTGAACACACCGAAATCCTTTCACGCAAAGACAAAACTGTACCTGTGAAACCGCAAACACAAGTCAGTAAAGCTATTTATTGACAGAACATGTTTAAAATGTTAAGAAATCTGCAATAGTATTAGCGGCTGTTAGTTGTCTGTAACATAAAACGTACGTCTTGAATCTGAGAAGCAAGAAGAAGCACAGAAGGAACTACAATATATAACAGTTGTGTTTCGCTCAAGACGTCAGTGAGTCTTTGCTTCCAGCTTGTGTCAGCTTGTGTTGAGTCAACAGAGGCTTTAGGAGTCAAATCCGAACACGATGACATAACGATCAACAGAAAAGAAATTTAAAAAGCGTGGAAATGCTGACATGTGTGCTATGAAACCACCGGGGGATTCTAATCGTGGAGCTGTGAGCCATTAGACCCGAGATAGTTAAGACATTAAAGACATGAACATGTTAAGATGCAGTTAAACTCTTAAACTCTAAATTCTACATATGCTTTTGACTCGTGTCTCGTTTTCACATGAGTGTGTGCCGCGTGTTTCAGGCAGACTCCAGTCCAGCTGTGATTCCTCCTGGCATCTACAAGCACCGCTCACATTAAGACTCGGGCTTCGCTTAAAACACCCCTCATCATGCTTTTAATTACAGAGTCTGAGTCTGGGAAAGAGGGAAGCAGAGGAGCTGTGTGCGTCATCAACCAGTCACCGACTGTGGACTCAAGGGTTTAACACAGAGGTACAGGACTTTTAGAACACATCAATCATGTGTGTATTTAACGAGCCACTAGCTGAAATAGTGGAATTCAACTAGTGAGACGTGATATAAAAACACTTCAGCCAAGGCTCTCAGCTCCAGGTCACCTTCTTCTGATAGGAGAGACTGTGCTGAGATATGTTTCTGGTGTAGGTGGCAGGAATGCTCTGATTCTCTCCCTGCTGCTGTCAAAGCTAATTTAGATCACGTGTAGCGCACAAAGACACACACACAGATATGCATTTAAATGCATTTACACGGAGGCGCTGAGGCAAGTCTGATTGTGTATGAACTGAATAACAATTATTATATTATAAATACTTTGGCCGTAAAATGTTGTGCCCTTCAACGGAGCGTGTCATTACATGTCATATGGCAAATTACACAGCTCACCTCTGTAATCCAGAGGGTGGGCCTGTCTCCACTGGGACTCTCCCAGAGGATGCTGGGAAAACAGCCCATGTCTGTTTTCCAACTGCAATTTTAACTAGTTTTGTTTGCAGGGGACTGTAAGGTTTGGAACAAGAGTTGCGTGTAAACCTGATTGATGTGCGCTGAATGTGAAAGACACAACCACTAGCAGCACCACACTAAAGTTTGCTTTGTGGTCACTTTGTTGTTATGTAATTTGACATGTGTTGTTTCATTCTTTGTAGTCATGCTTAATCTCTTAATGGTTTGTTTTGTGTCTCTTTGAGCTCGTTTTGTCACTTTGTTGTCATTTCAGTCGTGGTATTTTTTTCTTCTTTTGTGCTCATTTTATATATTTTAGTGGCAGTAATGAATTTCACTCAGCCTTCTGGAGTCACACTGAGTTTTTGTGGTCATTTTCAATCTTACGATGGATGTTTTGTGTCTCTTTGTGTTGTTACATACCAGGATTTGTTATGATCTAGTCTATTACTTTCAAGTCAATAATAATAATAATAATGTCTGTGTTATTATTATTATTATTTAGTATTTATTCAGCTACATGCTATTCTTTTTTTTATGTCCTCATCCTGCTGCTGCCAGTGCCTCTTCCATCCAACAGTAAATGGGTCGTGCATTTGAGGGCTTTGAGCTGTAAATAATGACCAAATGGATGTTCTTACAAATCCTTTTTTATGGTTGTTGATGTTTTCAAGGAAGATACGTACAGTAACAGTAGAGTCCTAATCCGGCTTACATGACCTTCTTTCTTTTCTTTTTCTGGTCCTCTTTTAGTTCACAGCTTGTTTTGAAGTAGTGTACAGGTAAAGTCACAAATGAAACAATATTTCAACATACTGGATTTAATAAATTCTAGTCACTGGCAAGCAACTACATAAATGTGGTAGTTCCCTCACTTGGCCAGTGTAAGCTGTGTTTATGAAGGGAAAGTTGGCAGAGCTGCTTGGTCCTCGGTTCGAAAAGGTCACAGTATGAACATGTTTCCATTGGGTGAAAATACAGCCAAAATACACGTACAGTAGAAAGACTAATCTCAGTTTATGACCTCAGTCTGTTTATACTGACAACTGTGCTTCATAATTATCACAGCAAAGATCCAGACAGAAAATAAGGTCACTGAGGGTTAAAGACGCAGAGATAGATATCAGCAAGAGAAAATCTGCAGTGGGAACAGAAAAATAGTAGGAGATCACACCAGTCAAGTGACTCTTCAGATGTGACGAGAATGAAAAAGTAAGCTACAGAATTTAAAAATGAGCTCAAACTCAAAATGTTAACAACAAGGTGAGAACGTTCAACTCAAACATGATGAAATGAGTGACAGCTGGGCAGCATGTGTAAAAACACGTGTACCCCTGAAGGTATGTCTGTGTGTTTTGGTGCTGGCGCCCTTTGACCTGTTTGAAGCTGTAAAGCTCAACCAAACACACTGTGGAAACCCTCACAACTCGGGATTTAAACGTGTGAGAAGCACAGCGGGGACATGAAGACATGTTTTGTCTTTGAGAATATTTCTTCTTTTTTTAAGACACTCAATCCTCTGAGAAAACTCTAAAGCATTAATGTTTCCCCTGGAATCGAAGCTGATAAATAAACTTGGAGGAGCTCAAACAGAGACAGGGATGAGTGAACTCTCACTCTGGTGTTTCTTCACGTAACTCTACTGACCTCGAAAAACTAAGTGAAGTAAAACACAAGATTCATTAGAGTAGCAAAGTTTCTCATGAATACCTCATAAATTTATTTTAAATGTATTCTTGATTGACTTAAAACTGCATTTTAAGCAGCGTCCATGTTGCTTCACCGAAACCATCCCAAGCTTCATCATTTTACACCTGTGGTTCTGTTTTGTGTTGATTTCTGTGCAGCGCTTTTAGTCTCTGTGGTGTTTGGCGCCCTCTAGTGGCGACACCCACCATCTGCACTTTTGTTTCCAGTCTGCAGAAAAACACAACACTAGGAGTCATGTTTTATTGTGACTCTTCACTTGAACTACTTAATTCATTTGTATACTTATCCATTTCATTCCACTGCTGTAATGTCTGCTGCATATATTTAAGAGCAACCCGTCTCCTCTAAATGTGTAATTTATATATATTATAAACAGTATTTTTGTGTTGGCAGTGAAATAGTCGAGTCAATGCAACCATACAATGTTTACCTGCAGAGCAGAGTTCAGGTTAATTATTACGTCTGGTTGTGTAACACGTTGAAAACACTAAACTGATCTATGAACCTGTTGCTGCATTATTTCATTTTTCATCTGACATTGTTTTAAATGTGGGGTGAAGACATGAAACTTTTTTTGTAAACGCAACTTATTCCCCACATACATGTAGGCGGAGGTTAGTTAGATGGATCACGTCGCAGTTGGAGAGAAGTCTTTCCTAAAAGTAAAAGCATAAAGATTATTTAAATATGAATTAGACACCAAAAGACAAGCATCAAGACATGACACATTAACACTATTTTGATCTGATATTGTTTTTTATCTTCATATACAAATCATATGTTTTACTTGCAAAAAACGTGTCATGTATTAGGTTCTTCCTTTTATTTTGAAAGTAGTGAAGGTGGGCGGTAGTGCAGATTCAGTTTGACTTGACGCACAGCAGCGTGTGGCTCCACAGTTGCGCCTGAACCATGTCTGCGGAGGAAGAGGGAGCCGCGTTGTGCTTTTTCATCAACGGGAGGAAGGTACGTCCGGCGCCGCTTCCTGACGCCGAGCCGCCGGCGGTCGTGCGTCTGGTTGCGCCTGTTGCTTCCGGCCTCGGTTTTCGTGACGCGCATATGTTCTCAGCTGCTGGGGCCACGTTTCCCCCTCAGCTCTACAGCTTCACGACATGTTTCAAGACACTTGGCAGATAATTCCTACGCCGCAAACTCTCGCTTAAAGTCCTTCTGAGCCACCTGGGCTGGTTGTGTAGCCGCGTAAATAAGACAAAAGTAGCTTAAAGCAGCGTTGACGTGTTGAACACATCAGATAGTTAACGTGTAAAGTCAGACTAACAGCCACTAACCTGCTGTGACTACAAGCTGTTAACTGTAGTTGTCTACACCAAATAGAAACAGGCCTTGGGTGGAACCGTGACTGTGGGGTTTCTTCCTGTGTAACAGGTCACCGAGAGCCATGCAGACCCTGAGACCATGCTGCTGTCCTTCCTCAGGGAGAAGCGTATCCTTAAAACCTGCACATCCACATAGAAACCTTCAGGAGGGAATGTTGTGAGTCGTGTGACACCGGCTGCAGGTTGCCCGTCTTTAACTCTGACCTTAGTGAGGTTGACTGGAACCAAGTCCGGCTGTGGTGGCGGAGGATGTGGAGCCTGCACGGTCATGGTGTCGCGTTATCAGCCTGCCACCAAAACCATCACGTATCCTTCATGAATAAAAATATATGTATATGCTGCAACTTCTCCCGTTGGCTCGCGCTACATTAGACCATATGAAAAACATAATGTACAGGCACCGTGTTCTTTAGTGAGAAGTAAACTACTTATCACTACCTTTTACCTACTCCGTTCATCGGTGCGTTATTAATAAGTCATGTTCTGTAACAGCAAAGAACAGTAATTAATGTTGTATAACTGATTTTTATTCATTGCGTTGTTTGTAAATGTAAATATGTTTATGTCAAACCTTTTCATTTAAACATTGTCTAAAATATAAGAATCCAGCCTCAGACCTGCTGAACTAAAAGCTTTGAAGAAACAAATGTAGATAAAATGTATCGGGTCAAGCAGTTTCACTACTGCTCTGTTGGACATGATCACACTGGTTCAATACGAAGAAAACGCCACAGGCAGTTGTTTTGCGATCAAGTTGTGTATTTTTTGTAATAATAATAATGCCTGGTACATGTTAAACTATAAACTTGGATGATTTGGATGAAAGACTACAAACAACAGTGAGAAGCAGCCATGTGGGAGCAGACTGGCGGCCGCCACGGACGCTGATTGAAAAATTTGATTTGTTGGAAAAGTCCCCAAATACCAAACGCTGCGAGCAGTTTATCAAAAGTAGACGTTTGGGAAAGAAGAAGAGTCTGAAGGGAGATGCTTAAGTGTCAAAGTGCAACATGAAAAGACATTTTTGTTTTGTTATGTGTAGTTTTATGACACTGATTGCAGGTAAAGTTCAAGGCTAATAAGTAATTATTGAATTTATTACAGATTATTTTCCTGATGAAATGACCGTAGTGAGTTCAGAGGTCACATCTTCATGTTGCTTATGTCCAAATAACGTCAAAAAGCTTGCAGATATTCACATGAGTTCACCTCATTATCTATTTTTTGGACCCTCTCCTCCGGTTTCCCTTCACTGCACCGTCAGACATTATTCAGCCAACGCCTGCCTCCTGCCTGTTTGCCAGCTCCACGGCGCTGCGGTCACCACGGTGGAGGGCATCGGCAGCACCAAAACCAGGATCCACCCTGTACAGGTCCGCACAGACAGCCTCCACCCATGAGCTCAGTAACCGAGTTCCTGTTTACTGGACGTCTCATTGTACTCTCAAATTAAACCCATTCTCTATTTACAAATTGTAATTAGCAAAGCATCAGTATTACTTCACCCTGGACCCATGGCAGGTGTTCGTGTTTTACAGTATAGAACACCTACTAAAGTAATAAAGTCATAGGCTCATCCAATTGCACCAATCAAATCAAAAGCTCTTGTCTTTAACCTAAATTTGATTAGGAGCACGAGGTGTCCTGTACCAGGAAAGTACAGAGTAATATGTAAGAGCATGTGAGAACCAATCGCGCCCCATATTAAACCCTTGGCTTAGTTGGCATCGTATTATCACTGCACTAATGTTGTTGAAATGAACTGTGTGGTGTTTGCAGGAGCGAATAGCAAAGGCTCACGGCTCCCAGTGTGGCTTCTGCACCCCAGGCATGGTGATGTCCATGTACACTCTGTTGAGGAACAAACCGCAACCCACCATGGAAGACATTACCCAGGCTCTGGCTGGTGTGTTCGCACTGTATTTGCCTTTTGAACTCTTTCCAAACACCTAGTTTCTCTTGGACACAGTAGAGTTATAAGGAATGTTCTGTCAGATCAGTGAGTGGCCTCATGTGGCCACTTACCTTCCAAACACACAAACACCTCCTGTCGTCTTTGTCTTGTTGCCTTTCAGGGAATCTGTGTCGCTGTACTGGGTATCGACCCATTGTTGATGGATGCAGAACGTTCTGTCAGGTGCAAAGCTCAGTTCTACAAGCTGAAAAGTTCAATGATCTATAGTCACACTGGTGATGATGGCCAGTATTTTAATGAAAGCCAACACTGAGCATAGATGTCATGTATAGCTGATAAACCCTATAATAGCTCTAGGTGGTGTTAATGTTGTTACTGAATGGTGTAAGTAGATAAAAAATGCATAAATGAAAAAACTTAAATTAGAAACCAGATGTGGGATTCTAGCGCCTCCTTTTTAGTTTTGTATTTGTATCTTGTATTTTATAATGTGATGTGTTTGGAATATATAATACTCGTCAAAGGACAATAACACAACGTTTTTCCCACAGGAAACTAACTGTTGCCAAGCTAATGGTGTCGGAAACTGTTGTCTCAATAGAGGAGAAAATGGTGACGAACCAGAGCAAGTAATTCACTTTTGTTCCGTTCGTGTATTTTCCCATTTTTATTTGGCCTCACTTTCAATTTTCCTTTTGTGGCTGTAATGTCTCTCCGTCCGAAGTTTTCATTTGATGTATTTATTTATTTGTGTCCTTTTAGGAAAAGCCGCAGTTGTTTGATAAAAACGACTTCCTGCCGCTGGACCCGACACAGGAGCTGATCTTCCCTCCGGAACTGATCGTAAGTTCTGAAGTTGTTTCAAGCAAGAAGAGGTTCATTTTATTCAATACGCCTCATATAAAAGAAATGTGTTGACCTCATCACGTTACACTAACGTCGTTTTGCTTTTAACACTGTTTTTACAGCTAATGGCAGAGACCGTTAGCCCACGAGCGCTTACCTTTCAGGGTGAGAGGATGACCTGGGTGTCCCCTGTCACACTGGAGGAGCTTGTCCAGATGAAGGCCAGTAATCCTAAAGCTCCGCTGCTCATGGGAAACACCAACATAGGTGACCAGTAAAACCAGTTTCTGCTTTTCCACAGAAAAACGGGTTTCTCAAATCATCAGGTGGAATCTATTTTTAGTGTTTCCTATTCCTTTACTTTGCATTATGCACATACACAAGCTACAACTACATGACCTAATTATCTGTATAGATTTTGTGTCACTATCAGATAAACTTAATGTCCCTTTGCTCTCTTTTTAAGGTCCAGATATAAAATTCAAAGGTGTCCTGCATCCACTGATAATATCCCCAATTAGAGTCAAGGAAATGTTTGAGGTCACCCAAACACCCCAAGGTGGGTCACGTCCACTTGATTATATTTTCAAGAGACAGTTCTGCTTAAGGTGAATTAACCGGTGGTTTTCTGTAACTAATACAGTATATGAAACGAACATGATGTGTATCAAACTCCTGTTGTTAACACTCTGCATTCTGCAGGTGTTTGCGTTGGAGCAGGCTGCAGCCTGTCAGAGGTTCTAAGACTCCTGGAGAAGTTGGTTCCTCAGTTTCCAGAGGCGAAGACTGAACTTTTCAAAGCCCTGGTGAATCAGCTAAGAAACTTGGGAAGCCAACAGATCCGCAACGTGGCTGTGTGTAGACTCGATGCTTTCAAGTTACCTTTTCCAACATGGAACAATATTTCCAATTGTTTCTCAACCTGTGTAATACCTTCAAACCAAATGTTGTGTTTTCTTTTGCATGATTAGACCCTTGGAGGTAACATTGCGAGCGCGTACCCAAACTCAGACCTGAACCCTGTCCTGGCTGCTGGCAACTGCAAAGTGAACGTCATTTCAAATGGTATAGTTCCACTATTTTTGCTCAGGTGGTGACACAACTTTTCAACGTTTTTTTGGGGGGGGTTGACTGATTATGATGCCTTTGTGTCTGAAACCACCAGCTGGAACAAGAGAGGTGCCCTTGAATCAAGACTTCTTCGTGGGCTTTGGAAAAACTGTTCTGAAGCCGGAAGATATTCTTGTTTCTGTCTTCATTCCCTTTTCCAGAGAGGTACAAAGGTCCTTTATGAGGAAATCTCTTAGCGTTCGCTCACTGTACACAGAACTTCACCGTGTCATTATCTCCAAACTATATGTCCAAAGGTTGTACTAAACTGCGTAATGTCCTGCTTGTCCTGCAGGGTGAGTTTGTTCGCGTTTTCCGCCAGGCTCCCAGAAAAGAGAGCTCCTTCGCCACCGTGACGACGGGCATGAGAGTGTTTTTCTCCGACAGATCCAGAGTGGTGCACGATGTCAGTATTTACTACGGAGGAATGGGACCAACCACTGTCAGCGCCACCAAAACCTGTGCTGCTCTCATCGCAAGGTCAGACTGAGTTTCATGGGTTTATTTGGAATTCCTACAAACGCAAAGCAAATTCGATCAATTCACTGTATTTGATCGTCAGGCCGTGGGATGAGGAGACCCTCAGTCGGGCCTATGACGTCCTTCTGGATGAGTTCACCCTCCCCCCTTCAGCTCCTGGTGGAAAGGTGGAGTTTCGGCGATCCCTCACTCTCAGCTTCCTCTTCAAATTTAACCTGGAGGTCCTGCAGAAGCTCAGAGAAATGGTAGGATGTCAGAAAACACTGTCTTGCTGAAATACAAACTGGTGATGGATTATATAGGCAAAGGCTTAGAGAGAGTCTGTGTTTACAGAAGGTGATTACGGATGAGCTTCCTGACAGGATGCAGATTCAGCCTTTACCCAGAGAAATCCAGCACAGCCTGCAGGAGTTCCAGGTCAGGCAACACCCGTCCAAATCACACAAACACACACAGCAGTGACATCAGTGTAGTTTTCCTGTATCGCGATGAAATGCGCTGCTTTTTCAGCATGTGTCCAAGGACCAGGCGACCCAGGACCCAGTGGGGCGTCCCATCATGCATCGCTCTGCCATCAGTCAAGCCACAGGTGAAGCCGTGTACTGTGATGACATTCCAAGAACGGACAGGGAGCTCTTCCTGGCTCTGGTCACCAGCTCCCGAGCACACGCTAAGATTGTGTAAGCAGAGGGGGGTGGCTTCAGTTACGCAGCCTGTAACGTAAATCTTTAGCTCTCCGCTGCTTCAACGTGTTTTTGGTCCGACAGAGGTTTAGATGTGAGTCAGGCTCTGCAGCTTCCCGGTGTAGCTGATGTCATCACGGCCGGAGATATACCTGGGAAGAAAGTCCGTACGTTGAGTGTTTATCCAGAAGAGCTGCTTGCTGCCACAGAGGTAGTGTGTGTGTGTGTACACGTTTGTGTTTCACAGCTTCATGTGGAAACTCACACACAGTGATGTATGTCTGCAGGTGTCGTGCATTGGTCAGATGTTATGTGCAGTGGTTGCCAATACAAGAGCGCAGGCGAAACGAGCCGTGTCTGCTGTGAAGGTCGGTTACGAGGAGCTGCCGGACCCTATTTTCACCGTAGAGGTGTGTGATGCTCTCTGTAGCACCTTTCAGTTCATTCAGTCATTATATCAAGTCTTGTTCATAATTCTGTACACACTTGAGTGAGTTGCAGCTGGTCATCATATTAGTTTTCAGGATGGATTCACTCTTTAAGCTATATTTTAGTGATTTCTTTTCATTCACATAAAAGTCCTTCTAGATTTTCTTTACCGCCACAACATCTCACGGTGTTTGTCTTCTCTCGTTACGGCAGGAGGCCGTTGAGAAATCATCTTTCTTTGAGCCACGAAGGGTAATCGAAAGAGGGAACGTAACAGAGGCCTTTAAAAGTGTTGATCGAGTTTATGAAGGTAAACATCAAGACACTGCATGCAAAATACCGTATATGTATCGTTTCCACCAAATCTGTAAACAAGTGAAATGTTTACGGGTGCTGCTCATTTTCACCTGACTGTGCTTGAACCGTAGGAGAGATCCGACTGGGCGGCCAGGAGCATTTCTACATGGAGACTCAGAGCATGTTGGTTGTTCCTGTTGGCGAGGAGAAGGAGTTTAACGTTTACGTCTCCACTCAGAGTCCTAGTTTTGTTCAGGTACACCAAGCCATGTGTTCTGACTCAGACCTAAACAATAAAACGCACCCTCTGTGTTGGACTTTATTCCATCTCACAAATGTGTCATGTTTTACATTAACGGCAAAAGATTATTCCAGATACAAAATAATTGAGCTGACTGGCAGTAAACAAACAGCACAAAATAAGATTATTTCTCTTAAGATGAACTAACTGCTTAACCTTTCACCGCACACAAAAGTACACAACTATTCATAAATTAAGCACCTGTTACATTACTTTGCCATCAACTCATAGTGTCAGACTTGGGATTCTTGTCTTTTTGAAGGTATGTAAAGAAACGTGTTCATGAGAATCTACCTCATTTACATTACGTTGCTTACATTAATTATCTTATGTCAGCTTGACAATGTGAAAATCCTCTGTGAGAATCATTAATCGATCATTGTCTTATGTAATAAAGCAGTAGTAGATACAGCTACAGAGGATTCGTGCACTTTTGAACACACCGTCCTGTTTTTGTACCTGCAGGAGGCCGTTGCAGAGACGCTGAACATCCCGTCCAACAGAGTGACCTGTCATGTCAAAAGGGTCGGTGGCGCTTTCGGAGGGAAAGTAGTCAAAACTGCCATTCTGGCCTCTATCACAGCTGTGGCTGCGTGGAAGTGAGTCACCATGGAATTAACACAGCTCAACAAACATCATCGGAAATTCATTTTGAGATAGAAATATATAATAATGCAAAGCAGAAAATATATCAACACGGTGAAAAAAACCCAAAATGCTCATTCTTTTCTTGATTTTCTACAGTACATCTGAATGAAATCAATTTTTGTTTAGGACTGGTCGACCGGTTCGCTGCGTCCTGGAACGAGGCGATGACATGTTGATTTCAGGAGCGCGTCATCCTGTCCTGGGAAAATACAAGGTACCACAGCGCGCTCTGGTTTTTATTTGAGCAAGGTCCAGAGGCAATTTGACAGGTTACATGAGCACAGAAATAATAATAACATTTGCAAGCCTGTAAAAAATACTTCAGAATAAAATATTTATTAACTTCTTTGTGTTGTTTTCTTTTTGGCATTTTTCATCAATTATCAGTCTTACATTCTGACTTTAGCTCTAAATTGAAATGCAGCATATTGAACTGGAAGATAATCTAACTAAAGGTATAGTGAGGGGTCACGTTACAAGCCCAGTGCTTTAACCTCTGTTTTGTGTTATCTGTTGGCTTGCATAAAGAGAATTTCTGTATTTCTGGACATGATCTAACTAACTAATAGTAACTTAACTAACTGTTATCCACCGTAAGCGAAGAGCAATCCTGAGTGTTGGTCGCTGTGTGTTTCAGGTGGGTTTCATGAATGATGGACGAATCCTGGCTGCAGATCTTCAGTACTATGCCAATGCTGGTAATACTGAGGATGAGTCTGTTCTGGTAGGTAAAAGAGATTCAGTGGGTGTTAAGCGTTAAAAAGTCTGTATTATGACCCGTAAGAGCACAGACCTACTTCTACTGATAGGAAAAGCTTTTGGGATATGAACCAAACAAAACACATTTCTGAACAAATTTTGCAGGTTGCGGAGAAAATTCTGCTCCACATGGACAACGCCTACAACATACCAAATCTGCGAGGCTGCGCTGCTGCCTGTAGGACCAACCTGCCCTCTAACACTGCCTTCAGGGGCTTTGGCGTCCCCCAGAGTCTCTTGGTTGTGGAGAACATGCTCAATGACGTGGCCATGGCTCTGGGATGTCCCGCAGACCAGGTCATATTCTAACTTGTCCCAACTTAAAGGCTGCTGGTCAGTATTTATTTTTAAACTGTTGAAATACCAGTTTAACTTATTTGTGTTTTCAAATTCCTCATCAGATTCGAGAGATCAACATGTACAGAGGTCCGTCCGTCACCCACTACAAGTTCAGTTTCAGTGCAGACAACTTGCTGCAGTGCTGGGAGGAATGTAAGCTCAAATCTGACTACAGTGCTCGCTGCAAAAGCGTGGACCAGTTTAACCAACAGAACCGCTGGAAGAAGAGAGGGATGTCCATTATCCCCATCAAATATGGCATCGCATTTTCAGAGAGCTTTTTAAATCAGGTCTGTTGATATTTAGCGTTGCCGTTTTATATTATTGTTGTCATGCTGTCTCAGCTTTTTTTAAATTCTGTCAGTAATGTCAGCGTCTCTTCTGTGTTTGTATTTAAAAGGCGGCAGCTCTTGTCCACATCTATAAAGACGGTTCTGTTCTGGTCACTCATGGTGGGATAGAGATGGGTCAGGGGATCCACACAAAAATGCAACAGGTGCTGTTTCAGAGAACAGGAAGCGCGTCCTCTGGCCTCAAGCTTATTTACCTTCTCTGTTGCTCTTGCTCGTTTTGTCTGTCTTAGGTGGTGAGTCGGGAGCTTAATATCCCAACCTCTAAGATTTACATCAGTGAAACCAGCACCAACACGGTTCCCAACACCTGCCCCTCCGCTGCCTCTTATGGCACTGACGCCAACGGGGCGGCAGTCAAGGTAAAGTGTACTGCTTTTTTTCAAACAATGAGCTTTTCACTGACTTTAAATGCCTGATACAAAAAAGACACAGGGAGAATAAACGCAATATTGCTATTGTATTATTTTGATGTTCTGTAATTCAGAATGCGTGTGAGATTCTGTACCAGCGACTAGAGCCAATCAGGCAGAAGAACCCCAAAGGATCATGGGAGAGTTTGGTATGATATGCTGAGTAAATATTCACTTATTGGGACTAGTTGGAAATGGCAGTATTTCATTGACATACATTAATTTCTTTTATACTCAGGTCAGGGCAGCATTTTTTGAGAAAATCAGCTTATCAGCCACTGGTTTTTACAGGTTAGTGTGGTACACAAATTAATAAAACCACAAATGAACTGAGAAACTGTGACCTTGAGCTCACGCCCTTTATAGAGGTCCCGACCTTTACATGGATTGGGAGAAGCTGGAGGGTCAGCCTTACGCTTACTTCACATATGGAGTCTGTTGTTCTGAGGTGGAGCTGGACTGCCTGACTGGAGACTACAGGGTCAGATCTTTCACTCTTCACACTTACAGTTTTTTTTCTGAACCTAAAGACAGAACAACAGTGTCTGTTTGGTTCTTTTAGACGGTGAGGACGGACATTGTGACCGACATTGGCAGAAGTGTGAACCCCTGCATGGACATTGGCCAGGTGAGACCCTCCCCGTTTCTCATATGAGTGTGAAGTGCCGACACGTGTGAAAGTATTAGTATCAGTGCAGGTGTCTGGCCTTGGAAAGTTGGAACTCAGAGCTGAGAGGATGCTGCACACTCTCATTGGAACTGATGTCCCAGTCATAATTATCCCTGGTACCATAGTTCATGTGACCGTAAAACATTTTTTGATGAGCCCCCTGTACCTCTGACGCCAGAGCTGGGCCAAAAGTCTGAAACATTAACAATAACATCTGAAAGTGACAAAAATATTTTTTTATTACATAAGTACATATCAAAGTAAAAAATGAAGAAACGCAGACAAAAAAATCATTTATTTATATTTAAATTGAAATTTTTCAAGTTTCAACACAAATATTTCAGCTTTCAGTTTCAAATCTTTATTTTGTTTGTTTTGCATGAGCCCTATAGCTCTATATATCGGTAAATTGCATTCTAAGAAAACATGAAGAGATTATGGAACCCATAAAATAAAGCCAGAATATGAGTTTCTTGCTTTATTGTCAGCTTATGTCTTTGTTCTGTAAACAAAGGTAAATCATTTGCTTCTCTCCCCTCTTTGTCCGCTCTCTCAGATCGAAGGAGCGTTCATGCAGGGTTTGGGGCTCTACACTCTGGAAGAGTTGAAGTTTTCCCCGTCTGGGCTCCTGTACACTCGAGGTCCGTCTCAGTATAAGATCCCTGCAGTCTGCGATGTGCCGCTTCAATTCAATGTGTACCTGCTGCCAGACACGTACAACCCTAACGCCATTTACTCGTCCAAGGTCAGAGACCGCAGTTGTCGTTTTTTCCATATGTTTACATTGACCGACGCAGAACTTCACCTTCCCAGTCTTCTTTTGTGCTCTGTAGGGTATTGGTGAGCCAGTTCTCTTCCTGGGCAGTTCAGTGTTCTTCGCCATCAAAGATGCTGTGGCTGCAGCTCGTTCAGAGTCTGGTCTTAGTGGCCCATTTTCTCTGCACAGCCCCGCGACGCCAGAGAGGGCCAGTCTGGCTTGTGCCTCCCCTTTCACTCAGAAGGTAATGAAATGCTGGTACTCCGGCCTTAGAGGTTATGTCAGTATAAAATCGATGTTTCATCCTATCATAGTAAAATGATTGCCTTACATTTAAAGGTTTTTGTTTGATTTATTCCCTTTCCAGGTTCCTGTGACTAATCCAGGGTCGTTCACACCCTGGGCCTTAAACATCTAAAACTGAATCCTATATGATATACTAGGATCAGTACATTTACAAGCACTAAATGTAACAGCAATATACCTAACTGATCCTTTACTGACAATTGAGGCTCTTGACCTGGTGCACACACTTATTCACGCTACCATCGTCACATATAATGTGGAATCACTGCATAATGACCACTTTACGTTGGAATGATTTTTTCGAATGATTATGACTTTATATTTCTGTATCACTGTATGATTAGTAGTAACCCGGCAGATAATAAATACGTATCATTAACGCTTCATGTGTGTTCATTCAGCAGCAGTACACAACCACAAAAAAGGCTGGCTGTAAGTTAACAGTGAACGTTTGTTATGTGTTTCTTATGCACGACACATCCATTTTTATAGAATGTATCCACAGACATACAGTTCAAATAATAGCTTCAGACCATTTACAATAAAAGTAATCCATAACGTAAAACTGAGTCTGATAGCTGTGCCATGTAAATGGTATCACAGTTGGGTGAGCTCTATGAAACCAGTTCTGGACCTAGTTTGTCCTGGGTGGAGTTTGGACCGAACCTGAGGTGGGACATCCCGTCCTTGAATACATAGACATGGTGCAGAATTCTGAACAGACTGTTCTAGGACGTGATTAAACTAATTTGGAAAATGTGAAGAAAAGAAGAAGCTCACTTGTTACGACCCTGTGTCAACATGCATCCTCATATAAATGTAGCAGATTCCAGCCCTTTACAATAAAACACATAATACCTCAGAGAGCAGAATTTCCTGTAATTGTGTATGTTTATTGAGTAACGTGTCAGGAAGGTAGGAAGTAAGTAAAAATGAATAAAGGCACATCAACGAGTAAAAAGAAGAAAGAAGCCACAAAATAAAGTTATTTTTAAGCCTAGGACTAAAAACGTCATTGTATGTGTTGTATATGATAATAGTAAATACAACAAAAAAATAAAATAGATTCCTAATACTAAATATTAACAAACAAACAAATAAAAAGTTTTTATTTTAGTGTCTTTGATCGAACGCCAGCCCTTTAAATTGCGCATGCGCGGCGGGTGGAGCCTGCCGAGGTCCTGACGGTGAAGTCTTTTTGTTTGGGCCGCTGAGAGACTCGACACTGTTTGATTCCTCTGGTTAACAACCGTTTTTTATCTGCATTAATTTCGGTGAGTACGTGTAATGTTGAGGCGTTTTCCTGTTTTCTAGCGTCCCTGTGGCTGATCTGTGTCTTTCCCGGGTAAATTAAATGACCCTTTTGAAAACGGAATGTTGCCGTCGGGATTTTTTTGGTTTCTTCCAGCTCGGCAGGCTAATTAGCATTAGCTTTGCATACTTTAAAACAAAGACTGTCGCGGTACTCTGTAAATCTGTGTCGTGGCATTTAGGCCGCAATTTGCTGCATGAGAAAACGTGGCTCGCCGTAATAGTTATGAGCTCGGAAGGAGCCGTTCGGTGATTAATCCAGCGCGGTTAGCCGGTCAGCTAGCTCGCTAGCTTGTGGGCCCGGCTCGACGCATGGCGAGGGCCGTGGTTTGCCGATGCTAACGCGCACTTAGCCAGCTGTTGTGTGGAAAAGTGCCCCTTTATCGAAAGATCTCCGTAAACCTTTGGTGCAGCTGGCGCAATGGGCGTCATTCTGCAGGGCTACACGTCCCACCTGGATGAAAACTGAACTATAACACCTGGTACAAGTCTTTAAACGCTAGTTTCTCGACGCCCTCGTATTGTCTTTTGTTTTGCCCAGCAGTTGTGTTGCTTAAACAATTGTGGCAACTCGCATTAAATGGATGCATTAACATTCAAATAAAGACTAGCTATTAATTTACATTGGACATTTCTTTAACCATAAGTTTGAACGTATCTGAATTCAGTTTAGTGCGTGGAGGCTTTTGACGGTGGGCGTTTCAGGTACAGAACTACATGAAATGTACTTTGTATAAGAACAATCTTTTCTTTCACCTCATTTCTTTATCTAAGAGCATTAAAGCGTTTTCAGTGGTCATTGTTTTGGCTTGTTTGTCATCGTAACGAAAGTGCTTTTTACAAATGTAACTAATCGTACAGAAACCTCACTTTGGTATTACTGCAAGAGTTTGTATAAAAACCTGTTGCCTGGAAAAGAAATGACTCCACATTAGATCACAGCCACTGGCTGAAGGTTAATGTTTGTGTTAGACATTTAAAGCAACAGTTGTTCTCTTGTGAGGATTTTCAATTTCCTGGTTTTATTGCAAAATGAAAAATTTACTTACTTATAGAAGGATTTAGAGACTCGGTTCTGTGTTTGCTTGAATGTTAGACCAAACTAACTGATGAAGAAATCAAGGAGTTTAATCATTGGAGCCCTAATGTTTACATCCCAGTTTAGTTATGAACTGGTGTACGCTTGAGTCAAAATATTAAAACATAATGAGTGATCGTTATATTTTGAGGACCGCAGTGGGGTTTAGTAGACCCAGTTTGATTTTTATCATTGTTTTCACAAAATTTACAAATCTAGGTCACAGGCTTTTGTTTTTGAGAAATGTTTCAACAGCTTACAGCAGTGAATTTATTTACATGGCATTTACTCAAGTCCACAACCAAACGATTTTTTTTCTTTCTTCTTCGATTTTGTAATCCTACTCTATTGTTTTTTTTTTTCTTCAGGGTGTCTTTTATGAATAATCAAAAGCAGCAAAAGCCAACGCTAACCGGCCAGCGTTTCAAAACGAGGAAAAGAGGTCAGTGTCACTGATGCTTCAGAGGTTTTCGTGTAGAACATATATAAAATCAATGTCCTTTTCCTGAGTCCCAACATTTCTGCTGTGTTCCCACAGATGAAAAGGAGAGATTTGACCCTACTCAGTTTCAAGAAAGTATCGTACAAGGCTTGAACCAAACTGGCAGTGATTTGGAAGCGGTTGCAAAGTTCCTCGATGCCTCTGGCGCCAAGCTTGACTACCGTCGGTATGCAGAGACACTCTTTGACATCCTGGTGGCCGGTGGCATGCTGGGTGAGTTGTCGTCAGATGCACGTTATTTACAACACCTGTTACGGTAAAATTGTCTACATTATAATTATATCCGTGGTCTGGCATGGATTTAAGCTTATTCGTCACAATATGGCTAAAATGTGCAGTGTGGTGGGTTTTGGTTCTTTGTTTTATTACAGCCCCGGGTGGCACACTATCCGACGACTTGACCCGCACCGAGTTCTGCCTCTTTACGGCACAAGAAGACCTGGAGACGATGCAAGCATATGCTCAGGTAGAAAACAATTAATGTCATCGTAAAAGCTGTTGGTGTAGTTTTAGTGCAGATCATAACAGTTATTTATGAATTAAGTCAGTGGTTGTTGTGTTTTCACTGCCCAAAAAACAGGTTTTTAACAAGCTGATCAGGCGTTACAAGTACCTGGAGAAGGGTTTTGAGGAGGAGATCAAGAAGGTAAGTGTTCTTTAAGAGTCTCTTACTTCTATCAAATGCTCTGGTGATGCGTTACTGGTGTTTTAAGTTCACAACCTGTGCTACTGGTTCAACTTGATGTCATTTTAATATGCCATTTGCTCCAGCATCGAAACGTGACAGTTTTACAAGGACCTGTCATGTTTGAAATAGCCCCTGTTGATTTATAGTTCACTGCCAAACACCTTGAGGCTACCAGGACCTGCAAGTAATGCTATGAATCAAAATTGCTTTCCCGAGCTTATCTGAAAATGGGGTTACGCGTTTTCCTGGAATGTAATGATCTTTATAAAGCTACTTAAATAAAAACCTAGTCATAATGCAATTTGTTAGCCTGTTTATCGGTAAAGGAGAAGTTGATTCTACAACTGAAAGTTGTAATTTGCACCACTAACCTGTATTTGTCTTTTGTAGCTGCTGCTGTTTCTAAAGGGGTTCACGGAGTCGGAGCGCAACAAACTGGCCATGCTGACGGGCATCCTGCTGGCCAATGGCAACATATCAGCCTCCATTTTGAACAGCCTTTTCAATGAGAACCTTGTCAAAGAGGGTGAGGAGAAATTGTAACGGGCTGATCCTTTAAGTCGTTTCCATATCTGGCAATCAGAGGCAAAGGATATTCATGTCATCAAAGCTTCACTGTGTGAAGCACATTACAGATTGACTTTTGTTGTCTCTGTTTAGGTGTCTCTGCAGCCTTCGCTGTCAAACTGTTCAAGTCCTGGATCAACGAGAAGGACATCAACTCTGTTGCTGCCAGTCTTCGCAAAGTTGGCATGGACAACAGGCTCATGGTAAAGAGGTTTTAAGAAATGTTACCTTTGCGCTGAGTGCATTGATATTATAATTTTTTTTTCTGTACAAAGCTGAATGTGTCTTTGTCCTACAGGAACTCTTTCCTGCCAACAAACGAAGCTACGAGCATTTTTCTAAGTACTTCACAGACGCCGGGCTTAAGGAGTTGTCAGACTTTGCCCGCAACCAGCAATCCATCGGCGCCCGCAAGGAGCTTCAGAAGGAGCTCCAGGAGCAGATGTCTCGCGGTGACCCTCAGAAAGAGGTGGGTTAACGTGGAAGCTAACTATTTGCCAGAAACAGCACTGACAATATTGAATCGGTTTTTCATCTGTGATACGATGTTGAATAAGAAATATTTTGATAGTCATTGTGGTTGCTGCAAGTAATGTTTTGAAAAAGCTCAGTGCATCAGTCAATGCAGGTCTAAGCCTAATCATTCCTTTTCTTCTCTAATGGATCTATCTATGAACAAGCCAGTTACTACTGAACAGTGAGTCAAGATGGCAAATTGAAGTAGTGACACTAACAATTATATGTAAATGTTTCCAAGACCACTTGCAAACGTTGTTAGCAGTAAAACTGTTTTAATGTTTAGTAAAATCTTTTTATTTGAATTCTGTGTTGACTGTGTGTGAAAATTGACAACTGGTCTGGAAACAGGCAAACTGAATGCGAGTGTTCGTTTGCGGTTTAATAAATGTCTGTCTCAGATCATTGCCTACACCAAGGAAGAGATGAAAAAGGCCAGCATTTCTGAGCAGACCATGATCGGCATCATCTGGACCAGCGTGATGAGCACTGTGGAGTGGAACAAGAAGGAAGAGCTGGTGACCGAACAAGCCATCAAACATTTGAAGGTGTGCGGCACTCTGAAGCACAAACATGGTTAAATGCCCTGAATACAGTGCAATGAAGGACTTGATCCTTGAGCACAGTTGAAACCGTAGACAAACTGTGCTGGTTGTGTTGCTCCCAAGCCACAGTGCAGTGACTGCAGGTTGCAACATGTCTAAAGTGACTTTAAAGTTTTAGTGGTGGGAATGACACTGCTAAGCAAAAGGGCCATAAAAACAGTGCAGACTTAATTGCCACATACTAAAATGTCTGTCACATAAGGCCTGTTATAAATGCACTTGTACTGACTGCTCTTGTTCTTGACAAAGGTGTTAATTTTGGATGACTGTTCTGGGCTGGATGGGTTTGTTTTACTCTTAACGGGCTGCTTTGTTGGGCTACAGTTATTGATTACGTTAGTATGAGAACATATAAGAGCTGGGTGCAATCCTACTTCGCAAGTAACCACTTTCTGGTTTTTCCATCGCTCTGCGGATTACGTTGATCAGATGTGTCAGTTGATCAAGGACTGGGATTTTTTAAGTTTTTATCAGGTCCCAGGCAGGAGTGTGATGTCCTCTACTGTAACTTTACTGTTGTCTCTTGGCCTTGCAGCAATACAGCCCTCTGCTGAAAGCCTTCACCTCCCAGGGCCTGTCTGAGCTCAGCTTGCTGCTGAAAATTCAAGAGTACTGCTATGACAACATCCACTTCATGAAGGCCTTTCAGAAGATTGTGGTGCTTCTCTACAAAGGTTAGTGTTGCCTCCAGGAGACAGCTGGGTCAACTACAAATGAAGAATACTGAGGCGTGTTGCACAAAAGTAGACTTAAGATAAAGTTAACTTAACTGTCTAGAATAATACACAAAAACATGGAAGTGTATGAGTCTTGCATCTTTTATGAATTGAATGTAGCACATAAACATAATCAGGACTTGATGCTAGTCTCAGCATTTGTTTTGTCAACAATGAGTCTGTATAAAAGCCTGGTACACTCATTATGGACTTGATTGAAACTGCCTTTGCAGCATAATTAGCAATCTTCATCCAGGCATTTCTGTAAAACTAAACATGATTAGTAAACTGGGATTAGTGGATCATCCCAACTTTGGCCGAACACACTAAAGTTTCATGGTAACTTGACCTGGTTCAGTCGATCCTGAGCTGCCAAGTAGAGATTTGATCATTTTGTCGTCTGGGCTAAATTAGTCTGTAACACGGAATAAATCTCAATGGACGTCTCTGATCCTGTTTTTCTCAAGGACGGGACTAGGATATCTTGGAAATGCAGTCTTTAAAAAAAAAAAAAAAAAAAAAAGTCCATCCATCAAAGCATTGAACTTGTTTTGAGTGCACAGTATATGGTTTGTATTTTGAGTTGTTTGAAGTCCTGAACTGCTCTGATGCTCATTTCCTCCTTATAGCTGACGTGTTGAGCGAAGAGGCCATACTGAAGTGGTACACAGAAGGCCACCTCACCAAGGGGAAGAGCGTTTTCCTAGAGCAAATGAAAAAGTTTGTTGAGTGGCTGAGAAATGCAGAGGAAGGTAAGTTGCCTCAAAGTGAATCCAAACTGTGATAAGTGAATTAAACCCGTGTAGTGGATCTTGTAGTGCTAATTGACACCGTTCTTTGTTCAGAGTCGGAATCGGATGAAGAGGAGGCAGACTAAGACCTATCAACAGATGGGTTTTCCCAATCCCTTTTATTTTATTTCAATTTTTTTTTGTCACGAGTAGCAGCAGGAGCAGTAGAATGTATTTTCCTCTGTTACTTTATCCCCACACAGACTTAAACGAACCCTTCCACCACTCCACAAAAGTCAAACGTTTAAAGAAAACTGGAAGGGCACCTATGTTTAGGTGCGATGCAGACTAGACAGCAATTAACTATCCTCCTTTGGATCGTTACTCTCGTAATGCCTTGTATAATTTGGATAACAAACATTCCATGTGTATAAACCTGAACTAGTATTTGGTAAAATTTGAGTTTGCCTTTTTTTGCCATGCGTCCAGGCCGACAAATGTAATTTTGCCAACGCCCCTCCCTCGTTTTGACTTTCTTTGGCCAGCTCGCGTTTAGACTCCTGTATGGTTTTGAACTCTGCCGTCTTTCTAGGCTTTTGGGTAAACCTGTACCATGTGTCGAGGTCTCTGGTCCGTCTGTCAGAAGACATGCTCCCCATCTGAGATGCCTAACCAGCTAATGGATTATTATTGGTTTCTACTTTCTTTAATCTGATAAACAATTTGACTTTTTTATGAAATAAAGATTATTGATATGGTTAGCTTTGTTCTTTGGCTTTTATTTCACCTTAGACTTAATGTATTTTATAATATATTTTCAATTGTACTAATGTGGGTTACTTTCTTTTTTTAGCAGGAGGCGACTACAGACCTAACTGGAATGTTTAACTTGGGCTATAATTGGTCGGCGGTTTATTGAAACAATTTGTGAGGTTAAAATGGCAACTAACTTGAAGTAACGATTTCAAATAAATGCGAGGTGAGTAAAAGAGTCGAGGGAGCGTAGGAAGGAATAAAACAAATGAAAAATCTTGACACCGGAGAAAATGGGCAAAGATGCAATCCATTTATTTTATTGTACAAAAATACATTTCTCTTGAAGCAGCTTTTTCGTATCTGCAATGTGCAAATGATACAGTTGTCGGGCATTCAAGTACATTTAAATACAGTCAGGTTAGAAATAGGTTTTCGTATTTGAAACACGGCTTTGAGGTAGTGTGCTACATTTCTGTGAAAGGTCTGAAATATTCAGGTGGTTGTGAAATGACGCTGTCCAAATAAGTGCAAAAGACAAATGCGTGAGGACGTCCCACGTTCGTGTGCTCACAAAACGTCCGTTTCGTGCTGCAGGTGAGACCGACTGTGCAACAATGCAAAAGTAAACATTTCATTGTGATACGTTAATGAAGAGTTCAAGCAAAGGTCAAAGCTTTCAAAGCAGCGTTGCTTGCTTTGTCTGTGGCACGATGACTGAAATCCCAGACGTGAGAAGTGAGCTGGTGCTTCACAGCGATCAACTCAATCTGTATTTTTGGCTTCGTAATTTCCTTTTCAGACCATGATGTTCACTCTTTATTTTGTGCTTTGGTGAAACATAATAGTCCTTCCTTGACTTCAGTCGCGTCTGAGGCTGTGGTCGCATTACAGCTAAGCGACTCGTGCTTTTTCATGGAAGCGTGGACCAAATGTGTTCACTTCTCGCTTTTTCTGGGTTTCTTTCCATCCTATCAGATCTACAGCATACCTGACCAGAAACTGGAGACCATGTTCATGCGAGAGCTCACCTCTGCGCACATTAGCGTTTTATGTTGTACAAATGACCTCAGCAAACCAACAGTAAAGAAATGAGGAAATGTGGCAAAACCTTTACATTAGTGTAATTTGACCTTCATATCCACTTTTAACGAACCAAAATCTGTCCTAATGTAAGACACAAATATAGACATTTGTAGTTTTGAGGACATCCCAACTGTTGCTGACGTTGCTGGTGCCGACCACTAGAGGCAGCAGGTTGGCTCGCGTCCTTTACAGAACCTCTTCATTATTGTGATAGTTCTGCCACTTAAGGGCAGTTTCAACGCCACAGAACTGACGGCGACCGCTGCAGTAGCTGCTCTTCGGTTTTCTTCATGTGACTGAAGGCAGCATCGCCTCTTTTATTTTTAAGGAGGGGTGGGTTTAGTGGCTGGTTGGGGATTTGTACTATTCGTGTGGCCCGAAATAACCCACCCCCGGCAGGTGCAACTTTACACGTCGCTTCGGGTTTCAACTCAACCAAAACACAGAGTCTCAGAAACACACGGACGCGAACACAAAGTGCTGTTCACTGTTAATTCTGACTAATCCAACATGTACAGAGTCTGAAGATGCGTCTTACGTGCCACCGTCATCGAGGTGCATTCAGCCGCCTGGCTTCACACCGCAGCCGCGTGTTTCCCTCCATCTCTGAACTGGGGAAGCAGAGAACCACACAGTTCAGTCCGGCGCCAGTGTCCGAACCTCCAGTCATGTTATTACTCATGCACGACGCGCGTCACGCAGACGTGTCGTCTTCGGGTACGTTTGCACTTTGTGATCCAGTGAACATCAGACTCATCTAAGACAAGCTCTAAATGCGTAAATGCTGCTCTGTTGTGACGTGTTGCTTCGGGTCGGCGTTTATGACGCGCACTCACCAGCTTCCTCTGGTTGCTGAGGCAGAAGGTGCAGATGGGGCGCAGCGAAGTCGCGCTGAGCGCGGCGCGGCCGTGCAGGATGCTGTGGTAGCGGAGGCAGGGCTGTCCGTCCCGGCAGTCCTCCCCCAGCAGCAGGACGTTGGCCAGGTGGGAGATGTAGCTGGAAGCCAGTCGTAAGGTTTCTATTTTGGACAGTTTCCTGTCGGCGGGCTCGGTGGGGATGAGCGTGCGGAGCGCCGTGAAGGCGGTGTTCACGCTGTGCGTCCGGTCCCTCTCCCGCGCGTTGGCTGCCTGCCTCTGCTTGTTCACCCCGGGGAACCGCGCGTCTCCGCCGCCGCCTCCTCCTCCTCCGTCGGTGCTGAGCCTGCGCCTTCGCCTCCGTCTCGACGCGCTGGTCCGAGAGGCGCCGGGCGCGCCTGCCTCTCCTCCCGCGGCTTCCGGCGGCTCTGCGCGCGGGCTGCAGCCGCCGCTGGACTTGGCGTCGGAGCAGTCGCTGTCGCTGTCCAGGTCGTCCAGCTCGGAGGCAAACCCGTCCGGCTGCGCGGTGCCGCCTGTGGACTTCATCCTGACTCTGCTCGCGTCCTTGTGAAGCTGCTGGGTTCGTGCGGGCGGGCGGCGGCTGCACATTACTTTATCCTGCGGGTTGAAAATAGCACCGGGGGCCGAGCAGCTGCCGCCGATCCGGTGACCGGGGAGGCTTGCGCCGGCCGGCCCCCCGGCAGCCAGCATACCATGTCTAATGAATGACGGCTCGTTTCTGGGTCGCAGGAGAAGAGAAGGCAGGACAGGTGGAGCACAGGGAGGGGAGGAGGGCAGGAGCAGGAGCAGGGCACCTGTTGCGCTCTGGAGGACACAGGTTTAAATTAGGTCCTACCTACATGGTGCTTTCAGACTCTTATTTTCACGGCATGTACGAAATGTTAACGCGCGTGTTGCGCTGATTTCTATGGTATAACTGATTAAAAATCAAACATCAAGCGCCCCCCCTTTAAACCAGCTGCCCCGCCTCACCTGACGTGACTGCGTTACCAGCAACCACAGGCCATGTTTGCGTCCTGTCTGCTGGCATCCAGGCTGGAGGACAGCTTTGCTTTGGCCAGCGGCTCCGAGCTCCCACTGAGTGAACAGTCCAGGTGTCCCCACCACGACGCGCTGCCCTTCACCTCCTCCTCCACCTTGCCCAGTGCCATCTTTGGGGGGTGGATATAAATATCAGTGAACGCAGGCCGTGTTGTGTGTGCAGGGATCAGGCAATTTAATTTTGCAGACATTATTATGGCTGTTATTGTTGCCACCAGAGGGCAGGAAACCCTTGGTGATCATGTGGACAGATTTCTTTTTTTTTTTTAAGAATTCCAGCTTCTCCTCTTTTCCAGACCTTCGGGTTAGTAAACATTAAATTACATTATTTCTGCGTGGTTATACCTGCACAGTGAGATTCAACGTGGAGCTAGAAACAAACACAAACCAGGCTCGTCGCAGCTGCTGCAGTTAAATGCTTCAAAACGTGGTCTTCGGCTTTGGACAGCAGAGGCAGGAGTCGGGGAGAGGCTGACGGAGTGGAATCCTAATTGGTGCAGAGCTAATACGACCTCATTAATCTTTTAATCCTCATTTCCTCCCAGCTCCAGTGGCCCTGACCCGCTGGCCGTGAACTTGTCTGGCCCCTGCAGCAAAGTCAAATGATCTAAGGTATTACGGTCACATATCAAATACACTGTAGATCTTATGAAGCTTAAACACTTGTACAACACAGTGTTGTGTAGCGTCCTTCAGGGGGAACAGGAAACTGAAGATACGAAGGGTGAGGACTATTTGTGCTTAAGTCTTAATTTCTGGACTGGTTCAAAGATCTTTTCAGCACTGGTACCTGTTTGGACCTTGTCTTTACCAGCTTAGAGACTCACTGTAGAGCTTGACTGCTAATTCAGGAAGTAAACGTATTGGAGGCAGTTCTCCTGCTTCCTGCTACTGTTTGTACTTGGCTCTTCACTGCTGTGCTTTGCAGAGGTTACTGGGCGACTGCTCCTCCCTCTGAAGGCCTTAATGACTTTGTCTGTGGGTGTAGCTGCTCTGATTACTGCCTGTGCACAATGTTTTTTCATTCTTGTGTTTTACCCGTAATTGTTTTACACACTGTAGTCGTTTATTCTACTTGTGCCTACGGCTGTTTTACTTATCTGATTTGACCTCAGTGTGGATGACGCTGTTGGCTTGTGTAGTTATTCAGTCCTTGCTCTAACCAGACTTGACATAGGTTCAGACACAGGTTCTTGTCTCCCCTCAACTCATGTTCACCTGTTAGATGTGGTTTTGTCAGTTCTTTCATTAAAATCTTTAAAATGTCTTAAAAAGGTCCTATTTTTATTTATGAGTTGTCTTAATTTTGATGACACTCACACTGAATGACTGCAGTTACCAAGTCTACCTTTGTGTATTTATCGATATAGTTTTTATTATTAATTTGGTGTGAATTTGAGTGTCATTTATTATCCTGTCATCCTGTGACCAGGGAAGCAGAGAAAGATAGTTACACTAGGGATTCTGAAGCAAACTGCAAGATGTGTTATTATATTTATTACAGAGACGAAATGGCATATTTTATTAATTATTATTTAACTTTGTGCCATATATGTTAAAAGACAATGAATAGCAAACATTAACAATAACCTTAAGAGACATGTAATGCAACAAAAACATTTAGTCGTATGTACAAAATGACATTTTCAGAAACGTCTCCTTCAGTTCCAGCCTCTGGTGGCTGGGTCTCAGTGCTGACGTTGGGTGGGGGCCTCTGCTTCATTACCATCAGCAACTTCCTCCCACCTTGAATCACACTGAATGAGTCGTCAGGAGTAACTGTAACAATCATGCCATAAGGTTGCAAAAAGAAATTATGATGCGTTGGTCAAATGTCAAATAAAGGATTGGAAATGGTTTAATATGATCAGAGGGTCAGAGGCTTAATTTGTCCAAACCCTCACAAAAAAGCTGCTTTTCCTGACTGTTATCAAGTAGATGTCAATGTGTTATTAAGCGGTTGCCTTTAATTTTATACGTTTTAATTAATTTTAAAATATATATATTTTTTGGCCCCAGTTTGGATCTGCTCACATTTTAATCTTTGTGGACGCCCACAGTTTTCCACCAAGGGACTGTCGCCCGATGGTTTGAGTCACCTGGAGGAACTGATAAGAGAAGGATCAGCTACAGTTTTAATTCAACAGCAGCTAAGCCAAACTAAGGTTTTAAACCCTACGGTATTAAAAAAAATACAGGCCCAGGCATTACTCTATACTAAAATCCACATGAGAAGGAAATAAATGAATTTAAATGGCAAAATATCAACTCTACCAAACTTCGGAGCTGAGATTCTTACCTTCACCTTCTCTCATAGTTGGAGCCGTGTCCTTCTTCAGCTTCTCCTCCTCCTCCTCATCCTGAGCATCTTTCTGGACTGTAGTCAGATATCTTCCTTTCATCTTTTCTGCTTTCGCGTTGCTCTTTCTTTTTCCTCCTTTTCTCTTGCTTTTTCCTTTCCTTCTCATCTTTCTTGTCTTGTTCTATCAGTTTCTCATTCTTTTGTTCCTCTTTCCCTGTTTTTTTAATCTCCCCTTGGACCATTTTCTTTACAGGTTTCTCTCTTTTCATGTCTTCTCTCGTTTCTCATTTCGTTTTTCCTCCTTCTGGCAGCTCATTGGTGGCATTGATGTACTTCTCCAGTAGTTTTTTTTTTATCACCTCTTTGGCGTTTTTCTTGCTGCTGTTCACCCTTTGCTTCCAGTTCTGTCATTTTGTTTTGCATCTGCTCGCACCACTCTATGTAGAGGTGCAAGCAACTGGCTCTTTTTTCGTTCTTCTTTCATTCTCCTCCTTTTCTTTTCTCTCTTTCTCTTCCTTTTGTTCTTTCGTCTCAAAACTAAAACGATTCTTCCCTCAAGCCATCTTCTCTTTCTTTCCTTTCACTATTCTCTTTGTTCTTGTCGTTCACTTCTTGCTCTCGTTAATCTAACATGACCACAAAACAGACACTGTTATGTTTCTAGTAAGACTTGTTTGACTTTTGATAAATGACAGCTTTTCTCATTTGCTTAAACATTTGAATCTGCTCTGATATCACATTTTAGAAACTTGCTAAAGCTATATACTGCAGCCAAAAGCTGCTAGTGGAGGCTAGACTGTGGTGGAGAGACACTTGAATGGCTTGAATGGTATTTGTGTGTTTTTTATGTTCTTATTGTAACTGGACAGAAAGTCTCAGAAGAAAAGTAGGAAGAGAGAGAAGGAGCCAGAGGACAGTACGAATCAGAGTCAGGGTAACATCCAGCTGTTCATGTGCTCTACTTTAATGTGCTGTTTGTCCATATAACGTGCTTTGAACCTTCTCGCCACATGTAATGTTTTTATTCTTCATTTACAGAGGTACCTCACATCCTAAGGCTGGGAAACAGGGAGAGAAGAGCAGGAAGTGGACCTGGAGGCCATGACACAGGCATAGAGGTAACTGAGATGATGTGGACAATGAAATGAAACCTAGGTTAGACATGAAATCATAAGAAATGCAGAATAACGTTCATGAGCAAAGCAGACACATCGTTGTTTGAAGCATAACTAATAAAACAACGTTTTTTACATGGAATTCCTGCTTTCTGAACTAGGTATGTTTCTATTAGACAGAAATAAACACAGCTGTAAAAGTCGTCCCTCTGTCTCTGGGCCAAGTTGGGAATGAGATATGAGACAATGTTGTTTTTTCATAGCGCACAGTTTAAATAATTACAGCGACAGTGAAACGCAGCTTGAACAGCAGAAGACGTGACAAACGCTGTTGCAGCTTCACTTCCCCTCAAAACGCCTGAAGCTTGAGTCGCTGGGTTTTCTCTATGTTGAAAGTTCAGATGATCTAGATCAAGGGTGTCAAACACAATGGGCCAAAACTTGCACCAAGTTGACATCTTTTCATCTTTTCAGCACTTTTTCTTGGCTTAGCCACTGCACGTCTGTGTGAGAGGACAAGGCACCAGATTCTGAAAGTAGTTCCTCCAGAAAAGCCTTGAACTGGCAGTGATTTAAACCTCTAGCTCTTGAGGAGTTAACTGCTTGTGTTGGTGCTCGTAACATGTCCCATTTTTAAGGATTTGGTGAATGACGCAGTGATGAGTCGTTGGCTCACCTGCATCGTTTTCCTGGATCCTGGACCCATCCACTCTTTCAGTCCAACCCAGCTCAGGTTCATTCCCACATTTGGATACCCCCGAAATAAATCCTTTCATCCCTGAGTGTAATCCCAAAGAGTATCACTGAACATTTCTGAACATGGCCTGCTGTGACGCCAGACTTTGAACCTCCAATATTGTTGGCCACACACTGGCTCACCTAACACCAACCCATGCTAAGCTAAATGTTACTGCTACTTCCTGTATGGCTGCAGTCCATGTTTTAGGCTGAAGGCTTAGGTTATGCTCAGACATTATAGCGACAACTGCTTAGGCCACATGTGGGCGGCCGTAGTATTTCTGAAAGCATCCTGAATCTGAAAACTCAAGAAACTGAAACTTTAAAGGATCTTTATTTTCTTATAAAACAACCAATATATAATGTTTGGATAAGAAATAATGTAGATTAAATAGTGATTATATATTAAGATATATACAACAAGAAGAATCTGACAATATAAAACAACCAGTTAAATAAATAATCAGGAAGAGTTGGGAGTGTGTAGTGTAGCACTAGACTGAGTCAGACTTGGCTTAATCCAGTGGAGACAGCTTTTTCCTTTGATGATACACTTGCTGATGGCTGTGAAAAAATCAACCTGAACTCCAACTGTTCAGCCTTGTAATTAGGACTCAACCCTGGGTAACGGGGAGCTGGAAAAACCAGAACATAAGGTTGTAGAATTAGAAACAAAAACATGAAAAGTCCATTTTACCTTTGACAGTTTGTCAAACTACTCTGGACTTCATTTCTTCGACGCATGCATTTATGTCCTTCTTCCATATCCTTCCTGAGGATTTACACAGAGTCTTTACTTAATAAATAGCTGTACAGTCTATCTGCAAAGGACCTGACACCACATTCACTTCATGTAAAGCCCAGTGAGGTTCACTATCAGAGCATTTTACTGCAGACTCTTCCAGTGACACCTACATTTTTCTTGCATACCACCTGCAACTGGCCAAGTCATGAGCTGGGATGCAGTTTTCTTTATGTGCAAGCTGTGACTGGAGGGTGAAGATGGGAAACGTGCAGCACTGAAAGTCAGTGAAGTCCTTCAGTACTTACCCTCCTGGAGCAAAGGGAACCTGCGTATCCGCTTTGGCAGGCGCAGACGTTTGGTTGGACACATCGACTGCCGTAAAGACACTTCTGTTCACAGCGAGCTGAAGGACAACACAGAACAGGAACAACTCAACTAAGGGCAGGTCAACAAATATGTAGATCAGCGGATTAGAGTCTTTTCATTACTCTACATTATAATGAAGTCCTTGCAGCTGATGGATCCTCCACAGCCACGTAGCAGTTCTGACAATATCATTTAAACTATGACTAGGAGCTTCTGGAACCAAAACAGATTTTGAATTTTCTACCTTCTATCTGTTACAGGTCATTAGTTAATATTAGCTATCGCAGCTTTAATGACCATGAGCAATTCCTGCTTTTGTACCTGCAGTAAAATGCGCCTGTGTGTTGGGTTCTAATACTCACGGATTTGGCAGAGCGTGCCTTGCCACCCCGGGCCGCAGTGGCAGGTGTTGGGACCCACACACTCACCTCCATTCAAACACTTCTGGAGACAAGTCGCTGGGAAGAAATGTGAGGAATAAAGATGAGCAGTTTTACAAATAAACTGTACAAAGCTGCAGACATTAAAACCGACGTGTGCACTAGTGTGAAGCCGTCGGTGATGCTCACATGTTCAACTCTCTGCTGCTTCTACCTCAGTTTGTTGTAAAGCAAGATTTAAAAACATTCTTTACTATTGGGGCAGTGGTTTCCTTTTCTGCTTCCTCTAACAATAATATCAAAATTCAAGATGCTGCTTTGTCTTGTGAAGGACTTTTAAAACAATCACTTAGTTCTAACAATAATTCACTAGTAATAACAGAAATGTATAATATGCACGTCAGGGCTTTTAATAGTTAAACATAAAATCATTCGTTTAGACCCATTATTTACCCTTTTTAATAACTGTTCTGTAATCTTATCTACATATGCAAATTTACATTACCTAGTGAATTATTTAATGTAAAACATGTTACATTAAATAGCAACTAATTAGTGCAAACAATTACTTATATAATTACTAATGTAAACATATATATAAATATTTCACTATAAAAAGCAACATTTGGAAAATTTCCAAAGAGAAAGCAAGAAAAGATTTAATTCAATTTTAAATGTGGTTGATTTAATCAACCATAATTTTCTTCCTGTACCATTTTTTTTTTACCATTTTATTATTGATTTTATAAAGTATAATAGTATCAAACTATCAAAAGAATTTACTCCTGAATTTGCTAAACAGGACCATCAGCTTTAGCATCAAGAATTAAAGTTCATCTGTGCTGTTAATCAGGCCCAACAAGGAGATTGTGGCTCTTTGTAGGAGAAAAACAGCAGCCAGAAATGTTGGTGCAGATAATAAGTGAAATGTGCATCTCTCCACAGCACGTACGTTTATCACACCTCTTCCCTCGCCAACCAGATGGACAGTCGCAAACGTCTGGACCAACACACCTGCCGCCATTTATGCACATGGGCTCACACACACCTGGAGAGAGACGGAAGTAGAAATGGAGAAGTGGAGACAAACATTTTACTCGTTTTAAGTTAAGACTGTGGTCATTTGTTAGAGCTGTTACACGTGGAACATAGAGGAGAGCTGACTTTTCTCGCAGCGTCTCCCCGTGTATCCTTGCAGGCAGGAGCACACGTTGTTTCTCATGCAGACGCCACCATTTTTACAAGGAGGACTGCAGATGGCTGGAGGAGAGAGGAGTAAAAAAAATGAAAGTCCTGAAAGATCTGCATATAGTTCCACTGGTTTTCTATGTTCTTGAGCAGACGTGAATAAGTGAAGAGTACCATTCTGACATTGTGCTCCGTAGAAACCGCGAGGGCACTCGCAGACGTTGGGCCGAACACACACACCTCCGTTCAGACACACTGGAGAGCACAGAGCTAGAGGAGGGAGAGAAAACACCAGCAGGGAGTGGTCCGTACACAGTCGCATACTGAAGTATTACAAGCAACAGAAGAAACACAAAAAAGCGCTCACCGGTGTCACAAGAGGGTCCGGTCCAGCCCGGTGGGCACGTGCACTCATCTGGAGACACACAGCGACCTCCGTTGTGACAGTGGCGGCTGCACACCACTAGAACCAATAAAACACAATTACAGCGTTTATGTTCTAAAATAAGACACAGGAATAGGCAGAAAGTGATAATGGCATACACACGTTACGCTTTAAAGCAACATTACACCTGCACACTCACTGGTTTCACACTGAGGGCCCACGAATCCATAAGGACAGGAACAAGTCTGCAGTCCCACACAGGTGCCTCCGTTTTCACAGCGAGACTTGCACAGAGCTGCAGAAATGGGTTTCGTTTACTTACGGTACGTGGAATATGAACACATAAACCTGTGGAGAGCCTTTTTGTATTAGTACACTGAAGTGTGGGTTAGCATGTCTCACCTTCCTGACATGTTTCTCCATGGAAGCCTCTGGGACACTGACACACACCGGGAGCCAGGCAAGCGCCGCCATTGATGCAGTCTGGATCACAGATTGCTGTGAAAATATGAGCAGATAAAAATGTAAAACAACACTAATGTAGTAAAGCTACAATGACATTTAAGCCGAGCTCTTATTTGGTCACCTTTCTGGCAGTCAGAGCCAGTGTAGCCTGGTTTGCAGCGGCACGTATTTGGCGCAGCACACTCCATGTTTCGTCCACACGCGTGTCTACAAACAGCTGAGAACACAGGGAGCAGCGCAGGCGTGTTCAACCTGTAGCTGCATCTCGTGGTAATTGAACAGATATCGAAGGCGTGTTCCTACCTCGACAGGCTCGCCCATCTCCAGTGTATCCTACCGGACACCTCGCACAGCGGAAGCCCCCGTCCAACGCTGGTTCACACTGAACCCCGGGAAAACACGGGCGGTCAGCGCAGGCCGCCTTATGCTTGTCAGCTGTCGTAGCGCTCCGCGGTCCGAGCTGGCTGGAGGTGGCTCTCTGAAGCGGGGAGCTGTACACGGTTGTGAAGGCCAACGCTGGGACCATCGGCGGCATCGCTGGACCTTTGGATGTAGGTTCAGCCTCGTCTCCATCTGCAGAGAACTCCAACTCAGACACCGAGTAGGACAGAGAGCTGAGGGCTGCTGTAAGAGGGAGGGACGGTCTTGAAGGGGTCCAGGGTTTGGCGTGGGAGGCTGGGAGGTTACGCTGAGGCTGGGTTGTGTGTTTGGGCTGCATCACTACAGCAGGTACAGGTGGAGTAACCTGAGGATTTGTGGCACCACTCAGTGACTGTTGGAGAACGAGAAGCCAAAGAAGAACAGACATTCATTAGTTGCAGCAGCCCTTGTACGTATGCTTGGGTTTGGGTTTTATCGTGAGGATGCGCTGCAGAAATGTCTGCCTCACCTGGAAGGCTTTCACATAGGGTGCAGCCGACTCTCTGGAGGCAGTGCTGCTGGTTCGCGTACGCGTCGCTGCGTCCGACGTGAGGTTAGGATTTTGCCGAGCGATGTGAGCATTTGCAGCGACCCGCGTTGTTCTCATAACATCTCTCAGAGTGACACCACCGGCTTCTCTCCTCCCCGTCCCACCTCCCCTCCATGATGCGGAGGCCTGATGATGGAAGCCATTATTTCCATTCGCTGACAAAGGGAGGTGTTTAATACTGGTGGGCAGGCTGGACAAGCTGAGCTGGGGCGGCCTGCTTTTGATCCCGTGTTGGGCTCGGCCAGTCTTGGCTACTGTCTGCTGCTGAGAAAGGTGATTGGAAGCTGAGGAAAGACAAAAAGTCACATGAGTGCAAACATGGCCACGATTTAGTCTCCTGGTTTGAGAAGTGCCAGAGGATAAATGGAGCAGTACAGGACAATGCGCTCATCTGTTTTAACAGAGTAATGGGACAGACTGTGTGTTTGTCTGCTCTAATGAACAAACAAACAAAGTCCAAAGTAATACTGTTCTCAAGAAAATCAAACGCACACTTTAAACCCAATTTACACCATTCCTGCTTGTAACGGGAAACAGCTGGAAACAGTAAAAAGTACATTTATGGAGCTAAAGACAGCGAACAGAGCAAACAGACCACGAATAAAATGAGAGAAAAGTGCAGCATTGCAGTGACTTAAGTTATTCATGTCTTGTTTGGGGGCGACTGACTCATCTGCACAAACACTTTGCTCTGTCTTGTGACTTTCCGGGCAAACATGATACCCAGTAAAGGGATTAGAGCTGGAACCAGACTGTCTCTGCTGGGCTCTGAAGACTTCACCAGTGCAAAAAAAGGTTCAGAAAAATAAAAGTCTTACCACTTAAATTGATTTATCTGCTGCATTAAATAACAAGAAAGACAAAAATTGCATCAAGGAAAACCAAATATGTATAAAAGACATGTTTTTTCTCAGGTCTCTTTCGGCTTGTGAAACACTTCTGGTCTTCGGGTCTGAAGAATCACCTCCTACAATGCGAGCGCTTACCTGCGTCAGCGGTTTTCATGCATATTCGTCCATTGCCGTAAAGGCCAGGAGGGCAGCGGCCGCAGACGTAGCCGACGTGTGGGGGCCTGCGGTTGATGCACTGAACCCCAGGGAAGCAGGGTCTGCTGGCACATGTGGCCGACGCGCTGACAGACTGAACCCGTCTGCCACTTGCCCCCGTTGCGGGCGTCTCGGCGATAGTGTTGCTAATTCTGGGCTGACCAGGCTGCTCTCGGTCCCGTGGATCGGCTGAAGTGTTCTTCACAGCATCTGCATTAGTCCTGGATGTGTTTGGGTTCCTTCCTTGGATTGTACTCAGAGCATCGGACTCAGTTACACGTGGTTCAATTCTTGGAAGTGTCCTCTCTGCTTCACTCCTCGTCCAGCTGGAGCTGCCACTTGGGGCCTTCTGGAACGAGTCTGTCTTCAGTTTGGGTGGTTGAGGCAAAATATCTGGTTCCTTGTAGACAGTCAGGTGAGGGGCAGATGTGGGAGTGATGGCAGCAGGCCGGAGGACTGTATGAAGAAAGACAGGGTAACGTTGAATCGGTTTATATTTTGATGCAACGCTTTCTTCCACTTTGTATTCGATTTCTAGATCACATGCAATGGATTAATAAATGGCTTTATTTTCATTGAAGAATACTGTAGATGCAAGTAACAGAGCTTGGATGGTTCAGGTTCTGCACGATAAAGACTGATCACTGCTCTCAGCCCATCAGCACATTTACAGCAGCAAATGACGCCCGCTGACCTCAGACATGGCAGCGAGGCAACAAACTGAATCTGATTCATCCTGCATCAGTACAGCTAACGTCTCTCCCTTGAGGTCTTGTCTAACCTTGGACTTGAAAGTTATTGAATCTAGTTTTCTTTCCTTTCTCTTGCTTTCTCATAGTTTTTTTAGAGTCTTTATTATTCTGGGAAAATCAAATTTATTTAGATTTGTTGTTTGTTTTGGCGGCGGAATGTCAAACATTAAGGAAACACAAAAATATTTCGCCACCAATCTACTTTTAAAAAGTTCCATAAAAGTGAAAATTACTCACGTTATTTATGCTGTTTGCTTTGTTTAATGCTCTTTAATTACTCACATAACAACAAAAACTATGCAAGAAAACCAAAGCTCAACAGATACTGAAGATGAGTTGTTTGTTTTTTAGAGGTTTTCAACTGAACAGCACAATATTAAGCTTAGGTAGAAGCATGGACAGCGTTCAAGTCCAGTAAGCTGCCACTGAAACGCAAAGTGAGCACACGGTGGGAGGCAGAATCAGTGGACGTCAGCCATCTGGTTTCCATTCAGCAGACGAGTCACATGGCTGCAATGAACGAACCTTCAGCGACACTTAAAATGCAGGAGACGCTACAAAAAAGACAAACGGCTTCCAACAATGATTAAATGTGAGTTGGGAGATGAATAACCGTAGACACCCTCCATGTCTGGACATGGGAAGAATAAAGGCCCTGTTAGAATTTACCAGTATTTATATGTTTGTTACTCAATTTGCTATTATTGCATCACAACTTAAGTTCCTGTAGTGAGAATGAGGATCTATTAACACTTCTGTTTAGAATGAAACTAAACAAAGATGGCATCTGAAAATTATTTAGTTTAACTGGCATTTTTACAGTGTAATTCTACTTTGTATTTGTAGGAACCTTAGGAGTTAAAATGTTCAAATTCATTGCATTTCGTCCTTTGGTTATCATTTGGCCAGATCTCGTGACTGAACACCAGCTTAAGCAAAACAATGGCAGTGGTGGTGAAAGTAGGGAACTCAGGGTCTTATTACTGAACAGAGAATGTTAGTGTACTGGAATGAGTGTAGCCTAACTCACTGTTAACAACAAGCGCACACTTACCGCTACACACGGTTCCATTTCCTACTGTGCCTTTGGGGCATGGGCCACAGCCATAGGACCCAAAGTTATTGAAGCACTGGACCCCTGGGAAACATGGCTTCCTTTCACACTCATTGATGTCTTCCTGGCATGTTACACCTGCCAAATACACACACACACACACACACAGAAGAAAGTGATTCTACCGTTATAACCACGCCAGCGATTTATTCTCTACAGGGGGTTTGAGGACGTTCATCAGCTCTTACCTCTCAGTCCTGCGGGACACTCGCATCGGTACCCAGTGGCCATGTTGATGCACTTCCCAAGCGTGCAAGGAGCTGATGAACATTCATCTGCGTCTCCTTCACAGACTGGGCCTTGCTTCCCTTCAGGACACACACACAAGTATTTCCCGCTGCCTGGAGGGAAGTTGACATCCGTCACACACGCGCCTCCATTCTGACAGCCACACGGCGCCACATCAATCTGTGACACGGGTGCAAGAAGTCACAGCTAAGGTTTATCCTGTTGTTCCTTTGAGGCATGTATCATACTTAACAACCAACTTTTTTTTATCTCTGCTCGTCCCTCTTATTGTCCAACTCTACCTCTACTGTGACAGTGCTTTGGGCGTTGCACTCATCAGACAGCGCGAAGCGGAAGGAGCGGCTCATCGGACGTCCTTCCTCTAGTAGTGATGGGACCTTCCAGATGAGCAGGCCCGCTGGGGAGAGCACGGCCCCCTCTGGGCCGTCCTCTAGCTGGAAGAGAAGCGCAGAGCCCTCAGGGTCGGACGCTGCAAACTGGAAGACAAAGTTCTCCCCGGCAAACGTGCGCAGACCACTTTGAGGTCGGTGGAAGGTGGGAGGTTCATTGACTGGAAAACCAGAAGCAAAATGGAAGTGAGTCTGGCCACCGTATTCATTCCAGGCCTATTGTCTTTATTGGAGAAATGACCAGAGTAGAGATTATGTAACATTCCCCATGACGTCACATGTTTGACACTGTTGCATATTAGGGAGAAAGTGATGCTCACATGCTGTAACATGAACCTGTGTAAGAACTTTTAATGACCAACATTCAGGTTTTATTGTTCGACCATTACAGCCTCCCTTGTTCCGCTCATACGTGGTACGCTGGGTGTAAGTAAGGATGGCTGTCAGTCTGTGCTGCTGTGGAAATCAACCATGTGATTTACCCCCCCCCCCCCCCCCCCCCCCCTTCCCCTCTCTCTCTCAAAGTGGTTAAGCGACAGGTCAGGGCATGCTGGGAAACCTAAACATTTGCTTCTTTGATCTGTCAATGGAGACAAACAGGAAAGCAGTTGGACGCCTGCTACAATGACAGACTACTGCAGCTGCTCCTGTGCTAAAACCATCACATAATAAATATTAGTCATCATTCGAGGGCTGCTAACGATGCAGAAACCATCTACTGTCAGCAGCTGACACAGTTAGTGCTGTCACTGACTATTAATGGCCCAGGTTAGTTATGAGTCCCAAGTACATTGTTGGTTGATGTGCTGTCAAATGGTTGATGCTATTTTGTTGGGTGAGGTAGACAGTAAGGTGTTAATACCTTGGTTCACAGACCAGGTGAATTTTGAGGCATCTGGGTCGCAGAGAAGGCAAGGGCTGCTGGGATTGGAGTTCCCCTCTGCGAAACACATCCCGTCGATGTTACACGTCCGCTCCTGGTCAACGGAAACAGAGTTGAACGGCATCAATTTAAAGTGCTGACATGAGGCAGCTTCCACAAATAACAACATCATAAAGGGTTTAAGCTTCTAAGCATGTGTGTGGTTCTCTCTCTTGGCAGAGAGAAGTGAAGAACAGGAAACAATCTGCTCCACGTGTACTAGTTAATTCAGTTTGGTTTGCTAAGCACAGGACAACCTCTTGGTAGAATGATGGGAATCTACTACCACAGCACATAAACGCGAGTCACAGCTGTCCCTTAAATATAACAGCGGACAGACTCAGGATGTTTTTATCCTTACTTCAACCAAGCACATTTAATTGCTCCACTCAAGACATCAACACGTTTTGTCACGGTAAATACTAATCACAGAGAAAAACACTTGAGTTACCTTTAACTTACAGAGTCCTGAGCGCGACGCCTCGCAGACCTGGCAGACACCATCGTAGATTGTCAACGCCTTCGCCTGGCTGTACTGAGAGCCATCGTTGGCCACCTGGGACAGGAAAGAGAGGAGAGAAATAACACACACAGATTCTGATGAAGCTTTCATGTGCAGACTGATAAGAAAAACAGCTTTACCTTAATTTCCCAGCGTGCATACGGTTTGTCGTCCATCATGAAGTCTTCTGTGTTAATGGCTGTGTTGCTCAGGGTTGGGACAGCACAGTCTAAAGCTTTGGAGCTGAGGAAGGTCGCTTTTGTTCTCTGCCTTTCCCCTGGAACCCAAACTCTATTCATGTACTGAGGAGGCAGATCATCACAGTTTGGAGGAAACATTATTGTCTTTATAGCTCTCAGTCTGAAGTTAAACCTTGCCTTTCCTCACCTTCAGTCTAGTGACGTGGCAGCTCAGGTCCCGAGAGTTGATGAACCCAAGGCCGAAGACCCGAATGCTGCGGCAGTCGCTAGCTCGAATGTCACATAGGCCACCGTTCTCCAAGTCTGTCAGCTCTACCGGTTGGCCTATAGGAGGAGACGTTCACAGGAAATCTGGTCAGAGCTAAAAGGTTGAGCTCACCAGAGGCAGGTTTATGTACAGTACTCACTGATGGCCAGGCTGCAGTCATAGAAGCTGTAGCCGGGAAAACACCGGCAGCCCCATTCTGTGCACTTTCCATTTCCATTGCAAAAGTTAGGGCATCGCAGTGCTGACATCACTTCACCAGGTGCCAACTCCAAGGCCCGCTGGGTCCTGTTTTCTAACAGTCTCCTCTCGCACTCGTTCTCCAGGTGTGGCAGCAAGGCTTCCTCCCAGGTCAGGTCGTCTTTGAGCTGCAGGTCCAGGATGCAGAGATCAACTGTCTCATCCAGGCGACGTCCCAAAAGCCCGTGGCACACGGTGCCAACAGTGGAGTTGAACAAAGCTAGTTGGCATAACTCCAGAGCTTTGGCTGAGGTTAACCCACTTGGCGTGGGCCAATGAGGTTGCACCTCTGGCCGGGCTTTTTCCAGGTGATCCTCAGGAAAGAAGTAAGCAAACTTCTCCAGATTAGCTTCGCTAAGTCTCCGAGCACCGAAGACAGGCTGGAACTGAGACGATACCTGCCTGCTCAGTCTTTTAACAGAAAGCAGGTGCTCCTCCCTGAACTCACTGATGAGTTCATGGCTACTGTCACTGTGGTGATAAGTCTCGCTGGGAAAGTGAGGGTGCCCCCTCTCCAGAGGATGACTGTCAAAGGCAGACATATCCATGAAGCTTTCTTCTTGGTTCAGACTCTTGATGTGTTCCAGTGTCGTGTCCACAAAGGGAAACGCTGATGTATAATCCACGTTGTGGTATGCTACGCAAGCAGAGTGAGCAGAAGAACGATACAGGTTCTCCATCCCTGTGCCAGGGTGATGGGGAGTGCTGCACAGACAGAAAGGCCTCCTGACCTCCTGCGTCATCCCAGGAGGTGTCTTGTCAAATAAACTCTCGCCAGGCGATATCCTACCACACACAAAATAGTCCCGAAACCACTCAAACACAAAGCTTTGTGGAAACGTGAAACAATCTAATTTTTACACCCAAATACATGTAAATGTTTAGTTGCATCATTCCTGACCTCCAGCCGTCTATGAAACGGTCCAGGTCAGTGGGGCCATAGAAGCTTCCGTCGGGGCCGTGGAAATCGTTGTTACCATTGCGGTCGAAAGTGCCGCAGAGGCCTTGAGTGTTGCTGTAGTCAACACTGGGAGCCCGCACGGACAAGCTCATTCCCCAGTCGCCAACGTCGGCCCGAACAAAGGCCCCGGAGGGAAACATCAGCTACAAGAGGAGAGTTACATCCAGGAGCTCATTAGCATAAACTCCCCACGCATTCTGTGCATTTAAACTCATCATGCCTCACGCAACTGACTGCCTGTTATTAAATGATACGTACGGTGACCTTCTTCCCCTGGTGGGACTCCAGCACCCGGACCCGAATGCCCTCGTGATCACCAAGGCTCTTCAGGGTAAGCTGGGGCCTGGTTTCTTGCCGCTGTCCGTTGCACATGTCAAAGACACCGACCTCGTTTCCCTCTCGCACTGCAACGCCGCAGTTGCAGGCCACGGCGTAGTGTCGGCTGCCACAGTCCCACTGGCGAGAATGGACCTCAAATTCTCTCACGAGGCTCCGGTAAAGGACAAAGGTCCCGGTTTGGTGATTTTCATATCGCCTACACACAGCGGATCAACAGTCAGGTCATCTGGAATGACTTTGTATCATTAAGAATACATTAGGTGTTAAATTACCTGCCATCCAGCGTAATGACGTGGGGGTCAGTCAGAGAGTAGCAGACTGAAGTGGGAACATCCTGGACAGTGACCTGAGGGCAGAGGTCAGGGGACCAAAGATTAGAGCAGCTCCATCCTCCAACCACGCTGCTTTGAAGTTTTCACTAAACACAGATGAGGAAACTTGCAACTGGCCTCTCAGAGACACAAAATGCTGTCTTACACAAAGTAATAGGCTGTGTGGATAATAATGACCTCAGACATGCCAAACCATCAAACACTTCACCTCAACACCCACCCTCCCTGCACTGAACCACTGTGTGTATCTCTAAACAGTATTACAGACAAACACTGTAATTACAGCCATCTTCCTAATACTGTCTAATTAAAGTAATACTGAGATAATTATATCACTCTGTTGGTTGTCTTTATTCTTTATTGAGTCATGAACACTGGTGCCTTTTTATGAAATTCGGGCTCCTGGAATCCCTAAATGCCACTGGATCCTCTGGGACCCTTGGGCATCTTCAAGTCTAGGAACCTGGACTCCGGTATTAAAAAACTACGCACACAATAACCTTATATCCAAACAGACTAATGGGACAAACAGACAACACCATCCCTGCTTACATCAGCACGAAGGACTTGTAACACTCAAAACATACTTAGATCTATGAATATTTCCTTAAAGTCTATGGCTTAGGCTTCCAACCTGTGATCAGGATCAAGATCTCTATGTTCATCATTCTCATCATTCAAGTTTCTTTTCCTGATGCAAGAACCTTTACGTCATCATATGCCTGGAATCCTTGATAAGATAAGTAAAGAATATTTTCTAGCCTAAATTAATGTGATGTCTATGCCAATGTGACATTGTGTAGACCTTGACATCAGCTTTCTCTATGTTTATGACTTGGTGCTTAGAGTTACTTTACTTTAACTCACTTTAAGGGATGTTGGGACGTAGCTTTTCCAAAGCTGTGGTGCAGAGGGTGCAGGCAGAGCACCCACTAAGCTCGGACGATTGCCGTCGCGTGTGAAATCAGTGACGGCGGTGACGAACAGCGTGGCTCGGCCACAGCTGCCGCCGCTGCAGGCGTTCGGCTGGAGCTCCACCCGGCAAGTGGACAGCGCCACGTTTGAAGCCTCGCGTTCTAGGCCGTCTGTGGACGTCAACACAACGGCAAGTCAGCGCTAACAGACAGCACACAGCTGCCTGCACAGCTGTAATAAAGTCGTCCTTTGATGACAAATGCTTGAGCTTTGGTTGTAAGTCAGAGCACAACAGGAGAAAAACTCAGGTCAACAAGTGAGACTGAAAAACGCTGCAGTGGTAATTGAATTTAATGAACCAAAGCTTTTCTGGTGGTGTGTGATGAGGTGTGAAACAGTTCAATTAAAGCAATATTAAGTCTTAAAGGATAATCAATAAATAAACTGAACGAGATTAAACCCAGTTTAATCCACATTTACAATGTAACAAAATGAAATGAAATTGCAGGATAGTCGAACTGTGAGTTACAATACAGGGGATTTCGTGGGTTTTCACCAGTCTGACCTGGTTCGTGGACGCTCAGATCCAGAGGAAGCCCACACTGGTACCTGTGGTTGGGCTGGAAGCAGGGGATGGGCACCGTGCTGTGTATGGTTACCATGTGCTCCTTACTGTTCTCTGCTATGTGGAGCAAGTCTGGAGAAAACTGAAGAACAATTGAATAACAATTAACTTTTGATAGCTTTGATCAGACAAGGTTCTTCTTCCCGGTTTGTCCCAGTTTGCATAATGAATCTAAAACATCTTGACATGCATCATAACCATGTATTATTACCTTCAGTCCAGCAAAGAAACTCTCACTTTCTTTAGGAGCAGACTTAGCTTGACTGGAGTTGACAGTGAAAGTTGACACACTACAGGAGAACTGCGGAGAAAGATCACGAAAAAAAAATCACACCTTTATCAGTGTTTTGGTCTTGAAACAACAGCCTCTCAAGCACAGCTCAGCTCTGCTTTATTTAAGTTTCAGACCCGTTTTTCCCCATGTGGACCACAGGACAGCACTGCTCTGATCTCTGGGTTAGAGAAACGTTGGTGACTTTTGACCCAACTCCGCTGCATTATCAGCATGTGTTGAAGACAGGATCTGTGAGTGAGCCCAGCCCACTTTCCAGACCTCACTAATACAGGCCTGGTGGCAAGTAGGGCTGTGCAGTCCACAGCTGGGCGACAGTGACCTCAGTGACCTCAATAGAACCACGGTAAAAATCTAATAACGTAATGCTTTCTGGCATAAAACAACTTCTCAAGGAAACGAGTGCCGTCAGCTTCCTCTGAGCTGTTGCTGTCGACAACGATGACTACATCTGACTGCTGACATGCATGTGTAATCTGTGGCCATGTGAGACGGGATAACACATTAAAAACGTGTATCCGAGCATCCACAAAGCGCTGTGCAAGGAAAAACACAGCCAGCTGTTTAGCATTATCATTACAATTAGGACAAAATCTGTTTGGGAGCAATGACTGATCTTTTTTCTCAGGACAACGGAAATGTTACTGCAAAATCTTGCATTAAAAGAGAAGCAGACTGCCTGCGTAAAACACCACAAGGCGTCTGCGTCCGTCCAGGTAAAACTAGTTTCTCACTCGGTCTGAATGGAGAGGTCTAAATGAAAGCATGTGGTGGACGGCTTTCCCAGCCTGCAACTGATTTAACTTCCCCACCCTCCCCTTGCCTTCCCATAACGGGATATGATAACAGATCTCCGTGTTCTTCGTGAGACTGAACCCAGGCAGAGCCTCTTCAGGCCTGATCCGCGGCTTACGTCGCCCGCCGCAAACCCCGCACATGTGCTTTCACGGCACGGTCTGGCAGGGATTACCGTTTCTCCGAGCCGGAAGTGAACGCCATCCATCTCCACTAGACTGAAGGGCTTCAGTGTGGATTCCTGCCTGATCTCGGCCTTCATGCTGTGTCCGATGTATCTGGCCCAAACCACCTGGAAGCCCAGTGGTTGGCTCCACGGAGGCGGGATGAAGGAACACCTCAGGTGGACGCTGTGGCCAATCAGCTCTGGGGTGATGACCGGCTTTGTCGGCAGGGATGGGGCTGCGGCTACAAACGCAGTTAGACGGTGAATAACAAAAACAACGACTTACGTGCAATGTGAGCGAAAAGGTCAAATCTCATCTCACACCTTTGCACTGGTTGTTGACTTCCACTTCGCCTGGTGGACAAACTCTTGATCCCAAACTGGCAGCTGAAACATCACATTCATCCCATGTCATCCCAGTATTATTCTATACACGACAATGTTGCTATAATGTAACAGCGTACAGTAACATGCAACCATTGCCGTGTGCTAAACCCACAACGCTGACCAGTCAGACGCGATCACCTTTAGCACAATATCCCATGCACCCTTGCGTGGGCTGCAGGTGGTAGAGCAGGAACTCGCCACAGTTGCGCACCGCGATGGGGATGCGGAAGAGGCAGCAGTCCTTGGTGCTGCCGTGGAAGAACTGCCAGGTGGCACAGGCGGAGAGCTGGCGCACCTCGCCGGGTCGCGGCAGGGAGGTGCCCTTCAACGACAGCCACACCGGAGCCTGCGTGCCACAGCGGTTCATCTGCAGGGGAGCATGGATAGAAACAGTTATTATCCATAGCGAGCGGGTTATTATACCACATGGTGCTGATTATGTCAATTTTCTGGATGCTGGGTTATTGCACACACAGAGGAAGTTGGAGGATGATTCCACTTTGATGTGAGATGTTTTTGATGATCAATTCAATTCAATGTTAGTGGATGGAATAGATAGAAAACCAGAGGAGCTCAGTGAATGAAGGAGGTTCCAGCATCTAAGCCTGTAGCAGCTGAACTAAGAGATGGATCAGAGGAACCAGAACCATCTGGAACCATCAGCTTTGTCAGAAAGGAAGGTTTCAGCCTAGTTTTAAAGCAGAGAGGGCGTCTGCTGCTAGAACCTGAACTGGAAGCTGGTTCCACATAGAGGAGCTTGGAGCTAAAGGCTGAATTAACTGGAGGCTTTTAAAGAGTCATTGGTTCAAACTATGAGCAGGGAGACACAGTCGTCCAGCCTGGAGGAACTAATGCAGGGATTCATGTTTCAGCATCACCCTGTGACACGATGCTCCTCATTTTACATTCTTTACATGGAGGTAGGTGGTTCTAGAGATTTCTTTAATATATGATTATGTTATAGTTGCCCACTACAATGACTTTGGTAAGAACTAAATCAGAGAGAAATTCTGGAAATTCAATGAGGAACGCTAGACGATACAGAACACAACTGGTTTCTGGGTTTTCCAGTTTGGGTGAGAAAGGCTCAGAGTGAGGTTCTTACAGGAATAATATCTATGTTTAGGTCTAGGAGTAATTAATAAGTCTGAGTTATAGCTGCTGCTACTCCTTCACCTTCTAAGAACATGATAGTTGATGTGACTTGTTGTAATTCAGATTAACGTATTCATCCTGCAGCAGGTTTCAGTGAGGCTAAACAAATGTATATGGTCACTTATTAAGTCATTTATTAACAGGGATCTGATATTTAATAGTCCTAATTTATTTTATGGTTACTTGTAACTTTTATTGTTTTATTGTATAAGAGGAGTCGTTTTTATTTCTATTAAATGCTTACGGTGGTTGAAGAGCAGACACAAGTCAAACAGAACAAGAACAAACAGTAGATCAAGTGCAACAAATGAAAACTATGTGACCTCCACGCAGGCGGTCGGCATCTCTGCCGCCTTGTTGTTGATCTTGAATCTGTACCAGCCTGGCAGCAGCGAGTGGTCGCAGATCAGGTCCTGGATGGCGGTGTTCTGGATCTCTGAGGAGTCGAAGTCGACGCTGCGATTAGGGTTGCGCAGAGTCCGATGGCCTCCTGGGGAACACTCTGGGGCTGAGAACATGAACGATAAGAAGGCACCAAACTGTGAACTCACGGTGGTTCAGCTGAAGGAGCCAGAGCGATCAAGACAAGAAGAAAAGCTCATCTTCACGTTGACATTTACATGTAAACACATTTATTTTAAAGAGAGGGTGATACTAGTAGCAGTTGTATGTATAAAGTAAATTATAAATGATTTCCCAGGCCTGGAACCCTCCTCTGACTTCCCAGATCTGTCTACTTAATGTAGAGGAAATGAAACCCAGAGAATGACACAGTCAGGCTGTGTTAGACCAAACAAAAGCAACACAAGCAACTCGTGGGAAGCAGCAGAACAAACGCAACGTCCTTGGCCTGACTCTGTCGTGATCCCTGGTCTGGCTTGCTCTGTTACACTGTCTCCCTCACTCTCACTCCAGCCACGCCCCTTATCTCTGGCCACTCCCCCCTCTGACGTCCATTGCCTGTGAACTGTTTTCACCTGTGCCTTCCCCTCTGGCCTGTGGACGTTGTGCTTGACATCCAGTTAACCTAAGACCTAAGTCTGCTTGAACCAGACTTAGACTCATTTCTAGAAGTCAAGACAATTACTGAATCGAGTATTTCCAGTATTTGTGGAATGAGCAAGAAGACGAATGAAAAGTTGACTGTCCTCACTGAGCTCTATTTATTTTTATACACAGCAAATTAGACCAATAAAAAGAAGGCAAGGTTGTTTTTGAATCAGTGTTGAAGAGGTAAGCAGGGGGAATCATTTCCCTGTAAATAACTCCTGCCTCTCTACGCCCACCTCCAGGAAGGGACACTCAGTCCAAGGCATGATGAGCCTCTCAACACCATCTGCAGCTGGAAGCTTGAGCGTCTTGGGAAATGATTTGAGAAGAAGCCTGAAGCTCTATGAAACAGGTCAACGTCGTCAACTGAGGCAGTTTTAATGGCTCTAAACACAAAGAACAAATCGCTCTTTCACTTCCAGAGCACAAACCTTTTTCCCTGTTTGACTGCGGTGGCTGAGTAAAGCCGTGTCAGGGAAAACAAACATTCAGGGTATTTAGGATGTCTTGAGCCTCGAATGGGCAGGTCCAAGTGAAAGCCAGGGATCCCAAGCCTAAACATGGTTTTACAGGCTGGCTTTCGTGTTGACAGCCCTTTTAAAGCAAATGCTGTTGTTTACATCACTGCTCAACTGTATGTACACGTCGTCTGGAAGCTCCCAGATAGGAGCTGAGGTCACAGGTTGTCCAAACAGCCGTGTCTTTAGGGGGGAGGACAACCAGCAAGACTGCTGCCTAAACTGCTCCAATTGGCATCTTAATGAGTGCACAGAGCAGGAGGGGGAGGAGGCTAATGAAGTAGCCCCCCAGGCAAAAGCAGATCCCACTAGAAAGGGAGGCCCTCACTAGCCCAGATGTTCAGGGACTGCTGGGAATTCTCCAGTTTCTTGGGGAAGCAGATTAATTTGCGAGAGTGTGGTGTTAACATAACTGAGGTTATAGGTCTGTTTCCCAGCGGACTCGTCGCCACGCAAACGTACGGAGACATTCTCTGTACGTTTGTGTGGCTCCTTGGCACAATCAAACTGTCCAGTGATGAGTAGATATAGGGTTTCAGGCTCCATAGCTTTTGCCTTAAGCTTTGTTCTTCACTAGGTGGAAAATCTGCTTTTACTGTATATCACTGACCTGACCCACCTTTGGGTGAGGTAGCGTCCTAACAGCGATGAACAACGCTTTCATCAGTACCACTGCAGACTGAACCCATGGAGCATTGACCTGATTCCCTCCAGAGACTTTCTGTGGGTCAGGCGACTGCGACAACCTCTTCTGAATCATCCATGGCCTTGGTGGACACTGATGAATCCACGCTCTACGTTTCCAGTGGTAGAGGACTGTGAAAGACTGTGACCTTTTCTCTTTATGTGTGTTTTTAACACACAGCCAATCATGATATTTAACCAACTAAAATATATTAAAAGGAATTAGTTACATTTTGTGGTGAAATGGAGACGTTACTGGCCTCGTTTCACATTTTGCCAATAAACCTAATTTGAAATGGTGGCTGGGTAACTTTGAGTTCAGCTGTTTATTGGTTGCTACAGCTTAGCAACTCCAAAAAGAGAATAGCATTCAGTGGATTTGACTAATGTCTGGTTGAGCAAAAGACTTTTCATTGATGGCTTCCACCAAAAGTATTTTAATACCTGAGGAAGGATTAAGGAAACGTACCTCAGCTTAAATGGATTTCAGTAACACAAACCTGCTTAAGCCTTTGTCTTTGTGTTCGAGTTCCCGTGGTCTCCTGTTGGAGAATGTGTTTTGGCTCAGAACAGCCTTGTGTTTGTCTTATGTTTATTGTATGACACTCTGACTCAAGGTTTATGATCACAAGCTTTGATCTGGTGTCAGACACCCTGGAGACAAAGACATCTGCAAGATGGAGAACAGTGTGAAGGCACCGAGGCAGCAGCCAAGAGCAGATCGAGTTTAATGTGAAATTTAGGGTCCGTTTGACACTTGGGTCAGTTTTGAGCCTACATGTCTCACAGCTCCGTTTTATAATCCAGTTTGAATTACTTGTATTTTTTGAGTCACGTGTAAAAACGTTTAGAATAGTAAATAAAACTTCCTTTCAGTCCTTCAGAGTCAGATCAGATGGACTGAAATCTGCTATTATTATTATTATAACTGTTATTGTGTGGCTGTAATATTTAGTTTTTCCTTAAGTGAAATGCTTAGTGTGCTATGTCTGTGTCGGGCTGCTGTGTCCAGTCCGCCTAACCTCTGGACCTCTGGAGTGATGAAGCTGCACAGACAGATTCTCAGATCTGCGTAATGTTTCACAAACCAAGAGCTTTTATTTCTGCATTTCTTGTAAGTAAAGTATGTAAAAGGTAAAGGAGCTGTGGTTTATTTAGCGTCGAGTGCACAAAGGTTGCAAAACAACAAGATGAACCAGTAACACATTAATTACAGACATGTTCTGTTTACGCACCTTGTTGCGCGAACGCTCCTAATTCCACGAACCACAGCAGCGCGACGCGTAAATATCCAGGGAACAAGAGGCGCGACGCAGCAAATGCGTAACAGTCCATGACTGCGCTTAGAGAAATGCTGTGAGATGGATCCAATCGTCAGGTCCCATTGAAGTTTGAAAAAACGCGGAGATGGCGGCACCGACCGAGCTTAACACTTGGAGAAGAGAGGCTGAGACTGACGCACGGCTCGCAGGAGAGTGCGGCTCGTCTGACCGGAGAGAACAAGATGACAAAGGAAGACGAGGAGGGAGGAGGCAATAAACCCAGTGTGAGGTCCGCTCCTGTAGGTGGGTTCTCTGTTGTCTCCAAACTAGTCTCCAAACGAACCACGTGGATACAGATCAATAAATGACCCACCCGTCCAGGTTGGAGGACTTTTTAGATCATTCAGCACATGCGTCATATTTCCAACCAAACAAACTTTTCGCGTGGAACCTTTCAGAAGTATTTCATACATTTTCTAAATATTTACAAAAAATATACAAAGTATAATAAATAAAGATGTACGTGTAATACTGACAGATAAAGCATTTGGACGACAGACTGTACTTGTTAGTACACTTGCGCATCACAGCATGTGAGCAGCTGCAGAGGAAGTGACAGCAGCCAGATCTTACTGAGAGAGACAGAAGAAGCTGAAAACAACCAGCAGCAGTGCAGGACATGTGCATAAAATACATAAAGGTGTAAAACACGTTTTATAGTAACCTATAAAAACGGACAGAAGGTCATTGGGGCAAAATGAATGTATTCTGGCTTTAAACCTTCCTATTTATATATCACCTACTTCATTATCCCTTCATGTGACTGAGAACCGTTCGTGACAGATGATTTCCCACCAGACAGAGCTGGAACAGAGCAGGTCGGCCTTCTGCGCGTAGAATAAATATCACGTGCTGGAGACAACAGAGACAAGAAGACATACCTTTCCACCAAATAAAAGGCCTGACAGCAGCACCAGCTGTTGTGAAGCCACCACCTTTTCATTCGCACTTCACCTTCTGGTTTTTAATCATTTGTTTTACGATTTGGACGTTTGCATTGGTTTTGATTCAATGCATAACATTTCTCAGCACGTACTGACGCCTCCACTTCATCAAGGGATGATTTCATCGCCTTGTCTCTTAATGATCGTAGAGCGAAGCTGAGGAAAGAAAGAGAGAAGAAACAACTGAAAACAAAGGCCTGAAGGTCAACCTGGGACCAGGTCAGTAGGTGGCAGTCGTCTGAGTCTACAAATAAACTGTCACTACCGCAAAAACACGACAGTAGTGATGATACTGGATATTCTAGCACAAAACTAAATAATGATTCACACAATAATAAAAAAAACATCAAATGCTCGGTCCATTAAGAAGACTTGTTCGACTGCAACACCACGTGACTCAAGCCCCTCAGAGCCCGCCTCACTTACCTGATGTGTCCAATCAGACCGTCCATGAGTGAACGTTATTGGCTGACTTCTGAGTGACCTCTGTGAACAGGAGCAGCACATACAGAGAGAAACAATACCAGGCTGAGCGGGGCCTCCGTCAAAGCAGCCTTTAAAGCACAAGACAGTTTCACTTCGCAACATTTAGTGGATGGGACAGTTCATGTGTGAGTGTGCAATCAGCGAAGTGTCTAAGTGATCACAAGTTTCAAATTAAAAAGCATGAAAAAGTACGTGATGCTTTCAAATGTTCTTGCCGTTGTAAATATACATTTATTTGCATGCACTGACTACTGTGCATGTCTGGTTCTGCACTTTGTGATTCTGTTATTAGGTTCATTTGCGTTTCAGCAGCGGTGTCATAGGGCTGGTGATGTCATCTCTGATCACCTGTCCTCTGCATTTATTTCATCAGGCCGTTGCCACATCTGACCTCTCCTCCATCCTACATCCTTCACGGCAGCGGTGGTGGTGGTGGTTCTTTGGTGGAACGTCTGTATGGGTGAGAAAACGTTGTCTGCAACACTGTTTAATGCCCTGGGAAGCGACGAGCGAGGGGGCGTTTCAGTCCTGCCCCCTGAGCGCTTCCAGATGTCACATATACCCTCGGACGGTGAAAAACAAGGGAGGGAAATACAAGAGGCACGTCAGCAGCTACGGTGCCCCGAAACATCTTGCAGCCATATTGTTTGTGCTGTCATTAAAAACATCATTTTGAACATGTCTGCAGGCGAAGCTTTTCCGAAACCTGTTCAAAGCACTGTGGGCAGTCGACGTGCTGTACGCTTAATTATAAACGAGGCTCTCTGACGCCTGGCTCGTCTCTCATACTGTGGATGAGTGAGAATGAGGTGGATTTGGGCTTTTACGCTGTGTCATCTTTGATCGTGAGACAAACAGAAAGTTGTCACTGAAACAATGTCAATTTAAAACCAGGAGGAAGTTGGTTTATTAAAACCATCACGCTTTCACTGCAGTAACTGGTTCTGACTAGATTAGATCCCTGTTGTCAGTGTTAAGTTGAGCTTTGAGGAGACATAGTGAAGACAATAAAAGTATGGAACACAACAAACAACAATAAACAAATTAAAAAAATTACTTTTTAGCCACAGATTGAGCTTCATGAGAAATGTCTTTAAGCAGCACTTCACAGACACAAGAGTAGTGTAAAGTCTTCTTACATGGACATTATAGGTGATAAAGTTGAGTAAAACTCATTCAGTAAAAACATTTTAGACATATTTATTCATTTCATGTTTGATCAGTTTTTATTGTGTAAAATGTGCCTGTAATACAACATGTTATGTCTACATAATAAAACTTAAATGGATTATGCACATAGAATCCTTAAGTATTTTTATTGGCCGTCATAGTAGAGTTTTGCTTCCATCTAGTGGCCAAGTAATGTAAATGATGCTTGGAGTGAAAAAGTTTCATGTTAGGCATCAAAGTGGGCTTTTGTACTGCATTTCTACTTCTGCCTTCAAAATAAAGTCTGAAAGAAATGAGATTCTCTCGCTTTCATGAATAAGCCTCTGGCCTCTGCCAGATAAATGAAACTAACTAACATTAACTCTCTTAGAGCATTATAACGAAACTAGACCAAAAATCTGAACAAAAGGTCAAATGCTACTTATTCTACAACACTTTCTCTACATTCTAACATGTAGAAATGTTTCACATGATGATAATATTTTTATTCGCAAACTCAGGCTTACTCTCAATTACACAATACTGAGTGACTTTGAACGGTGCTGCTACTTTCACTGACTGCAGTAAATGTTACATCATTTTGCTCTAGTACAAGTATGTGTTCACAAACTCACGTATATTGTCAATAAGTCATTTATTCAAATATGTGATATGACAAGAACATGTTGATGCATCTGTAAATTAAACCTTGTGCCAGTTTGTGTTTTTCATAGGACACTGCCCCCGTTGCCCTGGTTTCCGGGTTCGTGGTAACTTATTACTCACAGCAGCGGTTTTGAACCCATCGCTCTGTAGCATCTTCTGATCCGCACTGAACTCGAGCTGTCTGTCCTCAGTATGTGTTGAATTTTACACCATGTGTATTTTCACAGATGAAAGTGAAACTGCAGAAACAGAGAACTTCCTCCTGCTTGTCTGTTACAAAGGAGGAACATTAAATGTCAGGAGTTAATCACATGGGGACTAATAACAGACATGCTCTGCTCAGGTTTTATCTCAGGCTGGAGGTCGACTCAGTAGAACAATAATTAACCCGAGGCTGAGCGCAGAGAGGGTTAAAGGGCATTTTCATCACATTCACTGTCTACTGTCTGGGGAGAGGAAGCGCGTCTGCAGACCAGCTGATACTACAGTGAGTTACATTACATGACGAGCCACGCTGCTGATCTAGCAAACCAAGGCTGATTTTAGCATCGAAATGAAATGATCACTGTCAGTGTTGCTATGCATGCGACAATGTAAAAGCCGACGTTAGCGGAGCAACGTCAAAGACAAACTGAGCTTGAGAGATTGTAAGTTGTACAGACGGACTCTACGTTTTAAAATGTTTTTAAAGTAGAAGACATAGAAATCGCTGTGATAAAAACACGTTTGTACTTGAATGTACAGTTGCAGTATGTTGCTGAAACTCAAGCACACGTCTCTTTCTTCCCCAAAAGCTGTGCTGTACTGTAGGAAAACATGGAAGGTTAGAACTCATCAGAGCCTGGAGGCGTCTGTGGCAGCTCCGGGTTTTAGCCATGGCTGTGGCAGCTAAACTTACATTATCACCCTCAAGGCAGACTTAAAACAAAAAGAGTCTGCAGGTGTCAGAAAGGCTGATCCGTGGGGATTGTTAGTGACTCGTAATAGAAGAAAATTACCTTATCTTAAATTTATTAGATCTTCAAAAACTAGGTTCATGCGATTCAAGGACCTGAAAGAAATTTGGTGGCAAGGAAAGATTAAAAGTGATAAACACAATTAGAAAGATTAGATCAGATTTCTCTCAAACCGGTAGAATTGATACAAGGAGGCAAACTGGTGTTTTTATAACAGACGTGTGCCACACTTCCTCCTCCTTTGCAGGCCAGCAGCCTTCTAAGCACATTACTTCTTCAGCAATGGACCAGTTTGTTGGTTCGGCTCCGAGAGACACTTTGGAGCAAGTCTCAGCCTTGTTGGGCTGCTGTCCAACTTCTGCAGAACTGGCTTTGTACCTGGACAAACACGACAACCTACGACATCTCCGAGACAGATTCCTGGTGCCCAAAATTGCAGATTTACCTACATGTAAGCTAGTGGGCAATATTTGATAGAAGCAGAGAATTGTGCGTTAGAAGCCATGTGTCACAGGGATCTGTTGATGTTTGTGCAGCTGATCTGTCGCTGGCTGACGGCACCAAGGACTGCATCTACTTTGTGGGAAACTCGTTGGGACTTCAGCCCAAAATGGCCAAGAAGTACCTGGACGAGGAGCTGGAAAAGTGGGCCAAGACGTGGGTTCCCTCATTTAGTTCACAGGGGTTAAAATGATTACGAGCTCACATATCACAATATAAACTTCTTTTCTAGGGGCGTTCATGGTCACACGGAAGGCTCTCGACCTTGGGCATGGGCTGAAAACAACATAGAGGACCTCATGGCTAATGTTGTTGGTCAGACACATGAATTTTGACACCATAGCTACTGTTGTTGATGAGCCTGTGGTCTTGCTGCATTATCACACAGTTCATTCTGACTCCATATTAAAGAAGAAAAGAAAGAAAACAAAATGAGACTAAGTCCTTGAGCAAGTTTCCGTTAATAACACTGATAAATGAAGTGAGAACACGATTGTGGATTTGTTTTGTTTCTCACAGGCGCTAAATCTGGAGAAGTGGCTTTGATGAATGGTCTGACTGTTAATTTACATCTTCTCCTGGTAAGACATTTTCCTAACTTGTTACATGTGAGATTCCCTACCTGAAAAATAGACTTTGATGAAAAACAAGTCTAATGGTACGTTATCTCATTATTCTGCAGCTTTCCTTCTACAAACCAACGGCAACTCGGCACAAGATCCTTTTAGAAGACAAAGCCTTTCCTTCAGATCACGTGAGTAAAAATACACAGCAGTTTTCAGAGGCTTGTTGTGTGGGAAGAAAAAGAAACGCTAACCATACATGGTTGCTGAATCGGACTCCAGTGTTTTTACATGTGCATTGTGTCTAGATTGTCTTTGTAGCGTCTCCTGATCTGCTCTGAACTCGTGTCTTCCGTCCCCAGTACGCTGTCGAGTCTCAGATCCGGCTCCGGGGACTGGACCCTAAGAAAAGCATGTTGCTGCTGTCGCCCAGATCAGTACGTGCACCGGTGTTTGAGCTGAGCTGCTGCTGAAGCCAAGCAAAAACTCACAGATAAGTAAACGTTGTGTCCGATCAGGGAGAAGAGACCCTGAGGACGGAGGACATTCTGGACGTCATCGAGAAAGAGGGCGAGTCCATCGCTGTGGTGATGTTCAGTGGCGTTCAGTACTACACGGGCCAGCTGTTCAACATGGAAGCCATCACTGTGGCTGGCCACAAGAAGGTGAAAGCAGAGAAATGATTGTGTTATTATTTATTGCAATGAATTCCTTTCAACTGTAAGTAAACTCTTTCAGAGTCAATTTGACCCATCATTGTAAAAGAAGTAATAATGGTTAACAGGCTTATTAACAGCAGTCTGGCCTGTCTGCCAGGGCTGCTACGTTGGTTTCGACTGCGCCCACGCGGCGGGAAACGCAGAGCTCTGCCTGCATGACTGGGGAGTGGACTTCGCCTGCTGGTGCTCCTACAAGGTCGGCTTCACCGGGAACTATAACTGCTCCACGTCCGGCTGAGTTTGTGTGTGACGATGGCCTGTTTCGTTTCCTAGTATTTAAATTCAGGGGCTGGTGGCATAGCTGGAGCGTTTATCCATGACAAACACAAACACACCATCAAACCAGCGTGAGTGCAGATTTTACTAGCGATAAATATTATTTGATATATTGTTAAAAGTGTTGTTTTTTTGTTGTTACGCCACCTGCAGGTTGTTGGGATGGTGGGGACATGACCTGAAAACACGATTCCAGATGAGTAACGGTACTAAACTGTGTATATGACACACAAAGTCTTTATAACATACGTTAAAATGATTTCCATAGTCTCGTGGCACCGCTGGATGTTACTCCTGCTGCGCCTTGAACCAGGCGTGTGTGTGTTTTGTTTCGTCTGTCTTCAGAGATGGAGCTGCAGCCTGGCGTGAGCGGGTTCCGTCTGTCAAACCAGCCCATCCTGCTGGTCTGCCCTCTTCAGGCCAGTTTAGAGGTACTGCAGGTCACGACCAACGTCAAAACTCAGTCCTTTCATTAAGCGGCACAGCAAATGCCATAAAGTTGCTTATTTGCCCTCTGTTTCTCCAGGTGTTTAACATGACGCGCATGCAGGACCTACGCAGGAAGTCCCTTCTGCTGACGGGTTACCTGGAGTATCTGATCCAGCATTACTACACCGAGGACCCCGCTCAGCCAGACAAACCCCGCGTTCGTGTCATCACGCCGTCCGACCCCCGGCAGAGGGGCTGCCAGCTTTCACTCTGCTTCTCTGTCCCCATACGAAAGGTCTTCAATGAGCTGGAGAAAAGGGGAGTCGCTGTGAGTACGCTGTGCATCACCTTTACTTCCCCCTCGGGTTGGTATCGCTGACCTTCCTCTGTTCCTCAGTGTGACATGAGGGAACCCAGCGTGCTGCGAGTCGCCCCTGTGCCACTTTACAACTCCTTCAGTGACGTTCACCGCTTCATAGAGACGCTGGGACTGGCCCTGATTGCATCCAGACAATGATCGAAGACGAGACTGTTTACGTTGATGACCTCAGATCCACGGACTGCTGCCACCTTAGGTTACAGCTTTAGCCATGGCTCAAAAGTGGGTTGTCAGTAGGTCACCACAACCTTACATGAAACAGTGGCTGAATCTTTCACTACATTAATTAACTGATCAAAAGCAGAGTAGCACAGAAATGAAGGACGGATAATTGCTTCTAATTCATGTGTTACAAACAAGTGTCTTAACAGGCTCAGCCAAACGCCTTCAAAATGGCAGCCTGATGCACAAGACGTACAGAGAGAGGAGTGTTTAATAAAACCAAATAAATGACAAGCAGGTAGGACATAAACAGCAATAACAGAATACCTGCAAACTGAAAACCACTGGGACAAGACACATTTACCCAAAAACCAATCACAAAGGCACAACCAACAAAATACGAAGAGCTAGAACTGATTTAAAAGAACGATGTGACCAGAACAGCGAACAGGTGAATGACAGGAAGACTGAGGAGGCATTTTGTGGAGTCCAGGGTAAAGTGATTGACATGAGCAGGAAGTGAACGTCCGAGTGGGCGTGGCCAGGTAGAACAGAACACACCTTGTTTGCCACAGCTCGTCACCCAACCTTGCTCCTCCTCGGTCAAGAATTTTAGCTTTAACACAGCATGGGATTAATAAATTACACGGTTTTGTGGGAAAAAAGGGGGGAGTCCTCCCGTCTGCCACCTCCTCAGCCTGCTGCACATTATACACATGACTTAGCCGACAGTCCTCCCCTCACCAATTAACACCTACTTTATTATTACGTTGACTTCTCCCTAATGTTCCTTCATGTGTTTATGCATTATTACCTTGACGGATGCCCATTCCACGATTAGATGTAATTGGCATATCAATATGCAAAACCTAAATAAATTAACCTTCTTTTAAACTAATGAGCATTTGGATGCCCAGCTGGAAAAGGGACCAGAATTTGCATTTGTCATGTTTCTGGGGTGATGTGAGAATAAATAATTGAGGAGAGGCTGGGCATTGTCTTTCTTTAGGCTACTTGTGACTGTCCTGACAAAGAAGGAACACTGTCTTAATGACGACCGTGGGCTCCACAGAACGTCTGAGGCAAAATGCAAATAAAACTTTGTCTCTACCGTATAAAATGGACAGTTCTGTAACATGTAATGAATCTCAGCTCGATTTGAGTAAGAGATATTTAAAAATAAGATAGGATGAAAGGAAGAAATTTCTAATCAGTAATCACATCAATAAATAAAAATACTTATTACTACTCTTATGTAGTATATAATTATGCTATATAAATATATAACAACAACAGTTCTTGCGTCTCCTTAAAATCCTTTCTCTCACCATCCAGACATGCAGACAGGTTATCAGCGCCTCTCGAGTCGCCTGCATGTGTTGTTTTGTCTCAGTTATTTGTTGTCCAGGGTTCACATTGTGTCCTTTACAAGGTCAAGAGCTCAGAATAACTGAATGGACGGCGAATAGATGGATTTAGGTTAGTAACTGTGGTTCCCTCCTGGTTCCTCGTCGTGGTAGAACCGGACAGATAATGAGTCCAAACGTCTGTTCATCTCACCACTCTGCTGTCTCAGCAGCTCGTCCATGTCCGGCTCATTCTGTCGTCTCATTCCTTCCTATTTCAGTCTCCATTTATTACACAGTACACATGCACCGACGTCAAATGTTAGTAAAGAAACCTCAGGAAAACCAAAAGCGACTGCGCTGACTGTGTCATTAACAGGAAACTCCAGGTTTAGTAGTTCCTACAGTAACAACGTGCCTTTATCGCTGGACTCAAGAGGGAACAACTGGGCAGGAATGGAGTCAGTTGTGAAACCTTTGCCAAATCAAATATAAATTACCAGCTTGCCTCACAACCAATGACTTTAAATAACCTCACTCTGGCTTTTTTTCCTTCCACATCACTCAGCTGTGACAGCGACTAAACGTGATGTTAAAAAGCGTTCGTTTTGGGAGCTTTAACTTAATTTGAGGCCAAGCTAAACTTGGAACTATCAAACAGTTCCATCAAATACAGTCTTTCCCGTTTAATAAAGTGCATGAAAGCAGCTTGTTTTCAAGTCAGGAAAATGGTTTGTTTGAAGAACAGGCTTCATGAATATGAGAAGAAATCACAACAGAAAAGACAAGAAAAGGCAAAATATTAGCTTAAAAGAAAAATGGAAGGAAGGGCTGCTCTGCGCTCAGATGATTTGAAATCAGATACTACAACCTTGTTAGCATCGCAAGCTTATTTCCATATTAACGACCCCTTCAGAACCTTCAAAGTAATGAATAATTGACAACAAATGAAATGTTTTGATTGTCGTCAGCGCCTGGCGTGTTTAATGTTTCATATGTTGCTTCCAAGCTAATTATGAGGATGGCACATTTGTCAGAAATACGTCCCCCTTGCAACCCCTGCACGACCCTCCCACCGTCCTCCACAGATGCCAGTGAGTTTCCAGACAGGAGGGAGGAGGAGGGGGACCGGGATGCAGACAACTACAGCCTCTGTTGTAATTAGCTAGGAGGGAATGCTCGTTGACCTGGGAGGGAGTCTAATGGCTGCCAGGGCTTGCAGGCATTGTTTGATCACAGAAATACCGGATGTTACAACCTCGGAGGGAGGCAGGCAGACATGCTTAATGATGGACAGGTCTTTAAAAGGCTTTGTGGAATCCAAAGGAGCACAACCGACGTTTTTTGGCAAGCTGGGTGAAATAGTTTTGTTCTGGTGTTGCTTCGGCATCGGGTGAAGAACGGCTGCTCTGTGGTCCCCACGAAGGAGCAGTGACAGGAAGGTTCCTCCTCCTGCAACAGCAGACCATGCATTTCCTAGAATAATAACTGGAGCAATCAACAAATCCCGGTGAAGAGGAGAGAAAACCAGAGCACAAGCAGGCTCGCTGTGGGAGACCACCTGGCTCCATCGGTTGGGGTGAGGAGCGGAAAGAGGACAGCAACCACAGGGAGCCAATAATATACAGACAAGCCAGCAACAGCACACTGAGCCAGATGATACCTGTAGAAGAGAGACAGACACAGAGGGAGAAGCCCGACATGGAGGCATATAATCCAGTCACCAGAACCGTCTCCTATAATAATAACACAAACTAAACCGTGTTTCACCCCAAGCTGAACATTTCAGCTGCACTTAGTCTGTGAGCAACTTTTCAGCGGACACCTTGTCTCTCTGATGCACCTTGACAAGACGACAGACAAACCAGAGCTGACAGAGGTCATCGGTGTCACGCACGGACAGCTGGAGTGTGTGCGGCCGCTATATTTAGCCGCAGCTTGTGTTTGAGCGCTTATTTGTGCATGTTTGTGTGAACTCAAGTGTTTATCTATTCGTAAGGCCACGCTTTCCTCTTTGTGTGTGTATGTGTGCGTGCAGTTGTCATGGCTCAGTCAGGTCGCAGTATCCTGAAGACACTGTCAGGCAGGATTGATTTCCTCTTTCCCGATCCGTGGAAGTGTTCCTGTAACACTGCTGACCCCCGAGTTGCGTTACCTTGTCATTTTGCGACACGGATCAAAGCGAAGACGAGCTGGAAATAGCCACGCGGTGACCTTGAACTCTGTCAGGAGGAAGAGGAGAAGGAGACGTGAGTGACAACAACAGACACACACAAACACAGGTTCATGCATACACCGATGTTTCTAACAGGGCATCACTCACTAATAAATAAACCAGCAGCGTTGAACGTTCTCATCTGGCAACGAAACATGTTTAGCGCAAAAGAAAGTCATTATTCCTGTAAATCATTCAAATCCTCAGCTTCAAAATGGAAAATAAAGGTGTAGTAAGTTACAAAAGAACTTTCCAAACAACAGTAAACCTATAAGCATAATCCAATGAATGTGTTGAGAAAGAAACAATAAGAATAAAAAACCTGCAATTTCATGTTTCCATATTTCCCAGCATTACATGTTGATCTACTTCCAAACGGTACCAGTTTCAGTGAATCTGTGACACTTCCACCAAGCAGCCAGTAGAGAGCAGAACAGCACCAGGAAACACAAGAACCTCAACCAGCCGCTTCGCTCACCGTGATCCAAACCTCGACCAGGTGGAGACGACTACAACCATGCGATGCGAACCTCTGACGTATACAACTCACTGAAAATTATCACGTCCAAAGTTGAACTCGTACAAGATCCCTCAACCGAGAACCGTGAAATATTTTACATACGAAGTCTTTTGCTTTGGAAATGACAGAAATCAGTGTTGACAGAGATTAGTCCACATCTCTAAAAACCCATCAACACCATTAATGACAACAACTGGTTATAGAGGTCACAACGTTTATTTAACCTGTTTATCTGTCTGGTGAAAAACAACAACAGTAAAGTTACTTATCAGCTTTAACTTGAACTGAGGAAACCACTTGACACAGTTTTACCGTTATCTCTGCCAAACAAACAACAGCAAGTCACTAAACGACACAAACTAATTAGCTAACTAAGCCAAACATGCTCGCTAATAGTTCTAACTAGTCTTAGCAGTTAGTTACTTCTAACTTACAGACTTAAAATACGTGCACTGTGTCGCCTCACAGCAAGAAGGACCAGAGTTCAGTTCAGTTCTTAACTGCTTTATCCAGTTATGGCTGCTGGAGCCTTTCCCCGCTGTCATTCAGGGCCTTTTCCCTGAATGACAATATTTATTTTACAATTAATAAACAATGTTTATTTCAAGGTGGTTCACAATCAAGTAATAAATCCTCTGCATTTAGCTCAATTTTATAAAAACAAACCTGTAGTGAATATGTTTTTGAAGTATTTTCCCACATTATCAATCAACAATTTTAGACACCTAAGATTAAAAAACTGACTTGATGAGCAGCAAGTCGCTGCATGATTGTATCTGCTGAATGAAACACCAACAAACCCAGATCAGCCGTAGTCATCTCTGTTGGATTTAGAAACGAATGTTCTGCTATAACCATCAGGCATCCACACGTCTCACCACGTACTTCATCTGACTAATTTTACTGCAAATCCTCACGTGTCCTTCTGCACATCAGGTGATCAACCTCATTTCAGCGCATTCAGACATACATGTGTCATCTGGCCAACCATCCTCTTCCTCCAACCACACACACACACACACACACACGCACAGAAACCGTGAGCGAGGAAGTGCCGAGGCCCAGCTGGGCCAGCGAGCTTCTCTCGGAGCTATTTGGTTGGTTATGGATCCCTGAGGGACACCGCTGCCTCCTGTGAGCAGGGGATCCATGCCAAGCCCTCAGTTGAACCCTCAGTGTGTGTGTGTGTGTGTGTGTGTGTGTGTGTGTGTGAGACAGAGGGAGATACGTTGGCTGGCACTTTCTCAAACATGTGCCAAACAGAACAGTGAAGCTCTGTATGTTTAAGTGTCAAAATCCCCAACATTGATGCCACGAGGTAAAAATACTCCGATGAAATTCTTCATGTTGCACTAATAAGACAGAGCGAACTCCTCATTTATCACATTAAAACTACTATTAGTTACGTAGCCACGTGAACTGAATGGGCCTGAACAGAACAGACACATTCTTGCCGCTGGAAACATCACCTGACTGTTTGCATTGTGGGCTAATTAGCTGGTTGGCTTCTAGGCTCAGCAGAAACGTTTCTACTGAGAATGAACAGATCCAGAGTCAGATCGCTGGCGCTAACTGTGCAGTAAATCAGGGACACTGCTGCTGTGTGACCAGTAATAGTTTGCAGCTATTCTTCAAAATAATAATTACAGATCATCAGCGCATCTTTCATTCATTAATGCACCGATTGTGATTTATTATTTATTGGAGCTATTGTTGGACTTTCAGTAACAACTGAGGCACAGTTATTCTATTTTATTTGTATTAATAAAGTTGTCTTCAAACCACGGTGATATGTATTTTTTATGTGAACACCATATGTAAATAATTTACTGTATATAACTGTATTGTCTGAAATTCAGTTTTTATAAATGACTAAAATGTGGTATTTGTTATATTAGCAGGTTCCGATATTAAAGTTTTTTCAAATTTCAAACTCCGGATGCACAAACACGTCTGTTTTGCACATCTTCACTCAGAAAGCGCTTTTCCTCCGCTTGCATTTCTCTTAACTTTGAAACAAACCTGACACGCAAACAGTGTCGTTCGCTCTGGTTTTAATTGTATGACAATCAGCAACTTTTCGCACTTTGCATATGTAATAAAACTACTTTTCTTTTTCAGCCTGCAAACTCTTAGCTTCAGTTTCTGCTTTGTCTTTTCTGGCTCCGGCAACTTTGTTCCATTTCTCATTCGCTGCCATAATTACAGCTTTATAGCATTCTCCGCTGCTCGGGCATGCTGTAGATATTTCTGCTCTTTTTATTTTTTTGTCTTTTTTGGTTTGGCTCACATTAATAATTCACAGAAAGAGACTGGGAAATTTTAGTGCAATTTGCAGCTGCTGAATCCCAGTTATTGTTTTGCAGGGGGCTGCACATAGAGAGAAAACCTCAGACGAAGGCTTTGTAGTCCTGAATGTAATTTGGCTGCGTCTCTCTGACAGGCCACACATCATTAGGGGGGTGAAGGAAATTTGTGTATGTGTTTGAGGGGGGGGTGACGGCTCCGTCCGGCCAGTCAAACACACTGTCCTCATCTGTCGCTCTAAACCCCTGATGCTCTGTGTTTCCTTAATGCTTTTAGATGCTGTTTGTTCATATTTATGCCTCATAACTATCTATGTTTTATTCTGTTTGTTTGCATTCGACCAGGCAGCTACTGAATTATTCAGAGCAGGCCGAGCAGCTCCACAAAGATGACAAAGACAAGGGGAAACTTTTGGCCGCCTTTCTTTCAAAATGGAAGACCAGATGCTTCTTGAGAAACTAATGACGGCGTTGTCAACAAAGTTTTTCCAGGGCATCCTGGTGACACAGTGGCGAAGACCCCATACGTGTCGACGTCTGACAGCGTTTGCATTTTGCATTTCATGACCCCTATATGTGGCACCAGCTCTCCTGTATGTGTGCAAGCACTAGACCTAAAGTCACGAGCATGTTAAGTCAAAATGTCGCTTTAATAAAATCTCAAAGGTCAAAGTTCAAATGTTCCACCTACACTGTCCCTGTGCTAAAGTTCAGCGTGAAAACAAAGCTAAGCTCAGATTTCACGTGAAATATAAAGTTCCACTTATTCTAAACAAGTGATGAAATGAGGGAGAACAGTTCTTTGCTTTGTTTGACTAAAAAGCCAGCGTTAAACAGCAAATTAAGAATTTAAACTTTTTGTAGAACCTGAAACTGGTTTGTGTAAAAACTGGAAAGATTATCAAGATGAATGGATTTTGACCCATTTCAATGTGAGCTTTTCTATATTCAGTTTTCATCTTCTACTTTCTATGGATCTGGTTCTGGAAAACCACGGAGCACAATTTTTTTAAATCTGACAAAAACTAAAACCATTATTTATCAACCTGTCAGATTTTTTCCATTAAAATTGTTCCTCATCTTTCTGTGTTGCAATTTCTAATAAAAAAATGTTTATTATACGCAGCTTGCCAGCAAAGCTGATCTGCATGGCTGTAGATTTAGCCCAAGTTTGCGTGTGAGTCGAACCCAGCGGCAACAGGACTCGAAGGAAAAAGCAAAAAACCAAAACAAAAACCCTGGTGAATAAGGATAAAAAAAATCCAAACCTCCCTTTTCCCCCTCTCCCATTTTGCCTGGCCTGACCTATTTTGCGCAGAGTATCTCATAACCGGAGAGTTTAAGGCTGTTTAATGCTAGGTGACACAGCAGTGTCCTGCAGTCTTTTCTTTCTTAATCCCTGGCATCTTCAGTAAAAGATCTCTCAGAAGAAACAGCGCTCGTTTCTGGCATCCAGCCGCCGGAGGGAAAGAGAGATTGTCAGGGTGCATTTCTTCCCCGTTCGCCAGCCATTCCTCCGGAGAGCTATGTGTGTTAATATACTGTATGTGTGTGTGAGGGGGGGGGGGTCTGCCCTTTTTTTTGGCGAGTTAGGTAAACTATGGGGATGGAGGAGAAGAAGAAAAAGAGGTGGCAAATTTCCCCCTTGGAGGATGATTCCACCTTAAGCTCTTTCTGGAAATTACAGAAATGTTTCTCTTGTATTGCTCTTGTCACCTTGCCTGCAACATGGCCGCAAACAAGCCGGAGTGAAACTCATTGATGCATTTGCTCCAGAGTGGTGGAGGAAGTAGGAGGGAACGGAGGAGGAGGAGGAGGAGGAGGAAGATGCCTGGCGGGCTGGTGCTTCTTGTCATCCTCTGATAGTGGGTTTTTGTTTGCCTGGAGGTGGTTTGTGCAGAGGGATGCTGAATGCGAGGCTGAATGCGTGTCCGGTAATCTGACTGACCTCGCTGCGCCGCTGCCGAGGAGGAACCACAGTGAGAGGCAGAGTCGCTGCCCGCTTGCTTCCCTCTGTCTCTCTCTCTCTCTGCTGGTCGTTTGGTGGAACTGAGACACGTAATCCGTGATTTAGTGTCCAAATCGCGCATTTGGACAAAAAGTGACAAAGGATCATAAAATGCACTGAAAGCACCTCCCCCCAGGGCAGAGCTGGACACACACATCAGCTGACAGATATCTGGCCGAGTGGAAAGATTTATTTAAAGAGCAGCTACACCTGAAACTCCAGCATAACTTGAACCTTTTGGAGGAATGAAGCCTGGGTTCTTGACTTTTTCATTCATTATATGATCAGGCAATGTTTCGAATTTCAAGAAACATGTTCTAGTTCAGCATTTTACATTTGCAATCAACCAATAAAACAATAAAAGGACAGCAGAGATGAAAAAAACACTTAAAAAGATAAAGCTCCTTAATTCGGGCACTACATATTTAGTATTAAAATGGTGGTTTGTACATTTATGAAAGGACAAATACAATCAACAGTAGCTGTCCGTTACATGTGTGACCTACCAATAAGCTGGTATGACCAGGATACAAATACATAGAGGTCAAAAAAACATAAACTGGTCAAACAGAAAGTCCTAAGAGCTGGTAGATGCAATGCTACATATTACATTGAGGTTTATTACAACAGCAATTTATAGAGTTGTTGGGTTCTTGCATAACTCATCATGTATTAATGTAATGTTTGTGTTATATAAGTAAACTGAAATATATATTTTTACTCTAAAATAAAACATAAAGTTAAAAAATAAATCTGCTGGTTATTTACTTTTAGGTATTTCTCCAGAGTGTGAAAACACATAAAATCAGTTACTGGTCTTCCTGCAAAAGCAGATAAGGTTGGGGTCGACCTCACAAGCCCCATCTACAAGGAACCCGGGCCTCCAGAAAACTAGTGTTTCTCCCCCTATCAAAAGTTCCATTAACCTGGAGCACTGGGAGCTAATTGAGAGCGGGAGAGGGTGAGTATCGCTGGGTTCCTGCCAACGTCAGCGCACGTCACACGCTGACACGTCTGACATATTTGTAATGATCTGGGAAAACAAGAAAAGAAATACAACGGAGCTAAAGGTGGTAGCCGGCCTCCGAGAAGAACGATAATAAGCGGGAGGATTCTTCCAACCTTTGACGGCCGAGATCTTGTTTTAGGTATTAGGAGACATAAGTAGTTGTGTTTAAACGGGGGGGGGGGGTCCACAAATCTGCATTACTGTTTTGAAGATTTGTGAATCTCAAGTTCTCTTTGGTGGTGGGAGATCACAAGTTCATTATGTTTTGCACCGTTTCCTGATGATTCCGTCTCTTATCTCCTCGAGAGGGTGAAAGATATTCTAATCTGTCGCCCAATAGCCTTAAGCCCTGGTGCGGCGAGTGGGCCAACTTTTGTTCCGCATAATCCCTCCACCCCAGCGAGAGGAGGTCACGTTTGTCAAAATGTGGCGAAGTGAACCAGGAATTTCCCCGTCCCCCTCCACCCCCTCCTCCTCTGGCTTAATTTGGAATTAAAAATGCATGCGATTTTGAACTTTAGATCTCCGGAGAGAGCCATAAACAAGTATGAAATTAAGTGTCTTTTGAAATGCTGAGGCAGGGACGTGAAACGAATCGAGACGCTCACATTATTCAGCCATGGCGGGCTTCAGACGGTTGGGTGGGTGACCAGAGTGGCCTCTCAAGTCAAATCACTCAGAGTTGGTTAGTGATGAGTAAAACAAAGAAGGACACCTCTCTCAAAACCAGATTGAAGACAGACTGAGGGGTTAGATTAGTTAGACGTGCGACTGACGACTGACTCTCTGTAGGTTCATGAAGGCACTTTTAAAACATCTGCAGAGGTCCGGCCGAAGAAAGACCAGCTCAGCGTTCATGGTCTAAAAAGCAGACGTATGAAAGCACCAGCAGCAAAAAAAGAATGAGCACAAATTCAACTTTCTGTTAAAGTTTCACATTTCACATTCTCGCAGATGTTTGTCTGCATCATTACCTATAATTACAATGTTCAGAATAATTATAATTTAGTTTAACTCCGGTCACATGGTCATAAATCGTCTTTCAGCTGTTCCTCGGTGTGAAACTCCGCTCCACCGCCGTCTTCTCTCCGTCGAGTTCTAATATTTACACCTTCCTTACGAGCTCCGCTGCTCTTTGCTCATTACCAGCAGCAACATTTGTCCCTCTTTAATAGCGGGTTGTTCAGAGGTCAGGCAGCACCTTAAGTAAAAGACGACACGTCCCGTTCTCCCTCAGGCCACGCGAGAGAGAGATGTTAAGCAAATCTGCATTGTAATAAGTGATTAGTATTCATTTCTGTCTCTAGCTTATACACAATGAATCCTTATGTGATTTCACGGTGCTTTTCTTTTCGCAGGACCCTCAAAACAAACTCACACAAGCCTCGTTAATACAGTAATTCCACTATGGAGAGGTTACTTAAAAGATCTTTAAAGAATGATTTCGAGTGCTAAGTGGCAGCTTTTCCCTTAATACAAGCTGTACTTTAAAGAATATCCAGCTGCCGCGTCCTCTGTGCTCACACAGCTCTCCTGCCCTCAGCTGTGTGGACCTAGAGGTCGAACCGTTGGATGACATCTCATCTCAGGTATTCAGTCTTCGCCCAGAGCCACTTACACGGCGGCAACTGTGAAATACGATGAACGATTTTTGGAAAGTAGACTGTGAGAAAAGCAATAAACAGACCTACAGGGGTCATAGGTCGGAGTCACGCACGCTGTAAACCTCCGTTGTCGTGCTGCACCTTGACGGAGGCTAAACTCCACAGTGAAGAACAGACGAAGCTTTTTCAGACAACTAAACTTTCAGCGGAGCGAGCGTCTGAACCGCTGCACTCATCTGTTGGAGCAGCAGACAGCTGGGCCGTGGGAGCAATCCCCGGATGACGGATGGCGCGCGGCCGGAAACGAGCGCCTTTATCGGGCCACATTATCCTCCAGCAGCCGATCCAGACAGGCCAGATTTTTATCGAACTGTATTGGATTTAGTAATTTCCTTTTCCCAAGACGAATGGATGGAGATACTAAAGGGGGGTAGTGAGGTTATTGACTACACCCCTCGGGTGATTATTACTTATGAGCCACTTAGTATTTTGGGCTTGTCCCAACATGTGCTGGTTATTACTCGCAGTCAGCTGTGGCTTATTCACCTTAGCTCAATGCTGCATGCAACTGTGGAGCCAGGCTACGATGTTAAGGCTAAGACGACTGGCAGATGCACATGGCTGATAGGTGGTGTAGCGGTTTGCATGTTCTCCTAATGTCTGCGTGGGTTATCTCCAGCTAGAGCGAGCGGTTGACTATGTCCATATGTGGCGACCTGTCCAGGGCCAAGCGATGGCAGCTGGGGTGGGCTTCGGCGTGGCCCCGGCCCTTATGAGGAAGCCAGCGTGTGATAAGTCTGAGTGACAAAGTGAGGGAATCGTGAATGGTTACAGACACTGGGCCACCACACGCTGTAAGCGTTAGACACTATTGTGTTACACAAATAAACTGAACCGAGGTCAGTTTGCAAACTAACATCACCTCAGGGATCTAGAGAAAACACCCCCTTTGATGGAAGACCCCTCCAGCAGGAACAGGCTCAGGGTGGGCGGCCATCTGCCCTGATCAGTCGGAGCGAGGAGGCAGACAAGACGACCACGATAAATAAGAGTAAAACAGAACTAGACCAACATAGAATAGAATAAAACGACTGGGAGGAGAGAAAGTAGCAGGAATGCAATGGAGTAATGTTAGTGGATAGAAAGGAAAGTATTTGAAAACTATAAATCCTTTTTCTGTCTCGTGTTATTTTAGACAGCGGCTACGTGTGCGGTTGCTTCGGATGCTGGAAGCGAAGCCTTTAGCTGGGCTGGATTAAAGCGTTCACCAAACGGCATATGCTCCGTTCTCCCACCTCCTCCTCCTCCCTCTCTCTCCATGTGAACACGTGTGTACAAATCCCACGGCTGTGAACACACAGACGGGGGAAGCACCTTGCCTTGATGAAAGCTGTGTCAGGTAATTTCACACTCTCACACGCGTGCAGTCATGTCAACCTCCCCCAAGCGAAGTCATTACCTGTCTCAGACGCCGAGCGCTCACGGGATCCACCTTCTGGAGACGCTGGCATTAAACAAGCGGCGCAGGTGGGGGTTGGCTGCTCGTTACAGCGTTTTGTCGAACTAAATGTGGTGGCGGAAAGCGACAGCAACGCAGAGCACTGACTGGAACAGTTCATCCCTATCCTGAGGGGCTTTTCAGGGTGAAAACCCAGAAAAGATCAACTGTGACAGACCTGCGAGCTTCAAACGGACAATAACCGGCGCAGGCAGCTCCGCTCACCTTGCAGGTTCCGTGGCGACAGCGCAAACGAGAGGGAGGTCGAGGTTCGAGTGATGCAGACTCCAGCCGAGCAGAGAGGGGAGAAATCGAGGGCCAAGGCCCCGGCAGCTGTCTTTCTCCTTCCATGTTGCTCCCTGACAAATGCTGCTCTCCAACACCACAGCCACCCCTACAACCTCCCTGCCACGCGGGAGCTGTCAAGGGGGGGGGACCAGACCTGCCAGCATGCATCTGGCTGACAGGCGACTGGGAAGGTGCACTGCGAGCGCACGTCACAATCAATAACCCCTGCTGAGGGCGATGGACCACGGAGGGGGGGGGGGGGCTCAGCGCCACCTCTCTATGTGTTTTTATGTCAGTACCGAGGGGGAAGAACGGGGGAGGAGGCTGCGGCGTTGACTTGCCACCTAACAACACACGCTCGCTCCGGGTGTTTGCGATTTTGTTTTGAGAAAATGCATATGCGCCCTGTGCGCGCATGCATGAAGAGCGAGTTTGGGAGGTGTGATACGTGATGCGATAAACTGTGGGTCAGCCTTTGGGTGGGGGGTGGGGGTGGGAAGGTGCACGTATACACGAGGAAAGACAGCAGCAGGTTAGGGCCTACAGAAAACAATTGCTAGAAATATGGCCATGCACCAACAGGCAGCCATGTTCATTTTGAGATTTGATAATTTGTATAATCGATGGTTTTAATTGTCATTCAAGTGGCACTGAACAGGTCGCTGCCCTTTCAAAGCCATCATCTCTAGAACATCCCAACTTTCCTCCAACAATGAAATCCTGTCGCTAATCCATAGAGCTGATCAAACCAGCCAGGAAGGGTCTCGCAAAAGCTGCAACACTGTGCTGTGTATCATGGATCGACCATAGTTTTCTGTGTCTGTGTTTAATGCAAAATATAAGATACGTCCCCTCTAAAAATATCAGCTCTGCTTTGAGAACCTGTGAAACTCGAACTAATGAGAGTTTTCAGGTTCATACGGTTTTTTAACGTGTTGCAGGAATGAAAGCGGAAACTGTGATATGTATGTTTGCATGTGTTCGCGTCTCGTGGTGCTGCTGGTGGTGGTTGGGGAGATGAGGGTAATCAATTGCCTTTGCACTTACAGTCAACAGTCCAGGTTGCAGCTGAGATCCGTTACGATTCCTTTCCCAGAAAAAGGGGAGAAGAAGAAGAGCGAGCTGCCGCTGAGGCGATGAATTCCTGGCACATCCACGCGGCCGTAAACAGATCTAACAAGTTCCCTCCATCGTAAGATGAGAGAATGTCAATGGGGCCTGACACTGAGACACCCGACCGCCGATGAATCAATAGCTGACATTACACCTCAACATGTCAAGCCTCTTCAGTTTCCAGCGTTGAAGTTTTGCATTACCAATGTTGTCCTGCTGCTGCTGATTCCTGCCTCCCTCCTCCCTCCCCACGCTCATAATTCATGTTTACCAGTGCTGCTTACATTCTGAAGGGTGATTATCCAGTCACATCAAAACCTTAATGAACCTCATTTCACTAGCAGCAAGAAGCATTAAGCGGGTTTTCCTTTTTCTTTTTCAAGGAATAGAAAACCGAATTTCAAGAGGGGCCGGAGTTGATGAAAGACCATTTCTGCGCAGCGTGTGCCGTTCGGCGACACTGATGGTCGGTCATGGTTGCGTCACATCAGATTTAAGTCGACAGCGTCCTCCTCCTCAAGGTTTTCTAAGCGCTGGCAGATTTTCCTAACTGGACAAATTAACTGGCTTTGATACCTCGCTCATCTGCTTTTAAAGCCAATCAGAGCGTGTTTGGCCGGAGAAGGAAGAAGTTTGATGTGTGTGGGTTTTTTTTTAATCTAGCCTGTGATGTGATGTAGCCCCATCCAAGAAGAGGGGGCATCTTCGACACGGCTCGCGGCGCTTTTAACAAACCACCGAGCAATTATCAAAGCCAACCCTATTGATCTCTGCTCCCACGTAAGGCTGCTGAACCAGGCACTAACTTTATGAGTCACTTTTTCGAAACGGGGCCAGGTATCATAAAAATGCACGTTAGTATGTTGCCTGTCACTTATATTCATAAGCAGCAGTATCACCACCACAGGAAAGGTGGTCACGGTGAGAAGGCCTGTGTAGTTTTCTCTTGAAAAACAGAGAAATAAGTAAAATGAAGGATTTTCACCTTTGATTGTTGAGAAGCAAAGACTTATGTGGTACTTTTTAAAACCTTTGAACAATTAAGCGACGCCCTCCTAGAGTCTCCTGTCACGACACACACAGAATTATACGTAGACAAGTACTTCAAAGGTAGAATGTTGAGCAAAAGTGATCAGTTACTTTACGAAACAGTTCCACGTTGTAGGCTTGTGTGGGTGACATTGGGAGTGGGTGGAGTCTCCACAAATGATCAGAAATGTGTGTTATTGAAGTGTAGCGATGGTGCTTGTGTGTGTCGATGGCAGTGAGGGTGAGAACTGTGCGTGTCTGCAGCTTGTAGGATCTCTCAAACATTCGTCCCTATTTGGAAATGTTTAAATCTGTGGACGCGGAAGGAAAAAAAAGGTTGAAACGGTGAAATCCATCCGGGACGCGGGAGCCGTTCCCTCGGCGCGCGTGGACTGACCGGGGCAATAAAACTCTGACTTGGTCTGGTGAAATATGCTGCCGCTTTGCTGCGGTCCGCTGCTCGCCTTCCAAACACGTCAGTCCGTATTGTTGCAGCCCTCTGTTTACCTTCAGCTCCCCAATGCTCTTCATTTTTGCATCGTCACCTGTCACCGAGTGCTCATTTATAAACGGAGCGAATTCCTTGCCCTTTCAAACAATACTAGAACTGTGAAACTTTCTGTTATATTTATACCAAAAAGAAATATAAATATTTGAGCTAGCGTTTAATGGGGGGGTTCTGTGCATTCCATCATATTGTACACAACCTCAATTGTTACCTTGGATGAATCGCCGCGTTGTATTTACTTTGGGGTCTGCGTGAGTGATATCTGCATCGATGCTGTTTGCCATATTAGTGAGCTAAGACCTGAGGCTCTCCAGCTGAACTATTGCGACTGTGTACACAATTTAGATGAAAATCCTGTTTATATTGCAAAAGAGGTGTATTTTGTAAGCCCCCTCATCCTGCTGTGTATTTCATTGTGAAATATTTCCTGCTGCCCTTCCGCGGCCTGGCCAGCACCTCAGATATCTTCCAGAATGCACCTTCATCTGGGGATTTATTCAAATATTTTGATATAGGTCCTGAAAAGGCTTAAATACTGAAAAGCGATGCCAGGTAGCACCGCGAGCACCTTTCACGCGTGGACTCCAGGTAGACGACGGTTCACGTCAAAGGGCTCTAACCTGGCAGCTCCAGTGTGGACTGTGGGGGAAAAACCCAAACGAGCACGAGTGGAACATACAAACAGTGACAATCAGCCAGACTGAGGAGGCATCACCGACCCATCAGGTAAAATGTCTGTTCGCCCGGCTTTTAAATACTTCTCTAGCGCTGACAAACACCCACTTAGCTGAGATCAGATTATTTAAATATACTAATTACAAATCTTTTTAGAACACTTTGTTTTGACTGGCGGGATAATGCAGGGTTTCCACGTAACACTGACCACACGACACCGCTGCTGCGACTTTCTAATGCAACCCAGCGATCTTTGAAAAGAGGCAATTTCAGATTATCACTGCCTCATCTGCGCGGATGCGTCGGCTCTTGATGCCTGTCATCTGCACACAGAGACGACCAGGACACACATGGTTTAGGAATGCGCAGATGCCGCGCGTTGTCGTTAATCTCCCCGAGTGGCCCGCGTCTCAATGGCATCCATATGCAACTTTAATTTCAGCACTTCAAACTGCAGAGGGATAAAGATAGCTTTTGAAGATTGCTTTTTATGTTTCGCGCCATTCATCTGAGCGTCTAAGTGCAGCAGAGACGATCTGGGCTGGTTTTCTCTTTAAAAGAAGTCACTCAGCCGCCAGAAAACAACAGCGTTGGAGCCGGTTTTCACGCCATTGTTTCACGCTAACAAGATAAACATTTCTGGTCAGTCAGAGCTTCCTCCAGTGGTGTCACAGTCCTACATCAGACTATACGTATACATATGGCAGCAGTCAGAGGAATTTTGTGGAGGAAACTTCAATGAGCTGCCAGCTGTTCTGGACATTTTTACACTCAAGCATTTTCTGCACCCAGCAATAAAATGTCCAGCTTTTTTCACAACTGCAGTTTCCCCCTTGCACATAAAAGCGCTTCAAACAAACAACTGTTACATCCATGTTGTACAATCCCTGTTGTTAACTATTCTCTTAACTTGCATTCAAATCAACTGGTGCTACTCACAGAGGGCCAGTGCTAAAAGGATATGGAGCTTTCAGATGGCACCTAAGTGCTGTATCGCATAACCAGCGTGGCTTTTTATGGATTAACAGTTTATTCCTTTCGCTGGAGCCACACCAAAGAGCCCCAGCCTTCTGTAAAATATACTGCTTTTGGTGAATTATGAGCGTGGCCTTCGTCCAAGAGCCTGTGGCCTTCCTGTTTATTTGTACGGCGGCACAGGTCGACAGCGAGGTGGAGTCCGACGAATCCAGCTGAGCATGTGTAAACACTCATCCTGGGAGACGCGGTGAAAGTGGCTATTTTCCTCCAGCGAGGGGATTTTTTACTGCCCATTGTTTTTAACACAGAATCGACCTCTTAAAAACATTGGACACTCTCTCATGGCTCTCCTGTGGTCTGAAGAGTGCTTTGTATACGCCTATTGACAAAATATTTCTGTGTTATGGCATGTGTATCCTGCGACTCATATAAACTGGAAAAGAAACACGAGTGTGCTGGCAGGAACATGCAAGTGCTCCCTGGAAAGCTCTCTGGATACCAGCTTAAAAAACACTGATGACCCGTGTTTTCCTTCGCCCGGGCCGAGCTAAAACCTCACCTTTTGTCCAAACGTCAAGTCCACTGAGAAAAAAAATAAATAATGAAAGCGACTTTTCTCGCTCAGCTCCGATCGAGCAGAACTCGCTCACGTGAACCTCTCCTCTTCGTAAGCGCGGCGAGGAGCGTCGGAGCCTGTGTCAGCCACCAATCGGGGCCCGTGCTGCAGGCGCCGCTGTTGTTTTTGTCAACATGATACGGGGGATCCAAAGGCACAAGCGTCACCGGCATCCAAAACGTCACAGCAGCTGCGACTCAACCGAACTCGAACCTTTTCAGCCGAGCGGCCAAGAGCAGCCACATCTGCTGGGACATAATGGACGTGATGATGATGGCGGTGGTCATTGCGAGGATGGGGTTTGGGGACAAGCCGAAGAAATACACGTCTGTAGGGTGGAGGTTGGAAGGAGGGAAGTGGGCGACGAGTGGCTCGTTTGAGTGTTGCCACTATATGAAAGCTTCTCCGGGCTGCCCGTGCACTTTGACACCGGCAGCAGACTCCCAGAGGCCTCGACCGTCAGGGAGAAGTGTGTGTTTGTTACTGCTGAAGGCGTCAGGGAGCAGGATCTAAGCCAGGGTCAGGGGGTTAGATACATGTCCTAAAAGCAAACTGCAACCTACTTTCACCCCGCACACACAGCGCACAGAGTTCACTCTTGACGTTCTGTCTGTTTTGCAAAGTCAAAAGGCTACAAGAGAAAAGAGGTAGTTCACCAAACTTTGGGGCATCTGCCAAAGCGCCTCACAGTTCCCAGAGCGCCGCTGGTTTGGATGTGGGTGGCTTCAGTGTTTGTGTCACCCATTCCACTGCTGCTGATGTACACATTTACATACAGAGACAATGAGACGGCGTTGCACCGCCGATTCCGCACTCGACTTTTAGCTTTAAGCGAGAGATTGATTTCCTCATAACTCATTTTACACCCACTGTCCTAAAACAACCGCCGAAACTTTACATGCTGATAGTTTTAGAGGTGATTTAGGAATCAGATATCACGATGCTGAGGGATGATGATCATCCTGAATGTCTTACGTTTTAACTCATGTGCTTTTGTAAAGCTCGGTTTTCATGCTACACGAAGACAGAGGTCGAAAACTGGAGGGTAATCTGTGTGCGAATACTGGCTGGTAGTTTTCAAACGCTGCTTTGAAACAACAACAGATCCTGTTACAATTAAATGTGCGTAGAGCGCTTCACGGACGTAGTTCAGCCCACAGGAAGACCTTCCGCAGCTGACCTATCAGAACACAGAAGGAAAAGGAGACGGGGCCTTAAAGACACAGGAGCCCATTTCACATACGCAGTAATGTTGTTGTTCAGAACTTACAGTATAATACAAAAAAACTTGACATAAATTCAGCCCTTATATTATTATTATTATTATGTAATCTTGTCATGTTAAAATAGTCCTGTGAATATTCAGAAAGAAGACGGCAGGTGCAGTAACACACGAAACCTTGTTTCTGTGGTTAAATCTTCCCGTTTCCCCTCCTCTCGTGTTTGAAATGGGTAAATGACCTCTCGCTGAAAATAATCTAGGCAGCAATTACTTTTCTTCCAAACAACATTTGGCAAAGTACATTAGCAATACATGAAAGCTTTTTCTAGGAGACAAGGTTTTTCTGTTGCTGCTTTGCTTGGCTGTTGCCCTGCAGGCTTCTGACCCTCCCGCTAACCTCAGTGCAGTATCGAGTTGATGCAAACTCACCAACATGAACACACGCAGAGACACCTCTGGCCTGTAGCACCAAGAACAAGATCTGCTCCACTCAGGATCATCCCGCTCGTCTTCCCTCAACGACTCGCTGCTAGTTTGAAGTTTGACTCTGAGGCGCGTTAGAGATCTTATAGGGTTTGAAGTCGGGAGCTGCGGCACCGACAAGTACCCGCTTCTCCTTTCACCTTGAAGCATTTACACCCTGCGAAACAAAGCAACAAAATAGTCAAGCATCTTCCAGATCAAGCGAGAGGAAGGAAAAATACAGAACATCTCCAGGAGGCAAAAACGATTTCTTTTTGTGGTTGGTGAAGATCAGTGGAGCATCAGTGATCACATTAAGGATGATGCTCTTAAAATCTCCCTCAAACCTGATCACATTCTTCTCCTGGGGCCTCGAAGCTCTTTCATGTCGGTGAAAACATGTCAGCGTTGATAAAAAAAATAAAAAATAAAAAGCTGTATCGTGTATCTTTATTTATTTTCTTTACATACACCAGAAGCTGCAGAGCTGCAAGCAGAAAGTCAGCAGGAAATATAGCGACTTTAAATCAGCACCGCGGCTTAAAAATTGATTTTAATTTAAGTTAAGCTGCAGTGTTTTAGTGAACTTTGCTCAATATTTAAGTGCTCAAACGAAAACACTTGGGAAAGGAAATAAAAAAGCCAATAAATTTGTCAGGTAAGTGTGAGTACTTACGAAACAAATGCAATTTGAAATTGTGAATATGCCGTTGAAATAATGACTTGGCTTTGTGGGAAAACTACAGTAAACAGAAAATAAGGAGAGAACAACAGGGACTGACCCCACGATATCTATCAGGACACAAAGTTTTAAAGCCCTGGTTTCAAGCAAACACAGAAATGTCTTGGACAAAGAAGCGAGAGGTAAACCAGTCAAGGTGTTCTACGCTGGTTTACTGCTACGGACACAGAAAAACTGTGGATGCTAGTCACTTTGCGCTACTTGCTGCATATTACATGAGACGCTGCGTGATTTTACTATGATTTGTAAATAAAGTGGCTTCAGCTCACACACCGGCCAGATTTGCATGGATTTGCATCGTGGTGAGATTCATGTGGCTGAACGACGCAGATTAGTTCTTCACAGATGCGTAAAGACAGAAAGTTTGAAAGCTGAGATCTGTTTCGTCCACGTAACCTCGAGTCTGGTGGAAGCTCGCTGGCCGAGACGGAGGCTGTACACAGCGGCAGGACGCCATCAGTTGGGGAAGAAACAGTCGGACAGTCGCCACAGGACCCGCGAGCCGAGACAAATATTCCATCAGACGAGTTCCCCCATAAAGGCTGGAGGAAACGTGAATGTGAATGAACCCCACCCCTCAGTTTGTCTTGGCCTCGCCTCGACACTGTGAGATGGTAAATATATGCTTTTCTCTGCGGTGATTGAAGATGGCTTTCAGCGCCCAAAATAAACCATTGTTGCTTCTAAAAAGCAAATACATTATTGGTTGCTCAGTTTATTGACACTGCAGAGAGACCGGAGGATAAATACAAAGGGAGGAAATGAAGGTAGCTGCCCAATCATGACGTCTGCTTAAGACCTCATTGCTTCTGAGTGCTACTTTACTGTTGCCATATTTTGACTGAAATCTTAATGCAATGAGGATTAAAGGGATTACAACATAATCTTGAATAATCCAAAGTGCAACGGACAGAGAAATGCTTGTAATAACGACGTAAAACCCATCCGGAGGTCTGACAACATTGTCAGTCACAGCGAGGATTAAATATTTGCGGGAAAAACTTTCAACTAATGCCCGCAAACCGTCGTTCGGAAGAAAGAAAAAAAAAAAAAAAGAAAAAGCGCAGGGGCCAGAAGGCAATTTAGTAATTTAAGAGACATATAGCATCTCGGTGAATGCTGGCCAGCTCCCTGCCAGGACAAAGACCGGGCAAAGAAGGGGGAGATGAGCTTTTTAAGCAGATTTATTCCTCTAATTTTTGTTTTTGATCAATGCTCAGGCAGGTTCATTACACATGTAAAGCAAGAGGGAGGGTTGAGGGATGAAAATGTTCTTACGACCAAGAATCAATTCTTATTAGGTTTACCGAAACGCCATCAACATGTCCATTACCTTTTCCATTCATTTATGTGTTTGACCCTAAAAAGTGGGCTGTCTTGTATATTTCAAGGATTATGTAAAGCATTGCAAGAAATTATCTTTCGAGCTAAATAACCCATATTCATCGACGTGAACCTGCCTTTAATTACAAGCCTTCACTCGATAACGGCGACTCTCAAATCGGTTCGGGAGGAATAGTGGGATTTGATGCAGACCTTGCCTGGATGCGCCCTGAAATTCATGCTGGCTGATTGAAGTCTTATTGACGCCTAGCTCCCCTCCAAAAACCAAACCCTTAATTTAGCTGAATGAATATAAATTGAGTGCAAGAAAAGCTTTTAGAAACAGAAGCTACATTAAGTGCATGGGAATTTGTCTCAGAGACACTGATGACTTAAATAGTGACAGTACAAAGAGACCGGGCAAGAAAAAAGCCGCAATGTACATGACTCATGCAGTGTTCATATATATTTAAACCGAATATTCAATCACTGTGTGCATTCATGCAGTGACACACTGTGGTTGCTGCTGTCAAAGAGCAAAAAGAGCTTTGTGGAGTTCAGATTTCGGCGCTTTGTATCGGATCAGTCACTTTGTGTTAGAGCTGTCAGGTGGAAGCGTGGATGAAAACGAATGGAGCAGTTCAATAGAGAAAGCAGATGCGTTTATCTGGCTAAATTTGGCTTTTTGATATTTGAACAAATACGCGGTCACGTTTGACTGGTTTCAAGCACTTGCCTTCAGTGGAAATGCCTGAAAAGCTGAACCTCGGAGTCGGTGCCTTCTTAGAGCTAAAGTTTACCTTTGTGTCAGAAGAAACCAGCGTAGAACTGGACTAGACTGGTGATGCTCTGCAACTGGGTAAATTCACATCAGCTGTTAGTTAGCTCAGTGTTTAGCCTTTCTACTGTTGAACCTATGTTTTCTGCTTTGTGTCAATGAGGACGTACTCTTTGACTCAACTTACTGCTGCCCAGCTGCCCTTTGGCAAGGCACTTGACCCCAGTCTGCTGTGTGTGTCCGGCTGCAGAGGGCTGGCCGCCTTCCAGCTTCAACAACTGATACGAGATGAAAATACAGATGTGATTATTTGGTGCTTATGCAGATGTTCCAGAGGTCTGGATGAAAAGTTTTAAAAGTTGCTCTGTCTCCTGTTGCACCATTAGCCTTGAAGCAAACATACGAAACCTTCAGTCTACCTTTAAGTCTACCTAAGACAATAAGAGGTAATGAAGAGAGCAGATCCTCTAAATGGTGCCTGAACAGCTTTCATTTGAGTTTCTCTGCAGGTTTATTTGTGGAATTTGTTTTCATCTCAACGGCTTTTACATCTACATTATGACAAGTCGCCCTGTGGATGAAAGCGTCTCTACAAGTCCCGGAAATCAACAACTGGGGAGCAAAGAGCTGAACTGAACGGCGTAAAGCTTCTACCATTATTTAAATGTGTGTGTGCAAATATGAGGTTGAAGACCATGTAGAGAACAAAACTACAACTAGATAACTTGACAGAAAACCCAACAAATCCGATAATGAACAACATAACGAGGATGTTGACACGTGTGCTCTCCTGTAACTGCTCACATGATTCCAGCGGAGGCCTTCAAAACCAAAATGGCTGAGCTATTTTTACATCCTTTACAAATACGCAGATACTTCCCATGTTGTAAAAACGTGCGTTATATCTGTATTCATTCCAATACGTGTATAAATGTGCAGTTAGCCCTGAGCCCATCTCTCGTGTAATCTCACCCACAGTGCTGCCACCCAGTGCAGACTGCCGTCAGCAGCAGCCAGTCACTTTCTGTCAGGAAACAGATAACACCCTGGACATGTGTTTTAGTTACTGTAGCAACAAGGAGGCTGTTTTATAAGCAGGCCCTTCACACTAACTCTTCATTTCTCTGAGAAAGGAGGGAAAAAAGCTGCAGTACAGACAGTTTATTTTTTTTTGGCCTATAAGCCATAATGAGGTTGTGCCCCGGGGAATCAGTCGAGCGGAATGTTATTAATGCCTCAAAAAAGGAGGAAAAAAAAAAATCCTCGGCACCTTTTGCAGCCGTGGCATAAAGGCAGGAAAAAGACTGTCAAACAATTAAAGCGAAGCGAATTCCCCGAGACGGAGAGAAAGAAAAGAGGAGAAACGGGGAGAAACAAGTGGAAAGGCCTGAAAACCATTTCCTCCAGGATGTAGAGGTGAAGCGATGAGCTCAGCTTTAGTTTAATCAGCAGCGTGTGAGCTATCAGAAAGTTTTCCCACCGAGTTTAGATCAAACGGGGGCCTCGACTCTCCAATCAGCTGGACTTCATAACAGGTGCATGGCGAGTTTCACCAGGTTGAAGCAGCTACACGTGCTTTAGTCAAGAGCGCGGCGGCAGGGTCGGACACCCAGGAAGCGTTTCGCTCCATTCCTTCAAACACCAGCGGCTGGAATCCAATTTTCTGTCTTCAGTCCCAGAGGATGGTGCTTAGTGACACACAGCTACAACACAAAGGTGTGTGACGCGCTTTCATCTTCATTCAAAGAGCCCAAAGGCTGTGGGTTCATTTGCTTAGTTGCATCCTCCTGGCTTTCATTGTTTGCGATGCACCAGGGCGACGTTCTCAGCGGAACATGTTGTCCCCATCAAAGCCCAGAGCGGGTCAAGCTCCTGCGCGGATCACCTCGTTCTCTGTGTTTTTACCAACTGTCATGTCGGTCGGCTGCTCAGAAGTGACTCGCGCCAGCTTGTCAGGGGAAGCGCCGCTCAAACAAATGTGGTTCCCACAGGAAGCCGAGAGCGGGAAAAAAAAAGATGCAGGGGAAGCATATGAAATGAGAAGAGGTGAGAGTCAGTGACACATCGGCAGCAGGTTGACCTGCAGCTGGTGGGCTAAAAAAAAAAAGAGCACGAAGCAGAGTCTCGTTTCATGTTAAATCTGATTTGATGTGTCTGCGTGGCTTCATCCTGCTGCTTCTCACGGCTCAGAAACTGCACGACTTCCCTTTCAGCTGTTTCATTTGTGTGTTTGCTGGTAGGAGACAGAGACACTGAAAACAATTTTAGTGTTTTGAAAAGGAACGAATGAAACTAACTTCCACACGAAAAAGGCCATTGGGACAGTGTCCATGAATCCCAGGTTTATAGCTGTGTCTAATTACATACTATGATTAAATTGTTGATGTGTTACTGACCCCTGTATGTGCAGTAAACTGTGGTTGGACGTAGGTGGACAGTACAGGGACCTGGCGTGTTTTATCCACCCGGATAAAAACGTGGACTTTGTCTGTGTTTCCCATCAACCCAGGCCCCAAAGTGTAGTTGACCTCAATCAAGTCACGGGTTAATGGGTTAAAAAAGTTCAAGTCAACTGCAGATATTATTGCAGATCCGTTTAATTAATATGTTAAGTATGAGCACATTTGTGACTCATTTACAAGTAATTGTGAGGCAGTAATTACAGTATATTAACAGAAAATGCAATTACAGTACAGTCCCCGTATTAACACTTTTTTTTGATTGCGGTTTAATTATACAGTATAGAAAGTGATTTTTTTGCAATACCTTCTACAACCACTGCACTAAAAGCAATAAAAGCACACAAACGGGTAAAAGTCGCTTGATTACCTTGAACCTGCCTTGTTGACCTAGTTTACATCAGTGGAGCCATAGTCACGCGTTGGCGTCAGCGCTGGAACCAGAGAAACTTGAATCTTTCCCCCTTTAATTAACAGTGTGTTGACTTTCTGTTGACCTAAACAAAACGTCTTGTATCTTAAAGACAAGCTTCAAACTGAGAACCGAAAGTCACAACAGTAGCACGAACGTCAGCGTTTCACGGAGCGTTCTTGTTTTCGGGCTCTGTGCTGGGGCCTCGCTCGTCACACCCATCAACTCTGATATGCTGACAATCCCCTCATTAATTTGAACAGTTCAGCTGGATTTGAAGCGCGAGGACCCTTCAGCCATTTCCCTAATGGTCTGCGATCCGACCAACCCGGGCGCAGTCAAGCGCTCGCCTCTGTGGTGGAGGCGGGACGGAGTTAGAGGCCTTTTCCCTGCGAGCTGAGCGGCCATGATGGCTAACCACCTCACCAGAGGCCCCCTTCGCTTCCCTCTTTTCTCACCCCAACACTTTACAAACAGCTAAGCCTGTCACAGGCCGACATCAAGGTTCAGTGGTCTGTCAACATTCACCGGCAGATAAAGACAGAGAGGGGAGGATTCTCAGCCCTGGAGAGCCCAGCGCTCTGTGTGTGATACAGATACAAGATACAGAGCGAGGAAGAGGCGCAAGTACATTAGAGCCCCCCATTGATGAGAAGTGACAATGAATGCTGACTCCCCTGAGCTCAAACCGAGCTGCGTGTTGAGCGCCGGCCCGTGGGCCTTCAGCTCTGCTTAGAGGAGAGGGGGGCTATCACAAGCCTGGCTGGCTTAGAAGCGCTCGAGATGAGAAGCCGGGGCAAAGATTTGGGATTTAGTTCTGTGACGCCCACCGAGAACGTCCCGACTAATAAACAACGAGGGGATTTGACAACGCAAAACAAGCTGCTGCTCTTTGAAACGGTTGGGGTATAAGAACAGAGCATTGAGGGGCTATTTCCAGCTAATGATCCACCTACAGTACAAGAAGTAGATATACATACGTATATATATATATTTTTTTTTTACTTTTGCTGTTTGTTGGGGAAATTTGTCAGCTAATTGGGCCACAGATGACAAAGAGCTCTGGAAAGTTTCTCTGAAGTTTGTCAAGCAAAATACAAATATGCGCTTCAGACGGTGCCCTTTACACTCAGGCCATGTGGCTGAGCGTCAGCAGTGAATCAGGGGGAACTGGTCACAATTAGGTTGCGCCGAACAACAGTGAGGCTGGGAGACTTTTTTTTTTTCAAGATAGTGGCAGTTGAAAGCCTAAATGTGAAAAAGAGTTTAAGTATAAACTACAAAAGCACGAAGACGAGTCCACTCGTCACATTCCGGATGAACTGGAACACTGACTGCGAGCGAGACTTTTACAGATTGACGATAGAAGCAGTTTCCATTATTTACTTGCTCTGAACTCCTGCTTTGTACATACTATACAGTGTTTATTCATATTTATTCATTTCCTATATTCCATGCTTGCATTTTGTATGCATTTGTATTTTTATATAAAGTGAGACAATTACATGTGCCCGATATTAAGATACACATAGATTTGATATCAACTCGCCTGGATGTAAATTTTAATAACAAAGTTTTGTTATGTTGACATTTTAAGTGTCTTGCTCCAACAATAGGTGTCATCAAGCCCTTTGTTAGGTTAAGAGGTTAACGCGTGTGTATGTCAATACGCCAGCATGAGAAACTATTCTGTTAGTGACTGAAAGCATCAGTAGAGTAAGACGTGTACGCTGATGTATTAAACAGGAACGATGGCTGGGAGCATTAACATTAACTGTGATACAATGAAACGTACGTTGTAACTGGACTCTGAAGCGTCATTACCAAAGTATTAAAGTTATTCCTAATTATGTCATCGTCAGAATCTACAATTTAAAACTCCAGTGTAAACTACAGACTTTGATCAATTCAAGCAGACAATTGCGCTTTCTAAATGTCACGGGGAAACACTCCAGACACTTACAGTACACGAGGAGGCATGTGAGGTGCAGGTCACATGATCTGAGTAGTCTCCCCCATCATCTTCTGGTTTCCACATATGTGTCACCTGTCGGTGCAATTACAGTCGTCCGCAGACCGGACGACGTGGCCTGACTGCGGAAGACAAAAAGGCATCAGTCATCACCGGTTTGCCGCGGTGTCACGGTCGCTTCGATGTCACAGAGCTGACGTGAAGGAGGCCTGGTTCCTCTCCCTGCAGCCAGAAAAACACACAGAGGAAGACAGAGAATATCAGAGGTGGTCAATTATTTACTCAGACGTACAGGTTGATGCCTGTGATGCTGAAACGATGCGTCAGAGACTGGGGAGAGTGACACCACGATCACCCACCCGTCCATGAGAGCAGGCGTCATGCTAACAGCTGACACGCAGTGTTCAGCGCTGCTACTGCCAGAAGGCCTTACCCAAAACTCCCACTGCTAAAAATAATTCAAACCTTTTATTATTTTTATTGCGAGCATCTATTTCACTGTTGTAGTTTCACGGCCAGTTAAATGATGTGCGTAAAACGAGCCGCAATTCTGGTTCTGAAGTGTCCAATACAAATTGTACTGTACCTGTGATCTGGTAGTTCTCCAGTCCAGTACCATCATCACGTGGTTACGGTAAGGACACATTAGGCTCTGATTTTAAACACGTCCGTACTCGATTTTAAGTTTCATTCATTTCTTTTAAACAAACCACTGAACTATAGCTTTAATCTCCTCTTAAAATGGCTCTTTAAGCAAAAGAATCAGATCAAATTTAAAGCCACTTAAAGTTTTATTTAAAACATCAGAACTATCCACACAACCAGCATGTGAGTGCGATTTCTAGACTCCGCGGAGGAGGCTGAGCGTATCGTGCCTGGCTGCTGTCAGATGAACTCTGCTGGAATGTGATGGAGGAACCAGGTTGGGTTTCACAAGCAGGTGTCTGTTGTTTTCTCCCTCGTGCTTCTCACACTGTTTCACCACCTGTTCTCATCTCTGCTCGTTCCCAGGTCGTCCCCTCCCTCTTTGAGAAGAGCTTTCCAGACCAGAGCAAACAGGCTACAGCAGACACTCGTTTGTGAGAAATGTAAAAATGTAACAATATGTAATGGGCTGAAGGAAATGGAGCAAGAGGTCACGTTTCTATTATAAAAAACCACGAAGGATTCGCATTTTCAGTCAACTATTCCCCTAAAATAATGTTTATATATCACATTTCTATATCCATAACCACACTCCCGTCTTTCCTTTTAAGCATCATCTGACTTTTTGTAGTTTTTGAGTTTTCAGATTGTTAGGCAGTAAATCAGAGCCTCTAGGAATCCAGATTATCTGCGGCACTGAATTTAAGAAAACAAAGCTATTGATATTAGTGGATGCATACTGTCATGATCTTAACCTCATGTATGAAAAAATCCTTCACTCTTGTTATTTAAAGCTGAACTGAAGTTTTACACTAGTCAGGCTTGAACTCTGTGGTATTGGTGTTTCTAATAAGTGTAAGGTATGTGCATCACTGGGATGCAGACTCCACACCACTACCTGATAAGTCAGGCAGCCAGGCCCCTTTAGCCGGTGCCAGTCGTCCCAAGCAGCTGGACGCCCAGTGTTTTATCTGTGAACTAACCTCTGAATTCACCACAGCAGTTAGACATAAGTTCCACTATAGTAGATGCTTATCTGAAGGAGATTTAAGAAGATGATTCCATCATTTTTGGCTTCATTCCCAAGCAGCCATCTTAATCAGAGGAGGTTAGTTCTGTGGTATGACAGCCAGCACGAGAAGCTGGCCAACAATTTAGACCAATCCTGCCTCGGATGTTGGGCCCACACATTATTCATCATTAATAGAGGGAAATGAAGGCAACCTGTAGCCAGACTGACCCAGAGTCAGGGCTGCGTGGAGCCTTTTGTTTATTGGTTGAGCTAAAACGTGTGTGTTTTACATACTGCGGTTATATGTTAAGATTCGAAACCTTACTTTGTAAAGTGAGATGACTTTCGTTGTGATTTGCTGCCATATGGATAAAACTGAAAGGGGAGATGGGGAACGTATATATTTTTGGAGTCACAGTGTGTGAGGCTATAGCAGAAATGGTGGGAGTTGGGTTAAAGCAGGAGGTGAATGGAGAAGAAAGCAGCTGTGATTGTTAGCGTGTCCGCCAGGGCTCCCTGTCTTTGCTTCAACACACTGCGCCATGTTGCGGGTGCAGCGTTTCACTTGTCAATGTATTTGTTCAAGCAACTCGGCCGTCGGCCCCTGCGACGGCTGTGCTCGTCTCTTTTTTAAAAAGCTGCGGCTCTTGCTTGAATGCTTTCTGTGTCCATGCCCAGTGCCCTAATCCAAGACCTGCTCTTCCTCTAAGCAGGGAGTTAACTTAATCCCTCTCATTTAGGCAGCTGCACTGCTGGGGAACTATGGGGGGAAAAAGTTACAACTCCATGACAGACGCTTTCAGCTGTTTTGAAGACACCTCCCCAATTCAGCTGCCTTAACATGCAACTGTCACTCTCGGCCGAATTTTAATGTGGATGTGAATTATGCATGGAGGGCAGCGAGCACAGAGAGCGTAGCGAGAGGTAGGAACAGCCAGGACGACAGTGGCGCGACCTCAACACAGTCAGAGTGGAAGCTGCGGATGAAACCAGCGTCATGGGAAGTTTAACCGGAAGAGTCTGGACACCTGACGAGAGCGGACACAAGAATAAGAAATGCAGAACTGAAAAGAATAGTAAATCTGCAACTCTGCTCATTATTAGAAAAGAGCAGATGGATGCAGATGGATTCTAAAATGAATATTTTGTCTCACAAACAATCTAAAATTGTTATACTTCCCAGTTCCCAGCAGTTCCCCTGGTTGGACAGACCAAAAAACTTTTCATTGCATCACCATAAGCTCTTGATACTTTACTAGGAACTGAAATCGAGGAGCATTCGCTGAAGTAAAGCTTTGGCCTAGACCTTCAGATAGTACTAGGAAGTAGGCTCCTGTGTTGGAAAATGGGCCTTTTATCCTAGAAATGACCTAAATGATCACATGACACAAGATCTCTGTGTGCGCTTACTTCTCTATGGACGACCTCTAATGGCAAAGACTTTTTGCAGTTTTGTTTAAGGTTTTTTAGATTAAAGTAAGATTCGTTAGCGTTGAAATAGTTTTTTCGTGCTTGAACCTTTTGCAGAACGCCCTCACACAGCAGCGTAAACTTCTTTCTCATGAAACCGCTTCACACCTCTGCACTTCACTTGGCAAAAACTCTCATTAAAATGGCCAGTGGAGGTCAGGAAGCACAGTTTACTACTTCTGCACACGGCGTCCATGCTTATCTGTGAAATTTCAGACCTCACAAAACATTCCAGAGAGCGTCAACAGCGGTCATAACTAACTGCCTCCTTCATCCGTTGTCCATAGGCAGGCACTGGCGAGCGCCCGTAATGGAGCTCGATTAGAGAGCAGGACGCGTGCTGCAAAAAGCTGCAGAACCTTGTCAAGAGAGGTTGAATCAGAAGACAAATAAATAGGAAATTGCTCCCCGTGAGCCTCCTCACTGTCACCCTTTGCTTGTTACCTTGAGCACTAAAAAGGTATTTATCTGCCTCCCTCCCTGCTCTTTAAACAGGCGTCAGCGCTGCTGTGCAGGGCTTAATTGCACTTGGTCTCAGGAGTTCACTTGGTGAAGTGCAGGTGCAGCATCCAAGAAAAATAATTGAACAAACAATTATAATGTGCGTTCCCACACTGCCAGGCGGAGGCTGCGCAGCGACAGGCTTTTGTGCTATTTAGCTTCCATCCACTACTGAACACATCACGGTAGGACTGTTGAAATACTGCTAAGACCTGTGTGTATTTTGGCAGAGTGGACTGTATCTTGACACTACTTCCCCTCCGCCCTGGGGAAAATATCTACCATGTCTGCGTACATGCGTGAGACATTCACTGCCTCTCCTGGTGTCTTTTTACACAATAAAGCAAAGGCTGATTTCCCGTCAGAGGCGCCTCACCCGCTGTCGCTGACAGGAACAAACAGCAACATGTCACAGGCCTCAGCGTCCTGTCACTGGAAACAGAGCCCGAACCCAAACGCGCAGCAGAGACCCCACCGGCCCTTCGAGGCGTTTGTTGGTCTTCTGAGGTCTTTTTGTTGCACATGAAAAAGCCCTTTGTCCATGAAGTATTTTAATTCTTGCACCTGGTCAAGCAGAGAATCTGGATGCAAGTGTGCTGTCTACCACCAGGTGTCTCAAAGTTGTTTTCACATCTCCACTTGACCGCAGCCTGGAGGAGCAGACACACGGTACAAACCCAGTTAAGGAACCCAGTAATTGGTGTTTCTCAGTTTGGTTTTGCTTCTCAGGAGGATGCGTTCACAGGACGCCTCAGACCTCTGTGCCGCACGTAGCCTTACTGCGACCGACGGAGGTTTGCACAGGTTACAGTAATAACCTGTAACTAACCGATGCAGTAAGTGCTGCAGGTTAGAGAGAACGTGTTCTGTACAGGTTTCAGCTTTGTTGTGTGGTTTTCAGCTGCTGTAGTGGACAGTGATCACGGCCCCAACCAGGTTAAGTCTTGAATGTTTCCCATCAGCTTTTCATTTCAAACGCTTCCAGAAGCACTTTACAAAGTTGTAACTCACATTTAAAGACTTTTGAACATAGCAGCTCCCCGGAGACCGTAACTTTTTTTCAGGCACTGTTTTGCCACATTGTGAGTACGGAACATCAGGTTATGTGTTCACACTGTTTTGGAAGCAAAATACTTCAAATGAGTCTTCAAACTTTCCATTTGCTCGATCAATCTGATTTCAGCTCCACCAGGCTCCCAGAGGACGTCTTCCTCGCAGGAGGACTGCTGGTTGTCATTTAGATTTTCTTTCGGTTCCTCGTCTTCCTCTCCACCTCTCTTTCCCCTTTTGCTGTTCTTTCAGAGATGCGTAGTTGTTGGCAGTGCTTATGTAATAACAGATGGAAGCTAGAAATTAACACGTCTTGCCTCTCGTTATTCTCCTCTCTCCATTTATTTTTAATGCTGTGAGCTTGAGCGTCTCTCTCATTCTCTCTGTCTCTCGCCATGTGTGTGTGTGTCTGTGTGTGTGTGTGTGACCCCGACAGGCCAGCAGCACCTGTCAGGAGTGTATCTACCGTGGTTGCGTGCCTAATTAGCACACAAGGAATTTGGTGGCACGAAACGCGCAGCATCGGTGGGAAGAAAAGAGTGTGGGGTGCAATTAGGATTTGTTGGCATGTACAGAACACAGCAAAGAATCAAATGAGAAGGAGAAGGAGGAGGACAAGGAGGGTGTTGGGTGTGTTGGTGTGGGAGTGGAGGGTTGCATTGTGTGGCCTCGTACTACTACACCACTCCTCACTTTTCAAAAAGATGACAGAGACATTTGAATGATTAAATCACACAAATCCGCCTCCAGATTGATTTCTTACTTGGCTATAACATATGAGGTTGTTCTGCAAAAACTGAGAAATCAAAAGAACAAATACTAAATAAACACACACACACACACACACACACATTAGCCAATGCATTTTGAACAACTCATTCTTCATAAACAAAAAATTATAAATAAAACACGAATTTTGTTTGGCCAAACTCACGTCATAGATTATATCCCCCATAGATTTTTAATTTTCAGGCTGCTTAGGTCATTTGTGACACATCCTCGTCGCCTAGTGACAGATCCATACTATACTCACTAACACACGCACGTGATTCAGGAGAAAACTGTTCACCGTTGCTTTGCTAGATGTACGGACGTTGAATGGACAGTAACTGAGACTTAAGCAGGAGTTTAGCAAAGCTGCCATTAGAAATGTCAAGCAAACGGTGGATAGAACAGGAAACAGTAAAACAAATTTAAACTGTACATGTTCATAGATTTGAAACACTTGTTGAAAACAACAAATGCTGAAGGAGAAGACTGTTCAAACTGGTAGGTTGGCCTCCATCATTTATGGATATTCAATATGTCCACAGGAGATCTGATAATAACAGCACTGATCAATTAACACTACGGGCTTCAAGGTAGATGAAAAGTAGTGAGTCCGCTTTGTTGATTTTAACACAGCAGAGTGTTCGTCTCACCAAAAGTCACTAAATGAGGATGATGAGCTGCTTGGTTGCTTCTATTTTATTACCAGCTGATCAAAGAAGATGAAATTGAGCTGAGAATCTGAAGCTTTACTGTACTTCTAAGGTCCCTTATGAGGCCAAATCCACCTTTTAGACTTTTTATTCTCGTACATCTCTACTAGACAGGCCGGGAAGGCGAGCTGGGTTTGTTTTTGGGTCAGGGGATTTTACAAACACATTACAAAGCCAAGAGAAAACGCTTAACAGGGGACCTTTGAAGGTGTAAATGTTATTTAGTATTATTCAGGTTTGTTTGGTGGTTTTATGCTTTCAAACGTCGACCGTGTGATCGCACGGTGGCTGCTCACCCGTCCATCATGCCTGGCTTAGGATACAACATGTAAACACAGACCGTACACACTCGTTCTTTCCGCCTCCTGTATCAGACAGACTCTCTGTTACGCCTGAGCATAAATCATAGTAGAACAAAATAGCACCATGCTGATACCACAACACAGAAGGGTTGTCTCCTGCACCTCTACTGTACATTCAGCACTACTCACAGCATCTGCTCCCGTTTCACCACGACCCTGTCTGTGAAAACAAGCTGTTTACACCTCAGCGTGGCGCATGCATAGGTTGGGGGTTCACCTCAGATGCGCCGCATTTGGATTAAAGCAGAAAAAACCACAACAGATAAAAAATTCACATGCGGCATATTTAGTTTCAAGCGGGTGACAAAGAGACTATTTGGTCATTACACTGTCAAAGTGTAAACGTCTGAGCTGAGAAGCGGGTGGAAAAAAAGAGAAGGAAGACAGCTGTTAGAAGGTTTATCTTTGTGTCCACCGCATGATTTATTTATCAACACGACGGCGATTTTCATGGTTAGATTGGACCGACGGGGGATAAGGGGTTTGGGGGGTTCAGACGCTTGCAAGTTAAAAACAAGAACTCAGTTTGATGAGAGGGAATCAAAAATACCACGATAGCTCTTGTGCCCACCATACTGAAAGGGAACAAATGGCTCTTAAACAGTTCCATGCATACTAAGAAGGAGGGAAAAAGTATGGTGATGAATAAAACAAAAAGAAACAAAAAAGGGCTGCGGCACTGGCTTTGTGAGGCACAGAGGAAATATGCGCCGTGTCAAGAAGACATCATCTTTTTATCTAATGGGTGCCGCGGCTGTAATGTATCCATGTGGCCCTCGCTTTAATAATTGAACAGACATCGGGGCGGCACCTGCTGGGAGCCCAAATCATCACCACGGCTTTGAACAAACCGCTGTGACATTACAGCATCAGGCATGGCAACGTGCTGAAAAACACAGAGAGGGGAAGAGGAAAAGGGGAAAAGGGATCTTTTCGAGGTGGAGAACATGGCCTGGGGCTACGGAGTAATGAGCACATCTCCATGGAGCCTTCCACTCATTCACTATTTGAAAATTGTTTCTTGTCTTAATAAATCCTAAGTGTGTAATTTACTTGTGAAGGAGCAGCAACAACAACAACAAAGCAGCCGACTTCTCTCCTCTTTCCTCCGTAAAATGACAGAATTGCTCAGTGGGAGGTACGTCGGGAATGAACGCGTCCTCAGGTGAAGCCGCCCTGCGACGAGCCGTGTTCACCTCCTCCTCTCTGTTCCCCAAATTGCAAAGTCATTGAAATTCCTGGTCTGCTTTTGCAGGAATTATAAAACCTTCTGAATCAATTACAACATCAATTGGGATGAAATCTACGGCCGATGAATATGCATTAAAGTACACACACATCCGGCTAATTAAACAAGGCCGTAAGAAATCACTTCAGACAGGTCGGGCCAACGCACGGCGAGCATACATTAACCAGCAGGAAGTTCAGACTGAGACAGCCGATGAAGGTGCTGAATGCCAAACACGTTACACATGTAAATTAGTCTACGTTCACTTTCGCAACGAAATTAATTGTAATATGTTGTTTGTTGACTTTATCCGGGATTTACTCATGATAATTTAGGGCAATTTCTGCAGCTGCGTATCTGTGTTTACGACTAAAGCTGCTGACAGAGGAAATGATAGCACGGTAGCATTTGGATTGAAAGAACGGTGATACTGACGCTACGGATACTTGAAACCACACCAAAGACCAGTATGCACTCATTCGAAAATGAATTGAATGAAAATGGAACAAACAAAAGCTAAACAATAACTTCCTCACTTTGTGGACAATAAGACTTCAAAGCTGATGTCGGTGGAATCACATTTAATTTTGGTTACTACTGAAACTCTGTTATGTCGAAGTTAAGTTGACATAACAGAGACATTAAGTTGACTTCCTGTGACTTCACTTCTTACCAGAGGAATCGGATGAATGATGCTCACTGTACTTGCAGTCTTACTAACGAACACAGTGCAGGTTCAAGTTAAACCAGTGTTGAGAGATCGTACTGTAGTGAAACATCCTTCCTGACGTAAAACTGTCCTGTAAACAAACAGCAGCAACTGTCTGAATGATGATCTGTAATTTCAATGAGTTGTTTTTCTATTCATGTCAGCTGTTATTCAGGATGAAGATGCTTTAGATTCTTATTCCAAGGTCACACATGTCTCTGTTGAAACTCACTTGGTGTCTTCAGCTGGTTCTGATCCTGATTCTACTGCCGGATAAGAAACTTCAACCAAATGCCTGAAAATGTTCACATTTCCTCAAAACAACATCACATCCAGTTAAAATCATCTCACTTTAAATCTGCCCCATCTACTTTTCGCTCGATTCAAAGTTGCCCATGCATCTCGACAGAGGAGGAGTTTTATGATGTAAATTCTTTATTTTGTGTTTTGCTCCTTGGCCAGTTGTCCCGGGGCCACTGCTGTCTTTGCCCATGTCTCCCATTCTGAGATTCTGCTCACAGAGCTGAGGGAAGGAAAGGGAGAGGGGGAAAAGAGACCAGCCAAGAGGCCCCCGGGCCGTGGCCCTCTCTAGACCCCCAACCCCAGGTCACCAAGCACCTCGGGTCAGTCGGTCCTGCTCAGCCTCCTTGTGGGGGAGCTATGGAAGGGGGGCATCGAGGAGGCTCCCTTTGGTGTCTTGTGTAATCAGCATTTACAGAACAGCTGGAAGGTGGAGCACGATGAGGAGGAGTGTGTTCATTGTCTACATGCGTGTTTTCCCAGGTTCAGAAATATTTGATTTGTCGTTTGTGCGTGTTTCTGTTGGAAACTGTTGCAGCGGCGCTATACGCCTCGTGCACGACACAAGCGTGTGCGTCTGCATCTGTGTGTGGCCAGCGTGTATTCCCTGCTGGCTCCCACCGCTCAGAGCGGGTTCAGCACTGGGGTCTTTGCCTGCAAATAAAAATCCTCCTCTGGGTGCCAGCGCGCTTGTCTTTGGGCTAAACTGTCAGGAGTGAGAAATTTCAGATTTGCTGGACAACATGAATGGCGATATTTACGGCTTAAAGTTTCACAGATAAGAGGAAATAAAAAAGAAAGGAACCCACATGTAGAATTTGAAGCTAGTGGTCTCTGTATATGAATGAGCAGACAAAGCAGCGCATTTAAATTCACTGCAAGTGAAATCCCACCAGAACCCGACCCAGTGTGTTCATTCTACTTGATCTAAAATTAAGGCAAATGCAACCCAGAATAAGACAGGTTGGCTTTGTTAATGCCACCAGTTAACAAGCAGCAGCAATCAAAGATTTTAAATAGGTTTTTTTCCTGCATGTGAGTCTCTCCTGGTAAGATGCACGAGCTAGTAGAGCTGAGTCTAATCTGATCCTGAAGCACAAATAAAGTCCGAGTCCTGTTGTTTTGTTCTTATTCGCCTCCCTCAAATAAAAACGTGACATTTTCTTATATGCATTATTTGTTTTGGATCTGTAACTACTGTAATCGCATCGGGCACAGTCCTAATGCAACAGATCGCTCTGTGTCGCACAACATTTGAATCGGCCATCTGACTAATTACAGAAGTGGACGATCAAATCAGGCTGCAGAGAACCTGTGACGACCCAGAACGTGGCCTTCCGATCAGGATAAAGGAAGTGCTCTCATTGTTGCTGCCAGAAATAATAATTTCAATAATACTCTATAATTTCCAGCACCTAAACAGAGCAAACCAAGTCAGGAAACAAAGCCGGGGCCCGCCAAGCTCCGCCTCCACCTCCCTCATAACGCGGCGGCCTTCGAGGGCCGCCCCGCAGAAAGCGGCTGCCATCTAAAAACAGCCTCTGCAGCTGGCGGCCGCGGCGAGAGGCGCGCGTCCAAGGCTCACACCCGCAGTTGCAGTTCACGCCTGTTAAATGTATGGAATCAAGCTCCGGCTAAAAACTACAATTACAGGTGATATACAGATTGAAATCATAGGGGTCGCTTTTTTGTTGAGGAAAATTGTCCTAATGAGCGGTTTGGCGATTCACAGGGTGGAAGGGAGGGATGGGTTGGTGTTGGTGTCTGAGGAGAATGTGAAAGTCTTTTCTCTTTGAGTGTGTGTATGTGAGGGAGATGCTTGGGTGGTGGTGGTGGGAAGGGGGGGCATAAACAGCTGCACCTGCTGCTGCGGCACGCACTGCCACAGTTAATGATATCGGATGATATCATTAGGCAAAGTGCTCATAAACAGATGTTGGAGGCGCTGCCTAAACAGTGTCAGCTGAGCTGGTTTGCATTTGTGCGGACGTATTATTTATATAGGGCATTTAAGTTTGTTATGTTAATAACCCCTCTGTTAGCATGCACAACGTGGCGCAGCGAGAACACGGAGATGAAGGTAGCGCGTTGTAGGCGGGGACGAGCAGAAGCACCTCAGAGGGTAACACACCAGCGGTTTCCACCTGAGCACTGATCTGCGCTGCCTGGTCCTCTTATGTGACGCCGTACCTCCTTATACTCATTTAACACATTTATGGCCTGGTGGTCATTCACAAGCATAAATACATTCAATATTTTGTTCTTTATACAAAACCCCTGACTTTTGAGAGCCTTTATTTGTCATGTTTTACAATGTACATGTGACAGAAATTAGATTAACTAATGCTTAAAAGCAATAAAAATACTTTAAAAGCTTGCGTTTGAGGGGCATAAGTTTAAAACAATGCACATCTCATATTTCAGTTCAACAGAAGTAATTCTAACATTATTTGCATATTCAAATTTAAATCAAATGTAGAAAAAAACTCGCATAGCTGCAAAACCCGAGCACTGTTCAGACGTTGGGCTTAACAGGTTAACAGGTGTCAGGTCTCGCTTAATTGCTTCAAAACACAATTTAGCGGATGGGGTTGTGACTTAAACACACACGAAGGACCCGCAATAAACACGTCAGGAGAAGTTCACAGGTGGCCACACTCTGCTTCTGCTTCTTCTTCTCTTTATTCAACGCTTGATGTGCACCACTGCCACCTTCTGCTTAGGAATCTGAACCACACAGCGACTCTCTCTGGTCACACAATGAAAAGAAAATCGGTTGACATGTGTGATACTGTCATGGATTCTAACACAAGCACACAAGTAAGAATGATTTGCAACATTGATATTACAACATTTTGGTGAGGTAAAGTACAAGTAGCTTTACACAACAACACCGTCAGTTTGTGCCTTCACAGAACACAAAAAGACAAGTTGCAGCGGGAAGTAGGCTCAGCAGAGCATCACGCATCAGCGGCTCTCATCCACGTGTTAACAGATTTCTGCAGAAGGTTAACATCCCTGTGTTATTCCGCTCAGGCCCTGCCTCCCCCTGCTCCTCCCTGGCTGAAGAAAGGGGGAACAGGCGCCCATTTTCCTGCCACCATTAGGCTCATTTGTCCTGTCAAGAGAATGACAGGCTGGTTGACTCTTCCCCAGATACGACCATTAGGTAACGCTCTGTCATCTGACAGCGAGGCATTCTGCCGCTCCCTAAAAACCCCCTAATTATTTCCTTCGCCAGAGACAGGCGATGGCGGGTAGGTAATTTTTAACCTTTCACGTGCACCTGGGGAACTCTCCTCCGGGGAGCCAAGGTGCCTGTGTGGCATTCAGTCATCAAAACATGACCTTTTATGGCCGTTCGGAGAGCAGTTGGCACCGGGTGCCACGCGCCGGCTAATGCTAATGTTGATGACTAATTTATGCGTCAGCCCGGCCGCATCTGCAGCAAGTTTAGGGTAGCAACAATGTGTGATAGAGCGGCGAGAGACGGGAGAGGGGAGAGGAGGAGGCGGCGGCGGGGGCATCGCCGCAGAGCAAGCAAAGGTGGAAAGCATTTTGGGGGAAGGGGTGAGGCTTGTTCAGACACCCGGTAGCCTGGCACGACAGGGAATTGACTGGGCTAATTATATTGCAGGGAATACATTCGGCGTGACCAGCGAGCCTTTTTAGAATTTGTCGAGCACAATCTGACTAACGTGGCTGACCTTTACTTTTTTTTAACCCAAATTGCAGGAGACCAGAGAGCATGCGAGACGTGCGCATATTCTATGACCTAATTGGCTTTTTTTCGTTTGAGGCTAAACGCTGGCCAGCAAACCTCACACCTTCCTCAAAGAAAGATAAAGAAAGACGTATTACGTTTGCTTTTTGAAGCTTGCAGTAGACGTAACGTGTTTACAGAATGATGTTAGTGCTTTTTAACTCGCCTGGCCTTGTTAAATGACAGTATATAGTAAATAGTAACTCAACCAGCTTTCACAAGGGAAAAGTACAAAAACAAAAGTACAAAGATGTAACAAATGCGACACTACACTCGTCCTCATACATAACAACTAATCACTATTATTGTGTTTAAATCACACCTTTTTAGGCAGAACTCGTTTGAGAAGCAGTAAATACAATTAACTTGGTCACTGGTCGCGTCGTGAAGTCTCGTTGAAATCATCTACTGCCTGAAAACGCGAGCGACTGATCACTTTCAGACGACTTCCAACCCTGAGTGTCCAGGGTTACATACAAATTCATATTTCTTAGGACTAAAATCTGTTTTATGGTTTAAGTGTTGATACCACTCTCAGCCACCAGACAGTTAGCTTTCGTTAAGAGTGTTAGCTTAGAGCGGGTATAAAGTAATATATAATGATATACCATAATATAATATAATATAATATACATTACCCTTATAAAGACTCAAATAGCTGTTTATAGCGGTTATATAATTCAAAGAAATTGAATATTATTACAGTTTTCCTGCTGCTAGCAGTCTCTCAGACCAAATCTCTAGTCGACTGGGTGGCTTATTACAAAAAGGGAGACACAAATTCAACAACATAAATCGCTCTGTTGTGGAATTTTGACAGTGTAGGATGGAAACCAACAATATGGCATGCAAAGGCAAAAACGTCCGATTGTTTTCTCCTCCATCTTCTCCATTTTCACGGCAAACAAACACCTCCTGCACTGTCAGCCTGTCTAAGAGCAATGGGGAAGGAGACGACAAAAACATTTATGTGGGAGCATAAAATAAAAAAGCCACGGCCTGGGGCTTTACAGTTAGCTGACAAGAACAGTGTGTGTTCATAATCTTCCCTCAAGTCCATCCATTTTTCATATCATGAAGAGTTTTAGCGAGCAGACAAATTGAGGTGTTTGGGTGAGGAAGCGATGAAAAAACAAGGCGAGAAACCAAACTAATCGGATCAAAAGTAAGTGATGGTGCTACTCTGCTCAAAAAACCAGGCCGCGTGTGTTTGTTGTCAGCCACAGAAAAAAAAAAATGCCGATGAAGTCTTTGTTTGGACCAATCCGGAAATTACACGTAGAAAGTGTGATTTTTCATGTTTCTGCCCTGTTCTTTGCATCTGTCTTTCTCTCGCGCGGTGGAAAGGTCATCGCAGAGCGTTTCCCTCAGAGCAACGCAGCACAATAAAACAGGAGCAAGACGGATTCAAGCCGCCATTAGTGATTTACAGTACGCTTAAGTTTCAAAATGACGTGTTCTATCACAAGCAGACGCGCTCACCTGAGTATTGAATTACTGAAGTAAAACATGAATAATTAATACTGAGAAATAGGTTCCAGTTTAATAATGAGCATCATGTTTTTACCTCCTCTTCTGGTGCCGTTTCTTCTCGTGTATCTCTACACGCGTTCTCGTCTTCTTCTTCGCCGGTTCAACCTCGTCTTGGCCTCCGCCTGCGTTCTTCCTTCTTCCTCCTCTTGTTTTTTCCTGTAAAAATTAAATTAGAAAACGCCCACCCAGGGGTGATCAGGCGGCCATAAACCCTTGTCATCTGTCTCCCAGCGCTGCCAGGTAAAAGAGAGCAAGGGAAGGAGGGACAGGAAGCGGACAGCCATTACTTTTCTTATTTTTCATCTTCTTTTCCTTCTCCGGTTTGCGATTCTGGTGGAGGTGAGGAAGAGGGAAGAAGCACAGGCTCGTATTCAGGCTGCCAGAGGACCGAAGGCGATCTGCCATTTGCCATGAGAAAAAGAACAAATCCATACATCCATATTTATTTAATGCGATGAGAGAATACATAAGGAGGCGAGGAAGGAAGAGAAGGAGACAGCCAGAGAGACAGGAAGAAAAAAAACTTTGCTACATATGGAGTGCTTCTTACAACTAATCAGCAGACTGTTGGTGATTGGGGCCGCGGGCGCCAGGTTGGCTCGAGTCAGAGTTAGCACAGTGCCCAGGTCTTTGCTGCAGGCTGCACAGGTTGGCCTCAACTCTGCTGGGGAGCAGATGGCGAGCCAAAGCTTGTAGTCACACTTACCTTCCCCACTAAATCCCTAATCCCTCCGTGGACGCTCCTCCAAGGCAGGTTTTTGGAGGCAGAAATAGGGGTTACAATCTGGACCAGAGTGGCGCCTGCCAAAACACTCACAACACAGAAATGCAAATTAACTTATTTGTGTTGTCCGCCAGCCAAGGCGCCGCTTCTTTTGCGAGTAATTAAGACACCTTGAAAAATATTTGTAAAAGATCAATAATGTGAAATGGACAGATAACAATGGAGAGCGGAAGAGAACGGAAGTATAAGAAGAGGGTACGGACACTGTCACGTGCTTTTAATTTTCCGTTTTAACACCCGACCCCTCCTCTCCATCTGCACACACCAATCAGTCCTATCAATCCCGCTCACCTACACGTAGGGAAAGTAGTCCCCCGGGCGACGCCAGTCTCCTGATTACTGGCGAAACCTCGGCCATTACGGCTACTGAACCGGACTAAAAACAACCCCGAGACTGGATGTTGAACACATAAAGCGTTTGAGTTGAATGTTCCTTTAAAGTCGGCAGCTTGAGGCCACGCGCACACACACACAAAAAAAGGAAAGAGAGCAAATAAGAAGGAAAAAAAAAAAAAAAAAGCCAGCGCCCCCAGAATCAGTAACTGTTAGAGGAGGCGTAGGAGCCTCGGTGACACCTTTCAGCTGGGCTTGTTGGCTGGTGCTTAAGCTAAGTGCTAACACACACACACACACACACACACACACACACACACACACTCACACTGTTATTAGCCTGGTGTCAGCAGCATTAAATGGGCTGCAGATGTTAATGCACTGTTTTAGATACAGTGGCAGGAAAAAGAGGCAGAGACGGACCCATTCAAACACAGAATAACTAAATACAAAGAGAGAAACACATTCATTAGTAAAGAGGTGATGCATTATAAACAGCGTTGTTTAAACAGAGTGGCTCTGTTTAAAATCTAAAAACAGTCAGTGGGTAGACTTTTGCTTGTTTTTGTCTTGTGCTGTCTCACAATTTATGACTTGAAGGTTCTGTTTAAAACCTGCTCCAACACGGAGCAGACGGGTCCTGCTGCGGCTTCTTCATTCACATTCATTTGTCCTGGTTAAGAAAGTGAAGCGTTGCCCTGACTTGCATGTCTAGTTTGGGACCTGTCCACAGTAGGTAGATAGTATGAAAATGTAAAACGTCTCTTTATAATTTCAAAAGTTACAAAATAAGAGCTGATTACTGGTGGATACGTTTCCGCTGTTTTACTCTATAGACGCTCTACTATTTGATGCAAACTTGCTGCAGATGCACTTATTATGCTACTGCACTATAATATAACAATATATAAACAAGTACTGCATTTAAGAAAATGTTATTATAATAAAAAAGGATGCACAATAAATCCTAATCTAATGAATATTTATTTAGTAGTAGAATATCTGAAACAAATCTCATTTTCTAAGTGATATTAAACTCTAGTGCTGCTGTCATGTGGTTCCCCAGCAGCACTCAGTATTGTACAGTATGTGGCCTCTGGGACCAGTCAGGCAGATCAAACAACCTCCCCGGTATCCAACCAGATGTCCTTACTGGGAAGGGTTCAGATGGTCCCAGCGAGCAGCGAGACAAAGGTCAGAGTCACACAGTGGGTTAAACTGGACCCATCGTGAAACTGGCTGGGGCTGCAGGTTTGTGCAGCACTGCTCCACTCATCAGCAGGGATTATTTCAATTAAGGCTCATGCTGGCTGAACGCAGGATTACAACAGCGTTTAGAGTGGCAGGACACATCTGAGCGCAGCACATGGCCATCCAGTCAGCTCCCATGGATTATGTGGACGAAATATGACAGACTTATAATTAGAAGTAATGAGAAGTGGCTTGCTATAAAAAGACTGCTTGTCACATTTTTACTTGTTCTACAGAGAGCTAGAATCAAGAGACTTTTACCAATTCCCCCCTTTTATTTTTTATTTTATCAAGTAATTTCTGTTTCAACTGTGCGACATTTAAAAAAGAAAAAAGTCATTATAATAATTTCACATGCATTTTTCTTTTCTCTGTTTGCTTTACATTCTTTCACATTTTATTTGTTGAGCGTTTTAAAATGTTTTATTCCGTGTCTTTCATTGCATGGAGATTTGAACAGGAGACGATCTCACAGGAAAGACGTAGCCTTCACAGACATTATCCTGACACTGTGATTCCAGTTATGTGAACTATACGGTCGAGATTTTGGACACGACAGCGACATCTGACCTGACGGAATGGCCTTGCATTAAACCCTGTAGCACCTCATTAGGTCTATATCTTTATATCCTGTCTCTCTAACCTCCTCGTTGTCTTCTACAGACTTTGTAAAGCCTGTTCGTGGTCAGCCACGGCGGGGAAACCTGGAAGGTAAGTCCAGACGTTTGCCCCCCGCGCTTTATGCACGGCCTGACTTGGCCGTGAATAGTATTACTGCTGGACCCGCCGTTAGCATTCACGACAGCGAGCGGCGCCTCGGCGTGGCATTTCACCTGCGGATGGTCCGGGCTGATTAGGATGCGGCAGGGGAGCCGGTGGAGACGCGGTGAAGACTCACCTAATTGGCCCCCGAGTCGGCCCTAATTCCTGATTCTCAGGGCAGCCCACATTTCAAAGCAGCAACCGGATCAATTAATGGACCGGTAATGCGTCTCATTTTCATACAAGGCGAGAGTCTTAGGTTGGAAAAATCAGATATCGCCACCTTCGACTCCGCCGGGCGAGCATCGGTTGGAGTTATGTGGAGGGGAATTCGATAGCACGCTGAGCTGTGTAGAGAAAAGTCAAATGATTTTTTCTCCCCGTTTGGACCCGTAACACTCTTTCAAATGTTTTTACTTTACTTGTAATACTTTTAAACTGTACCAGGATTTTATAATTCTAATAATCATCAACTGCTGCCTTGTTATTGTTTAACTGACCGACGTTACTGTAAAGGCTCATCTGTTCATTTGCTGCTAACGCGTCTACCGGTGACACGTAGACTGATTTAGATTCACGCTAACATTAGCACACAGCTAACAATCTCATCTCAACGTATTTGATTAAAATATTTTTTTGAAGTTGAAATTTCTGTACTGTAAATCTTAAAATGAAGGAATTCATTTACTATGTATTTAGTTAATTAATGGATAAAGGTTCATTAGTAATCATCATTATACTTGTTTTTCCAGATACTAATAAATCTTTGTACCTGGCATTTGCTCTAGCTTCGGAGGTCATCATTAAGGTCAAGTGTGCAGTGAGCATTGCTGTATGCAGCGGCCTGGCGTGTTTTATGGCCCTCGTACAGCGCGGCAGCGTTTGTCTGCTCTCCGGCTTCGACCCTCTCGGCCCTAACCACACAGCACTTTAAGGTAGTGCAAGGTACAACCCTGCTGTTTTCTCAGTGGCAAACTGAAATATAAATGAGCAGGCAGTCTATACATCATGTTAGCTGACATGTTGTATTAAAATTTATGAACGACTTCATCAAAAAGCACTTTCTGCCAGACAGATCTGCCCTGACACCGAAGTTGCATGGCTGGTTGGAGCCGCAGATAAATGTGTGGGTCGTGACTAAGTGTGAAATTTTGTGGCGCGTGACCTACTATACGTTGTAATCTATGGGCACTGTGTGTGAGAGGGTTTGCAGCGCTTGCCATCATAAATAGTCCATCATCAATATGCCAAAAAATATTCCTATCCCGCATGTGCGTAGCAGCGACTGGTTAGAGTTGTCAGGCTCTGGGTTATGAAATAATACCTGTCATCTGCCGACTGCTGAACCCTGAAAAGGGGGCAGGTTTTCCAGGTCAGGCTGCCATCTGTCAGCACAGCCCTCTCCTGTTCCCGCACATTAGCACCTGATTGGCTGGAACTGGACCCCGGTGGGCGGGGCAACCCCAAGCCCCCCACCCCCACACACGCCTGCTGGGACCAAGTGGAGGCAGCAACACATGGATACACTGATGGTCGCAGATGAGGAAGGAGACGACGTGCACGTGTCCTCCCGCTGTGCAGGCCTGCAAGTGTAAGGTCGCTTACAGTACAAACAGTACAGATGCACCACACGAGTGACAGGACGACTGAACAAGACAGGACAGAGATGCAGCGTTTACCACTAGTCATAGCTTTGTCACAGACAACTCCTGCAGCTAACGTTACTGTCAGTGCACAGTGAGCCCACACCGATCAATAAAGATGGAGGGGAAATTGTCAAACGTGCGGATTATTTGTTGGTAACATTTTAAAAGCATGTGAGGTCCATCAATTTCTTGCTCCTCTCCCTCTCTCTCTCCCTCCCTCCCTCCCTTGCTAGTTCAGCTGTCTGGTCAATGGGACCGGGGCAAGTAGCCAAGCATGTACAGCCAAGCCTGCCGCCTCCTCCCCACCTCCACCTCCCTCCTCCCTTCCTCTCCCATCCAGACGGCCTCCTGTTCAGCTGTGCCGCTCGCCACAGGTTCCAGCCAGGTCAGATGTTCAACACGAGCGACAGCATGTTCGCCCGTCACCGCTGTTTACCACACCTGGCTGCCGTCTCGCCGGTGCGCCGGCGCAGAGCAGGTTCACGCGTAAGTCAGGACGAAGTGGTGGAGAATACATTTACAGTTGCCAAGATCACAACACCTCTGAAATACTGTAGGACACAAAACGTCTCTGCTAATTAAACATTATTCCTTCAGGTTGGAAAACAAGCAATTATTAAATATTACGTAATATATTTAAATGTCATATAGAAAAAACCCGTCTGTCGACTAAAGTGGAGTAAATGGAAATAACATTTTGCTATTTAATGTAACATGTACAGAACCATACAGTCCTGTCATACTAATAGTGTGACAAATACAGTGGAGCAAAATTAACGCGCCAACAACAAGTGACTCGTTGGTCGAGATACAAAAGGTGAAAGGTCAGCGTGAACATTGATGGAGCAGTAAAACAATTTAACATAACAGGTGCTGCAATGCATTAAGAAATGCACACACAGGAAGTTTCCTGTTAGTGGAAACAGGGTTTTAAATTAGTTGCTGGAGGAAGGTCAGTGCACAAACTAATTTTGATTTCTGCTCATTTATTTCTTTTTTTTTTGCACATCACCTTTTCCATAACGCGCTTGTGTTCGCTCTCCAACGTGGAGACTGAGCAGCGGCCCGTGTTCCCTAGTCTAAGGTGCCACGCTAGCCACCCAGGTGCAGAGCAGATAGGGTTGCGGCGCTTACGCGGCTGATTCCGGCACGGCTGTGGGAATGCCAGCTGCCCCCGTATTTTTCGAAATCTGAAATTGTTTTGGATTTGTATGCCAGCAGAAGGACTCGACATGCAAGAGTGAAAGCAGCTCATTTCCTGTGTCTTGTCACGTCAATAAAATAACTGCTCGGTACCGTGGCGAAACCTAACTTCTGTTCTCCAGCCTCCCTTCCTCGCCCCCCGCAGTCTCCCTCATCCTCCTCCCCGAGTTTGATGAATGATGCTGAATTTATTTGAGCTTTATCAAAGCAGGAGGACTCGAGCAGAAAATGTGCATATGTTTGACCATTAAAGCTTCGCACAGAACTGACCGTACTGTTCAAACAGTTCCACTGCATTTCTCCTCAATCTATGCAACCTTTAAACCTTCTGCACACTTGATTCTGCAAACGAACGCTCACAGTTCGAGTCGTAACGAGGTGCGCTCTCGCCGTCCGTGCAGCCTTTAAACCCCTCCGAACTTATCTTTGTTTTGCTGCAAACAGGCTTTTGCAGCTCATTTCCTAGACTAAACTAAATGATTACTAAGTTTATCAGATAAAGCGGGTCAAGGTCAAAGTGCGCCTCTCAGAATCTGCAGCAATTCCCTTAAAAATCAGGGACCACGTGAAGTCAAGAATAAAGTATTTCAGTTGAATGAGCTCTAAAACTACGTTTCTTTGTTATACATATTTTTTTTGTATTTTTTACATATTTTTATTCAGTATTTATTTATCTATTATTGTTTATCTATTTAAATCTTCCAACTTCCATTGATTTCTTAATTTAAATGTGGACTATCTTACTGCTAGGTTATATACTATAATATGTGTATTGTACTTTAAATAGTTTATTTAGTTTTGTAATTGTTATTATGCATCTTATCATATTAATTTGTATTCAATTATTTTCTTTCTGTTTTTTATTTTGGATTGAACAACCTGCTGACATGTAATATTTTTAACAGTACTTTTGTAATTTATTATCTATAAACACAATAACATCACCAACCTGTGCATACTGTACATTAAATATGAGTAAATGAATGCATACATTCACAACTGAGGCCAAATTTGAATCCTCAGTCCATTTAATCCTCAGACGTCGCATGGAAACTTGTTGAGACGCAGCAAACTCAACAGCACAACAGATGCGTCAACATTCAACACTGTCGGTGACACTATGGCAGCACAAACACAAACCAACTGTAGATGTTGTTTCTGTGGCAGATTGTGAATTTTTAAAAGGACAGATGTTCTTCATCAGGCACCGGTCGACCCGCGAGACGGGCAGAACCGCCTGGACGCCGCCTGACCCGCAGAGGGGACGGAGGGCTGAGAGCGGGGCGGCTCATTCCCAACACTCCTCTGAAAAGATTTGTGTTGTAGACGGATAGACGTGGACTGAGATCAGCAGAACGGCATCTGCTTTACACACCCACACACACACACACACAGCCACACACATACTGTACTGCTGAGATATTAGCATTCAGAGCGGAGCTGCAACTGAGCAGCTTTTCTGTGTATTCTTTCTTTTTTTAAGCAGCTGAGGAGAAAAATCATTTAACTTGACACTGTAAATTCCCTCTAACCTCTTCAACTGCTCATTCTCTAGCAGCTCCTTCATCATCGCCTCACAATATGCAACAAAGTACTGTTCAAATTTACACATCAAAGTAAAGATAATAAAATGCATCTCGACACGTTCTTTGTCTCTGTTGATCAGTTCTGTATGTCGTTTTATTTGTTAAATATGCTTCTTCTATGGAAAAGCACTAAATCACTGGAATACCCCTTTAAAAGGATTCTTCAACCAAACACCGAGCCACCCTTTACGTCTTCCCCGTCGTTTCTCAACACCTCACGTTCCCGGCAATCGTTCATGATGTAGAATAAAGAGACATTGACATTTCTAACTTCTATGTGATGGGCATCGGCTTTTAAAGACAGTATTTTTCTGTTGCTCACTTTTTTTTAGATCATGTTCTCACTGACGTGTAGCAGGGTTACGTGACCGGTGCTTGCAATAGCGACAATAACACAACCTACGACTGGACAGTCACATCTCCCCAATTATGACCGAACCCCTTCAATCATCGGGTCGAATGGTTGACTTCAAACAGGAGAAAACATTATTATTTCAGAAAGTGTGAGATGCTTTAAATACGTTATAAAAGCAACAAAAGGAGATTAAATGACATTTAAGTGACAGCAGGTAAATATGCCGGTTAACACCTGGTTCTTCTAACGTCAAGTGATAATTGTCTGTCCTTCCACCCTGAATATCTCTTCATTTGCTCTCCATTGTCTTTCCCACCAATTAGAGAAGTCTGTGGAGGCAAAGCATCACATTGCACTCTTGGACCTTCGTCAACAGGGGGATGAGGTGATTCTCAGCTCGTGTGAAATGCTGCTGGCAGTCTCCATTGCTTGCATTCATTCCCCATATAAACTCCTCTTTTTTTTGTGATTTCCTCCCCCGGCAATGCAGACAGCACAATAGTCTCACTGAGCGGTGACGATTAACACATAAAAGCGACACAGGGAATCTCGCAGCTAGATACTAGCGCACATGAGAGGGCAAAGCATTCATACCATGCCAAGAACTTCAGTGGGAGCCCCTTCTATCTGATTGGTGATCTTTTGTTTTGGCGTTGCCCTCGATTCAGGGGAACGTGCCCAATCAGATTACAGAGAGGGAGGCAGAGCGAGACGACAATCGCTGTTTTCTATTTACTCCGTCTATCTCCAATGCACTTAAGGCGACCGCAGATAAGTCAAGTAAAAGCATCTCCATCTCGCTGCCTCAACTTTTACCTCCCCCTCTATTCTTCCCTGAGTAGGTCTGTGTTGCACAGTAGTGCTCAGACTCCAAAGATGGATTCAATTCTAACTTTTAACACAATCAGATTTCGTGAGCTCAAGGTTTTGTCCTAAGACTCCCACCACGGATACGAGTGACAGGTAATCTCAGGAAACAGTAAATGAAGACAAATGAAGGGATCATTGCTTGAATTAAGCCTCTTGTCAGCAAAACATGATCACACGTCCAGGCTCTACTTGGACTGATTTCATATTTGCTACTGTAACATTTAAAATGATTTAAATGAAATCGTGGTCATTGTCCAATCGAAAGGCTCGATGACACTTCTGCAACATCCTTACAGATTTTTACAATTACATCTAATGTGAATGCACATGACCAACGTGAACCTACAGGGACCAAATCAAGGTCAATTAAAACGTGAGAAGAACCTCATACATAGTGTATATAAATATAAAATAAACAAAGTCACAGAAATGTTAAGTAGCAACTAAAAATGAGCAGTTTCCTTCCGCCAGCAGCGGCACACGAGCTATTTTTATCCTGCATCTTTACAAAAAATAGCACTTAAATACGCTCCATGTGTTTTGGAAACAAGTATATGTGGTTGATTTTCCAGCACAGTTAATAACTAAAAGCAGGTTGTTTCGCATAGATATTATCAGATATTATTTGTTTGTCCGTGTTAGTTTAACTCTGCCTTGAAATGAAATTTTACAGATAACGGTCATCTGATGTTTGATGAGATCTGAAACAGCGATGAATGGGAAACAGCATGTGTTTGGTTTGTGTATCAGTAGCGGTTGTGGCAAGTTACAGGCACCACTCGGACTCGGCCTCTGGGTCTGTTCTGGTCTGACTTTGACCGGACCTCAGGTAGGAAGCTACACCTGCTCTATCCTGTGCCAGGTTATAGTTTGAGTCTTTTTTGCAGTATCACTATATGTATATAAATATATGTTAATGGTGATTATCCAGCTGATTGGTGCTACTACAGCACAGTTAAGTAGATCAGTGCATCACATTCGTGTTTGCTGTACTGTAAATATAACTCATCACGTTTCTGCACGTGTGATGCAAGACTTGTGTTTTTAATATTTTAAAATGATGCCCTGCGCTGCAAAGCACATGGTACAGTAACGGTTACAGTATAAAGGACATCAAAACATTTCAGTGTTGTGACTTCAGTATTCGCAATAAAAGCTTGATTTGGAAATAACTGGAGCCATTCTTCTGAGTCATTCTGCAGATTTTCAGATTAGCAGTGATTGATGGTTGATCTTTACTGTCTCAGCTCAGCAACACTTCAGTCACTTTAAACTTCAGGCTCTGATATATATATTTTTTAATCAAATTACTTTATTTACTCTAGTCTTTTTGTAATGATGGGCTGAATGAGTTAATGTTTTTATATGTTGTAGTTGTTCTCTTTAGTAAATGTTTATATTTTGGCAGCAAAATGCTCGATTTGAAACTCAGACATTGAATACTTGAACTTTGCTCAGAATAGATTTGTTAATCAACTGCTAAATATGAGAGTATTAATAATTGGTGCACAATAAAGGGATAAAACATGATGGATTGAACAGTTATGCAAAAAGAAAACCAAGGTTTATTTACTTCTGGGAATTAAAATACTTAAATCCAGTTTAGGTTGTGACTAAATGCGTAGGAAAACAGACTTAGCAAATACTAACGAGATAATCATCATTATTAAGATTAGAGCACTCCTCAAAAATGTAGAAGAAAGCTAAACCCTGAATACTGGACTGGCAGAGGTAGTGATAAATAACGCTGGTTCCTCTCCTGCAGTATTTGCATTCTGATGGTCTAACAGTACAATTAGGGCTTTGGGAAAACTGTCCAGAGCTGCCTTGGCTGTCAGAAGGAATCTGTGCATGTGTGTGTGTGTGTGTGTGTGTGTGTGTGTGGAGTAAGGCTTCCACTACAGAGACTGGAATTTACTGAAGAAGCCAAATCACCTTGTTAATGTTGCCACTATATGGATTGAAAAATATAAGTAATGCACTTAATATGCTGGTGCAGGTCGTGGCTGACAAATGATCCAACCTAGTCACGTGTTGTCTATTCCGAGGTCGCGTGTCATGAACCCTGAACTCACTTACGTCAGACCCAAGCTGAGACACATTCAGGAACATTGACCAACAGCTTAAACCATCATAGATTAATTTGTCTTTTTGCTTTAAGTTAGTCTCAAAACAAAATATTATAAAGAATAATATGAACCTTTTATTTTTAAAAATAATATTGACCTAAACTAATTAAGATGAACTGGATTTGATATTAAAAAATGATTATAATAATATAAATTATGAGAAATGTGAAAAATATCACAAACGTGATATTAAATAATGAAACAGCAATTTTAGACTTTTTCAACACTTGAAATATTTGATTAAAATCCCAGTTGATGAATTTGACGATGTCACTGTATCAAGCTGACACAAATGGGGATAAATCTGCAATATCTGAATTAGACTGAAACCAAAATGAAGTTTTAAAATGAGGATGATTATACTCGTGATCCTGTTTCTGCTCATTAAAGAAGGAATTGAGTCATTTAGACCATCACAGGATGTCACTAAAACCTGCCACCGACACCACACCGGTCAAATAACGGGAGCGTTTCAAGCACTTCAAAGCTCACACTGACTCTAAATTCAAGAAAGGTCAAGATGTGCCTGTTTTAAAAATAAACGTATGAATCAATAAACCCAACACTGGTCAGTTAGTGTGAAGAAGAGAGCGATGAGTGTTGGGAGGCTGAGCAGGAGCAGTGAGAGGCGGGTTTTAAACTGTAGGGTGCAGCAGTCGTCTTTCAAACAGGACGAGCTCGAAGCAGCCGCAGAGCAGAGGAGAAGAGAGAGAAGAGATAGAGGTGGAGGAGGCAGAGCCGACTGAGGCCTGCACACAACAACCGCTAATGCTCCGAAATGAAGAGGAGGAGGAAGCGAGGGGGGGGCCATGTGTAATTACAGACTACATACCAACACCCCGTCATAATTTACATTACTTGATGTCATGGAAAAATATTAGATGAAGATTGTTTTTATCCGCAAGTCTGTAATACGACGACGGGAATCCAGTCCAGTGATGCAGAATTTGTCCTCACCAAACACACACACACACACACACACACACACACAGATATATATAACAGGCACTTGACCACTTAAGTTGCAGTGATTATGTCATTAACTGACACAAACCTTCAGTCAATTGGTTCTGTCTCTGACGAGCAGCCAATGGCAGCACACAGTGGATGTTCCACGCAGTCGCTGAATAAAAAAAAAACGATTTAACGGCCGTTATAATTTACTGCACCTTTAACTGTTGCTTTCTTTCTGGGGTTTTCTACCTGTTACGTCATCATGTCATGAATGACATCAGCTTTATATCATCTTACATCATTTGTCTTATCTTTACATTCTCCGATACTTTGGTACCATTTGGGTGTTTTGCGACACGCTGTGCTTTTATGGGCTACTGTGGTAGCCACATAATTTTTTGGAACAATTTCCTACACATATATATTTGAATTTGATCACGTGTGTTTTTATGAAACTGGAGACTCTTCTTTTGCTGCAATAATTGTTTTTTCAGGGGTGAATGTACGACTGCGGCTACAATACCAATCCTGAAATATCTCATGACAATGTTCCCAGTAAAAAGCTGAAATCTTCAAATTCCAAATGTACATATAAAAACTAAAAGAAACTATTTCATCTGGACTAAACTAACTTGCAGGTTTTTGGAAGAGAATATTGTGAGTAATCACGTTGTGTGGCTGCGTCAGTATTTCAATGGATTACAAGTTTACAGGTTCAGCAGGTAGTCACTAATCTGTACAGATTAAATCTGACGGCAGCAGAGAAAGTGTTCAGCATGTGTAACCCGATTGCTAAGGAGGAGGTTTCGCAGGCTGTTTACTCCTCGTCTTAGCTGTGATACTGTTTCAAACGAGGCCAGAATCAGTCAGAATGTGCCATTCAAGTTGCTCTGAAGCTATTGATTTTCAGAAGTTAAAGTTAAATATCAGAACTGAAGCTGTTGGAGCCTCTCGGAGCATAAACATGTTCGTGTTTGATCTGCTGCTTGAGTTTCAAAAATGTGAAATGTCTCGATTGACGCCAAACATAAACCGTATCTGCTTTTACAAACCTTAACAGGGCATTAATAACAAATCACATAATTAACGCATTATGCATTACCAAATATTGTTTTTATTTCCACAACTTGGCTGCAAAGCCCATGACTTGCTGGACTTTTTGACCATATTTGACAAAAATAATAATAAATTAAATAAATAAAAAAACAAAACAAAACAAAACAAAACAGACTTTTATGTGCACTGTATTAAATATAAACAAATATGAATTAACATTTAATAGATTTGCATTTGCATTTTAAAATCAGATTACACTTAACTGTCTTTTTTAGTTTATTTACCAAAAACAATTGAGCTTAAAGTTAATTAAAATTAATTATTATTAACAGTCTGACAATCAAAAGTATACTATATATATATATTTTAAATAAAATTGTATGTATATGTCTAAAATCAGAGGTCTGCTAATAAATCTATTGTCATTATGTGCTACAGTAAATACTGCACATATCTATGTTATGTTTTATCTGTCACTATGTTTACTTTCCAACAAGACACTGTAGTCAGTTTTACCTGAATTAGATGCTGAACATATAAAAGCTATTGTGCGGTTGCCAGACAGATTTCAAGTCGTTCTTTAGCCGGATTTGACAGTAAAACTCCAGTGAATGCATAGTTGGAAAAGACGGATGACCCCTCATTGTACATCATGCACACATATGGGAAATGAAATTTCAATTTGATTGAATGCTTTCAATTTAAAAGTCACCGCTGGACTTCCGTACCCAAAGGCCACCGGGACATATGAGAACATCCTTTTTCAGCTCGCGTTCACCTTTTCATCTTTTCACTGTTGAACCAGCACCTAAAAAAACTGAACAAATGAGTTCCTTTAAGTGCACAATCTGCAAATGTAACTGACATGGTCATCCACAGCAGCTGTCACATGGAGAAGACACATTAGTAAATAACAGCGAGTTGATAACAGTGAAAACGCACCATCAAATGTACTTCATAATGCTTTACGGCTGCCATTCCCTGACATTTATATATCACTTTTTAGTGTTGGGCCAATGAAACGCTGGCTTTGAAATAAAGTTGGCCATGATTCATGTCTCTGCTGTGTCAGTCTTACATTAATATTATGACCATATCCATCATGTCGGCCATTTATAATGAACAGATGCTGTAAAACACAATTTGGCATGACAAGAGGGGGAGGTGGAGGGAAAGGGTTTCATTGATGGCAGGGTGTTGCCTTTTAAACTGGGAGTGCGGCTCAAACCAGCATGAATCCCCCAAACAAGTCAAGAAGTCTTCTCCCACCAGTGCAATGCCGAATATACTTGAGAAAAAAAAATATCTGAGAAAAGGGAAGACAAAAGACGAGTACTGCACAGTAGAGTGGGTCACAAAGTTTGGGAGCGTCTACGACGCGCCGTCAGATCTGGCAGACGCGTTGGAAACTGTTCAACAAGAATCACGTCACGTGGACAGCAAAAGACAAAAAAGCATGGATGTCTCCAACACGGAAGGATGAAATCACACATGTAGGATTTGTCTTGAGGCTGGTCAGCACTGGTCCTACTGTGCATAGGGAGTGGACTCAACAAATCAGCTTCCTCAGGTTCTGAACTGATTTATGCTGGTGAGGGCTGTGGGCACGCTGGAGCCTATCCCAGCTGGACGAGCTACATCCCGAACAGGTCGATAGACAATCACACCTGCTGTATGGCCACTTTAGAGCAAATTAACCTGACTGCATGTCTTTGGACACGGACTGTGGGAGGAAGTCAGTACCCGAAGTAAACCCATGCAGAGAAAACACCAACTTCAAACAAGGTGGAATCACAACTTAGACTCTGACTTAGCAAAAGGTTAAGACGTAATGTTGGGCCAGTAACTGGGTGAGACGTCTCCAAACGCCTCTAACTAAAACAGGCTTCACAAAACAGGACTAGACGAGGCAAGTGAAGGCATGAATCAAATCCTGGCATTCTTTGCCCGGTACATCCAGAACAGTGGGTAGTAGGGTAGTGGACAGCAGGAAAGGAGACACGTGAACTGGGCCAGAACTCATGATACTGAGCCTGACTGCAGGTTCTTCAGTCGTGGTGCTGATGCTCGTCACAATATTCTCTAACAGCTGGCCCACAACAAATTTCCTCCAAACGTAAATTGTAATATAATATATAATAATTACTCAACAAACCAAAGATACCAGAGAGGAAAACTCTCTATGATGCAAGGCATCCTGGGAACCAACATTTCTCTCCTTAACAAAAAATCGGAAGGTAACATTTGAAATAAACGTAATTTTCACAAGGTCGTTACTGTCGTTAATTCTCCTTATATGAATGTGATGTCATCGGTTCTGGTCAGACAACATCAATTTGAAGCTGAAGCAATCACAATATCCTGAAAATCCGCTTGAACTTGGTTCAATATCAGATGACATGGAAATATATAAACATACTGGGCTTGGATGGACAACGTGAGGATTTAGTTGGCAGCTTGGTCAAATGGCATCAGAAGGACACGCGGCCATGGCTTCAGTTCCTGAAACTGCAAGGGAAACAATGGGACACAGGTGAAGTAGACGCCACGTGGGGGAAACCTTTCAAAATAAATGACCCTGAACAGAAGTAAAGCTGCCAAGGCCTAGTGCTGCTAGAGAGGGATTTGTTGGGTTTTCTATATAACTGCATACAGTTGTGCGTTTGTGTTCTGTATTGTTTACATGCCACTGTGCTTTCTTTTAACCCGCTGTAGTTAAAACCTTGTCCGATTTTAATCCGACCTTAACTGGGCACAGCGTGAAACCGAAGCGACTGGCGTTGCGCTTCCTCTTTCCTTTAGAGGAAGGTGCAGTTAGTAGGTTACTTGCATGCAATTATCAGTCTGCACTAAACTTGCCCATCACTGCTCTATGCAGCACTGAGGGGTTTACTGCCGCCTCAGACTGTTGACAGAGGCTCCATCGTTTCTCGTGTCTTCAACTGCAACAGATTCTTTTAGCATTTTGCCAGATTTCACACCATGTCTCAGCTGTGATTTCTACACTGAGATCGTTCTCCCACATCTGTTTAGTAGCCTGTGTGATAACGCAGGTGGTGGCAGGCATTCAGTACAGACTAATATTTTGAAGAGCAATGACTATTTGTGTGTGTTTGTGATGCGGCGAATGGCCAATAAAGCTCAACAGGGCTTCAAAAATGAAGTGTGAGTTAAAGTACAGTCTGTTTTTGAGGGAGAAACGATTGGATAAGACATTTTATTCTTCTCCTTAAAACTGAATGACACAAGCTGTTGCTCATATTCTCGGTTTAAACCTTCAAACTCCATTAGCTCATAAATGTTCGCTCAAATTGTCAGTTAAGATGAGACAAACAGAAACAACTAGTGCAGCTGAAGCTCCAGGTGAGCTTATTAGCCCAGGATGGTCCACAAAAACCATCAAAATAATCAAACCGTGAGCCAAATCCCACTTTCTCATTTCTAACCTCTAACCCAACGCTCATTCTCAGTTTGCGTCTTAAAATGCGCTCTTTTAAAAATGCTAATTTCCTAAATGTGTTTTGCAGCGTGCGTTGGCAGTGCTGATGAAGGTGCATATTTCTTCCCCCGCCGCTCCGTTAAACTTTAATTTCCCCTCACCCTGTTGAAAATTACACAAGACTTGTTTTGTATGCAAAGATACCTCTTTTGCTCTGGGAAATTTTATTTGTACGTAGTCTTTCCTGCTAATGCAACAAATGAGAAATAGCGATCCGGGCCTCGGGAAATGTTTAGGCCCTGCAACTGCCACTGTGATGTTTGAGCATAAGCCTCTCCCTTAAAAAAGTGTGTTGATTCTCCATACCCCAATATTGACCGACCGTCTCTGTTTGATGTATGCATGCGGCCCCCACCATCCCACCACACATACGCACATTGATAAACCCCCACTGCCATGCAAACCCAATGTTTGGGCTTAACTTGTTAGTTCTGCTTCTGGAATGGCTGCTGATGCCCCGAGATATTAGTGTACGAACGACAGTTGTGATGGACATTTGCACTCGCTCGCTGATGGGTGACGGATGCACCGCGGCTTCCCGCACAACGGCCTCTGCAGTGTTCACGCGTGTTTACATGCAAACGAGTGAGGGGAACTGGGACCAAACAGACAAACCAACACAGATAATAGGAGGATTGTTTCCTAATGAAAATCACAGATTGGGTTTGTAATTTAATGATCGTTAAGTGCAAGCGTTTCCGCTTCAGTATAACACACTCGTCTTAGTTTAGCTGGGTTTATTACATGTATCACTAAGCTTGACTAATTCCACATTTGGAAATTAATACTTAACATATGTTTGGCTTGTGAACATCCATGAACTTTTGTGCACATTGTGTGATGCAGCTAAACTGGGAATAATTTGCATTTGTTAAGGGTTAATTTACTCACTGTTCTTATTGTGTAATATGCTATTGTGTAAAATCTTAAATTCTGGGGTTTGGGTTTTTATTCATAATTTTTTACTGTATGGAACTAAATGTGGCACCAGAGGTGAAACCCTGTACGATGCCAGTGACAATAGATGAGTATCTTCCTCAGATAGGAGATAATTCCTGCTGAAGCTCTGCTGCGAGACCAAGAGCTGCTACAAAGTTCTCTCACCGGCAAAATACCCCTGTTTGTTATAGTGACTGAACAGTCTAAACCTAATTACTCTGAACTAGGTCAGAAACCTGCTACTGTCTAGAGAGTAATCAAACTGCATATTTAGAGGTGTATGCTGCTCGCTCCCTGCAGTGCATTCGCTTCTACCTTTGCCTAAAGTTCTCACAGACCTCCTGCCCATCTGTAGTTTGTTAATCAAATCACCTGACCAGAGTTGTGCAATCTGGTTGTGATAAAGAGGCAAAGAAGAGTGGGTTTCTATTAATAGACCAGCAGACTTGTGGCCTGCAGATGACAGGAAGTGTGGCCTGTCATAAGGAATGCCTTTGTTATTTTCCATCCAGGGAGGAAATTAATTTCTTGTGATTTTTCAGAAATGTTGCCCGTGGGCGCGGGCGTTGCCGCTTCAAGGCTCAGGGAGAATGAGAGAGAAGGAGGCAGGTTGATGATGCGATGAGAGCTTTTTGGGTTTGATGCGTCCATCGTGGAAGTTGGATGAGAACAGGCTCGTGCTTGAAAGGCTTGGAAATGGAGAACGCCTGAATGTGGGCGCCCTGTCCGTAACTCCGAACTGTTTTCACGAAGTCCAAGAATGTATTGTGGTGTTATTTGATGTTACTGCTGGAAAGCGATGAACTGCCATCAGCTTGCTTTGAATGCGTCCCTTGATGCGACAACTTTTCCACGATGGAATCAATCTTTCATGCGTGAAGCCAAGCGCTCAGTTAATGTATGTTGGCGGTAAGCAGGTTTTACAAGTGTCAGTACGGTGAAGGATTTGTTTAATGAGCTGTTCTACCATTACAACACACAGCAGGTATTGGTGAATCTGCTCTAAAATTTGACATTGTGATTGACAAAGACAAATATGGCTTTTTTTTTAGATTCAGGGCTCAGTAGATTTGTCCTTTCTGGTACACTATTGTTCTGTGGTACCCTCTACTTTAATTGGTATTGAGATCTCTCCATTGTAAATGAAGCAGGGTGGGGTTGCTCACACTGAAATTACAAAGTCGATTACCATGATAATAAAATGTGTCCACTCGGTAAAGGGACCATGTGGTCTATGAAAGGACGGCCAGTTCCGCCAGCTCTTATTGGTGTAGTCTGGTTTGGCTGCAGCTTCCCTTGTTCTTGGAACCGGTATCAAATGGCACATGAACACTATAATCGGAGCAATTTTCCAAACATCTTCAACTTCCACCGCACAGAAATGGATCCAGGAGTGCGGCAACAAAACCGGGCCTTATGTCAACTTCTGATTCCAAAACGTTAATGATCTAGATCAAAAGGAGCTTCAGAGACAACTTGCTTTTGTGTTTCCCGAGTCCTTTTCAGACACTGCCTTTGAAGGTTGACTGCATGCCCAGAAAATGGTTTGATTAAACAGGTATGTGGGATGGTTAAACATATTGAAGATGCTAATTACTACTGAATGTTCTGTGGTGAGGGGCGCAGGATGGGGATGTGGAGGAAAGGCTGCTGGGCTCCAGCAGAATCCAGCAAACACACTCTGCATTATTTCATATGAAATGAACGTCATCTGCATTATTTTCATCACAGTCAAGAGCATCTTTCTGCCTCACTGTGTGTGGTTACACCTCTGTGAAGGAGGGAAACAAGGAATAAAGAAACACTCCCTGAAAAACTAAGTTTATTGTTAAATAAAATTCTGTTTTTCTAGAGATCAACTATGAGGAATGAGGGCAGCATCTGGACAGCCGTTGGAGCGTGGCACAGCTTCATCAGCTGTCTCGTGTTCCCGCTAATTGGCTTTAGAGTTGGCTAGATTGTACTTACAGTTTGAGTTTGATTTGTTGAAATCGCTCAAAGAAAGGTCCTCTCATGTTCCAGATGAGCTCTGAGGTGATGAAAACACAAACGCTCTGAACTGAGCCCTGTTCTCACTGTGCATTCACAACTCAGTCATGCTTCTGCTACCTGGCCTAGAATCTAACACTCTCCCACTGGGCTCAGGCCAAGGTGCTGTGGTACGCTTTGAATTTGGTTCGGTCCGCTTTGCTTAGTTTCAGAAGTAATATATGAAAAGTTTCGCCTTTTTTATTTGACTGTGCCAGTGCAAGTCATAGAGCTAATTAAAGTCAATGTTTACGTTGTGGGCATGTCGGAGCGGATCGGGTCCACTCTGTACAGGCTGCCAGTCCATCAGAGGGCCACAGAATCTCCAATCAACCTGAGGGCGGGTCTTTGGACTGTGGGAGGAAGAGGGAGAACACAGAGGAAGCCTAAGCAAACTCAAGAACATGCAAACTCCAGACTGAAAGGCACCTGGGCAACCCTGGTATCAAACCCAGGACCTTCCTGCTGTAGGGCGAGAGTAGCTCCAGCTAAAGTCAATAATCAAGAAATGAAATGAACCCAACGTATTGCTTACACTTTGGAGCTGGCAACAGGTTGGGTCTAAAGACCTTGTGCTACTGTAACCATATACCCCAGAACTTTTCCTATGCACATACATGTATGTGTCCTGCCTTAACTCCAAGGCTACTAAAGCTGCTGGGGGTGACCTGCCTTGGGAGCCTTGGAGTCCAGTACTACAGCACCAACTCCGTGTTGTTGGTTAGCTTTTTGATTCAAGGGTGGCCATGCCATTTTGTAATAGTATTAGGTTAACTATAAAACCTGGAGAACTGAACAATAATCCAGCAGGAACATGGGAACGACATGTGATCCCAACGCACTTTTGCCACCTTTGACCTTTTTACACTATAATTGGTGGCTTAATGGCTTATTTCCTTTTCCTTGTGTTGACCTCCTGAGCCCTACAGGAACAACTGCATTAAAAGATTAAACCGTTGTGTAATTATTCATGGTTTGGGGACATTTTGATTTAAATCAATCATAGGTGAATCCCGCCTCCTGCTCCTGTTAGCATTTGACTTTGGTTTTGGTCTCTCTTCACACAATTTTCTCTCCTGTGATGTGGACTGAGAACACTTTTGACACATCTCTGGAAACACACTTCTAATTTGTCCCCCAGGCACTGGTTACGACGCGAGTTGACACTGAGGTCTGACAACATGACTTCTTTCCTCCTCTGGCCAAAGCTGCTACAAAGCTGCAGCCTCGGCCGCCTCCAGACTGGGGAATCAGGGTGTCTTACGATTGAGTTGTTCCCCTCCCCTTTTGGGACATCGGCTCGAATTAACGCCACCGCCATCTGACTCTCAAGGCATCGCCGCTGACAGCTGGAGCGCTCACACACACCAGGTGCTTCTGTCTTCGCCGAGGTGCCTATGACACCTACCTGTTTTTTAGCCCTCAACCTGTCAACGGAGCCAGATTTAATTAACGTAATGATCAAAGCAGAAAAAGCAAGTTTAGCCCTGAGGTAGCAATCCCAGTGAGCCACGCTCGTTTGCTAATTATTTAGCATTAAGGTAGACGGCACTTATGCATACATGACTACTTCAAAGATTTGATTGGGGCTTGGTTCATTACAACAGCAAGCGCCCGGAGGAGCCGGTGGTGACATCAAAACATCAGTGTGGATAAATCTGCTAGTGTAAAGCATCTCGCTCTCAGCCACCAGGTAACCTTTCTTTATCCTCTCTGACAGCGCCTGTTCACAACAAGCATAAGCTGTGTGAATTTAAATGAAGGGACACGGGGTCAGAATGCAATGACGAGGGAATGAAAGTTTTATTTTAGGGCGAGAGGAGACGCTGAGCGAACTGACTGCACTTTAAGGTGACGCCCTGGAGGACGAGCAGGCGAGCTGCCGCCATAGCTCAGCAGATGAAAAATAACATTAAAGATACATAAATAGTTGTAGAACTCCACCAATCAGTTTCCTGTATTCAGCTGTATTATTATTATATTTTTTGGTTTTGTGTACTGTAGCTTCTCATGTGACAATGGGGCTCTTATATCTGTATGTTGCGTTGATCTAACTAATAACTGAGACCACTTCCATTTTCACTACTTACTTACTTACTACTTAGCCTGAGGAAGACCTTTGCTTTTGTCAGGCCTCCAGCTTCGGTTCTAAGGTAAAGAAACATCCACTTAGTTCTCGTGGAAACATATCAAAACACACAAAGTGACTCTTGTGGTTTGATACATTGCAAACCAAGCAGAATGGACATTAGTCCAACGATCACACCGTTTGCCAGCAAGCACCGTTTCTGCCACTGCCAGGAAAAACAGTTCCTTTCCAAGACTGTTTTAACGACAAATTCAACAATTCTCCATGTAATTTTGGACATTATAATCATCAATTTGCATAAAACAAATGGTTAGTTTTAGTTTAAATGCCAGAGATTGAATAGCTTTGGAATCCCATTGTCAGCAGTGGAGTTTATCTTAAGGCATGTCTTCAATTATTTAATGCTGTGCAGTTTGACTGCGTTCTTGAATTGCACACTTACTTGCTCTAATTTCCACATACCGAGTAGTCAGGTGTCTGTTTCTCCCTTGGGACTCCAGTCTGGCTTTTCACAAACAAGACCTAGTCAGAAATTATTGGAAAAGCCCCGATGCCCGCAAGACATCCTGCTTTTTCATCTTCGATTTGTGTGCTAAGTTCTCTGAATCTGACCGTGTGACTGTCTCTGCATCTTCAGCCAGATCCTAAAGATAAAGTTCGTTCTAATCTGTCCGTCTACGTTCTTGGTTTGTACTATGGTTAAACCGGAAGCAGAGGGTTTCTGCTAAGCTGCAGCGTTAAATTATAGCGCTTATCATTGATTGGTGGATGACCATTGCCCACGTCGAGCGTTCAAGCTCAACCGAAGCGATGTTTACTATGACAAGCGATGTAATTATGAGTTAAATGAATTCTGAGTTCAACAGAGCGTGTTGTCTTGTTGGATGAGTAAAAGCAGGCCTCCAGTCGTCAGCGTAGTTGGGTCTTTCCCTCCGGTGTATGACATGAATAGACAAGAAAAGAACAGCCCTCACACTGACACACAGGACTCTCATTGAATCATGTGAACTAAGACGGGGGGGGGGGGGATTTCTGATAGCCCCCATTTCAGTGCATAGAAGTAGAGACAAAAGACCTCACTGTCTGCTGCTGTGGAGCTGCGACTTACCTCCGGGCGCTGCCAAAAAAAAAAAAAGAAGAAGAAGAAGAAAGAAAAAAAAAAGGAGAAAGAACCAACATCCTCGTTTTGGACCTGAGCAATTGCCCATTGTTCCACTTGAAATGAAAATCCCCGTTCAACCGTTCGGGCCCTCAGTAACCTGTTCTCAAGCAGCTGGTGACCACCTGTGGAGCAAGTCAAATTGGGGAAGGATTCCTACTGTTTCTGTTTATTGTCTGCAGATCTGCGTGTGGCATTGTGCTGCGTTCCTGTGCGGCGCTGGGGTAGGTGGGTCGGCCGGTGGGACAGCCGCTCACTCCCTGGAGCTTCATTGTTTTCTTGCTCCAATCGTCCCTCTTTATGCTTTTTGGCTTACCAATAATGCCGAAGCAGGTTCGGCCCTGAGGGAAAATGAGGTTTGCTACAGAATGTGAAAAATGTGCTAATCTTTCTATCTAATGTTCGATTTTTGTCTTGTTCCTTTGATTCGATCGTCTACCTTCGAAGTAAGCGATGACGGGGTAAAACCAGACGGTCCAGAGAGGTCTCAACCTTACGAGGACACCAGATGTGTTGCGTGACTATCTTTAAATCTTTAATAATGATGGAGATGAGATATGATCTATGCCTAGTTTCCCTCAAATTATCTAATTTGGTGTTCATGAAATCCCATTGCCTGGGAGAATTCCTTTTTCATCTGAACAAGAGGCGCTCTTGTTTGCCGTGATCATTTGGCGTGGAGATAGAAAACAGATATTAATCATGCTTTAGACACACCGAGGGAAAAAAATATCACTTATGGGTCACAGCGAAATGAGTCAGTATTGCAAAACTGCGAAACACGGTGGCTCTTTGTTTCCATTTCCTGTTCCCAGGAACGCAGCTCGTCTTATGACTTGAGGTGGGGCTGGGGAGGTGAATGACATCACCAGTTGTGCTCACATTTGAATTCTGACACAGTGGCACCTTGTATTCCTATTCACCCCCCACCTCCCCGCCGTCTCCTATCTGAAGCTCGGATTGTGCTCGGCTCTGCCTTTTCTTTCCCCCCTCAAAGAATACCTCCTTTTCTCTTCCGCCTCTTAAGTAGCTGCCTGCGTAAGAAGTGGAGAAAATGACACTCCATCTCATGATGAATGGCACTTGACCCCTGGAACTCATTCCTGTGGGGCTCACATGGAGATGCCATTTACATAAACCAGCAGATCTCACGAATGAACTTGTTTACATCCGGGAAGAACAAGTGATGTGAACCCTCGCCGCCGCTAAGGTGCTGCAAATGAAGATTAAATATTTGCTAATCAGCCTCGTCTGTAAATTGGACAACCTTTACAGATGCTTTTCCTCTCTCAGCGCTCGCTCCTGGTTTGACACACATCCGCACTGCTGGTGTTGCCTCACTGAGAGCTCCTTTGTTACATGATTAATTACTCTGAGCAACAGTTATGGCGGGATTAACAATTAGCTAGACCTGTCAAACAGTCAGTCTAAGATGGCAGACTAATTGAGTGGCTGGTTGGCCATTGTGTCCCAGTATAAGGCCAAGGAAGTGGGGATGGTTTGCAAGTCTTTCATCTCTTTTACAGGCCTAATACGGCAGCAGAAAGGCCCACTATCAAACACAGTGAGCTTGGGTAATTTTTCATGAATATTCATATGCCTCCTCTATCCTCAGTGAACTTTACAAAGTTACCTTCATGGTGCATGTGCTGGAAGTCTGTTGTTCCTATTCTGCTCGAGAGGACGCTCACTCGCTGTAAAAGGTTGCATGTCCACAAAACACAAAGTTATTTATCCACTTACTTATTCTTGATACTGACACATGCACTTATTGTGTCTCATTTTGGGGCCATTCTAGCAAATAGGAGGGAAACTGCATAGAAATCAAATGTTCCTGTGTTGTAAATCAGGTACAAAGGCTAAATCGGTCGTTCCAGAAATGCAGCTGCAGCGTCCACTTGCTCAACATTCAGAACTGATCGCATTGGACTAATCAGTGTCTTGGTTGATGCACATTCAAACTACCAAAGGCCATAGACAAGGGAAAAAAAGGTCAAGCCCAGTCCAACTCCAGTCCAACAAAGAAAAAGTTTCTTTCCAGCCAAGTTTTGGATGTGAGGGGAAGAAAAGAGAAACCTGCGAGGCCACACAACTGAAGTGGATTCCTCAAAGAGTTTTTATCCCCGGTGTCCATGGGAAGAACCCCAGCAGAACAGCTGCAATGGCAAGCCATGGCTCCTCATGAAAGGTTTTGCCTAGAGGCGGGGAGGCGAACAACTTGATCGTGAAGAAAGTCAATTGTTCCCCTGCTGAAAGGGAAAAAGCCCAGGAGGCGCTGCACCATGGTGCGTGGGACATATCAAAATATTTGACAGACTTCAGCATTATGAAAAACCTTCGTCCCTTTTTTGTGGAGGAGAAGAGGTTTTGTTTTTCCACCCACCACCGACCTGTCACACTCCCATCAGGCTCCCTGACTGGCCCGTGTCATTGTCTGGGCCCTCGGAGTTCAAAGCGAGCCTTTTAGGAGCCGCTCAGTGTGCACTGACACCATGTAATGAAATTAGCAGTTGTTGCTAAACAGGTTTCAATCACAGCGTCTCGGCCAAAACCTTTTTACGGACTGAGTGACAGTGAGGGGACACTGTGGCTCCATCCGTGGATCCATCGTTCGGCCAGGTAGTCCCACCGAGAACGAGCAGCCGAACAGAGACCAGGCAGAACGAGCAGCAACAACAACAAACGATAAGTGACAACAGACAAACCACCTAAAATGCAAGTTATGTATTTAAAGGGTACTAATGTCTACTACACAGATAGGACATTTTGAGATCATTATAGTAATTGTTAAAACGCCATTTGTTGGCATTAACATACTTGAGTCTATTTTAACCTTGTGTGGGGCCTAATATTAAATGTGCTGAAGATGCTGCAACAATGCTGTCAATCAAATCCATCCTGAATCTCCCTTCAAGGATTAGTGCAATTTATTTTATATTTATAGGTTTTACATAAAAATGCCTTGTTTCATCAGATGTCAATCTGAAACTCGAACATACTTCACATGTCATACAAAAGAGGCAAACTGTCATGTTTGAGTAGCTGCAGTCAGAGAACGCTGTCGTCGTTCCAGAGGCTCTGCAGAGCAGAAACAGCTGTCGTTAGCTCAGTGTTACCTGAAACGAATCCTACCTGGTGCCGCTAGAAGGTGGAACAGCACATTATTAACAATGGCCCCGTAGTCGCCGGCTGCTTTTACCGTGTGTGTGTGTGTGTGGAGAGGGAGCAGGCCTGTGATGCATGTGTTTACATGTGTGTATTCATATGTCTGTGTGATGCATGTGTTTATTTTCCAGAGTGTGTGTGTGTGTGTTTTGTGATTCATGTGTGTTCTCGCCTCCAGGCCTGTCTCCCACCTCCCCTCGTCCTCCTTCTCCTCCTCCTCCTACACACAGACGCACACACGCACGCACACACCTTAAACTGATGGCTTTGAATCACTGGCAACCCTGCTGGTAATTTATTTGCGCTGAGCATTATGGGAATTAATGTACCTGACATTCAATGACAACAGCAGACGCTTTGTGGCCCTTTTTACATTTCAGCACATTCCTGCTATACACAGTGCTTCCTATTGAAAAACGTCTATCTCCCTACCTACCTACACACACACAGCGGGCTCTGAACCTCTAGGTGCAGGAGGCTGTTAGCGGTGGCTGATGATAGTAGCAAAACATTAACATAATAATTAGTGTCTTGTAATTGTTTCATTAAAACCAGTTGTTCCATTTCTCCTCTTGTTCTCCCAGAAGACACGAGACAGAATTTGGACGTCAGCCAAACGGAGGGTTGGTCCACGTTTGTACGCGCTCAAGATGTTTGCCTGCTTGCTGGGAAGCCGGAGTGACTGTCAGCAGCGATGGCAGCGGCCACTGCAGCCATATGGGAAGACAAAATTACAAAGGGGGCGCACGGACGGGCTCACATGTCCATGACATGTGATAAACTACAAAAGCCTTATTGACAAAACACACATTTTTTTCTTTTAAACCTACTAAAAGTGGCTGAAATATGTGTGTTTGAGCTCCAGCTGTTGTGTGATCCTGTGATCTCACTTGTCCAAATTAAAAGCCTCCGTCTCACAAAGTTGCATAATAATGAACTAAATCCTGTATATTATGTCAGTTCCTTTAAAAGGTCACATAGTGTAATCGCATTGAAAGCTGGCAGCTCATTTAGTAGCTGCAAATACATAAACAAGTGCTCATGCATATACAGTGGCTGGCTGGCTGTGAAGCGCATTCATTCTCACACACGCACACACACAACAGATTTGAGCCAGCCCTCATTAGCATTTTAAAGAGGAATTCCACTCGTTTACCATTTAGTACCTGCCAGTCCACATTTGTGACTGTGACTGGCTCTTCCTACAGCTACACACTGCACAAGCGAACCCTATAATGTCATTAACATTTAAATTATAAATGTCTGCATGACAGAATAGGCCCACAAAAGCTGATTGAGTTGTATTTTACATGTATAAATAAATAAATCCGTGCCCCTGGTTACCTTTGCAGCTTTAGTCTGTAGGTTAAAACCTCACGTCTTAATGCTTTTCAGTTTTCATCACCTGTATAAGTAACTAAACTGTCCACAACTGTCCCATATTATTAATACTAATAAAACTATGATAAATAAAATGATTTTTGTGTTTTTAAAATGGTCTTTTGACTCCACATCCTGACTTTTGAACCTAAAGCAACATTCTAAAGCTGGTTTCGAATGAACTGATTGCAACAGGTCCGACGAATACGCCCGGATATAATGTTTTATGGATTGAAACGCAAGCGCAGATTTTAACATTTGACAACAGACATTAACTCTTGAGTCCACTAAACTGTATTTGTCCTGAAAGTTTCAACTTCTATGTTTTACAGTACTTTTCAGGACATGGATTTTGCCTCGTTGTCATGGAGATGGCTCACGGCCCTGAATATGGAAATAAAAAAAAGAGTGGTCAGACTATTTTCAAGCATGTCAAGGTTAAGCATGAAAGTTGTTGCCTGACCTTTGATACGGCATTTTCAGCATGCAAAGATACGACCTCTACACAGTGAACAATGAAAAGCTGTATCTTGTAGTACAAAACTAGACCGTTTGGATTTATTACACTTATTACACTTGGCAATCGTTAATTGCTAAGATCTTCAAATACATTTGTTGGGAGAGCGGATAAAGGTGAACAATGTAATTAGTGGCCGTTCGCTGTTGCACTTGTGGTACAGTAATGTAAAACTTGGCCAAACCAAGTAGAACATACTGTCGTCAAGGATTTTATGCTAAAAGTGTCATTTGCAAAGGCTTTATTTGTATAAAATATATATGTTTATTTACATTTTAAAACATAATGATACTTCTCTGTTATTCTTTTGATTTTCTTCTTTCTTTTATTTTTATGTAAAATAGTGTGCTTTGCATTTTTTAACATGTTTTCTGTGGCCCCCATGAGAAGGAGGTTTTTTTAGGATAACTCATAACTTGACCTAACATAACTACGCTTCAGATAAAGCGCTTAATGTAATCTGGATACGCTGGCGGCTTAAGAACTTGCCTGACTGCTCCTTATTTTCTCCTTGTTGGATTTCCATCATCACCCTGGTGAGTATTGTAAAAAAAACTCACATTATTATGGTCATTGTCACTAACAAAAAAAATTGCGTTTGCGCTTCTTCTTGTTTTCCAAAAACTTTAGCTGGTGTCTGATTTCTATTCAGCTTTTCAATCGCTCATGTAAACACAGTTTTGTAAAAATGCGCAGAATTCTGCTATTTTCACGCAGCGGTTTTGTGTCTCTGCGTGTTCGGCTGATCGACCTCACACACACACACACACACACACCATGTTGTTGGTCTGCAGCTGCGTGCTCTCCGCTCCGTCTCTCTCTCTCAGTGCAACAGTGAGGAGACACGAGTCTGTGTGTGTGTGCGTGACAGGCTGTGTGACACCATCAGATAGTTAGATACCACCGCCGGGGATTTGACATTTAGTGTTTTTTGACAAACTTCTGACGACCGTCTCCCGCAGATCATTATCAAAGCATTTCTGTCTGTATAATCAAGATGAATGCTTCTGAACACAACGATGATCATTTTGTGGAGGAGCGACTCTCGAGGAGCCGGCGAGGGAGGGGTTGCTGGGAGGAGGTCCGCATCGCTTGGGTGTGCTTTACCCATACATTTCCATTTTCCCAAAGACAGATTTGTTGGCAGCGCCGATATAAAGCGACACCCCGGTGCTGACAATGTTTCTGTCAACTTATTGAATCTTCAGCAGAAAAAAGGGGCAATCTCAGAGGCAGAGTGCAATCTAAAACATTGATAAATAAATATGGGAGATATGAATATGTTTGTTTGTTTGTTTATTTGTGCTGGGTGTCGATTTAATCCCTGCTCGCCTTAGAAACTTCCCCAAAGACTGATTGGTGTCGTGCACTGCAATTAACTCCACGAGTACCATCTATAAATCAACTTCCTGAACTCGGCGTGGAGGAGATGATGTTTTTGAAATTAGCACCATCCGCCGCTTGTATTGTGGAGGGAGGGGGCCAGGGGAAGCAGGGGCTGATTTTCAAAATAACAGCACCTCTGATATTCAGAAAGCGCGCAGAAACAAGTTTCAGGAAATCACGTTCATTCTTCAGCGCGCCGTTGGGGGGGGAAACACACGCGCTCATGTTCTTGATGTTTTGAGTGGCGAGCGCACTTTTTTATTTTAACCCATCGCCTGCGAGGTTGCAATTGAAGCCCTGGCGCCTCCTGCTCCTTTCGTGGCTTTATGAGCCGCAAGCCGCCGTCACTACCTTCACAGAAGAGGAGCATTTAAGGCAATTATCATCCCATTCAGTGTCATACTTGACTTCTTATATTGGCAAACACACTTATCTGTCCACATGGTCCAGGCCGGGTAATATTTCTCTGACTGAGGCCAGTGTATCAAGAGGAAGCTTTATTGCTTCACTTATTCATGTTTAATTTGCTATTCTTTGTGTGAATGTATGTTTGCTCCCTCAAATGCACGTCGACAGTGTGTCTGTGTGCACGTGTGTGTTTTCGCCGTGCGTGCAGCCAATAAGGCTAATCCTGTTTACTTCTCTTCCCCTCTCTCCTCAGTATTTCAAATACACCTTGAGCTTTGCTCCACTTCAAGGCGCATCGGCAGAGGAGAACGCTGCCCCTGCCCCAGTGACCCAGGGCACAAACCAGAACAAAGGGAGCAGCCCGCTCCCCATATATTGGATTCCCTCTTTTGAATATGCAAAACACAGTAGCGGCAGTGGCAGCGGCGGAGGTAACGCTGAAAAATACCCAGAACTATCTGGGCCATTGACAGGCCTCCCCTGTGGTCAAATGGACTGTGCCTGTGTTTGGTAAGCCGTCCTTTGCTCTGAGTTCCTGTGGCTCTCTGTAGATAACCAGCAGTGAGAGGGAGACGCACTCGGGTGAGCCCTCGCAATCATGGATGAGGAATTTGAACGTAAAGTATGTGTTGCACTCTGCCCTGAAGAGCTTTTTTCCCAGATTACCCCATTAAAGAGGCAACATAAAAGACTTTCTATTGCCTTAAATTGACTGTAACTCTGTGCGTTGGAGTGTGATGAGGTAACAACGGCTCAAAGTTTACTTCCTCAGATTTTATACGCAGGTGTTCCTGTAAGTGTCAAGCGGTTTAGAGATGTTTTCCCTCCTAGGTGATGATATTTTGAACCATTTGTGATTCCCCTGACCCACTGGCATGATTGTTGCCCCTTTTGGCCCGCCACTGGCGTCAGGGGAGCTCCCGATTCACAGAAGCCATGGCTGCTCCTCAAACCCGCCGGCAGATGCTCCCTCTCTCCTGCCTCGCCAGCCGGCAGCGTGCCTCCTCCGACATGCCCGCGTGCCTGTCTGCCTGACACAGTCTGTCCGTTCGTTCGTCCATCTGTCTGTCAAGCGGATCGAGTCGCAATTATACCATAAATACGTACGCTGGAATTTAAAAGGCCCGTAAGTGAGACCTGCGTCTGACAGGACACACAGGGTCCTGGAAATTATATTTTAAATGGGAAAAAAAAGATTAAACAGAAGGAAACGTGATCCTATGAATCTTTTATTGGATGACGCCCACATTGGCTGATGATTGAATGATTTATGTCAAAGAGGTGCAGCACTGAGCTCTTATCCTGTTCCCCCTATTTTATCGTAATTGTTTATTTAATTTAAGTCAGTGTAGTGAGTCTTAAAGTTCCATCTGTACATTCCCTCCAGTTACATACTAAAGCAAAGGGGCTAATGGTTAGCAAGCATATCATCACCTTGATTGTTTTGGTTTGTGGTCACAAAGCTTTTATTTGACTTTTATATAATAATTTGTTTTATTGAAATCTAAATAACTGTGTCTGATAGAAACATAGAAATAGAAGTAGAAAACATAGAAAACAGATTCTGATGTTGATTCTGATTCTGATTCTGAAATCTCCATCTGTTTTAAAAACCACTTAATAATATGAAGCATTTCAACATAATATCTCTCTTGGTCAAATTAGGGCTGATTGCTGACTGTTTCTGTTTTAGAAATATGGCCACAGATTGTAAAAATGCTTAACTTTCTTCACAACACACTTGTTAATGAATAAATCATACCGTAATGACTGGAAGTTTGTTCTTCTTGTGTGTGTTTTCCTTCGTGTGGTGGACGAACCCTGGAATGGGGCACCGGCCATCTGCGGTCTTGTGTGAGCGAGCGAGTGTGAGCTGTGGTCCAGCGTCCGCTGGGGAGACTCGGCTGCTGCCCCACTTTCCTTGCTCTCATGTCGGACGGGGACCATCTGACGGGCTAAAGACCAGTGTCACATGTCTATATTTGGCCGCCGCCGCCGCCGCTGCCAGACCTCAGCACTGCAGTTGTTTTCCAAAATGCGCAGGGCAATCGATGATAATGAGGAAGGACATTTTAATTAGGGCCGTCTCAACCTGGGGACAGCATGCGGCCGTGCTAGGCAGGGGGTGAGAGAGAGGACAGAAGGGGGCCTGGTCACCATCGCACCTCCTTCTGGGACTGGTGAAAGTCTTGATGCATTTGGAGACAGAAATTAAATACAATCTGCTCAGCAAGCTTTTCCACAATGACACTGCTTGTGAAAACTACTCTCCTTGTTATTAGAGCAGGAATGACTGTTAAGACTGCAAGTCAACCTGATTTTGGTTTGATATTTGGACTTTGACTAAAAGAAAGTGAACCTGCTTTCTGGATCAAAGAAACTACAAACTGACCTGGTTGGACAGATTTCAAACAGTCTTTAGTATGAACAGCCAATCAGGATGAAATCAAGCTGTGATGCATTCATACCCATTCAGATTCTGAATTCAACATATCAGCATCCATATTGGAATTTTCCAAAAGCTTATGTGTATCCAACTTGGCTCTATTAAACAAGAGGTACCACATCCAGACTGGTCAAGCCCTTCAGAAATAAAGGAGCCCGGATTTAAACACCAGAGTTTTGTAATGTCAGATGTCAGCATTTGTTTATAAGTCCATAATCACAAAAAACACGTGTTTCCATTTCCATTGCCATAGGATAAATCGATGACGTTAGAGTAATGATGATCCTGACAACTTTCATCCACTGCTTTTCTTCAGTCATGGAACATGCAAAATGCTGGAGCCAATCACAGCCTGGATTTGTCCCACTCACTCTCACACATATGAGCAATTTAGGGTTTTGACTTATAAGAGAAATGATACTTGATCAAACAAATATTTTTCCGGTACTCGTTGTAATGAGGCCTCCATCAAAGCTGGGTCGGGTAAAGGTCGTGAACAACTGTGAGCCCGTGTTGTATTTTTGTGAAGATGCAAAATGAAAATAAAATCTGTAAAGTCACATGTACACGCTGGAGAAGCATGTTCCAGCCTTCACCATTCTCTGCTATATCTGCAGGTCATTCGATGCCATTTCTATAGAGTTTTACAGATCGAAGGACGAAAACCCTCCGTTCAGAAAGATTCTCTGCTAAGACTTGAAGTTTAAAGCTCATCTTTTTATCCCACCTCATCCCAATATAAGAAATGAAACCTCCACAAAACTGCCTGCGGAAAAGTCTGAGTTTTGAAAATGAAACTCATTACATCGAATAATTTCTGTATATGAAGAAAAACACAAGAAATTCCTGTTAAATCCTGAAATGGGGCTGTTAAATTAAAAATTAATTATGTCATTAGGGATTTACACGATAATATGCATGTATGAGGAAACCCATCATGTGCTACAGTTACAGGTCTTTTAGTTCACGACTGCAAAAGTGTCTCCTATTTAGATCATAAAAAGAATCAACTTTAACTCTGACACAAGCAATCGGTGGCAGAAACAAGTGGTTCTTTGTCCTGAAAATGTTTATGTATATTACACACACGCGAGGACAATAAATCTTTCATGAATGTGAAATATTGTACTTTATACGTACTGGCTATATGTGGGCGCCGGATGAAAACAAAGCAATAAGCTCACTGCCACTGTGCCGTATTTAATATTCATTCAACATCCTCAAGCAAAAGCTACACAAGGTGTGAGAAGAGGACGCCTGCACAGAGTCACGCTGGAAAATCCCGAAAGTTGGGAATAAGTGCATAAATTACTATTCATGCCAGCAATGAAAGTGACTTGCCCTCATGCATGTGCACAAACAAATGCAAAACAGCAAATCGGCAGCGTGATGTGAACACTCCTTTACCTTCTGAGAGATGAAAACCTGCAGAAAGCCAATGGCTAGTAGCACACAGCTCACTAATCAACTAAAGGCAACATCAGAAAGAATAGGTAATTTAAGACACAAAAAGAATAAGTAATTTGGGAGGCTCATACCCAAGTGGCCAAATTATTTATGCCTAATGGTACGGGGGCGTGCGCATTCATTTGCAATTAACCAATCTGCTTTATTACCTGTCACTGGAAACGCTCGCTAATGCAGTTAGAAGAAAAAACAAAAAAACAATCGCTCTGCAACGTCTTTAATTATAGTCTGAGGTGTGAAGGAGAGTTTCGGTGCTTCCCCTCCAGTGGTCAAGTTGATTTTAACGGGAGAGGCCTGATTGTGAAGCATCTCAAAGTTAGTGTCCATCAAACCGCTGTGTGCTTTTGAAACAGATCCTTCAGACTTTGTTTATTGTTGCAGGTGTGACATCACATCTCGTTTATGCGATGCATCATGTATTATTTTGCAGTGTGTATTATGTAGTATTTTTTCCTGCACTTGTATCTGACCGGGTTCATTTATACGTCTTCTGTTTAGCCCATGTGCCACCGTTCGTGCCACCTCATCTGTGATTTGCATGTGATTGCTTTTACAGGACCTTTAACGCACAAACTGTTACACTACTATGAAACCTATTGGACCCAGGACTTGAGGAACCAGATGATTTAATAAAATACCAGTATCGGTGAGTAATCGTAAGCAAACTAGCAGGTTCAGGACAGAATCCAAACTACAGAGAATAATCCAAACACAAACAAACAAACAAACATGTGAGTGAGCGACAGATCAGGTGACAGAAACAAAGCACAGACCTGTTTTTGACTTTTCATCGCTTACCTCCAGATTTATTAGCACATGTATTTACACTCTGAACGCTTTATTACAGTATGTACATCTGTGTAGTATAATTCAATCCAGTACAAATCAATCAGTCCAGATTGTGTAAGTCAGTTTTCAGCCACCAGCAACATATTGTACAATTATCACCTTAAGCTTGTACAAGCAGAGTAAACAGTAGAGTTGCCCCATTGGGTTCTACTGTACTGTCCAAGGAGAGTTAGAGAAGGGTAGAGAAACCACTTCAACATCTATTCCATTAACACAGTTCAGCCCAAAATGTCACCTGGGGGACGATTTAACGGCACCGAACGCGCTGCGCTGCATTTCCAAGGTGTTTGCAGTCAAATATTAATACATCACGCACGACCAGAAATGTTAAGTAATAGCGTTCTATGCAAACATCCCTCTTCAAATACATGTAATGAGCCAGAGTGTCGGCACAGCGGAAGCGCACCGTGGTGGTGATTGGCCCTTTCTTGTCTGCGCACCCACAGGAGGCTCCCTTAAGAGCGCATCTCCTGTTAAGTATGAGCCCTGAAAGGAGAAGCGTTGGAGGACTCTGGTTTCTTTAAATATACCGGGCCGTCTGGGGAATATAATGGCTTCCATATATAATTAAGCAGAATACGACGTTAGAGGCTTTGTGTGTCTTTGTGCTGTACCTTAATGGCAGCGGTGGATGAGTGTGCGCTTTGTGGGGAAAGCAGCGGCTGTGTTCAGAAATCCTCACGTGAACACTTACGTTTCAGATTGTACTGCGTCAGTGGCAGCTACTACACAATGCGCAGACTCCACGTACATAGGAGGAGCTCAGCAAGCGCTTCAGTAGCAAGGAATACGAAGGCTAAAGACCAGCACCAGCACAAAAGGCCAATATTTGACAAGAAACAAGTTCTACGTGTGATTGAACATTAAATTAGCAGCAGGGACCAGGCAGGAAATAGTAAAAGGATTTTGACACCTGGAAAATTAACTGACATACAAATTGACAGATCTAGGCTGAATCACCTCTCACATTATCTTAAATGTGGGTCTGCGAGCGTGTCCATCTGCAAAAACAGATACTGGAAAAGTACTAGACACGCGCACGGTTCCGATGCCTGTCACCACACTGCGACACCAGCTTCAGGACCATTTGCCGGGTCGGTACAGGCAGCGTTTCAACTATGCCCTGCCCTGCGACTCGCCATCCGAGTCACTGCAGCGCGTAGTCAAACTTTAGGGCAGCTCCAGGGGTCTATCAGCAGGAAACGAGCACTAATTGTGCTAATGAGCTTGTTTGGATAAGCCCGTATTTCTCCGTCCGGTTTCCCTCGGCGCCACAAGCGGCCATCTGAGTTCCAGACACGCTGGGTTAAGTGAGACGCGCTCGAGATGCGCCGGCCCTGACAACGACGGGCCCCGGATGAGGTTTGGTGTGCGGCCCGCCTGGCACATCCATCACCAGTAATAAAGCTCTTTGACACAGAGGCCCGCTCTCATCCATCATCACTCATTTAAGATACAAGTTTGGCTTCGGCATGACAGAAGTGAGGGATTATTGCCATTAGAGGCAGATCTTTTGTTTTGATGGCCCCTCTTAATGGGGTTGCATTAGGGGGAAGTCCTAGGGGCCAGTTTTTGGGTGATTAAGCAAGCAACACATTTACAAGTCTCTAATTGAGAGAACAATGCCAGGAACCTACAGAGTGCAGAGCTGTAATGAACTGAGGCTCCCTGAACTAGTGTCATGATTAGCTAACATTGGGGCTCGTGAATAGGCAGCAACATGCCCATATTCCTCAGCCGTCAGAGGAAGATGGGCCCCTTCACAACACTCGTGATTTACAGAGGACCACGAGAAGCAGACACAACAAGTGGAGGACTGATGGATCGAGGCATTCAAGCAGTTAAACGTTGCTGTCAATTTCAGCCTGATTTGGAGCAAAGTTACTGTTCTCTACTCTGACTCATGCACATTACTTTAATTTAATTATGAGAGGTTGTGTAAAAGTCAAATAATTTATATTTAATGACCAGTTTTTATAGTTTTCTTTATTTATCAGACGAGGCATATGGATTTAATTGAGGTTTTCAAGAAGGTGCAAATGTATTTCAGATCTGCTCTTTATGCAACAGCTCCACAGGCCTCGTGACTAAAAAGGCTCGTGTTCGTGCGACCGCTTGTGCCCCTCCCACTCCGTTCTGATTGGCCAGCCTGCGGAATCCTTCCTGTGGGCTCGGTCTGAACCATCCTGTTGAAAACATGAGTTTGTTTTTGGAAAAAGTAAAAAAAACAACAAAAGAAGCTCTTTACCCTTTAGCCTTAAATAGTATCATTGAGACATATCGACCTCTGTGCAAACAGCAAAACAGCAAAAATACTTTTGGCTCATGGACTTGCACAACTCTTGATATTAACCAATGAAGCATTTTGAAACAAAAAAGAAAAATGTCACAGCAGATCCATCAGACTGGGACAGTATGAAAAGCTTCCAAACCATTATGAGCATTCACCGAGTGTTGTTTTTATTTTATTCATTGTCCTGAATGTCACAAGCTGCTCAGTAATCCTGCTTCTACCGTCCTTACTACTCCAGAACTTTACCTTTGATGAAACTCTCCATCCATCTGTAGGAAAAGCAACACTGATGCACTTCCCAGCGTGTGCTGAAGCGTGTTTCATAGGAGTGTTTGTGTTGTTTGTTGATGATTAATGAAACATGCCCAGCTCCGTCTATCTGTCCTCGTCTTTGTTCACACTGAATCGAAATCAGGTTAAGTGGATCTCGTTCCTGTTCTGTGATGTCACATTTTACTGCAGCTCTGGATCTCAGGTTGTTGTGTGCTGTCGCGTGCCCTAATTAGGAAGAGCCGAGGAAAAAAAAAAGAAGCAGCCAAATGAAGCAGTAGTCACCTGAGATGAAGGACACATCCTCTGTGCCAGGAGACGCTTCACATTTGATTTTTTATTTATATTTCTGTGCCGTGCAATACTCAGGGAAAATATAAAGTGGGTCAAGGAACAGATTTGCAGAAATCAACTTTGAAGCATCAGTGTTTTCTGACTGTCTCTAGTTAAACATAGTTTTGTATCCGATTCCCTTGTGCCAATTACTCATTAAAAATGTTTAACAACATTTTAATTGAAGAATTAATTACCTTCGGCTGGGCAAAATCCTCCTAAATTTCATCTTGGGAGTCATTGAGGAGCAGCCGTCGATGAAGTGTCAAGGAGTGGGTGGTGGAGGCGGCGGGCGCAGGAAAATTACATCAGCAAGGAAATGTAGTCCAACGTGAGTCAATGGCGACACACACGTGATAATTCATGAGTAAACACACCAGTGAGTAAACCGCTACAATGTTCCTCACGACGTGTGACTTTATCTTGCAGGAGTGTAGCTCACAAAGTCGCTGCCAAAACAAACACCATCCGTAGCGTTTGCATTATTCAGAGCGTGTGACTTAGAGACGAGGAGGAAAGAGATAAAGATTGAATTCTCCCCTTAAACAGCGGCTTTAATTATCCCTGAAGGGAGACAAACGTGCCCTAACACACAAAACAAGAAGTCTTCCAAGCAATGAGCCGAGCGTGTTTCCGCGTGGGTTAGTTTGGAGATTGGTCGAGGTGTCTGACAGTGAAAACCTCGGTACAAAGACTCGCATTGACCCTCGTGATCCGTTTCAGTGAGCAGCTGCCTTGTTGCTCCTGTGTGGACCGGACAACAACGGGGCATCACCTACTGTACTTGCGTCCGCTGTAACTGCTGACACGTGTAGCTTGTACTAGTGCTACTGATTCAGGGCCTGCTGCTGGTTTTGTCTCATCTGGAAAGTGCGGGTGCTGTTGTCTGACCCAGAAGAGATAAAACTTCTAACTAGTCACCATTCATTGTGTGTCTCAGCTCTCAGTAAATCTGACTTGCGCTGCTCCCCCTCCCTTTGTCTGTTTCCTCTTTCTCTCCTTGCTTCCTATTTAGCCTGTGCATTTGATTAGTTAATCGCACCCCTCACTCTCTCCCCCCAGTCCTCAGGTGGAGGCAGAGCGCTTGGGCTTCTCATCCAGCCAAGCTGTTCTTTTGGAAGGGAAAGGAGGCAGCTGTGTTTACAGCCCGGGTCCTGGCGTACATTTAGCAGAATCTATTATTCATATCGCTCAGTATCAGAGCGAGATCTCCAGCCACCTGTCTCGCTGACAAGCTCGCCCCCTTTTGTGGCGCTTTCCGTTCGGAGCAAATTACGCTCGTCTTGATGAATTGAGTTTTTATGAGCGTTGCTGTAGCGCCTGGGCATCCTCGCGCTGAGCCAGGGACCATCAGGGGCCCGGGGAGATTTTCTAGTCAATGGGCAAACGTTTGGAAGAATCTAGATTCAAAAAGGGAAAAAAGAGGGCAAATCAGGATGGTTTTTACCTAGAGCTCACGTCCTGTCAGGCTGATTCTTGTCCACTGTCTGCAGCTGTCCTGCTGCCAGCCTGTGCTCCCGCTTCATGTTTACTTCCCCTATTTTCATTTACCTTCCTTTACCTGCATGGGGCCCCGATTTGGAGAGCAAGCAGCAAGAACAAAGGATTTCTCGGAGACACTGCTACCTGATGCGTCCGCCTGCAAAATATTTCCCTCCTTTGACTCTGTGTGAACATTTTTAATTAACGAGGAGGTGCGTTAACTCGATGATAAGCACCCCTGATAACTTATAACATTATTCATAATTTATAAAGACTTCTCCTTTCATCTTCACTAGTTTGCATAAAACTAATTACACCGTAAATGGTATTCATTACAAACTACATCTTCTTCGTCTTTCACTCAGATGCGTAAATCACAGCGCCCAGCTACCAAGCGTTGCTCTGGGACTGGTTAGCATGCAGAGACAGGTAATGATGAGTTGTTAGAGGAGGTGTCAGGGGCAGACCTGCCTGTCTGTGTACAGCTTCAGATTCATTATTCTAACAGCTACAAACAACCTTAACCTGCCACATTCAGGGGAATCCAAGTTTGCAGAGATTGGCTGACAAACACAGAGTTTGGCTTTTTAAATGCTTTTCATATGATAAGATTCTGTAGCTAAGAAAACAAACTTTATGGAAGGACTGCGCTAGGACATTGTGCAGGCTCTGACAAAGAGTACGGTACCATTTTGTGAAAGGTGTTTTAATGCTCATAAACGCCAGTTCTTCTCTCATGAACAGCGTTGGGTCGTTACCTGTGAATCATTCATCGTCACACAGGCAGAGTCTCGTAACCAGTGAGGGAAAGGTGTCTTGTAGTGTCTTGTAGAACTTTAGTTTAGAAGGGGAGGAGAAGTGAGATGTAGAAATAAACATGCTGAAACACACTGTCTGCCCCGCGAGTCTGTTTTCAATTCCCATTCGATTAAAGTGTCCCTGCAGGAGCCGGTGAGGTTGGGTAAGGGGTGAGGTGCAGAGACATAAATCAAAGCGGTCCAAGGCATAGTAATCCTCGCTGAACATTTTGGACTGATTGATATAAATAACATTGTCCTCGCCATCTGTCCAAAGAGGGACCTTTCCAGTTAGTGTTGAGCGGCAACGGCAGAATAATTAATGAATGGTGTCCTTTGTGCTGGTAATAAAGAGGAGACAAATTATGTTATAATCCAACTGCTGCTCGTTTGTCACAGCCAAATAAAATGTCAAATAAAAGTGAGGGGCCACAGTGTTTGTTTAATGGAGTGCAAGCTACCTGCTCCAGAGTCTGACAGCAGGGTGGGACGGCTGTAAAAAGCAAAGCCTGAGCGCAAGCGTGCAGGAATCCACGCTGGACTGAATGTGCTGCTCTGTGCTGGTCGTGTTGCTTCACATTTAACAAATGTTCACAAACACAAACAGAGCGTTCTTCCAAACGGACTGAGGATGTCCATTCTGGAGCGAGACCATGTCCTGGAAAGGATCGTTCATGACTAATCAAACAGAAAATGCATCCAATCTGTTTTTGGGACTCTGCACTATGGCTTTGTGCTGCTTGATGTCAGGGTCAAAGGTCAGGTAGTGCAAACAAAATGTTAGTTTTTGTTTTGTGTTTGAGTTGCAGTGCATGTGTCATCTGTGAGCAATGCATGAACTGCTCAGGTATTCATAACCTGAGATCAAGGTTGGATTGTTGTCGGTGATCTAAATTGATTTTGTATCCCTCATTTCACCTACGACACGATCTCAACACGAGTCCAAACCCGAGTCTTAAGCCCCTTAATAAAAAGCGCCAGAAAGAAGAAGAGGCTTCGATCTGTCAAAAGATATCATTTCAATCAATATTTAGCTCAAAACGTACATTTTAATTCAAGCAATCCTGTACTATCCTGCCTTACCTTATTAAATGTATGCTCTCTGCTCCTGAATCCTTCGAATACTCCGCATGTTCAAGAAACACACTCCCTTCTCTCACGTGCAATGATGGGACATCGCCCGCCATGATGATGTGCACGTCACATGCTGAGAATCGAGTGCAAAGTGAACTTGAACTCGGAAAGTTTGGAGGTGTCCTGGGAGCCAAGGATGGTGAAGGGCTGTGTAAAGGGCGGAGCAGGAGCAACCTAGACAGGAGTGGAATATATTGCAATATTGCCTCCAGCTCCATCAATCACCCTCCAAATTAAAGGCGAGGTAAGTCTTAGGCTTCACCGGCCACGTTTGACATCAGTCTCTCATCAAACAGCGATGAGGACATCACCCAGATTGTGCGGCTGCTCCATAGGTATGTTCATTCTGCCCACGTTGGCGTCCCGGCGGAGCCTGCATTATCCGCACCAACAAAAGGAGGAGCCGCTTTGTGCAATCAGCGTCGTTCTGTACATATTAAGCAGCGCAACATTCTCAGCCCAGGTTCATTTTAATTAGAGGGGAATTTGATCACTGGCGTCTCCCACGGGCGCTTTTGATGTTAATAAAACAAGCTGTACCTTTGCGAAGCAGAGTTCTCCTTCCAAAGCAGGGGAGCAGGGTGAACGCAGAGGTGACGTGGAGGCGAAGAAGGCAAGGAGGAGAAAGGACAGGAACGGAAACGTGCCGTCTTCAGGTCAAAACTCCAGAGAGGTGTCAGAAGAAAGGATGCGCTCCTTCGCCTTGTAGGGAGAAGGCGAATGAGAACAAGAAAAGGTCGGCGAGGCGCTCAGAGAAATGATCAGCCTGACGCTGTGCATTCACTGAACAGATGTTATTCACAAAAGAATCAGACAAGGTGACATTCAGTGGCACGAAGGTCTCAAACCGTGGCTCTGGACAAAAGGATCAGTGCGTATACTCACAAGTATGTGTCCTGAAAATGTGGAGGCCTCCAGCCAAACCTGGATGATCAGTGGTGAAGGTGTCCTGACCTGCAATGAGATGTTTGATCCCAGACTTCACATCAGAAGTGGAGGCTTTAATATAATTGTGTCATATTTTGGAACAATACTATTTATGTCTTGAGCACACACCGTAAAGCACCATAATGTTTTAGCGTCGGCTTTTATTCTCCCAATAAATGAAGTGAATGGTCATCTGTGCCTGAAGTAAATGCTCCATCGCCCTCCTGCCTCCAGGCGAGTCGTTAAATGGCCAAACGAGCAACGGAATGAGTAAATAATTCAACAAATAGATGAATAAATGAAAGGGGCTGGACTCTGGTGGCGGGGCAGGCGGGGGGTGGGGGTGTTCAGCTGGGCAGTCACCTACGGCAGAGGGGGGGCAGCTTTCTGTCTCTTAGCATGTAAGCGAACCTTGGCACCGGTACGGGCATCTGCTGCTGGCCTCCGTCTGCCCGTCCACCGTCTAACACAAACATCTGCCTCCCTGCACATGAAGGCGGACACGCAGCACTTGACAGGTCTGCGCTCGGCCTGGCCCTGCTCGCCGCTGCTTTACACAAGAGCCTTAATGCATCCTGTCAAGCCATTAGCCGGCGATACGATCAGCTCGCAGGCCCCCATTAGGCCATCAGTGTCCACCTGTGATAAAGACGGCCATTTGTTTTCTTAAAGCCCTACTTAATGTCCGTTTAACTCAATTTGTCCAGGAACGTACAACAATTTCCTCCCCCCATGCTCCTGAAATCTGGTCGGGGTTCAAAGACACGTCGGGGAGAGGGAGCGAGGTTTATTTGGAGGATGCATATTCAAATGAGCGGATTAAATTGCCTCTCGCATTGACGTATCGTGTTGCGTGAGCACTGAGAGGTGGCCTGTGTTTTCCCACTAAAAGCTGGTTTTTTGGACAGTGGGGGCCGGAGCCGGAGGTTGTTTTGCCTCCATTAGCCTCGGTCCACGGCCCCTGCTCCCTCTCCTGATGTGTCCATGACAGCACTCTAAATCCAGCCCCGCCGTCATTACCGGTGCACGTGCCACGCCGCAGCCGGAGAAGCATAATAACACCTTTCAGAACAACAATGTCCCGACGCCCGCGAGCGCACATGGCGGATGTTCCCCCCTCCCTCCCTCTCAGCCACGTCCCCCCGGTGAGGACACCTAACAGCCACTGAAACATCTGTTTATGTTTTGTCTACAGATACATCATTTGGATTTTGGAGGGGCAGCAGTAGTGAGACGGGGAACATAATGATCCTTTGCTGTGTTGTAATCCCAAGCGCTTGAGTAGTAAATCAGCCATTAACACCAAAAGGGAGATTTGGAAAGTGTCTGGTAAAACAAAACCAGGGGAAAAAAAAAGGAAAGACAAACACGGCTCCCACAGCATAAGTGTCTCCGATTGGCAGCGGTGGCTTCTTTGCTATATACGACTGCTCTGGCTGCCCCTTCTTCCCTGGCGGTGTGATGCCGACTTGACCAAACAGGCAGGAAGTGGAGGGGCCCCTGGTAGCGGCGGCACTGTCGACATCTGTCGTGGTTGGAGAGCTCGATGCACAGGAAATGGGGTGTCACGGCGCGTGCTTGTTGGCCATTATCCTGGCATTCTAATGAAGTGTGGGCAGTTCGCGAAAGGGGGTCTCTGAATGGCGTGTTGAATGCACGGATGGGCAGAGGCAGCACACACACACACACACACCCTTCTAATCCTCCCCCCTTTTCCCTTCCTGGTGCCTGTATCCCATCTGCCCGAGACCCAGAACTGCACCCAGTGGGACAGGGGACGTTTGGTAGCGCATGCGCTTCACTCCGCACGCTTCCCCGCGACAGGCTGAGCGCGAGGCCATTAGGCGCCGTGTGATTGGAAGCACGCAGGGAACAAGTGTCCTCTCGGCACGGATGCCGCCTCGCGGTGGGCGGGCTCTGCCGCGGCGCCATCGGTATACCTGGCGCTAATGGTCTTACAGTCACAGATGTTAGCTGGATTCCTGAAGGGCTTTAGGTGACAGTTTACTGACAAACTGCTCGTGCTCCCACAGCATAACCGAGCATCAACGTGGAAGTTTGCAAATCTGTGCAAAGGTGTTTTTATATTTGCTTTCTATGTGCATCAATGACACCCTTAAGGATTTACCCACAGCATTACAGTATGTACGGCGGAAATATTCCACAGCCTGTTTACATTCAAGCTCAGTCATTTGGGGTTTTTAAACGTTTTATATGAAATTACAGACATAAGCGTCTGAGCGTGTTTTCACACTCAGCAGCCGCTTTGCTCCCCTGCACACAAACGATCCCTCTTCAGGTAAAGAGTCTCTACTCGCGTGCCTGCCCATAACTGTAATGGGCTAATGTGCCGAGTAAACGTAGCACTACAGCCCTGAGTGCTTCATCAATACGTCTGACTGATGCAGGACAGAAGGGGGATTATCATGAACACCAGATGCTAAGCCACTGAAACTGCACACAATCAATTAGGTCCTCTGTGCGTACAGTAGCATCGCACTGCGGCTGAGTTCACCCAGGAAGAAAAAATCACACAGCAACTCTGAAAAACAGATCTTCAGCGGTTCATCCTACAGGTGCCTTCTCCAAAGTACCCAGCGATGCGGAGTCGCTTCATAGACACCTGACGCGTCCCTGCATCACTACTGATCATCTGTCATGATAGATGCTGCAGGTCTCTGCAAAGGTCGAGGGTCAGTCGACCTCCGCCCCCCCAGACAGATGGGGCTGGATAAATCACCCAGACACAGAGCAACGTCCTCCAAAAACGCTAGCTGGCAAATGATTAACACCAGTGGCTACAACACGAACAAGACAGGGCTGTTACTATAATTACAGGGTTGAACTAATTCTGCTCAGTAAAGGATTCATGCTTCAACAATACAGAAATCCAACCTATTTATTTAAATGAAATAATGTTGATAATTAATTGTCAAGCATTTGATGAAGAAAGATACACTTCAAGAGAAGGTGTCAGAAACATGGAGAACGAGATGGATCAACTCGTTTTCATCCGATCCCTCATTTTCAACAGATCACTGCAACATGTGGAAATAAAAGTATAGGAATGCTGAGTCAGCTTTAGGTTTGTTACAGATGACTTAAAAAGCAGTCGGTGGACACACCTCCACTCCTCCCCTCACCAGCGTTGGATACGGTTTTACCTTTCAGCCACTTTCAGCTCCGCGGCCTCATCCATCACTGTAGAAAAGCCCGTGGACGCTTTTTACCATAAATCCCTGACGCTCGCTGCTCCTACCCGGAGTCAGACCGGACACGCTTAACGCCACGCAGGCCCTCGGACCCTGGACGGGCCTTGTTAAGCCGTGACCCGGCCCAGCAGCCAGCCCGCTCCGTACGGCCTCACCCAATCCGCTCTCAGCGCTCTTGACAGTGAATAATCGTCCGGCACTTAGGCCGCTGATCTGAGTACGATGAGAAACAGAGCCCTTAATCTGCCTGTAATCAAAGCTGACAGTCACCTACAGCAAGGTGTGGCGCCACGCTGAGAACCAGTCAGCCGAGAGCTCGGATCAGCGGAGAGAAACTGCCGGGCCATTAATATTAATAGTCCTGATCGCCCAGTGATCAGAATGCAGTAGCAGGTGAAGCTGTAGCACATGAAGGTAACGCTGATGTGAAGTAAATGAAGGGAACCCGCGTTTTTGTTATTGTTAATTATGCTCTTTGTAGTGAGTCTAGACGAACAGGCCTCCCCTCCTGTTTCATTTAGTTTCCCTGCTCGCCTGTGTGTCTTTCGTTATCTCTCCTTCCATTTGCTTCTCCTTTTCCTCGTGTCTTTTCTCACATCGGCTCCTTCGCTGCGTCACAGTCTTTGTGTTTTCTTTCTCTGTTTTCCACATAACTCATTTCAGAATTGTTTTTTGTTTCTTCAGTAAAACCACATTTTCTCAACTTTCTCTCCTGCCAATTAGTCTTGTGCACCTTTGCACTTTCTCCTTTTCTCACCTGTAATTTATCTCAGCCTTTTGGGGTTTTTTTCCTCTACTCCTTTTACATTTTTTCTTCTAATAATAATTTTATTTGGTAATATTTAAATATATTTAATATTATTACAGGAACACACACACATATATATATATATATATATATATATATATATATATATATATATATATATATATTTTCTCTTCTCTGCATTTGTCTCTCCCTTGTTTTGTTCTTTTATCCAGTGCTCCATCTTTCTTGTCACCCTCACCTCCTTTCTCTTACTTCTCAATTTCATCTTCTTCTTGAACCATCCATCTTCTCCTTCTCCCATCATCCCATTTTCCTCCTTTTCTCCTTCCTCTGTGGTACATATCTCTCCCCGTCTCCCTGACCCTGGCTCTGACAGAAGATCAGTGCACTACTGAGACTCCAGCTCCTCTTAGTGAGCAATGATCACCTCTGTTTACCGGCCAACTCCTTCCTGACTCGGCTTTGCCAAGGCCGTGAGCGAGTGTGTGGGCCTTATCTCGCTGCTGCCACACAAGAGGATTACTTTACCAGAGGAGATGTAGTCGGGGATAAAGTTGCGCAGCTTCACCTCTTATTCTCACAACACTAACAGACGGTCCGGGAAGCATGTTAACAGCAATCTGATAGCAACTGACAAATACATCCCCCTTTTGTTTAGTTATTTTCCTGTCACTTGGGTTTTTTCTCTCTCTCCTGAGTAGCAGAACTGTGCAGTTAGGATAAACATTTGAAAAGTAGCACCTCAGGCCAGCGCTAATAATCAGGAACGAGCAAAGATCTTCAGCTGAAAAATGGTCGAAACCTGCTGTAGCAGTGAGCAGCCTACAGGAAGCTTTTTCATGGCGACAGGGAGGGTGAAGGAAATGGGTAAACAGTGTGTGGGGGGGGCGAAAAGTCCTGTGCTCAGCAGAGTCCGAGATGTGAAAAGTGACTGGTTGATTTATCACAAGGGAAACACAGCCACAAAGTACAATTTTCTACCTTGGCTGCAAACAATAATTCATAATGATGTTGCCTCCCGATAGCCGCGGACCTTTGCGCTGTGTCAGTCCTCGAAAATGACCATAACAAATGTCTAAGCTTTGCAGGTAACTACTTTAAAAGCCATTAGAAGTACTCGTGATGGAAGATACCGGGCCGACGCTTCATACGTCGCGATAACAACTTGGTTTGCAGATAAGGGAGCAGAGAAATGAGCAGGGTGTTTTATTGTTAGATTACAGAAGCTCAAGGACTATTACAGATAAACAGGTCGTGTCAATTAAAAGCGCTCCCCTGGAGTTGCTGTGTATCTTTCATGCATCACGACCGGAAAAGCGACATCAAACCCAAATCTCTACGCTTTGCTCAGTCTGACAGGAATTAACTACGAGGGAGGGAAAACGTACGGCGCACCATTTCACAGTGCTGTCATGTTTCCCTGTTGACCTTTCAACTGGAAATACTTAGACGGAGTACTCGCAGCAACAGTCATGCATCACCGTTTAATGGCATGTCAGGAAAAGGCTCGGTGCTTTTTGTTAGTGCACATTTTTTATCGCCGCATCGGCAGATTATGAGGGAGCTAATGAACTCCATGGGTCTAAAAATGGAAGAAGAAATTTCCTCTCTGCTTCTGTTCCAACTTTTCTGGAAAAGTGGAGGCTTTAACTTCAAACAATCACATATTGAGCATGGAATCTAATACAAAAACTAATACTTGTAAGAACAAATAAGCAGGCGCAGATGAGCAGTGGTGTTTATGTACACTCAGCTCAGAGAATATTGGATCTTAGGCTGCTCAATGTCATTCATTTTGCTCTGAGAAGGGCTCATAAAAGCAGCGGTTGATGTGACTCTAAAGTTCCCCTGAGACGCCAGCAATACTGTTTAAAGAGTCTTTACAGGCACCGCTGGAAATACTCGCAAGGGATTAATAACAATGAGTTTACCTACACTTTCATGTCCCTGTTACATAGAAGATCTAATTGTTAACAGGGTTTCTGAAGAATGAAAACACTGCAATGTCAGGTAAAACTTCAATATCGATGACTTCTCATTTTATCTATGGTTCTTTGGCCATTTTTGTGTTTTGATTTTGTTTAAATAATATTCTAATTCAATATGATCAGCAGTTATTCAAACATTTGAAATATTAAAACACACACTAGTCCTCAAGCAGAAAAACACAGGTCAGTGACAGGTTAGTCTCACCCGACAGCCATTCCCATATGCTGGCCGATGATGCTATAGGGTTAGAATTTCCATTCATTTTTATGGTGGAACAATAAATATATGCGATAAGTCAAATCCCTAACTAATAGTTTTTTAATCAAAAACTATGGCAGATCTCTAAAACTAACCAATATTCATAAAAACCATCCGACGAGGACTGTGGTGCAGCCCCTCTAGTCACATCGACCTGATGAGTCTGGATACTAAGCGAACAACGACCGATTGTGCGTGGAGTCTGTTTTGTTCCATCTCTCTCCTTTCCTTGTCTATGTGTGCCATGTCCGTGTCCCAGTTTTGATGCTACATCAGTGAACATGGCTTTAAGCAAGGCAGACAGGGACAGAGAGGTGTATGGGTAATGCAGCATGAGACTGTCTGTTGTATCACGTGCACAGGACATAGCCTGCAGGAGAGCGGAGGGTGAGAAGAGGTGGAGAAAAAAAGGGGAATGCAGCTCTGAGGAATGACAGTCCCCATCACCTCGTTGTCCCAGGGGGACGACTGTGTGCTTTCCCCATCCGCCCGAGGTGTCCGCTGAGCGGGGAGGCGGTGGTGTATGCACGTGGGAGAACAGCCTTGTACGAACTGAAGGACCCTGCAGGGACCTGGACTTCTGTTGTCCTCAGACCTGAAGCCATGTGCTGTGCTTGGCAGCCCGTCCCTTCTGTGCCCAGCCTCGGGTTGATCTAGAAGGGAGGTACGATGGGGTGAGGCGGTTTTTGGCTAGGAAAGGTTCAGAGGGTGATTTATGTAGGTCCATGAGTACTCTGTTTTGTCAAAGAATTAAAATCTGGGCAAAACACACATTGAACTTGAATTTTACTATCATTTAAGTGATTGTTTGCCTGGTAGCAAATGTGTTTGTTGAAGTCCATTAAAGAGCATGAAGGGGGTGCATTTAAGTTGATTTGTTGACATTAATAAATGTATAAAATGAATGAAAATATCAGAAAACAAGAGCAGATAGGAGAAGCTAAATGAGCAAAAATTAACATATATTTCTAGATTGTTACTTGCAACAGTGTGTTGCTGTGCTGTTTTCTTTTTACAAAGTCAAATGTATGTGATTATTTAACTTTATTCTTTTACACTGGTCAGAAAAATCAGGCGCATGTAATGTTAACAAAAATATCCAATTGGCACTTTGCAGAAATAGCATTTAAATTGTTACAAACTCACTGAGCGACACTATGACCCAAGTGCAGAGACACAACCAGAAAGATGTCACTTAGTTTTAAAAATAGAACAAAAAACTCACAACAATGCCAACAATGTACAGTAATAATGCATGTTAATAATCAGAGATACAAATAAACAAAAGCTCAATTTGGAAAATCAACTGAGAAACTGCAAGTGAGGATGTCACATTATATAAACTGTAGATGAAACAAATGCATTTAGGTACATTGTGGAACAGAAATAGTAATTAGGTATAAAACGTCTCATAGTTTTCACGCAGAGATGTCAAACCTGTGTGTCAGAGGTGTCCAGCGGCTCTGTGGCCCCAGTCTCTCTGACACGTCATTATAAAGCACAGGGGAGATCCTTCAGCCTCTCTCATTATAATCAATAGGAAATCTGCTGTCACGATCAGGCTTGATTACATCCGCTGTGTGACACGTAGAAGCCGTTTCTAATTAGCTGGAGGACAACAGGTGTGAGGTAGACGTGGCTCTGTGCTGAAATAGAGACACGCGAAGGTACGACATTATACGCTACGCTGCCATTCGCCCCTTTCACACATGCACGGGACTTGATGCTTGAGTTGCATGTGTGACTCTGACTTTCTCCAGGTCTGAAAGTCAAGTGAGTTAATGCGAGGAGTATTTGTCACAGTGTCTGAGGGGTAGTGTTGATACGTATAAGAATATGTATCGTTGAATGAACAACGTACATGATCCTGTGGAGATTTTCTGGAGCGCATATGTGACAGATCTGTTCTTTCTCTAGTCTAGAATCCCAGATTAGGAAAACAAAGACATTTCCAAACAGTCAAACTTTAGCAAACAAAACTGACTTTTGTTTCTTAAAGTTGTGTGTGATCCTTCTCTGTTACTGACATAGCGAGAGATCACACATGTTCAAAAAGATTGATGACGAGATGTGAAAAGCAGCTTTTGTTGCAGAAGTTTGACATGTATACACAAATAACATCCTAAAACGCTCCGTGGCCTATAACAACATTACACTATTTCCATCCGTCTTGCTTTCAGTTCAAATAAATTTATTTGCATAAGGCCCAGAGTTCAAGTTCAAATCGAGATCAAATTTCTATTCGTTTTCTTTTGTGCAGTGTTGATAGACACAAAAAGGCTGCAACCAAAATTGATAGATTCTGCTTTTTACTTCAATGTGGACAACCACAGCACTCAGGAGGGGGATTAAACAACCCGCAGCCTTCTGCTTTATTTGGATTTGGACTTTTCCCAGCTGCTTTGACTTAAAAGGTTACGTCCATTGATTTACATGTTGTACTACAGTTTTGGGAGAAAGATGGAAAATAAAGGAGTCGATAATATGACGACCTGAGCAGACGAGAGAGGGATTCAATTCAATTCACTCTGCTGTCCATCGTGTCCTAACAGGTGATCTCCCATAACAGGCTTCAGATGGAGCGCTGAGGTAACGTCCTCTTCCTTGGACCCGCCGTTCGCTCCTCACTCCAAGCGAACACACGCTTCTCGCCAACAATACATTTTACTACCGGCACGGCTGCATGTATGTGCCTCCACGGCTGCCAGAAACAAAGAGGGTAGCGACTGAAATGGCTCAGAGAGGGAGGGCTGGTCACAAACGCAGGCAGGGAAGACAATCCCATTGGCTCTGCCTTCATCAGATAAGGTGGCACCGTGAGCTAATCCTCGGGCTTAGCTGCATGTTGCCCAGCACGGCACCCAGCCGGGTGTCATCGGGGCCACCCTGGCAGATCTGGTGGGCCATGTGGCTGTCCCAGCATCCCCAGGGAGGTTCACAATCCTGCCATGTTGCATTTACCTTCTGTGCAGGTGGCCCTGCTTGCCCCCGACTGGCTAACACCATAGCTAAAGCGGAAACTTTTCCGTACTTTGGCAGAGAGAGTTTGAAAACTGTTTGTACTTTAAAACCCACAGACAAAGTGGCTCGATGTTAGTAAACTGCACATCACACGCATTTTCCAACATACTTCGAGTCTCTTGGCATCCTTTGCGGAGCACAAAACCCCGAATGCGATTCTTATCTTGAAGTACAGACAGACAGGCGGCAAATGATTTGGCTCTCAGAGCTCAGAAGTTCAGGCTTTTCTGGGGTTACAGCTGGAGCGAAAGCTGCACTTGCTGCTTGTTGGCAGCTCCCACTAACAATCCATCAACTGCTGCTCACTGTCTGTTGGTTCAGCTGTGAACTCATCAACTAATCTTCAATATCCCTCCTGTCAAAGTTTTGTACCTTTGACCTTCCTGACGACGTACAAGGTGAAGAGAAGCATTGCTCCACATTCATTTACGCACACGCCTACTGGTGCGATCACTGTGTACGACTCTGTTACACACAGTGCCAGTGTTCAGTGACTTATTAAATTTGGAAGCACAGCTTTTTATTAAATATTTACCCATGTCAGTTTTTGTAAGTAAAATCATGAAGCTTTCAGACTTTTAGTTAGTTTCGTTGTTTACGTTTCATTTCTCATTGGGTGTTTATCACCTTATTTATTGTTATTTCCATGTTCATTGTCTGTCTGTGTATTGAACTGTGACCCTCCTCCAGTTGACTCAGTCTTCTTTGTACTGTCGCTCCTCACTGTGAGCAGTTTCAGCCAAAATGTAAACATTACACCTACACAATAACCGTAATATTTCAGCGTGGTAATCCTCAATCAACAGGCCCCACTGGGGGGGAAACAAGCCTCTTTCGTGTGTGTTTGCTGGCAGCGAGCCAGCTTCTTCCTCCGTACCGAACACTGAGCCGAGCCGGTTGCTTAGTGGAAACAGACAAGCCAAATCGGCACAGAGTGACCTATTTTGTTGCCGTGTGCTGCTGGGACTGTGCTTCCCCCTAAACCAGCCCGAGCCCGTTCGCTGCAGCTCGCGCTCTCCCTTTTCTCCTCCAACCCCCGAACGAGGGGGGGAGAGAAAGAAGCCGAAAATTGCCTAGCAGTGGATCGACGGCCTCAATGCCACACCTACTGATGTGGTCTGAGCTCTACCCCTCTCGCTCTCCACCCCTCTTCAGAGGCACCTAATTATGAAAACCCTGACTCATTTACATGGCTATGTTTGATCTAAATTACACTCCAAACCACACCAAATTAGGATCATCTGTGAATGTAAAACACTTTTTTTCCCTCTTTCTGCCCCACCGTTCTGTGCTCTCGCAGCGAGCTCTGCAGGGCACATGTTCAAATGATGAAGAGAGGATTTACAGTTTTTCAAGGTTCTCTGGAGACCTGAGCCGCGTCCCATCCTGCCGACTGAGAGGGACAGAGAGTCACCCACAATTATCCCAGGATCTGATCTGCACCCCCACCCATCCCGCACCCAAATTAGACTGAGCCTCCTCTGACTGATTCGACATACAGGCAGCACAGTAATTACAATATGCCAATGGCTGGGCCGGGCTAATTGCAGGCGCTTATTATGCATTCATGTTCTCATAATGTACATCATCTTTCTGTGCTCTCCTGTCTCATTCCAGCCTCGGCTGTTTGTTTTATTCTATTATCAACCCCTGTGCTGTTCGGTCACATAACTTAAAGCTGCGGTGATTTGCTACTATGCAAAAATAAATGAACGAACAGACTGTGATTCGTGTTATTAGGATTCACACACACACACACACACACCTTTCTGCTTTGCACATTTTTGAGCTGGTGATTTAACATTTTCTGTGAGCAAAGCTACAGATAAAGAAGCAAAGTGGATTTAATGGAAGTGTGAAATTAGGCACAATGAGCATCCTAACCCCGCTGTATCAGGCAGCTTGTTCCAATTAGCATGGAAAATGAAACCTACAGCCATGTCTACCAATGTGCTTGAACCGTTAGGTCGCTATATTATAATTCAGCATTTAAATAAAGTTAAAATTCAAGGTCAGGTTTCGGTTTTGTTGGTTCACTCTGAGCTGTGAACAGCTGCTGTTTCAGTGCTGCTGGAGATGCAGCAACATCTGGACAGGTGACTTCCTGCCGCGAGGGGACGGCAGCTTACTGATTGCTGCGACTAAACATAATCATATGTTTTGTTATGTGGCCGCTGGAAAAAATAAACCTTATGATTAGTGCTGGAAGACGTACTTGTTACATGCCAGACGCTAAAAACGATGCGATACAGAGAGAAACAAGAAGCACAAGTACAAGTACAGTAAACGGATCCTTTCTACTGATCCTGACAAGCTTGTTTGGTAAAGTTATGTAATACACAATATTGTTCAGTTTTACATCTTTACTTTTTTTACACTGACTACTGGATCATGATTTCTTTGATATTTTGCACAAGCAGAAATGTAATCCACACAATTCTATCAATCTATGCAAATGCATATTCATAATTTATCATCGTTGCATTAATAAGTTACTGAATTGAAGAACATGGGTCGTAAATGCAACCCTGAAATCGAAAACTACAAGTTAAACCAACAGCTTACGCATATTTGCTTATGAGTAACTTCAGCGCTAATATGAATTATACTGCACAGTAATGAGGAAGACAAACTGCAGACAGGCCCAGTTTAACGCGAGGGAAACCACGAATACACCTGTTTGCAGCAGCCTCAAGGCCTGACGTTACAGACGGCACATTCAAAGTTCAGGCTTCTGCCTCACGGTGCCGTTCGCAGACACCAAACCTGCTGCGGCTCTGACAAAGACGGCAGATTATTTAGCTGAGATCAAACATCTCCCCGCAAATCTTTGAACAGGCAGCCAAACTACGAAGGGGACGTCTATTCTGAGACGTTTGTTTTCGTGCCTTCTGTTGTGGTTTGATTGGGCGGGCGAACTGCGCCTCGTTCCCCTAAATCCGCAGAGCCTGGATCCAATAAGCACAGTATCTGACTGCAGCGGTGTGGTTGGCAGAGGCAGGATGCTTCAATCTACCTACTGTACCCCCTTCACTCTTTAGGTGCTTTTTCTCTTTCATTCGTCTTCCCCTGACGACTTAATTCACAACAAATGTTTTCAACCTTTGTTCCTCTCTCGTTTGATCCCAGAAATCAAGAACATTCCTTAAAAATGTAGACAGAGAAACTGAAACCCTACAGGTAAACAGCAGCTTTGCCTAAAGATTTAAATGTTTCTGTGAAGTCAAGGACAAAGCTTTTGTTGACACAAGGCTTCTTGATTTCAACTGTCATATCAATTTCTATAATTTGCAGACCTGGAAGCCTACATGAGGAATTGCTCCTGATAAAGTTTGAACACGTTCTGACAGGGTTGTTGAGGTTAAAAATGAATGTAATACCGCTGGATTCTGGCTAAGCCGGGCGCCTCTTTGGCCCAAACTGGAGCCATAATTTGATCAAACACATCAGTTCTGCTACTCTGTCTTTTGTCATCTCTCTCCTTTTTCCACCTCTGAGTTTTCTGCAGTTTTTAGCTTATTTGCACCGCTCCAAAAAAAAAATGTAGGGAGGGAGAGAGATGGTGGGTGAGTGCGGTCAGGGCTATGAAACCTCTGAGGGGCTTTAAAAACATCTTACCCCAAAAGAAGAAAAAGAGGATTAAATTGCTGCTGTCATGGAAAATGCCTGTAACCCCAGTTTGGAAGGTTTGCTTTTGTGTACCTGAAATCGAACTTTCCTTGGTCATTTAGTTTGCTCTGGCACGTTTAGAACTTTTAAAGTCCAACTTCAAAAATCCAAGGATCAAGGAAAATACACAAGTGCCATCATAGCTATATGAGTCCATCCCCGTCTTTCTAGTTCAAGCACAGGAAGGTTTGGTTTGTCTTGTTTTTACTTTTCGAAAACATGCGCTGAAGCAAGTCTCTAATTAACCGATCACGCTGGGTGTGGACATCCTCATTCAAGCAATTTTCTCCTCAGACATGAAGAGCATCTCACACTTGAAACCATAACCCATTTCTCTTTCTCTTTTCATTAAGCTGAAATACAGTCAGGGATTCGTCTTCTTGTCAACCGTTGAAGAACAGCACAGCCAACAAAGCAAAGCTGCACATGCTGCTTCAGGTCAAGGCTGGACGTCGGTGGAAGGGGGACTCATCAAGCCTGACACGTCTTCAGCGGTGGCTGAACTCTTTTCATCTCACTCAGAGACACAGGCCAAATGTGGAATGAAACGGCTCGTGGCTAATAGCTCCAACAAGACGCACTTTAAGTCCCGCCTTTTGATCTCCTGAGCTGCGTTCGACGCCACCGACGCTGGGACTGTTTGTCATAGCCGGGGGCGCTGGGAACTGCCGAGACGGGGACACGCCATGAAAATGTGACTGTCAACGTGCCCTCCTCAATTTATTAAGCGGCCCTCAGAGCGCAGAGCCGATTCTAACCCCGATAATACAAAGCCTTGAGGGGTAATGGCATCGAGAAGCAAGCTCCACGTCCTGTTGTGCCATGGTCAAAATGAGATGCTAATTAATTACCATTGGCATCTTTAGCAATGTGTGTCAGCTCCTATTTGGTGTATCAATCTGTTACAGGATCAAACTGAGGCCTGCGAGACAGACACTGGTTCCTGCATCTGCTGCGATCAGCTGGGTGCACGGATTTCGCCCTGCGGTCGGAGAAGGACTCTGAACCGTGCGTAACGCGGAGTTTAACTGACCGTGCAGCACGGAGTAACCGTGATGGATCAAATCGCATTATGAGTCAATAGCAACGAATCGACCGGCAGCTGAGAAAGAAGTGTCACTTCAAACCAAGTGGAATTTACCAGAACACCCACATCTGAGACGGAACCACGCGTCGTTTTTAAGATGGCTCGTAAATATTCAGCGAGCTATCGTTTCATCATCTGCAAATTCATCGAGCACACGTTGAGACTGTTGTTCTCTGAGGTGGCCTCACTCATTGATGTCAGGAATACATTGAGAATCATTTACAGAAATTGAAATGAAGTTTGTCTGATCCAAGCCATATGAACAGTACAACAAGTTAGCCTCAGTATTAGCATCAGCAAAGCCAACTTAACAGTAAGTCACCTTGAAAGCATCATAAAACTGTAAATGTTTATGTGACGGCTGCATTAAAGGGATTAACACTCGTTAACTGTAGGATCTAAAGGAAAAACGCACCAAAATCTGCTGGTGCCTTTTCTTTTTACAAATTTACTTCAGTTAACAATGTAAATAATTTGTTCTATGATTTCTAAATAAAATGAACCAATAATAAGAAAGCGCAAATGCACAGTTGTGGCGTGAGAGCGTGAGGATGTGCTCTTGTCCTCTAATGACGCTTGGTCTCGGAGAAAAACTCACATGCAAATTAGTAATTGGTTCATTTATACATTTACCTACTGTCACATATACATATATCCAATATAATTTGTCGCACTGATAGACAAAGAAATGTAATCATTTGGGAAAAATATAACTGAGAGCACTATATAAACAAATTAGGTTAATGCCCATGAGGATGCGACTTGTATAATGACTTTCATTGTACACAGAAAATGGACAAGATGAAGAACATGTATCCAGGTTGACCAGGTTCCCGTTTCATCAGGGAAGCCAACAGCCACAGCAACAGTCATTAGCCGGAGATAATAAGCACAAGGTCAGGAGATTTCTGAATTATCTCCCCTTCTCCCCACTGTTCTGTCAGACCCCTATGAAATTGTGTTCAAGAGCTGGCTCACGTTAATCAGCGGTTTAATTGCCACTTGCCTCGGAGTGTGTAGGGAATAAGGCCAATTTCCCAGAGTCTCTCCTTTAGGAGGATGTAGACAGGTTCTTGGAAAAAGAGGTCTGTCAGTGAGGCTTACTGCCTTAAGTCCTTTTCCTTTTTAGCACCACAACGGTTACTAATGCTAGATATATGTGTTCGTTTAGTGCTGACTGGGACAAATGCTCAGATTAGCTCAAACATTAGCTCTCGCAGCCCACGTAATGCTAGCAGAGGACGACACAAAGCCAAGGCCCGGAGAGGCCGCCAGAGAATGGTTTCGGTTCTGTTACACCTCATATGAACACATCCGCCGCTAACCCTGAACCAGCGGGCTTCTCGACCACGCCTGCCCTCTGCCACGTCCCCTCTCGCTTCACGCCCTGAGAAACGTAGCACTTCGTGTTTTACATTTGTATGAAAACGCAAACTCTTCCATGCGGTTTGTCTGAATTAAACAATGTCTGAGCACAACCACCACATTGGTTTAGCATCTCATCCTAATATTATTGCATTACCCAGCAAGTGCAAACTGTTCATCCCTTTAATAGCTGCATGTCAGTGTGATTAATGGACATTGCTTCATAAATTTCCTGTAATTAAGTGTCCACCTGCAGCTTGCCTGGAATCAATTACCTTTTTGTTTATGCAATTTCCTTGAGGTATTTAGTTATGTGCCTCCATTATGGAGTTGTAAGATAATATCTGCTTGTTCTGCCGATTCCCGTTACCTTATGAGGCATAGTGGACTAAAGACGAGGGCAGAGCACAACAATGGGAGCGTGTGACAGTTTTGTGTTTGCTTTAGAGCAAAAACCAAAACTCATGCATGTGGCTTTTGTACAGCGATGTGAGGTCCAGCTTTACTGACCCCTCTGACGAAGCGAACCCCACTGAGGTACCTTGAAATGTGAACTCAGGAAATCATATGACTCATTAGTGCAGCGAGGGCGACCTTTTCATAAGGGCGGTGACGTGCGCGTGCGGTCACCGTGGCGAAATGGCACAGCCCTGAGTGACTGTCAGTCAAGCATCTGACACGGCGTCGCCTGCCCGTCATCTCCGAGCAAATATTATTCGAGGACGCTGGGATGAATGAAGCTTCGGCAGCTTGATCAGCCTCCAGATTCATGCAGGAAAAGTAGCTTCAGACGTGCGACTTTAATATGATTACAGGTGCATTTACACGTAACACACTGAAGATTTAATTTCCAACCACAAATGATTCAGACGTGCAACAGCAACAAATCTTCTGCCACGTTTTGCGGTAACCAGGCCTCACAATAATTCTACGCTGCTTCAAGGCTCATCAGACGTAAGTGAAGGTGTGAGATTAGAAATTGTGTTTTGTGCTTTTCCTCCTTGTTACTCCTGTTGTAGTTTAGAGTCACCGGCTTCATGCTCTGACAAGAAGTGACTGCAGGCACTCGAGGTGAGTCTGTGTGGGAAATCAGTTTACAAATTACTGCTGGTTGGGAATAAGTGTGTCACACATGAATGAGAAAGAGACGTCAGTGTGCATTTCAGCAGCCAATCACTTGAGTAGGACTCTTCAGGACCACAAGTGAGAGGAGGCCAAATAATTGGGCTCCCTCTGTCCTGTTAAAATATGTGTATCGATAATAGGAGCTAGAGACGGTGTTCTCACCCTGCACAACACAGACGATTAGATAAATATGAGAAGAGAGCCACTCCAGGCCTTCACCCGCTTTAATAAAGCAAAGGAGGCTCTGCAATAATGAGTGAAACCAAGGGAGAACGACGCGTTCACTGCCTGTCGGCCAGTCCAGTGTTTGCAGACTCACTAAGGTGAGGCTGAACTGAACTATACACACAACCTAAGCGTGCTAATATTTAGCATATACTGTATAACACAACCTGCGGAAATGCTGCTACTCTAAAAGAGCTTAGCTGTTACTGTAGCACCTTATCTTTTAGTTTTTTATCTGCTATAAAAAGTAAAGTGGTTGATACATATATGGAAAATGAAAACAGGAAGATTGAGATTTAAGTTTATTCTTAATTTGTGTCATTAGCAAATGTTGATGTAGATGTGTGATGTCTGAATTTGAAAAAACAACAACTAACTTATTGTTTGCAGAATCATTGACCTGCTCACGTTACCGACTCTAATTGCATTTAAACTTTTATTCACGTGTCTGTCAAAAAGTCTAAAAGTCAAATGAATCCATTCACCTGAAAGATGATCCTTTTCAAGCAAC